>CM034615.1:26965954-28460920 GCA_020080225.1 Gynochthodes officinalis | reverse complement strand
TCATTTCGATCCGCGGATCTGGACGCCATCAACCTTGGTTGCTGATCGCACCGGACCGCCATGAATGGTCCGGCTCAAACGTAATGGCGCGAGGATTAATAACTTTCTGGCCCCAAGAATCAGGTCCGTCGGTTTTCAAATTAGCGCTGTTTCATGTAACCGACAAGCAGTTGTTTCACTCCAATCAATCCGCCTGTTATAAAATCATTTGAAAGACTCGCGGAAAAACGCACAGATCAGTTCCCGAGAGAAGCGCGCAAGTGAAGGCAGTTGTGTGGAAGCTATTCGTTATCCTCCCGTAAGAAAAGGACAACATTCGGACATGAAACTCTTGATGTCGAGCTCGACATCGTTTCCTAAACGGAGAGCAAGAGCAGAGCAATCGAATCGAAACAGATCCGATCCGAGGTGTTTGCATCGAAACGGATGCCGACTCGCCGGGTTGCGCGCACGATCGACCGATCGCCGATTTGAGCTCCACGAAGCCGCGCGCGCCGTGGGGAACGGCGGAATTAGACTGCGCTTTCCCGCCCCGACCCGCCGATTTCCTGCGCTGCGGAGAAACGAGGCCGGTGGCAACGAGGGTCGCGAACAACTCGCTTTCTCCGCCGCCGACGGAAGAAGGGGGATAGGACGGAACACACGAACGGAGAGTCGCGCGCACGAGAAAACGGAGCCAAACCGCGCGAACGGGAGGCAGGTCGCAGCCGGTACCGCTGTTACCGCGGCGCGAGGCCTCGCGTCGTCGCGCTTACTAGTGTTGCCCAGATACCGCTT
The DNA here is from genome assembly GCA_020080225.1 of Gynochthodes officinalis. NCBI lineage: Eukaryota > Viridiplantae > Streptophyta > Magnoliopsida > Gentianales > Rubiaceae > Gynochthodes > Gynochthodes officinalis. Next base: position 28,460,143 of record CM034615.1, on the reverse strand, counting down.
CACTAGGGCCGCGGAAGGCATTAGTGTGGCGAGCGCGGTGGGCTTGACGGCATTTACCATACCAAAGACTAATGCACCGGATCCCATCGTAACTCCGGTTAAGCGTGCTTGGGCGAGTAGTACTAGGATGGGTGACCGGGAAGTCCTCGTTGTACCCTCTTTTCCGCTGCCACGCCTTTTTGCCCGCCAGCGATCGCCTCATCTCGCGGACGGCCGCGGGTTTGTTCCGGTTGAACGAATTTGGGACCTCCCGCTGGCGGCGCTCATTTCGACCATGGACGGACGCTGATCAACCTTGGTTGCTGATCGACCGACCGCCGCGAATGGTCCGGCTCAAACGAATCAGCGCGAGGATTTATAACTTTCGCCCTAAGAATCACGACCGGCCGGTTTTCAAATTAGCGCTGCTTCATGTAACCGATACAGCTTGTTTCGCCAAATCAACTCCGCTATAAAATCATTTGAACGACTACCGAAAGCGCACGATTAGTTCCCGAGAGAAACGCGCAAAGTCAAGGCGCTATGCGTAAGCTATTCGCCATCCTCCCGTAAGAAATGGACAACCTTCGACACGAACTCGGATGCCGAGCTCGACATCGCTTCCAAACGGAGAGCAAGAGCACAGAGCAATCGGATCGAAACGATCCAATCCGAGGCGTCAGATCGAACGGATGCCGACCGCCGGGCCGCGTAGGATCGGATCGGATCAGCCGATTTGAGCTCCACGAGTCGCGCGCGCCGTGGGGGAACGCGGAATTAGACCGCGTTTTCCCGCCCGCACCCGCCGATTCCGCGCCGCGGAGAAACGAGGCCGGTGGCAACGAGGGTCGCGAACAACTCGCCGCTTTCTCCGCCGCAGACGGAAGAAGGGGGATAGGACGGGACGACACGAACGGAGAGTCGGGCGTGGCGACGAAAACGGAGCCGAAACCGCGAACGGGAGTGCGGTGGCGCAGCCGATGGTCGCGCTGTTACCGGGCGCAAGGCGTCATACCGTCGCGCTTACTAGTCTTGCCCAGATACCGCCACGCCTAGGGCCGGCGAAGGCATAAGTGGGCGAGCGCGGTGAGCTTGACGGTACGACCATACCAAAGACTAATGCACCGATCCCATCGTAACTCCGGTTAAGCTGCTTGGGCGAGAGTAGTACTAGGGTGGGTGACCCCCTGGGAAGTCCTCGTGTTGTACCTCTTTCCCTGACCACGCCTTTTTGCCCGCCAGCGACCTCGCCCCATCTCGCGGACGGCCGTGGGTTTTTTCCGGTTGAACGACTTGGGACCTCCCGCTGGCGTTGCTATATCGATCCGCGGATCGGACGCGATCAACCTTGGTTGCCAGATCGCACCGGACTGTCCGCGAAATGGTTTAGTTCAAACGAACAAAAGCGCGAGGATTTATAACTTTCTGGCTCTAACAATCACAACTGTCGGTTTTCAAATTATCACTGTTTCATGTAACCGACAAGCAATTGTTTCATTCCAATCAATCCGTCCGTGGAAATCATTTGAACGACTCGAAAGCGCAAAGATTAGTTCCCGAGAGAAGCGCGCAAGTGAAGGCGCTGCGCTAAGCTATTCGTTATCCTCCCGTAAGAAAAGGACAACCTTCGACACGAACTCCGATGCCGAGCTCGACATCATTTCCGAAACGGAGAGCAAGAGCAGAGCAACCGGATCGAAACAGATCCAATCCGAGGCGTCAGATCGAACGATGCCGACCCGCCATGCCGCAGATCGGGCGATCGCCAGATTTGAGCTCCACGAGCCGCGCGCGCGCCGTGGGACGGGCGGAATTAGACTGCGTTTTCCCGGCTATGGCACCCGCCGATTTCTCGCGCTGGAAAAACGAGAGCCGGTGGAAACGAGGGTCGCGAACAACTCGCCGTTTCTCCGCCGCTGCATCCGGGAAGAAGGGGGGATAAGACGGGGACGGACACGAGAACGGAGAGTCGGGCGTGGCGACGAGATAACAGCGAGCCGAAACCGCGCAGAACTGGGAGTGTAGTGGCTCGCAATGTGGCCGCGCTGTTACCGCGGCGCAGGCGGTCGCGTCGTCGCGCTACTAGTCTTGCCCAGATACCGCCGCCGCCAGGCCGGCGGAAGGCATAAGTGCGGCGAGCGCGTGAGCTTGACGGTACGACCATACCAAAGACTAATGCACCGATCCCATCAACTCCGGTTAAGCTGCTTGGGCGAGTAGTACTAGGATGGGTGACCTGGAAGTCCTCGTGTTGTACCCTCTTTCCCGACCACGCTCTTTTTGCCCGCCAGCGATCGCCTCCATCTCGCGGACGGCCGTGGGTTTTTTCCGGTTGAACGACTTGGGACCTCCGCTGGCGTTGATATTTCGTCCGCTGGACGGACGCGACTCAACCTTGGTTGCCGAACGCATCGCCCGCCGCGAATGGTCCGGCTCAAACGAATAGAAGCGCGAGGATTTATAACTTTCGCCCCAAGAATCACGCATCGCCTTTTCAAATTAGCGCTGCTTTCATGTAACCGATAAGCAATTGTTTCACCAAATCAATCCGTCATGGAAATCATTTGAACGACTACCGGAAAGCGCAAGATTAGTTCCCGAGAGAAGCGCGCAAGTGAAGGCAGTTGTGTGGAAGCTATTCGTTATCCTCCCGTAAGAAAAGGACAACCTTCTGACACGAACTCCGATGCCGAGCTCGACATCGCTTCCGGAGAGCAAGAGCAGAGCAATCGGATCAAACGATCCAATCCGAGGCGTCGTGACGGAACGATGCCGACCCGCCACCGCTGCAGGATCGGGCGATCGCCGCATTTGAGCTACAAGAGCCGCGCGCGGCCGTGGGGAGGGCGGAATTAGACTGCGTTTTCCCGGCTTTGGCACCCGCCGATTCTCGCGCGGAGAAACGAGGCCGGTGGAAACGAGGGTCGCGAACAACTCGCTTCTCCGCGCCGCAGACGGAAGAAGGGGGATAGGACGGGACGGACACGAGCACGGAGAGTCGGGCGTGGCGACGAAAACGGGAGCCGGGCCGCGACCGGGAGTTAGTGGCGCAGCCGTGGCCGCTGTTACCGCGCGCGAGGCGGTTTGCGCCGTCGCGCTTACTAGTCTTGCTCAGATACCGCCTCGCCAGGGCCGGCGAGAAGGCATAAGTGCAGCGGGCGCGGTGAGCTTGACGGCACGACCATACCAAAGACTAATGCACCTGATCCCATCGTAACTCCGGGTTAAGCTGCTTGGGCGAGTAGTACTAGGCTGGGTGACCCCCTGGGAAGGCCTCGTGTTGTACCCTTTTCCACACCACGCTCTTTTTGCCCGCCAGCGATCGCCTCCCATCTCGCGTGCGCGGGCGGGCGCGGTCGGTAAACGTCCGCCTGCTGGCCCATCGGCCATCGGGCGGGTCCCGGGTCCAGAGAGACGGCTGGTGTCGCTGTCTCGGCGCCCGCCGGCCGCGCCGCGCGCTCGCGCGCCGCTGTGCCGGGCGCGGTCGACGCCGGCCGTGGGTTTTTTCCGGCCGAACGACTTTGGGACCTCCGCGAGGCGTTGATATCGGTCCGCTGATAGGACGCGATCGACCTTGGTTGCCGGATCGCCCGGCCGCGATCCGGTCCGGCCGCCGCCCAAACGAACAATGTAAGCGCGAGGATTTATAACTTTCTCGCCCCAAGAATCACGACCGCATTTTCAAATTAGCGCTGCTTTCATGTAACCGATAAGCAATTGTTTCACTCAAGTCAATCCGCCGTGGAAATCATTTGAACGACTACGGAAAGCGCAAAGATTAGTTCCCAGAGAAACGCCGCAAGTGAAGGCGCTGGCGCGGAAGCTATTCGCCATCCTCCCGTAAGAAATGGACAACCTTCGACACGAACTCCCGATGCCGAGCTCGACATCGCTTCCGGCGAGAGCAAGAGCAAGCGCAGAGCACCGGATCGAACAGATCCAATCCGAGGCGTCAGACGGAACGATGCCGACCCGCCATGCGCTGTAGGATCGGGCGATCGCCGTGATTTGAGCTCCACGAGTCGCGCGCGGCCGTGGGGGGGACGGCGGAATTAGACCGCGTTTTCCCGGCTATGGCACCGCCGATTTCTTCGCGCGGAGAAACGAGGCCGTGGCAACGAGGGTCGGAACAACTCGCCGCTTCTCCGCCCGCAGATCGGAAGAAGGGGGATAGGACGGACGAGACGAACGGAGAGTCGGGCGCGGGACGAAAACGGAGCCGAACCGCGCGGAACGGCGAGGGTGGTGGTCAGCCGGGCCGCGCTGTTACCGCGGGCATTGGCGGTTCGCGTCGTCGCGCTTACTAGTCTTGCTCCAAGATACCGCCACCGCTAGGGCCGCGAAGGCGTAAGTGCGGCGCGCGTGATCTTGGCGGTACGACCATACCAAAGACTAATGCACCGATCCCATCGTAACTCCGGTTAAGCGTGCTTGGGCGAGTAGTACTAGGATGGGTGACCCCCTGGGAAGTCCTCGTGTTGCACCCCTTTTTTCCCGTTCACGTTTCTTTTTGCCCGCCAGCGATCGCCTCCCATCCTCGCGGCGGGGTTTCGGTTCGCCAATGGGTGTTGCTAGCGCCCATCGCACGGGGCCCGCCAGAGACCGGTGAGCCTTGCCGCTGGTGTCGCTTCTTGGTCGCGCTCGAGGCGCTTCTCGCGCTTTGCCACAAATTTGATTCAATAATAACCTTAGCTTAGTGGGTAGGGATGCTATTGCCGTAATTCAAACACACCACAAAGATCCCATTCCTTTTTCAACGGCTCAACCAGCTTGGCATGTCTCCGCAAATAATTGAAATTGATTTCTTGACTCAGATCTTCGATTTTTGAAACTCTGAAAGTTCTTCCACAAACCCCGATCAATAAACTCGCAAAATCCTCAAATCAGATTCGACTAATCCGGTGTTGTGGACATTCCCCATTTCCTACCCGAGCATTTTCAAATTTCCCATTTATCAAAAATCCCCTATTAGTTCATTCTGACCCAAATCCCCGCCATGAATAGCGCGCACACGTATTCATCGATGTCGCTCGCGACCTAAGAACGATACCTAATTATCGCGATTTTGGCCTATCCGACAAATACTTCGAAACGGCCATGCACGCTTGTTGCCCCGAGCAACAAGATCCAGCTTGGCAAGGGTTAACCTTCCGCCTCTTCCGCTTTCCCGCCAGAATGACTGACTAACAACAAAGATCGGAACGATGCCGACCCGCCACCGCGCAGGATCGGGCGGATCGCCGCAATTGAGCTACAAGAGCCGCGCGAGGCGTGGGGGAGCGGCGGATCGCACTGCGTTTCCTGGCTTGGCACCCGCCCGGATTCCTATGTGCCTTCGGAGAAACGAGGGCCGGTGGAAACGAGAGTCGCGAACAACTCGCCGTTTCTCGGCCGCAGACGGGAAGAAGGGGGGATAGGACGGGACTGACACGAACGGAGAGTCGCGTGGCGACGAAAACGGGAGCCGGCCGCGACCGGAGCTTAGTGGCGCAGCGGTGGCCGCTGCTGTTACCGCGCGGGCGGGCGGCGGGCCGCCCGCGCTTACTAGTCTTGCTCAGATACCGCCGCCTAGGGCCGGCGAGAAGGCGTAACTGCAGCGAGCGCGGTGAGCTTGACGGGTACGACCATACCAGCACTAATGCACCGGATCCCATCAGAACTCCGAAGTTAAGCGTGCTTGGGCGAGAGTAGTACTAGGATGGGTGACCCCCTGGGAAGTCCTCGTGTTGTACCCGTTTTCCACTGCATCACGCTCTTTTGCCCGCCAGCGATCGCCTCCCATCTCGCGGTCGACGCGACGCCGTGGGTTTTTTCCGGCCGAACGACTTGGGACCTCCCGCTGGCGGCGTTGATATCGTCCGCGGATAGGACGCGACCAACCTTGGTTGCCGAACGCATCGCCCGGCCGCGATCCGGTCCGGCCCAAACGAATGTAAGCGCGAGGATTTATAACTTTCTCGCCCCAAGAATCACGCATCGCCTTTTCAAATTAGCGCTGCTTTCATGTAACCGATAAGCAATTGTTTCACTCAAGTCAATCCGTCGTGAAATCATTTGAACGACTACCGGAAAGCGCAAAGATTAGTTCCCGAGAGAAGCGCGCAAGTGAAGGCGCTTGCGCTAAGCTATTCGCCATCCTCCCGTAAAAATGGACAACCTTCGACACGAACTCCCGATGCCGAGCTCGACATCGCTTCCGGGCGAGAGCAAGAGCAGAGCAATCGGATCGAACAGATCCAATCCGAGGCGTCAGACGGAACGGATGCCGACCCGCCGGGCCATGCTGCAGGATCGGGCGATCGCGCATTTGAGCTCCACGAGTCGCGGCGCGCCGTGGGGACGGCGAATTAGACCGCGTTTTCCCGGCCATGGCACTCCGCCGATTTCTTTCGCCGCGGAGAAACGAGGCCGGTGGCAACGAGGGTCGGAACAACTCGCCGCTTTCTCCGCCGCAGACGGAAGAAGGGGGGGATAGGACGGACGAGACGAACGAGAGTCGGGCGCGGACGAAAACGGAGCCAAACCGCGGAACGGCGAGGGTGGTGGCTCGCAATGGTCGCTGTTACCGCGGGCATTGGCGTCGGCCGTCGCGCTTACTAGTCTTGCTCAAGATACCGCTCACGGCTAGGGCCGCGAGAAGGCGTGGCGCGCGCGGTGATCTTGGCGGTACGACCATACCAAAGACTAATGCACCGATCCCATCAACTCCGGTTAAGCTGCTTGGGCGAGTAGTACTAGGATGGGTGACCGGGAAGTCCTCGTTGTACCCTCTTTTCCCGACCACTTGTTTTGCTGCCCGCCAGCGATCGCCTCCCATCTCCGCGCGGTTTCGGTTCGCCAATGGTGTTGCTAGCGCCCATCGGCCGGGGCCCGCCAGAGACCGGTGAGCCTTGCCGCTGGTGTCGCTTCTGGTCGCGCTCGAGGCGCTTCTCGCGCTTGCCGCCAAATTTGATTCAATAATAACCTTAGCTTATCAGGGTAGGGATGCTATTGCAGAATTCAAACACACCACAAAGATCCCATTCCTTTTCAACGGCTCAACCAGCTTGGCATGTCTCCGCAAATAATTGAAATTGATTTCTTGACTCAGATCTTCGATTTTTGGAAACCTGAAAGTTCTTCCACAAACCTCGATCAATAAACCGCAAAATCCTCAAATCAGATTCGACTAATCCGGTGTTGTGGACATTCCCCATTTCCTACCGAGCATTTTCAAATTTCCCATTTATCAAAAAATCCCCTATTAGTTCATTCTGACCCAAATCCCCGCCGGAATAGCGCCACACGTATTCATCGATGTCGCTCGCGACCTAAGAACGATACCTAATTATCGCGATTTTGGCCTATCCGACAAATACTTCGAAACGGCCATGCACGCTTGTTGCCCCGAGCAACAAGATCCAGCTTGGCAAGGGTTAACCTTCCGCCTCTTCCGCTTTCCCGCCAGATGACTGACTAACAACCAGATCGGAACGATGCCGACCCGCCACCGCGCAGGATCGGGCGATCGCCGCAATTGAGCTACAAGAGCCGCGCGAGGCGCGGGGAGGGGCGGATCGCACTGCCTTTCCCGCTTTGGCACCCGCCGATTCCTTCGCGCCGCGGGAGAACGAGGGCCGTTGGTAACGAGGCTCGCGAACAACTCGCCGCTTCTCCGCCACGCAGACGGAAGAAGGGGGATAGGACGGGACGACACGAACGGAGAGTCGGGCGTGGCGACGAAAACGGGAGCCGGCCGCGCGACCGGGAGCTTAGTGGCGCAGCCGTGGCCGCTGTTACGCGCGGCGGGCGCGGCTTGCGCCGTCCGCGCTTACTAGTCTTGCTCAGATACCGCCGCCGCCAGGGCCGCGAGAAGGCATAAGTGCGGCGCGCGCGTGAGCTTGACGGCACGACCATACCAAAGACTAATGCACCTGATCCCATCAACTCCGGGTTAAGCGTGCTTGGGCGAGTAGTACTAGGATGGGTGACCGGGAAGTCCTCGTGTTGTACCCTTTTTCCACTGCATCACGTTTTTTGCCCGCCAGCATCGCCTCCCATCTCGCGGCCAGCTACGCAGCGGGCGGGTTTCGGGTCCGCTAACGGGCGCACGGGTCCCGCCCCGCCGGGGGTCCGGTCCAGAGACCGGAGAGACCGGCCGCCGGTGCCGGCGCGCCTCGGCCCGCCGCCGCTTCTCCGCCGCCGTGCCGGGCGCGGTCGACGCCGCCGTGGGTTTTTTCCGGCCGAACGACTTGGGACCTCCCGCTGGCGGGCGTTGATATCGGCCCGCGGATAGGACGCGATCAACCTTGGTTGCCGAACGCATCGCCCGGCCGCGATCCGGCCCGGCCCAAACGAATGTAAGCGAGGATTTATAACTTTCGCCCCAAGAATCACGCACCGCCTTTTCAAATTAGCGCTGCTTTCATGTAACCGATAAGCAATTGTTTCACTCAAGTCAATCCGCCGTGGAAATCATTTGAACGACTACCGAAAGCGCAAAGATTAGTTCCCAGAGAAACGCGCAAGTGAAGGCGCTGCGCGAAGCTATTCGTCATCCTCCCGTAAGAAATGTACAACCTTCGACACGAACTCCCGATGCCGAGCTCGACATCGCTTTCCGAGAGCAAGAGCAGAGCAATCGGATCGAACAGATCCAATCCGAGGCGTCAGATCGAACGGATGCCGACCCGCCCGCATGCTGCAGGATCGGGCGATCGCCGTGATTTGAGCTCCACGAGTCGCGCGCGCCGTGGGGACGGCGGAATTAGACCGCGTTTTCCCGGCCATGGCACCCGCCGATTTCCTTCGCCGCGGAGAAACGAGGCCGGTGGGCAACGAGGGTCGGGAACAACTCGCTTTCTCCGCTCGCAGACGGAAGAAGGGGGATAGGACGGGACGAGACGAACGGAGAGTCGGCGCGGGACGAAAACGGGAGCCGAACCGCGCGAACGGCGAGGGTGGTGGCTCGCAATGGCCGCTGTTACCGCTGGCGCGGCGCGCGTCGTCGCGCTTACTAGTCTTGCCCAGCATACCGCCACCGCCAGGGCCGCGAGAAGGCGTGCGGCGCGCGCGTGATCTTGGCGGTACGACCATACCAAAGACTAATGCACCTGATCCCATCGTAACTCCGGTTAAGCGTGCTTGGGCGAGAGTAGTACTAGGATGGGTGACCCCCTGGGAAGTCCTCGTGTTGTACCTCTTTCCCGACCACGCTTTTTTTGCCCGCCAGCGACGCCTCCCATCCTCGCGGCGGAGCTTCGGTTCGCCACGGGTGTTGCTAGCGCCCATCGGCCGGGGCCCGCCAGAGACCGGTGAGCCTTGTTGCCGTGTCGCTTCTTGGTCGCGTTTCGAGGCGCTTCTCGCGCTTGCCGCCAAATTTGGATTCAATAATAACCTTAGCTTATCAGGTAGGGATGCTATTGCCGTAATTCAAACACAAAGATCCCATTCCTTTTTCAACGGCTCAACCAGCTGGCATGTCTCCGCAAATAATTGAAATTGATTTCTTGACTCAGATCTTCGATTTTTTGGAAACCTGAAAGTTCTTCCACAAACCCCGATCAATAAACTCGAAAATCCTCAAATCAGATTCGACTAATCCGGTGTTGTGGACATTCCCCATTTCCTACCCGAGCATTTTCAAATTTCCCATTTATCAAAAATCCCCTATTAGTTCATTCTGACCCAAATCCTCGCCGGAATAGCGCCTACACGTATTCATCGATGTCGCTCGCGACTAAGAACGATAAATTAATTATCGCGATTTTGGCCTATCCGACAAATACTTCGGAAACGGCCATGCATGTTTGTTGCCCGGAGCAACAAGATCCAGCTGGCAGGGGTTAACCTTCCCCCTCTTTCCGTTTTCCCGCCAGATGACTGACTAACAACCAGATCGGAACGATGCCGACCCGCCAGCGCGTAGGATCGGGCGATCGCCGCAATTGAGCTACAAGAGCCGCGCGAGGCCGTGGGGGAGGGGGCGGATCGCATCGCGTTTTCCCGGCTTGGCACCCGCCGATTCCTTTGGCCGTGGGAGAAACGAGGGCCGGCGGAAACGAGGGTCGCGAACAACTAGCTGTTTCTCCGCCGCTGCAGACGGGAAGAAGGGGGGGATAGGACGGGACGACACGAACGGAGAGTCGCGGCGTGGCGACGAAAACGGGAGCCGGCCGCGCGACCGGAGAGCTTAGTGGCGCACGGTGGCCGCTGCTGTTACGCGGGCGCTAGGCGGCTTGCGCCGCCCGCGCTACTAGTCTTGCTCAGATACCGCCGCCTAGGCCGCGGCGAAGGCATAAGTGGCGCGCGGTGAGCTTGACGGCACGACCATACCAAAGACTAATGCACCGATCCCATCGTAACTCCGGTTAAGCGTGCTTGGGCGAGTAGTACTAGGATGGGTGACCGGGAAGTCCTCGTGTTGTACCCTCTTTTTCCACTGCACGTTCTTTTTGCCCGCCAGCGATCGCCTCCCATCTCGCGGACGGCCGTGGGTTTTTTCCGGCCGAACGACTTTGGGACCTCCCGCGGCGGCGTTGATATCGTCCGCGGATAGGACGCGACCAACCTTGGTTGCCGAACGCATCGCCCGGCCGCGATCCGGTCCGGCCCAAACGAATGTAAGCGCGAGGATTTATAACTTTCTCGCCCCAAGAATCACGACCGCCTTTTCAAATTAGCGCTGCTTTCATGTAACCGATAAGCAATTGTTTCACCAAGTCAATCCGTCACGTGGAAATCATTTGAACGACTCGGAAAGCGCAAAGATTAGTTCCCAGAGAAACGCGCAAGTGAAGGCGCTGGCGTAAGCTATTCGCCATCCTCCCGTAAGAAATGGACAACCTTCGACACGAACTCCCGATGCCGAGCTCGACATCGCTTCCAAGCGAGAGCAAGAGCAGAGCAATCGGATCGAACAGATCCAATCCGAGGCGTCAGACGGAACGATGCCGACCCGGCTGGCGCCAGAGGATCGGGCGGATCGCCGATTTGAGCTCCACGAAGTCGCGCGCGCCGTGGGGGGACGGCGAATTAGACCGCGTTTTCCCGGCCATGGCACCCGCCGATTTTTCGCCGCGGAGAAACGAGGCCGGTGGCAACGAGGGTCGGAACAACTCGCCGCTTCTCCGCCGCAGACGGAAGAAGGGGGATAGGACGGGACGAGACGAACGGAGAGTCGGGCGCGGGACGAAAACGGGAGCCAAACCGCATGAACGGGAGGGTGGTGGCTCGCAATGGGCCGCTGTTACCGCGGCAGGCGTCGCGTCGTCGCGCTTACTAGTCTTGCTCAGATACCGCCACCGAGGGCCGGCGAGAAGGCAGTGCGGCGGCGCGTGATCTTGGCGGTACGACCATACCAAAGACTAATGCACCGAATCCCATCAAAACTCCGAAGTTAAGCGTGCTTTGGCGAGAGTAGTACTAGGATGGGTGACTTTCTAGGAAGTCCTCGTGTTGTACTCCTCTTTTCTCGACCACGTTCTTTTTTGCCCGCCAGGCGACCGCCTCCCATCTCGCCGGGCGGTTTCGGTTCGGGCGGGTGTTGCTAGCGCCCATCGGCCGGGGCCCGCCAGAGACCGGTGGAGCCTTGCCACGCGTGTCGCTTCTGGTCGCGCTCGAGGCGCTTCTCGCGCTTGCCGCCAAATTTGGATTCAATAATAACCTTAGCTTATCAGGTAGGGATGCTATTGCCAGAATTCAAACACAAAGATCCCATTCCTTTTTCAACGGCTCAACCGCTTGGCATGTCTCCGCAAATAATTGAAATTGATTTCTTGACTCAGATCTTCGATTTTTTGGAAACCTGAAAGTTCTTCCACAAACCCCGATCAATAAACCGCAAAATCCTCAAATCGATCCGACTAATCCGGTGTTGTGGACATTCCCCATTTCCTACCGAGCATTTTCAAATTTCCCATTTATCAAAAATCCCCTATTAGTTCATTCTGACCCAAATCCTCGCATGGAATAGCGCCTACACGATTCATCGATGTCGCTCGCGACCTAAGAACGATCATAATTATCGCGATTTTGGCCTATCCGACAAATACTTCGAAACGGCCATGCACGCTTGTTGCCCGAGCAACAAGATCCAGCTGGCAAGGGTTAACCTTCCGCTCTTCCGCTTTCCGCCAGATGACATGACTAACAACAAAGATCGAACGATGCCGACTACCAGCGCGCAGGATCGGGCGGATCGCCGCAATTGAGCTACAAGAGCCGCGCGCGCCGTGGGGAGCGGCGGATCGCACTGCGTTTTCCCGCTGGCACCCGCCCGGATTCCTTTGTGCCTTGGGAGAAGCGAGGGCCGGTGGAAACGAGAGTCGCGAACAACTCGCTGTTTCTCCGCCGCTTCAGAACGGAAGAAGGGGGATAGGACGGGACGACACGAACGGAGAGTCGGGCGTGGCGACGAAAACGGGAGCCGGCCGCGACCGGGAGCTTAGTGGCGCAGCCGTGGCCGCTGCTGTTACCGCGGGCGGCGGTGGCGCGCCTCGCGCTACTAGTCTTGCCCAGATACCGCCGCCTAGGCCGGCGAGAAGGCATTAGTGGCGAGCGCGGTGAGCTTGACGGGTACGACCATACCAGCACTAATGCACCGGATCCCATCAGAACTCCGAAGTTAAGCGTGCTTGGCCCAGAGTCGTACTAGGCTGGGCGACCCCCTGGGATGACCTCGTGTTGTACCCCTCCTTTCCCTGCATCACGCTCTTTTTGCCCGCCAGCGATCGCCTCCCATCTCGCGGACGGCCGTGGGTTTTTTCCGGCCGAACGAATTTGGGACCTCCCGCGAAGGGCGTTGATATCGATCCGCGGATCGGACGCGATCAACCTTGGTTGCCGAACGCATCGACCGGCCGCGATCCGGTCCGGCCCAAACGAATGTAAGCGAGGATTTATAACTTTCTCGCCCCAAGAATCACGACCGCCTTTTCAAATTAGCGCTGCTTTCATGTAACCGATAAGCAATTGTTTCACCAAGTCAATCCGCTCGTGGAAATCATTTGAACGACTACCGGAAAGCGCAAAGATTAGTTCCCGAGAAACGCGCAAGTGAAGGCGCTATGCGGAAGCTATTCGCCATCCTCCCGTAAGAAATGGACAACCTTCGACACGAACTCCCGATGCCGAGCTCGACATCGCTTCCAAGCGAGAGCAAGAGCAGAGCAATCGGATCGAAACAGATCCGATCCGAGGCGTCAGACGAACGGATGCCGACCGCCGGGCTGCGCTGAGGATCGGGCGGATCGCCGATTTGAGCTCCACGAAGTCGCGCGCGCCGTGGGGGACGGCGAATTAGACCGCGCCTTTTCCCGGCCATGGCACTCCGCCGATTTCTTTCGCGCGGAGAAACGAGGCCGGTGGCAACGAGGGTCGCGAACAACTCGCCGCTTCTCCGCCGCAGACGGAAGAAGGGGGATAGGACGGACGAGACGAACGGAGAGTCGGGCGCGGGACGAAAACGGGAGCCAAACCGCTGAACGGCGAGTGGTGGTCGCAGCATGGCCGCTGCTGTTACCGCGGCATTGGCGTCCGCGTCGTCGCGCTACTAGTCTTGCTCAGATACCGCCACCGAGGGCCGGCGAAGGCATTAGTGCGCGGCGCGTGATCTTGGCGGTACGACCATACCAAAGACTAATGCACCGGATCCCATCAACTCCGGTTAAGCTGCTTGGGCGAGTAGTACTAGGATGGGTGACCGGAAGTCCTCGTGGTTGTACCCTCTTTTCCCGACCACGCTCTTTTTTGCCCGCCAGCGATCGCCTCCCATCCTCGCAGCGGCCGGGTTCGCCAATGGTGGGTTGCTAGCGCCCATCGGCGGGGCCCGCTTCAGAGACCGGTGAGCCTTGCCGCTGGTGTCGCTTCTTGGTCGCTGCTCGAGGCGCTTCTCGCGCTTTGCCAAATTTGATTCAATAATAACCTTAGCTTATCGTGGGTAGGGATGCTATTGCCAGAATTCAAACACACAAAGATCCCATTCCTTTTTCAACGGCTCAACCGCTTGGCATGTCTCCGCAAATAATTGAAATTGATTTTTGACTCAGATCTTCGATTTTTTGAAACCTGGAAAGTTCTTCCACAAACCTCGATCAATAAACCGCAAAATCCTCAAATCGATCCGACTCAATCCGTGTTGTGGACATTCCCCATTTCCTACTCGAGCATTTTCAAATTTCCCATTTATCAAAAATCCCCTATTAGTTCATTCTGACCCAAATCCCCGCCATGAATAGCGCTTACACGATTCATCGATGTCGCTCGCACCTAAGAACGATGCTAATTATCGCGATTTTGGCCTATCCGACAAATACTTCGGAACGGCCATGCACGCTTGTTGCCCGAGCAACAAGATCCAGCTTGGCAAGGGTTAACCTTCCGCCTCTTTCCGCTTTCCCGCCAGATGACTGACTAACAACAAGATCGGAACGATGCCGACTCACCAGCACGCAGGATCGGGCGATCGCCGCAATTGAGCTACAAGAGCCGCGCGCGGCCGTGGGGAAGGGGCGGGATCGCACTGCCTTTCCGCTATGGCACCCGCCGATTCCTTTGCGCCGCGGAGAACGAGGGCCGTGGAAACGAGGGTCGCGAACAACTCGCCGCTTCTCCGCCGCCAGACGGAAGAAGGGGGATAGGACGGACGACACGAACGGAGAGTCGGGCGTGGCGACGAAAACGGGAGCCGGCCGCGCGAACGGGACCGAGTAGTGCAGCGGTGGCCGCTGTTACTACGGCGCGGGGCGGAGGCGTGGCGCGCCGATCGCGCTACTAGTCTTGCTCAGATACCGCCGCCAGGGCCGCGAAGGCAAGGCGCGATGGCGCGGTGAGCTTGGGGTACGACCATACCAAAGACTAATGCACCGGATCCCATCGTAACTCCGGTTAAGCGTGCTTGGGCGAGTAGTACTAGGATGGGTGACCGGGAAGTCCTCGTGGTTGTACCCTCTTTTCCCACCCACGCTCTTTTTGCCCGCCAGCGATCGCCTCCCATCTCGCGACGGCCGTGGGTTTTTTCCGGTTGAACGACTTTGGGACCTCCCGCTGGCGGCGTTGATATCGGTCCGCTGATAGGACGCGATCAACCTTGGTTGCCGGAACGCACCGACCGGCCATGAATCCGGTCCGGCCCAAACGAATGTAAGCGCCGAGGATTTATAACTTTCTCGCCCCAAGAATCACGACCGCCTTTTCAAATTAGCGCTGCTTCATGTAACCGATAAGCAATTGTTTCACTCAAGTCAATCCGCTACCATGGAAATCATTTGAACGACTACCGAAAGCGCAAAGATTAGTTCCCGAGAAACGCGCAAGTGAAGGCGCTATGCGCGGAAGCTATTCGCCATCCTCCCGTAAGAAATGGACAACCTTCGACACGAACTCCCGATGCCGAGCTCGACATCGCTTTCCAAACGGAGAGCAAGAGCAGAGCAATCGGATCAAACGATCCAATCCGAGGCGCTCAGATCGAACGATGCCGACCCGCCATTGCGCTGCAGGATCGGGCGGATCGCCGCATTTGAGCTCCACGAAGTCGCGCGCCGTGGGGACGGCGAATTAGACCGCGTTTTCCCGGCCATGGCACCCGCCGATTTTCGCGCGCGGAGAAACGAGGCCGGTGGCAACGAGGGTCGCGAACAACTCGCCGCTTTCCGCCCGCAGACGGAAGAAGGGGGATAGGACGGGACGAGACGAACGGAGAGTCGGGCGCGGGACGAAAACGGAGCCGAAACCGCGCGAACGGCGAGTGGTGGCTCGCAATGATGGTCGCGCTGCGTTACCGCGCGCGAGGCGGTTCGCGTCGTCGCGCTTACTAGTCTTGCTCAGATACCGCCACCGCTAGGGCCGCGGAAGGCATTAGTGTGGCGCGCGCGTGATCTTGGCGGTACGACCATACCAGCACTAATTCACCGGATCCCATCAGAACTCCGAAGTTAAGCGTGCTTGGGCGAGAGTAGTACTAGTATGGGTGACCCCCTGGGAAGTCCTCGTGTTGTACCCCTCTTTTCCCGACCACGCCCGCTTCTTTTTTGCCCGCCAGCGATCGCCTCCCATCGCAGACGGCCGCGGCGGGTTTCGGGTCCGCCAATGTTGTAGCCCATCGGCCGGGGCCCGCTTCAGAGATCGGTGAGCCCGGCGCGTGTCGCTTCTGGTCGCGCTCGAGGCGCTTCTCGCGCTTTGCCAAATTTGGATTCAATAATAACTTTAGCTCACCAGGTAGGATGCTATCGCTGTAACACTGCACAAAGATCCCATTCCTTTTTCAACGGCTCACCGCTGGCATGTCTCCGCAAATAATTGAAATTACTTGACTCAGATCTTCGATTTTTTGGAAACCTAGAAAGTTCTTCCACAAACCCTCGATCAATAAACCGCAAAATCCTTCAAATTGCATCCGACTCAATCCGGTGTTGTGGACATTCCCATTTCCTAATTTCCGAGCATTTTCAAATTTCCCATTTATCAAAAATCCCCTATTAGTTCATTCTGACCCAAATCCCGCCATGAATAGCGCCTACACGTATTCATCGATGTCGCTTTGCGACCTAAGAACGACAAGCTAATTATCGCGATTTTGGCTATCCGACAAATACTTCGGAAACGGTTCATGCACGCTTGTTGCCCGAGCAACAAGATCCAGCTGGCAGGGGTTAACCTTCCCTCTCTTCCGCTTTCCCGCCAGATGACATGACTAACAACAAAGATCGGAACGATCCCGACTCACCAATTGCACGCAGGATCGGGCGATCGCCGAATTGAGCTACAAGAGCCGCGCGCGCCGTGGGAACGGCGGAATCGACAAAGGTTTTCCCGGCATGGCACCCTGATTCCTTCGCGCCGTGGAGAAAAGAGCCGGTGGAAACGAGGGTCGCGAACAACTCGCCGTTTCTCTGCCGCTGCATCCGGGAAGAAGGCGGGATAGGACGGGGGCAGACACGAGAACGGAGAGTCGGGCGTGGCGACGAAAACGGGAGCCGGCCGCGAACGGGACCTTAGTAGTCAGCCGTGGCCGCTGCTGTTACGGCGGGCGGAGGCGTGCGCGCCGATCGCGCCATCGGTCTTGCGCAGATACCGCCGCCAGGCCGGCGAGAAGGCATGCGCGCGAGCGCGTGAGCTTGACGGTACGCACCATACCAAAGACTAATGCACCGGATCCCATCAGAACTCCGAAGTTAAGCGTGCTTGGGCGAGTAGTACTAGGATGGGTGACCTGGAAGTCCTCGTGTTGTACCTCTTTTCCCGCCCACGCCTTTTGCCCGCCAGCGATCGCCTCATCTCGCGGACGGCCGTTGGTTTGTTTCGAGGTTGAACGAATTTGGGACCTCCCGCGAAGGGCGTTCATTTCGATCCGCAGATCGGACGCGATTAACCTTGGTTGCCGATCGCACCGGACTGTCCGCGAAATGGTTTAGTTCAAACGAATAGAAGCGCGAGGATTTATAACTTTCTGGCCCTAAGAAGCACAACTGTCGGTTTTCAAATTAGCGCTGTTTCATGTAACCGACAAGCAGTTGTTTCACTCCAATCAATCCGCCTGTTATAAAATCATTTGAAAGACTCGCGGAAAAACGCACAGATCAGTTCCCGAGAGAAGCGCGCAAGTGAAGGCGCTATGCGAAGCTATCCGCAATCCTCCCGTAAGAAATGGACACCCTCCGGACCCGAAACTCCTGATGCCGAGCTCGACATCGTTTCCGAAACGGAGAGCAAGAGCAGAGCAATCGGATCGTAACAGATCCGATCCGAGGCGTCAGACGGAACGGATGCCGACTCCGCCACGCTGCACGATCGACCGATCACGCATTTGAGCTCCACGAGTCGCGCGCGCCGTGGGGGAACGGCGGAATTAGACTGCGTTTTCCCGGCCATGGCACCCGCCGATTTCCTTCGCGGTGGGAGAAACGAGGCCGGTGGCAACGAGGGTCGCGAGCAACTCGCCGCTTTCCGCCGCCGCAGACGGAAGAAGGGGGATAGGACGGAAATGCACGAGAACGGAGAGTCGCGTGGCGACGAGAAAACGGGAGCCGAAACCGCTGGAACGGCGAGTGGTGGTCGCAGCCGATGGCCGCTGTTACCGCGCGCGAGGCGGTTCGCGTCGTCGCGCTTACTAGTCTTGCTCAGATACCGCCTACGGCTAGGGCCGGCGAGAAGGCGTTAGTGCGGCGAGCGCGGTGAGCTTGACGGGTACGACCATACCAAAGACTAATGCACCGATCCCATCGTAACTCCGGTTAAGCGTGCTTGGGCGAGTAGTACTAGGATGGGTGACCGGGAAGTCCCCGTGTTGTACCCCTCTTTTCCCGACCACTTTCTTTTTTGCCCGCCTTCCTTTTTTGCCCGCCAGCAGCGCCTCCCACCGCAGACGGCCGCGTTTCACGCTGGCGGGTTTCGGGTCCGCCAGTTGCCCATCGGCTCGGGCCCGCTCAGAGACCGGTGGAGCCTTGCCGGTCATCGCTTCTGGTCGCTGCTCGAGGTGCTTCTCGCGCTTGCCACAAATTTGATTCAATAAGAACTTTAGCTCACCACGTAGGATGCTATCGCCGTAATTGCAACACAAAGATCCCATTCCTTTTCCAACGGCTCAACCAGCTTGGCATGTCTCCACAAATAATTGAAATTGATTGGATCTCACTCTTCGCTTTTTTGGAAACCTAGAAAGTTCTTCCCTCAAACCCTGCTCAATAAACCGGCAAAATCCTTCCAATTGCATCCGATTCAATCCGGTGTTGTAGACATTCCCACTTCCAAATTCGAGCATTTTCAAATTTCCCATTTATCAAGAAATCCCCTATTAGTTCATTCTGACCCAAATCCCCGCGCTTACACGTATTCATCGATGTTGTTTTGCGACCTAAGAACGATAAGCTAATTATCGCGATTTTGACTATCCGACATACACTTCGTAACGGTTCATGCATGTTTGTTGCCCGAGCAACAAGATCCAGCTTGGTGGGTTAACCTTCCTCTCTTTCCGCTTTCCCGCCAGATGACATGACTAACAACAAAGATCGTAACGATCCCGACCACACCAATTGCACGCAGGATCGGACCGATCGCCGCGATTTGAGCTACAAGAGCCGCGCGCCGTGGGGAACGGGCGGATCGGACAAAGGTTTTCCTGGCTATGGCACCCCCTCGGATTCCTTCGTGCCGTGGGAGAAAAGAGGGCCGGTGGAAAGGAGGGTCGCGAGCAACTCGCCGTTTCTCCGCCACGCATCCGGAAGAAGGGGATAGGACGGGACGGACACGAACGAGAGTCGGGCGTGGCGGCGAGAAAACAGGGAGCCGGCCGCGGAACGGGACCGTAGTAGTCAGCCGTGGCCGCTGCTGTTACGGCGGGCGGAGGTGGCGCGCCGATCGCGCCACTAGTCTTGCGCAGATACCGCCGCCAGGGCCGGCGAAGGCATGGCGCGGGCGCGGTGAGCTTGGGTACGCACCATACCAAAGACTAATGCACCGGATCCCATCAGAACTCCGAAGTTAAGCGTGCTTGGGCGAGAGTAGTACTAGGATGGGTGACCCCCTGGGAAGTCCTCGTGTTGTACCCCTCTTTTCCCGTCCACGTTCCTTTTTGCCCGCCAGGCGACCGGCCTCCCATCCTGCGGACGGCCGTGGGTTTGTTCCGGGGTTGAACGAATTTGGGACCTCCCGCGAAGGGCGTTCATTTCGATCCGCGGATCGGACGCGATCAACCTTGGTTGCCAGATCGCACCGGACCGCCATGAATGGTCCGGTTCAAACGAACAGAAGCGCGAGGATTAATAACTTTCTGGCCCCAAGAATCACGACCGTCGGTTTTCAAATTAGCGCTGTTTCATGTAACCGACAAGCAGTTGTTTCGCTCAAATCAATCCGCCTGTCATAAAATCATTTGAAAGACTCGCGGCAAAACGCACAGATTAGTTCCCGAGAGAACGCCGCAAGGCGCTGGCGCGGAAGCTATTCGTTATCCTCCCGTAAGAAAAGGACAACCTTCGACACGAACTCCCGATGTCGAGCTCGACATCGCTTTCAAACGGAGCAAGAGCAGAGCAATCGGATCGAACGGATCCGATCCGAGGCGCTCAGACGGAACGATGCCGACCCGCCACTGGCGCTGCACGATCGACCGATCGCCGTGATTTGAGCTCCACGAGTCGCGCGCGCGCCGTGGGGGAACGGCGAATTAGACTGTGCCTTTCCCGGCCATGGCACTCCGCCAGATCTCCTTGCGCTGGGAGAAGCGAGGCCGGCAACGAGGGTCGCGAACAACTCGCTGTTTCTCCGCCGCTGCAGACGGGAAGAAGGGGGGATAGGACGGGAACAGACACGAGAACGGAGAGTCGGGCGTGGCGACGAGAAAACGGAGCCGAAACCGCGCGGAACGGGAGTGCAAAGCTCGCAGCGATGGCCGCTGCTGTTACCGCGCGAGGCGGTTCGCGCCGTCGCGCTACTAGTCTTGCTCAGATACCGCCACCGCCAGGGCCGGGAAGGCATTAGTGTGGCGAGCGCTGTTAGCTTGACGGGTAAAACCATACCAGCACTAATGCACCGGATCCCATCTGAACTCCGAAATTAAGCGTGCTTGGGCGAGTAGCACTAGGATGGGTGACCCCCTGGGAAGTCCTCGTGTTGTACCCTCTTTTCCTGACCACTTTCTTTTTGCCCGCTTTCTTTTTTGCCCGCCAGCGAGCGCCTCTCCCACTCGCAGACGGCCGCGGTTCACGGGCGGGTTTCGGTCCGCCAAGGCCCATCGGCCTGGGCCCGCTTGCAGGGACCGGTGAGCCGCCGCGGCGTCATCGCTTCTGGCCGCGCTCGAGGTGCTTCTCGCGCTTGCCAAATTCGATTCAAGAAGAACTTTAGCTCACCACGGTAGGATGCTATCGCTGCAATTGCGCACAAAGATCCCTTTCCTTTTCCAACGGCTCTACCAGCTTGGCATGTCTCCACAAATAATTGAAATTGATTGGATCTCACTTTCGATTTTTTGGAAACCTAGAAAGTTCTTCCACAAACCTCGTCAATAAACCGCAAAATCCTTCAAATTGCATCCGATTCAATCCGGTGTTGTAGACATTCCCCACTTCCAAATTTCCGAGCATTTTCAAATTTCCCATTTATCAAGAAATCCCCCCTACTAGTTCATTCTTGACCCAAATCCCCGCCATGAATAGCGCAGACACGTATTCATCGATGTTGTTTTGCGACCGGAAGAACGACAGTAATTATCGCGATTTCGGACTATCCGGACATACACTTCGGGTAATGGTTCATGCATGTTTGTTGCCCGGAGCAACAAGATCCAGCATGTGGGTTAACCTTCCTCTCTTTCCGCTTTCCTGCCAGATGACATGACTAACAACAAAGATCGTAACGATCCCGACCACCTCAATTGCACGCAGGATCGGACCGGATCGCCGCATTTGAGCTCAAGAGCCGCGCGCGCCGTGGGGAACGGGCGATCGACGCTGCCTTTCCACGCTATGGCACCCCCTCGGATTCCTTCGTGCCGTGGGAGAAAAGAGGGCCGGTGGAAACGAGGGTCGCGAGCAACTCGCCGTTTCTCCGCCGCTGCATCCGGGAAGAAGGGGGGACAGGACGGGGACGGACACGAGAACGGAGAGTCGGGCGTGGCGGCGAGAAAACAGGGAGCCGAAGCCGCGCGGAACGGGGACCGTAGTAGTCAGCCGTGGCCGCCGCTGCTGTTACGGCGCGGCGGAGGCGCGCCGATCGCGCCATCGGGTCTTGGCGCAGATACCGCCGCCAGGGCCGCGAGAAGGCGTGCGCACGGGCGCGTGAGCTCGGGCGGTACGCACTCATACCAAAGACTAATGCACCGATCCCATCGTAACTCCGGGTTAAGCGTGCTTGGGCGACATTAGTACTAGGATGGGTGACCGGGAAGTCCTCGTGGTTGTACCCCTCTTTTCCCGTCCACGTTCCTTTTTGCCCGCCAGGCGACCGGCCTCCCATCCTGCGGACGGCCGTGGGTTTGTTCCGGGGTTGAACGAATTTGGGACCTCCCGCGAAGGGCGTTCATTTCGATCCGCGGATCGGACGCGATCAACCTTGGTTGCCAGATCGCACCGGACCGGCCGCGGAATGGTCCTGTTCAAACGAACAGAAGCGCGAGGATTAATAACTTTCTGGCCCCAAGAATCACGACCGTCGGTTTTCAAATTAGCGCTGTTTCATGTAACCGACAAGCAGTTGTTTCGCTCAAATCAATCCGGCTATAAAATCATTTGAAAGACTCGCGGAAAAACGCACAGATCAGTTCCCGAGAGAAGCGCGCAAGTGAAGGCAGTTGTGTGGAAGCTATTCGTTATCCTCCCGTAAGAAAAGGACAACCTTCGACACGAACTCCCGATGTCGAGCTCGACATCGCTTTCCAAACGGAGCAAGAGCAGAGCAATCGGATCGAACGATCCGATCCGAGGCGCTCAGACGGAACGATGCCGACTCCGCTGGCGCTGCACGATCGGACCGGATCGCTGCATTTGAGCTCCACGAGTCGCGCGCGCCGTGGGGGAACGGCGAATTAGACTGCGTTTTCCCGGCCCTGGCACCGCCAGATCTCCTCGCGCGCGGGAGAAGCGAGGGCCGGTGGCGACGCGGGTCGCGAACTACTCGCTGTTTCTCCGCCGCTGCAGACGGGAAGAAGGGGGGGATAGGACGGGAAGAGACACGAGAACGGAGAGTCGGGCGTGGCGACGAAAACGGGAGCCAAACCGCTGAACGGGGAGTGCAGTGGCTCGCAGCGATGGTCGCTGTTACCGCGGCGCGAGGCTCGCCGTCGCGCTTACTAGTGTTGCTCAGATACCGCCACGGCTAGGGCCGGCGGGAAGGCATTAGTGTGGCGAGCGCGGTGAGCTTGACGGGTACGACCATACCAGCACTAATGCACCGGATCCCATCAGAACTCCGAAGTTAAGCGTGCTTGGGCGAGAGTAGTACTAGGATGGGTGACCCCCTGGGAAGTCCTCGTGTTGTACCCCTCTTTTCCCGACCACTTTCTTTTTTGCCCGCCAGGCGAGCAGCCTCCCATCCTGCAGACGGCTGCGCATGGGCACGCGGGCGGTTTCGGGTCCGCCGGCCCATCGGCCTGGGCCCGCCTGGGACCGGTGGAGCACGCTGGTCATCGCTTCTGGCCGCTGCTCGAGGTGCTTCTCGCGCTTGCCGCCAAATTCGATTCAAGAAGAACTTTAGCTCACCACGTAGGGATGCTATCGCTGCACTGTGCACAAAGATCCCTTTCCTTTTCCAACGGCTCTCCCAGTTGGGATGTCTCCACAAATAATTGAAATTGATTGGATCTCAGATCTTCGATTTTTGGAAACCTAGAAAGTTCTTCCACAAACCTCGTCAATAAACCGCAAAATCCTTCAAATTGCATCCGATTCAATCCGGTGTTGTAGACATTCCCCACTTCCAAATTTCGAGCATTTTCAAATTTCCCATTTATCAAGAAATCCCCTACTAGTTCATTCTGACCCAAATCCCCGCCATGAATAGCGCGCGTACACGTATTCATCGATGTTGTTTTGCGACCAGAAGAACGACAGTAATTGTCGCGATTTCGGACTATCCGGACATACACTTCGGGTAATGGTTCATGCATGTTTGTTGCCCGGAGCAACAAGATCCAGCTGGCAGGGGTTAACCTTCCCTCTCTTTCCGTTTTCCCGTTTTCGTGGATGACATGACTAACAACAAAGATCGTAACGGATCCCGACTCACCAATTGCACGCAGGATCGACCGATCGCCGATTTGAGCTCACGAGTCGCGCGCGCCGTGGGGGAACGGCGGATCGACAAGGCCTTTTCCGGCTATGGCACCCTCTGATTCCTTCGCGCCGTGGAGAAAAGAGGGCCGCGGAACGAGGGTCGCGAGCAACTCGCCGCTTCTCCGCCACAGATCCGGAAGAAGGGGGACAGGACGGGACGGACACGAACGAGAGTCGCGTGGCGGCGAAAACAGGAGCCGAGGCCGCGAACGGGACCGTAGTAGTCAGCCGTGGTCGCTGCTGTTACGCTGGCGCGAGGCGGCGCGCCGATCGCGCCATCGGTCTTGCGCAGATACCGCCGCCAGGGCTAGGCCGCGAAGGCATTAGTGTGGCGAGCGCGGTGAGCTTGACGGGTACGACCATACCAGCACTAATGCACCGGATCCCATCAGAACTCCGAAGTTAAGCGTGCTTGGGCGAGAGTAGTACTAGGATGGGTGACCCCCTGGGAAGTCCTCGTGTTGTACCCCTCTTTTCCCGACCACTTTCTTTTTTGCCCGCCTTCTTTTTTTGCCCGCCAGGCGAGCAGCCTCCCACCCTGCAGACGGCCGCGGTTCCGCGCGGGTTTCGGTCCGCCAATGGCCCATCGGCCTGGGCCCGCTTGCCGACCGGTGGCTCACGCGTCATCGCTTCTGGCCGCGCTCGAGGTGCTTCCCTGCCGCTTTGCCGTCAAATTCGGATTCAGTAAGAACTTTAGCTCACCACGGGTAGGGATGCTATCGCCGTAATTCGTGCACAGCATCCCTTTCCTTTTCCAACGGCTCTACCTGTTGGCATGTCTCCACAAATAATTGAAATTCGATTTCTGGATCTGTACATTCGATTTTTTGGAAACCTAGAAAGTTCTTCCGTCAAACCCTGGTCAATAAACCGGCAAAATCCTTCAAATTGCATCTGATTCAATCCGGGTGTTGTAGACATTCCCCCACTTCCAGCCCCGAGCATTTTCAAATTTCCCATTTATCAAGAAATCCCCCCTACTAGTTCATTCTTGACCCAAATCCTCGCCATGAAATAGCGCACACGATTCATCGATGTTGTTTTGACCTACCGAAGAACGCAAGAATTATCGCGATTTCGGACTATCCGGACATACACTTCGTAATGGTTCATGCATGTTTGTTGCCCGAGCAACAAGATCCAGGCGGTGGGTTAACCTTCCTCTCTTCCGCTTTCCCGCTGTGAGATGACATGACTAACAACAAAGATCGTAACGATCCCGACTCACCAATTGCACGCAGGATCGACCGATCACGTGATTTGAGCTCCACTAGTCGCGCGCGCCGTGGGGAACGGCGGATCGACAAGGCCTTTCCCGCTATGGCACCCCTGATTCCTTCGCGCGTGGAGAAAAGAGGCCGTGGAAACGAGGGTCGCGAGCAACTCGCCGTTTCTCCGCCACGATCCGGAAGAAGGGGGACAGGACGGGACGACACGAACGGAGAGTCGGGCGTGGCGGCGAAAACAGGAGCCGGCCGCTGAACGGGACCGTAGTAGTCGCAGCTGGTCGCTGCTGTTACGGCGGGCGGGAGGTTGTGCGCGGCCGATCGCGCCTACCGGTCTTGGCGCAGATACCGCCGCCAGGGCCGCGAGAAGGCGCGTGGCGGGCGCGGTGAGCCTGGCGGTACGACCATACCAGCACTAATGCACCGGATCCCATCAGAACTCCGAAGTAAAGCGTGCTTGGGCGAGAGTAGTACTAGGATGGGTGACCCCCTGGGAAGTCCTCGTGGTTGTACCCTCTTTCCGCCCACGCCTTTTGCCCGCCAGCGATCGCCCATCTCCGCGACGGCCGTGGGTTTGTTCCGGGGTTGAACGAATTTGGGACCTCCCGCGAAGGGTGTTCATTTCGATCCGCTGACCGGACGCGAACAACCTTGGTTGCCAGATCGCACCGACCGCCATGAATGGTCCTGCTCAAACGAATGTACGCGAGGATTAATAACTTTCGCCCCAAGAATCACGATCCGCTTGCTTTCAAATTAGCGCTGCTTTCATGTAACCGATAAGGCGCTTGTTTCGCCAAATCAATCCGCTCATAAAATCATTTGAAAGACTCGCGCAAAAACGCACTGATTAGTTCCCGAGAAACGCGCAAGGCAAGGCGCATGCGGAAGCTATTCGCCATCCTCCCGTAAGAAATGGACAACCTTCGACACGAAACTCCGATGTCGAGCTCGACATCGCTTCAAACGGAGCAAGAGCAGAGCAACGGATCGAACGGATCCGATCCGAGGCGCTCAGATCGAACGGATGCCGACTCCGCTTGCGCTGCACGATCGGACCGATCGGCTGATTTGAGCTCCACGAGTCGCGCGGCCGCCGTGGGAACGGCGAATTAGACTGCCTTTCCGGCCCGCACTCCGCCAGATCTCCCGCGCTGGGAGAAGCGAGGGCCCGTGGCAACGAGGGTCGCGAACAACTCATTGCTTCTCCGCCGCAGACGGAAGAAGGGGGATAGGACGGAACAGTACACGAACGGAGAGTCGGGCGTGGCGACGAAAACGGGAGCCGAAACCGCCCGCTGAACGGGTGCAGTGCATGATGGTCGCATGCGCTGGCGCGAGGCGCGCCGTCGCGCTTACTAGTGTTGCTCAGATACCGCCACGGCTAGGCCGCGGCGGAAGGCATTAGTGTGGCGCGCGGTGAGCTTGACGGCACGACCATACCAAAGACTAATGCACCGATCCCATCGTAACTCCGGTTAAGCGCTTGGGCGAGTAGTACTAGGATGGGTGACCCCCTGGGAAGTCCTCGTGTTGTACCCCTCTTTTCCCGACCACTTTCTTTTTTGCCCGCCTTCTTTTTTGCCCGCCAGGCGAGCAGCCTCCCATCCTGCAGACGGCCGCGGTTCACGGGCGGGTTTCGGTCCGCCAGTTGCCCATCGGCTGGGCCCGCTTGCCGATCGTGAGCACGCCGGCTGTCATCGCTTCTGGCCGCTGCTCGAGGTGCTTCTCGCGCTTTGCCAAATTCGATTCGTGAAGAACTTTAGCTCACACGGGTGGATGCTATCGCTGCACTGCACAAAGATCCCTTTCCTTTTCCAACGGCTCTACTGCTGGCATGTCTCCACAAATAATTGAAATTGATTGATCTCAGACTTCGATTTTTTGGAAACCTAGAAAGTTCTTCCGTCAAACCCTGGTCAATAAACCGGCAAAATCTTTCAAATTGCATCTGATTCAATCCGGGTGTTGTAGACATTCCCCCACTTCCAGCCCCGAGCATTTTCAAATTTCCCATTTATCAAGAAATCCCCCCTACTAGTTCATTCTTGACCCAAATACCCAAATGGAATAGCGCGTACACGTATTCATCGATGTTGTTTTGCGACCAGAAGAACGACAGTAATTGTCGCGATTTCGGACTATCCGGACATACACTTCGGGTAATGGTTCATGCATGTTTGTTGCCCGGAGCAACAAGATCCAGCTGGCAGGGGTTAACCTTCCCTCTCTTTCCGTTTTCCCGTTTTCGTGGATGACATGACTAACAACAGCATCAGAACGGATCCCGACCAGCTCAATTGCACGCAGGATCGGACCGGATCGCTGCATTTGAGCTCAGCTAGCTGCGGCCGTGGGGGGAACGGCGGGATCGGACAGTGCCTTTCCTGGCTATGGCACCCCCTCGGATTCCTTCGTGCCGCGGGAGAAAAGAGGGCCGGTGGAAACGAGGGTCGCGAGCAACTCGCCGTTTCTCCGCCGCGGCATCCGGGAAGAAGGGGGGACAGGACGGGGACGGACACGAGAACGGAGAGTCGGGCGTGGCGGCGAGAAAACAGGGAGCCGAAGCCGCGCGGGACGGGGACCGTAGTAGCTCGCAGCGGTGGCCGCTGTTACGCGGGCGGGAGCGCGCGCGCCGATCGCGCCATCGGTTGCGCAGATACCGCCGCCAGGGCCGCGAAGGCGTGCGGGGCGGTGAGCTCGGGCGGTACGACCATACCAAAGACTAATGCACCGATCCCATCGTAACTCCGGGTTAAGCGCTTGGGCGAGTAGTACTAGGATGGGTGACCCCCTGGGAAGTCCTCGTGTTGTACCCCTCTTTTCCCGCCCACGTTCCTTTTTGCCCGCCAGGCGACCGGCCTCCCATCCTGCGGACGGCCGTGGGTTTGTTCCGGGGTTGAACGAATTTGGGACCTCCCGCGAAGGGCGTTCATTTCGATCCGTGGATCGGACGCGATCAACCTTGGTTGCCAGATCGCACCGGACCGCCATGGAATGGTCCTGCTCAAACGAATGTAAGCCGAGGATTAATAACTTCTCGCCCCAAGAATCACGCATCGCGGTTTTCAAATTAGCGCTGCTTCATGTAACCGATAAGCGCTTGTTTCGCCAAATCAATCCGCTCATAAAATCATTTGAAAGACTCGCAGAAAACGCACTGATTAGTTCCCGAGAGAAACGCGCAGTCAAGGCGCTATGCGGAAGCTATTCGCCATCCTCCCGTAAGAAATGGACAACCTTCGACACGAACTCCCGATGTCGAGCTCGACATCGCTTTCCAAACGGAGCAAGAGCAGAGCAATCGGATCAACGGATCCGATCCGAGGCGCTCAGATCGAACGGATGCCGACTCCGCCATGCTGCGCGACGATCGGACCGATCGCCGTGATTTGAGCTCCACGAAGCCGCGCGCGCCGTGGGGAACGGCGAATTAGACTGCGTTTTCCCGGCACTCCGCCAGATCTCCTGCGCGCGGTGGAGAAGCGAGGCCGGCAACGAGGGTCGCGAACAACTCGCCGCTTTCCGCCACGCAGACGGAAGAAGGGGGATAGGACGGGACCAGACACGAGAACGGAGAGTCGGGCGTGGCGACGAAAACGGAGCCAAACCGCGCGAACGGGAGTGCAAAGGCTCGCAGCCGATGGTCGCTGCTACCGCTGGCGCGAGGCGGTCCGCGCCGTCGCGCTTACTAGTGTTGCTCAGATACCGCCTACGCCAGGGCCATGGAAGGCATTAGTGGCGAAGCGCGTGAGCTTGACGCATGTACCATACCAAAGACTAATGCACCTGATCCCATCAACTCCGGGTTAAGCGTGCTTGGGCGAGTAGTACTAGGATGGGTGACCGGAAGTCCTCGTGTTGTACCCTCTTTTCCGACCACTTTCTTTTTGCCCGCCTTCTTTTTTGCCCGCCAGCGAGCGTTCTCCCACTCGCAGACGGCCGCGGCTTCGCGGCGCGGGTTTCGGGTCCGCCGTCCATCCATCGGCCTGGGCCCGCTTGCCGGACCGGTGGAGCCGCGCGGGTCATCGCTTCTGGCCGCTCGAGGTGCTTCTCGCGCTTTGCCACAAAATTCGGATTCGTGAAGAACTTTAGCTCACCACGCAGGATGCTATCGCTGCACTGCACAAAGATCCCTTTCTTTTCCAACGGCTCTACCAGCTGGCATGTCTCCACAAATAATTGAAATTGATTGGATCTCAGACTTCGATTTTTTGGAAACCTAGAAAGTTCTTCCACAAACTCGGTCAATAAACCGCAAAATCCTACAAATTGCATCTGATTCAACCCGGATGTTGTAGACATTACCCCACTTCCAGCCCCGAGAATTTTCAAATTTCCCATTTATCAAGAAATCCCCCCTACTAGTTCATTCTTGACCCAAATCCTCAACATGAATAGCGCGCACACGATTCATCGATGTTGTTTTGCGACCTAAGAACGCAGCGAATTATCGCGATTTCGACTATCCGACATACACTTCGTAATGGTTCATGCATGTTTGTTGCCCGAGCAACAAGATCCAGCTGGTGGGTTAACCTTCCTCTCTTCCGCTTTCCGCCAGATGACATGACTAACAACAGCATCAGAACGGATCCCGACCAGCTCAATTGCACGCAGGATCGGACCGGATCGCCGATTTGAGCTCACTTAGTCGCGCGCGCCGTGGGGAACGGCGATCGGACAAAGGTTTTCCTGGCTATGGCACCCCCTCGGATTCCTTCGTGCCGTGGGAGAAAAGAGGGCCGGTGGAAACGAGGGTCGCGAGCAACTCGCCGTTTCTCCGCCACGATCCGGAAGAAGGGGGACAGGACGGACGACACGAACGGAGAGTCGGGCGTGGCGGCGAAAACAGGAGCCGAGGCCGCGGAACGGGACCGTAGTCATAGCCGTGGCCGCTGCTACGGCGGGCGGGAGGTTGTGCGCGGCCGATCGCGCCATCGTCTTGCGCAGATACCGCCGCCAGGGCCGCGAAGGCGTGTCGCATGGGCGCGGGAGCTCGGGCGGTACGACATACCAAAGACTAATGCACCGATCCCATCGTAACTCCGGTTAAGCTGCTTGGGCGAGTAGTACTAGGATGGGTGACCGGAAGTCCTCGTGTTGTACCCTTTTCCCGCCCACGCCTTTTTGCCCGCCAGCGATCGCCTCCCATCCTCGCGACGGCCGTGGGTTTGTTCCGGTTGAACGAATTTGGGACCTCCCGCCGGGCATGCTCATTTCGATCCGCGGACGGACGCGATCAACCTTGGTTGCCGATCGCACCGACCGCCGCTGAATGGTCCTGCTCAAACGAATGTAAGCCGAGGATTAATAACTTTCGCCCCAAGAATCACGACCGCCGGTTTTCAAATTAGCGCTGCTTTCATGTAACCGACAAGCGCTTGTTTCGCCAAATCAATCCGCCGCCATAAAATCATTTGAAAGACTCGCAAAAACGCACGATTAGTTCCCGAGAAACGCGCAAGGCAAGGCGCTGGAAGCTATTCGCCATCCTCCCGTAAGAAATGGACAACCTTCGACACGAACTCCCGGCGTCGAGCTCGACATCGCTTTCAAACGGAGCAAGAGCAGAGCAATCGATAAACGATCCGATCCGAGGCGCTCAGATCGAACGATGCCGACCCGCCAGCCGCGCTGACGATCGGACCGGACGCGTGATTTGAGCTCCACGAGTCGCGCGCGCCGTGGGGAACGGCGGAATTAGACTGCCTTTCCGGCCCGCACTCCGCCAGATCTCCTTGGCGCGGAGAAGCGAGGGCCGGCAACGAGGGTCGCGAACAACTCCGCTTTCTCCGCCGCAGACGGAAGAAGGGGGATAGGACGGAATGTACACGAACGGAGAGTCGGCGTGGCGACGAAAACGGAGCCAAACCGCGCGAACGGGAGTGCAAAGGGCTCGCAGCCGATGGTCGCTGCTGTTACCGCGCGCGAGGCGGTCGCGCCGTCGCGCTTACTAGTGTTGCTCAGATACCGCCACGCCAGGGCCGGCTGGAAGGCATTAGTGTGGCGAGCGCTGTTAGCTTGACGGGTAAAACCATACCAGCACTAATGCACCGGATCCCATCTGAACTCCGAAATTAAGCGTGCTTGGGCGAGAGTAGTACTAGGATGGGTGACCCCCTGGGAAGTCCTCGTGTTGTACCCCTCTTTCCTTGACCACTTTCTTTTTTGCCCGCCTTCTTCTTTGCCTGCCAGGCGAGCAGCTTCCTATCCAGCAGACGGCCGCGGTTCCGCGCTGCGGGCGGTGTTTCGGGGTCCGCCAAGGCCCATCGGCCTGGGCCCGCTTCGCCGACGGTGGACCGCCGCCGTCATCGCTTCTGGCCGCTGCTCGAGGTGCTTCTCGCGCTTTGCCACCAAATTCGATTCAAGAAGAACTTTAGCTCACCACGTAGGGATGCTATCGCTGCACTGTGCACAAGATCCCTTCCCTTTTCCAACGGCTCTACCTGTTGGCTTGTCTCCACAAATAATTGAAATTCGATATCTGGAACTGAACATTCGATTTTTTGGAAACCTAGAAAGTTCTTCCACAAACTCCGGTCAATAAACCGGCAAAATCCTTCAAATTGCATCTGATTCAATCCGGGTGTTGTAGACATTCCCCCACTTCCAGCCCCGAGCATTTTCAAATTTCCCATTTATCAAGAAATCCCCCCTACTAGTTCATTCTTGACCCAAATCCCCAGCGCGGAATAGCGCGCGTACACGTATTCATCGATGTTGTTTTGCGACCGTAAGAACGACAGTAATTATCGCGATTTCGGACTATCCGGACATACACTTCGGGTAATGGTTCATGCATGTTTGTTGCCCGGAGCAACAAGATCCAGCCATGTGGGTTAACCTTCCTCTCTTCCGCTTTCCCGCTGAGATGACATGACTAACAACAAGATCGTAACGATCCCGATCACCAATTGCACGCAGGATCGACCGATCGCGTGATTTGAGCTCACCTAGTCGCGCGCGCCGTGGGGAACGGCGGATCTGGACAAGGTTTTCCCGCTATGGCACCCTCTGATTCCTTCGCGCCGTGGGAGAAAAGAGGGCCGGAAACGAGGGTCGCGAGCAACTCGCCGCTTTCCGCCACGATCCGGAAGAAGGGGGACAGGACGGACACGAACGGAGAGTCGGGCGTGGCGCGAAAACAGGAGCCGAGGCCGCGCGAACCGGGGACCGTAGTAGTCATAGCCGTGGCCGCTGCTGTTA
Source organism: Gynochthodes officinalis (assembly GCA_020080225.1). NCBI lineage: Eukaryota > Viridiplantae > Streptophyta > Magnoliopsida > Gentianales > Rubiaceae > Gynochthodes > Gynochthodes officinalis. The sequence continues at coordinate 28,427,982 of CM034615.1, read as the reverse complement.
CGGCGGAGGTTGTGCGCGCCGATCGCGCCATCGTCTTGCGCAGATACCGCCGCCAGGGCCGGCGAAGGCGTGGCGGGCGCGGTGAGCTCGGGCGGTACGCACCATACCAAAGACTAATGCACCGATCCCATCGTAACTCCGGTTAAGCTGCTTGGGCGAGTAGTACTAGGATGGGTGACCGGGAAGTCCTCGTTGTACCCCTCTTTTCCCGTCCACGTTCCTTTTTGCCCGCCGGGCGACCGGCCTCCCATCCTGCGGACGGCCGTGGGTTTGTTCCGGGGTTGAACGAATTTGGGACCTCCCGCTTGGGCGTTCATTTCGATCCGCGGATCGGACGCGATCAACCTTGGTTGCCAGAGGGCACCGGACCGGCCATGAATGGTCCTGCTCAAACGAATGTACGCGAGGATTAATAACTTTCTGGCCCCAGAATCACGACAATAGGTTTACAAATTAACGCTGTTACATGTAACCGACAAGAAGTTGTTTCGCTCAAATCAATCCGACTGTCATAAAATCATTTGAAAGACTCAAGAAAACGCACGGATTAGTTCCCGAGAAACGCGCAAGGCGCTAAGGCGCGGAAGCTATTCGTCATCCTCCCGTAAGAAATGGACAACCTTCGACACGAACTCCCCGATGTCGAAGCTCGACATCGCTTTCAAACGGAGCAAGAGCAGAGCAATCGGGTCGAAACGGAGCCGACCCGGGGCGTCCGCATCGGAACGGATGCCGAGCCGCTCAGTTGCGCGTACGATCGGACCGGATCGCTGCATTTGAGCTCCACGAAGCCGCGCGCCGTGGGGAACGGCGGATAGACTGCGTTTTTCCCGCCCGGCACTCCGCCAGATCTCCTGCGCGGGAGAGAAGCGAGGGCCGGTGGCAACGAGGGTCGCGAACAACTCGCTGTTTCTCCGCCGCTGCAGACGGGAAGAAGGGGGGGATAGGACGGGAACAGACACGAACGGAGAGTCGCGTGGCGACGAAAACGGGAGCCGAAACCGCGAACGGAGTGCAAAGGCTCGCAGATGGTCGCTGGTTGCTACCGCTGGCGCGAGGCGTTCGCGCCGTCGCGCTTACTAGTGTTGCTCAGATACCGCCACGCCAGGGCCATGGAAGGCATTAGTGCATGAGCGCGTGAGCTTGACGGCACGCACCATACCAAAGACTAATGCACCGGATCCCATCAACTCCGGGTTAAGCTGCTTGGGCGAGTAGTACTAGGATGGTGACCGGGAAGTCCTCGTGGTTGTACCCTCTTTCCCGACCACTTTCTTTTTTGCCCGCCTTCTTTTTTGCCCGCCAGGCGAGCAGCCTCCCACCCTGCAGACGGCCGCGGCTTCACGGGCGGGGTTTCGGTCCGCCGTTGAACATCGGCTCGCCGTCGCTCGAGGTGCTTCTCGCGCTTTGCCAAATTCGATTCGTGAAGAACTTTAGCTCACCACCTTGGATGCTATCGCTGCACTGCACAAAGATCCCTTTCCTTTTCCAACGGCTCTACAGCTTGGCATGTCTCCACAAATAATTGAAATTGATCCGATCTCAGATTTCATGGAAACCTAGAAAGTTCTTCCGTCAAACCCTGGTCAATAAACCGGCAAAATCCTTCAAATTGCATCTGATTCAATCCGGGTGTTGTAGACATTCCCCCACTTCCAGCCCCGAGCATTTTCAAATTTCCCATTTATCAAGAAATCCCCCCTACTAGTTCATTCTTGACCCAAATCCTCAGCCAATGAATAGCGCATACACGTATTCGTCGATGTTGTTTTGCGACCGGAAGAACGACAGTAATTATCGCGATTTCGGACTATCCGGACATACACTTCGGGTAATGGTTCATGCATGTTTGTTGCCCGGAGCAACAAGATCCAGTTGGCGGGGGTTAACCTTCCCTCTCTTTCCGCTTTCCCGCTGAGATGACATGACTAACAACAGCATCAGAACGGATCCCGACCAGCTCAATTGCACGCAGGATCGACCGATCGCCGATTTGAGCTCCACGAGTCGCGCGCCGCCGGGGAACGGCGGATTAGACAAAGCCTTTCCCCGCTATGGCACTTCTGATTCCTTCGCGTGGGAGAAAAGAGGACCGGTGGCAACGAGGGTCGCGAGCAACTCGCTTTCTCCGCCGCAGACGGAAGAAGGGGGACAGGACGGGAATGACACGAACGGAGAGTCGGGCGTGGCGACGAAAAACGGGAGCCGAAACCGCGAACGGGAGTGCAAAGGTCGCAGCCGATGGTCGCTGCTGTTACCGCGGGCGAGGTGGCGCGCCGATCGCGCTTACTAGTGTTGCGCAGATACCGCCACGGCTAGGGCCGGCGGGAAGGCATTAGTGTAGAGAGCGCGGAGAGCTTGACGGGTACGACCATACCAGCACTAATGCACCGGATCCCATCAGAACTCCGAAGTTAAGCGTGGGCGAGAGTAGTACTAGGATGGGTGACCGGGAAGTCCTCGTTGTACCCCTCTTCTCCCGACCACTTTCTTTTTTGCCCGCCTTCTTTTTTGCCCGCCAGGCGAGCAGCCTCCCACCCTGCAGACGGCCGCGGTTTCGCGGCGGGTTTCGGTCCGCCAAAGGCCCATCGGCCTGGGCCCGCTTCCGGACCGGTGGAGCACGGCGCTGTCATCGCTTCTGGCCGCGTTCGAGGTGCTTCCCTCGCGCTTTGCCGTCAAATTCGGATTCAGTAAGAACTTTAGCTCACCACGGGTAGGGATGCTATCGCCGTAATTCGTGCACAGCATCCCTTTCCTTTTCCAACGGCTCTACCAGTTGGCATGTCACCACAAATAATTGAAATTCGATTTCTGGATCTGTACCTTCGATTTTTTGGAAACCTAGAAAGTTCTTCCGTCAAACCCTGGTCAATAAACCGGCAAAATCTTTCAAATTGCATCTGATTCAATCCGGGTGTTGTAGACATTCCCCCACTTCCAGCCCCGAGCATTTTCAAATTTCCCATTTATCAAGAAATCCCCCCTACTAGTTCATTCTTGACCCAAATCCCCAGCGCGGAATAGCGCGCGTACACGTATTCATCGATGTTGTTTTGCGACCAGAAGAACGACAGTAATTGTCGCGATTTCGGACTATCCGGACATACACTTCGGGTAATGGTTCATGCATGTTTGTTGCCCGGAGCAACAAGATCCAGCTGGCAGGGGTTAACCTTCCCTCTCTTTCCGTTTTCCCGTTTTCGTGGATGACATGACTAACAACAGCATCAGAACGGATCCCGACCAGCTCAATTGCACGCAGGATCGGACCGGATCGCTGCATTTGAGCTCAGCTAGCTGCGGCGCGGCCGTGGGGGGAACGGCGGGATCGGACAGTGCCTTTCCTGGCTATGGCACCCCCTCGGATTCCTTCGTGCCGTGGGAGAAAAGAGGGCCGGTGGAAACGAGGGTCGCGAGCAACTCGCCGTTTCTCCGCCGCTGCATCCGGGAAGAAGGGGGGACAGGACGGGGACGGACACGAGAACGGAGAGTCGGGCGTGGCGGCGAGAAAACAGGGAGCCGAGGCCGCGCGGAACGGGGACCGTAGTAGCTCGCAGCGGTGGCCGCTGCTGTTACTACGCGGCGGAGGTTGGCGCGCCGATCGCGCCATCGGTCTTGCGCAGATCGCCGCCGCCAGGGCCGCGAAGGCGCGGCGCAATGGGCGCGTGAGCTCGGGCGGTACGACCATACCAGCACTAATGCACCGGATCCCATCGTAACTCCGGTTAAGCTGCTTGGGCGAGTAGTACTAGGATGGGTGACCGGAAGTCCTCGTGTTGTACCCTCTTTCCCGCCCACGCCTTTTGCCCGCCAGCGATCGCCTCCCATCCTGCGGACGGCCGTGGGTTTGTTCCGGGGTTGAACGAATTTGGGACCTCCCGCGAAGGGCGTTCATTTCGATCCGCGGATCGGACGCGATCAACCTTGGTTGCCAGATCGCACCGGACCGGCCGGGGAATGGTCCTGTTCAAACGAACAGAAGCGCGAGGATTAATAACTTTCTGGCCCCAAGAATCACGACCGTCGGTTTTCAAATTAGCGCTGTTTCATGTAACCGACAAGCAGTTGTTTCGCTCAAATCAATCCGCCTGTCATAAAATCATTTGAAAGACTCGCGGCAAAACGCACGGATTAGTTCCCGAGAGAAACGCGCAAGCTAAGGCAGTTGCGCGAAAGCTATTCGTCATCCTCCCGTAAGAAATGGACAACCTTCGGACACGAAACTCCTGATGTCGAGCTCGACATCGCTTTCAAACGGAGCAAGAGCAGAGCAATCGATCGAACGGATCCGATCCGAGGCGTCAGACGGAACGGATGCCGACCCGCCGCTGCGCTGCACGATCGACCGATCGCCGTGATTTGAGCTCCACGAGCCGCGCGCGCCGTGGGGAACGGCGAATTAGACTGCGTTTTTCCGGCCCGCACTCCGCCAGATCTCCTTGCGCGGTGGGAGAAGCGAGGGCCGGTGGCAACGAGGGTCGCGAACAACTCGCTGTTTCTCCGCCGCTGCAGACGGGAAGAAGGGGGGGATAGGACGGGAATGTACACGAACGGAGAGTCGCGTGGCGACGAAAACGGGAGCCGAAACCGCTGAACGGGAGTGCAAGTGGCTCGCAATGATGGTCGCTGCTGTTACCGCGGGCGCGAGGCGGTCCGCGCCGTCGCGCTACTAGTGTTGCTCAGATACCGCCACCGCTAGGGCCTACGGGAAGGCATTAGTGTGGCGAGCGCGATGAGCTTGACGGCACGCACCATACCAAAGACTAATGCACCGGATCCCATCAACTCCGGTTAAGCTGCTTGGGCGAGTAGTACTAGGATGGGTGACCGGGAAGTCCTCGTGTTGTACCCTCTTTCCCGACCACTTTCTTTTTGCCCGCCTTCTTTTTTGCCCGCCAAAGTAGCAGCCTCCCACCCTGCAGACGGCCGCGTTTCATGCCGCGGGTTTCGGTCCGCTGTCCATCGGCCTGGGCCCGCTTCGTCGACCGGTGGTCACCGCGCGTCATCGCTTCTGGCCGCTCGAGGTGCTTCTCGCGCTTTGCCGCCAAATTCGATTCGCAGAAGAACTTTAGCTCACCACGTAGGGATGCTATCGCTGCACTGCGCACAAGATCCCTTTCCTTTTCCAACGGCTCTACCAGCTGGCATGTCTCCACAAATAATTGAAATTGATTGGATCTGACTTCGATTTTTTGAAACCTAGAAAGTTCTTCCACAAACCCTGGTCAATAAACCGGCAAAATCCTTCAAATTGCATCTGATTCAATCCGGGTGTTGTAGACATTCCCCCACTTCCAGCCCCGAGCATTTTCAAATTTCCCATTTATCAAGAAATCCCCCCTACTAGTTCATTCTTGACCCAAATCCCCAGCGCGGAATAGCGCGCGTACACGTATTCATCGATGTTGTTTTGCGACCGGAAGAACGACAGTAATTATCGCGATTTCGGACTATCCGGACATACACTTCGGGTAATGGTTCATGCATGTTTGTTGCTCGGAGCAACAAGATCCAGTTGGCAGGGGTTAACCTTCCCTCTCTTTCCGTTTTCCCGTTTTCGTAGATGACATGACGAACAACAAAGATCGTAACGATCCCGACTCACCAATTGCACGCAGGATCGGACCGATCGCCGATTTGAGCTCACGAAGTCGCGCGCGCCGTGGGGGAACGGCGGATCGGACAAAGGTTTTCCCGCTATGGCACCACCTCGGATTCCTTCGTGCCGAAGGAGAAAAGAGGGCCTGTGGATAGGAGGGTAGCGAGCAACTCGCCTTTTCTCCGCCACGATCCGGAAGAAGGGGGACAGACGGGACGACACGAACGAACGAGAGTCGGGCGTGGCGGCGAGAAAACAGGAGCCGAAGCCGCGCGGAACGGGGACCGTAGTAGTCAGCCGTGGCCGCCGCTGCTGCTACGGCGGGAGGTTGTGCGCGGCCGATCGCGCCATCGGTCTTGGCGCAGATCGCCGCCGCCAGGGCCGCGAGAAGGCGTGGTGCAATGGCGCGGTGAGCTCGGGCGGTACGACCATACCAAAGACTAATGCACCGGATCCCATCAGAACTCCGAAGTTAAGCGTGCTTGGGCGAGTAGTACTAGGATGGGTGACCCCCTGGGAAGTCCTCGTGTTGTACCCCTCTTTTCCCGTCCACGTTCCTTTTTGCCCGCCAGGCGACCGGCCTCCCATCCTGCGGACGGCCGTGGGTTTGTTCCGGGGTTGAACGAATTTGGGACCTCCCGCGAAGGGCGTTCATTTCGATCCGCGGATCGGACGCGATCAACCTTGGTTGCCAGATCGCACCGGACGGCCATGAATGGTCCTGCTCAAACGAATGTAAGCGCGAGGATTCATAACTTTCTGGCCCGAAGAATCACGCCCGTCGGTCTTCAAATTAGCGCTGTTCCATGTAACCGACAAGCAGTTGTTTCGCTCAAATCAATCCGCCTGACATAAAATCATTTGAAAGACTCGCGGCAAAACGCACGGATTAGTTCCCGAGAGAAACGCGCAAGCGAAGGCAGTTGCGTGGAAGCTATTCGTCATCCTCCCGTAAGAAATGGACAACCTTCGGACACGAAACTCCTGATGTCGAGCTCGACATCGTTTCCGAAACGGAGAGCAAGAGCAGAGCAATCGGATCGAACCCGATCCGATCCGAGGCGTCAGATCGAACGGATGCCGACCCGCCGGGCGCTGCACGATCGGACCGGATCGGCCGATTTGAGCTCCACGAAGCCGCGCGCGCCGCGGGGGAACGGCGAATTAGACTGCGTTTTCCCGGCCCGCACTCCGCCAGATCTCCTTGCGTGGTGGGAGATGCGAGGGCCGGTGGCAACGAGGGTCGCGAGCAACTCGCTGTTTCACCGCCGCTGCAGACGGGAAGAAGGGGGGGATAGGACGGGAATGTACACGAACGGAGAGTCGGGCGTGGCGACGAGAAACAGGAGCCGAAACCGCGCAGAACTGGGAGTGTAGTGGCTCGCAACGATGGTCGCTGCTGTTACCGCGGCGCGAGGCGGTTCGCGCCGTCGCGCTTACTAGTGTTGCTCAGATACCGCCACGGCTAGGCCTGGCGAAGGCATTAGTGTGGCGAGCGCGTGAGCTTGACGGCACGACCATACCAAAGACTAATGCACCTGATCCCATCGTAACTCCGGTTAAGCGTGCTTGGGCGAGTAGTACTAGGATGGTGACCGGGAAGTCCTCGTGTTGTACCCTCTTTCCCGACCACTTTCTTTTTTGCCCGCCTTTTTTTTTTGCCCGCCAGGCGAGCAGCCTCCCACCCTGCAGACGGCCGCGTTTCACACGCGGGCGGGTTTCGGTCCGCCAGTTGTCCATCGGCCTGGGCCCGCTTGTCGGACCGGTGGAGCTCGCCGGCGGTCATCGCTTCTGGCCGCTCGAGGTGCTTCTCGCGCTTTGCCAAATTCGGATTCAAGAAGAACTTTAGCTCACCACGGCAGGGATGCTATCGCTGCACTGCACAAAGATCCCTTTCCTTTTCCAACGGCTCTACCAGCTTGGCATGTCTCCACAAATAATTGAAATTGATTGATCTCAGACTTCGATTTTTTGGAAACCTAGAAAGTTCTTCCGTCAAACCCTGGTCAATAAACCGGCAAAATCCTTCAAATTGCATCTGATTCAATCCGGGTGTTGTAGACATTCCCCCACTTCCAGCCCCGAGCATTTTCAAATTTCCCATTTATCAAGAAATCCCCCCTACTAGTTCATTCATGAACCAAAAACCCAGCACGGAATAGCGCGTACACGTATTCATCGATGTTGTTTTGCGACCGGAAGAACGACAGTAATTATCGCGATTTCGGACTATCCGGACATACACTTCGGGTAATGGTTCATGCATGTTTGTTGCTCGGAGCAACAAGATCCAGTTGGCAGGGGTTAACCTTCCCTCTCTTTCCGCTTTCCCGCCAGATGACATGACTAACAACAAAGATCGTAACGATCCCGACTCACCAATTGCACGCAGGATCGGACCGATCGCCGATTTGAGCTCACTTAGTCGCGCGCGCCGCGGGGGGAACGGCGGATCGGACAAAGGTTTTCCTGGCTATGGCACCCCCTCGGATTCCTTCGTGCCGTGGGAGAAAAGAGGGCCGGTGGAAACGAGGGTCGCGAGCAACTCGCCGTTTCTCCGCCGCTGCATCCGGGAAGAAGGGGGGACAGGACGGGGACGGACACGAGAACGGAGAGTCGGGCGTGGCGGCGAGAAAACAAGGAGCCGGCCGCGCGAACGGGACCGTAGTAGTCAGCCGTGGCCGCTGCTACGGCGGGCGGAGGCGGCGCGCCGATCGCGCCATCGGTCTTGCGCAGATCACGCCGCCAGGGCCGCGAAGGCGCGGCGCATGGGCGGTGAGCTCGGGCGGTACGACCATACCAAAGACTAATGCACCGAATCCCATCGGAACTCCGAAGTTAAGCGTGCTTGGGCGAGAGTAGCACTAGGATGGGTGACCCTCTGGGAAGTCCTCGTGTTGTACCCGTCTTTGCCCGTCCACGTTCCCTTTTGCCCGCCAGGCGACCGGCCTCCCATCCTACGGACGGCCGTGGGTTTGTTTCGGGGTTGAACGAATTTGGGACCTCCCGCTGGCGCTGCTCATTTCGATCCGCGGACGGACGCGATCAACCTTGGTTGCCGATCGCACCGACCGCCATGAATGGTCCTGCTCAAACGCAATGTAAGCGAGGATTAATAACTTTCTCGCCCCAAGAATCACGACCGTCGGTTTTCAAATTAGCGCTGTTTCATGTAACCGACAAGCAGTTGTTTCGCTCAAATCAATCCGCCTGTCATAAAATCATTCGAAAGACTCGCGGCAAAACGCACGGATTAGTTCCCGAGAGAAACGCGCGTAAGGCGCTGGCATGCGGAAGCTATTCGTAATCCTCTCGTAAGAAATGGACAACCTTCGTACACGAAATTCCGGGGGTCGAGCTCGACATTGTTGCCGGATCGGAGAGCAAGTGCAGAGTAATCGGATCGTACCGGATCCTATCCGAGGCGTCAGACGGAACGATGCCGACCCGCCAGCTTGCGCTGCACGATCGACCGATCACGATTTGAGCTCCACGAAGTCGCGCGGCCGTGGGGGGAACGGCGGAATTAGACCGTGCCTTTCCCGGCTCCGGCACCCTCTCGGATCTCCTTGCGCTGTGGGAGAAGCGAGGGCCGGTGGCAACGAGGGTCGCGAACAACTCGCTGTTTCTCCGCCGCTGCAGACGGGAAGAAGGGGGGGATAGGACGGGAAATGTACACGAACGGAGAGTCGCGTGGCGACGAAAACGGGAGCCGAAACCGCGCGGAACGGGGAGTGCAGTGGCTCGCAGCCGATGGTCGCTGCTGTTACCGCGGGCGCGAGGCTCCGCGTCGTCGCGCTACTAGTGTTGCTCAGATACCGCCACCGCTAGGGCCGCGGAAGGCATTAGTGTGGCGAAGCGCGTGAGCTTGACGGCACGACCATACCAAAGACTAATGCACCGGATCCCATCGTAACTCGGGTTAAGCGTGCTTGGGCGCGAGTAGTACTAGGATGGGTGACCCCCTGGGAAGTCCTCGTGTTGTACCCCTCTTTTCCCGACCACTTTCTTTTTTGCCCGCCTTCTTTTTTGCCCGCCAGGCGAGCAGCCTCCCATCCTGCAGACGGCCGCGTTTCACGCGGCGGGTTTCGGGTCCGCTTGTCCATCGGCCTGGGCCCGCTTCGCCGACCGGTGAGCACGCCGCGGTCATCGCTTCTGGCCGCTGCTCGAGGTGCTTCTCGCGCTTGCCGCCAAATTCGGATTCGTGAAGAACTTTAGCTCACCACGTAGGATGCTATCGCCAGAATTGCACAAAGATCCCTTTCCTTTTCCAACGGCTCTACCAGCTTGGCATGTCTCCACAAATAATTGAAATTGATTGATCTCAGACTTCGATTTTTTCGAAACCTAGAAAGTTCTTCCGTCAAACCCTGGTCAATAAACCGGCAAAATCCTTCAAATTGCATCTGATTCAATCCGGGTGTTGTAGACATTCCCCCACTTCCAGCCCCGAGCATTTTCAAATTTCCCATTTATCAAGAAATCCCCCCTACTAGTTCATTCTTGACCCAAATCCCCAGCGCGGAATAGCGCGCGTACACGTATTCATCGATGTTGTTTTGCGACCGGAAGAACGACAGTAATTATCGCGATTTCGGACTATCCGGACATACACTTCGGGTAATGGTTCATGCATGTTTGTTGCTCGGAGCAACAAGATCCAGCAAGGTGGGTTAACCTTCCTCTCTTCCGCTTTCCGCTTTCAGATGACATGACTAACAACAAAGATCGTAACGGATCCCGACCAGCCCAATTGCACGCAGGATCGGACCGGATCGCCGCATTTGAGCTCACGAAGTCGCGCGCGCCGTGGGGAACGGCGGATCGGACAAAGGTTTTCCTCGGCTATGGCCCCCCCTCGGATTCCTTCGTGCCGCGGGAGAAAAGAGGGCCGGTGGAAACGAGGGTCGCGAGCAACTCGCCGTTTCTCCGCCGCGGCATCCGGGAAGAAGGGGGGACAGGACGGGGACGGACACGAGAACGGAGAGTCGGGCGTGGCGGCGAGGAAACAGGGGGCCGGAGCCGCTGAACGGGACCGTAGTAGCTCGCAGCGGTGGCCGCGCGTTGTTACGGCGGGCGGGAGGCGCTGCGCGGCCGATCGCGCCATCGGTCTTGGCGCAGATCGCCGCCGCCAGGGCCGCGAAGGCGGCGCAGCGGGCGCGGTGAGCCTGGCGGGTACGACCATACCAGCACTAATGCACCGGATCCCATCAGAACTCCGAAGTTAAGCGTGCTTGGGCGAGAGTAGTACTAGGATGGGTGACCCCCTGGGAAGTCCTCGTGTTGTACCCCTCTTTTCCCGTCCACGTTCCTTTTTGCCCGCCAGGCGACCGGCCTCCCATCCTGCGGACGGCCGTGAGTTTGTTCCGGGGTTGAACGAATTTGGGACCTCCCGCGAAGGGCGTTCATTTCGATCCGCGGATCGGACGCGATCAACCTTGGTTGCCAGATCGCACCGGACCGGTCCCTGGATGGTCCTGTTCAAACGAACAGAAGCGCGAGGATTAATAACTTTCTGGCCCCAAGAATCACGACCGTCGGTTTTCAAATTAGCGCTGTTTCATGTAACCGACAAGCAGTTGTTTCGCTCAAATCAATCCGCCTGTCATAAAATCATTCGAAAGACTCGCGGCAAAACGCACGGATTAGTTCCCGAGAGAAACGCGCAAGCGAAGGCAGTTGCGTGGAAGCTATTCGTCATCCTCCCGTAAGAAATGGACAACCTTCGGACACGAAACTCCTGATGTCGAGCTCGACATCGTTTCCGAAACGGAGAGCAAGAGCAGAGCAATCGGATCGAAACGGATCCGATCCGAGGCGTCAGACGGAACGGATGCCGACTCCGCCAGCTGCGCTGCACGATCGACCGGATCGCCGTGATTTGAGCTCCACGAAGTCGCGCGCGCCGTGGGGGAACGGCGGAATTAGACTGCGTTTTCCCGGCCCGCACCGCCAGATCTCCTGCGCGGTGGGAGATGCGAGAGCCGGTGGCAACGAGAGTCTCGAACAACTCGCTGTTTCTCCGCCGCTGCAGACGGGAACAATGGGGGGATAGGACGGAACAGTACACGAACGGAGAGTCGCGTGGCGACGAAAAACGGGAGCCGAAACCGCGCGAACGGGAGTGCAGTGGTCGCAGCCGATGGTCGCTGTTACCGCGGGCGCGAGGCGGTTCGCGCCGTCGCGCTACTAGTGTTGCTCAGATACCGCCACCGCTAGGGCCGGGAAGGCATTAGTGTGGCGAGCGCGTGAGCTTGACGGCACGCACCATACCAAAGACTAATGCACCGAATCCCATCAGAACTCCGAAGTTAAGCGTGCTTGGGCGAGTAGTACTAGGATGGGTGACCGGGAAGTCCTCGTGGTTGTACCCTCTTTTCCGACCACTTTCTTTTTTGCCCGCCTTCTTTTTTGCCCGCCAAGCGAGCAGCCTCCCACCCTGCAGACGGCCGCGGTTTCGGGCGGGGTTTCGGTCCGCCAAAGGTCCATCGGCCGGTCATCGCTTCTGGCCGCGCTCGAGGTGCTTCTCGCGCTTTGCCACAAATTCGGATTCGTGAAGAACTTTAGCTCACCACGGGTAGGGATGCTATCGCCGTAATTCGTGCACAGCATCCCTTTCCTTTTCCAACGGCTCTACCAGTTGGCATGTCTCCACAAATAATTGAAATTCGATCCCTGGTCAATAAACCGGCAAAATCCTTCAAATTGCATCTGATTCAATCCGGGTGTTGTAGACATTCCCCCACTTCCAGCCCCGAGCATTTTCAAATTTCCCATTTATCAAGAAATCCCCCCTACTAGTTCATTCTTGACCCAAATCCCCAGCGCGGAATAGCGCGCGTACACGTATTCATCGATGTTGTTTTGCGACCGGAAGAACGACAGTAATTATCGCGATTTCGGACTATCCGGACATACACTTCGGGTAATGGTTCATGCATGTTTGTTGCTCGGAGCAACAAGATCCAGCCATGTGGGTTAACCTTCCTCTCTTCCGCTTTCCCGCTTCAGATGACATGACTAACAACAAAGATCGTAACGGATCCCGACTCACCAATTGCACGCAGGATCGGACCGATCGCCGTGATTTGAGCTCACTAGTCGCGCGCGCGCCGTGGGGAACGGCGGGATCGGACAGTGCCTTTCCTGGCTATGGCACCCCCTCGGATTCCTTCGTGCCGTGGGAGAAAAGAGGGCCGGTGGAAACGAGGGTCGCGAGCAACTCGCCGTTTCTCCGCCGCTGCATCCGGGAAGAAGGGGGGACAGGACGGGGACGGACACGAGAACGGAGAGTCGGGCGTGGCGGCGAGAAAACAGGGAGCCGAAGCCGCGCGGAACGGGGACCGTAGTAGCTCGCAGCGGTGGCCGCGCGTTGCTACGGCGGGCGGGAGGCGGTGCGCGGCCGATCGCGCCTACTGGTCTTGCGCAGATCGCCGCCGCCAGGGCCGGCGAAGGCGTGGTGCAATGGCGCGCGTGAGCTCGCGGTACGACCATACCAGCACTAATGCACCGGATCCCATCAGAACTCCGAAGTTAAGCGTGCTTGGGCGAGTAGTACTAGGATGGGTGACCGGAAGTCCTCGTGTTGTACCCGCGTTTGCCCGCCCAGGTCCCTTTTTGCCCGCCAGGCGCCCGGCCCCCCATCCTGCGGACGGCCGTGAGTTTGTTCCGGGGTTGAACGAATTTGGGACCTCCCGCGAAGGGCGTTCATTTCGATCCGCGGATCGGACGCGATCAACCTTGGTTGCCAGATCGCACCGGACCGGCCGCGGAATGGTCCTGTTCAAACGAACAGAAGCGCGAGGATTAATAACTTTCTGGCCCCAAGAATCACGCATCCGGTTTTCAAATTAGCGCTGCTTTCATGTAACCGACAAGCGCTTGTTTCGCCAAATCAATCCGTCGCCATAAAATCATTTGAAAGACTCGCGCAAAACGCACGGATTAGTTCCCGAGAGAAACGCCGCAAGTCGGGCGCGGCTGCGGAAGCTATTCGCCATCCTCCCGTAAGAAATGGACAACCTTCGACACGAACTCCCGATGTCGAGCTCGACATCGCTTTCAAACGGAGAGCAAGAGCAGAGCAATCGGATCGAAACGATCCGATCCGAGGCGTCAGACGGAACGGATGCCGACTCCGGCCATGCGCTGCACGATCGACCGGATCGCCGTGATTTGAGCTCCACGAAGCCGCGCGCGCCGCGGGGGAACGGCGAATTAGACTGCGTTTTCCCGGCCCGCACTCCGCCAGATCTCCTTGCGCGTGGAGAAGCGAGGCCGGTGGCAACGAGGGTCGCGAACAACTCATTGCTTCTCCGCCACGCAGACGGAAGAAGGGGGATAGGACGGAATGTACACGAACGGAGAGTCGGCGTGGCGACGAAAACGGGAGCCAAACCGCGCGAACGGGAGTGCAAAGGCTCGCAATGATGGTCGCTGCTGTTACCGCGCGCGCGAGGCGGTTCGCGCCGTCGCGCTTACTAGTGTTGCTCAGATACCGCCACCGCTAGGGCCGCGGGAAGGCATTAGTGTGGCGAGCGTGAGCTTGACGGCACGACCATACCAAAGACTAATGCACCGAATCCCATCGGAACTCCGAAGTTAAGCGTGCTTGGGCGAGAGTAGCACTAGGATGGGTGACCCTCTGGGAAGTCCTCGTGTTGTACCCGTCTTTGCCCGTCCACGTTCCCTTTTGCCCGCCTTCTTTTTTGCCCGCCAGCGAGCTTTCTCCCACCGCAGACGGCCGCGGCTTCACACGCGGGCGGGTTTCGGGTCCGCCGTCCATCGGCCTGGGCCCGCTGCCGACCGGTGGAGCACCGCGCCGCGTCATCGCTTCTGGCCGCGCTCGAGGTGCTTCTCGCGCTTTGCCACAAATTCGATTCGTGAAGAACTTTAGCTCACCACGTAGGGATGCTATCGCCAGAATTGCGCACAAGATCCCTTTCCTTTTCCAACGGCTCTACCGCTTGGCATGTCTCCACAAATAATTGAAATTGATTGATCTGCAGACTTCGATTTTTTGGACACCTAGAAAGTTCTTCCACAAACCTCGGTCAATAAACCGCAAAATCCTTCAAATTGCATCCGATTCAATCCGTGTTGTAGACATTCCCACTTCCAAATTTCGAGCATTTTCAAATTTCCCATTTATCAAGAAATCCCCCCTACTAGTTCATTCTTGACCCAAATCCCCAGCGCGGAATAGCGCGTACACGTATTCATCGATGTTGTTTTGCGACCGGAAGGACGAAAGGAATTATCGCGATTTCGGACTATCCGGACATACACTTCTTGTAATGGTTCATGCATGTTTGTTGCTCTGAGCAACATGATCCAGCCATGTGGGTTAACCTTCCTCTCTTTCCGCTTTCCCGCTGAGATGACATGACTAACAACAAAGATCGTAACGATCCCGACTCACCAATTGCACGCAGGATCGGACCGATCGCCGATTTGAGCTCACTAGTCGCGCGCGCCGTGGGGAACGGCGGATCGGATGCTGCCTTTCTCGCTATGGCACCCCCTCGGATTCCTTCGTGCTGTGGGAGAAAAGAGGGCCAGTGGAAACGAGGGTCGCGAGCAACTCGACGTTTCTCCGCCACGATCCGGAAGAAGGGGGACAGACGGGACGGACACGAGAACGGAGAGTCGGGCGTGGCGGCGAGAAAACAGGGAGCCGAAGCCGCGCGGAACGGGGACCGTAGTAGCTCGCAGCGGTGGCCGCGCGTTGCTACGGCGGGCGGGGGGCGGGGCGCGGCCGGTCGCGCCCACTGGTCTTGCGCAGATCGCCGCCGCCAGGGCCGCGAAGGCGAAGTGCAATGGGCGCGGTGAGCCTGGGGGGTACGACCATACCAAAGACTAATGCACCGGATCCCATCAGAACTCCGAAGTTAAGCGTGCTTGGGCGAGAGTAGTACTAGGATGGGTGACCCCCTGGGAAGTCCTCGTGTTGTACCCCTCTTTTCCCGTCCACGTTCCTTTTTGCCCGCCAGGCGACCGGCCTCCCATCCTGCGGACGGCCGTGAGTTTGTTCCGGGGTTGAACGAATTTGGGACCTCCCGCGAAGGGCGTTCATTTCGATCCGCGGATCGGACGCGATCAACCTTGGTTGCCAGATCGCACCGGACCGGCCGCGGAATGGTCCTGTTCAAACGAACAGAAGCGCGAGGATTAATAACTTTCTGGCCCCAAGAATCACGACCGTCGGTTTTCAAATTAGCGCTGTTTCATGTAACCGACAAGCAGTTGTTTCGCTCAAATCAATCCGCCTGTCATAAAATCATTCGAAAGACTCGCGGCAAAACGCACGGATTAGTTCCCGAGAGAACCGCGCAAGCGAAGGCAGTTGCGTGGAAGCTATTCGTCATCCTCCCGTAAGAAATGGACAACCTTCGGACACGAAACTCCTGATGTCGAGCTCGACATCGTTTCCGAAACGGAGAGCAAGAGCAGAGCAATCGGATCGAAACCGATCCGATCCGAGGCGTCAGACGGAACGGATGCCGACTCCGCCGCTGCGCTGCACGATCGGACCGGATCGCTGCATTTGTGCTCCTCGAGCTCCGGAGCGGCCGTGGGGGGTACGGCGGAATTAGTCCGTGCCTTTCCCGGCCCGCACTCCGCCAGATCTCCTGCGCTGGGAGAAGCGAGGGCCGGTGGCAACGAGGGTCGCGAACAACTCGCCGTTTCTCCGCCGCTGCAGACGGGAATAAGCGGGGGCTAGGACGGGAATGTACACGAACGGAGAGTCGGCGCGTGGCGACGAAAACGGGAGCCGAAACCGCTGAACGGGAGTGCAAGTGGCTCGCAGCGATGGTCGCTGCTGTTACCGCGCGCGAGGCGGTTCGCGCCGTCGCGCTACTAGTGTTGCTCAGATACCGCCACGGCTAGGGCCGGCGGGAAGGCATTAGTGTGGCGAGCGCGGTGAGCTTGACGGGTACGACCATACCAGCACTAATGCACCGGATCCCATCAGAACTCCGAAGTTAAGCGTGCTTGGGCGAGAGTAGTACTAGGATGGGTGACCCCCTGGGAAGTCCTCGTGTTGTACCCCTCTTTTCCCGACCACTTTCTTTTTTGCCCGCCTTCTTTTTTGCCCGCCAGGCGAGCAGCCTCCCATCCTGCAGACGGCCGCGGTTCCGCGCTGCTGGTTTCGGTCCGCTAAGGTCCATCGGCCTGGGCCCGCTTGTCGGACCGGTGGAGCCGCCGCGTCATCGCTTCTGGCCGCTGCTCGAGGTGCTTCCCTCGCGCTTTGCCGTCAAATTCGGATTCAGTAAGAACTTTAGCTCACCACGGGTAGGGATGCTATCGCCGTAATTCGTGCACAGCATCCCTTTCCTTTTCCAACGGCTCTACCAGTTGGCATGTCTCCACAAATAATTGAAATTCGATTTCTGGATCTGTACCTTCGATTTTTTGGAAACCTAGAAAGTTCTTCCGTCAAACCCTGGTCAATAAACCGGCAAAATCCTTCAAATTGCATCTGATTCAATCCGGGTGTTGTAGACATTCCCACTTCCAAATTTCGAGCATTTTCAAATTTCCCATTTATCAAGAAATCCCGCCTACTAGTTCATTCTTGGCCCAAATCCCCAAGGAATAGCGCTGCACACGATTCATCGATGTTGTTTTGCGACCTAAGAACGATAAGAATTATCGCGATTTCGGACTATCCGGACATACACTTCGGTTAATGGTTCATGCATGTTTGTTGCACGGAGCAATAAGCTCCAGCTAGGTGGGTTAACCTTCCTCTCTTCCGCTTTCCCGCCAGAGATGACATGACTAACAACAAAGATCGTAACGGATCCCGACTCACCAATTGCACGCAGGATCGGACCGATCGCCGATTTGAGCTCACGAAGTCGCGCGCGCCGTGGGGGGAACGGCGGGATCGGACAGTGCCTTTCCTGGCTATGGCACCCCCTCGGATTCCTTCGTGCCGTGGGAGAAAAGAGGGCCGGTGGAAACGAGGGTCGCGAGCAACTCGCCGTTTCTCCGCCGCTGCATCCGGGAAGAAGGGGGGACAGGACGGGGACGGACACGAGAACGGAGAGTCGGGCGTGGCGGCGAGAAAACAGGGAGCCGGGGCCGCGCGGGACCGTAGTAGCTCGTAGCCGTGGCCGCGCTGTTACGGCGGCGGAGGCGGCGCGCCGATCGCGCCATCGGGTCTTGCGCAGATCGCCGCCGCCAGGGCCGGGCGAGAAGGCGGCGGGCGCGGTGAGCCTGGCGGGTACGACCATACCAGCACTAATGCACCGGATCCCATCAGAACTCCGAAGTTAAGCGTGCTTGGGCGAGAGTAGTACTAGGATGGGTGACCCCCTGGGAAGTCCTCGTGTTGTACCCCTCTTTTCCCGTCCACGTTCCTTTTTGCCCGCCAGGCGACCGGCCTCCCATCCTGCGGACGGCCGTGGGTTTGTTCCGGGGTTGAACGAATTTGGGACCTCCCGCGAAGGGCGTTCATTTCGATCCGCGGATCGGACGCGATCAACCTTGGTTGCCAGATCGCACCGGACCGGCCGCGGAATGGTCCGGTTCAAACGAACAGAAGCGCGAGGATTAATAACTTTCTGGCCCCAAGAATCACGACCGTCGGTTTTCAAATTAGCGCTGTTTCATGTAACCGACAAGCAGTTGTTTCGCTCAAATCAATCCGCCTGTCATAAAATCATTTGAAAGACTCGCGGCAAAACGCACGGATTAGTTCCCGAGAGAAACGCGCAAGCGAAGGCAGTTGCGTGGAAGCTATTCGTCATCCTCCCGTAAGAAATGGACAACCTTCGGACACGAAACTCCTGATGTCGAGCTCGACATCGTTTCCGAAACGGAGAGCAAGAGCAGAGCAATCGGATCGAAACGGATCCGATCCGAGGCGTTCGCATCGGAACGGATGCCGACCCGCTGGCGCTGCACGATCGACCGATCGGCCGATTTGAGCTCCACGAGCTGCGGCGCGGCCGTGGGGGGAACGGCGGAATTAGACCGTGCCTTTCCCGGCTCCGGCACCCGCTCGTATCTCCTTGCGCGGTGGGAGAAGCGAGGGCCGGTGGCAACGAGGGTCGCGAACAACTCGCTGTTTCTCCGCCGCTGCAGACGGGAAGAAGGGGGGGATAGGACGGGAACAGACACGAGAACGGAGAGTCGGGCGTGGCGACGAGAAAACGGGGAGCCGAAACCGCGCGGAACGGGGAGTGCTGTGGCTCGCAGCGATGGTCGCTGTTACCGCGGCGCGAGGCGTCTCGCGTCGCTCGCGCTTACTAGTGTTGCTCAGATACCGCCTACCGCTAGGGCTGCGGAAGGCATTAGTGTGGCGAGCGCGGTGAGCTTGACGGCACGACCATACCAAAGACTAATGCACCGATCCCATCGTAACTCCGGTTAAGCGTGCTTGGGCGAGAGTAGTACTAGGATGGGTGACCCCCTGGGAAGTCCTCGTGTTGTACCCCTCTTTTCCCGACCACTTTCTTTTTTGCCCGCCTTCTTTTTTGCCCGCCAGGCGAGCAGCCTCCCATCCTGCAGACGGCCGCGGTTTCGCGGGCGGGTTTCGGTCCGCAGTTGTCCATCGGCCTGGGGCCCGCTTCGTCGGACTGGAGGCCGCCGCCGCGTCATCGCTTCTGGCCGCTCGAGGTGCTTCTCGCGCTTTGCCGCCAAATTCGGATTCGTGAAGAACTTTAGCTCACCACGTAGGGATGCTATCGCTGCAATTGCACAAAGATCCCTTTCCTTTTCCAACGGCTCTACCAGCTGGCATGTCTCCACAACTAATTGAAATTGATTGATCTCAGACTTTCGATTTTTTGGAAACCTAGAAAGTTCTTCCGTCAAACCCTGGTCAATAAACCGGCAAAATCCTTCAAATTGCATCTGATTCAATCCGGGTGTTGTAGACATTCCCCCACTTCCAGCCCCGAGCATTTTCAAATTTCCCATTTATCAAGAAATCCCCCCTACTAGTTCATTCTTGACCCAAATCCCCAGCGCGGAATAGCGCGCGTACACGTATTCATCGATGTTGTTTTGCGACCGGAAGAACGACAGTAATTATCGCGATTTCGGACTATCCGGACATACACTTCGGGTAATGGTTCATGCATGTTTGTTGCTCCTGAGCAACAAGATCCAGCCAAGGTGGGTTAACCTTCCTCTCTTTCCGCTTTCCCGCCAGAGATGACATGACTAACAACAAAGATCGTAACGATCCCGACTCACCAATTGCACGCAGGATCGACCGATCGCCGATTTGAGCTCACGAAGTCGCGCGCGCCGTGGGGGAACGGCGGATCGGACAAAGGCCTTTCCCGCTATGGCACCCCTGATTCCTTCGCGCCGTGGAGAAAAGAGGGCCGGTGGAAACGAGGGTCGCGAGCAACTCGCTTCTCGCCCGCCACGATCCGGAAGAAGGGGGACAGGACGGGACGACACGAACGGAGAGTCGGGCGTGGCGGCGAAAACAGGAGCCGGCCGCGCGAACGGGACCGTAGTAGTCGCAGCCGTGGCCGCTGCTGCTACGCGGGCGGGAGGCGGCGCGCCGATCGCGCCATCGGTCTTGCGCAGATCGCCGCCGCCAGGGCCGGCGAAGGCGCGTGCGCGGGCGCGTGAGCTCGGTACGACCATACCAAAGACTAATGCACCGATCCCATCGTAACTCCGGGTTAAGCGTGCTTGGGCGAGTAGTACTAGGATGGGTGACCCCCTGGGAAGTCCTCGTGTTGTACCCCTCTTTTCCCGTCCACGTTCCTTTTTGCCCGCCAGGCGACCGGCCTCCCATCCTGCGGACGGCCGTGGGTTTGTTCCGGGGTTGAACGAATTTGGGACCTCCCGCGAAGGGCGGTCATTTCGATCCGCGGACCGGACGCGATCAACCTTGGTTGCCAGATCGCACCGGACCGGCCGCGGAATGGTCCTGTTCAAACGAACAGAAGCGCGAGGATTAATAACTTTCTGGCCCCAAGAATCACGACCGTCGGTTTTCAAATTAGCGCTGTTTCATGTAACCGACAAGCAGTTGTTTCGCTCAAATCAATCCGCCTGTCATAAAATCATTCGAAAGACTCGCGGCAAACGCACTGATTAGTTCCCGAGAGAAACGCGCAAGCAAGGCGCTATGCGGGAAGCTATTCGCCATCCTCCCGTAAGAAATGGACAACCTTCGACACGAACTCCCGATGTCGAGCTCGACATCGCTTTCCAAACGGAGCAAGAGCAGAGCAATCGGATCGAACGGATCCGATCCGAGGCGTCCGCATCGGAACGGATGCCGACTCCGCTTGCGCTGCACGATCGGACCGATCGCCGACGATTTGAGCTCCACGAAGCCGCGCGCGCGCCGTGGGGAACGGCGGAATTAGACTGCGTTTTCCCGGGCCCGCACCCGCCAGATCTCCTTGCGCTGTGGGAGAAGCGAGGGCCGGTGGCAACGAGGGTCGCGAACAACTCGCTGTTTCTCCGCCGCTGCAGACGGGAAGAAGGGGGGGATAGGACGGGAACAGACACGAGAACGGAGAGTCGGGCGTGGCGACGAGAAAACGGGGAGCCGAAACCGCGCGGAACGGGGAGTGCAGTGGCTCGCAGCGATGGCCGCGCGTTGCTACCGCGGGCGCGAGGCGGCGCCGTCGCGCTTACTAGTGTTGCTCAGATACCGCCACGGATAGGGTCGGCGGGGAGGTATTAGTGTGGGGAGCGCGGTGAGCTTGACGGGTACGACCATAGCAGCACTAATGTAGCGGATCACATCAGGACTCCGGGTTAAGCTGCTTGGGCGAGTAGTACTAGGATGGGTGACCGGGAAGTCCTCGTGTTGTACCCTCTTTCCCGACCACTTTCTTTTTGCCCGCTTTCTTTTTTGCCCGCCAAAGCGAGCGCCTCCCATCCTCGCAGACGGCCGCGGGTTTGTTCCGGTTGCGGGTTTGGGTCCGCCCGCGGTCGGCGCTCATTTCGACCGCGGATCGGACGCGATCATCGCTTGGTTGCCGCTCGCTTCGACCGGCCGCGAATGGTTCGAAGAACTTTAGCTCACCACGTAGGGATGCTATCGCCGCAGGATTAATAATCCCTTTCTAACGCCTACCAATGGCATGTCTCCACAAATAATTGAAATTCGATTGATCTGACTTCGATTTTTGGAAACCTAGAAAGTTCTTCCACAAACTCGTCAATAAACCGCAAAATCCTTCAAATTGCATCCGATTCAATCCGTTGTAGACATCCCACTGTCCCAGACATTCCCGAGCATTTTCAAATTTCCCATTTATCAAGAAATCCCCTACTAGTTCATTCTGACCCAAATCCTCGCCGTAATAAATGGACAACCGTTTTTGCGACGGAACGAATTATCGCGATTTCGGACTATCTGGACATACACTTCGGGGAATGGTTCATGCATGTTTGTTGCTCGAGCAACAAGATCCTCAGATGAATGGACTAACAACAAAGATCGTAACGATCCCGACCACCAATTGCACGCAGGATCGGACCGATCGCCGATTTGAGCTCACGAAGTCGCGCGCGCCGTGGGGGAACGGCGGATCGGACAAAGCGTTTTCCCGGCTATGGCACCTCTGGATTCCTTCGGGCGGTGGGAGAAAAGGGGGCCGGTGGAAACGAGGGTCGCGAGCAACTCGCCGTTTCTCCGCCGCTGCATCCGGGAAGAAGGGGGGACAGGACGGGGACGGACACGAGAACGGAGAGTCGGGCGTGGCGGCGAGAAAACAGGGAGCCGAAGCCGCGCGGAACGGGGACCGTAGTAGCTCGCAGCGGTGGGCGCGCGTTGCTACGGCGGGCGGGAGGCGGGGCGCGGCCGATCGCGCCTACTGGTCTTGCGCAGATACCGCCGCCAGGGCCGGCGAAGGCGTGGCATGGCGCGGTGAGCTTGACGGGTACGACCATACCAGCACTAATGCACCGGATCCCATCAGAACTCCGAAGTTAAGCGTGCTTGGGCGAGAGTAGTACTAGGATGGGTGACCCCCTGGGAAGTCCTCGTGTTGTACCCCTCTTTTCCCGTCCACGTTCCTTTTTGCCCGCCAGGCGACCGGCCTCCCATCCTGCGGACGGCCGTGGGTTTGTTCCGGGGTTGAACGAATTTGGGACCTCCCGCGAAGGGCGTTCATTTCGATCCGCGGATCGGACGCGATCAACCTTGGTTGCCAGATCGCACCGGACCGGCCGCGGAATGGTCCTGTTCAAACGAACAGAAGCGCGAGGATTAATAAGTTTCTGGCCCCAAGAATCACGCATCGCCGGTTTTCAAATTAGCGCTGCTTTCATGTAACCGATAAGCGCTTGTTTCGCCAAATCAATCCGCTCATAAAATCATTTGAAAGACTCGCAAGAAACGCACTGATTAGTTCCCGAGAAGCGCGCAAGTGAAGGCAGTTGTGTGGAAGCTATACGTCATCCTCCCGTAAGAAATGGACAACCTTCGGACACGAAACTCCTGATCTCGAGCTCCACATCGTTTCCAAAACGGAGGGCAAGAGCCGAGCAATCGATCAAACGATCCGATCCGAGGCGTCAGACGGAACGATGCCGACTCGCCGCTTGCGCTGCACGATCGGACCGGATCGCTGCATTTGAGCTCCACGAAGTCGCGCGCGCCGTGGGGAACGGCGATTAGACTGCCTTTCCTTCCCGGCACTCCGCCAGATCTCCTGCGCGCGTGAGAAGCGAGGGCCGGTGGCAACGAGGGTCGCGAACAACTCGCTGTTTCTCCGCCGCTGCAGACGGGAAGAAGGGGGGGATAGGACGGGAATGCACACGAACGAGAGTCGGGCGTGGCGACGAAAAACGGGAGCCGAAACCGCGAACGGGAGTGCAGTGGTCGCAGCCGATGGTCGCTGCTGTTACCGCTGGCGAGGCGGTCGCGTCGTCGCGCTTACTAGTGTTGCTCAGATACCGCCTACGGCTAGGGCCGGCGGGAAGGCATTAGTGTGGCGAGCGCGGTGAGCTTGACGGGTACGACCATACCAGCACTAATGCACTGGATCCCATCAGAACTCCTAAGTTATGCGTGTTTGGGCGAGTCGTACTAGGATGGGTGATCCCCTGGGAAGTCCTCGTGTTGTACCCCTCTTTTCCCGACCACTTTCTTTTTGCCCGCCTTCTTTTTTGCCCGCCAGCGAGCGTTCTCCCACTCGCAGACGGCCGCGGCTTCGCGGCGGGTTTCGGTCCGCGTTGTCCATCGGCCTGGGGCCCGCTTGCGGGACCGGTGGACCGCCGCTGTCATCGCTTCTGGCCGCTCGAGGTGCTTCTCGCGCTTGCCAAATTCGATTCGTGAAGAACTTTAGCTCACCACGGTAGGATGCTATCGCTGCACTGCGCACAAGATCCCTTTCCATTTCCAACGGCTCTACCAGTTAGCATGTATCCACAATTAATTGAAATTGATTGATCTCAGATCTTCGTTTTTTTGGAAACCTAGGAAGTTCTTCCGTCGAACCCTGCTCAATACCCCGGCAAACTCCTTCTCATTGCATCTGATTCACTCCGGGTGTTGTAGACATTCCGCCACTTCCAAATTTCGAGCATGTTCAAATTACACATTTATCAAGAAATCCCCTCTACTAGTTCATTCTGACCCAAATCCCCCAAGGAATAGCGCAGACACGATTCATCGATGTTGTTTTGCGACGGCAAGAACGACGGTAATTATCGCGATTTCGGACTATCCGGACATACACTTCGGGTAATGGTGCATGCAGGTTTGTTGCTCGGAGCAACAAGATCCAGCATGTGGGTTAACCTTCCCTCTCTTCCGCTTTCCCGCCAGATGACATGACTAACAACAAAGATCGTAACGATCCCGACTCACCAATTGCACGCAGGATCGGACCGGATCGCCGCATTTGAGCTCACTAGTCGCGCGCCGTGGGGGAACGGCGGATCGGATGCTGCCTTTTCCTCGGCTATGGCACCCCCTCGGATTCCTTCGTGCCGTGGGAGAAAAGAGGGCCGGTAAACGAGGGTCGCGAGCAACTCGCCGTTTCTCCGCCGCTGCATCCGGGAAGAAGGGGGGACAGGACGGGGACGGACACGAGAACGGAGAGTCGGGCGTGGCGGCGAGAAAACAGGGAGCCGAAGCCGCGCGGAACGGGGACCGTAGTAGCTCGCAGCGGTGGCCGCGCGTTGCTACGGCGGAGGCGCGGTGCGCGCCGATCGCGCCATCGTCTTGCGCAGATCGCCGCCGCCAGGGCCGCGAGAAGGCGTGCGCATGGGCGCGTGAGCTCGGGCGGTACGACCATACCAGCACTAATGCACCGGATCCCATCAGAACTCCGAAGTTAAGCGTGCTTGGGCGAGAGTAGTACTAGGATGGGTGACCCCCTGGGAAGTCCTCGTGTTGTACCCCTCTTTTCCCGTCCACGTTCCTTTTTGCCCGCCAGGCGACCGGCCTCCCATCCTGCGGACGGCCGTGGGTTTGTTCCGGGGTTGAACGAATTTGGGACCTCCCGCGAAGGGCGTTCATTTCGATCCGCGGATCGGACGCGATCAACCTTGGTTGCCAGATCGCAGCGACCGGCCATGAATGGTCCTGCTCAAACGAATGTACGCGAGGATTAATAACTTTCTGGCCCCAAGAATCACGACCGTCGGTTTTCAAATTAGCGCTGTTTCATGTAACCGACAAGCAGTTGTTTCGCTCAAATCAATCCGCCTGTCATAAAATCATTCGAAAGACTCGCGGCAAAACGCACGGATTAGTTCCCGAGAGAAACGCGCAAGCGAAGGCAGTTGCGGGGAAGCTATTCGTCATCCTCCCGTAAGAAATGGACAACCTTCGACACGAACTCCCGATGTCGAGCTCGACATCGCTTTCAAACGGAGCAAGAGCAGAGCAATCGGATCGAAACGGATCCGATCCGAGGCGTCAGATCGAACGGATGCCGACCGCCGCTTGCGCTGCACGATCGGACCGATCGCCGATTTGAGCTCCACGAAGCCGCGCGCGCCGTGGGAACGGCGGAATTAGACCGTGCCTTTCCCGGCTCCGGCACCCGCTCGTATCTCCTTGCGCGGTGGGAGAAGCGAGGGCCGGTGGCAACGAGGGTCGCGAACAACTCGCTGTTTCTCCGCCGCTGCAGACGGGAAGAAGGGGGGGATAGGACGGGAACAGACACGAGAACGGAGAGTCGGGCGTGGCGACGAGAAAACGGGGAGCCGAAACCGCGCGGAACGGGGAGTGCAGTGGCTCGCAGCGATGGCCGCTGCTGTTACCGCGGGCGCGGCGCCGTCGCGCTTACTAGTGTTGCTCAGATACCGCCACGGCTAGGGCCGGCGGGAAGGCATTAGTGTGGCGAGCGCGGTGAGCTTGACGGGTACGACCATACCAGCACTAATGCACCGGATCCCATCAGAACTCCGAAGTTAAGCGTGCTTGGGCGAGAGTAGTACTAGGATGGGTGACCCCCTGGGAAGTCCTCGTG
This sequence comes from Gynochthodes officinalis, assembly GCA_020080225.1. NCBI lineage: Eukaryota > Viridiplantae > Streptophyta > Magnoliopsida > Gentianales > Rubiaceae > Gynochthodes > Gynochthodes officinalis. Next base: position 28,401,960 of record CM034615.1, on the reverse strand, counting down.
TTGTACCCATCTTTCCTTGACCACTTTCTTTTTTGCCCGCCTTCTTCTTTGCCTGCCAGGCGAGCAGCTTCCTATCCAGCAGACGGCCGCGGTTCAAGGGCGCGGGTTTCGGTCCGCCTGTCCATCGGCCTGGGCCCGCTTGCCGACCGGTGGACCGCCGCCGCGTCATCGCTTCTGGCCGCTGCTCGAGGTGCTTCTCGCGCTTTGCCAAATTCGATTCAAGAAGAACTTTAGCTCACCACGGGTAGGGATGCTATCGCCGTAATTCGTGCACAGCATCCCTTTTCTTTTCCAACGGCTCTACCAGTTGGCATGTCTACACAAATAATTGAAATTGATTGGATCTCAGACTTTCGATTTTTTGGAAACCTAGAAAGTTCTTCCGTCAAACCCTGGTCAATAAACCGGCAAAATCCTTCAAATTGCATCTGATTCAATCCGGGTGTTGTAGACATTCCCCCACTTCCAGCCCCGAGCATTTTCAAATTTCCCATTTATCAAGAAATCCCCCCTAAATGAAGAAAAAGGACCCAAATCCCCAGCGCGGAATAGCGCGCGTACACGTATTCATCGATGTTGTTTTGCGACCGGAAGAACGACAGTAATTATCGCGATTTCGGACTATCCGGACATACACTTCGGGTAATGGTTCATGCATGTTTGTTGCCCGGAGCAACAAGATCCAGTTGGCAGGGGTTAACCTTCCCTCTCTTTCCGTTTTCCCGTTTTCGTAGATGACATGACTAACAACAAAGATCGTAACGATCCCGACTCACCAATTGCACGCAGGATCGGACCGGATCGCCGCATTTGAGCTCACTAGTCGCGGCGCGCCGTGGGGAACGGCGGATCGACAAAGGCCTTTCCCGCTATGGCACTTCTCTGATTCCTTCGTGCCGTGGGAGAAAACGGGGCCGGCGGAAACGGGGGCCGCGGGCAACGCGCCGTTTCTCCGCCGCGGCATCGGGGAAGAAGGGGGGACAGGACGGGGACGGACACGAGAACGGAGAGTCGGGAGTGGCGCGAAAACAGGAGCCGGCCGCGAACGGGACCGTAGTAGTCAAGCGGTCGCGCTGCTACTACGGCGGCGAGGAGGTGGCGCGCCGATCGCGCCATCGTCTTGGCGCAGATACCGCCGCCAGGGCCGGCGAAGCGCGTGCGCCGGGCGCGGTGAGCCTGGGGGGTACGACCATACCAGCACTAATGCACCGGATCCCATCTGAACTCCGAAATTAAGCGTGCTTGGGCGAGTAGTACTAGGATGGGTGACCCCCTGGGAAGTCCTCGTGTTGTACCCCTCTTTTCCCGTCCACGTTCCTTTTTGCCCGCCAGGCGACCGGCCTCCCATCCTGCGGACGGCCGTGAGTTTGTTCCGGGGTTGAACGAATTTGGGACCTCCCGCGAAGGGCGTTCATTTCGATCCGCGGGTCGGGCGCGGTCAACCTTGGGTGCCGATCGCGACCGACCGCCATGAATGGTCCTGCTCAAACGAATGTAAGCGAGGATTAATAACTTTCGCCCCAAGAATCACGACTGGCCGGTTTTCAAATTAGCGCTGCTTTCATGTAACCGATAAGCGCTTGTTTCGCCAAATCAATCCGGCCATAAAATCATTTGAAAGATTCGCGGAAAAACGCACAGATCAGTTCCCGAGAGAAACGCGCAAGGGAAGGCAGTTGCGTGGAAGCTATTCGTCATCCTCCCGTAAGAAATGGACAACCTTCGGACACGAAACTCCTGATGTCGAGCTCGACATCGTTTCCGAAACGGAGAGCAAGAGCAGAGCAATCGGATCGAAACGGATCCGATCCGAGGCGTTCGCATCGGAACGGATGCCGACCGCCGGGCTTGCGCTGCACGATCGACCGGATCGCCGTGATTTGAGCTCCACGAGTCGCGCGCGCCGTGGGGAACGGCGAATTAGACTGCGTTTTCCCGGCCCGCACTCCGCCAGATCTCCTTGCGCGGTGGGAGAAGCGAGGGCCGGTGGCAACGAGGGTCGCGAACAACTCGCTGTTTCTCCGCCGCTGCAGACGGGAAGAAGGGGGGGATAGGACGGGAACAGACACGAGAACGGAGAGTCGGGCGTGGCGACGAGAAAACGGGGAGCCGAAACCGCGCGGAACGGGGAGTGCAGTGGCTCGCAGCGATGGCCGCGCGTTGCTACCGCGGGCGCGAGGCGGTTCGCGCCGTCGCGCTTACTAGTGTTGCTCAGATACCGCCACGGCTAGGGCCGGCGGGAAGGCATTAGTGTGGCGAGCGCGGTGAGCTTGACGGGTACGACCATACCAGCACTAATGCACCGGATCCCATCAGAACTCCGAAGTTAAGCGTGCTTGGGCGAGAGTAGTACTAGGATGGGTGACCCCCTGGGAAGTCCTCGTGTTGTACCCCTCTTTTCCCGACCACTTTCTTTTTTGCCCGCCTTCTTTTTTGCCCGCCAGGCGAGCAGCCTCCCATCCTGCAGACGGCCGCGGTTCCGCGCGGGTTTCGGGTCCGCTGTCCATCGGCTCTGGGCCCGCTTGCCGACCGGTGGAGCTCACGGCCGTCATCGCTTCTGGCCGCTGCTCGAGGTGCTTCTCGCGCTTTGCCACAAATTCGGATACAGTAAGAACTTAAGCTTACCACGGGTAGGGATGCTATCGCCGTAATTCGTGCACAACATCCCTTGCCTTTTGCAACGACTCTACCAGTTGGCATGTCTCCACAGATAATTGAAATTGATTGATCTCAGACTTTCTATTTTTTGGAAACCTAGAAAGTTCTTCCGTCAAACCCTGGTCAATAAACCGTCAAAATCCTTCAAATTTCATCTGTTTCAATCCTGGTGTTGTAGACATTCCCCACTTCCAAATTTCCGAGCATTTTCAAATTTCCCATTTATCAAGAAATCCCCTACTAGTTCATTCTGACCCAAATCCTCAGCCAAGGAATAGCGCATTACACGTATTCATCGATGTTGTTTTGCGACCGGAAGAACGACAGTAATTATCGCGATTTCGGACTATCCGGACATACACTTCGGGTAATGGTTCATGCATGTTTGTTGCTCGGAGCAACAAGATCCAGTTGGCAGGGGTTAACCTTCCCTCTCTTTCCGTTTTCCCGTTTTCGTAGATGACATGACTAACAACAGCATCAGAACGGATCCCGACCAGCTCAATTGCACGCAGGATCGGACCGGATCGCTGGATTTGAGCTCACGAAGTCGCGCGCCCGTGGGGGGAACGGCGGGATCGGACAGTGCCTTTCCTGGCTATGGCACCCCCTCGGATTCCTTCGTGCCGTGGGAGAAAAGAGGGCCGGTGGAAACGAGGGTCGCGAGCAACTCGCCGTTTCTCCGCCGCTGCATCCGGGAAGAAGGGGGGACAGGACGGGGACGGACACGAGAACGGAGAGTCGGGCGTGGCGGCGAGAAAACAGGGAGCCGGCCGCGGAACGGGACCGTAGTAGTCATAGCCGTGGCCGCTGTTACGGCGGCGGGAGGTGGCGCGCCGATCGCGCCATCGGTCTTGGCGCAGATCACGCCGCCAGGCCGGCGAGAAGGCGTAAGTGCAGCGGGCGCGGTGAGCCTGGCGGGTACGACCATACCAAAGACTAATGCACCGATCCCATCGTAACTCCGGTTAAGCTGCTTGGGCGAGTAGTACTAGGATGGGTGACCGGAAGTCCTCGTGTTGTACCTCTTTTCCCGTCCACGTTCCTTTTTGCCCGCCAGGCGACCGGCCTCCCATCCTGCGGACGGCCGTGGGTTTGTTCCGGGGATGAACGAATCTGGGACCTCCCGCGAAGGGCGTTCATTTCGATCCGCGGATCGGACGGGATCAACCTTGGTTGCCTGATCGCACCGACCGGCCATGAATGGTCCTGCTCAAACGAATGTAAGCGCGAGGATTAATAACTTTCTCGCCCCAAGAATCACGCATCGGCTTTTCAAATTAGCGCTGTTTCATGTAACCGAAAAGCAGTTGTTTCGCTCAAATCAATCCGCCTGTCATAAAATCATTCGAAAGACTCGCGGCAAAACGCACGGATTAGTTCCCGAGAGAAACGCGCAAGCGAAGGCAGTTGGGGGGAAGCTATTCCTCATCCTCCCGTAAGAAATGAACAACCTTCGACACGAACTCCCGATGTCGAGCTCGACATCGCTTTCAAACGGAGCAAGAGCAGAGCAATCGATCAAACGGATCCGATCCGAGGCGTTCGCATCGGAACGGATGCCGACCCGCCAGCTGCGCTGCACGATCGACCGATCGCCGATTTGAGCTCCACGAAGCCGCGCGCGCCGTGGGGGAACGGCGAATTAGACTGCGGCCTTTCCCGGCCCGCACCCGGCCAGATCTCCTGCGCGTGGAGAAGCGAGGCCGGTGGCAACGAGGGTCGCGAACAACTCTTGCTTTCTCCGCTGCAGACGGGAAGAAGGGGGGGATAGGACGGGAACAGACACGAGAACGGAGAGTCGGGCGTGGCGACGAGAAAACGGGGAGCCGAAACCGCGCGGAACGGGGAGTGCAGTGGCTCGCAGCGATGGCCGCGCGTTGCTACCGCGGGCGCGAGGCGGTCTGCGGCCGTTCGCGCCTACTAGTGTTGCCCAGGACAGCTGCCCACGGCTAGGGCCGGCGGGAAGGCATTAGTGTGGCGAGCGCGGTGAGCTTGACGGGTACGACCATACCAGCACTAATGCACCGGATCCCATCAGAACTCCGAAGTTAAGCGTGCTTGGGCGAGAGTAGTACTAGGATGGGTGACCCCCTGGGAAGTCCTCGTGTTGTACCCCTCTTTTCCCGACCACTTTCTTTTTTGCCCGCCTTCTTTTTTTGCCCGCCAGGCGAGCAGCCTCCCACCCTGCAGACGGCCGCGGTTCCGCGCTGCGGGTTTCGGTCCGCCAAAGGTCCATCGGCTCGGGCCCGCTTCGTCGACCGGTGGAGCCGCCGCTGTCATCGCTTCTGGCCGCTGCTCGAGGTGCTTCTCGCTTTGCCGCCAAATTCGATTCGTGAAGAACTTTAGCTCACCACGTAGGGATGCTATCGCTGCACTGTGCACAAAGATCCCTTTCCTTTTCCAACGGCTCTACCTGTTGGCATGTCTCCACAAATAATTGAAATTCGATTTCTGGATCTGTACATTCGATTTTTTGGAAACCTAGAAAGTTCTTCCGTCAAACCCTGGTCAATAAACCGGCAAAATCCTTCAAATTGCATCTGATTCAATCCGGGTGTTGTAGACATTCCCCCACTTCCAGCCCCGAGCATTTTCAAATTTCCCATTTATCAAGAAATCCCCCCTACTAGTTCATTCTTGACCCAAATCCTCAGCCATGAATAGCGCATACACGATTCATCGATGTTGTTTTGCGACCTAAGAACGCATAAGAATTATCGCGATTTCGGACGATCCGGACATACACTGCGGGTAGAGGTTCATGCATGTTTGTTGCTCGGAGCAACAAGATCCAGCCATGTGGGTTAACCTTCCCTCTCTTTCCGCTTTCCCGTCTTCGTAGATGACATGACTAACAACAAAGATCGTAACGATCCCGACTCACCAATTGCACGCAGGATCGGACCGATCACGTGATTTGAGCTCACTAGTCGCGCGGCGCGCCGTGGGGGAACGGCGGATCGACAAAGGCCTTTCTCGCTATGGCACCCCCTCGGATTCCTTCGTGCCGTGGGAGAAAAGAGGGCCGGTGGAAACGAGGGTCGCGAGCAACTCGCCGTTTCTCCGCCGCTGCATCCGGGAAGAAGGGGGGACAGGACGGGGACGGACACGAGAACGGAGAGTCGGGCGTGGCGGCGAGAAAACAGGGAGCCGAAGCCGCGCGGGACGGGGACCGTAGTAGCTCGCAGCGGTGGCCGCGCGTTGCTACGGCGGGCGGGAGGTTGTGCGCGGCCGATCGCGCCATCGGTCTTGCGCGCAGATACCGCCGCCAGGGCCGGCGAAGGCGAAGTGCGGGCGCGGTGAGCCTGGCGGGTACGACCATACCAGCACTAATGCACCGGATCCCATCAGAACTCCGAAGTTAAGCGTGCTTGGGCGAGAGTAGTACTAGGATGGGTGACCCCCTGGGAAGTCCTCGTGTTGTACCCCTCTTTTCCCGTCCACGTTCCTTTTTGCCCGCCAGGCGACCGGCCTCCCATCCTGCGGACGGCCGTGGGTTTGTTCCGGGGTTGAACGAATTTGGGACCTCCCGCGAAGGGCGTTCATTTCGATCCGCGGATCGGACGCGATCAACCTTGGTTGCCAGATCGCACCGGACCGGCCGCGGAATGGTCCTGTTCAAACGAACAGAAGCGCGAGGATTAATAACTTTCTGGCCCCAAGAATCACGACCGTCGGTTTTCAAATTAGCGCTGTTTCATGTAACCGACAAGCAGTTGTTTCACTCCAATCAATCCGCCTGTTATAAAATCATTTGAAAGACTCGCGGAAAAACGCACAGATCAGTTCCCGAGAGAAGCGCGCAAGTGAAGGCAGTTGAGTGGAAGCTATTCGTCATCCTCCCGTAAGAAATGGACAACCTTCGGACACGAAACTCCTGATGTCGAGCTCGACATCGCTTTCAAACGGAGCAAGAGCAGAGCAATCGATCGAACGGATCCGATCCGAGGCGTCAGACGGAACGGATGCCGACTCCGCTTGCGCTGCACGATCGACCGGATCGGCCGCATTTGAGCTCCACGAAGTCGCGCGCGCCGTGGGGGAACGGCGAATTAGACTGCCTTTTCCGGCCCAGACTCCGCCAGATCTCCTGCGCGCGGGAGAAGCGAGGGCCGGTGGCAACGAGGGTCGCGAACAACTCGCTGTTTCTCCGCCGCAGACGGAAGGCGGGGGATAGGACGGGAATGTACACGAACGGAGAGTCGGGCGTGGCGACGAAAACGGGAGCCGAAACCGCGCGAACGGGAGTGCAGTGGCTCGCAATGATGGTCGCTGCTACCGCGCGCGAGGCGGTTCGCGCCGTCGCGCGCTTACTAGTGTTGCTCAGATACCGCTCACGGCTAGGGCCGGCGGGAAGGCATTAGTGTGGCGAGCGCGGTGCGCTTGACGGGTACGACCATACCAGCACTAATGCACCGGATCCCATCGGAACTCCGAAGTTAAGCGTGGCTGGGCGAGCCTAGTACTAGGGTGGGTGACCCCCTGGGAAGTCCTCGTGTTGTACCCCTCTTTTCCCGACCACTTTCTTTTTTGCCCGCCTTCTTTTTTGCCCGCCAAGCGAGCAGCCTCCCATCCTGCAGACGGCCGCGTTCAGCGCGGGGTTTCGGGTCCGCCAAAGGTCCATCGGCCTGGGCCCGCTTGCCGGGATCGTGGAGCCACCGCCGCGTCATCGCTTCTGGCCGCTGCTCGAGGTGCTTCTCGCGCTTTGCCACAAATTCGATTCGTGAAGAACTTTAGCTCACCACGTAGGGATGCTATCGCCGTAATTGCGGCACAAAGATCCCTTTCCTTTTCCAACGGCTCTACCAGCTTGGCATGTCTCCACAAATAATTGAAATTGATTGATCTGATCTCAGACTTCGATTTTTTGGAAACCTAGAAAGTTCTTCCGTCAAACCCTGGTCAATAAACCGGCAAAATCCTTCAAATTGCATCTGATTCAATCCGGGTGTTGTAGACATTCCCCCACTTCCAGCCCCCAGCATTTTCAAATTTCCCATTTATCAAGAAATCCCCCCTACTAGTTCATTCTTGACCCAAATCCCCAGCGCGGAATAGCGCGCGTACACGTATTCATCGATGTTGTTTTGCGACCGGAAGAACGACAGTAATTATCGCGATTTCGGACTATCCGGACATACACTTCGGGTAATGGTTCATGCATGTTTGTTGCTCGGAGCAACAAGATCCAGTTGGCAGGGGTTAACCTTCCCTCTCTTTCCGCTTTCCGCCAGAGATGACATGACTAACAACAAAGATCGTAACGATCCCGACTCACCAATTGCACGCAGGATCGGACCGATCGCCGTGATTTGAGCTCACTTAGTCGCGCGCGCGCCGTGGGGAACGGCGGATCGGACAAAGGTTTTCCTCGGCTATGGCACTTCTGGATTCCTTCGCGCCGTGGAGAAAAGGGGGCGGGTGGAAACGAGGGTCGCGAGCACCTCGCCGTTCCCCCGCCGCTGCACCGGGGAAGAAGGGGGGACAGGACGGGGACGGACACGAGAACGGAGAGTCGGGCGTGGCGGCGAGAAAACAGGGAGCCGAAGCCGCGCGGAACGGGGACCGTAGTAGCTCGCAGCGGTGGCCGCGCGTTGCTACTACGGCGGGAGCGGTGCGCCGATCGCGCCATCGGTCTTGCGCAGATACCGCCGCCAGGGCCGGCGAGAAGCGCGCAATGGGCGCGGTGAGCTCGGGCGGTACGACCATACCAAAGACTAATGCACCGATCCCATCAGAACTCCGAAGTTAAGCGTGCTTGGGCGAGAGTAGTACTAGGATGGGTGACCCCCTGGGAAGTCCTCGTGTTGTACCCCTCTTTTCCCGTCCACGTTCCTTTTTGCCCGCCAGGCGACCGGCCTCCCATCCTGCGGACGGCCGTGGGTTTGTTCCGGGGTTGAACGAATTTGGGACCTCCCGCGAAGGGCGTTCATTTCGATCCGCGGGACGGACGCGATCAACCTTGGTTGCCGATCGCACCGACCGGCCATGAATGGTCCTGCTCAAACGAATGTAAGCGAGGATTAATAACTTTCTGGCCCCAAGAATCACGACCGTCGGTTTTCAAATTAGCGCTGCTTTCATGTAACCGATAAGCGCTTGTTTCGCCAAATCAATCCGCTCATAAAATCATTTGAAAGACTCGCAAAAACGCACGGATTAGTTCCCGAGAGAAACGCGCAGTCAAGGCGCTATGCGGAAGCTATTCGCCATCCTCCCGTAAGAAATGGACAACCTTCGACACGAACTCCCGATGTCGAGCTCGACATCGCTTTCCAAACGGAGCAAGAGCAGAGCAATCGATCGAACGGATCCGATCCGAGGCGTCAGACGGAACGATGCCGACCCGCCGCTTGCGCTGCACGATCGACCGGATCGCCGTGATTTGAGCTCCACGAGTCGCGCGCGCCGTGGGGGAACGGCGAATTAGACTGCGTTTTCCCGGCCCGCACTCCGCCAGATCTCCTGCGCGGTGGGAGAAGCGAGGGCCGGTGGCAACGAGGGTCGCGAACAACTCGCTGTTTCTCCGCCGCTGCAGACGGGAAGAAGGGGGGGATAGGACGGGAACAGACACGAGAACGGAGAGTCGGGCGTGGCGACGAGAAAACGGGGAGCCGAAACCGCGCAGAACGGGAGTGCAAAGGGCTCGCAGCTGATGGTCGCTGCTGTTACCGCGCGGCGCGAAAGGCGTTCGCGCCGTCGCGCTTACTAGTGTTGCTCAGATACCGCCACCGCTAGGGGCCATGGAAGGCATTAGTGTGGCGAGCGCGGTGAGCTTGACGGGTACGACCATACCAGCACTAATGCACCGGATCCCATCAGAACTCCGAAGTTAAGCGTGCTTGGGCGAGAGTAGTACTAGGATGGGTGACCCCCTGGGAAGTCCTCGTGTTGTACCCCTCTTTTCCCGACCACTTTCTTTTTTGCCCGCCTTCTTTTTTGCCCGCCAGGCGAGCAGCCTCCCATCCTGCAGACGGCCGCGGTTCACGCGGGCGGGTTTCGGTCCGCTGTCCATCATCGGCCTGGGCCCGCTTGTCGGACCGTGGAGCCACGCCGGTCATCGCTTCTGGCCGCTCGAGGTGCTTCTCGCGCTTTGCCGTCAAATTCGGATTCGTGAAGAACTTTAGCTCACCACGTAGGGATGCTATCGCTGCACTGCACAAAGATCCCTTTCCTTTTCCAACGGCTCTACCAGTTGGCATGTCTCCGCAAATAAGTGAAATTGATTGATCTCAGACTTTCGATTTTTTGGAAACCTAGAAAGTTCTTCCACAAACTCCGGTCAATAAACCTAAGAAAATCCTTCAAATTGCATCCGATTCAATCCGGTGTTGTAGACATTCCCCACTTCCAAATTTCGAGCATTTTCAAATTTCCCATTTATCAAGAAATCCCCCCTACTAGTTCATTCTTGACCCAAATCCCCAGCCCGGAATAGCGCGCGTACACGTATTCATCGATGTTGTTTTGCGACCGGAAGAACGACAGTAATTATCGCGATTTCGGACTATCCGGACATACACTTCGGGTAATGGTTCATGCATGTTTGTTGCCCGGAGCAACAAGGTCCAGCCATGTGGGTTAACCTTCCTCTCTTTCCGCTTTCCCGCTTCAGATGACATGACTAACAACAAAGATCGTAACGGATCCCGATCACCAATTGCACGCAGGATCGGACCGATCGCCGATTTGAGCTCACCTAGTCGCGCGCGCCGTGGGGGAACGGCGGATCGGACAAGGTTTTCTCGCTATGGCACTTCTGATTCCTTCGTGCCGTGGGAGAAAAGAGGGCCGGTAAACGAGGGTCGCGAGCAACTCGCCGTTTCTCCGCCGCTGCATCCGGAAGAAGGGGGGACAGGACGGGGACGGACACGAGAACGGAGAGTCGGGCGCGTGGCGGCGAAAACAGGAGCCGGCCGCGCGAACGGGACCGTAGTAGCTCGCAGCCGGGGCCGACCGTTGCTACGGCCGGCGGGAGGTTGTGCGCGGCCGATCGCGCCATCGGTCTTGCGCAGATCGCCGCCGCCAGGGCCGGCGAGAAGGCGTAAGTGCAGCGGGCGCGGTGAGCCTGGCGGGTACGACCATACCAGCACTAATGCACCGGATCCCATCAGAACTCCGAAGTTAAGCGTGCTTGGGCGAGAGTAGTACTAGGATGGGTGACCCCCTGGGAAGGCCTCGTGTTGTACCCCTCTTTTCCCGTCCACGTTTCTTTTTGCCCGCCAGGCGACCGGCCTCCCATCTTGCGGACGGCCGTGGGTTTGTTCCGGGGTTGAACGAATTTGGGACCTCTCGCGAAGGGCGTTCATTTCGATCCGCGGATCGGACGCGATCAACCTTGGTTGCCAGATCGCACCGGACCGGCCGCGGAATGGTCCGGTTCAAACGAACAGAAGCGCGAGGATTAATAACTTTCTGGCCCCAAGAATCACGACCGTCGGTTTTCAAATTATCACTGTTTCATGTAACCGACAAGCAATTGTTTCATTCCAATCAATCCGCCTGGTATAAAATCATTTGAAAGATTCGCGGAAAAACGCACAGATCAGTTCCCGAGAGAAGCGCGCAAGTGAAGGCAGTTGTGTGGAAGCTATTCGTTATCCTCCCGTAAGAAAAGGACAACATTCGGACATGAAACTCCTGATATCGAGCTCGACATCATTTCCGAAACGGAGAGCAAGAGCAGAGCAATCGGAACGGATGCCGATCCGCTCAGTTGTGCGTAGGATCGGACCGGATCGCTGCATTTGAGCTCCACGAGCTGTGGCGCGGCCGTGGGGGGAACGGCGGAATTAGACTGCGTTTTCCCGGCCCGCACTCCGCCAGATCTCCTTGCGCGGTGGGAGAAGCGAGGGCCGGTGGCAACGAGGGTCGCGAACAACTCGCTGTTTCTCCGCCGCTGCAGACGGGAAGAAGGGGGGGATAGGACGGGAACAGACACGAGAACGGAGAGTCGGGCGTGGCGACGAGAAAACGGGGAGCCGAAACCGCGCGGAACGGGGAGTGCAGTGGCTCGCAGCGATGGCCGCGCGTTGCTACCGCGGGCGCGAGGCGGTCTGCGGCCGTTCGCGCCTACTAGTGTTGCCCAGGACAGCTGCCCACGGCTAGGGCCGGCGGGAAGGCATTAGTGTGGCGAGCGCGGTGAGCTTGACGGGTACGACCATACCAGCACTAATGCACCGGATCCCATCAGAACTCCGAAGTTAAGCGTGCTTGGGCGAGAGTAGTACTAGGATGGGTGACCCCCTGGGAAGTCCTCGTGTTGTACCCCTCTTTTCCCGACCACTTTCTTTTTTGCCCGCCTTCTTTTTTTGCCCGCCAGGCGAGCAGCCTCCCACCCTGCAGACGGCCGCGGTTCCGCGCTGCGGGCGGGGTTTCGGGGTCCGCCAGTGTCCATCGGTCTGGGGCCCGCTTGCCGGACCGGTGGAGCCGCCGCTGTCATCGCTTCTGGCCGCTGCTCGAGGTGCTTCTCGCGCTTGCCGCCAAATTCGGATTCAAGAAGAACTTTAGCTCACCACGGTAGGATGCTATCGCTGCACTGCACAAAGATCCCTTTCCTTTTCCAACGGCTCTACCAGCTTGGCATGTCTCCACAAATAATTGAAATTGATTGATCTCAGACTCTTCGATTTTTTGGAAACCTAGAAAGTTCTTCCACAAACCTCGGTCAATAAACCGCAAAATCCTTCAAATTGCATCCGATTCAATCCGGTGTTGTAGACATTCCCCACTTCCAAATTTCCGAGCATTTTCAAATTTCCCATTTATCAAGAAATCCCCTACTAGTTCATTCTGACCCAAATCCCCAGCATGAATAGCGCAGACACGATTCATCGATGTTGTTTTGCGACCTAAGAACGATAAGAATTATCGCGATTTCGACTATCCGACATACACTTCGTAATGGTTCATGCATGTTTGTTGCCCGGAGCAACAAGATCCAGCTGGCGTGGGTTAACCTTCCTCTCTTCCGCTTTCCCGCCAGATGACATGACTAACAACAAAGATCGTAACGGATCCCGACTCACCAATTGCACGCAGGATCGGACCGATCACGTGATTTGAGCTCACGCGCTACGCGCTGGTGGGAACGGCGGATCGGACAAAGGTTTTCTCGCTATGGCACCCCTGATTCCTTCGCGGCCGTGGAGAAAAGAGGGCCGGCGGAGACGAGGGTCGCGAGCAACTCGCCGTTTCTCCGCCGCTGCATCCGGGAAGAAGGGGGGACAGGACGGGGACGGGCACGGGAACGGAGAGTCGGGCGTGGCGGTGAGAAAACAAGGAGCCGAAGCCGCGGAGGACGGGGGCCGTAGTAGGTCGCAGCGGTGGCCGCGCGTTGCTACGGCGGGCGGGAGGTTGTGCGCGGCCGATCGCGCCATCGGTCTTGGCGCAGATCACCGCCGCCAGGCCGGCGAAGGCGGCGCAATGGCGCGCGTGAGCTCGGCGGTACGACCATACCAAAGACTAATGCACCGATCCCATCGTAACTCCGGTTAAGCGTGCTTGGGCGAGCGTAGTACTAGGATGGGTGACCCCCTGGGAAGTCCTCGTGTTGTACCCCTCTTTTCCCGTCCACGTTCCTTTTTGCCCGCCAGGCGACCGGCCTCCCATCCTGCGGACGGCCGTGGGTTTGTTCCGGGGTTGAACGAATTTGGGACCTCCCGCGAAGGGCGTTCATTTCGATCCGCGGATCGGACGCGATCAACCTTGGTTGCCAGATCGCACCGGACCGGCCGCGGAATGGTCCTGTTCAAACGAATGTAAGCGAGGATTAATAACTTTCTGGCCCCAAGAATCAAGAACGTCGGTTTTCAAATTAACGCTGTTTCATGTAACCGACAAGCAGTTGTTTCGCTCAAATCAATCCGCCTGTCATAAAATCATTTGAAAGATTCGCGGAAAAACGCACAGATCAGTTCCCGAGAGAAGCGCGCAAGTGAAGGCAGTTGTGTGGAAGCTATTCGTTATCCTCCCGTAAGAAAAGGACAACATTCGGACATGAAACTCCTGATATCGAGCTCGACATCATTTCCGAAACGGAGAGCAAGAGCAGAGCAATCGAATCGAAACAGATCCGATCCGTGGCGTCAGACGGAACGGATGCCGACCCGCCGGGCGCGCTGCACGATCGGACCGGATCGCTGCATTTGAGCTCCACGAGCTGCGGCGCGGCCGTGGGGGGAACGGCGGAATTAGACCGTGCCTTTCCCGGCTCCGCACTCCGCCAGATCTCCTTGCGCGGTGGGAGAAGCGAGGGCCGGTGGCAACGAGGGTCGCGAACAACTCGCTGTTTCTCCGCCGCTGCAGACGGGAAGAAGGGGGGGATAGGACGGGAACAGACACGAGAACGGAGAGTCGGGCGTGGCGACGAGAAAACGGGGAGCCGAAACCGCGGAACGGGGAGTGCAGTGGCTCGCAGCGATGGCCGCTGCTGCTGTTACCGCGGCGCGAGGCGGTTCGCGCCGTCGCGCTTACTAGTGTTGCTCAGATACCGCCACCGCTAGGGCCGGCGGGAAGGCATTAGTGTGGCGAGCGCGGTGAGCTTGACGGGTACGACCATACCAAAGACTAATGCACCGATCCCATCGTAACTCCGGTTAAGCGTGCTTGCGCGAGTGGAGTACTAGGATGGGTGACCCCCTGGGAAGTCCTCGTGTTGTACCCCTCTTTTCCCGACCACTTTCTTTTTTGCCCGCCTTCTTTTTTTGCCCGCCAGGTGTGCAGCCTCCCACCCTGCAGACGGCCCCGGTTCACACGCGGCGGGTTTCGGTCCGCCGTCCATCGGCCTGGGCCCGCTTGCCGGACCGGTGGAGCCGCGCGCTGTCATCGCTTCTGGCCGCTGCTCGAGGTGCTTCACTCGCGCTTTGCCGTCAAATTCGGATTCAGTAAGAACTTTAGCTCACCACGGGTAGGGATGCTATCGCCGTAATTCGTGCACAGCATCCCTTTCCTTTTCCAACGGCTCTACCAGTTGGCATGTCTCCACAAATAATTGAAATTCGATTGATCTCAGACTTTCGATTTTTTGGAAACCTAGAAAGTTCTTCCGTCAAACCCTGGTCAATAAACCGGCAAAATCCTTCAAATTGCATCTGATTCAATCCGGGTGTTGTAGACATTCCCCCACTTCCAGCCCCGAGCATTTTCAAATTTCCCATTTATCAAGAAATCCCCCCTACTAGTTCATTCTTGACCCAAATCCCCAGCGCGGAATAGCGCGCGTACACGTATTCATCGATGTTGTTTTGCGACCGGAAGAACGACAGTAATTATCGCGATTTCGGACTATCCGGACATACACTTCGGGTAATGGTTCATGCATGTTTGTTGCCCGGAGCAACAAGATCCAGCCATGTGGGTTAACCTTCCTCTCTTCCGCTTTCCCGCTTCAGAGATGACATGACTAACAACAGGATCAGAACGGATCCCGACCAGCCCAATTGCACGCAGGATCGGACCGATCGCCGTGATTTGAGCTCAATAGTCGCGCGCGCCGTGGGAACGGCGGATCGGACAAAGGCCTTTCCTCGGCTATGGCACTTCTGATTCCTTCGTGCCGTGGGAGAAAAGAGGGCCGGAAACGAGGGTCGCGAGCAACTCGCCGTTTCTCCGCCGCTGCATCCGGGAAGAAGGGGGGACAGGACGGGGACGACACGAGAACGGAGAGTCGGGCGTGGCGGCGGAAAAACAGGAGCCGGCCGCGAACGGGACCGTAGTAGTCATAGCCGTGGCCGCTGTTACGGCGGCGGAGGTTGCGGCGCCGATCGCGCCATCGTCTTGCGCAGATACGCCGCCAGGCCGGCGAAGCGCGGCGCAATGGGCGCGGTGAGCCTGGCGGGTACGACCATACCAGCACTAATGCACCGGATCCCATCAGAACTCCGAAGTTAAGCGTGCTTGGGCGTGAGTAGTACTAGGATGGGTGCCCCCCTGGGAAGTCCTCGTGGTTGTACCCTCTTTCCCGCTCCACGCCTTTTGCCCGCCAGCGATCGCCTCCCATCCTGCGGACGGCCGTGGGTTTGTTCCGGGGTTGAACGAATTTGGGACCTCCCGCGAAGGGCGTTCATTTCGATCCGCGGATCGGACGCGATCAACCTTGGTTGCCAGATCGCACCGGACCGGCCGCGGAATGGTCCTGTTCAAACGAACAGAAGCGCGAGGATTAATAACTTTCTGGCCCCAAGAATCACGACCGTCGGTTTTCAAATTAGCGCTGTTTCATGTAACCGACAAGCAGTTGTTTCACTCCAATCAATCCGCCTGTTATAAAATCATTTGAAAGACTCGCGGAAAAACGCACAGATCAGTTCCCGAGAGAAGCGCGCAAGTGAAGGCAGTTGTGTGGAAGCTATTCGTTATCCTCCCGTAAGAAAAGGACAACATTCGGACATGAAACTCCTGATATCGAGCTCGACATCATTTCCGAAACGGAGAGCAAGAGCAGAGCAATCGAATCGAAACAGATCCGATCCGAGGTGTTTGCATCGGAACGGATGCCGATCCGCCACGGCGCTGCACGATCGGACCGGACGGCCGATTTGAGCTCCACGAAGCCGCGCGCCGTGGGAACGGCGAATTAGACTGCGTTTTCCCGGCCCGCACTCCGCCAGATCTCCTTGCGCGGTGGGAGAAGCGAGGGCCGGTGGCAACGAGGGTCGCGAACAACTCGCTGTTTCTCCGCCGCTGCAGACGGGAAGAAGGGGGGGATAGGACGGGAACAGACACGAGAACGGAGAGTCGGGCGTGGCGACGAGAAAACGGGGAGCCGAAACCGCGCGGAACGGGGAGTGCAGTGGCTCGCAGCGATGGTCGCTGCTGTTACCGCGGCGCGAGGCGGTCGCGCCGTCGCGCTTACTAGTGTTGCTCAGATACCGCCACGGCTAGGGCCGGCGGGAAGGCATTAGTGTGGCGAGCGCGGTGAGCTTGACGGGTACGACCATACCAGCACTAATGCACCGGATCCCATCAGAACTCCGAAGTTAAGCGTGCTTGGGCGAGAGTAGTACTAGGATGGGTGACCCCCTGGGAAGTCCTCGTGTTGTACCCCTCTTTTCCCGACCACTTTCTTTTTTGCCCGCCTTCTTTTTTGCCCGCCAGGCGAGCAGCCTCCCATCCTGCAGACGGCCGCGGTTCCGCGCTGCGGGCGGGGTTTCGGGGTCCGCGTTGTCCATCGGCCTGGGCCCGCTTCGGACCGTGGAGCACGCCGCGGTCATCGCTTCTGGCCGCTGCTCGAGGTGCTTCTCGCGCTTTGCCGCCAAATTCGATTCGTGAAGAACTTTAGCTCACCACGTAGGGATGCTATCGCTGCACTGTGCACAAAGATCCCTTTCCTTTTCCAACGGCTCTACCAGTTGGCATGTCACCCCAAATAATTGGAATTCGATTTTTTGGAAACCTAGAAAGTTCTTCCGTCAAACCCTGGTCAATAAACCGGCAAAATCCTTCAAATTGCATCTGATTCAATCCGGGTGTTGTAGACATTCCCCCACTTCCAGCCCCGAGCATTTTCAAATTTCCCATTTATCAAGAAATCCCCCCTACTAGTTCATTCTTGACCCAAATCCCCAGCGCGGAATAGCGCGCGTACACGTATTCATCGATGTTGTTTTGCGACCGGAAGAACGACAGTAATTATCGCGATTTCGGACTATCCGGACATACACTTCGGGTAATGGTTCATGCATGTTTGTTGCCCGGAGCAACAAGATCCAGTTGGCAGGGGTTAACCTTCCCTCTCTTTCCGTTTTCCCGTTTTCGTAGATGACATGACTAACAACAGCATCAGAACGGATCCCGACCAGCTCAATTGCACGCAGGATCGGACCGGACGTCACGATTTGAGCTCAACTAGTCGCGCGCCGTGGGGAACGGCGGATCTGACAAGGCCTTTCCCGCTATGGCACTTCTGATTCCTTCGCGCCGTGGAGAAAAGAGGGCCGGTGGAAACGAGGGTCGCGAGCAACTCGCCGTTTCTCCGCCGCTGCATCCGGGAAGAAGGGGGGACAGGACGGGGACGGACACGAGAACGGAGAGTCGGGCGTGGCGGCGAGAAAACAGGGAGCCGAGGCCGCTGAACGGGACCGTAGTAGTCGCAGCCGTGGCCGCTGTTACGGCGGCGGAGGTTGTGCGCGCCGATCGCGCCATCGGTTCTTGCGCAGATACCGCCGCCAGGGCCGCGAAGGCGTGGCGCACGGGCGCGGTGAGCTCGGCGGTACGACCATACCAAAGACTAATGCACCGGATCCCATCGTAACTCCGGGTTAAGCGTGCTTGGGCGAGTAGTACTAGGATGGGTGACCGGGAAGTCCTCGTGGTTGTACCCTCTTTTCCCGCCCACGCCTTTTTGCCCGCCAGCGATCGCCTCCCATCCTCGCGACGGCCGTGGGTTTGTTCCGGTTGAACGAATTTGGGACCTCCCGCTGGCGGCGCTCATTTCGATCCGCGGACGGACGCGATCAACCTTGGTTGCCGATCGCACCGACCGCCGCCATGGAATGGTCCTGCTCAAACGAATGTACGCGAGGATTAATAACTTTCGCCCCAAGAATCACGCACCGCTTTTCAAATTAGCGCTGCTTTCATGTAACCGATAAGCGCTTGTTTCGCCAAATCAATCCGCTCATAAAATCATTTGAAAGACTCGCAAGAAAACGCACGGATTAGTTCCCGAGAGAAACGCCGCAAGGCGCTATGCGGAAGCTATTCGTCATCCTCCCGTAAGAAATGGACAACCTTCGGACACGAAACTCCTGATGTCGAGCTCGACATCCTTTCCGAAACGGAGAGCAAGAGAAGAGCAAACGGATCCAAACGGATCCGATCCGAGGCGTTCGCATCGGAACGGATGCCGACCCGCCGGCTTGCGCTGCACGATCGACCGATCGCTGCATTTGAGCTCCACGAAGCCGCGCGCGCCGTGGGGGAACGGCGAATTAGACTGCGTTTTCCCGGCCCGCACTCCGCCAGATTCTCCTTGCGCGCTGGGAGAAGCGAGGGCCGGTGGCAACGAGGGTCGCGAACAACTCGCTGTTTCTCCGCCGCTGCAGACGGGAAGAAGGGGGGGATAGGACGGGAACAGACACGAGAACGGAGAGTCGGGCGTGGCGACGAGAAAACGGGGAGCCGAAACCGCGCGGAACGGGGAGTGCAGTGGCTCGCAACGATGGTCGCTGCTGTTACCGCGCGAGGCGGTTCGCGCCGTCGCGCTTACTAGTGTTGCTCAGATACCGCCTACCGCTAGGGCCGGCGGAAGGCATTAGTGTGGCGAGCGCGGTGAGCTTGACGGGTACGACCATACCAAAGACTAATGCACCGATCCCATCGTAACTCCGGTTAAGCTGCTTGGGCGAGAGTAGTACTAGGATGGGTGACCCCCTGGGAAGTCCTCGTGTTGTACCCCTCTTTTCCCGACCACTTTCTTTTTTGCCCGCCTTCTTTTTTGCCCGCCAGCAGCAGCCTCCCACTCGCAGACGGCCGCGGCTTCGCGCGCGGGTTTCGGTCCGCCAAAGGTCCATCGGCCTGGGCCCGCTTGCCGGATCGGTGAGCACGGCCGCTGTCATCGCTTCTGGCCGCTCGAGGTGCTTCTCGCGCTTTGCCGCCAAATTCGATTCAAGAAGAACTTTAGCTCACCACGTAGGGATGCTATCGCTGCACTGCACAAAGATCCCTTTCCTTTTCCAACGGCTCTACCAGCTGGCATGTCTCCACAAATAATTGAAATTGATTGGATCTCAGCACTTCGATTTTTTGGAAACCTAGAAAGTTCTTCCGTCAAACCCTGGTCAATAAACCGGCAAAATCCTTCAAATTGCATCTGATTCAATCCGGGTGTTGTAGACATTCCCACTTCCAAATTTCCGAGCATTTTCAAATTTCCCATTTATCAAGAAATCCCCCCTACTAGTTCATTCTTGACCCAAATCCTCAGCCAAGGAATAGCGCTGCATACACGATTCATCGATGTTGTTTTGCGACCTAAGAACGCATAAGAATTATCGCGATTTCGACTATCCGACATACACTTCGTAATGGTTCATGCATGTTTGTTGCTCTGAGCAACAAGATCCAGCCATGTGGGTTAACCTTCCTCTCTTCCGCTTTCCCGCTTTCAGATGACATGACTAACAACAAAGATCGTAACGATCCCGACCACCAATTGCACGCAGGATCGGACCGATCACGATTTGAGCTCACCTAGTCGCGCGCGCCGTGGGGAACGGCGGATCGGACAAAGGCCTTTCCTGGCTATGGCACCCCCTCGGATTCCTTCGTGCCGTGGGAGAAAAGAGGGCCGGTGGAAACGAGGGTCGCGAGCAACTCGCCGTTTCTCCGCCGCTGCATCCGGGAAGAAGGGGGGACAGGACGGGGACGGACACGAGAACGGAGAGTCGGGCGTGGCGGCGAGAAAACAGGGAGCCGAAGCCGCGCGGAACGGGGACCGTAGTAGTCATAGCCGGTGGTCGCGCTGTTACGGCGGCGGAGGTTGCGCGCCGATCGCGCCATCGGTCTTGCGCAGATACCGCCGCCAGGCCGGCGAAGGCGGCGTACGGGCGCGGTGAGCCTGGCGGGTACGACCATACCAGCACTAATGCACCGGATCCCATCAGAACTCCGAAGTTAAGCGTGCTTGGGCGAGAGTAGTACTAGGATGGGTGACCCCCTGGGAAGTCCTCGTGTTGTACCCCTCTTTTCCCGTCCACGTTCCTTTTTGCCCGCCAGGCGACCGGCCTCCCATCCTGCGGACGGCCGTGGGTTTGTTCCGGGGTTGAACGAATTTGGGACCTCCCGCGAAGGGCGTTCATTTCGATCCGCGGATCGGACGCGATCAACCTTGGTTGCCAGATCGCACCGGACCGCCATGAATGGTCCTGCTCAAACGAATGTAAGCGAGGATTAATAACTTTCTGGCCCCAAGAACCCCGACCGTAGGTTTTCAAATTAGCGCTGTGTCATGTAACCGACAAGCAGTTGTTTCGCTCAAATCAATCCGCCTGTCATAAAATCATTCGAAAGACTCGCAAAAACGCATCGATTAGTTCCCGAGAAACGCCGCAGTCAAGGCGCTATGCGGAAGCTATTCGTCATCCTCCCGTAAGAAATGGACAACCTTCGGACACGATACTCCGGATGTCGAGCTCGACATCGCTTTCAAACGGAGAGCAAGAGCAGAGCAATCGGATCGAACGATCCGATCCGAGGCGTCAGATCGAACGGATGCCGACCCGGGCCGGCGCTGCACGATCGACCGGATCACGATTTGAGCTCCACGAAGCCGCGCGCGCCGTGGGAACGGCGAATTAGACTGCGGCCTTTCCCGGCCCGCACCCGCCAGATCTCCTGCGCTGGGAGAAGCGAGGCCGGTGGCAACGAGGGTCGCGAACAACTCATTGCTTCTCCGCCACGCAGACGGAAGAAGGGGGATAGGACGGGAATGTATACACGAACGGAGAGTCGCGCGTGGCGACGAAAACGGGAGCCGAAACCGCGCGGAACGGGGAGTGCAGTGGCTCGCAGCCGATGGTCGCTGCTGTTACCGCGCGCGAGGCGGTTCGCGCCGTCGCGCTTACTAGTGTTGCTCAGATACCGCCACGGCTAGGGCCGGAAGGCATTAGTGTGGCGAAGCGCGTGAGCTTGACGGCACGACCATACCAAAGACTAATGCACCGGATCCCATCGTAACTCCGGTTAAGCTGCTTGGGCGAGTAGTACTAGGATGGGTGACCCCCTGGGAAGTCCTCGTGTTGTACCCCTCTTTCCCGACCACTTTCTTTTTTGCCCGCCTTCTTTTTTCCCCGCCAGGCGAGCAGCCTCCCATCCTGCAGACGGCCGCGTTCACATGCTGGGTTTCGGTCCGCCAAGGTCCATCGGCCTGGGCCCGCTTGCCGACCGGTGGACCGGCCGCTGGGTCATCGCTTCTGGCCGCTCGAGGTGCTTCTCGCGCTTTGCCAAATTCGATTCAAGAAGAACTTTAGCTCACCACGTAGGGATGCTATCGCTGTAATTGCGGCACAAAGATCCCTTTCCTTTTCCAACGGCTCTACCAGGTGGCATGTCACCACAAATAATTGAAATTCGATTTCTGGATCTGTACCTTCGATTTTTTGGAAACCTAGAAAGTTCTTCCACAAACCTCGGTCAATAAACCTAAGAAAATCCTTCAAATTGCATCCGATTCAATCCGGTGTTGTAGACATTCCCCACTTCCAAATTCCGAGCATTTTCAAATTTCCCATTTATCAAGAAATCCCCCCTACTAGTTCATTCTTGACCCAAATCCCCAGCGCGGAATAGCGCGCGTACACGTATTCATCGATGTTGTTTTGCGACCGGAAGAACGACAGCTAATTATCGTGATTTTGGACTATCCGGACATACACTTCGGGAAATGGTTCATGCATGTTTGTTGCCCGGAGCAACAAGATCCAGTTGGTAGGGGTTAACCTTCCCTCTCTTTCCGTTTTCCCGTTTTCAAAGATGACATGACTAACAACAGCATCGGAACGGATCCCGACCCGCTCAATTGCACGCAGAATCGGACCGTATCACTGCATTTGAGCTCAACTAGCTGCGGCGCAGCCGTGGGCGAACGGCGGGATCAGACAGTACCTTTCCTGGCTTTGGCACCCGCCCGGATTCCTTTGTGCCTTGGGAAAAACGAGGGCCGGTGGAAACGAGGGTCGCGAGCAACTCGCCGTTTCTCCGCCGCTGCATCCGGGAAGAAGGGGGGACAGGACGGGGACGGACACGAGAACGGAGAGTCGGGCGTGGCGGCGAGAAAACAGGGAGCCGAAGCCGCGCGGAACGGGGGCCGTAGTAGACAGCCGTGGTCGCGCTGTTACGCGGCGGGCGGGAGGTTGTGCGCGGCCGATCGCGCCAACTGGTCTTGCGCAGATACCGCCGCCAGGGCCGGCGAGAAGGCGTAAGTGCAGCGGGCGCGGTGAGCCTGGCGGGTACGACCATACCAGCACTAATGCACCGGATCCCATCAGAACTCCGAAGTTAAGCGTGCTTGGGCGAGAGTAGTACTAGGATGGGTGACCCCCTGGGAAGTCCTCGTGTTGTACCCCTCTTTTCCCGTCCACATTCCTTTTTGCCCGCCGGGCGACCGGCCTCCCATCTTGCGGACGGCCGTGGGTTTGTTCCGGGGTTGAACGAATTTGGGACTTCCCGCGAAGGGCGTTCATTTCGATCCGCGGATCGGACGCGATCAACCTTGGTTGCCAGATCGCACCGGACCGGCCGCGGAATGGTCCGGTTCAAACGAACAGAAGCGCGAGGATTAATAACTTTCTGGCCCCAAGAATCACGACCGTCGGTTTTCAAATTAGCGCTGTTTCATGTAACCGACAAGCAGTTGTTTCGCTCAAATCAATCCGCCTGTCATAAAATCATTTGAAAGACTCGCGGCAAAACGCACGGATTAGTTCCCGAGAGAAACGCGCAAGCGAAGGCAGTTGCGTGGAAGCTATTCGTCATCCTCCCGTAAGAAATGGACAACCTTCGGACACGAAACTCCTGATGTCGAGCTCGACATCGTTTCCGAAACGGAGAGCAAGAGCAGAGCAATCGGATCGAAACGGATCCGATCCGAGGCGTTCGCATCGGAACGGATGCCGACCCGCTCAGTTGCGCGTACGATCGGACCGGATCGCTGCATTTGAGCTCCACGAGCTGCGGCGCGGCCGTGGGGGGAACGGCGGAATTAGACCGTGCCTTTCCCGGCTCCGGCACCCGCTCGTATCTCCTTGCGCGGTGGGAGAAGCGAGGGCCGGTGGCAACGAGGGTCGCGAACAACTCGCTGTTTCTCCGCCGCTGCAGACGGGAAGAAGGGGGGATAGGACGGGGATGTACACGAACGGAGAGCCGGGCGTGGCGACGAGAAAACGGGGTGCCGAAACCGCGCGGAACGCGGAGTGCAGTGGCCCGCAGCCGATGGTCGCTGCTGTTACCGCGGCGCGAGGCGGTCGCGCCGTCGCGCTTACTAGTGTTGCTCAGATACCGCCACGGCTAGGGCCGGCGGGAAGGCATTAGTGTGGCGAGCGCGGTGAGCTTGACGGGTACGACCATACCAGCACTAATGCACCGGATCCCATCAGAACTCCGAAGTTAAGCGTGCTTGGGCGAGAGTAGTACTAGGATGGGTGACCCCCTGGGAAGTCCTCGTGTTGTACCCCTCTTTTCCCGACCACTTTCTTTTTTGCCCGCCTTCTTTTTTGCCCGCCAGGCGAGCAGCCTCCCATCCTGCAGACGGCCGCGGTTCCGCGCTGCGGGCGGGGTTTCGGGGTCCGCCAGCGTCCATCGGTCTGGGGCCCGCTTCGTCGGGACCGGGTGGAGCCCTGCCGGCGCGGTCATCGCTTCTGGCCGCGCTCGAGGTGCTTCTCGCGCTTTGCCACAAATTCGGATTCGTGAAGAACTTTAGCTCACCACGGTAGGGATGCTATCGCTGCACTGCACAAAGATCCCTTTCCTTTTCCAACGGCTCTACCAGCTTGGCATGTCTCCACAAATAATTGAAATTGATTGATCTCAGACTTCGATTTTTTGGAAACCTAGAAAGTTCTTCCGTCAAACCCTGGTCAATAAACCGGCAAAATCCTTCAAATTGCATCTGATTCAATCCGGGTGTTGTAGACATTCCCCCACTTCCAGCCCCGAGCATTTTCAAATTTCCCATTTATCAAGAAATCCCCCCTACTAGTTCATTCTTGACCCAAATCCCCAGCGCGGAATAGCGCGCGTACACGTATTCATCGATGTTGTTTTGCGACCGGAAGAACGCAAGAATTATCGCGATTTCGACTATCCGACATACACTTCGGTAATGGTTCATGCATGTTTGTTGCCCTGAGCAACAAGATCCAGCCATGTGGGTTAACCTTCCCTCTCTTCCGCTTTCCCGCTGAGATGACATGACTAACAACAAAGATCGTAACGATCCCGACCACCAATTGCACGCAGGATCGGACCGATCACGTGATTTGAGCTCACTAGTCGCGCGCGCCGTGGGGAACGGCGGATCGGACAAAGGCCTTTCCTGGCTATGGCACCCCCTCGGATTCCTTCGTGCCGTGGGAGAAAAGAGGGCCGGTGGAAACGAGGGTCGCGAGCAACTCGCCGTTTCTCCGCCGCTGCATCCGGGAAGAAGGGGGGACAGGACGGGGACGGACACGAGAACGGAGAGTCGGGCGTGGCGCGAAAACAGGAGCCGGCCGCGAACGGGACCGTAGTAGTCAGCGGTGGCCGCGCTGTTACGGCGCGCGCGGCGGAGGTTGCGCGCCGATCGCGCCATCGGTCTTGCGCAGATCACCGCCGCCAGGGCCGAGAAGGCGCGTGCAATGGGCGCGGTGAGCTCGGCGGTACGACCATACCAAAGACTAATGCACCGGATCCCATCAGAACTCCGAAGTTAAGCGTGATTGGGCGAGTAGTACTAGGATGGGTGACCCCCTGGGAAGTCCTCGTGTTGTACCCCTCTTTTCCCGTCCACGTTCCTTTTTGCCCGCCAGGCGACCGGCCTCCCATCCTGCGGACGGCCGTGGGTTTGTTCCGGGGTTGAACGAATTTGGGACCTCCCGCGAAGGGCGGTCATTTCGATCCGCGGATCGGACGCGATCAACCTTGGTTGCCAGATCGCACCCGACCCGCCATGAATGGTCCTGTGCAAACGAACAGAAGGCCGAGGATTAATAACTTTCTGGCCCCAAGAATCACGACCGTCGGTTTTCAAATTAGCGCTGTTTCATGTAACCGACAAGCAGTTGTTTCGCTCAAATCAATCCGCCTGTCATAAAATCATTTGAAAGACTCGCGGCAAAACGCACGGATTAGTTCCCGAGAGAAACGCGCAAGCGAAGGCAGTTGCGTGGAAGCTATTCGTCATCCTCCCGTAAGAAATGGACAACCTTCGGACACGAAACTCCTGATGTCGAGCTCGACATCGTTTCCGAAACGGAGAGCAAGAGCAGAGCAATCGGATCGAAACGGATCCGATCCGAGGCGTTCGCATCGGAACGGATGCCGACCCGCTCAGTTGCGCGTACGATCGGACCGGATCGCTGCATTTGAGCTCCACGAGTCGCGCGCGCCGTGGGGGAACGGCGAATTAGACTGCGTTTTCCCGGCCCGCACCCGCCAGATTCTCCTGCGCGGTGGGAGAAGCGTGGGCCGGTGGCAACGAGGGTCGCGAGCAACTCGCTGTTTCTCCGACCCTGCAGACGGGAAGAAGGGGGGGTAGGACGGAACAGTACACGAACGGAGAGTCGGGCGTGGCGACGAAAACGGGAGCCGAAACCGCGCGAACGGAGTGCAAAGGCTCGCAATGATGGTCGCTGCTGTTACCGCGGCGCGAGGCGCGCCGTCGCGCTTACTAGTGTTGCTCAGATACCGCCACGGCTAGGGCCGGCGGGAAGGCATTAGTGTGGCGAGCGCGGTGAGCTTGACGGGTACGACCATACCAGCACTAATGCACCGGATCCCATCAGAACTCCGAAGTTAAGCGTGCTTGGGCGAGAGTAGTACTAGGATGGGTGACCCCCTGGGAAGTTCTCGTGTTGTACCCCTCTTTTCCCGACCACTTTCTTTTTTGCCCGCCTTCTTTTTTGCCCGCCAGGCGAGCAGCCTCCCACCCTGCAGACGGCCGCGGTTCACCGCGGGCGGGTTTCGGTCCGCGTTGTCCATCGGCCTGGGCCCGCTTGCCGACCGGTGATCACGCCGCTACGCGTCATCGCTTCTGGCCGCTCGAGGTGCTTCTCGCGCTTTGCCACAAATTCGGATTCAAGAAGAACTTTAGCTCACCACGGTAGGATGCTATCGCTGCACTGCACAAAGATCCCTTTCCTTTTCCAACGGCTCTACTAGCTGGCATGTCTCCACAAATAATTGAAATTGATTGATCTCAGACTTTCGATTTTTTGGAAACCTAGAAAGTTCTTCCGTCAAACCCTGGTCAATAAACCGGCAAAATCCTTCAAATTGCATCTGATTCAATCCGGGTGTTGTAGACATTCCCCCACTTCCAGCCCCGAGCATTTTCAAATTTCCCATTTATCAAGAAATCCCCCCTACTAGTTCATTCTGACCCAAATCCCCAACAGGAATAGCGCAGACACGTATTCATCGATGTTGTTTTGCGACCGGAAGAACGACAGTAATTATCGCGATTTCGGACTATCCGGACATACACTTCGGGTAATGGTTCATGCATGTTTGTTGCCCGGAGCAACAAGATCCAGTTGGCAGGGGTTAACCTTCCCTCTCTTTCCGTTTTCCCGTTTTCGTAGATGACATGACTAACAACAGCATCAGAACGGATCCCGACCAGCTCAATTGCACGCAGGATCGGACCGGATCGCTGCATTTGAGCTCAGCTAGGCGCGCGGCGCCGTGGAACGGCGGGATCGGACAGTGCCTTTCCTGGCTATGGCACCCCCTCGGATTCCTTCGTGCCGTGGGAGAAAAGAGGGCCGGTGGAAACGAGGGTCGCGAGCAACTCGCCGTTTCTCCGCCGCTGCATCCGGGAAGAAGGGGGGACAGGACGGGGACGGACACGAGAACGGAGAGTCGGGCGTGGCGGCGAGAAAACAGGGAGCCGAAGCCGCGCGGAACGGGGACCGTAGTAGCTCGCAGCGGTGGCCGCGCGTTGCTACGGCGGGCGGGAGGTTGTGCGCGGCCGATCGCGCCTACTGGTCTTGCGCAGGACAGCTGCCCCCGGCTAGGGCCGGCGAGAAGGCGTAAGTGCAGCGGGCGCGGTGAGCCTGGCGGGTACGACCATACCAGCACTAATGCACCGGATCCCATCAGAACTCCGAAGTTAAGCGTGCTTGGGCGAGAGTAGTACTAGGATGGGTGACCCCCTGGGAAGTCCTCGTGTTGTACCCCTCTTTTCCCGTCCACGTTCCTTTTTGCCCGCCAGGCGACCGGCCTCCCATCCTGCGGACGGCCGTGGGTTTGTTCCGGGGTTGAACGAATTTGGGACCTCCCGCGAAGGGCGTTCATTTCGATCCGCGGATCGGACGCGATCAACCTTGGTTGCCAGATCGCACCGGACCGGCCGCGGAATGGTCCGGTTCAAACGAACAGAAGCGCGAGGATTAATAACTTTCTGGCCCCAAGAATCACGACCGTCGGTTTTCAAATTAGCGCTGTTTCATGTAACCGACAAGCGCTTGTTTCGCCAAATCAATCCGCTCACATAAAATCATTTGAAAGACTCGCAAAACGCACTGATTAGTTCCCGAGAAACGCCGCAGTCAAGGCGCTATGCGTGAAAGCTATTCGTCATCCTCCCGTAAGAAATGGACAACCTTCGGACACGAAGCTCCTGAAGGCGAGCTCGACATCGTTTCCGAAACGGAGTGCAAGGGCAGAGCAATCGGATCAGAACGGATCCGGTCCGAGGCGTCAGACGGAACGGATGCCGACCGCCGCCGGCGCTGCACGATCGGACCGGATCGCGTGATTTGAGCTCCACGAAGCGGGCGCGCCGTGGGGAACGGCGAATTAGACTGCGTTTTTCCCGGCCCGCACCGCCAGATCTCCTGCGCGGTGGGAGAAGCGAGGGCCGGTGGCAACGAGGGTCGCGAACAACTCGTTGTTTCTCCGCCGCAGACGGAAGAAGGGGATAGGACGGAATGTACACGAACGGAGAGTCGGGCGTGGCGACGAAAACGGAGCCGAAACCGCGCGGACCGGGGAGTGCAGTGGCTCGCAGCTGATGGTCGCTGTTACCGCGCGCGAGGCGCTCGCGTCGCGCTTACTAGTGTTGCTCAGATACCGCCTCACCGCCAGGCCGGCGGGAGGGCATTAGTGTGACGAGCGCGGTGAGCTTGACGGGTACGACCATACCAGCACTAATGCACCGGATCCCATCAGAACTCCGAAGTTAAGCGTGCTTGGGCGAGAGTAGTACTAGGATGGGTGACCCCCTGGGAAGTCCTCGTGTTGTACCCCTCTTTTCCCGACCACTTTCTTTTTTGCCCCGCTTTGTTTTTTGTCCGCCAGGCGTGGGGCCTCCCTCCCTGCAGACGGGCGCGGTTCACGCGGGCGGGTTTCGGGTCCGCTGTCCCATCGGTCTGGGGCCCGCTTCGTCGGGACCGGTGGAGCCACGCGCTGTCATCGCTTCTGGCCGCTGCTCGAGGTGCTTCTCGCGCTTGCCGTCAAATTCGGATTCAGTAAGAACTTTAGCTCACCACGGGAAGGGATGCTATCGCCCTAATTCGTGCACAGCATCCCTTTTCTTGTCCAACGGCTCTACCAGTTGGCATGTCTCCACAAATAATTGAAATTGATTTCTGGATCTGTACCTTCGATTTTTGGAAACCTAGAAAGTTCTTCCGTCAAACTCTGGTCAATAAACCGGCAAAATCCTTCAAATTGCATCTGATTCAATCCGGGTGTTGTAGACATTCCCCCACTTCCAGCCCCGAGCATTTTCAAATTTCCCATTTATCAAGAAATCCCCCCTACTAGTTCATTCTTGACCCAAATCCCCAGCGCGGAATAGCGCGCGTACACGTATTCATCGATGTTGTTTTGCGACCGGAAGAACGACAGTAATTATCGCGATTTCGGACTATCCGGACATACACTTCGGGTAATGGTTCATGCATGTTTGTTGCCCGGAGCAACAAGATCCAGTTGGCAGGGGTTAACCTTCCCTCTCTTTCCGTTTTCCCGTTTTCGTAGATGACATGACTAACAACAAAGATCGTAACGGATCCCGATCACCAATTGCACGCAGGATCGGAGCGATCGTGATTTGAGCTCACTAGTCGCGGCCGTGGGGGGAACGGCGGGATCGGACAGTGCCTTTCCTGGCTATGGCACCCCCTCGGATTCCTTCGTGCCGTGGGAGAAAAGAGGGCCGGTGGAAACGAGGGTCGCGAGCAACTCGCCGTTTCTCCGCCGCTGCATCCGGGAAGAAGGGGGGACAGGACGGGGACGGACACGAGAACGGAGAGTCGGGCGTGGCGGCGAGAAAACAGGGAGCCGAAGCCGCGCGGAACGGGGACCGTAGTAGCTCGCAGCGGTGGCCGCGCGTTGCTACGGCGGGCGGGAGGTGGTGCGCGGCCGATCGCGCCTACTGGTCTTGCGCAGATACCGCCGCCAGGCCGGCGAAGGCGCGTAAGTGCAGCGGGCGCGGTGAGCCTGGCGGGTACGACCATACCAGCACTAATGCACCGGATCCCATCAGAACTCCGAAGTTAAGCGTGCTTGGGCGAGAGTAGTACTAGGATGGGTGACCCCCTGGGAAGTCCTCGTGTTGTACCCCTCTTTTCCCGTCCACGTTCCTTTTTGCCCGCCAGGCGACCGGCCTCCCATCCTGCGGACGGCCGTGGGTTTGTTCCGGGGTTGAACGAATTTGGGACCTCCCGCGAAGGGCGTTCATTTCGATCCGCGGATCGGACGCGATCAACCTTGGTTGCCAGATCGCACCGGACCGGCCGCGGAATGGTCCTGTTCAAACGAACAGAAGCGCGAGGATTAATAACTTTCTGGCCCCAAGAATCACGACCGTCGGTTTTCAAATTAGCGCTGTTTCATGTAACCGACAAGCAGTTGTTTCGCTCAAATCAATCCGCCTGTCATAAAATCATTCGAAAGACTCGCGGCAAAACGCACGGATTAGTTCCCGAGAGAAACGCGCAAGCGAAGGCAGTTGCGTGGAAGCTATTCGTCATCCTCCCGTAAGAAATGGACAACCTTCGGACACGAAACTCCTGATGTCGAGCTCGACATCGTTTCCGAAACGGAGAGCAAGAGCAGAGCAATCGGATCGAAACGGATCCGATCCGAGGCGTTCGCATCGGAACGGATGCCGACCCGCTCAGTTGCGCGTACGATCGGACCGGATCGCTGCATTTGAGCTCCACGAGCTGCGGCGCGGCCGTGGGGGGAACGGCGGAATTAGACCGTGCCTTTCCCGGCTCCGGCACCCGCTCGTATCTCCTTGCGCGGTGGGAGAAGCGAGGGCCGGTGGCAACGAGGGTCGCGAACAACTCGCTGTTTCTCCGCCGCTGCAGACGGGAAGAAGGGGGGGATAGGACGGGAACAGACACGAGAACGGAGAGTCGGGCGTGGCGACGAGAAAACGGGGAGCCGAAACCGCGCGGAACGGGGAGTGCAGTGGCTCGCAGCGATGGCCGCGCGTTGCTACCGCGGGCGCGAGGCGGTCTGCGGCCGTTCGCGCCTACTAGTGTTGCCCAGATACCGCCTACCGCCAGGGCGGGAAGGCATTAGTGTGGCGAGCGCGGTGAGCTTGACGGGTACGACCATACCAGCACTAATGCACCGGATCCCATCAGAACTCCGAAGTTAAGCGTGCTTGGGCGAGAGTAGTACTAGGATGGGTGACCCCCTGGGAAGTCCTCGTGTTGTACCCCTCTTTTCCCGACCACTTTCTTTTTTGCCCGCCTTCTTTTTTTGCCCGCCAGGCGAGCAGCCTCCCACCCTGCAGACGGCCGCGGTTCCGCGCTGCGGGCGGGGTTTCGGGGTCCGCCAGTGTCCATCGGTCTGGGGCCCGCTTCGTCGGGACCGGGTGGAGCCCTGCCGGCGCGGTCATCGCCCCCCTCGGTCGCGTTCGAGGTGCTTCCCTCGCGCTTTGCCGTCAAATTCGGATTCAGTAAGAACTTTAGCTCACCACGGGTAGGGATGCTATCGCCGTAATTCGTGCACAGCATCCCTTTCCTTTTCCAACGGCTCTACCAGTTGGCATGTCTCCACAAATAATTGAAATTCGATTTCTGGATCTGTACCTTCGATTTTTTGGAAACCTAGAAAGTTCTTCCGTCAAACCCTGGTCAATAAACCGGCAAAATCCTTCAAATTGCATCTGATTCAATCCGGGTGTTGTAGACATTCCCCCACTTCCAGCCCCGAGCATTTTCAAATTTCCCATTTATCAAGAAATCCCCCCTACTAGTTCATTCTTGACCCAAATCCCCAGCGCGGAATAGCGCGCGTACACGTATTCATCGATGTTGTTTTGCGACCGGAAGAACGACAGTAATTATCGCGATTTCGGACTATCCGGACATACACTTCGGGTAATGGTTCATGCATGTTTGTTGCCCGGAGCAACAAGATCCAGGTGTGGGTTAACCTTCCTCTCTTCCGCTTTCCCGCCAGAGATGACATGACTAACAACAGCATCAGAACGGATCCCGACCAGCTCAATTGCACGCAGGATCGGACCGGATCGCTGCATTTGAGCTCAGCTAGCTGCGGCGCGGCCGTGGGGGGAACGGCGGGATCGGACAGTGCCTTTCCTGGCTATGGCACCCCCTCGGATTCCTTCGTGCCGTGGGAGAAAAGAGGGCCGGTGGAAACGAGGGTCGCGAGCAACTCGCCGTTTCTCCGCCGCTGCATCCGGGAAGAAGGGGGGACAGGACGGGGACGGACACGAGAACGGAGAGTCGGGCGTGGCGGCGAGAAAACAGGGAGCCGAAGCCGCGCGGAACGGGGACCGTAGTAGCTCGCAGCGGTGGCCGCGCGTTGCTACGGCGGGCGGGAGGTTGTGCGCGGCCGATCGCGCCTACTGGTCTTGCGCAGATACCGCCGCCAGGCCGGCGAGAAGGCGTAAGCGGGCGCGGTGAGCCTGGCGGGTACGACCATACCAGCACTAATGCACCGGATCCCATCAGAACTCCGAAGTTAAGCGTTCTTGAGCGAGAGTAGTACTAGGATGGGTGACCCCCTGGGAAGTCCTCGTGTTGTACCCCTCTTTTCCCGTCCACGTTCCTTTTTGCCCGCCAGGCGACCGGCCTCCCATCCTGCGGACGGCCGTGGGTTTGTTCCGGGGTTGAACGAATTTGGGACCTCCCGCGAAGGGCGTTCATTTCGATCCGCGGATCGGACGCGATCAACCTTGGTTGCCAGATCGCACCGGACCGGCCGCGGAATGGTCCTGTTCAAACGAACAGAAGCGCGAGGATTAATAACTTTCTGGCCCCAAGAATCACGACCGTCGGTTTTCAAATTAGCGCTGTTTCATGTAACCGACAAGCAGTTGTTTCGCTCAAATCAATCCGCCTGTCATAAAATCATTCGAAAGACTCGCGGCAAAACGCACGGATTAGTTCCCGAGAGAAACGCGCAAGCGAAGGCAGTTGCGTGGAAGCTATTCGTCATCCTCCCGTAAGAAATGGACAACCTTCGGACACGAAACTCCTGATGTCGAGCTCGACATCGTTTCCGAAACGGAGAGCAAGAGCAGAGCAATCGGATCGAAACGGATCCGATCCGAGGCGTTCGCATCGGAACGGATGCCGACCCGCTTAGTTGCGCGTACGATCGGGCCGGATCGCTGCATCGGGCCGTGGGGGGAACGGCGGAATTAGACCGCGCGCCTCCCAACCACGGCACCTCGCATGGATTCCCTTGCGCCGTGGGAAAATACGGGGGCCGGCAGCAACGGGGGTCACGAGGTCTTCGCTGTTTCTCCGCTGCTAAAGACGGGAAGAAGGGGGGATATGACGGGGACGGACACGAGAGCGGCGAGTCAGGCATGGCGACGAGGAAACGGGGAGCCAAAACCCCGCGAAACGAGGGTTGTCGTCGCTCACGAGGGTGGTTGCGCGCTGCTGATTCGGGCGCGAGGCGCTCCGCGACTACTAGTTTTGCCTAGGATGGCAGCCTCCCCGCCCGGGCTGCGTGAGAAGGCATAAGTGTGGCGGGTGCGGTGAGCTTGGCATGTACTATCATACCAGCACTAATGCACCGGATCTCATCAGAACTCCGAAGTTAAGCATGCTTGGGCGAGAGTAGCACTAGGAAAGGTGACCCCCTGGGAAGTCCTCGTGTTGTACCCCTCTTTTCCCGCCCACTTTCTTTTTCCCCTACCGGGCGAACTAATTGCGTAAGTCAGAGAGTAGCTCTTCCTTCTTTCATATATGGTACCATCCCTCACACCCGATTCTCGAACTCAGACAGACGATTCTATCTTATTGGCTTATGAAAGTGCCCAAGAACTAAGAGCGCATTCTCTTACTTTCCTTCCATCCCGAGAGTTAAGCGAAGCGTAATCTTGCGCAAGATTATCAGTGAGCAAGCGTAGCCTCTCACCCTGCGGACGGCCGCAGCTCCACAATGCGGGCGGGGTTTCGGGGCCCGCCAGCGGGCATTGCCGGGGTCTATCAATCGAAGGTCCGCATTTCGCCTCCCCTCACACCCCTCCGTTCCGAGTGCAGGTGCGGGTTGACGCCGACCGTGGGTTTGTTGCTGGGGTTGAACAAATTTTGGCCCTCCCGCGAAGGGCATTCATTCCGATCCGCAGATCGGATGTGAGCAACTCTATTTGCCAGATCGCATCGGACCGACCGCAATCCCGTCCGGTCCGGTCCAAATGAGCCGAAAAACGTCGCCGCTTTGATTTCTTAATGTCGTGGGAAACTAGAAAGGCGACAGCAATGAGGATTGCGAAGCATTTGTCGTTTCTCTGCCACTGAAAATGGGAAGAAAATGGATAGGAAGAGGATGGACACAATAAGGGAAAGTCGAACGAGGCGACGAGAAAACGAGGAGTTGAAACCGAGTGGAACAGACTGCGTCGTGGCTAGAAGGGGGTTGTTGCGCTATGCTGCATCAGGCGCCATGTAGTCCTCGATTGTTCGCGCCTACTAGTTTTGCTTAGGACAGCTGCCCCCCGCTACAGTCGGTAAGAAGACATAAATAGGGCAGGCGTGGTGAGCTTGGCAGTACGACCATACCAGCACTAATGTATCAGTTCCTATAAAAACTTCGAAGTTAAGCGTGCTTGGGCGAGAGTAGTACTAGGATGGGTGACTCCCTAGTAAGTCCTCGTGTTGTACCCTATTTATCCCAATCACTTTTTTTTGCTTTCCAGGCGAGCAGCCTCCCATCCTGCAGACGATCGTAGCTCTACACCCGAGCGTCCCTTGGTCGGATGTCCACACCATTAAGACCGAGTGAAACCCTGTGGCCACCGAAATCGCCCCCCTCAGCTCCTACATGTTTCACCTTCACTCGCACCCCTCCCGTTTCGGGGGTAGGCATAAGTCAATGCCTGCTGTGGGTTAGTTCCAAGGGCAAAACCAATTTGGGCCCTTCGGCGAAAAGTGTTCATTTTGATCCACGAATCGGACCAATCAAGTTTATTTGTCGAGTCCAATCCAAATGAATAGAAATTCAAAGAATTATAACTTTTTTGCTCCAAAAATGACGAACGTTGGTTATAAATTAGTATTGTTTTTTATAACTCAAATATTTTTTTCACTAAAATTAGCCAAGTTGTGATAAAATAAATTGAAACGCTTACATGAAAATGTGCAGATTAGTTCACATGAGAAACACACAAATTAAAGTACTTACATGAACACTATTCGTCATCTTCGCATAAAAAATAGACAACTTTTAGACACAAAACTCCTAATGTCAAACTCAACATCGTGTATGAAAAGAAAAGCAAGAGTAGAACAATCGGATCGAAACCGATCCAATTTGAAATTCGATAAGATCCGAAACATTCGTGTAAGAACGAATCATGACCCGCTCAAATGCGGGTATAATCAAATCGGGTCACTGCATTTGAGCTCCCCTATCTCTGGTGCAGTTGTGTTAGGGAATGGCAGAATCAGACCGAGCACCTCCCATTAGAATCCCATCAGAATGGGGGTTATCACTTTCATACCCATAAAAATGGGGAGAAATGGAGGATATTCCAGATTTGATATTTGGAATTACTGTTCATAAATTGATACCCCTCAACCAAACGTTAGATTTCATATCAAGCCCATTCCATTTCCCCCCAAATTCCTCAACCAAACACCTCCTTAGTGTTGAGCTTTTGTTCTAGCAAGTACTTCAGTGATGGTTGATTAGTTTTCATAACAAAATGATGCTCTATCAAGTAATGTCTCCATTTGTCTATTCCTGACATTAGGGCTAACAGTTCCTTTTCATAAGCCAAAAGTCCCATATTCCTGGCATTAAAAGCCTTAAAAAGATTATGGGTTGTCTCTCCTGCATCAATACAGCTCCCATCTCCATTTCAATTATTTGTCCCAATGACAAATGGTTTGGTGAAGTTTGGCATTCTTAGTACAGGAGCAGTAATTAATACTTCTTTTAGTCCATTAAAGGCTTCATTGGCTATAGCTGTCCATTTAAATGCATCATTTGTCAAGAGATCAGTTAGAGGCTTGCCAATGATCACACAACTTTTAATGAATCTCCTATATTGCCCGGTCCAACAAAGGAATGAGGAAGACCCGGCAAAAATAGAGCCGACCAAAAAGTTCCACCCAATCTATTTGTATAGTCTGTTGGCCTTGCCCCAAGAACTCTATTACGGGTGGAACAAATATTAAATGCCTATTTTGGTTTCATTTGGATTGTGTTTTATTTGAAAAAAATTGTATTAGAATGTGTGAAAATTTTGATGATTTTTTTAATGAAAAAAGTATTTTAGAGAGAAAAATAATAGGAAATTTTTTTTTAAAATTATGTGAGAGGATTTTGAGTGGGAAAATTTAGGTTTCGTTTGGATTGTTTTTATTTGAAAAAAGTTGTATTGGAATGTGTAAAAAATTTTGTGGATTTTTTTTATAGAAAAGTTGTTTGGAGGAAAAATAGGAGGGAAATTTTTAAAAATTATGTGAGAAATTTGAGTGAGAAAATTTAAAATTTAAAATTTAAAATAAAAATATATTTAGATGTTTTATTTTTATTTATGAAAAGTTAATTTTGTGTAAATAAAAACATTTGTCCGAATAGTGCTCCTTTTGCTTCTCCAATTTGGAGGGATATGGGCGGTTGCCAATTTGCTTCTCCAATTTCTTGTGCGTGTGGGTGAATTTCGTGCAACAAATGTGTGATTTTTGCACTGTAGCTACAGTAATGACTGTAATTACAGTGCAACAGTCATTTTTTTATTTTTAGTGGCCGGTGGTAGTCGAATTTTGTGTCCCTCATAGGGCCTGCAATCCCGACAATACGTCCCTATTGAAAGGTTTTGGGGTCCTAGTATGGGCAGTTTCTTGTAGGGATTTAATGTTCTAGTTGGGAGGAAAGTCAAGCACGATAATGCGTAGCGTACAACAGTGCAAGGACAGAAGGGATCGAGCAAAGCAGAGCTGCACTACACGATTTTTGTGGACCGTTTCTTCTATTAGTCCGGGATGTTCATAAGGGGCGCTGTGCAAGTAGAGGCTAACAAGTTAAGGATTTTGTTTGCTTTTAACTAGGTTAGTTAGGAGGTGCAGTCCCGTTTTATTGAGTTGTCATGTCTTAACCGCAATTTACTGGGTTACGTTTGTTAAGTCAGGATGATCTCTTAAATGGCTTTCACATATACTATATTAACTTGTAATTTTACCGGTTAATATAATTAGTTACTTTTAGAAAAATAAAAAAAAAAC
Source organism: Gynochthodes officinalis (assembly GCA_020080225.1). Taxonomy (NCBI): domain Eukaryota; kingdom Viridiplantae; phylum Streptophyta; class Magnoliopsida; order Gentianales; family Rubiaceae; genus Gynochthodes; species Gynochthodes officinalis. Next base: position 28,364,926 of record CM034615.1, on the reverse strand, counting down.
AGTGCTCCTTAAATTTTGAAATAAAAAATGTGTTTAGAAAAAGTTAATTTTTAAAAAATAAAAATCTCGTCCAAAGAAGCCAATTCCTGCAGTTTTATTACTCTGTACCAGCTTGCTGAGCTCGATCCACTGAAGATCTTGCTCGCTGTGGGAAGCCAATACTGAAATGGCTGCTGTGCCTTTTTCATTTTCTAATTCCTCCATTCTTCCACGTACATCCCAAAGCAGTCTCTTTAATTATCATCATCAACAACTTCAGCTCATCATTTCTCTTCCTCTGGGTCGTTATCAACGTTTATCAACATTCTCATGTTGTCTCCAACGACAGCCTCTAAAAGGTGAACATCCCAATTTTCAATTACGATTAAAACCGCTAAAAAATCATTAACCATTTTTTTTAACTCTTGTGTTTTTGTTTGTAGAAGTTGGACTTGGGATAGCGTGGGATAGCAAGAAGGAGAAGGGCCGTTTGGCAGCTGTACAAGCTTCAGCTGTTCGACAATTAACCGGGTCCCTCACTAGTGCTGAGGATCTCCGTTTTGGCATTGTCAGTAATCTCAAAATTTTCCTTTCTATGTTCAGATATCCCCGTCCCCCTCTTCGTGTGTGAACTTTGGCACTAAATTTTTTGTCTTTGATCAGTGGGAATGAGAAGTGTTGAAAGGAAGTAAAATGTGGAAAAGTAAAAAAAAGCTATTATTGCTTTCGTTTATTCTTACAAAGGCTCCCTTTTGGGTCTGTTTATTCATTTATTTACCTCTACTTTATTTATTTGCTATTATTAGAATCCACTGATGATTAAATTTGGAAAGTTTTAGTGGGGTTTGTCCAAATTTGAATATCAGACCCTTCAAATGACTTATATTTGTTTTTGTTTGAAAGGTTCTAGAAAATTTTAAAGGAATAACAGAAGTTAATTACTTGAGAAAATGGAAACTTTGACTAAAAGTGGTTAGAAGAGAAATTAACCGTGGGACAAATGGGTACATAATGTTTCTGCTTCAAATCTTTTTTAAATCATGCTGGACATGAAATTTTGATTTACTCAATCAGGATTGAAGAATTTTCTGAATTATCTTGAATGAATTTGATTGTGCGTAGGGTGATGGGGATCAATTTATTGTTTAATTAATATTTGCTAATTTTATTTATGGTGCTTGTTTTAATAAAGCCCAATAACTACTGGGCTTAGTTCCATTAGATTTGGGCTTAGTTTCATTAGATTTTAGTATTAGGGTTTCTTATTTCTTTATAAATATGGATGTAGTCCCTCATGTAAAGGGCAGACCTTGATTATTGAGATTAAAAATTCTTTTGGTTGCAACCATCTCCTACTCTTCTGCGGTTGAGGATCCTAGGGGTAGTGAATTTTCTGCGGTTAGTTCACCCTAGTTCATTTTCTTGTTATTGTTCTTTAACAACTACTGGTCTTAAAATCTTGTCCTACATCATCTTGGTATCAGAGCAAAGCCTGGGAAAATTTTATTTTCAGATCTACAACCTTAGAAAACCCTAGCCGCCGTCCATCCCACAACTCAGCCGCACTTGTTTCCAATTCCCTTGCATCAGTTTTGTCCAAAAGAACTCAACCTCCTGGAAAAGCTTGAGTTGATTTGTGGGCCGCCGAAGATTGTCTTCCAAATTCCTGTGTGTCTACAGCATTAAAGCCACCAAAACTATCAACAACCAATCTGTATTTCTTTGTGGGACTGCCGAAGTTGTCAACAGCCAGCAGCCAATTTGTCTTTCTTTGTCTTTGTGGGGCCAATCAACAAATTAAGAGAACCCATCACAAATTGAAGCAGCTGCCGTGTTTCTTTAGTGTGTGGGCCAAAGCATCATTTGGCTTCATTCCAGATTCAGGAAAAAGGAACCAGATTTTTTTTACAGCAGCAATTGACGACTCTTCTTGCACTTTTGAACAACAAAAACAACCCGGGCAGCCGCTACCTTTTCTTTCTCAATTACCTTTGCTTTTGATATAAGGGAGGTAACCTAATTTTTTTTTCTTTTTCTTTACAGCCTAACCTTTCAAATTAAACCTAATCTTTTTATTTATTTATTTACTTATTTATTTATTTTTTTTTATTTTTTTTAAAAAAATAAATAAATAAAACCAAAAAAAAAAAAAGAGCCAAAAAAAAAAACCCATAAAAAAATAAAATAAAATTGGACATTAGATTAGATACTTATATTATTTAGATTGCAATTTATAGCGTAGTATTAAACTTTCCAAAATATTCGGCTGGTTTATTCTCTTTAATTGCATACTATTCCTACTTGTGTGGCATATTATTTGATCTTATCATTGCTTTCTTGAGCTTCCGAGTGCATCTGTGTTAGAATCATAATTTATTTGTTTAAATTAAGTTTTAGAATTATCTCAGCTTTGCATTTTATCATGACTACCCGCAAAGGAACTCATTATGGCCCAGATGATAACAATAGTGTCACCCAGCAAAACATAGATGATAACACAACTCTGTTACTAGCTAAACTAGATGAGATGCAAAGAGACTTTAATGAGAAAATCAACATTGTGGCTGACAGAGTCCGTGTGTTAGAACAAAGACTACCTGTGGTTGAACAGGGAGAGGGTGAGAGACATGGGGAAAACTTAGTTGACCCCCGGGCCCCTGAACATGGTCATGAACGTCCTTGACGTAATATGCTCAATGACCGTAGGGATATTGATTATCCCGAGCATCAAGACTATGACTATGAAGAGCGTAGAAATTATGGGTATCGTGACCATAGAAATTATGACCCGTATGATCGCCGTGATGATGACATTATGAAGATCAAGGTAGATGCTCCTGAGTTTGATGGTAGGTTTGACCCCAATGTTTTCACTGATTGGCTGTCTAGTATGGACAAATTCTTTGACTGGTATTATATGTCTGATGCACGTAGGGTGCGTTTTGCCAAAATGAAGCTTGTTAAGCAAGCTGATGTGTTCTGGAAGAGTGTTGAGAGAGACCTAGAGCGCTTAAGGGAACCACCTATTAGGCCTCGCGTAAATGAAAATACGTTTAACAAGGCATTACCTACCTTTAGGACATACTGATAAGTTGTTGGAACAGTTAGACAACTTGACCCAGGGTACCATGTCTGTTGCTGAATATATTAATAAATATAGAGAATTAATCCAGAGGTGTGAGGTTAATGAGAGTAGTCGAATGACTATCATCCGATTTAAGAATGGGTTAAAACCTGAGCTTAAACATGAGATTTTGATCACTCAAGTCAACACCTTAGATGACATTTTTCAGGCTGCTTTAGAGCAAGAGTATAGGTTAAAGGGTTCTTCCCAGAGAAGAATGTCTTCATATACGAGTCAGGGTAGCAGTCGTAATACTTCACAAGGTCGTTCCTTCCCCATTTCACAGGGTACCTTTAGAGGTAGTAATACAATGAGCGTACTAGTTCGAGACCCTAGGAAAGGAAAAGCTCCAGTGTCATCCACACAGTCTAGGAACACAGATGAGTGTTTTAAATGTCATGAGCTTGGCCATAAGTCCTTTGAATGTCCCCAACGCCGTCTTGGAACCATTGAGGAGCAAAAAGATGTGAGACACTTAGAGGGTGAAGTAGAGAGTGAATATGACACAGAGGATGAGGCAGCAGATGAGGACCTGGAGGCCATGGGGCAGCAAATAAATGTGATGAGATGCATTTATGCCAACCCCAGGAAAGAGGAGGATTGGAAGAGAACCACCATATTCCAAACTTATAGCAAAGTCGGTGGTATTTCTTCTAAGGTAGTTATTGATGGGGGTAGTTGTTTAAATGTAGTTGCCCAAAGCGCAATTACTCGGTTGAAGTTGAAAGCAGAACCACAACCTGAGCCATATAGTGTCGCCTGGGTCAATAAGACAACTATTCCTGTGTCACAGAGATGTTTAGTTCCTATCCACCTTCAGGGTTATGAGGAGAGCATTTGGTGCGATGTCCTTCCTATGGATGTTGCACATATCTTACTAGGACGACCTTGGCTTTATGATCATGATGTGACTCATTATGGGAGAACTAACACTTATGTGTTCATGCACAAGGGGCAAAAGATCACCTTAGCACCTGTAAGGCCCCGAGTGTCTCTCAAAGGGTCGCCAAAGGAGAGTAGCACACCTACTCAGCAAACCAAATCACTCCATCTTCTTAGTAGAAAAGAGTTTGAGAGAAGTGCCCTAGAGGAAAAGGTTGTTTATGTGGTAGTTGTTAAGGAGGTGAGGGATGTCCTTGAGGAGAGTGATAAGGAGGTTCCTCATGATGTTAGACAGATTCTCCGTGAATTTGCCGATGTAATGCCTAATGAGTTACCCAATGGGTTACCACCTCTTAGGGATATTCAGCATGCTATTGATCTTGTTCCAGGGTCTTCTTTACCTAATCTGCCACATTATAGGATGAACCCCACTGAGCAAATAGAGATGCGAAGACAGGTGGGAGACTTATTGCATAAGGGCTTTGTGAGGGAGAGTCTTAGTCCTTGTTCTGTGCCTGCTTTATTCACCCCCAAAGCTGATGGAAGTTTGAGAATGTGTTGTGATAGCCGAGCCATTAATAAGATCACTGTCAAGTATAGGTGGCGTGAAATTCCCTTGGATCTACCCAACTGAAAATTCTTCCCTTGGAGTTGGTATGTTCCTTGAAGATGGAATAGGTCCTCAACCCCTTGATAACCCGTATCAAGAAACCTTGGAATCAATTGAAGGATGGAATCCGAATTTCCTAGGGAACAAATCTAGGAAATCAAGAACAACAAACACACAAATTCCGAATTTGTGTAATTTGCAAGTAATTACAGAAACTAGAGAGCAATTCTCTCAAGCTTGTAATGTCAAGAACCAAATTTTCATTTCATCAAATCTGCCCTTCAAGATGGCCGACGGCCATTATATGAATACAAGCTAGGGTTTACAAATTAGGGTTGCACAAGCTAGGGTTTCTTTTAGGGCCAAATGGGCTACATGACTCTTTGGGCTACATGACTCAATTTACCATATAATTAAAACTAAACCCAATGATCCTAAGTAGTTCTAAAGGAAAATAGTAGTAAAGCCAAACCCATTAACAAGACCCAATTACACTTAGTACATTAATAAACATGGTCTTGTCAATCTTGGTCTTCTTCCCTTCCTTTTGGGCCGTTTGGATGAGTCCATTCAAGGCTTCCTTCATTTTCTTTGTTCTAGCCCTTGTCATTGGTCCACCAAGACCTTGAAGTGGATCCAAGCTTGTTCTCGAGACCTTGCTATTGTCGTCATGCTTCGGGCTCGAAATCTCGTCAATGCTTGTTGAATTCATATCAATAGGTTTCCCATACCGAGACTTGATGATATGTTAGATATGATGACAGGTGCTCGGGTTTTCACAAAGATAGATCTGCGAAGTGGATATCACCAAATCCGCATTCGAGAGGGGGATGAGTGGAAGACTGCCTTTAAGACAGGGGATGGGCTTTATGAATGGTTAGTCATGCCATTTGGTCTAACCAATGCACCCAGCACATTTATGAGATTTATGAATCAGGTGTTACGTTCTTTTATTGGTCGGTTTGTAGTGGTCTATTTTGATGACATTTTGATTTATAGTAAGACTCGAGAGGAACACTTACTTCATTTACGCCAGGCGCTAGCTGCTATTCAGCAAGAGAAATTATATGTTAATTTGAAGAAGTGTTCTTTTGTACGTGAGTCGGTTATATTCCTTGGGTTTGTAGTTTCCAAGGAGGGGGTTTCTGCTGACCCCGAGAAAGTCAGGGCTATCAAAGAATGGCCTGAACCTTCCAATATTCATGAGGCTCGTAGTTTCCATGGGTTAGCTACCTTTTATAGGAGGTTTATTAGGGGATTTAGTACGATCATGGCTCCCATTACCGATAGTTTGAAGAAGGGGGAGTTTGTTTGGTCCAAACCAGCTGCTAAAGCCTTTCTGGCAATTAAGGATAGGCTGACACAGGCCCCTGTCCTTGCACTACCAGATTTTGGTAAGGTTTTTGAGGTAGCATGTGATGCGTCAGGTGTAGGTGTAGGGGGAGTACTTAGTCAAGAGGGTCATCCGATTGCATTTTTCAGTGAGAAATTAAATGAGGCCAAACAAAAGTATTCCACCTACGATCGGGAGTTTTATGCTGTAGTCCAGGCACTTAGATATTGGCGCCATTACTTATTGCCTAAAGAGTTTGTGCTATATTCTGATCATCAGGCGCTTCAATATCTGAACTCCCAGAAAAAGTTGAGCCATCGACATGCTAAGTGGGTAGAGTTCCTTCAGGAGTATTCTTTTGTCCTTAAGCATTGCAAAGGGGTAGAGAACAAGGCTGCTGATGCGTTGAGCAGGGTATCTATCCTTGTTAACACCTTGAGTGTGAAAGTGGTAGGGTTTGAGCGTATTATCCAGGAGTACCCTTCTTGTCGTGACTTTAGTAATACTTATGCTAGCTTACAGGACCCTAGTTCTCCACCCTCTAATACTTTTCGTATCCATGATGGGTATCTATTTAGAGGAACTCGCTTATGCATTCCTAATACATCACTGCGTGATTATTTGGTTATGGAGTTACATGCAGGAGGATTAGCTGGTCATTTTGGTCGTGATAAGACCATAGCTATTGTTGAGGACAGGTTCTTTTGGCCTAGTCTTAAGAGGGATGTAGCCCGTATAGTTACTGAGTGTCGAACATGTCAGACTGCTAAGGGTCGAAAGCAGAATACAGGCTTATACACCCCACTTCCAGTTCCTCATGCTCCATGGGAGAATGTTAGCATGGACTTTGTCTTGGGTTTACCAAAGACCCATAGGGGTCATGACTCCGTTTTTGTTGTAGTGGATCGCTTTTCCAAGATGGCACATTTTATTCCATGTAGTAAGACTGATAATGCCTCTCATATTGCTTCGCTTTTCTTTAGCGAGGTTGTGAGATTACGGGGATTACCTTTGTCCATCGTTTCTGATAGAGATGTGAAATTCATGAGTTATTTTTGGAAAACTCTCTGGAAAAAGCTTAATACCACACTTCAGTTTTCTCATCGCTTATCACCTGGTGATGGTGGTCCGAGGTTGTTAATAGGAGTCTGGGGGATTTGATACGGTGTCTTGTAGGTGATCATGTGTCCGCCTGGGATAGAGTTTTACCTATGGCTGAGTTTGCATATAATAGCTCAGTTAATCGTTCGACTGGAGTGAGTCCTTTCCAGGCTTACACTGGATATCAACCTAGGAAGCCTATTGATTTGGTTTCCCTTCCACCTGCATATAGAACTAGTGTGTCTGCAGAGTCTTTTGCACAGCACATTCATGATTTGCATGCTGAGATAAGACAGAAAATTAATTTAAGCAATGAAAATTATAAGTCTGCTGCAGATGTTCATCGTAGGTATCAAGAGTTTAATGAGAATGATCAAGTGATGTTGCGACATCGTGCTGAGAGGTTTCCTCCTGGCACCTGGAAGAAAGTGCATGCTAAGAGGATGGGTCCATTTCGAATTCAAGGAAAGTTAGTGCTAATGCATATGAGTTGGATCTTCCTAGTAATATGGGTATTGGTCCTGTGTTCAATGTTGAAGATCTCACCCCTTATCATGAACCCTCCGTTGGTCCTTCTTCTACTTCCTCATTAGTCTCTCCTACCCCTGTTAACTCCATTGATCAGCCAATATCTTTACCTTCATTACCTGTTCCACCTGCACCTCCCATTATGTCTTCACAGCAAAAGGTAGAGGTAATTGAGGATGTTTTAGATGAGAGGTTTGTGCCGACTCGGCGAGGTGGATATCGACAGTATTTGGTTAAATGGCGAAACAAACCCCTAGATGATTGCACATGGATTAGTACTACAGAGTTTCGCAAGATTGATCCTGGCCTATTGGAGCGCTATGCAGCTTTTACTTCGTCAGAGGCGACTTCTTCGCAGCCGGGGAGAAATGATGGGGATCAATTTATTGTTTAATTAATATTTGCTAATTTTATTTATGGTGCTTGTTTTAATAAAGCCCAATAACTACTGGGCTTAGTTCCATTAGATTTGGGCTTAGTTTCATTAGATTTTAGTATTAGGGTTTCTTATTTCTTTATAAATATGGATGTAGTCCCTCATGTAAAGGGCAGACCTTGATTATTGAGATTAAGAATTCTTTTGGTTGCAACCATCTCCTACTCTTCTGCGGTTGAGGATCCTAGGGGTAGTGAATTTTCTGCGGTTAGTTCACCCTAGTTCATTTTCTTGTTATTGTTCTTTAACAACTACTGGTCTTAAAATCTTGTCCTACATCATAGGGGATTAGGGGTTCATTTCAGATTCTTGTAATATCAGTTTTTTTGAAAGAAGTCACTAATAGGGTTTTGCATCATTAGGCTTTGAAGTTTGATTTTTGACCATAGGACAAGACACTGTAAATTGTTTTGGGAAGTCAACTACATCTTTTGTTACATCTAGTTGGGATTCTCCAAAAAGGTGTTCTTGGTGCATTTTTGTGTCCTTCATACTACTTGATAACCAGAAAGGCCTTCATTCTTGAAAAAGTGTTCTATGAAATTGTAAAAAAAAGTTTATTAGGACCTTTATATAAAAATAAGGGAGATATATAAAATTGTATATACGGGTATTAAATTCATGATTCATACTATGAAATTATGGGAAAAAGTAATAAAAAAAAATTGAGAAATGAGACTAGTGTAGTAGAAAATTAATTTAGTTTTATGCCAAGAAGGTCTACAAGAGAAGCTATATATTTAATACGAAGATTATGTGAACATTATAGGGAGAGAAAATAAGATTTACATATAATATTTATCAATCTTGAAAAGACACATGATAGAGTTAATTGTGAATTTGTGATATAATGTGACGAGTATTAGAAAAGAGAGAAGTTAGAATAGCTTATACAGAACTTAAAACAGATATGTTTATATGTAACATGTGTAAGAATGCCAGTAGGGATATTAGGCGAATTTCTGAATACTCTAAGTTTGCATCAAGAATCCTCTTTAAGCACATACTTTTTTGCCTTAGTACTAGACGGGTTTACTAAGCATATGCAAACAACAATCATTGAATGTATGTTATCTGTAGATGATATATTTTTGATCACTGAGACGAGAGGAGTGAATACCAAGTTAGAAGCTCCAAAGAGGCATTAGAGTTGAAAAGTTTTAAAATAAGTTGAGGAAAAAGTGAATAAATACAGTATCACTTTAGTAATCATAAAAGAAGTAATGGGGTAAGTGTGAAAATTGGTGGGCATAAATTAGATAACTAAAATTTTTAAATATTAAGGATCTCTCTTCCAAGAAAATGGGAGAATTGATAAAGATATTACACATAGAATTCATGCATATTGGAATTAGTGGAGAAGTACATTCTCTATCTTTTGTACTTGTAAAGTACTGCTAAAATTGGAATGAAAATTTTATAAAACCACCATAAGACCAATGATACTTTATAGATCAAAGTGTTGAAGCACTAATTATGAACATGAACAGAAAATGAGGATAGCAGAATTGAAATGTTAAGGTAGATGTATGGACATGTTAGACTAGATAGAATGAGTAATTATTGTATTATAAAGAAAGTGATAATAGCACCAATAGATGAGAAAGTGAGATAAATATGTTTAAAATGGTTTGGACATGCACTTAGGAGATCCTTAGATGCACTAGTGCGACGTCTAAGGGCTAGAAAATTATTAACTCAAACTAAAAAGGGAAGGGGAAGGCCTAAATAGACTTGGGAAAAAACTATTTAAAAAGATTTGAATATTTAAATTTAAACAAAAATATGTGTTTTAACAGAAAGTGATGGCAAGATATGATCCATATAATTGGCCTCATATGGAAGAATAAAAGTTTAGTTGTTGTTGTTTTAAGTGTTGCCAATGATGGGTTACCTTCTTGTGGTGTAAAGGTTGTAGCCCGTTTCAATGAAATTGTAACTAAGGCATTGCTTGAGGGAGCCTTGGACACTTTCAAGAAGTATTCGGTAAAAGAAGAAGATATTGATGTGAGTAACTTTGTTGAATTCTTTTTCATTTCTCCTTAATTTTAACTAAAATGTTATAGTTTTCTTCTACGATTTGCTTCCCCTAGAGTAAATGGCTTTTCATGCATTACTGAATATGACAACTTCTATATCCTTTTTTTTCTAGTCTTATCCCTTTTACAATTGTCTATAAAAGATATGTATAAAGACGTAACAGCATGTGTAAGAAGCCAATAGGGATATCAAGTAAATATTTGAATAGTATAGCTTTCTATCAAGGATCTTCTTTAAGCCCATACCTTTTTGCCTTAGTAATAGACAATCTTACTAAGCATATGTGGACAACATTATCTAAGCGTATGTTATTTGTAGATGATATAATTTTGATTGATGAGATGAGAGAAGGAACGAATATTATGTTAGAAGTTCAGAGGGAGACATTAGAGTTAAAAGATTTTAAAATAAGTAGAGGTAATAAATACATAGAGTGTTACTTTAGTAATCATAGAAGAAGCAATGGCATAAGTGTGAAAATTGATAGGCATGAATTTGATATATCTAAAAGTTTTAAAAATTTAGGATCTATCTTCTTAGAAAATGGGAGAATTGATAAAGATGTTATAAATAGAATTCGGGTAGGTTGGCATAAATGGAGTACATTCTATACTTTGTGAATGTAACGTATTGCTAAAATTGAAAGAAATTTTTTATAAAACAACCATAGACCAATGATGCTTTATGGATCAGAGTGTTGGGGTACTAATTATGAACATAAACAAAAATGAGGGTAGTAGAAAAAAAGACTATATATAATAAGTAATGATTGTATTAGAAAAAAAGTGGGGATAATGCCAATAGATGGAAAAAAAAGAGGGAAACACGTTTAAGGTGGTTTGGATATCTGTGTAGAAAACGTTTAGATGCACTAGTCTAGAGACTAGAGAATTATTAACTCAAAAGGAGAAGGAGAAAACCTAAAAAGACTTGAAAAGAAATTGTTAAAAAAAACTTGAATTGTCTAAATTTAAACGAAAATATTTGTTTTCATAGAAAGCAATAGCGAGATATGATCCATATAGCCAACTTGACATAATTGGATAAAGGCTTAGTTGTTGTAATGTGTTGCATATGGACAAATCTTTGTATGATTCTGAATAGAATGAGTGTTGGTGGTAACCTCATCAGGTAAACACATTAACAATGAAATCTTTTGTATATAGTGCATTATGTTTTGCTGCATTGTATTGATCTGTACAAAAGAATAGGTCAGGCATCCACTATAGGATGTCAGAGGCAACTAATCTCCTCAGTTTATTTTTGCTTTCTTAGGTTGGCTAATTTAATTTAGATTTTTAACTTTACTGAATCACTAGTTATTGGTTTTTATTTTGGTTCAAGCATCATTTGGCGAAAATACTTGATACATCTTAACTTTTTCTTATTCACGTGCTGGGTGCATGATGCCCAAAATCATAGAGGGACATTTGTGTTGAAGCCCATTCATATATGTTGATACAATCATTTGTATTAAGTTTATTTAACCCTGAAATTCAGTGTTGTTTATTTGTCAGTTACTAGGTTAAAACAATATTATTTAAATAGAAAGACAAGTTTTTAATGATGCATTAGAAGAAATGCACAATAAAATTGTCCATTGGTGTGCTCATGAACATATGATATTTAGGTCCAAATTAGACTTTAGAATATGTTGTATCATCTTGTCAACATCTTTTTGGAATCCATTCTTATGAAAATAAAAGATGCTTATGAATTTGATTTGCATAATTTAGGATTTTGATGGTCATTAGTATATAATAAGATAAATTGGCTGTCATTTACAGTTTCTTCATTCCAGTTTTGAGTGTTACCCTTTTTCATCAGGTTGTGTGGGTTCCAGGCAGTTTTGAAATTGGTGTAGTTGCAGAGAAGCTTGGAAAATCAAGAAAGTACCAAGCAATCGTATGCATTGGGGCAGTGGTAAGCACTCACTCATCGCTTCTCAGTTTGACAATGCTCTGTGAGCGAACATAATTCATCCGTCTTTCTTATTTATCTCCCACTGATCCCATTTGTATTTTCTTTGATTTGTGAAGTAGTCATGATAATATATATATAGTTAGTCTTTATAATTTGTTATTGGTATATGATCTCATGAGCTCCTTTGTCAGTTATCTACTGATTGCTTGTTTCACTCTCGTATTTGAATGTTAGAAGCTGAACTGTCCCTGATACTATCTTTAATCTAACATTGTAGCTTACAAGTGACTAGCACTTTGTGATACTGCTCAAGTTTGTCTTATTAGTTATTATTCCACAAAAAGGTTCTGATTAAAGCGGTAGAATGGGCAACCCTTGCATATTTTGAAGGTGGTTTTTTTTGTTTAAATTGTCAAACTAATTTCCATTGATATTACTCTCTTGTTCAGGAGGTTTCAATGTAGAACATCAGTTGCAAACTCTTGCATTTTAGAAGCCCTTGTCTTTTCTTGTAGGACTTGCTGAAGTAGTGGAATTTGCTATAATAGTGGATTCATTGTGTTGGCAGTAATGTTGTATGAAGAATTTGATCACTAGCAATTTTATTCCAAGTAATCAGTAGTTAACGGATTCCTTTTTCGATGTTTTGAATGTTTAAACAATTTATTTGGGAAATTAAATCTAAGATAACTTGAATGTTATTGGACCAGAGAAAGTTGACAAATGACCATTAAACTACTGAAACTACTAAAGAAGGTGGTTTGTGCTTTTTTCAATTTCCCCGAGCTTGGAATCACATACCATCTAAGAGTTAAGATTCTTTTTACTGAAAGTTGGTGCTACTTTCCTAATTTCTGGGGATCTATTTTACTTTCCTTGAGTCATTAAAATTTACCAAACAAAAGAATTTTAATTTTGAGGAGCTATATTACTTTCCTGGAAACTTTGCTTGCCAACCAAGTGAGCCTGTGGGTTAGCAAACCTTCCAAAATGCATTTTCTTTTTCTGGTTAGAATGTCAGTACTAAAGCACCACACACCAGATCAAAATGAAGTTCTTGCGAAGTAACATATGCCTGCTAATATTCATCTCCTTTTTGTTTCTTTTGCATTTACAAAATGCATTAGTGGCATATGGATCTTTTGGACCCTGTGTGGGGTAAATTGTAAATGTTTTGTTAACATAACTGTGTTAGGCCGCTCAGGTATCAATCTCACAATATAAATCTTTCTGAGCAAGAGTCAAGAACCACTTTTCATGACTGAAAATATATCTACATTGCAACATTCTGTGGAGGTGTGTTGGTTAACCCCTTTAACTCTATTTTTTTTGGGCAAAAATTTTCATGTATTAACTGAAGTTTTTTATCTTGTGGTGCACTATTTTTTGATCATCTTATGAGAAATTTTATTTCTTGATTTATTTATTTTGAAGGAAAACTTTGTGATGATAACAGGGAATTCTGTGTGAAAGCCTATTTGTTTCATTTACTTATTACAACACTAGCCAAAAGGGAATGTATGGCTCAACATCCTACACAATCATTACATAAGCACAAGTTATCTAGATTACTGGATTCTGTAAGAAATCCAGTAATGATAATGTCCGAGTACACAGTGATATAATGAATTGAGTGTCTTAAAATAGTGATATGATCTGCAGCTTGATTTGCTTCATTGAGAGGATTGAAAAAGATATTATTCTTGTATGAAAGCCTTCATTCTCAGTAGAATATGTTGAATCCTCTACAAATTATGCTTTTACCAACTAGAATTTGACAATGAAGCATTGGCTCTGTTTCCATTTCAATTTTGTGATAATTATGCTTAACGTTCTGTTCAGTTCTGACAAGAAGAGTTATTAGCCGAGCTTTCATATGGCTTCTTGAAGTGTAAAAATTGAAAAGGTCCATCTTCTTCTCCATTCCAGACAACCAGCTACACTAATGTTTTACTAGTTAGAGGATATTTCATGAAACAGCCACTTGTTTCATGTTTGAAGAGAAGAGTATGGCCCCAGATAACAAAATGTGATTGTTATTTGTTCAACATCTAACATAAGCTTCACCAATGAAAGTAAAACAAGTTTGATATTGGGTAACTTAGATTAATTCACTGAATGAATTGACCAAGACTGTGTTGGATACATGTGATTTCTACCTTTGGAAGGAAAAATCTATACAAATTGTTCACATCCCAACCCTACAAAAGGAATTTATTACAGGAAAGGCTCATTTCTTGCATAAGATGGCTCCTTAAAACGGGAAAATATGATGGAGAAATGCAACTTGTTAATGGACGTGATTTAGCACACCCAGTGTGGGCATTTGCTTGAATAAAAATTCATGATGGCCATAATCGTTTCTCATTGTGTCCTTAGTTAGTAAGTACTCTACTATCATAATTTGGTAGTTGGAAAATCTTTGATATTTTTCAATCAGCACTTGGATTCCTAGTTTGTGGGTTAACATGATACCTATTCAGTTGAGGTAATTGATCCATTCAACCACTCTTACCCACCAGCAGGAACTCTTCCTCTTCATAATAACGTCCACTCTGAGGGGGGAAAAAAACAGAAATAAAAAAAGGCATTACATTTTCTGTAGAGTGAAATTCTAGAATTAAATCAATCAATGTGCACATGGATTAGATAGGCTGTTAGGCAAGGGAAACTCATTAAAGCTTTGTGATTATCAGTCCTTTTGGTTTAATGGTTGTGGGAATATGTGATAGTCTGAGAGCAAAATGGAGTATGCCATACTGTCTCTCCCTCTCTCTCTTCCTCTCTCTCTCTATATGTATATATATATATCCATATATCTAGCTATTCTCTCTCCCCCCGTCTATCAATGCCCAGGAAACAGTTTCCTTTTTCTTAATTGGCATGTGCTTTTCATCACTCTCTGAATGAATCCAAATATTCCATGATAACATCTTTCTTATTTTGTGTTTTCAAATTAAAATTCTGTAGTTGTCTATTTCTTCCCATAGAATTTGAGAAATTGGTGATGTAAATTTGAGAATTCAAATTATTGGGTCAATGCACTTAACTGGATAAATGAATATTCTGTTTTATTTGTCTTCTTCTATTCCCTGTATTTGTGAAATCTTGTTCCTTAAATATTGTTCTTTGGCTTGTAATTGGTGATTGTAAAACACAAGAATGGCCTTGCTGGATATTAAAGATTGATCTAAGTCCAATTGACTGTAATGTTGTTGTGTAGTATCATATTCAAGTCCGGATTTCAGTTGTGTTGTTTTCTCCTCATTCTTTTTGATGCCATACAACATGGATAAAATTTACTTTTTTTTTTTTTTTTTACTCCCGCTAGCTGTCTTAGTTTGCAAATCATTTAGATGATTTCTATTTTTCTCTATGGCTGTCGTTTCTGTTCATGGACAGTAGATTAGAGGTGATACTACACATTACGATGCTGTGGCTAATTCAGCTGCATCGGGAGTACTCGCCGCTGGCCTTAATTCAGGTTGTCACTGTTCTTTGATTTGATGTGAAATTCAAGTGTCCTTATCTCTCTGGATGTGCTAATTTAGGAACTTCTAAGCACTAATATGCTAGCATGAGAACTTATGCCATTAATAGTAGATTGACCTGCATGTGCTAATACATATTTTTTTTATTTTCTTGAATTGGCCTTGGGTAACTGTTGACCAATTTCTGCTAGTCAAGACTTTTTTTTTTTTTGAATGTTGCTGAAGCATCATTTGTACATTTATTTTCTGGTGCATAAGATGGCTTAATTCTAGGTTCCCTTTTATATGGAATATATGCATAGCAAGTGGAGTGAAATCTCCAAGCATCTGATTAACCTCCCAGTGGTTTTAGTGAACAGGGTGAGATGGGGAGCGTGATAATTAAGGCTCTTTTCAGAAAAATGTTCTTTGCTTGAACTCCTTAGCATTATCATTACATAATATACAAATAGTAACACCAAACTGAGTGTGAATTTTAGCACAAAAGGTAGTGAAAATCGTAAATAATTCTGAATGATTTTTCATTAGAAACAGCCAAATCATACGAGAATAATGATCAATAAAAAATACTAAGTGACAATGACTATGGTTAGAGACGGTCTGGTTAGGACCCCAAATATCTAAGTGGACCAAAGAAAGGGGGCTGAAGCACATTGATATACTCAACTAGGGAATGGGTTACCGACTATGCTTACCAAATTGACTTGACTCACATAGAACTTTTGACATATGCCTAAGATTAGGAATCATAATTTTTAAATTAGACAATGCAAAATGACCAAGACGACAGTGAATTTGTTTAGCAGTGGTAGGATTAGTGGTGCAAGACGTGGAAGAAGATGCACAAAAATAGTAAAGTTTTTGCGACTTATGACTTGTACCAATCACTTTGCCTATCTTCAGATCATGTAGAGTCATAGATGTGGGATCAAAGTGGATAGAACATTGTAAACGTTTAGTAAGTTTACTAATAGAGAGTAAATTAAAATGGAACATAGGGGCTATAAAATAGAGGATAGAGATAGTGAAGGAATAGGAGATACGGAACCAATCCCGCTCACTGAAGTTGATGAACCGTTATGACACATGGCATATTAGTAGAAGAATGCAAAGAGGAAAATAAAGAGGGATTACCACTCATATGATTGGTGGCACCAGAATCAATGGTTCGCTGGCTAGAATGAATCTCATTACTGAAAGCTATAAAGTAGCTTGGTTGGGCAAATAAGGCTATAGAAGTGGTAACTGGTTGAGATGCATGCTGGGCCACTTGAAATTGAAAAAATTTGGAGTACTCATCTCCATAAATAGTCACAGTGGTGCTTTGTGGAAGCGATAAGGCAGATGAATGAGAGATGCCATCAGGTGATGACCAATGAGCTACATTAGTAGCATGTGGTGGACGTCCATGAAGGGCAAAGCAAGTCTCATGGAGATGTCTCAACTTATGACAATATGAGCATCATCTCCATAAATAGTCACGGTGGTGCTTTGTGAAAGTGATGAGGCAGATGAATGAGAGATGCCATCAGGTGATTACCACTAAGCTACATTAGTAGCTCGTGGTGGATGTCCATAAAAGGCAAAGCAAGTCTCATGGAGATGGCCCAACTTATGACAATATGAACATCGTGGGTGGCGACTACAATCACCACTACCATGACCATGAAAGCCACAACCACTAGTGTCGTCATGATTATTACCATAAGAAATGAGGCCAGCCTGTGAGCTAGGATAAGACTCTAGAGGTGGAGGATGAATGGTGATGGACTGGTGAGAAATGAGGATAGCCTGATGAGGTCCAGGTATAGAAGTTGCATGCTGAGGATTAGCACACATAATCTGACCAAACGCTTCAAATAATGATGGGAGAGTAGGCCCTTCAAGTATTAGTGCTCGAATTGGCTCATAGGTTGGTGGTAGAGCTCGAAGAGCATGTACAAGGATCAATTGCTCACGTTGTGTTTTCAACATTCTAATATTAGTGGACGGGGGAAATTTTTGATTAAAATCAGCAAGCAAAACAGGTGCTCAAGCAAAGATCCCTGGGATACCGGAGTCATCTAACTAAAGATTACTCAAATGTGATATAACATCATAGTGAACATCTTGTGAGCAAGGGCCCAAACTTAATTACACGACTCACAAATATGGAAGAAATGGACAAAGTTAGGATCAATAGATTTCCATAGAAAACTAAGAAGTTGGGCAACCATTTGGTCCCAATGTTGCAGTTTAGAAGGAGACAAATCTATAGCTAGAGGGTCAGTCAAAAAAAAAGTGGCAAACCCTAACCTCAAAACGACACCTTCACTGCAATAGCCCAACTAGCATAATTTTTGTCAATTAATTTTGTGGGTGTAATAATTAGGGTACCCAAGAAAGAGGGGAAAGAAAGTAAGGAAGGTTGTGAGCCAGGGTAATGAACTCACATCACATTTCAAAGTTGGCAAAAAAGCCATTTTGATAACACAATAAAGATGTGGAGATCTAGACGCAAGGCAAATAAATCAAGCACCAAATTGTACTTAACTAACAATTATACACCAACAAGGTCACCAATTGTATAAACAGTGAAGGTCCAAATTATGCAGTAAAAGAGAGGAAGGAACCAACTAAATAATTGAGAAGAACTAATGAGAGTGGGTGCTGGAGTGCTGACGCATGTAGTGCATGTGCCGATGATAGAGGCATGTGGACTGGTAGAGGAGAGGAAGGACCGTAGGTGAGATTAACTGGAGGGCAGTAGGTGCAACTAATCAGCCTGAGTTTGAGTTGAGACAAGAGAAAAGCTCGTTGGAGAGTGAAGCATGCCATTCTCAGCGGCAGCGCGTGTTGGGGCATGGGACGTTTGGCTGGTGTTCAACCAACAAGTTGAATGTTCGTCTGGCTGGTGTTCACCAACCAGTTGGGAGTCCAATCCACCATGTGCTTGCTATAAGGTCCCTCAATGTGGGTAGAATGACAGTTGAATCCAGATCCCTCAACATTATGAAGGGGCATCTCACTTGTGAAGGAACCATATACGTCACAAGTGTCAACATCAACATCACCTTTATCCGAAATTAGTTGGGGTCGGCGATTGATGAACCCAAAGAAAAAAGTGAGGAGAAGAAATAGTTATAAAATGAAATAGAAAAATAAAGGTAAAAGGGCTAGGGCTAGGACTAGAAATGGCAGTCGGAACATAAGAATTTTGCTCTTCCGCCACACTAATAGCTTTCCTCCACTCCGTCCTAAGACAAATTGTATGTCAATGTATTTCTCACTTCCCTAAATCTTGTTTTACTACTTTCCCCCCGTAAGTTTTGGCCGACCTCTCCTTTTCTTCTTGTCATGCTCTTTATAACAAACTTCTGTTCTTGCCGAAGCATCTAGGCATCTTCAAAGAATATGCCCAAACCACCTCAATCGATGTTCTCTCATATTTTCTTCTACCGGTGCTACTCCAACTTTTCATTGAATATCCTCATTTCTTATCTTATCCATCATTATCTTACCACACATCCACCTTAACATCCTCATTTCTGCTTCTCCTAACTTATGCTCATGTTGCCTTTGTGCTGGCCAATATTCAGCTCCATATAGCATTGCTGGTCTTTTTACTATTCTGTAATTTTTCTTTTAACCTAAGTGGGATTTTGTGGTCACACAAGAACCTAGATGCACTGCGCCATTTCATCCAACCTGCTCTGATTCTATGGTTTACATCTTTATCAATCTCTCCCCCTTGTTGCAGTATTGATCCCAAATATCTAAAAGCATCTTTCCTAGGTACCTCCTGTCCGAGCATACTCACGATATCTTCGTCTACTCGTCTTGTCGTGTTGTACTCACACTTCATGTATTTGGTCTTACTTCGACTTAACGTAAATCCTTTTGACTTCAACATGCTTCTACATATACGTAGCAAGTGTGAAGAAACAAAATCGTTTATCACACTTTTAAAAAGTATATAGGATCCTATGATAGCTCCCTCAACTGTATCCTTAGATTTGACAATAATGAAGTAATAATAGTTGTAGTATTTGATAATAATGAAGTAATAATAGTTGTAGAAGGGAACTCTGTTTCTGAAAGTTGGTAGGGGTTCTAAGAGCCAGAAACCCTAGACCTGCTATCACTGGAGCCCTAGACCCATCACTGCAACCCTAGACCTGCAGCTGATCTTCGGTCATATCATTTTTTGTGCTCTGACCAGAAATGAGAGCACCATCATTGTCCTGGCACCATCATTCTTTGTGCTTCGGAACCCTAGATAGTCAACTCATTGTGGGAACACTAGACCCACCGCTGGCCTTTGACCATCTCGCTCTTTATGCTCTGACCAGAAATGAGAGCACCATCATTGTCCTAGCACCATCAATCAGGAACCCTAGCCCTGACTGTCCTTTTCCTTTTTGGTGTGTTAATAGTCCTTACTGTGAACCTCGTTTTTTTCTACATCTTTCTGTCTTCTGTGCTGTGATTGCGAAATTGAGAGCAACATTGTTTACTAGGAACCCCATAAACTCTTCATGGTGTGCACCATTGTGCACTAGGAACCCCATGAACTAGAGTTCATGGGTCACTGGAGCATTGTTGCTCACTATGTAGTCTTTTGTCCTGTACCAGAACTAGAGTTCTCGTACAGAATTGGGGTGCTGCTTGGGTTTGTGCCTCATCTAATTTAGACATAAATAGTGAAGTTACACATAAAAGGTTAAAAATGCACAATCTCATCACAAGTCTTTCAGAAACTAAGCAGCCTCAGCCCAATCCTTGATATGCATGGTACTTTTTAGTCACTGTTAATTTTCTTTCTTTCTTTCTTTTGGGTTTAAAATGTCATTCATTTCTCAATTACCTGAACATCTTTCTTTCCAAGCTTGGGAGCTTTCATACTTTCATACTAGTTAACAAGTATGAAAATGGCGTTTCTCAATTACCTAAATTACTGACAAACAATTTCATCAATGGAACACGTGTTGATTACAGTACTTCTGGGTACTATCGTTAGCTCAGTTGAATGATTCTGCAAAGGAATGAGAAGATTTTGGAATGCTATGCTTGCTTTGTAAAAGAGTTGACTTGGTAGTAATAATGAGGGAAAGATTTTGCAACATGGACATTGATTTTCCATGAAACCTCAGTTTAATTGTTGAAAGATTTATATGGTTGATTTTGACTTGAAACCAGTTTGAAGTGACTATTTTTGATACTTACATGCTTTTTATAATCTGTTGTATATATGTAAATCTATTGTATTTTGCCTTCAGCTTTAATGTTGACACACAGGCTTTTGTTCTTGGTCTCTGGTTTGTTGCAAGAAGATAAGAAATTTTGTGAAGTATGTTAAAGTTTGCACATCCAGAAAAGCTTTCTATCTTCTTGTACTAGTTGTAGACTCAAGGCTTTTACCTATCATGAAGTTGATCAGATGTGCTCTCTAATGCATGTCTACCACTTGATGTATTGCTGTTGTCTTTAAACATTAATATCAATTGATGAGAAATCTAACTCTGAGCCTGCAATAATTTCAGGTGTTCCATGTATATTTGGTGTTTTAACGTGTGATAACATGGACCAGGTAAATTCTTAGAAGATTTTCTTTCATAGTCTTCTATTCTCTCTTTCCGCATCAGTTGTCACATTAAAGTTCCGAATTTACTGCTTGTGTTATTTGAGGATTTAAAGCTTTAGTGAAATGCTGCTGGCATATTTAAAGCTAGTACAGTCAAATGTGCTTGAAAGATTAGGCAATTTGTGGACATTGTATATAATTGTTAATCTGTTTGAAAAGAATGGATTTTGGAAGTAGGTATAGTGCTGAAACTAGAGTACAGGAGGAAGAGATGGGAAGAAGAAGATGAAGACGGGAGATATCTTGGCTTTAGGCCTAAAGAAATCTCTGCTGTTCCATTGCTGATATCTAACGCATCATTAGGACAGACGAAAACTTGGAGACCTAGGGTATCTCATCTCTATGTAAAACTGAGTGGCGTATTTTTGACAGCATTGATAGGGCTACTCATAAGTACTCTACAGCTAGCTTGGGCACAATAAGGTTGAAAGTTATATACAGAATGTTATCATACCTACAGCTAAAAATTTATAGATGATTTCCAAAATGGAGTCCAGCTAAATTCTGATTTCTTTACCTCCACAATATTTGAAATCCTCCAACATTGCATTGATTTCTATTATTATTTTTCTGGGGTCAATGGACCTATATCTTTGTCATTTTTACCTTATGATGAATGCAGGCTCTAAATCGAGCTGGTGGAAAATCAGGGAATAAAGGTGCTGAAGCAGCTCTGACAGCTGTAAGTTGACTTCAAGTTTGATATGTCAAATTTCTTTTTTATGCAGTTTTCAATTGAAGAATCTTTTCTTCAGTTTTCCTTTACTTTTCTTTCAATGGGAACGATTACCTAATTTGTGCAAAAATATTCAAGCTGTAGGGATTTGTTGCATTGACAATCAATTGCCATGAAGGATGAACTTTTTAATGGTTTTAGTTTTTTTATTCATGAGGATATGGCAAAGGGGTAGATGTTTTTACCTCAGAACTGCAGAAATGGCTTTCCTTGCACTGGGCATTCCCCTTTGATAGAACAAGCCCTAGTTTTAAAATCATTTAGTAGAATTCAACTGATCATAATTCTTGGAAAAAAGTTCTATTTATTATATTTTGTGGTTTTTAGCCATCCTTCATATGCCACTTATAAGTTGAAAATTATGTCAGATGAGAAAATCCAAAGACAGAAATCATCATAGATTAGTCAGATTGGATCTTTTCTCTCAACTTCACCATGTTACGTCATCCAAAATGAAACTGCATTTTTTTCCATTGGTTCCAGTTCTTCACTGTTATTGAGTATGATACAACAATCTTGAATTTCCAGTTTAGGAGTGGTTGTGTTCTTGAAAGTTTCCAATAGCTTTTTTTAGAAACAAATGATGTGATGGTATATGTGCCCAAATTGGTTCCTTAAGGCTTTCATATTGCTCTTTTGGTTGCTTACTTAGCCTTTGTTTTGTAGCAATTTGATTTTTTCCATTATAATTCTGTTGTCCAAGCTCATCATTTACTCATTGACTTGCTATGTAGCCCAAATTATCAGCTTTAACTTTTAAGCTCCTGGCATACGGCTGGATACCTTTACCTTGGTTTGCAAAAGACTATTGGTGCAAAAAACATGTAGCATGTACCATGATTGCTTTGCATACTTTGGATGAAATAGAAGACTGCACCATTCATTTTGGTCTTATCTGCAACTGCATTGAAAGCATTTTGGTACCCTGTTACTCCGAATGTAATTATAGCTCTCATTCATACGTCAGTTCAAAACTCTTGCACTAAGCACTTTTAATTGCAATAGATTTCTCCACTTTCTTCTGATAATTGCATCACTTCTTGTTTTTTCTTTTGTCATATGGTCTTGACTAAGGTGTACCATTGTAATTAGAGCAATGGTTTTACCCTTGTTACACAACTATTATGATTGTGTGGCTTTTAGATATATAAATACATTATTAGGAGTTTTTACCAGTTCTACAGCTTGAATGTTGGACACATAATTTTAATAGTGATTGTGACTTGTCTTTTGAAGTGAATCATTTTTAGGACATGATTAATTCAAATGTCAAAAAACATGACTTAATGTCTCAAAGATATTTTGGTATATGTCATCAGGCTAAGTGGCGTTTTGTGGTTGTTTGCTCCAACAAAGTTTCTTGCAACAACAATTTTCAACTTAAACAGCTTATTGCATCTCTCTCTTTTGTTTTTGTAAAACTTCTTTGTATACAGCTATAAATTTTTGGTTTGTTCTTCTGTGGAATATATGTTTTAGATGTTTATCAATGCAACTCATCTTACTTTCTTTTTGCTTTGATTTGGTTTTCATTTTATTCTTCTGGTGTTCCTCCTCTCTTCTATTTTTTGATCAGAATCCCGTACCAAAATCAACTTGTTTAAAATGAATATCAGTTACCTTGCTATGATTGGCAGAAGCTGTTGAACGCAATATTTCCCTTGTGTGCTACTTGTCTAGTAATTTACATTGCCTAAAAAGGTTTGCTGAATTTTGATGCTTATTTAAGCAGTTTAGTTGAAGAAAACAAATGCTGAAAGTCCATTAACTAATAGTTTTAGAATACTTAAACAACATCTAGTAATTAATGATAGTAAATGATAGTAAAGGATTCTCTGCCCCACCTGAGATTCTTAACAAGCTTGATACAAATGAAGGGTATTTGGTTGAAGCTTTCTTTTTCTCGGATGCAAATCATGAAGCAGACATCAGAATGCTTGTACATATTGGCTGCATTTGTGGTTTGTTGTGGATCTACTCCACATGAGCCCGTTTAGCCCCAAAAAAAAAAAAAAACAAAAGAAATCCTAATTTAGCATTGACTGCCTGGGCGTCTGGAAATCCTTGGTTCCATTATCAGAGTTGTGAATAATTTTCATGTATATAATGCATTGGAAGAATCATATCTGCCCTTACTGCAAGCATAGAGTTGATTTGTTTGATTTACCTTTACTGCAGCTTGAGATGGCATCCTTGTTTGAGCACCATCTGAAGTTATAAGGAACAGCTACTCTTTCCTCCCATGATGAAGGCCTTGTACCAATGTAGGATGTAATCTTTTATTCTTTGGCCGGATCAATAGATTCATGCACCATGTCACCGAAGTATAATCATTAGTTCATTGCTTGGGAAGATTTTGTTCTGAGGCTAGCTGCAACGGTAAGAGGCTACAATTTTTTTTTTTTTGGCTAAAACGTTAGTTATTTCATTTCATGATTAAATACTGTATAAGTGTTTGTCAAAAAAGGCTAAATGATCTCCTTGGTTTCATGCAATAGCCAAGAAAGAAAATGTAATAACAGTTCAAAACTACTTTCTCATTTGATTACTAAATTAACTAGTCTATGACTAGCAACCCTTTATCTGTCTATACAAAGAAAAGACCTACTAAATTCAAAAAAATTACACAAAAATTGATCTCTTCAAATATAGTAGAATTGCTAACTTCAACGAATTGATTAAGATTTCGTACTATATCTTGTACCTCAATTGCAATATAAATAGGGTATCATTTAAAAGTTACTACCTAAAACTATACGCAAAAAGAACATTAATAAACAAAAAGTAAGCTGCACCAAGCAATCCAAAACCATTCTTCAGCCTCTCTATAGCAGAAAGACCGGCCTAATGTACTAGAAAGTTCAACAAGGACAGTTTCACGAAAAGTAAGCTGCCCCAAGTAATCCAAATCCTTTCTTCAGCCTCTCCATAGTAGAAAGACAGACTTTATGTTCTAGAAAAGTTTCACTAAAAGTGAGCTACACCAAGCAATCCAAATCCATTCGTCAGCCTCACCATAATAGAAAAACAGACCTAATGTAGTAGAAAGTTCAACAAGAAAAGTTTCCAACAAGAAACAACAAGAAGAAAGTTTAGAAAAATCTTCAAAGCAGTAGATACCCCAGTCTAGTCGTTAAGTTCCAACAAGAAAGATAGACCTAATGTATTAGAATGTTCAACAAGAAATGTTTCCAACAAGAAACAACAAGAAGAAAGTTTAGAAAAATCTTCAGAGGACTATATACCCTATTCCAGCTAGTTGTCAGAATCTCGATCCGATTCCATAGATCCTACAATTCTACGATTCTAATTCACTAAAACGATCCCGAATCTGATTACGATTCTACTTTATTATGTGAATAAAATATAATTAAATTTACTCAAAAAAAAACTTTATATATCTAAGTAAAATTAAGATGTATACTTATATAAACAATTTAATTGGTTTAATCATACTTTTATTAAATTTTAACAATAAATAAATAAATTAGACTTAAATACCCTTCGACTGCGACAACTACTAAAATATTGAAAAAATCATATAAAATGTTATAAGAAGTAAAAATTGAAATAAAATCATTTAATTATAAATTATAAATGAATTTTTTTCCATATTCATTCATATATTGATTAATAATTCTTTTAAAAATAATTTATAAAATATATTTTCTTATTTTTTGTAGAATCTTACGATTTTACGATCCGATCCCACCGATCCGATTCTGCTACCTTAAATCGATTTTGTGTAGAATTCCGATTCTATAAACCAGCCATAAAGTTCCAACAAGAAAGTTTCCGCAACACAAATCTGACATACCCAATTCAAGAACCAATGCAAGTACCAAGAACACCTGGGAAACAGAAATTAGGACTAACTAAACACCTCAAATCATTTCTTCAAAATGCAGTAATAAGAAACCAAAACTCCAGAAAATGCAACTAGGTTATAAACATAAAGCTAGCTATAATCAGAAAAATAACTACCAGAAAGCGGCTCTTATTATTTCAAGTGTTAGATCATACAAGTATATTATCAAGGGTAGCATATTAACTAAAAGCCACACAAATATATACAAGCGTATATCTATTCAAAGGCCATCATTCTTTAGGAACAAACCCATTATAGTAACAAAACAAATTGTTTCTTCTTTTTTTCCTTATTTTTTTGGTTTGATTTTTTTTCTTCTTTTTCCATTCTTTTTTTTTTCCCTTTTGTTTTTTTTCTTCCTTTGCTTTGCTCTAGAACATGATCCTGAAAGCATGAAAACTGCCTTTTCACAACAACTTCATGGAGAATAAACAAGAAGCAGCACAAAACAATACATCTATAAATCATTCTTGGAAAACCTAAGTTAAGAGAACCCAAACATCCCAAAACTTGCCTGCAGACGCCCTATATTTGAAAAAAAAAAACAAAAAAACAATGCACCAGAAGGAACCAACGTATCAGAATGTTCAGGTCAATAGGGAATGTTGCAACGCGCTATTCTATAACATATCCACCATCTAGGCCTAAATGTCCAGATAAAAAGTTATCAGCAACCAAAATTGGATAGCAATAATGCAAGTGCCATGAACAACAATTACATATGTACGAGGCAGGTCAATGCAGTCCTTCAAAATGCAATATTGAGAAACCAAAATTCAAAAAATGTAGTTAATTAAGATATCATATCAACTAGTTAAAATGCAATTAGGTAAGTGATGAAGAGTCTTCAAATGGAGAAGAAGCATTAGTGACCATGAGATCACTTAGTGCTCAAGCCATGGGTAATGATGAAAGAAGGGAGAACATTTACCATGTACAAGTTTATGAAGATCAATTCTATATTAGCAATGAAAAGGAAAAGTTTGAGGAGGAAGAAGAGCCTAATGCTTCAAATAGGGCCAATCCAATGAGTAGGGGTTATCAAAACCAAAAGCCCGAAACTGGTTGATAATATTTTGGTTGTTTGAACCGTAAATATGTAAACCAAAGATGATAATTTTCCACACCTTGATTTTTTGTTTGGTGAAAGACAATTTTACCAGACTCCTATACCAACTTGGAGCCTTCAAAGATTTGTGGTAAAATGCTATTACAAGAGTGGCTTACGAAGAGCTAAAAAGAAAAGATATCTTTTTCCTTGGCCAAACTATTCCTTCTACTCCCTAAGGTGGTCAAAGTATATTAATTTCATCCCAATGGTGTTGTTGAATATTTGAGGACAATTCCTTTCAAAGAGAGGGGAAAAGATGGGAATCCAAAGCTGTTCAACCTACTCACCAAGCATTCAATCTGCCGTGACATATTATGGGGCTCGATGATGAGAGCTAGGTCTAAATGACTTCAAGAAATTTTAAATGGTTTAATCTATGACACCTAAGCCCATCAAGCATGTGCCCCAAAATGTGAATAGTACTAGTGAATGGTGCATGAATAGTATTTGATGAACAGTGCTATGAACAGTAAATAGCCAAGTTGTTTATTTAATTTTGTGGCATTATTTTTAGGTAATTATGGCCAAAATTTGTCTTTAATTTTAATTGCCAAAATTTGTAAGTTTGAAGGAAGTGTTAAAGTGCCAAACCTCCAAGTCCAATTGACATTAGGGTTTTTGTTTCCTTTTTATTTTTAAGGCTCTTGGTCGCCCTTTAAGTATTAGAGTAGGATTAGGATTTTTAGTTGTTACCTTTTTAAGACATTCTTGTATTCTATTTAAAAGCCATTCAGTCATGAGAATCAATATAGAGAAGTTGAGAATTTTGACATTACGTCCTTGAGAGTTTGAATGAATCAATCTCTTCATTCTTTCAAAGAATAACAGGCTTATCAAACTTGACCAGTTTGTGACGTTTTTGAGTCTTATCAATTTTGTAGAACCCTAAATTGTGGCGACGCTTCATCCATCGGTCTAAAATTTAGCCGGTTCTAGAAGTTTCGCAAGTTAAGTCTTGGGTCCTGTTTTGCTTGTTGCATATTGCTGACTCCCTATAACCGTGAGATGTGCATCACCCTTTCTCTTGTTGAAGAAGACTACAATTTCTTTTCAAATGGCCAATTTTACCACAATGGTAATGTTGCCTCTTGTCCTTGAATTTAAATCTTTCTGAAAATTTGTCATTCCTGAACAATAAGAAAACTATTCTTTCGACATCCACAATTATATGGGATCACACTGTAGTATTAACAAGATAGGGTATCGTTCCTAGAAAGACTACTAATTTTTTGGTATTAAGGTACTCACTTGATAATCTTATCTGGTTTACACTAGCAATAGAATTAATGATGACTAAGCTAAAATAATTAAACCAAATTAAAGACTAGAGATAAATATGAATGGAATATGATTAGGAAATTCAATCTACTTGCTCCACTTGTTTGTAATTTACTTAACATCCTTAGATAATATGAATGTTGATAAGATTTTCTTATGTATCCATCACCTCTTTCAAGATCTAGATGGTTTTCTTCAACCTCTCTATGGTTGCCTAGTGTTAGAAGGCCTGTAAAGTAGCTCATACGGCCACCCATGCCTCATAGGTATATCCTACATTCTACAAACAACCCTAAATTCTACCAAACTATCTTTAGGTTTCATAAAATTTTCAAGTGCAAATAATTGTTGGCAAAATAATAACAAGTGAAAAATTAAATTAGAAAAAGTTAGACACACCCAAAGAAGTCAATTAACAATGGCACGATATGTGCGTAACAAGTTATTGAATCCTTCAAATATATTTAGATACACATGATGTTAGAAACAACTGAACACTCAAAAGAAACCGAAGTCATAGCATTAAATCTAGGGTTTAGAAAACTTGAACAAAAACTGTGTTGCCAGCTTGATTCTTAAACATGTAGGTTGATTCCATTGTTCTAACTCTCTTTGTTCCCTACATGTAGTGCCTTTTTTCTTAAAGCTAGGAGCATCTATTTATATGTAGCTAGAAGTCTAAGAGTCTATTGTGTGAGAAGACCAAAAATGTGCCTTTACAATATGCATGTTGTGGCCTAAGGTATCCACAATGCAGCGTGACCTTCTTCTATCTCGAACTGATATTATGCTTGGCATGACCTCATATTAGGCCATGATATGATCCATACTTTCATTCCAATGACTCCTTTCATTATTTTTTGTCTTTAATCTCTCGCTCATTTAGCCTAGAATGTTTCACTCAAATTCGAGCACTTTCATGCCATTAATTCCTATAACCCAAACATCAATACAATGCAATTCTTACTCAAAAATCAACCCAAAAAAAAAGGCAACAAACTAAGGGTCCGTTTGGACAAGCTCTTTTTATTTGCAAATAAGAAAATTCTCAAACAAAAACAAACTATCCAAACATATTTTTATTTCAAAATTTAGAATTCAAAATTTCCCACTCAAATTCCTCTCACATAATTTTAAAAAATTTTCTCTCTTATTTTTCCCTCCAAAATACTTTTTCTATCAAAAAATACCCACAAAATTTTTTACACATTCCAATACAACTTTTTCCATTTGCAAATAGAAATGTCTTGTCCTAACGGACGAAATGTTAGGGTTTAAAGTCAAGCAATAGTCTATGCGATTACTTGAAGCATTTCACCCTAGGTATCTAATCTGGAATACCTAGCAAGTTGTCTCCAACTAGCATATATATAGGGATACGCTAGGGTTATAACTAGTTAATGGGCTCTTGCCTATACAGGCCCACTATAAAGGTCCATTACATATTGGGCTTATATTAGAACATACACTTAGGTTATATTAAATACCCAACAATCTCTTCCTATGTTTTACATATAGCACAATCCAATAGATAAATAATGTAATGTTCAAAACAAAATATTGAATCATTCATAGCACAAAAAGATTCATTACTCAAAAATACGAATTCTTTAGACACAATTATGAGTTTTAGAAACAATCTAAACTCAACCAAACACGATCAATAGGTCTCATTTATAAGTGAACCAAATCAAAACTTTAGAAATTACCTAAACTTTGAACACAAGAGTTTTAGAAATACTCTAAACTCAAACTAAATGGGCAATTTCATATGTAAGTGAACTATTTATTTAACTTCAAAGAAAATAATAGTCCCTCACAGTCCAAAGCTATAAAGGAATTATCTATCAAGTAGATCATCCCCTTCAGGATCCCAGTTGGAATCAGCTCCTCCATTTTCGTCATTTTCTATAAGTTACCAAATTGAATTTCATGTAAATCCAATCATTTGTGTAACAAACTAAAGTGTCTAGTTCTACCAAAAGAACTTAGCATGATACCACAATGACTGAAAATAAATATATATCAATGTCAATATGCATCAATATCAATAATAATAATCATTAATGTCAATAACAATATGCATTAATGTCACATACCAATAAGCATCAATGTCTAGTTTTTTTTTATAATAACAAGACCTAAACAGTTTCTTTTCAAAAGAACCATTTCATGTTTTTATGTGGAATGTTACAGCTATCAAGTCCAAATTCAATTAAGCAGCATCATCAAATATGGAATGATACAACTGTTCTAAACAGAATATCCAAAATGAGTTAAGTTACCTCACCAAATGTGGAATGAGACAACTTACCCAAAAAGGATATATCATCAAATGTGGAATGATATATTGACAACTATAAACATCGTCGCAACATTATCAAGTGCTTATCTTGGCCAACAAAGGGAGATTCGAAAATTCAAAATAACATAGATGTAGATTAAGACATGTCTATATAGTCTTTAACTCCCATTTCCCTCACAATTTTGAATATTCGATCTTTGTTCAATTCCTTTGTGAGAGCATCGACCAAGTTATCCTTCGATCTCACATCGATCAAGGGGATAACTCAATGTTCTTTCAGATAATTCAACAATACATGTCTCAATCTCACATGTCTCATCTTCGAATTAAAGAGTGAGTGTTTGATGACTTGGATAGCTACTTGATTATTATAGAACAAGGTTAAAGAATTAATCTTTTGCTGAGTCAAAGGAATATCCATAGTCAGATTCTTTATCCACTCTGCCTCCTCGCCGGTTGAGGCTAAAGCTAAAAGTTCAGATTCCATAGACGACAATGCAATACAAGTCTGTCTTCTGGATTTTCAAGTAACAGCAGCTCCACCTAAAGTGAATACATATCCATTAGTGGACTTACTGTTTCTAATTTCTGAACACCAAAAGGCATCAGAGTATCCTTCCACAATAGGAGGAAAACTAGAATAGCATAGAGCATAATTTTTAGTACCTTTAAGGTATCTCATCAGCCTACCGAGGGCATCCCAATGCTCTTTAATAGGATTACTAGTGAAACGACTTAACATGCCAACCGTATAGGCTATGTCAGGTCTAATGCAATTCATTTCATACATGAGACTACCAATCAGTTTAGAATAATCCAACTGATTCATGCTAGCTCCCTCATTGGGCCTTAGCCATTTATTATACTCACATGGTGTCTCAATCGGTTTGCACTCTATGTATCCCCAAGTAGAAAGTAGCTGCTCAATGTAATGAGCCTGGGTAAGGGAGATAACTTGCCCATCAAAACTTACTTTCATACCAAGAATTATGTTTGTTACACTAAGATCTTTCATGTCAAATTCCTTTTCTAAGATGGCTTTCACGTCATTTACTACAGAAAGATCATAGCAAGAATCAGCATGTCATCTATATACAAACAAATAATCGCAACTTTATTTGACAAAGAACGGAAGTAAAGGCATTTATTTGAGTAACTGGTTTGAAAACCATAGCTCTTTATAACCTTATCAAATTTTAGATGCCACAATTTAGGTGCTTGTTTTAGACCATACAAAGATTTGTTTAACTTGCAAACCTTGTTCTCTAGACCTTTTGTGACAAACCTTTCAGGTTGGTTCATGTAGATCTTCTCAATCAGCTCTCCATTTAGAAAAGCTGTTTTGACATCCATTTGATGCGTTACAAGTGCTCAATAGATGTCAACGCAAGAAGAATTCTAATAGTTGATAGATAACACATAGGTGAATAGACATCGAAATAGTCTATTCCACTCTGCTGTTTATAGCTTTTAGCTACTAAATGTGCTTTGTACCTGGTTATTGATTTATCACTATTTAATTTATTCTTCAATACTCACTTGCAGCCTATAGCCTTAGCCCCTTTTGGCAAATCGACTAACTGCCAAGTGTTGTTCTACAGTAGAGAACTCATTGCATCATCTATGGCTTCTGCCCACAGTAAAGAGTCCCTAGATCTCATTGCTTCCTAATAGAAGAATGGATCATCCTCTAAATAGTAAGTGACAAAATCCTTACCAAAATTTTTAAGGTACTCTATCTCTTGTAAATCCTCTAAGATGTATTGATTCAGATAAACTAATGCCTTGAAGACTTGTTTCAGGTTCATTAGATGATTCCGTAGATATCTCATTAGAACCCTGAACAGTCAAACCATGATCTCTAAGGAACTTGTCCTCAAAGAAAATAGCATCTCTAGACTCAATAATGGCATTAGTAGCCATGTCTAGAAATCTATTAATAGCACTGTCTTTTGCACATCCCAAATACACACAAGTTAGAGTTTTAGAGTTTAGGCCCTACCTTTGGTCACCTCGGGTCTTGTATTCTTACATAAGCAATAAAACCCCAAGTCTTAAGAGTATCATATCTACAAGGATGTTTATGCCATATCTCATACAGAGTTAATAACAACTTAGAGTGTGGCAACCTATTCAAGATGTGATTAGCAGTTAGAACTGCTTCTTCCCAATAGGAGGAAGGCAAGCCCACTGTAAGTAACATAGAGTTTAATATTTCTGTTAACGTTCTACTCTTACACTCAGCTACACCATTTGACTGGGGTGAGTGAGGAGCAGTAGTTTCAAGAATTATGCCTTTTTAAGCACAAAATTTCTTGAACTCTGTCATTGTAGATTCTCCTTCTCTATCACTCTTAAATCTCTTAATTTTCAAATTAAGTTGGTTTTCAACTCTAGACTTGAAAATCTTAAACTTTTCAAAAGCTTCATCTTTCGATTTCAACAAATACAAATGACAATATCTAGAAAAATCTTTTATGAATGTAATTAGATACTTTCGACCACCTTTAGTAACGTAACTCTTAAAATCACAGAGGTCAGAATGTATTAATTCAAGAAATTGTGTACTTTCAGAAACCAACTTAAAAGGTTTTCTAGTGATTTTAGTTTGTGCACACACTTTACATTTATCAAATCGAATAAAAATGTCTGGTGGAATGTTATGAGTTTTAGCAAGCTGTAGCATTTTCCCGTAGTTCACATGTCTTAGTCTATTATGCAGCAATTTAGGATCAATTAAAGTAGAACTCACATGGCATATGCTATCAGTAGTTAAACTCAATCTATACAAACCATAAACCATGAATGTACGTCCAAAATAATAAGAGTTAACAGATATACTCTACCATTCATGGTTGAAAAGCACATACCATCTTTATCAAGGAAACTCATAGATATCAAATTCTTTTCTAATGAAGGTACTACTCTAACATGCTTTAGAATTAGTAACTTACCTAAAGAAAGGCTCATATTTGCAGTACCAATGTGAGTCACCATCTCCGTTGCTCCACTAGCCATAGCCTTCGTCTCATATGCCTCAGCAACATTATCAAGTAACTTTTTGTTCTTGCAAACATGGCACGTTGCCCCAGTATCTAACCCTCATTCTGAAGAAGTACTGGCTTTTCCATTATTTCCCACCATAGCAGAAAAATTTTGAGGCTCAGTCTTCTAGACTAGCATATTTGCTTCCTTTGGTGTGTCAATTTGTCCTTTTAAGGTTGATTACAATCTGCTGCAAAGTGACCCCACTTCCCACAATTGTGGTACTTGCCATTCCTTTTCTTAAAGATAGGCATTTTGGCCTCCAATTTATGAGGTTCACTCTTGGGTAACTTGAATTTCTTAGGAAATTTCTTGGGATTTAATACCACGTTAGTAGCTGATTGTTACTGTCTAACCATCTACAAGTTATTCCTAGGTCAATTCTCATCCTTGATTCTAATGAACTGTTTGAGATCATCCAGTCTCACTTGTACTTTCTTCCTATACATCTCAATTTTGAAAGAATGCCACGCAGATGGTAATTTATAAATAATAGCACCAACTAGAAAATGATCACATACAATGATGTTTTCACTAGTCAATTTAGATCTCAAATTTTCTAGATCAATTACTTGAGGAGTGATTTTCATATTTTCTTTGAATTTGAAATCCATGAATTTGTCAACAAGATGTGTTTTTGACAATTGCTTCTTTTTAAATTGAGTATCTAAATTGTCCCATATTTCTTTAGCAGTCTTAAACTTGCTATAAATTTCTGCAAGACGGTCCGAAAGACAGTTTAATAAATAGTCTTTGTAGAAGTCATCATCTTTGTTCTATTGAAACTCACCTATTTCCTCAGTAGTGTTAGCAAAGGTACTCAAAACAATGTAAAAAATATTTTCATATTTTAAACCAAACCGAGTCCTTCGCTTCCATGAGTGAAATTCAGACCCATTAAAAGTATGAAGTTTGACCATCTCAATTGGCATACGTTTTTCCATTTTTAATAATTAAAAAACGGAAAATTAGAATGAATGCACCTAATTTCAGCAAAGGAAAAAAATTTAGCAGTCGCTAAAAGTTTGAATCAGAGTTGAAAAGAATCTGGAAAAAGTCAATAGTCAACAGGTCAACTATTGCTAGTCAATGGCCAATCTGGTTAACAGGTCAATGGTTAGCACCTAGTCAGCACCAGTCAGCAGATACTAGCTAGTTAGCGCTCAGTCAGCAATTATTGCCTAGTTAGCGCACAGTCAGCAGTTACTACATAGTCAGTGTCTAATCAGTAGTTGATTTGCACAGTCTGATTTGACCAATCACCAGATTTGCACAGTCTTGTGCACCCGTGACATGCACGCGCCTCACAACCAAGCTTTCACCATCAGCTTACGTCGAATTTGCGACCACCGGTCACCTATCAGAACTCTACTACCATCGAAACGAAGCGCTCAACTGCTAAGAACAAAGCCCAGCCTTCTCCGTGCATTGCTGACCACCACAGCCGTCGGAATTTGTGTTGGAAGATTTGGCCATCGTGACTTTAAACACCCATTTCACCATCTTTTGGCTACCGATTTAGAAAACGGACACCACCAATGGATTCCTCTCGTCGAGATACACGAGATGGACACCTCTTTTGCCTTTAACAGTCACCGGAGCAAAAAGTCAACTTTCAAAGTGACCAAAATACCCCTGTTTCACTATCGGGTGTTGTTCACGATTTTTTTTATTCTATCTCAAAAAACATGAAAAAAAAAAATTCTCCAAATTTTCAATACCTAATGCTTTAAGATTGTTAGGATTTAAAGTTAAGCAACAGTATATGTGATTGTTTGAAGCATTGCACCCTTGGTATCTAATTTGGAATACCTAGCATGCTACCTTTAGGTAGCATATATATAGGGATACATTAGGGTTATAACCAGTCAATGGGCTATTGCCCATACAAGCCCACTACAAAAGTCCATTAGATATTGGGCTTATATTAGAACATATACTTAGGTTATATTAAATACCCAACAAGAAATGAGGGTGCAATTGTATTATATTTTCACATCATTAAACTCTCCCAAATGTAGAAATTTGCTTATTCTCAAACAAACAACTCTAGACACAAACAAAAGCTAAACTAGATAAATTGAAGAGAAAATGTTGACCTTTGTCTCAAAGTTCACAATCCAACACAACATCAAACATTATACACATTCACAAGTCCACATCAAATTCTAATTCATGCGAATAAGGAATTCCTCAAGTGCGACTATTCAAGCCACTCATATTCAACCACTTAATTCAATTGAACACATAAACTAGATATTCATTTAGCCTTGCTTATTACAAAACAATTTTCAATTGCCAGTCATTTGTGCCATTCTTCACTAATGAAAATCATGCACCTACCGAATGTGAGATAATAAAGGGATTCAAAATGAGATTCTAACATTCAAAAGCACTTATGCAAACATTCACCCAAATTTCTCCCCTAACCCCATAGTCAAACATCCAAATGCACAAATAATGGTGCTTCTATATTACCTTACCAACCTACAAATCACATAATCACCCAACATTCATCATTCTTTCATCCCCTTTCAATTACTACTTCCATTCTCTTATCTTTTCTCTTCGCTATTTAGTTTTTTTTTTAATTTTTTTTGTTTTCTTCCATTTCTCTCAAGTCTCTATTTTCACATATTTTTCTTCTCTTCACACAATAAAGAGAAATAACAACCATTCAACCACCTTCTATCATTCTCGGCTCCATTCAAAATATGTTCATCAAATAGTACATTGAAATCACCTAGCTATCAACATCTCTTTTCCCCCAAACTTTATTTCTAAACTTATGTAATATACACATAGTAACTCTAGTGTTTAAGAATAAACAACAAAAGGTAATAAACATATGAACAAGCTACGCTACACATAATGGCTAAATAATAAAAAGGGAACTACTTAAGGCTCAAAAAAATTGACTAGTGACGCATAATATTTAGGGTTGACTAGAAATGTCTAAACTAAATCATAAATTGCCTAAATCTCTTCCCTTGTAAGACTTAATTTTGAATTTTTCCTTGAATGACAATTAGATAAGACAAAATTTCTTTTTTTTTTGGTTTCTTTTTCTTCTTTTTTTTACAATAATTAAAGGACATCTAACTTATACATCTAACATAATTCAAAGAATAAAAAGCAGTAAGTTAGTGCTCAAAAGGTAGAGAAATTCCTAATGGCATCAAACTACTAGAAAAACATGAATCATTAAACAACATTTATTATTTCCATATGCCAAAAGGAAGTAAACCACCATTCATCATAGGCTTTCAACATTACCCATAAACTTAGCACAAAACACAAAATGTTTCGAATATTTTTCATTTTGAAATTTATTGAACAAAAGGGGGGAAAAAGGCTCTAACATAGTAAACAATTAGCTTACATTTTGCACTTCACTTTAGATAAGAACAAATTGGCACATTTAAATCAAGCACATGTTGGCTGCTAGGCATTGTTAAGGGGCTGGTCAAGAAGCTAGCTATGGTCACTGAAGTGGGGTTTGATGTCATCATGAAAATATAAAATAAAGCGAAGTCAACGTGTGTATATATATATATATATATATATATATATATATATATATAGTGCTCAACAAGTTGCACCTAAACTCCAGCTCTCATACATAAAGTCATTACAAGCAATGGAAAGCATAGTTATCAAACTCAACCCAGTCATTGAACCGGTCGAGGTTTCGGGTCAATGGGTCAATGGGTCAATGGTTCAACCAGTGGGTCAATTATAAAATTAATAAAAAATAAAAACAATATCAAAATATAGAGAAAATATAAAATATTAACTTATAAGCAACCAAACAATTGATATTGTCATAATAGCATAATAAAATCCAAAATCCAAAATCCAAAATCCACACTCATAAAAATTGATATAGAAACGCCATCTAAGGGTATGTTTGGACAAGGCATTTCTATTTATAAATAGAAAAAGTAGGCCATTTTCTTAAATAAAAACATCACACTCTAAATATATTTTTATTTCAAAATTTAAAATTTCCCACTCAAATTCCTCTCACATAATTTTAAAAAATATTCTCTCTCATTTTTCTCTTTAAAATACTTTTTCTATAAAAAAATACCCACCAAAATTTTTACACATTTTAATACAACTTTTCTCAAATATATCACACCCAAACATATCCTAAGTAAAATAATAAGAAAAACAATGAACAACACATATCCTACTGGCCTTAATTTCGATAGGATCATAATTTCAACCTTTAAAAAGTTCCTGTATAAAATGCTTATTCAAGTTATCAATTGTATATTTTCAAAGAAGAAACAAGGTAAAAGGAAAAAAAAAAAAACCAACTGAGTTAATGAGTGACTCGGACCGGTCTAGGGACCGGGTCATCGATTGAACCGGCCGGGCCGATCCGAGCCTGATAACATGGATGGAAAGTACCAATTCTTTACCTTGGAGTCTATCATAATGATTCACTTTCCCATAAATCAATCTCTCTAAATATATCTAAATGTCTTGTAAAAGGGCAACTTGGTTTGTTGTTACTACACTCGTATGTATTGTGAGTATAATAGTAGATGCAATGAATCTAAACCACACCTTATGAGGCAATGTAAGCTCATTACGTAAAAATATTCTACAATAAAGGTTGTACAAATCCTTTGATAACCACGTTTCAGGAAAGCATGAGTGCCACTAGGAAAGGCTAGAAAAGATTGGTAATACCCATCCAAGGCCCAACATATTGGAGAGAAAAACAATTTATGGTAAATGGAGAAATGTTTACCGTCTCCTCTCATACAAAAAATTGATCTCCCTTTGCCAATGTTAGATATACATAGAACTCAGACACTACAAGAATTTTGAATATTTGTGAGGGATTATTTGCGAGGGTCAGCAAGCCCTCGCCTAAAACTAATATTTGCGAGGTAAACCGCCTCGCAAATAAAATCCCTCGCAAATGAATTTTATTTAAAAATAAAATAATAAAATTATTGTTTGCGAGGGATATCTCCCTCACAAAAGCACGATGGCTCTTGCTGGGTTTGGAGAGAATAGAAAGTGGTTCCCTCCCGCACTTTTTCTCTATTATTTGCGAGGGATTATATCATCATTTGCAAGACTGTGCCCCTCGCAATAAGAACTCTTTTGCAAGGGCATATATGCGAGTGGGAAACCCTCACAAAAAATGGTCAACATTGAATTTATCTCCCATTATTTGCGAGGGATAACTTACATGCAAAAACATCCCTCACAAGAAAATTCAATTCAATTCAAAATAAATAAAATTATTAGTTGCGAGGGATCGAGCCCTCACAACAGCACAGATGGCTCTCACCTTTTTTATCTATTATGTGCGAGGGCTTCTATCATTTTATGCGAGGGATGTGGTCCTCGCAACAAAAATTATTTTGTGAGGGCATATGTGCGGCTATTGCGCCCTCACAAAAAAAGGTCAATATCGATTTTTTCTCCCATTATTTGCGAGGCAGTGTTTTCTCGCGAATGCAACACTCGCAAAAAAATTTCAATTAATAATAAATAAATAAAATTATTATTTGTGAGGGTTGTAACCCTCACAATAACATTTATGTCTCTCGCAATTTATGGTGGGAATGAAAATTTAAGTCGCACATTATTTTTTTTGTTATAGGCAAGGGATAATGTTTTTATTTGTGAGTGCATTTGACTCGCAAAATTAACTTGTTCGTGAGAGCTTATTTGTGAGTCAATTGCCCTCACAAAAACAAACAATAATGGTTTTCTAAAAAAAAACTTCATTCCATTGACAAGTCTTTAGCTATCCCATGAAAGGCTTATATAAGTGAAAAGGGTCTCATTTTAATTTCATTATTTGTTAAGTATAATTTAATTTCTAAAGTCATATTCCCGGGGCAATATTATTACTGAAATTTAATTTCTTTTCCTCAAGTCATATGTATTTCTTTTTATTTTTATGTTGGTTTCAAATGAAATATAATTTATCCCATATTGGTTCTTATGTATGTAGGAAACCAAATCAGAGTTTGTAGTGGAATTTTTTTTTAAAAAATGGTTTCCTCCAAGGATCTAAACGAAGTGAAATCAAATTGGTTGTCAAGAAAGTTTACCTTCAAACCGGTGGAACTTCCTTGTGAAGTTTTCTTTGTTGAATTACCAGCAAAAACCAAAAGATCCTTGCCTTTATGGTATCTACACAATCGCCTCCAAGTCTCTTAGTTAATTGTCAAACAATTAACCAAAAGGAGATTAACAAAATTCGTTGGTGCTAGCCAAGAAATTTGTTCTTTGGGTTCTTCCTCAAGTTCTCAACTTGAGGATTGTTTTCTTTTCTTTTGTTACTCTAACAAGAAATATGTGGTGGCATTTTTTGGATAGAAGAAAGCTAAGAAGAAAGGCCAAAAACCTTGGCTCTCAAGAAGAAAAATTCGTTGGTGCTAGCAAGCATGCAAGAACAAAATTCGAAGTGCAGAATTTTCTTCAAGTCCAAATTTGGCCAACACAAGGTGCCATTTTTCTTTGATAAAATCAATTGCCATGTGTTGTACATGCATTGGACCAACACTCTTCCTTCCTTTTATTTATTAATTAATAAATCTAAAACCATTTTGGATTTATTAAAACAATAGAACCAAAATCTTTTAGCCTTAAATCCAAAAACGCTTTAAAACAAAACCCCGATAGATTCCTATTCTCAATAGGATTCTTAAATTAACCAAAATTCATCGCATGAATTTTTGCACTTCTTTTGGATACGATTTAAGTGTGTGACCCAATAAGTTCTCATAACATTGGCATTGACATAAAATACATCTTATGCCAAAAGTAATAAGCGGTGTCTAGCAACACATCATTACTACCCAAGTTATAAGAATATTAGTGATTCAACCTTACTTTTCTTGTGATAGAAGTTACCGTGTAATTAAATCCCTTTGCCCTAGATATCTTGATTAAATACGAGCCATGGAGCGTGTCATGCTCGCATAGTTCAATCTTTGCGTTTCTTGATTTCCGAGAAGACACATCTATACAAATGAGCCCGATATCACATATCGACTCATTTGAGCACAGCCATGCATTTTATGGTCTCACTCAATCAAGGGGCCCTAAGATATGACTCCCATTATATAGGAGAGGCAAATCCTATCTTGATCACTCAATATCCCACTACATGATTCATTGCATACCCAATTACTACTTTTATAGTTCACCCTATTACGGGTAACGTTTGGTAGTATCAAAACATGCAACTCTTCATGTTGGGATCTCTGAAGATCTCAAGTCTAAGGATTATTTACACCATCATCACTATGAGAAATATTTATGACACTTCACATAATAATCCATGTGATATTTCTCATGGCGGGTCAATCCAGTACATTGTTCTCCAACATGTACCTATGTGTTGACTTGATATCTCATCTCATGAACTATTTCATCAATTACAACACATACTAGTTTTAATACATTATCATTGTCCCATTTAATGATAATACTTGACTAGGGATAATTCTAGAATAATTAAATTCTTGGGACATTATTATATTTATTTTATAAAATGCATATATAAGAATAAACATAATAATCATTACCATTCATTATAAACATTA
Organism: Gynochthodes officinalis; assembly: GCA_020080225.1. Classification (NCBI taxonomy): domain Eukaryota; kingdom Viridiplantae; phylum Streptophyta; class Magnoliopsida; order Gentianales; family Rubiaceae; genus Gynochthodes; species Gynochthodes officinalis. The sequence continues at coordinate 28,323,924 of CM034615.1, read as the reverse complement.
TGATACAATACATGCCTAAACCATCATCATATAACTGGTTTTTAGGACATAATCCAACAATGTACGCGTTAGATCATTAACTTTTGAAACTTTTAATCACACTATTTTGCTAAATTAAAGTTTTCAACTATAAAATTATTCAGCAAGTTTCACTTTAGATTGGCATCCATCCTATGTGTGCTTATTTAGACAAGAGGGTATACCGAAGGGCTTCTTGCCATTGGATAACCTTGCATGCAATTTATTCAGCAAGTTTTAGGTACTCTATACGGCTATGTATATTTAACAATAGAAAGAATACTAACTTCCTAGGGATTTTGCTACCAATGAATGCCATTTGATTTTTGAAGGCAGGAGACAAATTTGCAAAGAAGAACTGCTGCTAGATTGTGCATTTGAGAAGCAACTTCCTTGTATGCTTTGAGTGCATTTGCATTAGTCAAAATTCTAGACGTGGTTGAATATCATTTTGATTTGGGACAGGAGAAAACAGAAATAATGGAATTTACTTGGTATGGATGCAAACATTTATTTCTGAGATGTTACGGAATAGATAGATTGAGGTGTGGCAATGACAGAAAATAAGAAAAACTGGTCCAATTATGGATTATCTTGGAACAGTGAAAGGTAGACATTAATTCTCACAATACTTGGAATTAAACAATTTCACCTCAAAATAATATATAGGAATTCACTTGTCTTTTTAAAAAAACAAATGTAATTTTATTCCTATACCACTTTGATATACATGATACAAATAAAATGGAATTTAATTCATGTATCAAATTAATATATTTGACCTTGTTGATAAGTTGTAAAAGTTGGGATAAATCCAAATTTCTCTAAAATTAAGGTGTAAAATGTAGGATAAATTTAAATATCTCTCAAAATGTTTTAAAAAATGTATAATCTAAGTACAATTTATTTTGCGTATTGATTTTTTCAAAATCGACTTTAAAATTTCAAATCAATCGAATTATCGGCTTTAAAGTCGATTTCCTAAGAATCGACTTCATTATTTTAAAAAGAAAAATTAAAACATCATTATTTATTTAAATTAAAATAAATAAGTTAATATTTGTGTAAAAAACTAAGTTACTATTCCCTTACTCTGAAGTCAATATCACGGATATCGATTTTAAAGTCGATATTCGTGATATCGACTTCAAAGTTGACATCGTGAATGTCAACTTTAAACTCGACATCCACGATGTCGACTTTAGTACAATTGGAAGAAAATTTTTTATATCAATATTTTTTTATTTTTTTAATTTTTAACAATATTTTTGGAAGAAACTCTAGAACTCATGAACCAGAGAAAAGAAAACAGGCTAAACCCTTCTCATGCTGATCTACGTCAAGCTATGGTATATGTTTTAGTGCAACTAATGACTTGTCTCCATTGTTTAGTTCAAATAGCTCCAACAATTTCACTTGAATCAATAATACCCAGTTCTCCATATGAAATCACAAACCAAACAATAACTCATTAAACTTTAAACATGAAAATAGTGAAAATACCAAGTGTCAAACTAGCGAAAAGTTAATATTTTAATGAATTATTTTGTATAAAAAATGAAAAGCTAAATAGAATTTTAAAAAAATGCTTGGGTTGCCTCCCAAGAAACACCTAATTTTAAAGTTGTTGGCCCGCATAATCCTTGTTGCCACTTTGAATTTATGTCACCAAAAAGGAATCACATTCTTCATCTACAATGGCCATATAAACCATCAGTCCTTCTTGGCTCATAGTCCACTGCATTGTTGCCATTCTCCTCGTTTGTGCCAATTTCTTACTTCTTCTTGATACTTAGCCAAGCACTTGTCTTATTCAGACTCTCCATGACTTCATTTATTTCAAATTTAACCAATGGTCTATCATTTTGACTCAAGTGAGCTGGAGTGTGAATAGCCTTAAGATTTAACTCCTTCTTCTTCTCACTAATTTCCACCTTGGCTTCCCAACTAGCACCACTAGAACCACGAACCACAGTGTCTCTGTTGGCTACTTCTTTACTTAAGAATCAACAAAGTTTCCATAAATTGTTTTAAAGCCACTTATCTTCAATATTCAATCTTTTTTACCACTTCAAAACTTTGGTGGAAAATGTGAAATCAACCTATTTGCTATCAATCCTTAGAGAAAGAATCTTTGTTTCAGGTCAATTAATGCATTGCCCATGGTAAGAAAAGGCCTTCCAAAAATATTAGGAACATCCCTATCTTCTTCCATAAGCACAACAAAATCCAATGAAAGGATAAATTTGTCAATTTTGACCACGACATTCTCGAAATACCTTACATATGTCAGTGAATGAGAAGATTAGAGATGGAAATGTAAGGATAGGCTTATAATTAAGAAAAAGGTAAAATTAGTTTATTAAAAGTGGCCACAAAAAAGTGTAATTTTGGAGATTGGGTACAAATCATTAAAAGATCCGTACTAAGTGCATTAAGTGATGAATAACAAACTAACCTTTAGTGTTCAAATTTTTGTATATGGTTCAACAAATGCTTAATCACTTAAATGGACATATATTTTGCTACTAAACAACACAAAAATTGAAATTATTAATTTATTAATTTTAAGCAATAAATTTTGTTATTAAATAGTAATTTAAGGACAAATTTGTAATTTTGTTAACAAAAACTTATAGCTAAACATATATAAAATTACAACAACCACACTCATCATTTCACACATATTAAATACTCCAATGTGTATTTGGATTGCACCTATTGTTACTTTAGACTAATTAGGGATTGAAGATCCATTAAACATGTAATGTAATATTTTATTAACTTAATATTAGTTATCAAAAGAATGACAGTATCATCGACAATCCATTTTTTATTATTGACATTTTTTTTTTGTGTAAAACACAATTAATTGACAAAAAAAAAAAATATCATTTATAAATGAAAAAAATTGAGCACCAATGTCATCAATCTAATCTGAAACTTATGTCAAATATTAAAATTTTCTTATTTATTGCTATGTTTTTTCTGAAAGGATTTGCACATGACTAGACTCCAAGAGTAAAGTTCAATCACATTAGTAATGTAAACTATAATGTATGCTAATAGTGGTATTTGCTACACTTTTAGGCACTAAGTCTCTCTACTTGTACGCTTGCTTTTCTCTTATTAAATTAAGTTATTATTCTCTCCATATCAAAATGCAGTCCAATTTTACCTCTTTTTTTTTTTCGTCCCAGAAAAACCAATTTACTTTTTAATTAAAATTTTATAATATCTCAATAAGTAATGATTATTCATGGCCCACAATTAAAAAATAATTATATTAATATAAAATCATATAATTAATAGTACATTAAATATGTTGTATCTTATAACTCATAATAAGTAGTTCCTAAAAAAAAGTGACTATTCTTTTGGCAAATTTGTTATCAAAGAGAGAGAGAGAGAGGGGGAGAATCACATCAACAAAGTACTCACATTGGATAAGTTAACTTCTCCTACAGAGACAACTAACTACTCCTAAGAAATGACAAAATTTGCATTGCAAAGATATGAAGTATTGGCATTCCATATTTGCTCGATTTCGCTATTAGAACGGGTGATATTTGTGGGTTTCAATACATTCTTCAAATCTAGACAGTCAAAAACAGACAAGGGTATAAGGTTAATGCTTGCCCCTAAATCACACATGACTCTCTCGAACTTCATACTCCCAATCATAGAGGGGATAGTGAAATGCCCAAGCATTTCAGCTTTGATGAAAGCTTTCTTTCAATAATAGCACTACCTTCCACAATGAAAGCTTTTTAAACACCAGCTCCTTCAAAAACTTTGCACCTTGGCATATTGTTAATATATGTAGAAAAGGCACATTTATGCGACACCCCATTACTATCGCAATAAAATTATTCAGGCCTTTGTCAAACTTTTCCTTCTCAACTCTTAAGGGAATTAGAGGTGGAGAAATATGATTTGGAAAGTTGAAATTCTTTTGAATGAGCTTTTTATCATTGTCAACATCAACCTTCACTCTTAACACCCTTCTTGTTTCAACAAACTTTTCTACTCAGCTTCCTCCACAACCTAACTCTTCCTTCTCACTAATCATAGTCTTCACTTATATCTCTACAATAAGCTTCCTTTCAGTAAAACTTTCTTCACATCTTTATCAACTTTAGGTGATGGCACAAGAATAGATAGTTCCAATTATTGCCTCCCACTTCTCAATGTAATTACCATGACTTGCTCTTTTTCTTTGTTTTTTTTTGATTCACCTCTATGTCACTCAGTAAAGCTCCCATGGGTCAGTCTCCAACTACCTTGGAATTTGGCCATTTGTACTTCCAAATTATAGAGCAAGACTTGTAGGGTCACCACTATATTTTCAAGTGATTGCTCCATATCTCGAAGAACCACCAAGTTGTGTTCTTTTTGATAAACTAGAGATGAATGTTAAGAAAATCCATGTCTAGGAGGATTGAATGCACCATTGTAAAATTTGTTTTCTCCCAAAGGTTGATCATATTGATTCTGCCAACCTAAACTATAGAGTTTGGGGTTCTTGCTTGGCCTATAAAAACTCTCAACAGCTTGTAGTGATTCATGATGAAGCATGATATGTGGTTATGATCCTTGGTGAAATTCACACGTTAGCATTGAGTTAAGCTCATATAGAGCAATAAAATGGGCTTCATCTTTACCATCCATCTTCACCAGTTAGTTGCATAGAGTTGCTATTTGGGTTGAAAGATGGAAGGATAAATTTACTGGAAGAACCCCCAATATTCTCAGCATCATCTTCTTAGATGGCAACTGATAGTTGTTTGAAGCCATCTCTTTAATAAACCTACGTGCATTTGGTACAAATTTGATCAATGCACCACCAACAATAGCATCAATCACGATTCTCATTGGTCCTAAAAGTCTATTGTAGAACGTTGAAACTTGAATCCAATCTGGGATTCTTTGTTGTGGACACTTTTTCAAAAGCTCTTTATAGCATTCCGATGCCTCATAAAGTGTCCCAAGTTCATACTACTAAAAGGTCATGATATCTTTCCTCATTTTCATAGCTTTGTTGGGTGGGAATGAATAGATAAGAATGCCTAAAATAACTATGTTGATGTTATAGAATTTGGTTACAATGAATATAGCTAAGATTGTGCCTTCTCTCACTACAAAAAAAGGCTTAATTTCCGACGGACATTAATCCGTCGAAAATTTCCGAAGGATATCCGTCGGAAAAAGCGAACTGGAGTCCGGCAGCAAAATCTCCGACGGACATCCGTCGGAAAAAATATTTCCGACGGAAATCCGCCGAAAATCCGTAGGAACAAATTGGCGCCACGCGGCGCCAATATATTCCGACGGATGTTCCATCGGAAAAGCTTTAAAAAAATTTATTTTTCAAACTTTTCCGACGGAGTATTCGTCGGAATAGTTAACAAAATAATATAAAAAAGAAAATTATATTTCCGACTGATTTTCGTAGGAAATAGTTTTTAAAAAAATAAAAAATTAAAAAAGTTCTGACGAAAAATCCGTCGGAATTTAAAAAAATATTTAAAAAAATTTAATTCCGACGGGCCGACATTTTCCGACGGATGTCCGTCGGAAAATTTTGAATTCCTACGGTCCGACATTTTCCGACGGATTTCCGTCGGAAATTTCGGCAATATCAACCCAAGCTTCGACAGCATTCTCTTCTTTGTAGCTCTTCTTTCTGCCACTCTTCTTTGTAGCTCTTCTTTGTACCGCCATTGATCAGCTTATCTCTTCCACCTAAGGAGTCCAACCTGCAAATCTAACAACATTTGAAAGGCCTCCTCTTAGGAGTTTTTCATCGATCAGCTTTGCTCTCCCATCTATGGAATCCAACATCTAAATCTAACAAAATCACTGTAAGGCCTTATCTTCTTCTCCATTATTTTCTTCTTCTTCTCCATTCAACCAAAATAACTCGTTTATTTTTCATTTTCATCCAAAGATTTATTCTTCTAGATAAATAACTGTACGTAAAGAACACAAATCTGACATTTTAACAAGGTACGTAGTTAATTTTTTATTACTATAATATTTAATTTTATATGTGTAGATGGATTGTATTTGGTACCGTAGTTGTTTATATATCATGGTCATGCTATATTAATTTTATGTCGTTACATAAATTATGCTTTATATTAATGTTATATTTTTATTACTGTGATATTTATTTTTATATATGTGTAGATGGATTTCATTGAACACCGTAGTTGTTTATATATCGTGGTAATGTTATATTAATTTTATGTCTTGACATAAATTATGCATTATATTAATGTTATATTTTTATTACTGTGATATTTATTTTTATATATGTGTAGATGGATTTCATTCGACACCGTAGTTGTTTATATACCGTGGTCATGCTATATTATTTTCATGTCGTGACATAAATTATGCATTATATTAATGTTATATTTTTATTACTGTGATATTTATTTTTATATATGTGTAGATGGATTTCATTTGACACCGTAGTTGTTTATATATCGTGGTCATGCTATATTAATTTTATGTCGTGACATAAATTATGCTTTATATTAATGTTATATTTTTATTACTGTGATATTTATTTTTATATATGTGTAGATGGATTTCATTCGACACCGTAGTTGGATGTATAACAGAATAAATCCTAACAGAAGAGGTTTAACCGATGAATTTATGAGTGGGGTAAATGAATTCGTGCAACATGCTTGTACTCTTCTTAAATATCAGAATGAAGGAGTCATTCGGTGTCCCTGCAGAAAGTGTAAGTCTGGTAAAACATTTGGTCCAGAAGATGTGGTGGTTCATTTATATAAGAATGGTTTTAAACCTAAATATTGGTGGTGGATTGACCATGGTGAGGTAGAGCCTCCGAATTTTGACTCTATATATGCTACATATATGCATGAGTAGAGGAATATCGCGAGAACAGATAATGCAGAAAGTAGTCGATATCATGATATGATAAGAGATGTAGCAAATTCTCATTTTATGGGTTGTGGTGAACGTGAATTTGAGAAAAATTCTGAACAGCCTCCTAATGAAGAAGCTCAAAAATTTTATGATTTGTTAGAGGCTGCTAGTCGTCCGTTGTGGGAAGGTTCGACTCATTCTGAATTATCCACAGCTGTTAGACTAATGAGCATCAAGTCAGATTGGAACGTACCACACGATTGCATGAATGCCATGATTGAATTGATGAGAGAGGTTAACCCCCAACAAGAAATAGACATTCCAAAAAGTTATTATCACACGAAAAAGTTGGTGTCTAAATTAGGAATATTTGCTCAGAAAATTGATTGTTGTCCAACTGGTTGTATGTTGTACTACAACGAGAACGATTACTTAGAAGAGTGTAAATTTTGTGAACACCCTCGTTATAAAAGTGAATCGACTAGCAAAGGAAAGCGAGTGCCAATTAAGTCGATGCATTACCTTCCTCTAATACCCAGGTTTAAGAGATTGTATGCCTCCATGAGTTCTGCAACGCATATGAGGTGGCATTATGTGAACAGAAGGCCAGATGGTGTATTGTGTCATTCATCCGATGGGTTAGCATGGCGACATTTTGATGAAAAATATCCAGATTTTGCTGCGGAACCGCGGAACATCAGGTTAGGTTTGTGTGCGGATGGTTTTACACCCTTTAGTATGTCATCTACTCCTTATTCATGTTGGCCAATTTTTGTGACTCCGTATAATCTTCCACCTGAGATGTGCATGACAACTTCATATCTATTTTTGAGTTGCGTCATTCCAGGCCCGCATAATCCAAAGAATTCAATTGATGTCTACTTGCAACCCTTAATAGATGAATTGAAATTGTTTTCGCATGTTGGAGTCTTGACATATGATATTTTCACAAAAGAAAATTTCAATATGCGTGCTGCACTTATGTGGACAATTAATGATTTTCCTGCGTATGGAATGTTATCTAGGTGGAGTACAGCTGAGAGATTGGCTTGTCCAATTTGCATGGAGGATACGAAAGCATTCTATTTAAAAGAAGGCAGGAAAAATTCGTGGTTTGATTGTCATCGACGATGGTTAGGACCTGATCACACATTCAGGACGAATGTGTCCGGATTCATTAAAAATCGTGTTGAAGTTGATGATCCACCGCGAAGGTTGTCTGGGGAAGAGATTTGGGATCGAATTTCATCTATTCCTAAGGTATATGAGGCAGGAAGTTTTAGACTTCACGGATATGGCATTTAGCATAACTGGACAAAACAAAGCATAGTTTGGGAATTGCCCTATTGGAAAGATAACTTGCTTCACCACAATTTAGATGTCATGCATATTGAGAAAAATTTCTTTGATAATTTGGTCAACACTGTTATGGATGTAAAGGACAAGAGCAAAGATAATGTGAAGGCAAGATTGGATCTGATGAAGCATTGTAGGCGGAGTGAATTGCACCTACAAAAACAGGCCAACAGCAAGTATTCCAAACCGAAGGCAAAATACACATTCACATTGGATGAAAGACGCAATATTTGTGAATGGATAAAGAATTTGAAGATGCCAGATGGGTATGCATCAAATATGCGTAGGTGTGTCCAACTGAAAAAAGGAAAATTAACGGGGTTAAAACCCCACGATTGTCATGTCTTAATGGAGAATTTGCTTCCCTTTGCATTCAATTCACTTCCTGAAAATATTTGGAAAGCAATAATAGAAATCAGTCAATTCTTCAAGCAATTGTGTTCGAGCACTTTGAGAGATACAGATTTAGACAGAATGCAAGATAATATCCCTGTTATACTGTGCAAGTTGGAGAAAATCTTTCCACCTGGCTTTTTAGATGTAATGGAGCATCTTCCTATTCACTTAGTAGAAGAAGCCAGACTTGGAGGGCCGGTTCAATATAGGTGGATGTATCCTTTTGAAAGGTAATTAAACCTATTTTTTCCTAATTACATATATATAATTTTTTTTGTTCCCTAACATGTTGTTTAACGAATTTCAATTGTAGGAACATTGGGAAGTGTAAACGGTCAGTGAAACAAAAGGCTAGAGTCGAGGGTTCGATTTGCGAAGCATACCTTGTTAGGGAAACTTCACATTTTTGTTCATTCTATTTTGAGAAGCATATCCCGAGTTTAAGAAACAGAGTGAATCGGCATGATGATGGAGGTCCTAGTACGAACCCTCCATCTTTGTCAATATTTGATCTTACGGGCAGAGCATCAGGAAAACCAACTATTCGGTGGTTAGACGATAATGAGCTCTACGCTGCAAAACAGTGCGTTCTGCTTAATTGTGAGGAGATCCAACCAACTCTGAGGTACAGTATGTTGATTATGTTTTTTTTACCATTTTTCTTATGTAATCTAATCGCGACATTAATGATTGAAATATATTTCAGAGATTTCAGAAATTATTATGGGAATGAAGCTGTTCGTGAATATTTTAGTACATGGTTCAAAGATTATGTAAGTGGTCATTAGCCTGCAAATATCTATTACGCAATAGATGTAAATTCATTGTAACTTAAATGCTGAAGTTTTTTTTAATTCAATCGCAGGTACAAAATGTTTCCAACGGAGTGACCAACCCAAATCTACATGCTTTATCATGGGGACCAAGTCGAAAGGTGAAATCATACCAGAAGTACTTTGTAAATGGATACAAATTTCACCTGACCACCGGTCAGAAAAAGAAAGACGATAAACAGTGGTGTATGGGTCAGAGGTGATGGCAGTGAAGCTGGCGAGGTCAACTATTACAGAGTTTTTCAAGACATTGTGGAACTGGAATACTCATCAGGAGATCTCGTCAAAACAGTAACATTATTTTACTGTACCTGGTTCGACACACGGAGACCATCAGGAACAAAGGTACATCCACAATATAAATTAGTTGATGTGAGATATACAAGACAATACGGTACATTTGACCCATTTGTGATTGCACAAAATGCTAGACAAGTGTATTATGTTCCTTATTCTTTGAGACCTGATAAGTCTGAATGGTGGGCCGTGATTAACACAAAACCAGTGGGTAGGGTCGAAGTGGAGGATTCAATAGACATAGCATTCCAAACTGACACATCAAACGTGAAATACACTGTAGACGATGATTTAGAAGATAGTCTCCGAGATTTTCAGTGCAATAATGATGAATTTGTTGATGTAGAAATGAACAGGCATGAGGATGATGAGGATGATGAGGATGCTGAAGAAGAACACGTAAGCAATGATTCAGATGAAGAGACAGAATTTGTAGACAGCGAAGAAACGAGTCCCGAAGAAGAATTAGAGGATATATATTCAGACTAAATAATATGTTTTTTTACAGAATTTTAGGATATATATGTTGTATTATTTTACTAATTGATTCTTATGCATAATATTTTGAATTAATAAGAGGTTTTAAGAAATAGTGAGTGGATGAATGATTTAAATAACCTTAATATTTGAAAATAATTTAATTCACTAATTACAACGTGTAAAAATAATTATTTTTTATTTATGAAATATTTTAAAATTTGAATAAAATATTTTCATTTTTTTATACATTTGAAACTTGATTAATTTAAATTTTTTATTTCAATTTTTTGACGGAATTTAAATTTTCGACGGATATCTGTCGGAATATTAAAATAAAAAATAAAATTTCTGTCGGATATTTTGTTATTTATTTATTTAACATAATAAACCAATTAGAAGTATTCAAAGTTTAAATGGGATAAAAACTCTTTCTTTTCAATAAAAGAGTATATATTTTTTTAAAATACTTAAATAAATAACAAACAGAGATAGATAAAAATATATCATTTTCAATATATATATATTTTGAATAGTTAAAGAAATAACAATTATGATAAAAAGGAGGTAAATAATATGAATAAAAATACTTTAAAAATGAGTTGGCGGAAATATTCAAAAAAAATAAAAAATTTAAACATTTTTGACAGAAAAGCCGTCGGAATTGTAAGAAAAATAAAAAAATTTAACTTTTCGACGGATTACAGTCGGTAATATTCAAAATAAAATATTAAAAAAATTCCGACAGAAAATCCGTCGGAAGTTCTTGCCAAAAATTAAAAAAAATTAAAAATTTCCGACAGACAAACCGTCGGAATTTTAAGAAAAATAAAAAAATATTTAAATTTCCGACGGATTACCGTCGGAAATATTCAAAATAAAAATTTAAAAAAGTTCCGATGGATAATCCGTCGGAATTTCTTCCAAAAAGTAAAAAAAATTACTTTTTCCGACGGCTATCCGCCGGAAATGTGACACTAGATAAAAAAAAAACCCCCCATTTTCCCCCTCCCGCGCCTCCTCTCCCGCCCCCAAAAATTTTTCTTACCTCTTTCCCTTTCCCATTCTTTGACGCTACACAAGGGTTTCCGAAGAATCTGGTTCAATTTCGTCCTCCATTTTCGGCAATTTTGGCGATTGTTCAGTCCTTCCATCGCCGCCACTCCCGCCGCCGTCCGTCGCTAGCCGCCAGTCCGAAAGCACCATCGCCCCCATCGACAGGTTAAATGCCGATGGAAACTTTGAGATGTTGTTGTTTGTTTGGGTTTTTATGATTTTTTCAATTTCTGTCGTGATTTTTTGTCTTCGGAAATTTGGATAGAAACATGATGAATGTGTCGAAATTCGATTTGTTATCTTCTTAAATTGTTTCATTGATGATTTTGTGGCTAATGGCTAATGGGTGTGAATGTGCCGAAAATTTTTTGAGTTTTTATATGTTCTGAAAAATTTTGTTTTCGGAAATTTGGATGGAAACTTGAAGCTTCAAAATTGTTTCAATTTTTTGAAGCTTCCAGCAGCATTTTGCCTCCATGACCACCACACGCACTAGGATTTTCCTTGGGAATCAAATCAGAAAAGAAAAGAACAGTCGCCATTGTTTTTATTGTTGTTGTTATATTATTATTTTAATTTGAAAAAATTCTAGATAATATATTTTAGAGAAATGAGTTGGTGATATTTTAGAAAAGATACAACAGGCTCTGCCAATTCGGTCATTTATTTGAGGTGATAATATGGTAAAGCAGCCATGGTGATTTGTAAATTCTTTTCGGCTTCAAAGTGTGGTTGTTGATGAACAAGTCTGTTTTGCGTATTGGGATTGATATTTTGCATATCTTGCTTATAGAAGGAGCAAATGCTGTGCAGAATCTTTAGCTTTTCTTTATAAGTTAAATTCAACTTTTCCAAATGCTTCGCTCTTTTCAATTTCTTCTTCTTATATCTTTGGCATGAAGTGCTAGATGGAAATAATCAAATTTGGATCTTTTTCTTAATTAAAAAATTTCTTCTTCTTATATCTTTGGCCTGAATTTAATTGAGTTGGGATTGATTGGCTAAATTGAACTGAATTTAACAAGAGTAGTTCTCGTCACCTATTTTCGTCACTAATTGCGTCCAATTGGAGGGAAACCTTCCCGCCATGTCCTTTAATGATGACATGGTGATGATTTCTAGTGACTTGTCACCAAAGTTAGTGAGTTAATGCAAAATTGCTGACGAGTTGAATTGTGTTACCAAATGTGGTATTTGGTGATGAGATTTTCGTTCGTCACCGTATTTTCCATCACTAAAAGCGATTTTTCTTGTAGTAGTATGATTGGGTTTTGTATCCATTTTGGGATTGACTTTCACATTTTTGTGGTAAGAAATGGTAGTTTTGTATTTAATTTGTGTGGTTTGATTTTACTAACTTTTTGTTTCATCTTTAATTTGAACTTTTGTATGATATGTAATTATTGTTAAAAGTTCTTACTAAAGCTCTTTTATTGAATAATGATATGCTGCCTCGAGCCATTAGTCCTTCATGTCCTAATGAAAATTTTGATATTGATGTAGTTGCTTAATTTTAGTAGGCAGTGTTGCTTACGGGCAATAATTGGTAACAATTAGTTCTGAAAGCTTTTCTTCTACATTTGTGTTTGCAAGTAAAGAGTGTCTTCTCGTTGTTTTAGAGAGTTTATTACATCCATTTGCTCTCCTCTTTTTCAATTGATTGTATTAATTCCTTATAGGATAAAGTAAGAGTCCTAAATTTCCTTGAACTCTTTTGACAACCTGTGTGAGCACAAATCCATTGGTTTTGAAGTCTAGATATTTATGAGTAGGATCTACCTGATATAGTTGCAGTAGTATAATTTGTCTTGAAGAATAGTTGCATCTGTTGAACCTAGGCTATCTAGTTATTTACGTGCCAAAGTTTTAAAAGTAGGTCATGCATTGCACATTTAGGTAGTAATAATTTTTTAAAGACTTGGGACGTGAATTAATCATTAATTATTAATCATGAATTATGAGTCTATACATATACACAAGTTGTTATATATATATATATATAACAATCAAACATCAACAAAGAAGAATGCCTTTGGGAGGGATTAATAAATAATAGTACGAAATGTGTTTGAGCTATTCTGCTAACAAAATACGAATTCTAATGTCAATCACACCTCGTTATATTTTGTTAGATATTGTAGGATTTTAATTAAATGGATAAAAATCAGAGCAGAGGTAGCCGTGCTAGTCGCGGCAGAGGTCGTGCTAGTTCGCGCTCATCGGAGCATACACCATTGCGTCCCCTTCCGTCAGGGTTCACTTTCAGTCGTCCACTCTTAGCCGACTCAGCACAGCCCACTAGAGATGGATCGGGTCCATCTTCATCACCACCGTGCATCACACATACTGGAGATGGATCTAGACCATCATCATCACCACCGCATTTGGAGCATCGTGATGATGGCGAAGCCGAGATCGAGCCTCTATTGGATCATGTACGGGAGGAGGATGGTGCAACATATATCATACCAGACGAGACTTCTACCGGGTAAAATTTTTAGCATTTATTTTAAATAATACTTGTATTCAATTAAAATTTTAATATTGATTTCTTCTTTTGTTTATATTTTTAGATTTATTCCGAGTCATACTGCTGCGGGTGCAATTTACGATGCAATCAAAGCCCACTTTGAAAAACCTTGGGCAGTATGGCGCGAAATTCCACTAGAGGTTCGCGATAGGATGTTTTCGAAATTTAAGGTAATTTTTTATTGTTATATTATTATTTATATTGATTTACATAAATTATAAGTTATATAATTACTAATGTCGTCATTTATGTTTGTAGCGCAAGGTTTATTGGTTGCCAAGAAATGATGAAAACATCCGCCGAGCGTTCGAAGTACGAGGGGCAAAGCGCTTTGAGGATATTTTTCATCAAATCCGCCACAGAAAGACAAGACCGCAATGGATAGGCGACCACGTCTGGGAATGCCTTCAAAAACATTGGGCGTCTGAAGCATTCAAAAAAAGGCAAATTCAGGCAAAGGAGGCTCGTGCTTCAGAGAAAGGCGGGTCTCTCAATACTATGACTCAATATCACTTGCTACACATGCAGCGAGAATTGTAAGAATATTTATATTTTTTTTTGTTTCAATGTCATTTATGTATAATTTAATATGATTTGTTAATCTAATAGTTATATAATATGTAGGAAAATACTATGGGCAAAAGGCCATCAAAGATTGACCTTTTCTTAATTGGCCACAAGAAAAAAAATCCCGAGACTGGAGAGCGGGATCAGTGGGTTGATTCCCGTGCCGAGGCTACATATGTGAGTTTTTTAGTAAAAATACTTTTTTTTTTACAAAATCTATTTAGTTTATTAATAATAAATAAAAATGCGTAATATATTTTTTTCCTTGATAGAACGCTTTTCAATCTCTTGCGGCTGAAGAAAGACTCAATCAGACAGAAACGACAGATGATAGTACTGCACGGACGCAGAATCCCCCACGCAGTGATGAAGAATTATTTACTCAGGCTGCCGGTGGAGTCTACAAGGGTAGAGTTTATGGGATGGGGAATCAGCCTTCTACCAGTCGCTCTGTATATTCAGCATCATCTTCGACGTTCGTGTCGCAAGCTGAGTATGATCTGATGCGTCATAGAGTGGCCGAACCGATCGAGGAGGTCGATCGGGCGACAACAAATGACGGAGCTGATTCAGAGTCTACAGGCAAAGATAGAGAAAATGGAAAAGCGCGGCAAGAAGAAAAGAAAAATGAGCAACAATGAAGATACTGACTCGAGCACGGATACGGACAACGATTAGGATAGTATTACTTTTTGTCAAATTTATGTGTATAAAATAATTTTTAGTTTTTTGTTAAAATGGAATTTATTTTTTTTAAAAATTTTTTATTAAATTTCCGACGGATTTCCGTCGGACATTATTTATTTCTTTTTAAAATTTTATTTAATTTTCGACGGACTTCCGTCGGAAAATATTTATTTTTTAAAAGAATTTTAAATAATTTCCGACAGATATCCGTCGGAAATTACTTATTTTTTTAAAAAAATGTTACTTAATTTCCGACGGATTTCTGTCGGAAATTATTTATTTCTTTTTAAAATTTTATTTAATTTTCGACGGTAATCCGTCGGAAATTATTTATTTTTTTTAATTTCTTCTCATAATTTCCGACGGAAATTCGTCGGAAAAATATAATTTTTTATTATCCGGCTGCCGTCGCAAAATCCGTCGGAAATCCGTTCGATTTCCGACGGTTGACCGCCGGAAAAGTTTTTGCGACGAAAATCTCAAATTTTCGACGGAAAGGTGGATTTGCCGTCGGAAAAATTCAATTTTCTTGTAGTGTCTTTCAAGAGAAAAGGAATAATTACAATCGTGCATCAGTAGACAAGCTAACTAACTTACAAGTGTCACACACTTCAAGAAATATATTAATATATTCCTTAGATCGTCATTAGGTAACCCACTAAACTAGCATGTCACTTGTAGCCATCGAACAAAAGATGGCTTAACCTCAAACTGTTAAGCTCCACAGCAAGTCCAACGACACAATTTTGAGCCCCCTCAACTTGTGACGTCAATATAATCTCTAGTCTTTAATCTCTCAGCAACTTGGGTGTTCTTCTCTGTTAATATTAGCTTCAATTATAGAGTTATCTTTAGCCTTGGTAGGAGTTCTCATTTGTTTTCTTCTCAAATTGGTACAAGACCTCTCGGTTTATGGATAAAAAGTAATGGAGCTATAGATTGGCTATGGCTATGCACCAATAAATAAAAAAACTAAATTAAAAGAGACAAGCAAACAAATCAATTAAGATAAAAAGAAAATTGCACAATTTATTGAAAAAAAAGAGAAGAAATTTCAATAAAACACCACAAATAAACCAACTAATCAAAGTTCTCGATAACCTAAAACTTGATAAGCAAAAGAGCAACCCCAATTCTTTTGCCACTTGCAAGCATACAGGATCATGGTTTAATGATAAGAACATAACTTAAATTTTTATTCATTCAAGTTTAACCTTGTTTTGTTTTGTTTTGTTTTTATATGCTTTAATGGGTTAGAATTATTGTGTTCTTATTTCTTATGCTGTTCTTTTTCTTTTGTGTAGAACGGAGCCAAAGTAATGCAAAATTAGGCAAAACAAGGACTAAAATGTCAAGATGAACTGTTCACTCGAGGATAGGTAATGAGTTGGATTGAAGTGAAAACTTGAGCTATTCAACTCCAATTTGTATGATTCCAAAGCATTAGATGGTTTGAAGATAGAGTTTCAACTTTCATCGTTCCTGAATTCTAACATTACAACACTGGGAACAAAGCCAAAAGTGACCTTTACCAAAGGAGGAAGACCGCTTTTAGTGGTCAAACTTTAGAGGTAGAATTTAAACCACCAACAATCACCCCCAACAAAGTGACCATAGCCCCATAGCTGACTTTGCTGGCAGTGGTTTATCTATCATGTAGGGTAAACTTTTAGTCAAATTTTTAAATGTTTTAACCCGATTTCAACCAAGCTTTGATCTTCCCTTGACTTCCTTTTGTGTAAATACTCCCTTAGTTCAGAAAATAAAATAGGAAGGGAGGCTAGATTTTTTTTCCATCTTTGTTGTCTTTTGTTTTCCTAAGTGAAGAACAAGGCATGGAGAAAACAATTCTCAACAAGAAAGAGTTATGACTTGGAAATTTGGAAAAATCTTGAAGATTTGAAAAGTCCACTAAGAGTTCTAGTATCTCTAACCCCTACCTTAATGAAATATCTTCGTATTTATTATTTGTTTGCGAGTTTTATGGATATGAGTAGCTAAATACTTGCGCTAGAAGACTTTATGACTATTATGATTTGTTTACGACGTTACATATTATGGGTTGCTAATTGAGTGTTTTTATTAGTTGATCTTCATGTCACATACAAGTAATGGTAGCAAGTTGCTTGTCTGGGTTTCTCTTTCTACTTAGGAATATGACAAGGGAATTAGATTTAATTGATGAAATTTGTGCTTTAATGGATGGGAACATACTATAAATACATAAAAAGCTAATAGGCCGTTGACCTCAAAGACTCCAACCCAACTTGGACCATAAGAGTATGGGTTTAAGAAGAGAAGAAGAGATTTTCTGAGACTTTGGAAGAGACGTTGAACATATAAGTATTGCCTAGACAACACTTAACATCTTAGCCCTAACATAAACATGTAAGCTAGTACCTCAGGCAAAAAGTCGAAAGATTAAGGCCCTATTCCTTTCATACACTTTTTTTTTAACCTAGTTCAACATTTCCTTGATTTCTTACTTTGTGCAAATTAGTTTAAAAATACTCGCTCTTGATTGTATTCAACAAATAATTGTTGATTTCATTTAATCTAAATCCATGTGGACTCAACTCGTGCTCACACTATCATACTACTTGTAGGTGATACATATACTTGATGTTGTAACCTGTCAAGTTTTTGGCATCATTATAAGGGATTTGGCAACATTGAGTTGATTACTTAATTCCTTGTTAGTCAAGCATTTGTTTATTTCTTACTTTGTGAAAGGTAGTTTAAAATCATTCACTCTCTTTTTTTTTTGGAAGAATGTAAATGTATTGATTATTTGGGCAGGTAAGAATAAGATTTGGCTTTTTTTCGACCTTCAAGTACCCAAGTGTCCATTAGTGGGCACGGCCCGGGCTTACTCTCGCACTGGCGCTAGAATGGTGTCACGATGTTGAATATTCAAAATAAAAATGGAGTGGAGTCTGTTTACGCTTGCTCTCCTCCTAAAAATTAATGCCACATCTCATACCGCCAAGGACAAGAATGAGTGGGTGGAAACACATTCCAATCCATCTCCACAATATGGTAGATGCCCATTGAGTTAAAAACTAACCATCTCGACCCCCCAATCAAAAGAATCAAAAGCTTTGTGGAGGTGGGTCATGATCAAATCCGATAACGATCATAGAAGAAAACGAAAGCGATTCTCCCATCCAAAGTCGTGGTCAGAAATGGAATGGAGAAAAGGTGAGAAGCAACGACGACGGGTAGGTCGCGAGTGAGGTGTGTTATTAATGCTGAGCGATGAGAGGTTGAAGAGAATATGAGCGCAGAGTTATCCCTGATTACACAACATAATAACAATCCTAATATTGGGTAAACAACAAAGCGAAATTAAAGCCAAATGACTGAGAAAAAGCTGCGAATTATCAAAGTGTAGTTGAATGAGTTTTTGCAAGAAAGTTAAGCGGTAAAGCGTTAAAGTTTGGTTTACATCTATAATAAGACACGAGGCTTTGAACGATTCGCGCTACAATGTTTTTCATGTGAGGCTTCAATAGCTAATCACGGTAGAAAGAGGAGGCGCCCTGGTGTTATCTTTTCCGCTTCAGTTATTCTTGGTTCTTGTCGGCCGCATCGAGTTTTGGACTGCTTTTTATTATTTGCCTGGCTTATTTTGCCGCCGTCGCGGTTTCGAGTCTCAGTGGGCATTACGGTGTTTCACGTGGCCGATTCACAAGCGGCCAGTGGGTTCGGTGATCGGCCAGCTACCGGCCCGTTGCCGGCATGTTGATCGGGACGGCCGTACATCGGCAGCATTGGGCACGGAGCAGGCACCCGAGAGGCAACGCCACGTTGACGGGGCAGTAACGGTGACGAACGACGGGCAGAGCTACTGGGTGGGGGTCAGATCGACAGCGGTGAGTGAGCGTGCAGGTGCACGGTGCGAGAGTGCCGGCACCGGTGGTGAGCAGCCGACGCGCGTGAAACGCGGAGCGGCGGTACGCGGTTGTCAGCGGTGGGGCACGATCGTGAACGCAGCGCGGTGCGATCGACGCCGAGCCGGTGACCGGTGGCACGATCGTGTGATCCAGCGGCTGGGCGGCGCGTCGGTGGTGCAGCCCGGCATGTGCCGTGATTCCGACGGGCGGTGGCGGTGGCGGCGTGGGTGCGACGTGCACGACGGCGTGGTGCACGATGGGCGGTGCCAGCGGCCCGGTGCCAACGGTGTTGTCGGCCGGGTCCGCCGGCTTGGGGTTGGGGTAAACCCCATACGGAACTGCGAGTTCCCATATCTGCATGCATTATCTCTCGATTGTTCAATGGTATGGCACTTTTTTATTTATCACGAGGATATATTCGTAGAAAATTTCTTGGTAGGAAGGAGCCATTTCTTAGGAAGTTATATCGCTCATTCTCTAATAAAGATTGCGTTTCGGCAAAAAACTCCATGCGTATTTTGTGGGACGGTGTTTTAATATCACTTAACGGTGGTCGGAAGGATTTTTGTTCGGCCATGGTGGAAAAGTTTAGGAAAGGATTTTCTTGCGCGCCACTATCAGTACGCATTTTCGGCCATACTCGCGGTCGAGGCACAGCCGGGTGGGTCGAGCGAAAATTTCATCGAATTGTGAAAGCATGTAAAGTTCGAAAGAAAAACAGGAAAGATAGAAATCGTTTTAAAGCTAAACTCTGAAAACTAAGTCTTAATGAGCCAACCTAATCGAGAGAGAATGTAGCCAAAACAAATGGGGGGAACATTCTTTGAATGCTTGGAACCCACCACAAATTCAACCACATGCCACCCACCACACGAACTGTTCAGCGGGAATTTTCACAGTCAGAATTCAGAGGTCTTTCAAGGTGCACCAACATGAATTTTTGATTTTATTTTTTCATTATCATTTCATTCTTTTTTCTAAAAATTTGGCCGATCTATTTTCTTTTAACGAGCCTAGCACGGTTGAAGACAACAAACGTTGAGAAATTTTCGAAGCCAAGCGAAATTATCGGCTCGATCGGCCAATGCAGTTACCTCGGGTGGTCCGACGGCGGGCGGATGGGCAGCGCGGTGCACCGGCGGCGCGGTGATCATGCACGCGGATGACACACGATCATGCGCGGAGCGATGCGCGACGGCGCGGCTAGACGGGTCGGCGGTGCTCCGATCGGCGACCGGGTGCGCGACCGGCGTGCATTCTTCGATTTGAGGCGGAACGCTGATGCATTCTTCACATTGGAGCTAGAGGCTTTTACAGATTCGTCATCTTCACTAAAAAATTCAGAATCGGAAGACGAAGAAGAGGAAGGCGAAATTTTTTCCCCATGAGCCCGTGAAAGGTGAGATCTCTTCATCTGATCTTCATTGAGGAAGAGCGTTTGTGTCTTTTTACCCATAGATTTAGCATCAAAAAAACCATAGAAAATCACCAAAAATCCAAAAAAATCAGAAATTTTCAACAGAAATTTGTGTCAAAAAAACCACAAAAAAAAAAAAAAAAACAAAAAAATTCAAAATCAAATTAGAAACAAGAATCCCAATAGAAATCCAATCAAGCAATCCTTCAAAATTCAAAAAAAAATAGAAAAAAAGAAAATAAAAAAAAAAAAAAAAAAAAAAAAAAGAAAAAGCTCCAAAGATCAAAGATAAAGATCAATTCAGAAAACAATTTTCTTTATTTGATTTTTCAATCCGAAGCAATCAATCAGAAAATACAAATACAGGAAAAGCAAAATCAAAAGCAAATTAATCAGAAAAAAAAAAAGAAGCAAAACTTAAATTGAATATCAAATCGGACATCAGACAGATTCAATATAATATCAATCAATAAGGCCAAAAAGAAATGACTCTCAATTTCAGAAAAAGAAATCAAATCAATGAGTTTTGTAGAAATTCAATCAGCCCATCTAAATCCAACATCCAAAAAAAAAAGCAAGAAGAAGAAGAACAGAGACCTCAAATATCTATATCTATCAATATTTTCAATTCAAAAAAAAAGAAAGAATGCAATGTTTCAGTTTCTTCAAATTTGAAAATCAAAAAGAAAGAGAAAATAAAATGCACTTACGGGGTTGAAGAAAAACCCGACTTCCGACCCGGCGGAATCTTTAAATCCGCTGGAGCAATTTTGTTGATTTCACTTCTAGCCCATTCCCATAATTTTTCTGCCCAAGAATTCTTTCACACACAACCCGTATGACCCAAGGTTGCTTTGGAATCGCCAAAGAAGCGTGAGAGAACTTGGGCGCGACTGACGACTGAGAGCTCTTTCTTGATTCTAAAATCATTCACTCTCTTGATCATATTTAAGAAGTAATTAGGTGATTTTAGTAAAACGAAACCCTTTAGACTCAAATCGAACCCACCTATGATACAACTT
The DNA here is from genome assembly GCA_020080225.1 of Gynochthodes officinalis. Lineage (NCBI taxonomy): Eukaryota > Viridiplantae > Streptophyta > Magnoliopsida > Gentianales > Rubiaceae > Gynochthodes > Gynochthodes officinalis. Next base: position 28,302,466 of record CM034615.1, on the reverse strand, counting down.
GTGGGTGATATTGTATACTTGCAATTGTAGCCTCGGGATTTGGGAACTTTACATTGAATTACTTCGTTTCTTTTTAGTAGTACTAGATTTTGGTGATAGTTTTGTGTTTGTTCTTTGGTTCTTGTTGAGTTGTGTGTTTTCTTTTGTTGTGAATTTGATTAGTCTTTATCATTGTACGTTTTGAATGTTTGGATAATAATCATAACTCTTTGTTTTAGTTTTAGTTTTCTTTTTTTTTTTAATTTTTTGGCATTGTGCTTTAGAGAGTAGTTTGAAAAAGTTGTCTTCATTGTGGTATGTTGGAAGTAGCCTAGTTTATGCCAAGGAGAAGAAAAATTCAACCAAGACAAAAAAAGGGCAAACAACTTTGGAAACAACCATGCACCTAATCCTCAACTTCCACAGCTGCTTAGCGACTTGATGTGTACCTCATGGCTATAAAGAACCAACAATACATAACAAGTGAACAGGACCCAAGACTTAACTTGCAAAATCGCTAGAACTGGCGGAATTTTGGACTGATGGATAAAGCGTTGCCACAACCTAGGGTTTTACTAGATTGATAAGACTCAAAGGCACCACAAACTGGTTAAGTTTGATAAGTCCGTTGTTCTTTGGAAGAACAAAGAGATTGATTCACTCAAACTCTCAAGGACGTAATGTCACAAAAATTCTCAACTTCTATCTATTAAGGTGTTGGCCGAATGGTAAAAGGCAACAAATAAAATCTCCTAACCCTAATCTAATTCTAAGAAGAGGCGGTTGGTTTCCTTCAATTAATTTAAGGGCAGCTTTACAAATAAAAAGGAAAAAAAAAACCCTATTTTTGTCACTGTTCATGCACCATTTCACAGTACTATTCATGTTTTGGGCCGCATTCTTGATGGGCTTAGATGTCATGGATTAAACCATTTAAAATTTCTTGAAGTCGTTTAGACCTAGCTCTCGTTATCGAGCTCCATAATATGTCACGACAGATCGAATGCTTGGCGGCTAGGTTGAACAGCTCCTGAATTCCCATCATTCCCCCTCTCATCGAAAGGATTCGTCCTCGAATTTTCAACAATACCATTGGGATGAAATCAACATACTGTGACCACCTTAGGGAGTAGAAGGAATAGTTTGACCAGGGAAAACGATGTTTTTTCTTTTTAGCTCTTCTTGAGCTACTCTTGCAATAACAAACGGACAGGACCCAAGACTTAACTTGCAAAATCACTAGAACTAGCGAAATTTTGGACCTACTAGATTGATAAGACTCAAAGACACCACAAATTAGTCAAATTTGATAAACTTGTTGTTTTCACTACAAGAATTTTTAATATTTGCGAGGGTCACGTTCCTCGCAAAAAATAAAAATTCCCTCGCAAATGATTTTTTGCGGGGGAAAAAGCCCTCGCAAGTGCCCTCGCTATTTCTTAATTCACAAATAATCAATCACTCGCAGTTGCCCCTTTGCCCTCGCAAATGCCCCTTTGCCCTCGCAAATGTAAGCATTTGCGAGGACAAAGTCCTCGCAAATAATTATTGCGAGGGCTTATTGGCGAGAGATTGTCACTCATATTTGGTTTTTTATAGTGAGGGCGGAGGCCCTCGCAAATAATACCGTGGCTCTCGCAACTCTTTTTTGTTTACGAGCATTGTGTTCCTCATAAATAAACGAACTGCCCTCGCAATTGTGTCTAAGTACGAGGAATTGGCCCTCATTATTGAGGGGTAATGCCCTCGTTTAAAATACTATTTGCGAGTACTTGGCCCTCGCAATTGAGGGGTAATGCCCTCGCTTAAAATACTATTTGCGAGAACTATTGCTCTCGCAAGAGAATTCGCTGCCCTCGTATTCTTTGATTTTGCAAGGGCTTCTATCGTCACAAAGAAAAACATTTAGCCCTCACAAAAATGGTCGGTCATGCAATTATTTTCAATTAAATGTGAGGGAATTATCCCTCGCAACTACATAGTCTCTCGCAAAAACTCATATTTTTATAATAATCATATTTTTAATTAAAAAATCTACAAATTCAAATTGAAAAAATCAAATTTATTAAATTCAAAGATCCAACAAAAACCAATAATATTTACTAAATGTTCTAAATATTTAATAAAACAACCCAAAAATCTAATTAATAATTGTTGCTAAATATGAAAAAGATCCTAATTAATATCCATAAAATGAAACAAAATAAAAATGCAACAATAGCAAATATTCTAATAATGTGATTAAAAGGCTAAAATATCATCAATGCATCAAATCAAGGACTCTCCATTATGGCTCTCTGAACCCGAATGAGAACCATCACCATGAGTACGAGAATTGAAAAGAAAAAAAAAATACCAATAAATAATAAGTTTAAAATAACATAAAGTAATAATATCAAAGTGTCGGTGAGAAAATTACAAGTCAAATTACATTTATATAATTTAAGTTAGTAAAATAAATCTATAATTATGTAATAAATACATGATCAGAACCACCAAGATGAGCCTGATGCAGATTGGAAATCATGTTAGCAAAATGTTGTAAAGCCACGTCACGAGCTGTAGCACGACACTGTTATAATAACAGGAGTATCATCAGTCTCACATTCTGGAGCATTTGAACCATAAATAACTTCAAATATAGTTGCTCGAATCTGTTCCCTTGAAATGACAGACTTTGGATCTTTGAGAATTCTCTGGCGCTCCAATGTCATCTAACAAGCAATGGAAGGATAATTCATTTGGCATTAAAAAAAACAGTGCTAAACTGGTAAATGAGGAAACAGTCTTCACTAGAAAAGGGCTATGATTCTAGGTAACAAAGAACAAGATTATACTGGAATGATGTGTTTTAAGATATTGGCTGAAGTGAAAAAACAACATACTTTTTTATCAAGCTCCTTGAGTTGCCATTTGTAAAAGTCAATAGCGTCAACTTTTTCACCCCAAAGTCCAAGGAAGCCTTTTTGCTCAAAGGAAAATACAAAATATCAATGAAATATTCTGTATAGCATTTTAGTCATCTTATCATAGGTCTTGTTCATATAACTCCAATGAACAAAAAAAATCTTACCTTTTTGGTTGGTCTCTTATCTGGCTTTCTTTCAAACTTCAGCTGATTGTAGTCCAGCCAGTCTTGAAGCCTATTTCTTTTATTCACAAGTTTGCGAAACTTGTTAGCATCATACACAACCTGAGTAAAGATAATATTCATACATTAGTATAGGACAACAAATAAATTATTTCACAAATGAAGAAAAAATCTTGCAAATTAAATTTTGAAACTTCTGAGCAAGAATTTGATGAGATTACTATTTAAAGAAAAGGCATCTCTTTGAGAGCACAATAAACAGGAAAACCACCATATTACCTGGTGACACAATTAATGTTCTTCATGGTTTTTTCTAAAGAAACTATCCACACTATCTGATATAGAGCAACCAGTAACATGTGGTATATTCCTGACGAGAACCTGAAATATAAACAATAAGGAAGTGCAAGCCAAACAATGGTTAATGAAGTTAGCTAACCAGAGTAAAGGTAAGCTTCACAACTAATCACATCAGAATAAGGGAAGAAGGATAGGAATGAAACTCATTGCTAATCTTTGCGTGGCTTTACTTGCACAGAAATAATCACTGGTAGTTAAAAAGGCAATTATTCTAGATCTTAAAACATGCAACTATTGATGATAATAAAACATGCAACTAGCGATGATAATAAACTGTGTCAGAAAATCAGACAGCATTTTTGGGTTGTTAGATGAGGTCTCATTTATTGCTGCAAGTTTTTTAGTCATCCAATGCGTTGAATGTCTAATGTTTCAATGGTTTAATACACCATCATCTCTGAGCCATTGGCAACAGCCAGCCTTTGGATAGGCCAGCAACAAGTTGCTGGTTTAGTGCATAATTTCAATCATTGCCATTGGTAACGAGAAAACATCATTGGTCTCCACAACTGTAAGACTTGGCCTATGATGATGGTGTATTAAACCATTAATAAAACATATAACTCATATAACTCCCCTTCTTCTTCTTCTTCTTCTTTTATGAATATAGAAAGCTAAGTTTCATGAAGGCTAAACTTTCTTCATGCTTAAAAACGAGACACATACAAATTAAAAGACAGAATCAACAAAAAGCTGTTAACTTGAACTGGAAGTCACGTCACAACGGCCACAGATAAGAAAAGAGTAAAACTTCTAAGAGTGAAACAATGAACTGTTGCTCAACAGATAAGAAGAGAACACAAAATCCAAATTGATACAGGATTTGTATCCTTGTGCTTGCACAAAATGCAGTGTTCTGAAACAGTCAAAGAAAGTAAACACGACATAAATTCACAGGTCATGGCACATACTCTGTTACTGGGATTACAAATTCCTTTCAGGCTTGTTCACATGTAACTTCTATTAATTCCCAAGACCCAATGCAGCCTGTTCTTTGAGTTTAGAAACAAAAAAAAAAAAAACCAGAAATCTTTTAGCCGAAAAAAACCGGAAAGACAGAAATCAATATGCATGCACAAGATGAATATCAGAAACATAAAAAAACAGAAATCTGTTAGCTAGAAAAAACATAAAAAAACAGAAATCAATAAGCATGCCCAAGATGAATACCAGAAATAGAAAAAAAACAGAAATCTTTTAGCAGAAAAAACAGAAAAAAACAAAAATCTTTTAGCCCAAAAAAAACAAAAATCAATAAGCATGCCCAAGATGAATACCAGAAACAAAAAAAAAAAAACAGAAATCTTTTAGCAGAAAAAACAGAAAAAAACAGAAATCTTTTAGTAGAAAAAACAGAAAAAAAACAGAAATCTTTTAGCCGAAAAAAACAGAAATCAATAAGCATGCCCAAGATCAAAATGAGAAAGGATTATTCACAAGTGGGAACAAAAAACAAAAGCTCCGTAGATTTTCCGCACAACCCTTATCATGAATTGGAGGCTACATATGTAGCACAAATTTGTTTAACGTGGGAAGCTCTGAATTGGAACTACGAGTACTGCCAACGGTGCATGTCAAATTTGCAGATATGGACTGCATCAATTTGCAACCTTGCATGTCAAACCCGTAATGAATTTTTTCTCACAAATCATCAAATACAAATGAGATCAATTTGCAGCCGAAACATAGAGAAGAGGAGTAAACAAACCCTAGATTGGGGCTTCACACTTCAAACAAAATTGGAGTTAGGGCTCTACGAGAAAAACCCTGCAAAATCCATCAAATTGGAGATGAAGAATACTGAATATATAAATTTCACAAAGGTAGACCAAGTAGAAGTAACAAAAGGTTTTGGGGAAATAATACCTTGTGCGAATCGTCTTGTCTCCAATTGTAGAGAAATTGTCTTGCAAATCTGAGAGAGATTCCTTCCAATTGCAGAGAAGTTTTGTCTCGCTTGGAAAGTTGGGCATGGAAGAGATGGGCGTCCAATTGCAGAGAGGTTGAAGGGTATTGGGATTGCTCAACGCAATAAAACTGAATAGCACCTAAAATTTTAGATTTTTCCTCCAAAAAAAAATTTGTTTTAATTTTCATAAAGCGTATTTGGATGAAAATATGAATAATTAAAAAAAAGAAAAGAGTAATATTGATTTCAATTGAACAAAATCAGAAGACCACATCATGGAATTAATTTTAAATTAATTCATATCTTAACTAATATATATTTTAATATAATCAATTTGATCTAATGCAACTAATATTTTTGTTAGAAAACCATTATTGTTTGCTTTGGTGAGGGCTTCACACTCGCAAATAAGTCCTCACGAACAAGTTAATTTAGCGAGTCAATTGCACTCGCGAATAAAGACATTATCCCTCGCCTATAATTAACAAAAAAAAGACGCCCTGTGAATTTTCATTCCCAACATAAGTTGCGAGAGGCATAAATGTTATTGCGAGGGCTACAACCCTCGCAAATACAAATTTTACGTCTTTATTATTAATTGAAATTTTCTTGCGAGTGATGCATTTGCGAGAAAACACTCCCTCACAAATAAATGGAGAAAAGTCAATGTTGACCATTTTTTGTGAGGGCGTAACACTCGCATATATGCCCTCACCAAATAGATCTTATTGCGAGGGACACAGTCTGGCAAATAATAATATATGCTCTCGCAAATAATAGATAAAAACGCAAGTGCCATTAGTGCTTTTGCGAGGGCGCGATCCCTCACAACTAATAATTTTATTTATTAATTTTAATTAATTTTTTTTGGGAGGGACGTTTTTGCGAGTAAAGTATCCCTCGCAAATAATGGGAGATAAAGTCAATGTTGACCACCTTTTGTGAGGGCATCCCACTCGCAAATATGGCCTCGCAAAAATATTCTTATTGCGAGAGACACAACCTCGCAAATGATGATGTAATCCCTCGCAAATAATAGAGAAAAAGTGCGCAAATCACTTCCCATTTCCGCCATCCCTAGCGAGCGCCATCAATGCTTTTGCGAGGGTTATAGCCCTCGCAAATAATAATTTTATTATTTTATTTTTAAATAAAATTCAATTGCGAGGGACTTTATTTGTGAGGAGGTTTTCCTCGCAAATATTAGTTTTAGGCGACGGCTAGTTGGCCCTTGCAAATACTCCCTCGCAAATATTCAAAATTCTTGTAGTGTTTTTGGAAGAACAAAGAGATTGATTCATTCAAACTCTTAAGGGCGTAATGTCACAAAAATTCTCAACTTCTATCTATTGAGGAGTTAGCCGAATTACCTATATTTATAGAGTACAAAAATGTGTTAAAAGGGAACAACTAAAATCCTAACCTCAATCTAATTCTATGAAGGGGTGGTTGGTTTCCTTTAATTAATTAAAGGACAGCCTTACAAATAAAAAGAAAATAAAATAAAATAACCCTATTTGTCACTGTTCACGTACTATTCACGACACTATTCATCAAATACTATTTTACATTACTATTCATGAACTATTTCACAATACTATTCATAGGTACTATTCACATTTTGGGCTGCATTGTTGATGGGCTTAGATGTCATGGATTAAACAATTTAAGGTTTCTTGAAGTCGTTTAGACCTAGCTCTCATTATTGGGTCCCGTAATATGTCAAGGCGGATCAAACGCTAGCGAGTAGGTTGAAAAGCTTCTGGATTCCTATCAGGACTATATAGCCCCTAATTATAAGGAGAGATAATCAAGTGTTGTCATTTAAATAGTAAAAGAACTTGACTTTGTGATTATGCCACCCTCATCTAATTGCTCCAATTGGTGGGACAAAATCACAAATATATAGTGTCGCCTTAAATAGTAACCATGGGTGAGCGTGGGTTACATCTATAGATAATTGTCTATACTAATCCATACTTAAATTAAAACACAATGTCCTACATTGATTCCAAACAAAGGATAAGAAAAAGTAAAGGAATCTAGACTAAGGGCAATTTATCAAACACCCAATGGACAATAGGATTATAATATCCCCCTTTTACTTCATTTGAACCCATCATGTTCTTTAATATCTTTGGGTTAAAGTGAAAAGTTGTTCCTGTATCCTAAAATATCTAATGGCCTTTGCCAAGGTCCATTAAGTATCACTCCAAACTCTAATCTATAATGTGCTTATATACTATAGGCACTTGATATTAGAATATCATTAAACTTGAGAACCTCATTAGCCACCCAACCTTGAAAATATGTGTCCATCCCTTAAGAACCATGGGCTAATTTATTTAGGGATAAATCTCATCACTCTTTGTTAAGTTTAATGAAATTCCCATACTCAAACAATTAGTGGTTAATATTGAATGAAAAATTAAATACAAATAGAGTGGACAATTCATGTATCAACAATTCATAACATTTTGAAGAGAAATAGAGATTTAAACTACAACAAAGACTTCAACTGTAATCTTGAAGCTCAACTAAAACAAAAGAAACATTAAAAAGATTAAGAAAACAAAAAGGAGTTCTAAAATTTTGTCTCTAAAGTTAACCCCCCCCCCCCCCCTGAAAAAGGGGCTCTCTTCCCTTTCTTATTACTATTATGACCTATTTATACTAGTAGAAGTCAATGGAAAGTTTGAAACCTAGTCAAAATGAGAAGACCACTTAAAAAAGGGCAAAAGTTAACCAAAAATGCAATAGGTTGCCACCCTAACCACCCCTAGTAGTAGTTAGCTATCTAAACTAGTCCCCGAGCAATTTATAGCTTCATTTTGGATTCCAAGATGTAGAAATTTGAGTAATGTGTCTTCATAAAACTGTATTCAAGGTTTCCATAGCTTCAAGAATCACCCAATTTAGAGATATGTAACTCAAGAAATGGCCTCCCAAGATGACATATTTATTAGCCTTAGATTTTGACTAGTTTTTATACAACTAAGATTTCAATATGATAATGACCAAACTAGGCAAAGTGCTCAATGTGAAAGTTGAAAATACTCTCTAGGCTTTCTAAAACTTCAAAAATCATCTAAATTAGCCTAAGATATTGCTTCCACAATTTACAATATTCCACTGACTGTTTCCTATAACTTCATTTTTTGCACTTTAAGCTCTTATTTAATCGTTTCCACATCATTTTGATTCTTGTACACATAAAGCCATAGAAAAACATAATAAGCATAAAAATACAAATCTAAGCAACTAAACTATATAAAAACAAAACAAATCAAAAAGGTTAATTTAAAGGAATAAACACCTAAGTTTGACTCTCATCACCAATCAACTTGTCGATTTGGATGGAGGCTCTTGAAAACCCTAATAAACATATCCAAAAGTTTTCAGAGGTTTTTGGTACTTTTAAGTATCATAGTCTTTCCCCAGTGCTACTAGTGATACAAACCTTAAGGATGTACCTTAAAACTTGCCAATATCAGAGATCAAGTTCCAAGTACAACCCTTCTTGAATCAAACTAAAAATATAGACAAGAACCAAAACCCGTATTCATGAATTTGGAATAAGAACTTTGATTAAAAAAACAAGACATCATAACTAAGAGGATCATACTTAGTTGAAAAGTCATAAGAGTTACACAAAGAAAACTTTGCTAAACTCAATAAGTTCACAAAAGAACTCAGAAGGATTTGAATGTCACAATTTTAATTGATTGGAATTTTTTTTGTCTAATGGCTGAAAACAAGAGCCCTACTTATAAAGTTCAAGGTGGCCATAATCCCTTATAGATTTAGGCTTCCTAATTTTTAGGACAAGAAGTGACTAACTTTTAGGACAAAAAATGAATACTATTTGTTGGATGAGTAATCTTGAAAGCCAACTAATAAATCTAAACTTAAAAATAACTTAATCAATTACTTGACTAACAATACAATTTGAAAACCATCTAGAAGTGACTAACTTTTAGGACAAAAAATGAATACTATTTGTCGGATGAGTTATCTTGAAAGCCAACTAATAAATCTAAACTTAAAAATAACTTAATCAATTACTTGACTCACAATACAATTTGAAAACCATCTAGAAGGTCCCATATAATGGTCATCGGGAAAAAAGCTATTCTAAAAAGGAAACTACACTTTAAGATACAAAACTATGGTTTTGAATGGCCACATTAATCCATTCGGCCATCAACTTTTTTTTGTAAAATAATTGAACCCTAACTATATTAAAGAGCTTAAAGAAATGACTCATTGGTAAATACACTAATAGTATTAATCAAACGAGACTTGTAACCACTAATTTTAGATTTTTCTTTGGTTTGAACTTCTTTAATAAGCCAACTAATGATAATGCAAAAGCACTCCTTACATGAACCCTAAAACAAAGAATCTCACATCTTTTATTGAGATAAATAGACACTAATATTGTGTTTTCATGTGCTTTATAGGTAAAAATATTTTAGAGGCATAACGAAGTTAAAAAAATATCAAATTTGAGAAAACTCCATCAATGGTGCAATTTGAAGGGAGATAGTGCTTGTATCGGTAAATGGGTAGTAAGAGATTAGAATTCAATATGGTGTATTTCATCTTCTATATTACCAAATGAGGAAATTTTATATGATTAAGAAAGATCTTTGAATGCACTTTAATATTTGTTTTTTTTTTTGAATTTCTCCTGAAACAGTTGGCAGCTAGGTTAAAATTGAGGTCGAAATGACAATGCGACTCAACCAGTTCATAGCTAACACATTTCAAAAAAATTGGCCATATATAGAGTTACAAAAGTCCAAATTCAATTATTCTTGGACCATTAGAAAGATAAGAGGAAGATCTAGTTATCAAAGTCTAATTTGGTTGCTAAAAGTCTCAAAATATTAGTCCAAGTTAGTACAAGTGCATAGGAACCAAAACAAGGAGGGTAAAGGGAGAGTTGGGTCTGGTCTCTTAGGCTGATATGACCATGTTCGACTATTGCAAACCATTTTAGTCAATTTTATCCTTTGAACCCTCTAGATCCTTTTTGTTGGTTTTTGACCACTTGTAATGAGCCAACAAAGTATAACTCCAATAAAAACTCTTCTTTAGGTCACTAGAAAGGGGAACCTTTGAATTGAAAAAACAAAGGCTAGCCAAAAAAAAAGAGGCTAGCCACCACAAAAATCTTCTAGTTTCGGATGCTTGAGAGTTTAGAGAGAAAAGATTCAATCCTTGGAGAAAGTTGGAGCTTGGGGTTAGAGAGTGAGTGTGGACTAGTTCCTCTTGTAAACAGGGAGTTCTGTATACTCTAATATTTGAATCTTTTTACATTATGTGTGGCTAGATTTTTGTATATTCGATATTATGGGTTGTTGATATCTATCATTTTTGTGTTGATTTATGTTATGGATAATGCTATTTGATGTCTAATGGAAAATTTTTATTTGAAAAGCATGCAAATTATGTAGGCCTCATAACTTGTGTGTATGGGTGCTTGTGAGGGTGTTCAATTTACATTAAGCCTAAACCATTGCTATTGAAACTATAATACTCCTAGTATAAGAATATGTTGAGGGAATTGGTAGGTTTAATATTGTAAATGTACCTTATTAAATGGCGCAGTAGACCAGGAATAACAGCCTTATCATTCTATTCTATTGACTAGGAATAGAAGAGTGAAAAAGACCATTGTCTCTTTAAATGCATGATCCTATAGATAAATCACACAAATAGGGAGAAATAGAGATATCCCTAATCACTTCTTAGGTATTAAATCATAATTCTTGGTTTCCAATTCCAGTTATAGTTGATAAATTAAAAATTTTCCCCAACTTTTCGAGTGTTAATTTTACTCAATTTCCTTTTCCTTAGCAAAATTGTAATTCTTGTTAGATTATGCCCTAAGGACCAATCATGTGATGATGGCTTAGGCATATATTGTATCATAATGTTTATAATTAATGGCAATGATTATTATTTTTATTTCTATATCTGCGTTTAATGAATAAATATGATAATGTCCCAGGAATTTAATTATTCTAAAATCATCCCTAGTCAAGTATTATCATTAAAGGGAAAATGGTAATGCATTAAGACTAGCATGTGTAGTGATTGATGACATGTGTCACGATATGAGAAATGCTACATGGGTTATTACATGAAGTGTCATAAGCATATCTCATAGTGATGATAGTGTAAGTGATCCTTAGACTTGAGATTTTCAGAAATCTCAACATGAAGAGTTGTATGTTTTGATGCTACTAAATGTTACTCGTAAAAAGGTGAACTATAAAAGTAGCAATTGGATATGCAATAAATCATGTAGTAAGATGTTGAATGATCAAGATAGGATTTACCCCTTCTAAGTAATAGGAGTGATATCTTTGCGCCCCTTGATCAAGTGATACTATAAAATGCATGGTCGTGTTCAAATGAGTCGATATGTGATATTGAGCTCATTTGCTTAGATGTGTCTACTTATGAATCAAGAAACACAAAGATTGAACTATGCGAGTGTGACACGTTCCATGGCTCGTGTTCAATCAAGATATTTAGGGCAAAAGGATTTAATTACATGGTAACATTTATCACAAGAAAAGTAATGTCGAATTACTAATATTCTTATAACTTGGGTAGCATTGATGTGTTCCTAGACACCGCTCAATACTTATGGTATAAAATAGATTTTATGTCATTGCCAAGTTATAACAACCTATTGGGTTGCACACTTAGATCGTATCCAAAAAGAAGTGTAAAATTCATGTAATGAATTTTTTGGTTAATTTAAGAATCCTATTGCGAATATGACTATATAAGGTTTTCCGATTAAGGGTGGTATTTGGATTTGTGACTAAATCGTTTTGGTTTTGTGTTAATAAATTCGAAACAATTATGGATTTATTAATTCATGTGAAAACCAAAATTAGAAAGCCAAATTAGAATGAGATTCTTGTTTTGGAAGCCACTGAAATTTAGAAAGTTCCAAAATAGATTAGAACTTGTAGTTCAATTAAAACTCTTTAGAAGAAGTTTTACCTTAATCTATTTCTATATATATATTTAGACTTATAATTTCATAAGCCACTCAACCCTAATGTGAGCAACAAGATCACATTCTTTTGTTGCATCAAACAAGTTGAAATCAATTTTCTTGGAGAAGAAAATTCTATGGCAAAAGACAACCAAAAACCAAACCTTTTTCTTTATTCAGCAAAAAATAATTTTGTGGCATTTCTTTTGAAGAAATAGTCACGAATTTTATCAAGAAAACAAGAAGCCTTTCAGCTATTATTTGGAGAAAAATCAGCTACTGCTTCTGTGTTAAAAGAATAAGAAAATTCGAAGCTTAGAGAAGCTTGGAAGTTGCAAACCAAAAACAGAATCCCAAGCTAGCATTAGGTTTTTGTTGCTTCTTCCTTTGGTTAATTGTGTGACAATTAACTTGGGACATGGAGACGATCGTGTGGATACCATAGAGGCAAGGCTGTATTGGTTTTGCTGGTAGTTCGACGATCAATAATCTTCACAAGAAAGTTCTACTGCTACCGATAAAAGTAAAACTCCTCACAACTAGTTTGATTTCACTTCGTAAGGATATTTGGAGGAAATCAAAAATTTTAAATTTCCGCTGTGTGCTGTATTTGATTTCCTACATTTCTTAACTAGTTCAATTGTCCTCTAGCTTTTAGATAAAGATTAAATCCCTTAAAATAACAGCATCCTGGTAGGATCAACCCTACGTCCACAGTATAGCAACAAGCATGCTTGTGCTTAATTATGTGAATTTAGATTAATTATTACTTGATTAATTGTGGTATTTTTATTCCAATTTGAACATATCACCCATTGAGTACTTATTTAAACTTCTTGGACCTAGCCCTTGTTATGGGCCCATGAATGCATTTGAGTTGATCTTGATTCACACTTTTTAAACTTGAAGGTTCATAGATCATGCATTTAACTTGATCATCCATGCCTCCATTAAGCTCTTTCACACCTTGGCTTGAATCTAATTGTATTTATAAACCTTGATCTCCGTCCCTTAGACTACTACTCTTCCATTTCACATTGAAGGACTAGGTACAATAATGGTTATCCTCTTTTCCATGTAACACTTATAACAACTCGGAAAGAGCCCTTCCAAGCATTGCTTTCTAAATACTTCCTATAGAGTAAGCTGCCAAGATAACGAATGACATTATGACATTTCAACAACTAGATGGTGAGTCATTATATGAGGCACTGGAGCGGTACAAAGAGTTGTTGACAAAGTGCCCCAGTATGGTATTTTTGAATGAATTCAAGTCTACTTTCTACAATGGGTTGGTGGGACATGTCTTTGAAAGATACCTCATAGCTTAGAAACTATCACAATGACTATTAATGGCCTTCAATTCTTTCCATACCAAGAAAAGTGGGGCTCCATGAAGTGGTGATGGGAACCGAGGAGCCATTCAAGGAGCCATTCAACCTACTCACCAAGCATTTGATCCGCCGTGACATATTATGGGTCTGATGACGAGAGTTAGGTCCAAATGACTTCAAGAAATCTTAAATGGTTTAATCCATGATATCCAAGCTCGTCAAGCATGTAGCCAAGACTTGCAAATCATTAATTTACTGCAAGTCCAATTTGAAGAACACTAGTTTTGCCTTGTCCGAATTCTAGTGTATTAATAGGCCAAGTGTTTAGTTATTTTATTAGCATTAATATTTTATTAGTATTAGTTATTTTATTAATAGGACTGAAAATAAGCTTTAAGAAGTAGCCCTTGCTTGCCTTATTTTTTTGGCCGAATTCTTGTATTATTTGGGGCCGAATTTGTCCTTATTTTTAGTAGCCAAATTTGTAAATTTGAAGGAAGTCTTAAAGGGCCAAAACTCTAAGTTCAATTGGCTTTAGGGTTTTTGTTTCCTTTTTATTTTAAGGCTACCCTTTAATTAATTAAAAGAGCTTTGCCGCCGTACAAAATTAGAGTAGGATTAGGATTTTTAGTTGTTACCTTTTTAAGACATTCTTGTATTTTATTTAAAGGCCATTTGGCCATGAGCATCAATATGCAAGTTGAGAATTATTTGTGATATTACGTCCTTGAGAGTTTGAGTGAATCAATCTCTTCATTTTCCAAAGAACAACGGGTGATGTGTATGGGACCCAATTTTACCCATCTAGAACCGAAGGCTAGACCTTTGTCTCATCTGAGAATCAAAGGTCGGACCTTAGCGACATGCGAGGGCCAAAGGTGGGATGAATCAAAGGTCGTACCTCGACGACACGCGAGGGCGAAAGGTGGGACCTCAACAACATGTAAAGGCCAAGAGCCTAAGCTTTAACAGCATGTCCTCCAGCTAGACCTTGAACTCTGAGTCTGAAAGCTAAGAATAGAAATGTACTAAAATCACACCTAGTGCATGGGACCTCTAACTCTTAGGATATGTGGTGGGAACTCAGTGAGGTTGTGCTTATCCGTAAGTGCGTAACACCATGCTACAATCACGGAGAAATACAATGGCGTGCAATCAGTAGTTACAGCTGTAGCCAACGGGCTGAAATGTGATAGCGAATCCCGCAAGGGAAAATGTATATTGTAGGAAACCAAATCAAAGAACGCAGCGGAAATTTTAAAATTTTGTTGATTTCCTCCAAGGATCCATACGAAGTGAAGTGAAACCGGTAGGTGGAATTCATACCTTTTCTTGTAACGGTAGAAGATCGTATGTCGAATGTCGAATCACAAGCAAAACCAATCTAACCTTGCCTCTATGGTATCCACACGATCGTCTCCAAGTCTCAAGTTAATTGTCAAACAATTAGCTAAAGAAAGAAATAACAAAATCTTTTAGTGCTAGCTAAGATTTTGTTACTCGGGTATTCCCTCAAGTTCTTAACTCAATGATTGGTTTTCTTTCAAACTCTCAACTTAAAATTTGTTTTGTTCTTATTTCTCAAATAAGGATTGGCAATTTTATTGAATAAGAAAAGACTAAAGAACAATAATTCATGAACTAAAGAATAGCTCAATTTTTCTCCAACAAAGAAAGCTTAAATAGAAAATTTTCAAAATGAAAGTGTCCCATCGGTTTTCTTCATTTGTTCATCCATGTGAACAGCTGCCTTTTCACATTTCATATTCTAGAAATTGAATTGTAATATGTTACACATGGTTGTCTTTTCATTTTCATAAAATGAGTTACAATGTATTACATATACATTCATGACTACCTTTTCATTTTCCAATATCCATTTTGATTATTATTTAATTAATAAATCTAAAACTCATTTTGGATTTATTAATATTAATAGAACCAAAATCTTTTGGTCTTAAATCCAAAACCGTTTTAAAACAAAACCCGATAGATTCCTATTCTCAATAGGATTCTTAAATTAACCAAAATTTCATTACATGAATTTTGCACTTATTTTGGATACGATCTAAGTGTGCGACGGTTCTCATAACGTTGGCATTGGCATAAAATATATTTTATGCCAAAAATAATGAGCGGTATATAACAACACATCAATACTACCCAAGTTATGAGAATATGTGTAATTTGTCATTACATTTCTTGTGATAGGTATTACCGTGTAATTAAATCCCTTTGCTCTAGATATCATGATTGAACACGAGCCATGGAGCGTGTCATGCTCGTATAGTTCAATCTTTGCATTTCTTGATTCCCAAGTAGACATATTTAAGCAAATGAGTCCGATACCACATATCGACTCATTTGAGCATAGCCATGCATTTTATGGTCTTACTCAACCAAGAGGCCCAAAGATATCACTCCCATTATATAGGAGGGGCAAATCCTTTCTTGATCACTCAACATCCCACTACATGATTTATTACATATCCAATTATTACTTTTATAGTTCACCCTTTTACGGGTAACGTTTATTAGTATCAAAATATGTAACTCCTCATGTTGGGATCTCTGAATATCTCAAGTCTAAGGATTATTTACACCATCATCACTATGAGAAATATTATGATACTTTATATAATAATCCATGTAGTATTTCTCATGGCAGGTCGATCCAGTAGATAGTTCTCTAACATATACCTATGTGTTGACTTGATATCTCATATCATGAACCATTTCATCAGTCACTACACATACTAGTCTTAATGCATTATCATTGTCCCATTTAATGATAATACTTGACTAGGGATAATTTTAGAATAATTAAATTCTTGGGACATTATTATGTTTATTTCATAAAACACAGATATAAGATAAACATAATAATTAGTGCCATTAATTATGAACATTATGATACAATATATGCATATACCATCATCATATGATTGGTTCTTAGGGCATAATCCAACATATATAAGCCCTGCAAATGACCAGGTATAGGGAAACTTTTTGACGACTGAAAAAATATTATACTCTAACTAAGGTCTGACTTAGGCATTGGAAAATTTACCTAAGAGAACCACTCTGAGATCTGTTTTGTAGGAACATCAGGAAGACAAAGAATCTCAGGTCAAAATCATCTCATTGGATTTGAATCGGGTTGCGGATTTGTGAAGGAATATTTGCAATCTACTTTCTCATTCCGACCGATAGTAAGATAGTGGATACTAGAACTGGAGGACAGAGGGCAACCGAGGGAAGTAGCTGAGAAAGAATACGGTGTAGTCATTCAGGACCTACAGAAAATGATCCATTGCGTTTAGGTGGAATCCTCGAACAATTGGAACACTCCTTCACCCATGAAAGCGAGCATTCACGGTGCATTGTTTCAAATCGGGACAACTCTCCATCACGAAAACAATATGAGGCAGATGCAAGGGCCTTTATAGAGTAACACCGTGCGCAATTTGAAGAGTTTCGTAGAGCTAGGTATAATCCACATCCATCCGAGGCTGAACCAAGACATAATAACCAAGAGCATGGCTGACGGAGGAGGAATGACAATGAAAATGAAGCTTTAGCCTCCCATGCTAACAATAATTATGCAAATGACCGTTTTAAGGTTAGGACGAAGCATGACCCAAAGCGTCCCGACATGATGATTTCCCTCCAATCAGCAACAGGGTGGTTGATGATATTCACGGTCTGTTGGATTCTGATGATGAATGGGACTCTTATCACCTTTCACACCTGATATCATATAGTACCCAATGTCGGTAGGATTTAAATTACCTAATGGAATTCCATTCTTTGAGGGGGACTCTGACCCCCTAGACTTTTTACCGTGGTTCAAATATGTGATGAATTTCAAAAATGCTCTGATAGAGGTGATGTGTAAAACGTTCTCCATCTATTTGAGTGGAACGGCGCGAGTGTAGATCGATGGCCTACCACATAATAGCGTCTCGTCATTCAAACGGTTGGCTTAACTTTTCCATACCTGCTTCTTTCAGAGGAAAAAGTTCCACAAAATGGCTGCAAATCTGATGAATCTTAAGCAAGGGAAGGATGAATCCCTCCAGTCGTATGTGGAAAGGTTTTACGATGAAAGCCTTCAAGTGGCCGATCGAACAGATCAGTTGGTAATCTTTGCTTTTATGAATGGTTTGAACCCTGGACCATTATACACGAAACTAGCACTGGACACTCCAACTAATACTTAAGCGCTATGGCAAATGGTGGAGAGTTAAACGAAAGAAGAAAAAACCAATAGAAAGAAGAGAGAAAATGAGAAAAAATGAGAAAAGGCATTAAAAAGATGCCAAATGGAAGAACCCCCAAAAGATCACCTTCGATAGGCTAAACTATAATCGGGGTAGCCTAGAGCCTCAAATTCAAGAAAAAAAGTCTCTCGCCGTTAACCAATAGTCGCTCTGAGATCCTATCTATACGTAGGGATCTCCTCGACCTCCGATCTTGTTAACTGCAACATCTCATAAAAAAACCTCGACACCTTTGGTATGCTTTCCACAATGACTATGGACATGATACTGAGAACAACAAAGATCTCAATAAAGAGATAGAAGATTGCATCCGTAATGGGATGCTCGGTCAGTATGTCCAAGGTGGCACTCAAGAGCCCAACCTCGGTCTGGAGGCTGGGAAAGTGGCTACCACTCAAAAAGGTGAGGTGGAAGACAACACGAGCGAGGTCCACCTTCACATCAAACAAAATATTGTCAAAGGTGAGACCCTTCTATGAATCAACCATATCAGTAGTACCAGAACAACTCTCCGCAACAGCTAACATCTCAACCTTTGCCTAATGACAACCGCAATATTTACTAGTGTCATTCACGCCATATTTGGTGGTTATCCAGAAGATCAGTCATAGTCTGCGATCAAAGCCAATGTTAGGAGAATTCCTCCTCAAAAACCAATCCACAAATGCTTTAAACCTTCAAAGGTTATCTTTTCTTTGGAGCAAGACGCGGTTCCCACCATTAGCTCGCATAACGACACTTTGGTTATTAAAGCCATAGTCTCAAATAAAGATGTACACTGAGTTTATGTTGATAATGGTAGTGCAGTCGATGTCCTATATATTTATTGTTTTTGCAAGTTGGGGATCCACTTTACAGTATGAAAACCGTCCAGTATGCTTTTAGTAACATTTGCTCACGAAATCGTTCATCCAGTGGGCATAATCACACTCACAGTTACAGTGGGGGAGTAACCCCAGAACAAAACTATAATGATGGATTTCTACGTCATGGATGCCCCATCTCCTTTCAATGCAATCATTGGGAGATCATGAATGAAAAAGGCTAAGGCCATTTGGTCACGTTACCATTTGGTCATGAAATTCTCTACAGAGCATAGAGTGGCATCAATTCGATGAGATAAGTATGCGGCAAGGGAATGCATGTGTATTTCCATCAAAGGTAAAAGTACTTTGACGAAAGGTGTACATACCATCCAGACTCCGAAAATGTTACAATTTGACCCCAAGATGACACCTCAGGGGAGAATAGACAAAGGCAAAAGTGCAATAGTTCCTTCCGAAAATCCTGAGGTCACACCTCGGGACGTCAAAAAAATTGGGAATCCTTAGGTCACACCTCAGGATACCCTTGGAAACTCCGAGGCCACACCTCAGAGACCTTGAAATACCATGAGCTCTGAGGTAACACCTTATAGCTCCCAAGAGGTCTGTATGAAAAAAGGTTTTGTAGATATCACTGATGAAGTACAAGAAGTCATAGTAGATGACGGCCACCCTGACAGGACAATTAAGGTAGGAGATACACTGCCGACCTTAATCAAAGATTGTGTTATTCATCTCCTCCGCCAGTACAAAGAAGTTTTTGCATGGGGCCCAGAATATATGCCTAGGATTTTGCTATCTTTGATGACACAGAAGCTCAACATTAATCCCAGGGTGAAGCCTGTCCAGCAAAAGAAAAGATCGTTAGCCTCAGACAGAACCTGGTGGTCAATGAGGAAATGAAAAAGCTACTCCAGTCTGATATCATCAAAGAGGTATTCTACCCAACTTGGTTATCTAATCCAGTACTAGATAAGAAACCTAATGACAATTGGTGAATGTGCATTGATTACACTGATATTAATAAGTACTGCCCGAAAGATTGTTATCCCTTGTCAGTGATTGACCAGAAAGTAGAAGCCATTTCAAGATATGAGGTCCTTATGTTTCTCAATACCTATAAAGGTTATCACCAAATCCTAATGGCTGAAGAAGATGCCGAGAAAACAGCTTTCATCACAGAAATGAGAGTTTTCTACTATAAAAAGATGCCCTTTGGATTGGAAAATGCAGGAGCAACCTATCAATGCCTAGTCAACCAGGTGTTTTCCGATCAGAATTGTAGAAACTTGGAAGTATATGTCAATGACGTGGTAATAAAGTCGAAGAAAAGTGAAAGTGCACCTAGAGATCTGGAAGAAACTCTACAAACCATGTTAAAAGTTGGAATGCGTCTAAACCCCAAAAAACGTACTTTTGGGTAAGATTTGGTAAATTTTTGGGATTCATGATTTCTAAGAAAGGAATTGAAGCCAACGCCGACAAGATAAGGGCCACTGCCGAGGTGGCGCCTTCTCGAACCTTAAAAGAAGTTTAGAAGTTAACCGGGTCCTAGTAGTATTGAACTGATTCTTGTCATGGTCTGCAGATTTTCATCTCTCGTTCTTCCAGACATTGAGGGAAGCCAAGAACTTTAAGTGGAATGAAGATTGTCAGAAAGCTTTTGAGAAGTTTAAAAGGCATCTGGCAAGTTTGCCAGCACTTACGGTACCTACACTTGGGAAAGTCTTGTATTTATACTTAGTGGCCTCAAATAATGCTATAAGTGTGGTACTCATCCAGGATGTAAACAGCGTGCAAAAGCCAATATACTATATCAGTCCTGCCCTTCAAGAAGCCAAAACGTTGTATCTCCTATCAGAGAAGATAATCCTAACTTTAATTCATGCTGCCCGAAGGTTGTGACCTTATTTCCAAGCACATTCTATATATGTTCTTACTGACCAACCCATTAAGCAGATACTCTCCAAACCAGAGGCTTCTAGAAGATTGGCAAAATGGGCCATAGAACTGGGAGAACATGATATATACTACTAATCTCGATTAGCGATAAAGGCTCAAGCCCTTACAAATTTCATAGCAGAGATGCCTACTATAGTGACCCCGAAGATCAACCTTTTGCCGTCATTCAAGTCCACAGGAAATGAAATAGAGAGATCAAAGGCCTAGACCCTAAATGTAGATGGAGCTTCAAACGAAGATGGTAGCGGAGTGGGATTGTTGCTTCGAAGTCCGAGGGGCACAGAAATTACATATGATTTACGTTTCGACTTCAAAGCAACTTACAATGAAGCTGAATATGAAACCTTGATCACAAGACTAAAGCTAACTCAAAGTATGAAAGCACAAGAAGTACATGCCTACAGTGGCTCCTAGATAGTCGTCAATCAGGTACAAAGTTCCTACGAAAGTAAGGAACCTCAAATGAGGAAGTACCTCAACAAAGTATGTCAACTTAACCATTATTTTGATGGTTTTAAGATTATACAAATACCCAGGTCTAGAAATAAAAGGGCTGATGCCCTAAGCAACGTAGCATCATCAGCCTTTTCTCACCTTAACAAGAAGGTTCTGGTAGAAGTACTTCCTTATAGGAGCACTAAAGAAAAAAATCAAAATGACTATCGAAGAGATGAGAGATAACTGGATGTCTCCCATATGGAGATATTTACATAGCAGATAATTGCCTAATGACAAGAATGAGATGATAAAATTGAAGCTAAAGGCGTCCTGCTATGCAATACAAGATGGCATCCTTTACAAATTATCCTACCTCAAACCTTTGCTTAGATGCATTGGACCTCAACAGGCGGACTATATACTCCAAGAAGTGTACTTTGGATCTTGTGGATGCCACACAGAACCCCGCATGCTCGCTAAGAAGATCATTCGTTGGGGTTACTACTGATCGACCATGTTTAAAGATGCTCATGACTTCGTGCAAAAATGTGTTAAATGACAACTTCATGCTCCCATAGTTAGAAGACCCCAAATGGAGTTTATCAATATCCAAGGCTCGTGGCCTTTCACACAATGGGGAATTGATATTCTGGAACGTTTTCCAGAAGCACCAGGACATTTGAAGTTCTTACTAGCCGCCATCGACTACTTCACTAAGTGGGAAGAGACTGAACTTTTAGCTACTACCATTGGAAAAAAAAAGTCCTGAAGTTTGTGTGGAGCAAAATCTTTTGTAGATTTGGTATCCCTCATGTGATTATTTCAGACAATGAGAAACAGTTTGCAAACGATTCTTTCTGCTCTTTGTGCGAAGAACTTCAGATTAAACAAAACTTCACTTCCGTAGTGCATCCATAAGCCAACGGCCAAGTTGAAGTCACAAATCACACAATACTATAAGGACTCAAGACTTAGTTGGACAAAGCAAAAGGAAATTGGGTGGAAAACCTCCCAAATATCTTTTAGGCTTATCGCACTACACCTTGGACAACGACGAAAGAAACCCCTTACAGCCTAACATATGGCTTAGAAACCGTCATCTCAACAGAGATTGGAGTTCCAAGTCCCAGAGTTGTAGCCTTTAATGTTGAGGCTAACGAAGAAGAGGTCCGGTCTAATATGGACTTATTGGAAGAGCGCCAAGATCTAGCCTTGGTAAAAAAAGCACAATACAAGTAGGCCATGGAAAAATATTATAATGAACGGGTGAAAATCAATGAATTTACCCCAGGAGATTTGATCTTACGCAAAAATGAAACAAGCCGAGCTCAAAAGCTTGGCAAGCTAGAAGCTAATTGGGAAGGCCCTTACGGGGTCATTGATGCGTCAATGTCTGGAAATTATTGCATGGCCACAATGTAGAAAATCAAATACGGCACGCAGCGGAATTTTAAAATTTTTGGTTTCTTCCAAGGATCCTTACGAAGTGATTTCAAACTAGTAGTGAAGTGTTTTATCTTATCAGTAGCAGTTGAACTTTCTTTTGAAGACTTTTGCTCATTGAATTATAGCAACACTTAGTAGAGCCTCGCCTCTATGGTATTCATACAATCTTCTCCAATTTCCAAGTTGATTGCCACACAATTAACCAAAAGAAGAAGCAGCAAATCCGAAGGTGCTAGCCCAGAATTCTGCTTTCAGTTTTTCAGGTTCAAAGCTTTTCTAAGCTTGGAGTTTTCTCCTTGTTTCTTTGACAATGAGGCAGCTGCTATTTTTCTCTAAGAATAGCTGAAGTGTTGCTTATGTTGTTCTTGAAAAATGGCTGTTGTTTTTTCACAAGAAATAGCCGAAATAATTTTCAGAACAAGCAAGAGAATGATCGGTTTTTTGGATTTCTGTTTTCCTATAAAATGTTTCTTAACAAGAAAAATTGATTTCGTGGGTTTTGATGCAACAAGACTAATGTTTTTTTGTTGTTCACATTTTAGTTGAAAGGCTACTAAAATTATAAGTCCAAATATATAGAAAATAGATTAGGGTAAAACTCTTTGAAAGAGTTTTACTTGAACTCCAAGTTCTAATCTATTTTTGGAACTTTCTAAATTTCAGCTCTCTAAATTTTATTAGCTGCCAAAACAATAATCCCATTCTTATTTTGCTTTCAAATTTTCAGCCCTCACTTGAATTAATAAATCAAAAACTATTTCGAATTTATTAACACAAAACCAAAACTATTTAGAATCCAAAATCAAATACTGATTTAAACCGGAAACCTTATAGAGTCCTATTCGCAATAGGATTCTTAAATTAACCAAAATTCATCACATGAATTTGACACTTCTTTTGGATACGATCTAAGTGTACAACCCAATAGGTTCTTATAACGTTGGCAATGACATAAAATCTATTTTATGCCATAAGCATTGAGCAGTACTTAGCAACACATCAATGCTACCCAAGTTATAAGAATGTTAGTAATTCTACATTACTTTTCTTGTGATAAATGTTACCTTGAAATTCAATCCTTTTGCCCTAGATATCTTGATTGACCATGAGCCATAGAGTGTGTCACACTCGCATAATTTAATTTTTGTGTTTCTTGATCCCCAAGTAGACGCATTTAAGCGAATGAGCTTGATATCACATATCGACTCATTTGAGCACGGCTATACATTTTATGATCTCACTTGATCAAGGGGGCCAAAGATATCACTCTCATTATATTGGAAAGGCAAATCCTATCTTGATTACTCAACATCCCTTTACATGATTCATTACATATCCAATTGCCACTTTTATAGTTCACCCTATTACGGGTAATATTTAGTAGCATCAAAACATGCAACTCCTCATGTTGGGATATCTGGTGACCTCAAGTCTAAGGATCACTTACACCATTATCACTATGAGAAATGCTTATGACATTTCATATAATAACCCATGTAACATTTCTCATGGTGGGTCAATCCAGTACATAGTTCTCTAACATGTACATATATGTTGACTTGATATCTCATATCATGACACATTTCATTAGTCACTACCCATACTAGTCTTAATGCATTATCATTGTCTCATTTAATGATAATACTTGACTAGGGATAATTTTAGAATAATTAAATTCTTAGGACATTATTATATTTATTCACAAAGCATAGATATGGAATAAAACATAATAATAACGAATTATCATAAATTAAAAGCATAATGATACAATGTATGCCAATACAATCTTCACATGATTGGTACTTAGGGCATAATCCAACAAACTCCCACTTGAACTAAGACCAATCAGTCATATCCCTAATGCCTAATGATCTAGTGTGATGATCATGTCTCTGCTGTGTTAGAGGCTTCGTCAGTGGGTCAGCGACGCTATCATCAATTAGTACTTTGCATATCTTCACATGTCCTCTCTCAATGATCTCTCAGATTAGATGAAAGCACCATAGTATATGTTTGAATCATTGGTAAGATCTGGGTTTCCTAGCCTGTGCAATGGCTCCATTGTCACCACAATAGAGCTCAATTGGATCGACAATGCTAGGTAAACTCCAAGTTCAGTTATGAACTTTTGATCCAAACGACCTCTTTTGTTACGTCTAATGCAACGATGTACTCGGCCTCTATTGTGGAATTAGCTACTGTAGCCTGCTATGAACTTTTCAAATCACATCACTACCATTTAGGCAAAACACATAACTTAACTGCGATTGATAATCATCCTTGTCGGTTTGGAAGCTTGCATCGGTGTAATGAATTACCTTGAGCTCTTCCTCACCTCTATATGTCAAAAATGTATCCTTAGTCCTTCTCAAGTACTTAAGGATATTTTTGGCAGTGATCCAGTGACGTTCACCGGAATCTACTTGATATCTGCTCGTTATGCTCAAAGCGTACGAGACATCGGAACGAGTACATAACATGGTATACATGACAGATCCAATAGCTGACGCATATGAAACTTTACTCATGCGTTGTCTCTCTTATTGTGTCAAAGGACACTGTTCCTTCGAGAGAATAATTCCATGCCCTATAGACAAGAATCATTTCTCAGATTCTTGCATGCTAAACTACTTTAGCACTTTATCTATGTATGTACATTGACTTAGGCCAGTCAATCTCTTTGATTTATCTTTATAGATCTTGACACCTAATATATAGGTTGCTTCATGTAAGTCTTTCATTGAAAAGTAACTTCCCAACCAAGTCTTTACAGATTGTAAAGAAGGGATGTCATTCACAATATGTAATATGTCATCCACATACAATACTAGGAAGACTACTGTGCTCCCACTAACCTTTTTGTAGACACAAGACTCATCTTCATCCTTGAAACCAAACTCTTTGATTGTATCATCAAATCGAAGATTCCAACTTCGAGAAGCTTGCTTCAATCCATAAATGAATCACTGTAGCTTACACACCTTTCCAACATTCTCTGGATCGACAAAACCCTCAGGTTATGTCAAGTACACATCCTCAAGAAGATTGCCATTTAAGGAAAGCAGTTTTGACATCCATTTACTAGATTTCATAATCATGGAATGCAGATATTGCAAGCAAGATCTTGATGGATTTAAGCGTAGCAACTGGTGAAAATGTTTTGTCATAGTCTATACCATTTGAACTTGCTTGAAACCTTTAGCGACCAATCGCCCTTAAAAGTGTGTACTTCACCATCCATGTAGGTCTTCTTCTTGAAGACCCATTTGCACCCTATGGGTTTTACCCCTTCAGGTGAATCAATTAAAGTCCATACTTGATTTGTATTCATAGATTCCATCTCAGATCTCATGGCTACAAGCCATATCTTAGAGTCTGGCCCCGACATAGCTTCTTAATAGGTCGTAGGCTCATCTTGATCCATTAGCAAGATGTCACCATTATGACTCACTAAAAATCCATATCTTTGTGGCTCACAATAAATCCTAGTGGACTTACGTGAGGCTTGTGTCTCTTGAGCAGGTACTTGTTCCACAATGGCTTGTGGTGTTTGCTCAATTTCCATCTCATCAAGTTCATTGCTATTTTGTGATTCTTGAACTTCTTCAAGTTCCATTTGTCTCCCGTTGGATTTTATGGAAATAAACACCTTTTCTAGAAAAACACCAGTCTGAGCAACAAACACTTTGTTCTCATTGGGATTATAGAAATAGTATCCTTTTGTTTCTTTCGGATACCCCACAAAATTATATTTATCAGATTGGGGTCCAAGTTTGTCGGAGACTTAACGTTTAATGTAAGCCTCACATTCCCAAACCTTCATAAAAAAACCCACTAGGACGTTTTCTAGTCCATATCTTATATGGTGTCTTTTGAATTGATTTAGATGGAACACGATTTAGTATAAAAGCGGCTGTTAGTAACACATGTCCCCAGAAGGAATTTGGAAGATCTGCATTAATCATCATGGATCAAACCATGTCTAACAAAGTTCCATTTCTCTTCTCGGATACACAATTCCATTGTGGTGTTCTAGAAGAAGTGAGCTGTAAGACTATCCCACACTCCTTTATATAGTCATCGAACTCTTGGCTTAAGTATTCACCTCCTCAATCAGATCGAAGTACTTTAATACTCTTGCCAAGTTGGTTTTGTACTTCATTGTTGAATTCTTTGAGCTTTTCAAATGATTCCGACTTGTGTCTCACAAAAAACACACAACCATATCTACTAAAGTCATTAGTAAATATAATGAAGTATTAAAATCACCTCTAGCCTGTGTATTTAATTGTCCACATACATCACTATGCATTAGTTCCAATAAATCACTTGCCCTTTCACTATGTTTCATGAAAGGGCTTTAGTCTGCTTGCCCAATAACGTGAGTCGCATGTTCTCATATGATTCAAAATCAAATGAGTCCAAAAGTCCATCCCTATGGAGTTTGGAATTGCGATTCTCGTTTATGTGGTCCAAAAGACAATGCCAAAGATAAGTTGGATTAAAATTATCTAATTTAATCCTTTTGGTATTTACGTTATAGATAGGCATGCCAAGATTTAAAATATAAAGGTCATTAGCCATTTGTGCACTACCATAAAAGATTTCATTTAAATAAAAGAAGCAACAATTGTCCTTTATTATAAATGAATATCCAATCTTGTCTAAACAAGAAATGGAAATGATATGCTTTGTAATGGAAGGCACGTAATAACAATTATCTAGTTCTAATAGAAGCCCTGAGGGCAAATTCAAGGCATAAGTCCCTACAGCTAATGCAGCAACCCTTGCTCCATTTCCCACTCGTATGTCGACTTCGCCTTTAGCTAAAGTCCTAGTTCTTTTAGTTCGTGCACATTTACACAAATGTATGAACCACATATGGTATCTAATACCCATGATGAAGAACTAGATAAATTAACGTCTATAACGTGAATACCTGGAGTGGAAGTTTCCTTCCTCTTCTTCTTAAGATCCTTCAGGTAAACTTTGCAATATCTCTTCCAATGTTCGGTCTCACAGCAATAGAAGCAGTTCCCTTCCTTAGTTACCTTTTCTTTAGGTTCCTCAAGTAAGGGTTCCTCTAGGACAAATCGCTTTTTCTCTTGCTTGAGGACTATCCTCAAGTGTTAGGAAACCAAATCAAAGAATGCAGCAGAAATTTAATATTTTTGGTTTCCTCCAATGATCCATACGAAGTAAAATCAAATTGGTAGTGATAAATTATACCTTTTTCAGTAGCGATAGAAGATCGTAGATTGTCGAATCACGAGCAAAACCAATCTAGCCTTGCCTCTATGGTATCCACATGATCGTCTCCAAGTCTAAAGTTAATTGTCACACAATTAACCAAAGAAAGAAGTAACAAAATTCTTTGGTGCTCGCTAAGATTCTGTTACTTGGGTTTTCTCTCAAGTTCGTAACTCAAGGTTTTGTTTTCTTTCAAGCTCTTAGCTTAAAGGTTTTTTGGTTCTTGTTTCTCAAGTAAGAAGTGATGGCTGTTTTTCGACAAGAGAAGACTAAGGAAGATAAATTCTTGAATCAAAAAGATTCCTAGTTTGATAGCAGAATTTTCTTTTAAAGAAGAAAGCAAAGACTCTTGACTTTTCAGGTAACCCATTATCTTCAATTAATAAAGACTCTTGGCTTTTTGGCTA
This sequence comes from Gynochthodes officinalis, assembly GCA_020080225.1. Taxonomy (NCBI): domain Eukaryota; kingdom Viridiplantae; phylum Streptophyta; class Magnoliopsida; order Gentianales; family Rubiaceae; genus Gynochthodes; species Gynochthodes officinalis. Next base: position 28,274,159 of record CM034615.1, on the reverse strand, counting down.
ACCCACTATTCCAATCAATGAAGACCCAATAAATTCCTATTCTCAATAAGATTCTTAAATTAACCAAAATTTATCACATAAATTTTACACTTCTTTTGGATACGATCTAAGTGTGCGACCCAATAGGTTCTCATAACGTTGGCATTGACATAAAATCTATTTTATGCCAAAAGTAATGAGCGGTGTCTAGCAACACATCAACACTACCCAAGTCATGAGAATATTAGTAATTTGACATTACTTTTCTTGTGATAGATATTACCGTATAATTAAATCCCTTTGCCCTAGATATCTTGATTGAACACGAGCCATGGAGTGTGTAATGCTCATATAGTTCAATCTTTTCGTTTCTTGATTTTCCAAGTAGACACATCTAAGCAAATGAGTCCAATATAACATATCGACTCATTTGAGCACGGCCATACATTTTATGGTTTTACTCAATCAAGGGGCCCAAAGACATCACTTCCATTATATAGGAGGGGCAAATCCTATCATGACCACTTAACATTCCACTACATGATTTATTACATATCAAATTACTACTTTTATAGTTCACCCTGTTACGAGTAACGTTTAGCAGTATCAAAACATGTAACTCCTCATGTTGGGATTTCTGAATATCTCAAATTTGAGGATTATTTACACCATCATCACTATGAGAAATATTATGACATTTAATATAATAATCCATATAGTATTCTCATGGCGGGTTAATCCATTACATAGTTTTATAACATGTACTTATGTGTTGACTTGATATCTTCTATCATGAACTACTTCATTAGTCACTACACATACTAGTTTTAATGCATTATCATTGTCCTATTTAATGATAATACTCGACTATGGATAATTTTAGAATAATTAAATTCTTGGGACATTATTATATTTATTTCATAAAACGTAGGTATGAGATAAACATAATAATCAGTGCCATTAATCATAAATATTATGATACAATATATTCCTATACCATCTTCACATACTACCATCATCATAATGTGCATGTCACAAATAATTGTCATTCATAATTAACACTTAAATATATTAATCTAATTAATTTATGATAATTGTTATTAAATCAAATTCTAGGGGTTTGAGTAATACATTATGCATGGAAGGTTCGGGTTTAAAATGCACATTTCGATCATTCTAGCTCATTAGAAATTTGTGAAAAAATATATCTCATATATTTTTGGCCATAATCTGATACATATATCACTTTTGGCCATACACAAACTTCAAAGCTATGTTTAATTCGGTCAAAGATGAAACACATCATATATGTTCCTTTTTCGGCCAAACTTGATCGTGAACAATTTGTGAATAATATATCATCTATATTTTAGGCCTCAACTTAATATATCATATAGATTAAATTTTGGCCAGTTACAAATAAATTCAAAATTATGTGCAATTCGGCCGAAAGAATTCAGAAAATTGAACCATTCAAAATTCATAAATTCAAGCCTTCCAAAATTTCAGCAAATCTGAAACTTTCAATTGGAATTATTATATATCACATTTATAATTTAGCCTTAATATTATATATATATCACATATTAATTTCAGCCTCAAAGTTAAAATTGAAACCAAATTGGCCCATGAAAAATTGCAAAAACTGAAATTCGGTTTTTCAGAAAAACCGAAACTAGCACAAAACTAGTAGTCCGGACTTGATAAACTTTTCTTGATAAAATTTGAAGCCAACCTTATATATCATATAAATAACTGGCCTCAATATGATTTAAAATATATTATTTTCAGTTTTAATAAAATTTATCAAAACCGAAACTCAAGACAACATGAAAAATAAGAACCTAACTAAAATTCCAGAAAAGCTGAATTTTGGTTCTTCCATGCACATTCATATATATATATATATGCAACATGAAACATGAAAGCATACCCTAAATTGATTTAATAAACATAAACATATCATATATGTTTAATGAACAACTTCACAAATTCAGATCTAATGAACAACTTCACATAATCCAAATTTTCAGCATGCTTATTCCTAAACAATTTAAGAAAATAAACATGTTTTCAAATAAAACCAATTTGAGCCTTTGTAAGTGACTCTAATACCACTATAGGAAATCAAATATGGCACACAACAGAACTTTAAAATTTTGATTTCCTCCAAGGATCCTTACAAAGTGATTTCAAACCAGTGGGGAAGTATTATACCTTATCTATAGCGGTTGAACTTTCTTTTAAAGACTTTTGCAAGTCAAATTACAGCAACACTTACCAGAACCTTGCCTCTATGGTATCCATATGATCATATCCAAGTTCCAAGTTAATTGTCAGACAATTAACCAAAAGAAGAAGCAGCAAATCCGAAGGTGCTAGCCCAGAATTCTGCTTCCGGTTTTTTAGGTTAAAAACTTCTCTAAGCTTCGGTTTCTCAGACAATGAGGCAATTGCTATTTTTCTCTAAGAATAGCTGAAGTGATTCTTATGTTTTCTTGAAAGATGGCTGATGTTTCTTCACAAAAAATAGCCAAAATAATTTTCAGAACAAGCAAGAGAATGATCAACTTTTTGGTTTTCTGTTTTGCTGCAGAATTTTTCTTCACAAGAAAAATAGATTTCGTGGCTTTTGATGCAGCAAGACTAACGTGTTTTTGTTGTTCATGTTTTGGTTGAAAGGCTACTAAAATTATAAGTCCAAATATATAGAAAATATATTAGGGTAAAACTTCTTCTAAAGAGTTTTACTTGAACTCCAAGTTTTAATATATTTTTGAAACTTTCTAAATTTCAACCTTCTAAATTTTATTGGCTGCCAAAACAAAAATCCAATTCTTATTTTACTTTCTAATTTTTGGCCCTCACTTGAATTAATAAATCCAAAACTGCTTCGGATTTATTAACACAAAACCAAAACTATTTAGAATCCAAAACCAAATACCGGTTTAAACCGAAAACTCTATAGAGTCCTATTCGCAATAGGATTATTAAATTAACCAAAATTCATCACATGAATTTTACACTTCTTTTGGATACGATCTAAGTGTGCAACCTAATAGACTTTTATAACATTGGCAATGACATAAAATCTATTTTATGCCATAAGCATTGAACGGTGTCTAACAACCACGGTTATAAAACTCGGCTCCGACCGGCCAGTGAACCAAACCCCAGACCGGTTCGAGTCAAGCCATCTGGTCTGGTTCTTTGCAAATTTTTTTCTGAAAAAATGGCCAAAACGATGTGCCATCCGGTCTAGTTCTTTGCAATTTTATTTTTTTTTACAAATGGCCAAAACGATGTCGTTTTGGCCATTTGTTAAAAAAAAAAAAAAAAAAAAGAGCAGCTGATAGGCGCTACTGTGCGCATGTCAGCTGTTGAAGTGACGCACGCCCAATGGGCGCGCGCCATATGTCATATTTGCAAACTATCCACCACTAATTTCCAAAGGCTATTTCACTTTTTTTTTCTTTTTTTAAAAACAAACTTCACTAACAAGTATAAAATATTTTTCTCTACAAATTGACATGCACTTTGCCTATTTTTGCTACAAGATTTGATTTTCTTAAATGTAATATAAATATAAAATAATAATATATTTATAATTTATCTTTAAAAAATATATTAATAAATTTTTTAATATTAATATTAAGTTTTATTTTTATTTCTTTTATAACAAAAAAAATACCAAACAACATAATTATTAATTTTATAATTAATTTTAAAATATTTTATATTTTTTTAAAATATTTTGATATTATTTTTATTTTTTATTAATTTTATAATTGACCTACCAGTTCGACCATTGACTCACCGGTTGAATTATTGACTCGTTGACCTGAAACCTCGACCGAGTCGACGACCGGTCCAAGTTTGATAACTATGCTAACAACACATCAATGCTACCCAAGTTATAAGAATATTAGTAATTCGACATTACTTTTCTTGTGATAAATGTTACCATGCAATTCAATCTTTTTGCCCTCAATATCTTGATTGAACACGAGCCATAGAGCGTGTCACACTCACATAGTTGAATCTTTGTATTTCTTGATCCCCAAGTAGACACATCTAAGCAAATGAGCTTGATATCACATATCAACTCATTGATATTGAGCTCATTTGAGCACGGTCATGTATTTTATGGTCTCACTTGAACAAGAGGCCCAAAGATATCACTCCCATTATATAGGAGGGGAACTCCTATCTTGATTACTCAAAATTCCTCTACATGATTCATGACATATCCAATTGCCACTTTTATAGTTAACCTTTTTATGGGTAACATTTAGTAGCATCAAAACATGCAACTCCTCATGTTCGGATCTCTGATGACCTCAAGTCTAAGGATCACTTACACTATTATCACTATGAGAAATGCTTATGACACTTCATATAATAACCTATGTAGCATTTCTCATGGCAGGTCGATCCAGTAAATAGTTCTCTAACATGTACCTATGTGTTGACTTGATATCTCTTATCATGACACATTTCATCAATCACCACACATACTAGTTTTAATACATTATCAATGTACCATTTAATGGTAATACTTGATTAGAGATAATTTTAGAAAAATTAAATTTTTGGGACATTATTATATTTATTCATAAAACGCAGATACATAAATAAACATAATAATCATTGCCATTAATTATGAAAATTATGATACAATTTATGCCTAAACCATTATCATATGATTGGTTCTTCGGGCATAATCCAACACACAATGGAGGGGAACTTATTACCCCAAATCTGGCATGTTAGCAATTTGAAGCATTTTTATATTTAAGGTCTTGTTTGATGAATACAATATCATTTATATATTCACTCTTTTTAAATCGAGTAGGGGAATGATGACTGCCTTGAACTAGGTTCAAGGTTGGTGAAACTGCCTTGCTAAATCTTAAATCGATGAAATCACGTGTAACCTTGGTTCAGTTGAGTTTAGCTGCGAACTCCATAACATCCCAAGCGGGTGAGAGGAATATGAACATCCATAAGAGTGACAAAATGGGACATCCTTCGGGGTAAGAAAAAGTTAACATTTATCAAATCCCGAACACCCTAAAGGGTGGGGATCTTGGATCACTCAAAGTTCCCAAACATCCTAAGGGGTGGGAATTTTGGATCACTCAAAGGTCCTAAACATCCTAAGGCATGGGGATCTTGAATCATTCAAAGTTCCCAAACATCCTAATGGATGGGGACCCAATGAATAAAATTGAATTACTTTAATTAATAAACATAGTATAGACAGAAAGGGTTTATAATTTCCTTTTTCCTTTTCTCTTTTCCTCCTCATATTTAATTCTATCCTGAAGATACTTTTTAAACACTACCTCTTTTCTCTTGTACACAGCGGTGTCTTGCTGACCTTGTTGGGCCAAGAGTTCCAACTCTTCCATCATCACTTCAACAGGGTCTCTATTCGCAGGCACCACTTTCAAGCGAGTCTCCATCTTTTCAATTTTCAATCTCTAGGTTTTGCACTCAAACTGCAATTCAAAGATCTACTTCTTATACGGTCTACGTGCACCTTGGAGACCCTAAATTTCTCACTATTTACTATTAAGCTCATCAATCATGGCACAAACTACTTCATCCCTACCCTTCAACTCATATGTAACATCCTCGATCTCAGCGAAGAGTGTGGCAATCCTCTCCTTATTCTTTTCATTCTCTACATTAATTGATCTCTCCCTAAGGATCAAATACCCCATTGCCCATTGTTGTTTTACCTTGTCTTCTTTAATATTACGATTTAAATATTTGAGACAAGCAATTTGATTCTTGAGATCTTTATTCTCATTTCCTATTCTAAGTACAGTACCTTGAAGCTCAGTATATGTATTTTCAAATGTCCTAACTTTCTCATGTAATTTATTAATACCTCTTGAAGGCAACCCTGATATAATAGGAATAAAAAGATAAAAAAAACCTCAATTAGAACTTCATTAATCTAAAAGAGAATTGTCCTTACAAAAATAAAAAACAGAAACACAAATAAAAAGGCCTAAAACCTAGCCTCTTTCTGGGGCTCTTGAATCCGAGACGAGGTCCCATCTTTCTACAGGTTTTAGGGGGCTTCACCTTCTGGGATCATGAGGTCCAGGTCTTCATCAACTAAACAGGCATCAAGCTTCTCTAAGGTCATAGGAAAGCTTTGAGATCCCAGATGTTGTAATAATGTAAAGGAACTATCAAATCCCTTGACAGTATCAATATAGGCCTTATTAGCCCTCGCCATAACCTCGGGGTCAAAGCCAAGCAGCTCTTCCAACTTAAGAGTTAGAAACCTCTCTTGAATCTCGATGGCTACTTCGTACCGTTCTATCTCCTTGGTAGCCTGAGACAAATTCACCTCAAAGTTGCCAAAGTCTTACGTGTGGAAGACCTTCCTCACTAGCAACTTTGCGAACGCCCCCTGGTCAATACTTTTGAACCTCTGGACCTCAAATTCTTTTTCTTTCAACTGTTAGCGGAAAGAGGATACTTCTTCCTCCAATTTCCTCCTCACCTCAAGGGATACCACCTATGCATCCCTGAGCTGAGCAACCTCAGTTTGATGCTTGGAGGCCTCTATGTCTTGCTCATTGGCCCTAATGAACTTTTGTCCACGCAATTAATGCTTGCAATTCCAACAATATGTCAAGTATAATACTTTTAATATATGTTCTTAAAAAACAACACAACTTCACTAAAGCCTTTTACCCATGGCACAACATAAGCCAAATTGTTGTTAAGGTCAACCGTCGACATCTCAGCCAACCTTCTCTGATAGTCCTTCATGCCTTGAACTATCACCCCCGGTGAGTTCCCCATGGGCATGAAAAAATGAAAAATTGCATCTGAGGCCGAATCCTCTGCCTCTCCCTGACTAGCCCTTTTTTTGTTGGCAGGGACCTTTCTTTCTTTTAGCTGGGGTTCCGGCCACAGCCACATCTTCATCAGCCTTCCTCTTTGAAGGCTCCCCTATCTCCACCTTTTTAATAGAAGTAGTCTCCTCAGCGCCAAATTGTGCCTTCTTCACTAGACCATTCTTGATTGTAGCGCTGAACTTCACCACTGCAAAACAAAAAGCATCCACAAAAGATTAATAAACACGATAAAAACAAAAATTCATTCTACGATATAAAAGCCCTACCATTCGGCTCTTTTTTTCTAACAGGTTGAATAATCAAATATCCGGTTTCTACAATGGTTGGGCTCAATTTGTACTTAACAAGCTCCTTCTCTGTGTAATTACCAATCCTTTCTTCTCGGACCTCTATATAAGCACGACCAGGAGGATTCTGCTTTTTCCGATTTGGATATGCATCATTCGTATCCCTGCAAAACCACTCCGTGTTTAATCCACAAACCTCAGATTTTACAAAGAAAAATCTCCTCTTCCATTCATGATGGGCTAAAAGCTTAACAACCTTCCTCTTGGACCTCGGGAAAAATGCAAAATATCCCATCGAGTTTGCTGACTTCTTCATACAATAAAAATACCTAAATATATCTACAGAAATCTTTATCTTCCTTTCTCGGCACAACACCTCCAACCCCATTATAGTTCTCACCCAATTACAGACCAGTTGGGCCAAGCTATTCTATAATAATCCAAAATGTCAAAGACAAGTTGACATACAGGAAACCTTATACCCGTTTTCAAGTGTTCCTTGTAAACTGCTAAATACCCTACAGGGGGATGACATGCCCTACCCCCGGAACTTACAGACCTAGCCCCATCTTCATTAGGAATATGGCCCCTCTTCCTCAACTCCCTAACATCGGCTTCCCAAAAAATCGTTGAAAGGGTCTTGGCAGTAGGCGCGAACTTTTTGGGGTACGCCACTGCCGACCGAACAACCAACTCCTCCATTTCCTCCGAGGATGAAATTCCCACCCCATATGACACTAGCCTACTCTCCAACTCACTCCCCTCTTCCTCGAAACTAGACACAGCAAAAACTTGTTTCTTCCTAGTCACCCTTCTTCTACTAGATTCCACTTCATCATAATCAGAAAACTTCCCTTGGCCAAATGAGCCAGAAGAACTAACCTCCTCACCGGCCAGGGACACAGTTTTTTCTTCCCATTTAGAAGATCTAGAAGACAAAGATTGAGCAGAATAAATTTACTTCTTTTTTTTTTAATCACTTTGACGGAACGGGGTTAAAAATCTCGCTGGTTAGAGACTGCCTCACTTTGCTGGACACTCGTTGAGAAAAAAAACTGTTCACCGAATACAAACTACAAAGCTTGTGAGCGGACAAAGGCAAATAAAGCAACAGCATAAGATGGAAGACCTAGAGGCGAAAAAAGACAACTTTTTATACAAAATCCTAAAGTTTCCTTGTGCGTCTCAACCAAATCTTCTCGAGCCCCATGGCATTAAATGTCGTAGCCTTAAAAGATGATCGCTATCTAATTACACAACTTACGATAAGTCTTAAAAGACAATAAACACGGTGATTCACATCATTACACATCTTTCTATTCCCAAAAACTCAAAAAGCCTAGGATTGATAAGACCTTGGCCTGCCATTGCCACACCAAGGTCTGGGGGGCTTATGATGTGTTTGGGCCCCAATTTTACCCATCTTGAACTAAAGGCTACACCTTTGTCTCATCTGAGAATCAAATGTCAGACTTCAGCAACATGTGAGGGTCAAAAGTGAGATGAATCAAAGGTCAAACCTCGACGACATGCGATGGCAAAAGGTAGGACCTCAGCAACATGCAAAAGCCAAGAGTCTAAGCTTCAACAGCATGTCCTCCAGCTAAACCGTGAACTTTGAGTCTGAAAGTTAAGAATAGAAACACACTGAAATCACACAAAGTGCATGGGACCTCAAAGTCTTAAGATACGAGGTGGGAGCTCAGTGAGGTCGTGCTTATCCGTAAGTGCGTAACACCACGCTACAATCACAGAGAAATACAATGGCGTGCAATTAGCAGTTACAACTGTAGCCAACGTGCTAAAACGTGATAGCGAATCCCGCAAATGGAGAGAAAATGTATATAAGCCTTGCAATCGACCAGGTATGAGGACACTCTCTAACGACTGAGAAAGTATTATACTCTAACTAAGTTCTGACTTAGGTATCGGAGAATTTATCCCCAAAAACCACTCCGGAATCTGTTCTGTAGGAACATCAGGAAGACAAAAAATCTCAAATCAGAACTATCTCATCAGATTTGAGTCGGGTTGTAGATTTAGCCTTCATCAACGGGCTAATGAAACTTGACTAGTTTGTGATGCTTATGAGTCTTATCAATCTAGTAGAACTCTAAGTTGTGGCGATGCTTCATCCATCAGTCTAAATTCCACCAGTTTTAGTGATTTCACAAGTCAAGTCTTGGGCTCTGATAAGAATCCAGAAGCTATTCAACCTACTCGCCAAACATTTAATCCGCCATGACATATTGTGGGCCCCGATGACGAGAATTAGGCCTAAATGACTTCAAAAACTCCTTAAGTGGTTTTATCCATGACATTCAAACCCGTCAAGCATGTGGCCAAGACTTGCAAATCATTAATCCACTACAAGTCCAATTTGAAGAACATTAGTCTTGCCTTGACCGAATTCTAGTGTGATGATGGGCTGGATTGTTTAGTTCATTTTTGCAACATTATTTTTAGGTCCTTATTAGTTCTTGAAGGGCCAAAATAAGCCTTAAAAGGGCTGCCCTTTTTTTTTTTAATTCTGGCCAAATTTGTCCATTATTTAGTAGCCAAAATTGTAAGTTTCAAGGAAGCTTAAAGGATCAAACTTCCAAGTCCAATTGGCTTTAGGGTTTTTGTTTTTTTTTATTTTAAAGTTGCCCTTTAATTAATTAATTAATTAAAAGAGCTTCACCACCCTACACAATTAGAGTATGATTAGAATTTTAGTTGTTACCTTTTTAAAATATTTTTGTATTTTATTTAAAGGCCATTCGGCCATAAGCATCAATAGACAAGACAAGTTGAGAATTATTTTGTGACATTATGTCCTTGAGAGATTGAGGGAATCAATCTCTTTGTTCTTTCAAAGAACAATGGGCTTATCAAATTTGACCAATTTGTGGTGCATTTGAATCTTATCAATCTAGTAAAACCTTAGGTTGTGGCGACTCTTCATCCATCAGTCTAAATTTCACTGGTTCTAGTGATTTCACAAGTTAAGTCTTTGGTCATGTTCGTTTGTTGTGTATTGCTGACTCTTTATAGTCAAGAGGTGCACATCAATTTGGTATCAAAGCTCTAGGTAACTTCAAAATTTTGTAGATTTTCTGTTTATATTTTTTTTAGTCAAAATTTTGTTTATAGTTTCCTATTAGTCAATAATCAATTTTCTTGTGGTAGTCAAATTAGTTGTTTAACCCTAGTATTCAAGACTCGATTTAACCTTTTATTGCTATCCACTTTTTGTATAGATAATTTGGGTTTTATTATTCTATGAAATATATATACGTACATACATACATACATACATATATATATATATATATATATATATATATATATATAATTGCCTACTATTTTTCTTGTTTATTCCTTGACATGGCCGAACTCCTTTTGTCTTCTTCATGGCCGATTGTTGTTGTTCTATTTTTGTGTTCTTCTTCATGTTGATAGAGTTTCTGCTGTAAATTGTTCTTTTTTGGTGAAAAAAAATAGAAGAAAAAGCCAAGAAAAAAAAACAAAAAACAGAAAGATCAAATCGGAAGAAAGAAATAAGAATAGGAGAAGAACAATTCTTGATTCTTGAATTTTTGTTCTTCAATTCTTGCATCCATGTTTCTTGAAATCTTGTTGAAGAATCCTTGTTCTTGAATCCTTTGTTTCTTGACTTATTTGGCCAAATTTACTTCAAGACTTGTGATAAAAAAAAAAGAAAATCTGCCTTCAAAACATGTGCACCAGTCTTGATTTTTTGTCTGCTCTTGAATTCTTGTTGCCATACTGCCTTCCTAAAAATTATTGTATTGAATTCTTGTTGAAGAGGTGTTTTAGTGCTTCAAGAATTGTGATAAAATTCTGCACTTTAGTCAAGCTTGGCAGAAATTCTTGACAACAAAATTCTGCACTTACTTGGCTGAAAAGTTCTCGATTGAAATTTTTTCCTTGGGTAGTTGATTGAGCCGAATTCTTGTCCCTTTCGGCAATTGTTGTTGGCCATAAAAATCTGCACCTTTGTACCCTTTCTTGACCAAAATGTTTATACAAAAAGGACTGCAAAAATTGTTTCCTAATTTGATTTTACTTGCAAGAATTAATTCCTATTTGTATTTGTTTTCCTTTTAGAGCTACCTTCCCTTAGTAATACTTCCTATTTGTTTCCTTTTAGATTCCATATTCAGATTTATCTAATTTCCTATTTTATAGTTTCTTTATTCAAGTCCACTTTGTAGTTGGATTTATTTTCCTATTCCTTTTTGATGAAATCCTAAGGGCCGAGACAACTACAACTCCACATGAAGCCGACCATGAAACTAGGCATCCACACTTAGATTCTTTGCAAGGGATTGGTGGTCCTATTACAAGGTCAAGGACTAAGAGAATGGAAGCTGCCTCAATCTCTTTCATAAATGAACCCATGGAATCCAAAACTAAGGTAGCAAGGAAGACTTCCGAACTTAGCTCATCATTTGTCATTCTAGTCATCCATGAAAAATCAAGAATGAAGGATCAAGTGTGGTTGATTTTCACTTGTGTAATTAAGATCCTTAGACCACTTCTCATCACAATCCAAGTTCGAATTTGGAAGGTTGGCAATTCTAGTTCAACACTTGTCATTTTACTTAGTATTGTAAATGATGAGCCAAGTGTTGTTCATTCTTCATGATCAAGTTAAAGAAGCTTCCAAATTGGAGTAAAGAAGCTCCAAATTCGGCCAAGGCCATGGTGATTAAAAGAATTACCAAATCCACAAAGCCGAATAGGAAATTCTGCTCAAGCAGAATTCAGCCAACACACTTGGATTAGTTTTAGGCAACTAATTGTTGTTTTATTTCCTTTTCTTATATTAATTGTTTCTTTTAAGTAATAGTTTCTTTAGTTAGTTTCCTAAAAGGCTAATCCAACTAGGGAATGGCTTTCTTAATTCTTACAACTTATAAACTATAAATAGAGGCATTCAGCCACAATGAAAGAGGAAGAATTTTGACAATACAAACTTGAGAGTTTTGTAGCTTTTCTTTGAGTTCTAGTTTAGAACTTGCTTTGAGTCTTTGAGGATAGCCTCTTAGGTTCATGTTTAAGTTATCTTGTTGAGTTTCTTTCCCTCAACAATTTGAGTGTGCTTCTTGGTTCCAAGGATAGTCAAAGTTCACATCTTGGGTCTTTGATAATTCCTTCGGTTGTCAAGTGGACAAAAGCAAGGTCCTTCTTCACAAGTTGGAGATGGTGTCTTGCTAAAGGAAGACTTAGTTCAGCCTAGAGGACGATACTAGGACCAACACTCTGATATAGGTTCGGTTTCTTATCCTTTGGTGTAAGAATTCGTATCACTTTTAGTTTCCATATTTGCATCCAATTCCTAGTCGATTTCATATTTTTGTAGTTTCCTAATTTGTAAACCTTCTTTGAGCCTTATTTCCTAAATTTATAAATCCTTATTTGAGCTATCTCTTGGCCAAAAAAAATTTCTAAAGGTTTAATAAAGTGTGCTGTTCTAAGCAAGAACTCAGAGAGAGATTGTTTGAGTAAGGGGCGAGACATAAAAATAATTGAAAGTTTACTCATACACACCCTTACTATAAATCTTCCCATATTATTACTTTTTCCTTTTGTTTGTACTAACCTTTTGCAAAAATCATGTCAAAAGAAAGCGTAGCTTCAATTGACCAAAAGATCCTTAAAGATTGGACGAAACATATGAACCGAAAACAATCCAATTTGGCCAATCAACTTGAGACTTTGCAATTAAAGCTTCAATCTAATAACAATAAGATAGAGCAATTGGCAAACACTTTCCGTGAAGGTATGAAGTCTATCACTGAGTTATTGTCAAAGAAGTCAAGATCTGGAAGGAAAAGTCCTCAAGTTCCGACAGTAGTAAAGAAACCGATGGGGCTTTTACTTCCCATATGGGTCGAAACCAAGTTGATCCAATTGAAAAAAATTTGGGAAGTATAAAAATGAAATTCCATCCTTCCAAGGTTTGGGAGAAGCACTTACTACTTTAAAATCTATGCATTCAATGGTCAGTGATGAAGAGTCTCCAAATGGAGAAGAAGCATTAGTGCCCATGGGATCACTTAGCCGTGGAAAATGATGAACAAAGGGAGAACATCTACCATGTACAAGTTTATAAAATTCAACTCCAGATTAGCAATGAAGAAGAAGGTTGAGGAGGAAAAAGAGCCTAATGCGTCAAATAGGAAAAATTCAATGAGTGGGGATTATCAAACCAAGAGCCCGAGCCGGTTGATGATGTTTTGATTGTTCAAACCATAAATATGCACACCAAATATGAAAATTTTCCACACTTTGAATTTGTGTTTAGAGAAAGACAATTTTACCATACTATGACACAAACTTGGAGCCTTCAAAGATTTGTGGTAAGATGCTATTACAAAAGTGGCTCAAGAAGAGCTAAAAAGAAAAGACATCGTTGTCCGTGGCCAAACTATTGCTTCTACTCCCTAAGGTGGTCAAAGTATATTGATTTCATCTCAAGGGTGTTGTTGAAGATTTGAGGACGAATCCTTTCGAGGAGAGGGGGAATGATGGGAATCCAGGAGTTGTTCAACCTACTCGCTAAGAATTCGATCCGCTGTGACATATTATGGGGTCCAATGACAAGAGTTAGGTCTAAACAACTTCAAAAACTACTTAAATTGTTTAATCTGTGACATTCAAGCCCATTAAGCATGCGGCCAAGACTTGTAAATCATTAATCTACTGCAAGGCCAATTTGAAGAACACTAGTCTTGCCTTGGCTGAATTCTAGTGTGATAATGGGCTAAGTTGTTTAGTTAATTTTTGCAGTATTATTTTTAGGTCATTATTAGTTTTTGAAGGCTGAAATAAGCCTTAAAAGGGCTGCCCTTGTTTGTTTAATTCTGGCTGAATTTGTTCTTTATTTAGTTTGAAGGAAATCTTAAAGGGTCAAACTTCCAAGTCCAATTGGCTTTAAAGTTTTGTTTCCTTTTTATTTTAAGGCTGCCCTTTAATTAATTAATTAAAGGAGCTTGGCCGCCCTGCACAATTAGAGAATGATTAAAATTTTAGTTGTTACCTTTTTAAGACATTCTTATATTTTATTTAAAGGTCATTCGGCCATGAGCATCAATAGACAAGACAAGTTGAGAATTATTTTATGACATTATGTCTTTGAGAATTTGAGGGAATCAATCTCTTTGTTTTTTCAAAGAATAACGGGCTTATCAAACTTGACCAGTTTGTGATGCCTTTGAGTCTTATCAATTTAGTAGAACACTAGGTTGTGACGACTCTTCATCCATTGTTCTAAATTCCACCAGTTCTGTTGATTTCGCAAGTTAAGTCCTAGATCCTATTCGCTTGTTGTGTATTGCTGGCTCTTTATAGCTGTGAAGTGCACATCAGGTCCTGTTCACTTGTTGTATATTGCTGGCTTTTTATAACTGTGAGGTGCACATCAAGTGGGCACATCTACCCATCTTTGGTTCAAGTGGCTCTCATGACAAACTTGATCTCTAAGTTGGATGCAAAGTTATATACTATTTGCAAAAATCTCATCAGTGATGACATGTGAGATGTGCAAAGGTGAACATTCTACCAACTCATGTTTTATTAATCTAAAATCAGTCTAATTTGTGAGAAATAGTGCAATCCTAATGTAAATAACTATGATCCCAAATGAAGAAATGGCCCAAATTGCTCTCGGGAAGGTAAAAATAATAAGGAGATTGGGTAGTCTATCAAGGCCAACATACTTTCCTAGGTTTTCTAACCCCCCACCTCATGTATCCAAACAAAATGATGAGTTCCAAGCTCCCCAAGGTATGACAAATTCATTGGTAAGCTCATTTGTCAACGAGTTCTTTTCATAGAGGCTACAATGCATAACTTAGAGATGTAAATGGGGCAACTTGTCAATGCTTTAGGAAAGCAACCTATGGGAGTGTTAATAAGTAATACGAATATTAATCTAAAGGATATAATTAATGAACAAATTAAAATGCTGACCCTAATAAGTCTCGAGATATATGATTGTCCTCTCAAGCAAGTTGATGAGGAGAAGCCTAAAGGGATAAGAATAAGAAGGTTTATGATAATGTGGAAATATACTTAGATATACTTAGTCGAACTGATTGCTTAATATTTGTATTTTGGTTGATTTTTGTATATCTATAGATATATAGGTAAGTTTTTAGTCATAGAAGGGCACCTTCTAAATTTTGAGAGAAACTATAGGATACAATAAGAGATCCAATTACCAACATACACTTCATTGAAGGAGGTTAAAGAAAAATTAACAATTGAAGTGAGCTAAGCACATTGAATACCCTAACTCCTATCCCTTTGATACTCATTTACTAGACTTGATTCTAGTACTTTGCTGAGTTTAATTTACTTTATCATCATTATTATTATTATTCTTTCTATAACTAAACAAAATAATCAAATGAGCACTTAAAAGCCAACAAACTTAGAAGTTCTTGTGGTAACAATACCCTATCTCATCACAACTACAGTGATATCTCACATACTTGTGAGTCGTATAGTTTAACCTTTTGCCCATAAAGTTTTTGGCATCATTGTTGGGGACTTGATTTGTTGGCTTAACTTTGTGATGTTTACTAGAACTTTCTTATTTAGTTATAGTTTTCTTAGCCTTTTAGGTTTATTTTATTTCATATTTTTGTGTTGTTTCTTTATCTTAGGTCCTTGTTAAGTGATGAATGATCATGAGCTCTGTTACAATTCCTTTGTTCTTTGAATCATAAATGAGAACTTAAAATGTGAACAAAGAAGAAATCTTATCATTTCTGAAGAGAATCCTGTTATTAATAGGGAGGAATAGTTGAGCTTGCTAAGAGATTAAATTACTCTATAAATTGAGGGGGCTGAAAATAGTATGGTTTGACTAGCTATGTTAACCCAATAGTTTGAGTTTGACCCATCACTATTCAATAGCTATAAATGGCATGTTAATTTCATAGGTTGCCAAAAAAAAATCCAAATGAGTACATTAGGATTACTTCCAAAAGTGTGGGACTCATGTTTGTGGGATGAAGATATAAAGTGCAGCACAATTCAACAAATATCAACTAATAAAAAAACCTAAATTCACACAATTAAATACAAGTTTATGCTTATCATTATATTGTGGAAGAAGAATTGATCTTTCATGGATGTCGTTACTTTGAAAGATTAATCCCTCACCTAAAAAGCTAAAAGGCAACTTAAATAACTAAGAACTACAACTATACTATATTAAAGTAGAGGAAAAGGGGTAAAAACAGAAATAAACAATTAAAAAATAGGAAAAAAAACTTAAATTTTCAACTAAATCTAAACTTTGGAACCAAAGATAATAGGTTAAACCCTAAGACATAACTAGAGTTGTTTCTATTTCTCCTTGATTGTGTGATGTAGCTACGGATTCATGCATTTAAAGAGGCAATTTGCTCTATCTTCTATTTCTAGTTACTAAAATGGAATTATATGAGTATTATTCCTACCATATCAATAAATGAAGCACAATGATAATATGAAGTCTACCAATTCGGTCAAAAAATGTTTATGGTAGAAGTACTATGGTTCCAATAACAAAGTCTAGGATTAAGAGATAAGCCCCAAAATAGTCCCTCATATATTGACCAATGATCTTTTTAGTCCCTCACTTTTAAAATGGGAACAAATGGTCCCTCACATTTCATGAATGTACACTTTTGGTCCTCTGTCACTATTTTGTTTGTTTTTCTATCAAAATAATGACGGAATAGTATAAAAATAGTGACAGAATAGTGTCAAAAATAGTGACAGAATAGTGATGTTTGTTTTTCTATCAAAATAGTGACGGAATAGCGTCAAAATAGTGACAGAATAGTGATAGAACAATGACGGAATACCAAAATGGTACATTCATAAAATGTAAGGGACCATTTGTTCCCATTCTAAAAGTGAGTGACTAAAACGATCATTGGCCAATATGTGAAGGACCATTTTGAGGGTTATCTCCTAGGATTAATATATATTAAGTAATCATACACAAGCAACATTTCACACAACTCATGAGACCTACTCAATTTGCATGATTTTCATGTGAAATCTTGCTATTGTACATTAATTTGCATTGTCCATAACATATATCAACAAAATGAGGAAAAATATCAACAACCTATCATAAAATCTTAGATATTATAAGAATTTAGCCACACATAGCTATGAAAAGAAACACCAAATTGAATAGCTGAAACATAAGATTAAATCTTATAGGGAAAGAAAAGTCCTATATAAGAAAAAGTCTAGCTCAATAGTTATTCTTCAACCCAAAATCTAATTTCTTCCAATATAGAATCTTTTCTCTTCAAAGTTAACAAGAACCCAAAGTTAAAAGATACAAATGTATACAAACACTAGAGCTCCTGTGAAAACTAGGGTTCTAAGAATTGGAGTTGTGGACTCATAACAAATGGACAAAATTATTATAAAAGTATTCAAAAAGGTCAAAAGGCTCAACAATTTCAAAGTTGTTGCAAGTGGATCAGGTTGGGTCATGTTGTACTTGTGACTAAGCCAGCATGACTCATTCTCTAGTTCCTCCCTTTGCCTTCTTCTGGTTCAGAGCAAACAAGCTCCCTTTTGTCGATTTTTTGATGTTTTCTAGAGCTAGGCTTTGACTTATGCATAAAAGTTGTGACTCTTCCTCTTAACTTTTTAATACCTCAAGAATCATTAAAAGTAGACTTTTGTGTCTCTGGATATAGCCATTCTCATGAGATGTGTTGGTCATCAGCTAATTGAGTCGCATTATCATTTCAACCTCAATTTTGACCTAGATGCTAACTGATTTGAGAGAAACCTAAAACATCAATATTAAAGTTTTCAAAATATATTTCAAAACCATCTAAGTTCTTCTCATTTTCATTTGGTTGTGTAGAAGAAGAGAAACACCTTATCAAAATCCAGCCTCTTAGCTATTTTAAACATAACCATCTTTCTCCAAGTAGCACCATTGATGGATTTTTCTCAAAACCTGTTCTTTTTTTTAACTCCTCTATGGTCATGGGGTGTATTACCAAAAAAAAGAATAAAACACAAATTAATATCTATTTAACTCAATAAACAATGTAAAACACCTATTTTAGCATTCATTTATATAGTGCTTTTGCACTCTCATCAATTTCCTTAAACTTGAGTGCTTACTCATCCTTAAGTAAATATAACCAAACTATTACCTTAGAAAATTGTCAAGGCAACTTAATAGACAAAGAGAATAAATTAGATTAGAGAAAATATCATTCCATTTCCAAAATTTTTAAAACATAGTTCATTTTCATCACATGAGCTTTCCAATTACTCAGAAGCTTCTCATGCATGATTATCTCAAACACCACTCAACTCATGCAATGCTTACTCATTTAATGCTAACCTCCTCGATTCACCACTACTCAAAAGTACTTATTAGAAATGATGTTATACCAACCCCCTTTATCAACAACAATTTCATTGACTAAAAGAGAAGTATTACACCACCTCTCTCTCCAAGATGTCACTTTGTTTCATAAATGCGAAAGCAATATGTTTGTGACATTGGTATCATGTTATTTAACAAGTTACATTTATTAGAGTACACTCTCACTTTATTAATTAGTTAAAATTCTAGTTCTTCCAAAGTAATATCTCACTAATGGCTAGGTCTTCTCTTCCCCTCCCCCCCCCCCCCCCCCTTCCAACCCAATCCCACCTCACAAAAGGGAGCCCTTTTTTGCCTTCCACTTAAGCTTGGAGAGAAAGTTCCAAAACCAATCCCAAAGAAACAATGAAGTTTCATCAGGTTTTTTTGTTGAAGTGCAAATAGTCCGCATCTTCATAGACATATCTATTTCATTGAGCCTTTATTCAAGATAGTGCCTAGATCGTTACACCTTTCGCGTGGATCAAAACTTACTCAACAATGAATTTTACTATTATAGGACTGTTATAATTAATACTACCATTCCCAGGGCTTCAGTTGCCAGCTCCCCTGTCATCAATTCACCAACTTCCTTAAACTTACGTCACTTGGTGGAGGATGAAAATTTACTCTTAGCCTTGGAGAGTACCACTTATTTTTTTTTCCTATGCTATTTAAAATTTAAAAAGAAAATGCCCCTCAACCTTCCTCCTAAATATAAAGTATTGCATAATTCATTACATTGGGAAGAAAAATTGAACAAGGAAAGGAACATGTACTAAGCAAACTACATGCATAAAGCCACAAAGGTCTAACTAATTAAGCCATATCGGACAATTATTTGTTCATGCTATAAACTAAAACATACCAAATAAAAACAAACTTAAACATACTAAAATATATACTAGAAAGGATAGAAGAAATAGTTCTATATTTAAAGTCCCTATCTAGACTTTATTTTTATCCATTCTTGAAGCTACAAGAGTCATCAGAGTAGCCATGTCTACACCATAAGAAAAAGATATTTAGAATAGAAAGCACTTATATTAAACTTTAGAAAGGTCTAGTTTGTACTTGCCCTCATATACCCAAGTAGCATTATCAATTATGAACTTTACCTTATACCAGTCATCGACTTGATTAACTACTTTCATTTGATATTTGATCTGTAAAGAAATCTAGACAAACTCTCTCAATTTTTCCCATATAAAATAGTGACAAATCTATGATCTCATCACGACCACACATGAGAGAATAATGAGAAGTGCTTGGATCCACGTGATCTTCATCTACTTCTCTTTCATTAAATTCTACTAGTTTTTCCTCTTGAAGATGTTGCGGTACTAAAGTAGGAAGAGAAGAACTTGAGTCACCGTCCATAGGCTCATTTTCTAAGAAACTCTTCTCGTACTCTAGCTTTTCTTTATACTCCTCTTTACTCTCAAACTCATTCAAATGTAAGATAACTAGAGTGTCTTGATTAAGGGAGATCTTCAATATCTCCAATCTAGCCTTTTCCTTGATAGTCTTAAGATTTTCAAGCCTCTAGCATCCCAACTCTTTTTCTCTCTCCCTCAACAATGACTCATTTAATAGTTGATTATTTACATATTCATATGGTCCTTGTATAGAAAATCCAAATAGATATACGGGTTGATCAAATTCCCTTTGATAGCCACCCCAAAATGATGCAAAAGAATTAGTCAAATTAAGATGGTAGTAGTTGGATGGCAAGTGGAGTTATTCCTTATAAAATCTCCATACATTGGTCATCAAAATTTTTCTTATTTTGCACATTCCAATATAATGATAATGTCCACATAACTTACAAACCACCATAAAGAGAATTTGAGATGAACAAAGATGATATAAGGGTTCAGACAAATGTACACCCTATTTAGGACAATAATATTAGGAGTTACGATTATAATAGTTTCAAAATAATCATGAATTTCTCTAAGAGTTCTTCCTCTTACTATACACCATTCTTTCTTATGACCAAACCACCTTACATTTCAAATATTTAGTAGGAAACTGAGACACATGGTTCTAATGAGTCTCATTCCTTTCATAAGCTTTTTGAGTACGTAATTTAAAAAATATAGACTTATTATGGTACCCTTCCATTCTCCTTGGCATCCATTCATCCATAAATCAAAAAACACAATAGTAAAGCCAAATGAGTAGCAAAATATCTAAATCTAAACAAAAATAAAAACAAACTTAAAATAAAAGATACTTCAACTTAAGCAAATAAACACTCTGATCAATCACTCTGAGTAATTAAACATCCCTGACAATGCAAACAAAAAATTGTTGTGGTGGATTAAAGTATAAAAATATAGTATGAATATCACAAGTAATAAGGTAATAGTTAAGCTAATTACACATTATATGAACACAGGTATGTGTTCCTCGATTGTACTAGTAGAAGTAGGGTCATTCTTACAAGAATATTACTACTCTAGATAAATAATGCTTAAGTTGAAGAAAAGAAAAAAAAGCAAATACTTAAAACTAACTACTAAAATAAAATATGTTAAAGATAAAAAAAACACAACTAAAGAAATAAAGTAAACTAATGCGCTCAAAGACTAGATCAAAGAAAATGTCAGTGATAATCTCTTAATAATATAGTCAATTTAGCTATGAGTTCATATAAACAAAAAGGCCTATTTTTCACTCTAACAGCCCATCAATTCTCTCTACCCATTCCTAGGATAGAGATACTATGATTTTAATATCAAAGGTTCAATATTTTATAATAATCAATGATCAAACTCAAAACCCATAGCATATAATCTATGAAACCTCATTAAATTGAATGCATCTTACATTAAACATTAATTCACATGACCCATAACATTAATCAACATAATCAAGAAAAATATCAACTATCCATCATCAAATCTTAGAAAATAAGAAATTTAGCCACTCATAACTACAAAAGGCAATACCAATTGAAGAAATAGATCATTCGATTAAAATTTAAGGTGGAGAGACTCCCTTTTACAAGAAGAAATCAAGTTCACAAGTTAATTTTTAATTTAAGATCCAAAATCTTCAAAATGGAGATCTTTTTCCTACAAAAGTTATGAAGAAACCTTGTGGGGGTCATGCTGCCAATGTGAGTCATGCTACTAGTGCGAGTGCAATCACATTGGTAGCCTAACTCTACCTAAATTTCCCCTTTTGCTGCTTTCTAGTGATTACATGATACTCTTTTTGATAGTCTTTTTTATGCTTTTTCAAGTGGAATTAGGCTTTGACTTCATAAAAATTGTAACTCTTTCTTTTAGCTTTCCAATATTTCAAGAATCATTGAAATTAGATTTTACTATTTGAATATATAGTCACTCTCCCAAAATGTATCAATCATCAGTCTCATTGTATCTTCATTTCGTCCTCAATTTTGACCTAGATGTCGACTATTTTTAGGAAAAACTCAAAACATAAAATTTAAAATACTTAAAATAGTTTTCTTTAACATCCAAAATCTTTTTATTTGGTTAAGTGGAAGAAGAGATGCCTCTATTAAAATTCTACATCCAAACTGCCTATTATGCATGCTCACACTTCTAAGTTTTGTTTTCAATGGATTTCTATCCAAAGTCACTTCTTTTTCAACTTTTTTATACTTATGGGATTCTTTTACCTAAAAACATATAAGAATATATAATTACCCTCTATTTAACCTTATAAACAACATAAAGTCCTAATTTAAAATCCATTTAGATTGTGCTTTTACACTCTCATTAGTTTCTTTTATTAGCATTTAGATTTAGTTGAAAATGGTGCAAAAGAGCCCAAATATGGTGGAAACTTGAATGGACAAGATGAAAGAAAAAAAGTGTTGAAAATAACAAATTTAAATATTATTATTATAAATATGTATTGTACTAAATATGTGTAAGTGTGCGATTCATGTATTACATAATACATGAATATGATAAGATCGAGAAGAGTGTTTCATAAACTGAAGTATTAATGAGTTGAAATTGAAGGATTTTTCAAACTAGGTTAAGTGCTTATGAATTTTGTAAAAGTGGAAGTTGATGTATTAATTTTATTATAATAGGTGTTCTCTCTCTTCCTAGCTAGTATGTTTTTGAGCAACCTTAGATATTCTCCATATTATGATCCTTTCCTCTCCCTAACAAAGTAGTATTACAGTTTCACCTGATCTTGGAAAGTACAAAAGAAAAAAGAAAAAAAAAAGGTCATTTCCATATTTTGGCATGTCCAGAATTTAAAGAAAAGAAAATCTGTTGAGAAAATATTATGAGATCTTCATGCTGCAAAAAGACCTTGCTGGATCTCAAACAACTTTTTCACAAACTAAAACTCAAAAGTATTGAAATAACTTATATTAAATTAACATTTACAACTAGCATTAAACCTGCTCTCAATTAATTAAATGGAAAATTATTTCTAAATTGTAAAAGTATTTGGTAACTTTAAATAAAAATATAGAAATTGTTTTAATGATTGATTGATTAATAATAATAACAATAACTTAGCCTATATCCTATTATGTGAGGTTGGTTACATAAATTATATCTCGCTATTGTAATCTATTAAAAATATAAGTTTATTTAAGCATATATAATTTTTATCTTTTTTGATAATTGATTATTCATAGTTTGGGAGAATGCCTCTTAAAGGTGTGCCAAGAATGTAAATTTTTAAAAAGGACGCAGAAGTTTCAAAATTCCACTTGAAGGCATAAAAGCATTCTAAATTAAATAATTAATTTATCAATTACAATACTACCCTTTTTTAAACCAACACAATACATTCACAATGATCATAATCCATTGCAAGTACATATGATATATTCCTTTTTTACTTCTAAATATAGTAATTTTTTGTAACCCTCAAATTCGGAAACATTGAAGATTATTAACTCATTCACTAATGCCCAAAAGAAATTGATTATTGAATGTTGGTTCGATTAAATATGCAGAATTTAGGTTTCTTTCAATTAACCAATAACTTTATTTTCATAGTAAATAATTAATAGCAATATTTTTAATGTAATTGGAAGCCTTTTTAAACTAGAATTCCCTTATTTATTGCTATTTTTTTTCCAATAATTTTTTCACAACATTAGTTTTTTTATTGGCCTTAACTTCTTATGTATTGTAAAGACCATTTTCTCTTCTAATGAATTTTATGTATTAACTTTTTAAAAAAATGCCCTACATTGATATACATAAAAAAGTTTGTATCAAAATATTAAAATGTGATACAATTAATAAGTGATTTTCAAGAAGTGTTTCAAAATAGATAATGAAATCCAATATGAAGTTTTTATGCTGTATATTTACACTATCTATAGAGGATTACGAAGATTCATTTCCCCATACTTTAAGTACTCCCTCCTCCCTTCCCCTCTCCCCCCGCCCCCTCTCAAAAAAAAAACGTCCATTTAGGTTGACTAGAGCTTTTTTTTTTAGTTATTAAGTATACTACTTTTAAACATCATTAAATAGATAATTTCATATTTTAATTTTAATTTTAATTATAGCTATACATAATTATTATCAGTAATAGCATTAAAAATTTTTCATTTTAAAAGTGGACTATTTTTTTGAAAGAAAAAAATATTTTGAAAGGAAACCTTTTTTGGGAATGGACAGAGTATTTTTTTTTCCTTTTTGGAGAAATAATTTTAAAAAATTAAAGAACGAAATGGGAGGAAAAAATAAATGAATTATAGTAAAATTCTCATTCTATAAGGAAGAAGAACTGAAAACTTTACCATCGGGCTATAATTGATTCCATTAGAGTCGCAAATATTTTCAACTTACATGGTATTTGGTTTGGAGCGTAGGAACGGAGTAGCTTATTGTTGTGTCCTCCATGTGCAATAACTTTTGGAAGGAGCTCCACTAGCTTCAATGTGGATAAAGACTTCTTATCAAAAGTTGAGGCTTGATCATTTGAAGAATCTATTGGCTGAACTTGATTTATGGTAAAAATACTGTCACGCACACTATATTCAGTTTGCAATTGATATTTCAAAAAATTACCACATGGTCACTACACAAAACACAAAACATAAGAAAGAATAATGAGTACGATGATAATATAACACTATTAAAACATTGCAAAGTTAGAAATAAAAATTAGTGAGAGCACAAATAACACTAAAAGTTTATGTTCAATTTTCTAATATCTCATCAAGTTAAAAGATAAATAAATAAATAAAATTTTAAATTATCCTTAGCTTCAAAACAAATTTGAAATTATCTCCACACTAATGATCAATAGCATGTGTATGAATCACTTTAAAGATTAATTGCACTTCAATCACATCTCTATTATATAAAAATAAAAAAGTAAATATCTTTTTTGGTCACTATATTTTCGTTTAGTCCCAATTGCGGTCACTATAATTTTTTATATCAAAAAGGTCACTGAATTCCTAAAAGTGCTACAAAGTCAGTCACTCCATCTAATATGTTTGTTAAGTGTGATGGAAAGAAGGGCACGTGTGCTGCACGCATTTTTGTCATGGACAAAAGTGTAATTTCATCTCTTATGAGCGAATTTATCTTTCTTCCTACAAATGTAAGTATAGCACACAATCCAATCAAATCTTTTTAGTGAAATCGCGAAGATGGTAAGAAGTATTCTAAATTTGTCACTATGCTCATTTGGTCTGAGAACTAAAATATTGACGTCATGGACAAATGAAAATCCAACAAGAAAATCTGCCATGTGTAGACTATCATATGTGACTTCAATTCGGGACTTTGCATTTTTTTTGCCTAGTACAATGTGTCTAGAGCATGAACTAAAATTGACTTATTTTGTGGATTAGAATCAGGATCAAGGATGTAGGTTTTGGGAGTGGTATGACCCTAAAATGTGTCAAAGGTCAACTGAAATGATTTCTGAATTCCTTCGAGGCATTAACAGATTAGAAAAGGAATTGGATGCTTCAGAGAGTAATGGTGGGTGGTTGGATGCATTGGTGGCAAAATTGAAGGAGGAAAACAAATCTCTAAAGAAACAAAGAGAAAGACTGAAAACCTTGTATGTATTGTGTCTGATTAAGTTTACAATGCTATTTTGTGTGTTCATCTACTGGCTATGGAGCCCTTAGTCTACCTGCACTTGATCGGCTCGCAATTTAGTGTTAACTTTGGAACATAGGGTTTGTCAAGTTGTTATATGTAATGTATTTGTTTAAATGCCTAAATGAACATGATGCTTCTTTGTAAGATGTTATCGGTATGCCCTGCATTGCCTTTGTGTTGAGCTTTTGTGGAATGACAAAAGTCATGCAGAAATGGTGCTTGTTTTTTCATTTCCTAACGTATGTTGATAGAATGTATAATTGCATATTAATTATATCAATTCCCTTGTATTTTAATGATTAAAATAATTCTATTTTAACTAAAATGTGGAATAAATTGGGTGGATTACGTGTGTATTTCTATTCTAACATACTTGTGTTCTAGGAACTGAATTTACTCTTTAATGCTTGGATAAGGTTCAATAACCAAAGCTGCTTGCGAATGAAGAGTACATAAGTCTTCTTCTTGGAAATTTCTGGGAGTTTCTTTTTACATCATCAACTATTTGGGCAAGCAGAGATCTTGTTTTCAGTCCACGAATGCATGTTTTTCCAATGACAAATCTTGAAACAACATACTTGCACGTGGGTTCTCTCTGGAAAGCCAGCTGGGGGTCCATTGCATGCATTCTTTGTGAAAGAGTAGTTGCATCTCTTTTTATTTCCTGGATAGCATTCGTATATACAAGACAAAATAGCAGATGAAGTGGCAAAAGCAACTAAGACCAGTGAAAGCTCTTCCATCAATGAGATAGCAAAACAGCACGAGACTTCTTCAGCAAACCGAGTTGAAGAAGAAAAACAACAGTCGTGCTGCAATTTAGAACCAGGAAATGGAAAGAAAATGCTGCACAAGACTACTACAAAAGCTGGGCTGAAATTAGGAAAGAAAGAAACCGTGTTGCACAATTAAGAAACAAAAGCAGCCGCACTCCACCTCTTGATTTCTGAAGGCAGCAACAACAAAAGAAGAAGGAGACTTCGTAAGCAAACAAGAGCTGTACTGAACAAAACAAATAAGGAAAGCTGTGCTGCAATTTGGAGCTGAAAACTTCTAAAAGCCGCATGGAAGTAGAAAGGAAAAAGCTGATATGCAATTAGGAAACAAGAATTAGTGTAGCTGGGAGACAAAAGAAAGTGTGCAACTGAATTTGGGAACAAAGACACAAGCTGCACAACGAAAAACAAGAAACAAAAGGGTGGCTGAAATTTAGTAACAAAATTCACACAAAGAAAAAAAGGAAGCAAAAATTGGTTCGGGAATGAGAAGAAGAAACCGAGCACAACAAGAAAACAAGAGTTGAGCAGAAACAAGGAAGTAGGCTGCAGTTAAGAATTGGAAACAAAGCTGACTGGAGAAGGAAAAAAGGAAACAAAGCAAATTTGGAAACAAAGAAAGCCAAGAGGCAGTTGGACAACAAAGGAAAAGAAATAGGAAACAACTACACCTATATAAAGAGGGGTCTGTGGCCATTCAGAATTCATTCTTTCTTGGGGGAGAAACATTGAGAAGAAACCGTTTCTTTCTTAGTTCTTTCTTTGTTTTAGAAATTCCAGCCGACACATTCTTTCTTTCTTTTTGTCTTTAGTTAGTTTTATTGTTATTAGTCTTCAGCCGCCTTTGGATTGTTGAGAAGAGAAAAAAAAACTAGGCAGAGAACAAAACATGGGAGAAGCCTCTCAACTTTCTTTTTTCTTTTCTATTTTATTTTTTCTCTTTTTAATTATGTTTAAGATGTTGGTGATTTTCTTTTATATTAACATGAACTAATTTAATTTTCTAGTGCTACGATGTAGCCTAACTATGAAGTTTTTAATCTTTTTCTATTAATATAGTTTGATTTAATTTTCTATATTTGAGTATTTATCTCCGTTCTTAATGCTTCTAATTACTTGATCACTAATTAGATGATTTGTTAATCATAACGAACTGGAAAGGGAATTATGTGTCAAGTTCATTGGTATAAATGCCATGAATTGCATGTAGGATAGGAATATACCTGCATGGTTTGTGTAGTCGTTACATGAGAATCCATAAAAATTAATGACATCATAATTGTTGTAATTCACATAGGAATATAGTGAATTAGCAATTAGGGGGATTTTTATTAGATCTCGGGAGGGACTAGTAAATAAATTAGGGAATCTCGACTATCAACCAGAAAATTAAATTAGACTATAGAAATAGATGAATATTAAGATGGATTAGTTATGGTGAAATCGAAAACCCTAGAGCTTTAGCCAACTTAATTCATTACTTTGCTTTGCTTAGTTTTAAATTTAGTTTTAATTTAGTTTATTCATAAAATATCTTTTAATCATTCAAATAAAGGTAGAATTAACGAAATTTCGGTAATTGATAAACAATTAGTCCTTGTGGGATCGATAATTTATATTCACTTTATATTACTTGTTAACGATCACGTGCACTTGCGTGTAAAATCTGCAACATATGTTTTAGTAGGTGTAGCTTTATTGTAATAGAATATCACATTGGCAAGCCTAAAAGTTCAATATAAATTGCTAAACATAAAAGGATAAAAGTTCCATATACACTCTCGAACAAGTTCTATCCAATTTCAATGACAAGCAAAAAAGTTCCATATACATAGCCAAATTAAACAACAATTACACATTTCTAGCAAAAGTGTTATCTATTTTCATTGCCAAACATAGTAGTTCCCTATACACTACCAAGTGAATTATAATTACACATTGCTAATGAAAGTGCTATACAAATCTGCTTTGCCAAGCATAATAGTTCCATGTACTATGGCAAAGTCCCCAAGTCAGTCCAAAATGTCACAAAAGGCCACAAAAGTTTAAATGTGCATTCAGCATATAGTGAATAACAAAAGCTCCTAAGTCAATCCCTAAGTGAATAACAATTGTCTAACAGAAATTGAAGACTCAAAAGTCCAAAAGCATAAATGTGCATTCAGCAGCAACAGGCATTAGTCATTGCCTCCTTCTTGTCACCTTTGTCTTCCCTTTCCTCGTCCCCTTCTTCTTGATGTTGTTGCCCATCTGCAAACCTTATGGTGGTTCCTTCCCCAAGTATTCATAGTTCTCATTAATACGAATCTTGTCCAGCTTAGATAAATGTGCCTCCTAGACCTAACTCTGTGCATGGCAGTTGAGGAAGACGGCACACTGGACCCTTGTTCTTGTGCCGGAAGGGATTAAGACGCTGTTTCCTCCTGTTTAGCCTCATTTCTGGTGCTCTTACTTCTCCTTTGAACCTATATGGGAAGATATAATTGTATATTATTTGTGGACATAATGAAAATGTTTAGAGTAAAAGAAGGTGAATCTTACTATGTATTTCCTCCTCTTTCCTACTGTGGATGTTGCCTAAATTTTTGGCTATCCTTGATCAATTTCTGATAGCTATGACCCTCCTTGTTGCTATTGATTTTTTTGGTGGATGACTAATGATGGCCCTATTTCTACTTCTGTGAGCATAAATTTGCAAGTTTTTGCATTATGCCAAGCCTTACCATATTTTTTGCAATGGATGACCACCACTCTTCTTAGCTTATGAACTCCATGTTGTACCTGAACCTCATCAAAATCATTTCTCCTAAGTTTCTTAGGCCTATCAGGCTGAACACATGTCATGGGACGATTAAGCACAATATTCCCTATTTTTGGCCATAATATCTAGCCATTAATAGGAAAAAACACATGCTCACAACTGCAAGAATAGTGCTCTACTATAGCATTGATCTACATAATCTTCAGCGCCTTCCTTATTCCTATGAATGAATAGAATGGCATGTAGACATAGAATTAATACCACTCAGTTGCCATCTCTTATAGGTATATGTCCTATTGCCTAGATAAACCACATATTGTTCCCCTTAGAGTTTTTGAGCTCATACTCTCTAGCACCATTACAAATCACCCTTCAACCCCTTAAATGTTTCAGTTTGTCACGAATGATGTTTTGGATCACTAGCCCAATAGTAGAGGTGCATTTTCGCATCCTCTCAGCCTTTTCCCGAATCCTAGTTATCATAGAGATCCTAATATCCTCTACCATTCTAATTATAGGTTTTTCCCTCGCCTCTAAAATCTTGGAATTGAAGGACACACACATGTTGTTCACTAATGTGTCACATTTAGTACTTTTGGGGAAAAAGGCCTTACACTAGTATTTTGGGTGGGGTGCATTCTTAATCCACTCATATGCACCTTGATCAAACTCTTTCAGTGACTCCAATTTGGCTTCATACAATTCAAAAATTGTTGCATTATCCAAGGACCACAAGCGAGTTTTTAACAACTTTTCAAGGTACTTTTTATTGAAATTTTTGTATAGATGTTGTACATAATATCTATGTTTGCTATTCGGCATCAAATCTGCTATAGCTCCAGTCAACCCCTACAAAGAGTGCATAGATTTATCAATGGAAATAATTTTAGTACAGTTCCACAATTGGTCATTGTACTTTAGTTCAATTCCAAGTCTGGTCACCAGACTTTTAGTACAATCTCAGGTTTGATCACTGGACTTGCTATATAGTCCTAGGTTTGGTCACTCTATACTTTTTCTAACAGACAAAAAAAGAACATTGACCAATGTGCAAAGAGATAACCATCTAGTGATCTGACATGAATTGTAATGATGAGAGTTCTCAATTTCCAAGTCATTGACCAATAATTCCAGAAACCATGTCCACTGCTCCATGAACTCCTTCTTTATGACTGCCCATACTATAGGCCACTAGCTATTGTTTGGATCAACTCCCATAGTTGTGAGGATCTGGCTAGGATATGGCCCTTTGATAAAGCACCCATCTAAGAAAATTATAGACTGACATCCAAACTTAAACCCATGCTTTAGCGGCTCAAGCAACAATAAAATCTCATAAATTTTGAATTGCTTCTTGACTCTTAGAATGGGGTGAATAAAATCTTAGCAGTTGTTTCTGTGTGTGTTCTCTTCAACTTTACTACATAGTCTTATAGAAACGTGTTCTGTTCCTCGGTATTGCCTTTGATCTTTGCAGTTGCCGTTGATCTTGTTCCATACCCCGTCGATATAGGTAGCTCATAGCCAAACTTCTCATTCACATTTTATCGTAGTTGCTTGATTGGTATATTCATATTTGTAGTAAACTGATCAGGTATATTCACTATCCAATCAGAAGTCAACTTTGGATTGTTGACTGTATCATCAAAACATGTATGGACATCACTGAGTGTTACCACGACAAAATCTTCAAACCTAAGTGGCTCCAACTTCCTAGCATAAACATACCAATTGCATGGACATTTATACTTTGCACAAAGCCTCGTCTTGTCATTAGTGTACACAAACACCAATATTCTATTCACAATGGCATAATTTTGAACCGCCTCCCTAAACTCCTTTTGAGACCCAAATTTCATTCCAAGTTCGAATTCTGGGTTTCTCAGGTACCTTGTTGCATTGAAGTCTATAGTGTGAATTAGCAGTCGATGACCTTCATCATCTGAAGAAGATGGATTGCTATTTAGCTCTATATTCACATTGTTCTCCCAATCAGTGAGGTCCTGATTGGATGGACCCACACCTCTGCTCGATAGAGTTGACCCAATTTCACCATCATCACCTCTCAGTCTCTTTCTTGAAGTGGTGTTTTTTCTAATTCCCCTAGTCTGCTATACATCTTCAGCGCCATCTTCACTATTGTCGTCTTTGTTCTTAGGAGTCCAACCTGCTTCAAACTCATCAACTGTAGGGTTTTGAGTCTCAAGTTTATGTTAGGTTGTCATTTGTAATTTGACTCCTTAGCTGAGTCCCTGTTTGGCCTTCTCTTCCAATGTCTGGGTCATAAAATTCAAGAACCTAGAAGTCTGAATATGAATTTGAACCCTCCTAATCAACATCATCCTCCAAATCACTTTCATTATCTGCATCTGAACCCTAATCATTGTTTGACTCTATACCCTCTTTAACAATAACATTCTCCCGAAAAATGCACAGTTGCTCAATATCTTCTTCATCTCCATAAGAAGAAGGATCATGTGTGTCCTCATTCCTTTCAAAAGTAAGCTCTTTAATATGTTCATTTGACACCTGATTTAGTTCTGACACATAATACAAGAGTTTAGTAACCAAAACCTAACTGTAGAAAAAAAATAATAATTGAATAGATTTGGTTCTTATATGAAAGTTCTATAACTAAATTTGGGATAGCATAAAATTTAAATGACTTAAATTGGGACTAAACAAAAAGTTCAGTGACTAAATTGGGACTAACTAAAAAGTTCACTAACTAAATATGAGAATGCATAAAAAGATTAGTGACTAAATTTGAGGTCCAATAAAAGTTTAGTGACCAACTACGCAGTAATCCTAAACCCTAAATTGCTTAAGATACATGACATATCTTCATCACCCATTTATGCATGTCCATGCAAAGTATCAGTCTCCATATCCATTCTACTATGTTTGTCGTCACCTTCTTGCATTCCTGCACATTGATTACATTGACAACATTAGTTACATACACCAATAGACATGAAATTCAAAACTTCCTACCACTTACTTACGTTAATCACGAGCATCTAATTGCTTATTCTCCATTGTGTCAATCCCACCACCCCGTTTGTCACGATGACTACCACTACTTTCTCTAGCAACTCCGTCATTATCCATACACTCAAACTGCCCTCTATTTACTATCTCTTTGATCTCAACATTGTTGCCATCCGTCCAATACAATGCATTAGCAAAAAACCATTCAACTAAGAAAAAAACTCCATAAACCAAAAGGTGTACCTTGGCAGATTCTGGAATGGTTTTAGACAAAATGCTCCAGTTCTCACTGCATCCCAAATTGAGTCCCTGTTGGCACTATAGCCAATGCATTGTGCACATCATTGGGGTTCTCATTTGCATATGGTTCCTCCTTAATCTCTTCTATCACCATGCCACTCTTTCGTTCAACAATGGGCTTTGTTGTAGGTGGTTGCTCCTCTATTTCCTTTACTTCATTCTCCGTCTTGTGATCATAGTAAACTTCCATCACTTTATACTGTTCTACCTGTGTACAAAATTTCCTAACATCCTCGTCAGTTTATAATTCTCGCAGCCCATCATTGATATCCCTAATCGGGCCAATGCAATAGTACTGCACCACGGTGTCCTCCGGATACCCTAATTTTCAGCATTTCGTTTAATTCATGTACAGAAAACCTATCTCCATCACATAGGTCCACATAGTTTGCCTCACCACTACTGTAGCTCTTATATTTGTCTCCAACGATCCATCCACTGTGGTGAATACGGATAGTGAACATAGTACCATCTGGGTCTGCAAACCAAAAAAAAAAAAAAAGCACCAACAGTGAAGCATTAATAATGGTGGTATCCACAATCTCCATAATAATAGTGCAAACAACATAAGTAGTATGTAGGGCAGGGGAAATCAATGAGTATACAATACCGCCAAACAAGTGAATGTAATATGGTCTTTAGGACACAAAATAGCATGTATGACCACATATATACCATTTTTCCTAACAAGGGTTTGGACCACATAGAATTTGTAATAGAAAATTTTGAATTCTTCCAACACATGAGTTTAGACCGCATCACTTTTTAAACCTAGAAATCTCCACTTCATTGTCCATGATACAATTTGCTATTTAATATTCCAACACAAATCCCTAGTCGCAATACCATATAAAAGGTCCAAAACTCACCATAAATCATATAAGGATCCACATATACGTCGAACTACCTTATTTTCCAATCCATTGCAATGGCTTCAAAGGTTAGTTTTGGTCTACAATCACTACGCCTAGGTTCATCTGGTTCGTCACCGTCATTGCCTAGGCTTTTGACTAGACTAGGATGAAGATTGGGGATTGACAAACTGCGGGTTGTGGGTTGAAAATTGTGGGTAGAATGAAGAAAATCAATTGACGAGTGTGAAATTGGAAGACAACTACTTTTGCCAAGGAAATTCACACCTAAGAGATGAAATTACACTTTGTCCATGGCAAAAAGGTTTGTATCGCGTGCTCTTTTTTTTGTTGCACTTAATGAACGTATTAGACGGAATGACTGACTTTAGAGCACTTTCAGAAGTTCAATGACCTTTTTTGATAAAATAAAATTAAAAAAAAAACAAGTATAATGACCAAATTTGGGATTAAACAAAAGTATAATGACCAAAAAAATATATTTAATCAAAATAAAAAGTTTGTTCATCGATTTTAACGTAATTATAATGATTAATGTGAATTAAATTGTCTTTTCACTAATTTTATGTTCTTAGTAATTATTACAAATATTAAGGATTGAATTGTCTTTTAATTGTACTTTAATATTAATA
Source organism: Gynochthodes officinalis (assembly GCA_020080225.1). Classification (NCBI taxonomy): domain Eukaryota; kingdom Viridiplantae; phylum Streptophyta; class Magnoliopsida; order Gentianales; family Rubiaceae; genus Gynochthodes; species Gynochthodes officinalis. Next base: position 28,240,167 of record CM034615.1, on the reverse strand, counting down.
TCAATATTTAGTAATTAGAAGATCATTAATCTTTTAATTCTTCCAAAATTTTAAAAAGATTATCTACTTATTATCAAATAATTTATAGTAATTTGAATATGGTTAAAATTCTTATTCTCTTTAATAAAGCAAAGATACATTTTTTTTTGTGCAATTTTTTATATATAGTAAAGTTTTTTTCCATTTAAATATTTTTTAGAACCAAACTATATAGCCAGGGAAAAATAAATCCATAAATATGAAAGTGAATTTTGTGCATAAATTCATTATTATCGAAAGTTTTAATTTGTGCCCTTTACTATATTTATAAATAAATCTATTTACTGATTAATGTTCGGCCAAGTTACAAACTTTTTCAGTAATATTCTTCATATTTTGTCACTTGCCTCTGTTTTTTTTTCCCCCTTTTCCCTGCTACAACTGTATGTTTCTTATCCTATATTTTTTTTTTGTAAATTTTGATTTTCTTTACTTTCAATTAGTTGATAAAAAAAATATTTTATTTCTTAAAACCAATTGCAACTGAAAGAAGGGATTAGAAAATTATTTAATATCTTAATTCTTGATATTTTTACTTTTGGAGCATCTTATCTATAGGTGGAATTTTAAAAGACCATAGTGAGATATATAATATAATTTATATGCAAAGGTTGGGGTTTTGTATTTTATACTATTTTTTAAAATTATAATCATTATTTGATAGTTTCATTTTAAAATACTTTTCTTATCATTGTCAAAAAATTCCTTATGTGATATGTTTATTTAGAAAATATTATTTTATACTTTTATTAGCTCTTATTAATTTTAATTCTTTGAGATTTTCTGGTCAACATTTTTTTTTCTCCAAAAATTTAGTAATATATATTTAAAATATTATTAATAAAATTACTGGACATTCTTGTGCCTTGCACAGAATCCTGCTAGTAAAATAAAAATGGAAAATTCTGATTGGGAGCATCTTAAGTTTAAAAATAAAAATGGAAAATTTATCATTAAGGGTGTCAAAATACTTTTAAGTTTATGAAGAATTCTAAAAGAACAATACTATCCTTCCTTTTAAAAACACTTCATCCATCTCTCTGTTTTGCTAAACTACTCAATGATATAGTTATCTGAAAACCCATTAACAATATTTATTTAAAACCCTAATTCATGCAAAGTGCTTGCATTCGGCTTTTTACTATAAATCCAAAAGATCTAAAAATGGAAGGCAATCCAGAACTCTAATACGTGTGAAAAATGGAAAAAAACTCGATCAAATGGCATATTTGCGGGAAAACTCCTTTGAGTAAGTTTTTCATGGTTCAATGCTTGAAAAGTTAAAAACGATATGATTTTATATCTAAATCTAGGTTTAGAAGTGTACAGAAGAAAGGCAGAAAGAGACCTTTTTCACAATTCTGAAGCATACGTAAAATTCTCAAGGTTTGCTCGACAATTGTGACCCACAACAATTGTTTGCATTTTGATGAATGCTTTCTCATCGAATGAAAGATTAATAGAAATTTCTTTTTTTTCCCTTTTCTCTCTTTCTGTTTTATTGCATGTAAAATTTGAAAGAATCTCCAAACTAGAGACAATTGAATTCTGTTTACATTTACAAGATTACAAAGTATTGAAGCCGTACACGTGTTTTTATTGGGTACATTGTTGTATTGCTGTTTAAGGAGATGATGAAATGTAATAGAGGGATTGGAAAAGGATATATTTGTATTTTAAATATTTTTTAACATCTAAGTTATTTTTATACCCTTAATAAATCTATTAAATTAACGCCTAGTTTAATAATTTAATAATTTTAAAATTTGGTGCGTCCTTATCAGAAATTTTTTCAAAGAAAACTCAATCTTTAAATCTCTAATCCATAATAAAAATTGAATGACAAGATAGGGAGGGGGAAAAAAAAGACAGATCAAATATGTTAAGGATAAAAAATTATAGACGTTTGAATAATAAATCAAAATTTTAAATCTTCAAAATAAATTTTAAAAGAAATGGGACCTACGGACTCTGAACTTTGAAAGCTGAAAATGTTACGAAATTTTAGAGAGACGTGAGAAGAACTAAAGAAACTTAGGGATTTGGTAGTTGTAACAATTTTTTTTTTGAATAAATTATATTTACCTCCCTTAAAATTTGATTTTATTACTAATTATCGTCTTAGATTTGGAAATATTATGATCTTCTTCTTTAACCATCTAATAAAAGTTAGTCTTACGTTACATAATTTATAAAAAGACTAAAAAATTAGGGAAAAATGAATTTTGATTTGTCTTTAATTTTCATATTAGATTTATATAATAATGCTACTTATAATTACGTTTAATGAATATTCCTTCCAAATAAATTTTTAAAATTTTTAAATTTCAAGCGACAATTAGAAACAAGTAATAAGGTCAAATCTCACGGGATGTAAATAAAATATATCCTTTTTCTTATTTTGCAAAGTGTCGGGGTGGTTGTTGAAAAAAAATTTAAAAAAAACAAACTTTTTATGCTAAATTTTGAGTTTTGTTATTGTTAAAATTTTCAAATAATAAATAAGTTAGGGTGAAATATAAAAATGCAATTGAGATTTACCGGTATTTTGATATTAATTTTGGAAAAATATGGAAGCACGTTGATAAAAATAAAAACTATATATTTATACTCTGAAAAGGAGACTTTAGTGGTAACCTACTATCAGTAAATTTCTCCCAAGTTGCATGTTGTTCTTGGTATAAGTGTAATTTTCTAAAGTTTTGTGACTATTTTTTCAACAAGTTTATGAGTTTTAATTTGTTTTAAAATTTTTTATATTATTTTCTTTATTTTAACATAAAAACTATTAATATTTATTTAAATTTTATTTTCAAATGCAATCAATAGTTACAATGTAAAATAAATCAGACCCTTTTTGTTATGCATGGGGATTTATTTTTTAATTTATATTATCATATAATTTTTGTTAATTTTGGACACACACATATGTATATTAAAAAAATTGTGTTATCATAAATTAAAATGTAAGTTTTATCATAAACATTAAAAATAATATAGGTTTTTTTTATTTATCATTTTAAGCATTTTAACCAAATACCAATACTATTTTTAAATATTGTATCAAATCATTTCAATTTTTATTTGGTATTTATAATGTATATTTATCCAAGCATGTTAGTTGGTATATTTATTCATTCAAAAAAATACATATTTTATATTTACAAATCTTTATTAAGCAATTTAAGTTTTAATTTGTTTTAAAAACTTTTACTGTGTTTTTTTATTAATTATATTGATTTATTAGAAATCATTATAGTAAAATTTCATTATTTTTTTAAACCATTTATTTTGAATCGTATTTGAATTTATTCTTTAAACAAAACTATTTTTATTAGTTTAAGTAAAAAATATTATTTTTTATTATTTAACTTTTAATTATGAATGCAATTGATAATTCAATTTTAAAAATAATATAAAATTTTGTGATCTAGATACACTTGCATATTTCTCTTATAAATATTCTTATCCATTTAATTTTTTTATTGGTGGATATTTTATATATTAATGTATAAATAAAACACTATAAAAACATAATATTAAATTTTAGTTAACTTGTTTCCATTTATCATTAATTGTTAAAAATATTACAAGAGATTGTTTTACTTATCATTAATTATTAATCATAGCAAAACTAACCAAACTTGAACTATCTAAGTCATTTAAATTCATGCAAATATAATAACTAATAATATATCTAATTATTAGAATTTTATAGTTTATCATATTCAATTCAATTGTTCCAATAAAATTCACCTTCTTATGCGGTAGTAATTTTTATATATATTAGTCATTAGCAATAATTTTTTTAAAAAAATAAACTTATCAATATTTCAATTATCACCATTAATATAAAGTTTGTGTTACTTTTAAATTATTTTGACAAAATAATTATATAATAGAAAGATAAATTAAAAATATTTAAAATAATAGTAATTATATATTTATAAAAATATAAAAACTTACTAAAATTTAAAATTTTTATTAAAATTTTTAACTAGACATTTCCCGCTACTCGAGCGAGGTACTAAAAACCAGTATAAACATTAAGAGTTCTAGAGTAGACAACCTAGGGCCCACTAAATTTTCTGTTTCAATTAAGAGAAAAGTAGAAGAAAATCCGACTTATTGAGATAAATAATGCTTTTACCAAATTCAAAAAGTAGAAGAAAATTAAAAGTGGGTAACGACAAATTATCAATGTGTGAGTTTTAACTTTTTAATTTGTATTTTATTGTATACAACACATATTTCTTAACGAAAATTTCCATTCAAATTGATGCTCAAATACATTCCTTTAAATAGGAAAAATGGATAAAACCCTAGGTCAAAGTATGGAAATTGACAAAGTTTGAAAATTGGAGAAGTGGGTAACAACAATTTAACAAAATAAATTTCTGCCCCTTAATTTTGTAATATTTATTCTAGGACACCCTAATATTAGTTGAGGGTTTAAAATTTATCTTATATGATTATACAACTAATACTAATATCAATCAATAATAATATACAACTAATATGAATGTACAACTAATGGTCTAATACTAACATCATATTAGATTAGTAAACTAATGACAATTGAGTATTAATTTAAATGAATGACAAATGAGTATTAATTTAACAACTTTAGTTTAATGGTAATTTGAATTTGAATTTTAAGTTTGTAGATTATAGAGAACAAAATTAAGAGGGAAATGTTGATCTTGACAAATTAATAATTATTCACGAATCACGATCTTTATTTGGAAATTCTAATTGATCATGACTATTTTACTAATTGATCATTTTAATTAGTAATAAAAAATGTTATATTAATTGGCCATATTTTGCATTAAAATATTGAGGGTACAATTGAAAGAAATAAATATATTTTGAGGATGTGATTGAATAAAATTAGATTTATTGCAAGATTAAAATTAAAATAGAAATAAAGCATAGGTATTATCACAATAATAACTATTTTGATTGGGCCAAATTAAGAATAAAATTAATTTGGGTATATATGGTTTTCTAATTTTAAAAAATTAGAAACTTATTTGCTTGAACTATTTTCCAACTAGGGTTTCTTAAAATATTGAAGTTGGACTTTGGGCATTCCTTTTTTTTCTTTTTATCATGAAATTTAGAATTTAGACATGTATTGTGGTGATTTGGATTAATAATTTGGTTGTAATTGTATTTTTTATTATTGTGACTTCTATTGTTAAATTTTTATATTGTGTAGTTTGTAATTGTAATAATTTGAACATTGGAAAATTGATTTTATTACTAAAAAAATTGTCTTAAAAAAGGTTAAAAAATTTGTGGCCGAATTCAAATTTTGGGTTATTCGGCCGAACCCGAATTCAAATCGAAAACTGAATTTCAAATTCGATTCGATTTGAATTCGCGTTCAGCCAAATTTGGTTTGGTTTTTGGGTTGGGTTCTAAAAATTTTCAAACCAAACCGAATAAACCAAAAATCGTATAAACTAACTGATGAACACCCCTACAAATGACTTTTCAAATCGGCCAAAACTGAAAAACTCTTATTGTTACACCGATTACAAAAGTACATCTTGAAATGAATTTTTACAAAAATGGCCGATTTCAAAGGCCTAAACATCTTATGCTGCTTGTTTCGATTAAGCACACATATAGACACGAAAACCTAATCTTTCTCATCAACCCACCTCCAAGAACTCCAGGCTCACTGCATTTCTCTGGCTTTGAAAATGCTTTCGGTGTCTTGCATTGATCTTCATAAGCCCTCATATGCATCCTCAAATTCGCATCCCTTTTGAACCCTTTCCAACAAATCTCACGAAAATGAACATGCTAAGCCAAAAGTTCCACCGCATCAAGTTCTAAAATATCAAAATCATTGCCTATTTCTTCATCGAGAACTTCCGTTTTCAAGTCAACCAATTTCTCCTCCTCCTTCTCAACCCCAACCACCCTATTCTCCACAAGGGTTGACTAAGAACCAGCAGAATAAGGAAAATCGGGAGTCTGACTACACACAAGGAGGATAGCACTGTTGACTATGATCTGGTGAATAGCATATGCGATCTCAGAAGAAACCATAACCATATTGTCTTTACTAATCAAAGTATTGCTATTAACCAAGTAAGATAAAAACTTCTGAAGCATGTCCATTTGAGCTTGGACAATAGAGAGGTTCCTCGGTGGGACTAACGAGTCAGTGCCGTTATTAATAGTGGATGGTCCAGGTGGCTTGGATGAAGGTGGCAAGTTACCAAGAAAAGACATAATGTTCTGTTGAGACGATTTTGCCCTAAAAAAACTCACTTGGAACGCACATGTGTCATTTTCTATCCAAGCTAATGGCTAAACTTAACATAATAACTTGTAGTGACCATTTTTATTTGTTCAATGGCCACAGGTTAAAATTAAAAAGTTTAGTAGTCAAAAGTATACGATCGTAATAGTTGAGTGGCCTCTGAGGTTTTTTGCCTTAAGAATAATAATTAGTTGCCCCTGCCCTCCTATCTATCATCAACAACTATGTTAGTGTATGAAACAATTTAAAGTCCAAGTATAATACAAAACTTTCCATGCAAGACCAATTCACAATGATCATAGTGCGAGGCTTCCCCATACACAGACCATAATATTTCCCTAATTCTCACATTCTAGCCAATTACAAAACCATGAAAATTAGAAACTAGAAACCAGAGAACAAAAATGTAACTTGCTGACCAATTACCGAGACCCAAGACAATGACGGAAAAGGTGAATCGTGATGAGAGGTGCACAACTGATTGATTGTTGAAAGTCAAAACTCCAACTACTGGCTGACGAATTGAAGATTGAGAATGAGAGAATGAAGGAATGTAGATTGAAGAGCGGTGGAAGAGAACGAATGAAGTTAGCGAAACAGCCTATTATCAACTGTCGATTATCAGCTGTAAAAAATGTGCCAAAAGAGACAAAAAACCCTACTTGGCTCTTGCAAACTTGCAATTAGAAAATAATTTGGAAATGAGAGCATGCCCTATCACTTGCTAAGTTGTGCCTTCCTATCGCTTGCTTGTCTAGAAAGCACGCCTGTATGCCCATAGCCTCATGTCATGCGCACTCGGTAAATCTCACTACATGCACACTTAGCCATCACATACGCGCGTCTAGGCACCCACATGCCCACATTGCAAGCCTAGCGCATATTCTCGAGCATGTACATGCCCAAATGTGCACAATTACATGGTTTCACAACACGCATACAATGCCCCATGGCCCCTTAGCTTGCTTGCTAGCATTGCATGCATGCCCGCAGGGCACTGTGTTCACTTCTCAAAAGGTCACCTATCCTTATGTTCAAGCACGTTTAACCTTCAGATGGATGGGGATTCGTAACCAAAGCATTATGGGCCCATTTCTACCACCAAATGATATATTTTACTTAGGGACACCATCCCAACATTCTAGATTTGGAGCACCCTAGCAAGCCCCTGTGGGTCTTACTGCCTAGCCGAAACCCGAATAGCCCAAAATGAAGACTACAACACCCGGAGTTTAAATAAAGTAATAAAAAGGTGTTAGTTTTCATGTTGGCTATGTAAATATATAGTGTAGATTAGAAAACCATGGTCTTCATTAGGAAACCACGTTCTTTTGTAATAACATTTAGTTTAGTTTAGGAAGAAACCATGGTCTTTGCAAAAAACCGTGGTTTTTATTTTTTTGTTAGGAAAGTTTACCTTGAAGGTGTCACTTTTGATTGTTAGCCAATGCATACTTAGTGGAGAGTAGCATTATACCAAGCAAGTGTTGGGTTTTCCTCACTATCCTTCAAGCACTTGGCTATCTCTGTAATCTTTCTTTTTAGCAATCAAATGAGAACTTTTCTTTGATCTTTTTACATCATGTGCCTTTCAATTTCTAGTTCCTCTAAAAGCATTGCCTACTTGTTTGAATTACTTGCATGCTTGTGAATTGTGACGTGTGAGAGGATTGCTTGGCGGAACAATGTAGGAGCATTGCTTGTCTCAGAAGTGCATTTGTACAATCCACACAATCATGACTCGTGACACAATGAGATGAACTATGGAATTGGTCATAAAGAGCTTAGAAAACAAGCACTCCATTTTTATTAAAAAAAAAAAAAAAGACTACCATGTTTATGTGTTTTTTTAATACTCATTTAGTCGAAAAAAAAGTATACTCTAATTTTAGGATAATATTTTTTAATTATAAGATAAATTTAATACAATCAAATTTTTTTTTTAATCCTATCTTTTTTAGATTATACATAGTTATTATTAATAAGATATTTATTTAATAATAAACCCTTTTTTTAGGTAAATAAAAATTTGAAAAGTATTTTTTTTTCAAATAGAAGGGATATTTTATAATGATTGTTATCCTTGAAAAAAAATTTTACAATACCATTTACAAATAATTTTTTCCCAAATTGTAATACACTTTTGGTCAATGAATATCTTAATTCTAAAAAATAAAATTGTATGTTCATTCTTAAAAATTTTGAACTTGTGTATGGATTGGCTTTTAAAATACATTTTTACATTTCATATTTTTTAAAATATTTTATATTTTTTAATATATATTCTATTTCGCAATCATTATTTTAAAAAATAAATAAAAAATTATGAATGCCGTTAAAATGCACATTCCCCCAAATGCAACAACAAATAAGGGACGGTAGAGTACAATAGTTTCAAAAGTTTTTTTCGACCCTATTTATGTGTATGCACCTTATGCACATTACAACTTTTAACCAAATGAAGGAGGGAAGATGATGAGGAGAGAGAATGTCGAGAAGGGATTCAAACCCTTCCTCCCCTATCCAAACAATGGTGAAGTAATCATTGGAGCAAGTCTAGTGGTTGTAGTTTAAAATTAGGGACAACTAGGGATGTGCATCAGTTAGTTTAATTGATTTCGGTTTATTCAATTTGGTTTATTTGATTTGAAAATTTTTAGAACTGAATTTGGTCAAATTCGAATTCAAACCGAAAACCGAATTATGAATCGGATTGAATTGAATTAACTAAATTGAGAATTCCATGACACAATTCGGTTTTCAGCCGAATGGAATTCAAACAAGAAATAAGAAATAAGAAACCAGAAACCAAATTATCCGAAAAGAACCAAGAATCCAACCACAACAGTTAGTGACGACTAAAGACAAATTTAGTCCGTACACAAAAAAAATTGCCACAACACAACAATAACATAAACATTGCTTTCAAAGCAGTATAGAATTAAAAATAATTTTCACACTAGTATGGAATTAATTTTCAAACTAGTATGGAATTAATTAACAAAGGTTGTGGGAGGAGACGGTCGAGAGGCAATAGGAAGTGATGGCTGAGAAGTGGTGATTCACGATGGGATGTGATGGCCTAGAAATGGTGACTCACAGTGAGAGGTGCACGACCAATTTAGTACTGCAAGCCGAAACTCCAACTACTGGCTGACGAACTAAAGACCGAGGAGTCAAGGACGGAGGATGAGGACAAGCGGCACCTAGCTATTGACAACAGAAGAGGAGAGACGTCGACGGGCAATGAAGTGACGATCGAGGATGAGAGACGACTGAGGAGTCGCTAAAACTTGTACTCTATAATGATGGTCGACAAGCTCATGCTGAGGACGAGAACGATAGTGACGACCAGCAATCTGCGATTGAAGAGTGGTCTACAATAATGATGGCAGTCTTTGAGTGTTGAAAGAATGAAGGTAGGAGGCAGACAATAGAAACCCTACTTGCAAATTGCAACAAAAAATAATTTGGCAATTAAGGTTCTAACTTTTTAGAATGGGAAAGTCTCATTTATACCTAAATTAATTTATTCTTAATCTGGCTCAATCAAAATAGTTATTATTGTAATAATGCCCATACTTTCTTTCTATTTCAATTTTAATGCTGCAATAAATCTAATTTTATTCAATCACATCCTTAAAATATACTCATTTCTTTCTATTGCACCCTTTAATATTTTAATTCAAAATTTAGCCATTTAATATAAAATTTTATATTATTAATTACTATGATTAATTTGTAAAACGGTCATGATTAGAATTTCCAAATAAAATTTGTGAATAATTGTTAATTTGTCATAATTAACTTTTTCCCCTTAGTTTTCTTCTCAAAAATCTACAAACTAAAATTTTAAAATTCAAATTATCGTTAAACTAAAGTTAATAAGTTCATACTTATTTGTTATTTTTTATTTGTTAATACTCCCTTGTAAGTTTGATAATAATTGATATCTAGTTATTATTCACTAATCACTTCGTGATAATTATTTATAAAGTTATACACTCAAATAAAATAGGGTTGAATTATTAAATAAGAAAATTGCACTCTCGTACCACATGTTATTTTTCTATATTGTTTCCATATATTTATCTTATTTTTTAAAATAATTTTTATATTTTTTAATAAATTTCTTTTTATATTGATTTATTATACTAATGTCATTATTGCGATTTTCATATTTCTATTAATACACTAATGACATTATATTGCAACTACTAAATTAGACTTATTAGTTATAAATTTGTTTTTACTTATTTAACAATTGAATAAAACCAAAATCACAATATTAATATATTTATTTTACTCTATATATATATATATAATAATGTAAAACCAAATACTTTTATAAATAATTAAATAGTTACATTCTATACATGCATCTCATTTGTATATGATTTAAAAATAAATATTTCTTGTATACAATAAATTGCAAATTAAAAAATGAGAAAACCACACATTAACAAATTGGCAATTTTTGATATTTGAAACTTTTGAGTTTTGAGTTGTTAGTAATTAGTAGAAATTACCTATAGAAACTACCAAATCAATACAACTTTGTAATTATTAAGTTAATATAACCAATATTTAATTACCATTCACTAATTACTTTGTGGTAATTATTTTCAAATTACAAGTTATATACTTAAATGAAACAAGAATATGTTATTAAGGAAAAGAATTGCGTTCTCGTATACTATATACATTATTAATATGATCAATGTAACATTTTATATTAATATGATCAATTAGTAAAATAGTCGTGATCAATTAGAATTTCAAAAAAAATATTGAATAAGTGTTAATTTATCATGATCAACTTTGCCCCCATTAATTTTCTTCTCAAAAATCTACAAATTCAAAATTCAAAATTTAAATTATCGTTAAAATAAAGTTATTAAATTAATATTTTCATTCATTTAATACTCTCTTATAAGTTAATAATAATCGATATCTAATTAATATTTACTAATCACTTCGTGGTGATTATTTATAAAGTTATATACTCAAATAAAATAGGGATGAGTTATTAAAGAAAATAGTTGCACTTTCATATACTATACATTTTCTTCTCTATTTTTTCCATATATTTATCTTATTTTTTAAATAATTTTTTAATAAATTTCTTTTTTTCTTTTCCCAATTTAACACTAATGTCATTCTATTGCAATTATCAAATTAGAATTATCAGTTATATATTTTTAACTTATTCAACATTTAAATAAAACTAAAATCACAAGAATTATATATTTTTTTTACTATGTAGCAATTAGCATATATTTTTGTGTATATATATGTATATATATATTATAATGTAAACCAAGTAGTTCTATAAATAAGTAAATTGTTACATTATATACATGCACCTTTTTTGTATATGATTTTAAAAAAAATGTGTTCTATACAATAAATTGTAAATTAAAAAGTAAATAAAACCACACATTGATAATTTGACAATTTTTTATATTTCAAACTTTTGAGTTTTGAATTATTAGTAATTAGCAGAAATTACAAGTAAAAATTATTAAATAAATAAAATTTTGAAATTATTAAGTTAATAATAACCAATATCTAATTATTACTGACTAATCACTTTGTAGTTATTATTTTCAAATTATAAACTTATATGCTCAAGTGTGACATGGCTAAGTTATTAAGGAAGAGAATTGCTCTTTTGCATTCGTATATTATATACATTATTTTTTATCAGTTATTTATTTATTTATCCTTTTTATAATCTTTACACTTTTTTTAATAAATTTACATTTAACCTTTTCCAACATCTAACATTTTCCAATTTACCGCACTAATAACATTCTTATAATTTTAATATTTCAATAACTACACTGATGTTATTATATTGTAATTATTAAATTAGACTTATGAAATATAATATTTTTAACATATTTAACAATTGAATAAAGCTAAATCACAATATTAATAATTTTTTTTACTGTGTATATATATTATTGTAAACCAAGTAGTTTTATTAATAATTAAATAATTACATTATGTATTTGCACATTATTTGTATATATTTATATAATTTATAAATAATTTATATGTACCATCTATACATATAAATAATATATATTTAAATACATTATATATTATGGAATTATAATACATTTAAATACATGCTTAAATACATTTTACATTTAAATAATAATATATATAATGGAATTTTAATTTGAAATCAAATTCGGTTCTAATTCAAATTGAAAATCGAATTAAAAATACCAACTTAAAAACCAAATTCAAAATTTAGTTTGAATGGAATTCAATTTAGAATCGAATTAAAAATACCAAATCAAAAACCGAATTTGAAATTTAGTTTGAATTGAAAATCAAACCGAAATTTAAATATTCAAATTAATTAAAAAGATTGTAAACTTTATAATTTTTGAGCTGGCAGCTTTGACTTCTCTCCATCTATTGTGTGCAAATTTGGTACGAACGAATGTGTGATTTCGTTTTCTCCATCATTCTCCTGTTTGGAGAATGGGGGAGGATGTTATATTTTTTAGTTTTAGTAGTATTATGTACTCTTTTATGTCCTTATTTATTAGGGTGTTAATCCTCCCTTTTGGAGGTGTATCTGTCATTAGTTTAGGAAGATAGACTATGAATGTATAGGGCAGCATCGAAAAAGGCATGGACATGATCTAGGGACCAGACTTTGTGTTCAATTGTTACTATGTAATTAGAGACCAAAGTTTGTGTTCAATGGTTCTTTTGCTGCGTGCAGTTTTGAGAAGCTCAAGTAAAGGCTGACAAGTTAGGTTTTTTTACTTTTGATTGCTATTGATGTAAAGGCTATTGTGTACTATGCGAAAACATCAATTTTTTGAACAATCTTTTTGTATTTTTTGTTTGTAACCAATTGTCACACTTTCTTTTATGGTTAAAATTAAATATCACAAAAAACAATTAATCTTTTACAGTTATGTCATGGAATACCATTGCAATAAAATATACAATCGTTTGTTTTAAAAAAATTAATTAATTAAAAAATTGCTTTCGGAGACAGCATTAATGTGCCATGCATTGCTTTCTATGAATTTGTGGCCCATGTTTTCATGCAACAAAGCAGGGCTTTGTGGTGGGGATGTGCTGGATTATTCTTTTTCTCGGGAAATACCCTCCTACAAGTAGTAAACAATAAAATATACTGGCGTTGTGTACATTTCTGTATGTAGAATCCAATAACAAATTGAGTGAAACAATGCGGCGTTTGATAGGTGCCACTTGCCACCCCTACAAGCATGAAACAGAGGGAAGCGTTGCTTCGAATAGAAAGTAAGCTAATTGCCAAAGCAAATCAGATGAAGTTTTCTTTTCTTTTAACAACGGATTTGAAACTACTCAGTTCATTAATTTTGCACTCACTGTGGTGGCAAAGCTTCCTCAAAAAGAAATTCATGCATCGCCAAGAATGCTTAATAATGAAAAAAAAAATAGCAGCAAATTAACCAACTTGAAACTTAATTCGCTATTAGTCCCAAATCAAAAGTTTAAAATTCTAAGAAAATCAAATCTTAAAATTAACGGTTTAAATTTTAGTAAGTACTATCAATACTTATACTTGGTTGGTTAATATTTGGTTTCCCAAAATCTTACATGGCCGATGTGACTATCCTCTCTTAAATTAAATAAGACGTTGCCATTTGAAAAGATATACTACAAACAAACAAACAAAATGGCAATGTATACTTGGGTTGGGCATCCCGGCTAAAAACGAAACTTATGCTATGATTGGTGACATGGGACGGTTTCATTATTCTCACCAAACCTGTATTAACTCAGGTATATTGGATCCAACGAGGATCCCCTTAATTATTTATATTCACAAAAGCAATTCAAAACATTTCAGCATTCTTGAATCTTGAAAACAATAAAAGAAAGATTAATTGATGTTTTACTATGAGTAGATTGGAAATGGGGGTACTATGCGTAGATTGGATAAGGTAAACAATTATTGTAGATGCTGGAGTGGGACGTGTGCGCACAACAAAAAGCAACCGAAAACGTGTCAATCAGGGACTCAATGAAGGAACAATAAGGAATATTCCCCAAAAACCATATACTTTAGTCTCACAAATTCTGGGCCCTAACCAAATCATCGTCATTTGGCAAATTCATTAATAATCAGGTTTCGTTTCTCAAAGTCCAAGCATTTAAGCATGTTACTAACTAGAAACAAATGCTAATTAATTAGACAACCACAAATGTTTAAGCATTAATTAATACTCTTTCCGTCCCAAAAAAAATCCATTTAATTTGGTATAACTTTTTAAAATTATAACGTATAAAATAATTAATACATTATTAAATGTGTGATTTTATATTTATATTTATATTTTTTTATATTATACAATATCTTTAATAGTAATAATAAGATAAGATAAGAATTTCACGTTTGAAAGTATATTTTTTTAAATAAAAAAATTTTTCAAATTAAATTATGTTTTTTTTTGGATGGAAAGTACTATAATTTAGGTACTTTTGTTTGTTAACAAATTTGTTAGTCCCTTAATGGCGAGAGGAATTCCTACCCAGCAGGCTAGGGAAGGAAATCGTCTTTCCCAAAACATTTGACAAAAGGGGACATTATATTACATTTTTATTATCCCTTAAGTACATATCAAACACCATCATTACACATTTGCGTTTTGTTTTCTTAAAAAAACCCCGAAAAATATCAAAGAGATATTTCGTTGGCAATTTATATTTTTCTTTATTAATTTAGCACTCTCATCTTCTTTTTTTTTTATAATGATGCCTTTAATTTTAGTTGGTGAAAATAATTAAAATATATTTCTCTAAAAAAATCTTGGTCTATCTCAAATAAAAATGGTATAATGATACTCATAGTAACTTTTGATAGTGACTTTTTATAGTGAATAATGTGATAAGTATGAAAAAATAAAATTATTTCTTATTATTTTACATGTTGTAAGGTAATGAGTGAATTTTATCTTTTCATATTCAGTTATTATAAAAAAGTCATTAAAAGTTTAATTACTCATAAAAATGATGATGGCATAACAATTCAGAAAATGCATCGTGAATGCACCTCTTAAATGTCTAAGTTGTGCTTCTTTTCTTCCATAAAAAATATAGGAATAAAAAAAGAATTATTTCCATAACACATCACATGTGGGAATCCGGAAATGGCGCAGACAACTGTCATTCTTGCAAATGAAGCTTGAAACATTGAAACAGTAATATTTCCAAGACAGGAAATTTGCTGCAAAATCATTGAAGTAAGAAATGGAGACAGAGAAGGAAAATGCACATCCAGAAATACAACGATTACTGAAACACTGGCTAGCAACCTAAAAGAATAAAAAATGTGCAATACGTTATTTAAATCATGAGGTAATATTAAATGCTGTCTAAAAAGTACTAAAAATAATGAATCTGTACAAAGTGTCATATAAAACCAGCACGAACTTTTCCCTTTTGGCCTAATTAATTACAAAGTAAAGATTGGAGAACCAACTAAACAAGATTGCAGATGGATTAAAACAGACACTCTGCAATCAATAAGTATATTCTTGTTAATATTCTCCAGGAATCAGTAGTATTCCCACAAGGAATCCAAGTCAGACATACTGGGATCAACTGAAATCCCCTCAAGATCTTCAAAGGATTTGTTGTTGTTTTCAATGGATGATATCTCAGGAGCCAAGTCATTGCTAATTCCTGTATCTTGTGACAGGCTAACCATGGAATTATTATTAGGGGAGAATGGTTCCACTTTGTGCTGCCTTTCGCTGTCGGAAATTCCTTGAATTGCTGCTGAAATAGTGCTGGAATTGGCTTGATCAGGAGTAGCTTTGAAGCCCGAAAATGGATAACTTTGGTTGTGGTAATTAGCATGAAGGTTTGCCAGAGGTATTGATAATGGAGGGCTGTTAAAAATGGAGTTTGGGTTACTGGAACTAGCCTCATACGAATTCTTGAAAAGATAATTATAGCTAGTTGGGATGAAGAAGCTGTTTTGTTCATCATGTTGCCTTTCTAACTTGGGAATATTTGTGGAAAAGTATGAGGAGAAGTTTGCATGATCTGATGACTTTCCTGAAGAAGTTGTTGCACCTACACCGTTGAATTCTTCTGCATCGTGTGAAAAGTTTGATCTAGGTATATCAGTACTGGAACTAGGAATGTCCATCAATGGTGGTAGTGAAGCACTATCATCAAGAAGATGATCCAAGAAAGAATCAACTCTTGTGAGATCTCTCAATGGACTTCTTCCGAGCCCTACGTTCTTGTGAAATACTCTACATACAACCCATTCATCCTGAAAATATAATTGACAGAAAAAGGTTCAAATCATTATCCAATTCGACTTCTAAAAAATCTTTTTTCTCAACAACGAAAAGGCTGAAGATGACTTATCAGGATAAATCGTGTAAAAGAAGTCTACGACCTCCAAAACGAAATAGCAAAAAGAAAAATTTCAAAAAAATTCTACTTTCCGAAGATGAAAAAAGCAACTTACCTTTGCTCCTTTGGGGAAGTTGTAATAAGAAAATCTGCCTTCAAGTCTATATTCATGCATGACCCAATTTGTTTTTTCACCTTTTGGAGCTCTGCCTTTGTAGAACACAAGAGTCTTCTTCATTCCAACAAGACAATTTTTTCCCTTATAGATCTCCTTATCTTTTCCAGTAGCCTTCCAATAACCTCTTTCTGTTGCTCTATTTGTTCTCATCCCAGTTGGATACTTTCTATCTCTCTGGCAGAAGAAGTAGTGCTCTTTCTCTTCCATCTTAGATTTCTCTAAAACCACACCAAGGAAATCAGGAAAAAAAAAAGTGCCACTCAAGTAATTTAATGTAAATTAGACAAAACTACAGACGGGATCATAACAAAAACCAAAAGAATTATTCACGGAGGAAATTTCCAAGGAAGCATACTTGGTAAATCCCAGGGTTCACACTTGTTCATATCAACTTCTGCAATGGCCAAAGCATTGAATCTGCTGTCCATCACCTTCCTCGTTAAATAGTGAGTTATGATCTCTTCATCAGTTGGATGAAATCTAAAACCTGGTGGTAAATCCATTGGATCATCTACTTCATTTAGCACAACAGGGGCTCCTTCCATATCTGATCTAATACAGAATCCCGGCCTGATAATACTCTATAATTGGCAGCATATATAAGCTTATAAAGTTGCTACCTTAATCAAGAATAAGGTATATACAGAGAATAAAATAATATTACAGTGCTTGTCCTAGGAGATATTTTGAAGAAAGCAAATAAGAAAGTAGAACAAAGGGAGAAGGGGATCTTATATAGAAGAAAGGCAAGGGAGGCTTCAAATTTGGGGCTCTGAAAGATCCGTAAGGTGCAAGGAATTTGTGAAGGAAGCCTCGTGGTTTTTGTCCCTGTTGGTTTATTTTAATGGGTGTTTTGTACCGGGTTGTTTCATTGGCTTCTTGTATACAACTGCAATGTTTGAAAACGTATGTGAAAGCAAGAAATGGTGAAAGGGGAAGTATGACAAAAGAGCAATATTTATTACAATGAATTCCTCTCAACTTCCGTAATTACAAGGAAGGCCTTTCCAGTTTTTGAAAATCATACTAACGTACCTATGAACTTTTTTATGTTGCTTTTATTTTTCTTGTGCTTTCTAAAAACTGAAAGTAGAAAGAGGGCTAAAGCAGCCTCCTCTAAGAATATGGATACACGTATCAAGAGTAATATATAACTTTTCTTTAAATGTTGAGGCTTGGATTGCTTTATGTTTGGATTAAAGTTAGTTTTTTCTCATAAAAAAAAATATCCAAATAATTTTTGTTTTATTTCAAAATTCAATTTTAAAACTTAAATTCTCACTAAAATTCTTTTCACATCATTTCAAAAAAAAAAATTCACCTCAATCTATTTTGCCATTTTCCCTCCAAACCTTTTTTTTTTACAAAAAAAATCCCACAAAAACTTTCACATATTCCAATGCAAAATCTCAAATACAACACAATCTAAATATAGCCAAACACTTATTTACAACAGGTTAACTTTTCTCACAAAATAAGTAAAAAAATCCAAGCACCATTTTGTTTTGAAATTTAAAATTCAAATTTTCCTTCAAAATTCTCCTTATATAATTTTTAAAAAGTTTCCTCAAATACACCTTTTATTTTCCCTCCAAAATACTTTTTTCTACAAAAATTCCCACCAAAATTTCCACATATTCCAATACAAAATTTCTCAAATAAATCACAATCAAAACATTTTGAAAAGATAAAAAAATAACCATGTGAGTTGAGCAAATTTTTAAAATTTCAGCTTTTGTTATGTTATTCTGAATTTTTTGATTATACATAGCATCAGTAGTTGTCTTAGTTATATTCTACTATTCTCTCTGTTTTAAAAAAAACACACCTTTTACTTTTCTTTATCAAAAAAAAATTCTTTTAAATGAATTTTCTATATGTATGTGTGTTTCTTTACAATAATTATAATGTATGACTCACGATTAAAAATAAGGACATGAATGAAAACTAGCATAGTTAATAAGTCATTTAACGTATTGTAGTTTATAATTATTAATAAGTTATCAAGTTAAAAAATAAACTCTTTTTGTGTAATAGATAAGAGTTTTTGCTCGCTAGGTTGTGTATCATAAAGTGTGAAAGAAAACTTTTGTAATAACCACAAAAGTCTAAATATACTGTGATTTTCGAAAGTTCAATGTAATTAAGCTCGAAGTGGAGGTGAGGACTAGATGGGGCTGGTCTAGCCTAATCCCATTGAAGTACTATAACACGTATGAATAGAATTTCAAAATGCGTTTTTACATTTTTTTGATATAGTAATTGTGAGATAAAAAATATATTAAAAATTGAAAAAGTATTTTGAAAAACTTTTGTTTCGTAGATATTAAATTGATAAGAGACTATAGGAAGTCTCTTTATTCCCCGCTTTCCAGTGTTGTTTATTAACGAAGTTGATGCATCTTTTCCGGTAGAAGAATTTGGAAGTCAGTTTCTCGTATCGGCTTGGTTTGTACACTTCACACATAAACAAGATAGATAACTACATCTACAAAGACATTTTATATAACAAAAATTTGTACTAATCTCTTTAATTAGTTTGTTTCCAGATCAGTTCACACTCCAAAAAGTGTCGTTTCTTTCTTATGGAAAGCTTGGCAAATCTTTTTTGTTGGGATTTCCTGAAAGGATAGTTCAATTTTCTTTTCTTCCTCATGCTATCTTGCCATTCTTTTGGTAATTGTTAAAACAGCCATGTACTTTATCAGTATTATTATTTTGTTAAGACTTTAACATAGAAAGAAATAAACTAATACCCTCGATAAAAGAGTTTACTTTTAATTTGATACAATATCTTTTAAATTATAATATATCATACATTAAATATATAATTTTATATTTTTATTCTTATTTTTTAATTTAAATTACATATTTTCATTATTAATAAGGTCAATACAAAAATTTTATACCATAAATAGAATTTTTTTATAACAAACAAAATTTTTAAAATTTGGCCATTTTTCTGAACGGGATGAAGTAATTAATACTATAAGTTGTATTCATCCTCTAAGCCTCTCGCCACAGACTTTGAGAATTAAAGGAAAATTCACTAATGAATTATTTTGAAATTGCAATGAAGTTTCCAACCTGAGAGACCACATTTATCCACGCGTTTTCATTCGTTCCTCTGGAAGTTCGAACTTTTTTTTACCCAAAAATAAGCAATCCCTGAAAAAATGAAAACGAATTTGGAGAGTCAAAGATTGAGATCCCATGTCACTCACTATTTAACGAGGGCTAATGTGTAGGATAAAGCAACATGTCACAGCACCAACTTACGAGACTATTTAAGCTTTATTTCTATAAATCAAATAAAAAACCAACGATAATTTATTTATTTATTTTTATTTTTTTTAAAGGCGAGGCCTTTTGTACCAGTAAAAAAGGAACCAGCAAATGATGTCAAAACCTCCATTTCTATGAGATGGCTTCATATTAAAAGAAACTACACCACCGATTATTAGGCTATGTTTGGACAAGCCATTTTTGTTTATAAATGAGTAAAAAGTTAATTTTTCTCAAATAAAAATAAACTATCCAAACACATTTTTATTTCAAATTTTAAAATTCAAATTTTCCTACTCAAATTCCTCTCACATAATTTTTAAAAAAAAATTTCTTCCTATTTTTCCCTCCAAAATACTTTTTCTATAAAAAAAATACCTATCAAAATTTTTACACATTCCAACACAACTTTTTTCAAATATATCACACACCAAATGGAGCCTAATGTCACTCACGTATGCCGTTTCTGAACATCATAGTAAAAATAATTAAAATGTTTATAATTCCTACATAAATAACTTCGCCTTTGTATCTTTCCTGTTTAATTGTTCTACCAATAAATATATGACTACTTCGTAAACTATATCTAACGTACAAATAAATTTGACATCAACAAGAGCAAAAACACATTTGCTTTGGAAAAAAAAAAACGATTTTTCTTCAAATTACTAAGATTAAAGGGGAGTTTATCTAGTGACTTAGTACCAAGTTGGAAAGTACTTTTATAATGGCGACACTCTTTATATGTTTTCAACGTAATTATTTTAATTATTGCTTAAAAATATATAGTTCTTATTTAATTATTTATTTTTTAAATTAAAACGAATTTGATAGGAATCCTGCATTCCGGACGTTTGATGACGGTCGAGCGCCAACTCTTTAAAAATGAATAAATAATTTTATAAAACTTTTTAAAAAATGAAAAATCACGTCAATTATTGATAAATGAATAAAGATTACTGGAAAAAATTAAACATTAAGAAGAGACACATGACCTACTTAATACCCATCTTTATATATCCATGGGCATTTCATTTTTATCCAAAAAAATCCTCTCTCCAATTGGTTTCAATCCCCACTCAAAAAAAAAAAATCATAATAGATACTCCATTCTTTTCAAAAAAAAAAAGTAAAAAAAAATCCACTCTTCACTTCTTATAATCAGAAAAAAAAAATCCACTCTTGAACGAAACCTTTATAACATTGTTAATAAATAATGATTATGTATTGTCCATAATTAACAACAGTAATATAAACTTCTATTACATTAAATGTATTATATTTTATAATTCATAATAAGTTATGGATTGAAAAGGTAAATGATTTTATTTGGATCGAGGAAATAAAAATTAACGTGTATTCTCAGCTCCAATAATTTAATTTCTGTTAGTTAATGAGATCATACAATTGTTTGAAATGACAATTTGAATAAGGTAGAATCAATTTTGGGAACATATTGAGCCACCGTCATATATGTGATGTTATTGAAACCTCAAATAAACAAAATAAAATGAATAAATAAATCGAAGTTTAAGAGAAATCCAGTCTCCGTTTAGATTGTGATTTATTTTTAAAAAAATTATATTATAATATTTGAAAATTTTAATAAATATTTTAAGATAAAAAAGTAATTTAGAGAGAAAAATAAAAAAAATTAAAAATATATGAGAGAAATTTGAGTAAAAAATTTTAAATTTTAAAATAAAAATATATT
The DNA here is from genome assembly GCA_020080225.1 of Gynochthodes officinalis. NCBI lineage: Eukaryota > Viridiplantae > Streptophyta > Magnoliopsida > Gentianales > Rubiaceae > Gynochthodes > Gynochthodes officinalis. The sequence goes on along the minus strand of CM034615.1, from coordinate 28,218,273 downwards.
TAAATATTTTATTTTTATTTAAAAAAAAATATTTTTTGTAAATAAAATTCCAAATGAAGCCGCAGTTTTGCATGTATAGAGAGAGTCTAGAGATAAATGAATTGGGGTGGCCCACAAGTTAGAGGATAGTAGGATACTGCTAAAAGCGTGCGTATAATCAAGTATTGACTTTTGGGGATGGGAAGTGGAAAAACAGCAAATTTGAGCTTGGCTTGGAAGCTCCTCCTCCTCCTCCTGTCCACTTCTCTTCTTTTAGCCGTCTATTTCTCAGTATGACGACCGATGACGACATTCCCACCTCATTTCCATTGGCCATTCCATTTATTGGGAAAATTTGCAAAAATAGCATATTTCCACATATTTTAATGAAATATAACAGTTATTAAAATTTTTTTATTAAAATAATAGGTCAATGTAATTTGACTAAGTAAAAGGACCTAAATACCCCTTTATTTACAAAATATGAGACACCTCGCGCTTAAAATATCATTCAAAACTTTTTCACTTCATTCTTTTACTTCATCGCGCCTCTTCAAATTTTCCTACCCATTCTTTTTCATTTTTCATCAATTCACAATTCTCATCTCACCCATGACTGATGTTCTGCATGTCCCTTAAATTGTTGAAATAGCTCTTATCCAGGCAACTCTCCCTTCTTCCTTATTCATCAATTGCGCTGCATATTGATTATAGATTTTAAAAGAAATACGGTTCTGATAGGGTTTTGTATGATTTTTGATGTAATCGTGATTGCAATAGGTTCGAACGCATTAAAATTGTGCATATTCTATCACATAGATTGTTTTTTGTTTAAATTTAAATTGGGTTTGCATAAGAAATTGGTCACACATATGTCGAAAAAGAGTCGAAAAATGTTCACAATGTCTCAAGTACCATGTCAAGCACGTGCTCAAAACAATCGAGTATGATTGAGTGACGAAAAAAACTTGTCGAGCACCTACTCGATCAATTCTTAAACACTTAGTTGTGATCGAACTCATCAATGTCGAGCATTATGTTGAACACTTATCAAGGACTTAGTCAACTTACATCGAACATTATCAATGTCGAACACTTAGTCAACTTATATCGAGCATCATCAATGTTGAGCACTTGTCGATCACTTAGTCAATTAATATCGAGCATCATCAATGTCAAGCACTTGTCGAGCACTATGTCAAGTATTTCATTGTTACATCGAGCACTATATTGATTTACTTTATTTCGTGCAAGACCCTCTCAAGGATCAAATGGTCGTTTAAGGTGATTTTTTCAATGCCTAGTTTTCTCAATACTACTACTATGAAACCAATATGAAGAGGATCAAAACCAAACTAATAGAGACTCAGAAGGAAATACTTAGAAAAGAGTGTTGCCTTGCTTAAATTACTCTTGACCATGACGGTTTTCTTTTTGCTTGAAAATATTGGTCCTCCTCACGTACATACCATTGATGCAGACGATAATGAAATGAAATGTTGAATCGATGAATAATGAAGATGAATGGGCAGGGAAATTTGAACAAGAGCGATAGAGTGAAGTTTGCAAGTGAAGAAGAATGAACTACTTAGATACTTTATTTTTGTGTTTGAAAAAAGTTAACTTTTATAAATAAAAACACAAACCAAATACAGTTCCCTATTCAGGAAATTGATGATTTTTGAAAAGCTTATTTACATTTAGGAGGCAAAAAAAATTTACTTCTTCTTTTGTAATTGAGTTTCTGTACTAAAAATACTAATCAATAATAGCTATACCTATATAATGTACATTTTCACTTTCGAAGGAAAACATTAAAAAAACCTTTGGTACGCAAAGTTCTGCAATTGTAAATATAAATTAAAATATGGGTATAGTAAACTGCAAGTTGAGATTAGTAAATCAGATTTTAAAGTAAAAATAATATTATTTGAATCTAATAATATTCAGATTGCTTTTCAATTACATTGTAAAACGTATTTTACATTTTTGAAAATATTTTTTTACATTTTTAACACATTTTTTTTATCTTAAAATCACTCTTCAACAAAGTGTAAAAATATATTTTGAAACATAATTCATTCGCACCAATTGAAATATATTTTTAACATAAAGTCAAGAAAATCATCTTATTCTAGAATAAAACTTAAATTATCTATTTAAAACTACTAGAAGCATTTATCACATATAGTGCGCCGAATATATATCTTGCCCTACAGAATTTGTATATAATACCTAATTCATCGTCTATTCTTACACTGCTGATGTGGCCGACCTCTTTCTTCAAAAATTCAAAATTCTTAATTTTTAAAATTTATTAGAGAGAGGTGTTCCATTCCCATTCAGCCTCTCCACATGGTAATTAATTAATCTAAACTTCTCTCATTGTCTTTATCTTCTACTCAAATTTCTCGACGAAGTTTTGTTTATATGATAATTTAGATATTATTTTTTATTTAAATATAAGTCATTACCTTCCTATATATAAATTAAAATTTTATTTCATTAAAGTAATCATGTAAAATTCACAAGGGGGAAACTGGTTCATTATAAAGCACAATGTGCAAATGCTATCGATACATATCATATGATACTGAGGGGGCGTTTGTTTAGTGGGTTTGGAATGGAATGGGGTAAAAATAAGTGTTTGGTTGAGAAGAATAGGTTTATGAAAAGTATTGGGCCTGTTTCCGGTGGGTTTGGAAAGGGAGGGTGGGGGGGGGGGGGAGGTTTGGGAAAAGGCTCAAAACGATATCGTTTTGAGGCAAAATAAAAAAAAATATCCAACTCTGATGTGACGCGCACCCAATGTCGTGGGGGTTGCAAACTCCCCAATGATTTGCAACCTTCATTTTATTTTTTTTTTAAAAAAACAAATTTCACTAAATTGTAAAAAATATTTTTCTCTACAAATTGACATGCACTTTGACTATTTTTTTGAACAAGATATAATTTTCTTAAATACCATATAATGTAAAATAATAATATTTTATTATAATTTTAATATAAAATTTATTGATAAATTTATTTATATTAATATTAAATTTTAATTTTGATATAAAATTCATTCCATTCCATTACAAAATAATATCAAATGACATAATTACTGTCATTCCATTCCATTCTATTCTAAACATTTTCTTTTATCAAATCTATTCCATTCTTAAATCCACCGTTTATACCAAACGCCCCCTAATAATTATTCATGATCCATGTTAAATTGTTGTATGCATAGTTTGAAGCCTCGAAATCAAATTCTAAAATATATAAATTATATTTTAAAATATATTTTTATATTTTGTAAGATATTAATTACAAAATAAAAATTATATTAAAAACTAACAAAAATGTTAAAATATATTTTAAAAAGCTATCCATGCACACCAGACAATAAATAAACCATTTCAATCATAACCCTAATAGCTAGTTTCAATAAACCATTTCCCAGTGCTTGAGTGAGTCAAAATGAGAATAGGAGTTTTTACACGTTTAAACCTTAAGATACCGTTTAAATCAAAATTGAATATATTACACTTTTTAGTCTTCTGTTTTTTTTCCCCACCCTTTATTTCCTTTGAGAATTGAGCATAAACCTCTCTTGTTAAACATCATATTTCAAAGGTCTAGCCTCATGTTGCGACCATTGATTACATGAATGCAGTTTCATAAATTGACCCCTCGTCCCTACCGAAGGACGAGAGAGAAGCAGAAGATGCCACGTAACCATGAGACGGAGGACACAAATTATTTGGCGGTTCATTTGGATGGGAAAAGTATTTGTTCGGTAGAGGAAGAAAAGGAAGAGAATGAGCTAGAAGCTCCACGTTGGGAATATTCCCCCTCGAAACTTTCAATTTTCATCAAGGGTACGTAAGAAACTACTAAAAGCTAGCATTAACAAGCAAGCAACAATACATTAACTAATTAATTTGTCAGAAGGGAAGCCATTTGAAAAGGTAATGAGAAGAACTTGTCCAGATTCAATTCTAGGCCATTCGATTAATGGTCAAACAAAAGAATCAGTGACAGTCTAGTCGTGATTAAAAATTCCTTAATTGCCACTTTCTTCAAAATTAATGAAAAATAGGTTGTGCGTTTGTTAGCAAATATAGACATCTTAACGTTACACGTTACACTAATAAGATGGTCCGACTTATCATCGACAGAAAATTTTTAATTTTTTAAATTCTTTTTTGTGATTGAATCAATCACAAGTGCATGATATAATTTTTTCCTTTTTTGCGAAACACAGTTGTGTCGTATGTTTATTTTTTCTCTTAAACACACAAATCTAAAACAAGAAAATTATAGTGAAACAAAAAGCAAGTAATTCAAGATTGAATAAATTCAAACCTACAATTAACTCTAAGCTCAATTTTTTATTCAGCTTTTGCGGATTACAACCTAATTAATTCCTGCCCATACTCCGAGCAACAAGCTTGGCGGCTGTCTCATGAAGGCAGACTACTGCTGGAGACATACTTGTCCACAAAAAATTACTCTTTTGTCTTAAAAAAATTTATTTTCAAAATTTTTTTATCAAAAAAAGTTTATTGTAAGTAAAAATCTACACTACTATTATTAATAATAATTATATATAACATAAAATTAAAATAAAAAATAAAAAAATAAAAAATTATATATTTATTAATATATTAAATGTGTTATAACTTACATTTAAAATTGTACCCATATTGGATCTCCTAATGATACACACTCTAATAGTATATGGACAGTAGTTAGAGCTTACTTTTTTTTTCAATTTTTTCTACACTAAAATTTTAAAATAAATATACTCTAATAACAAAAAAGTGAACCCTTTAATATTAAAATTTATTATAATAAAAATGAATATTAATAGTATAAATATTCACACATATCACAAAATTTATACCAATTTATTAGAATATACAACACAAGATAATACACAAAAAATATAACAAGAAATCCAATGTAAATTATATTTTATTCAAAGTGATTTTTTTTTAATTAAACAGGATATCATATTTATAATAATAATATTTTTAAAATTTATTTATAGTAATATATGTGATAAATATAAAAAAATAAAATTTAATTATTATATTTTAAAAAATATATATAATAAAAACTAATTTTATTTTTTTTTTAAATTATCACATCAATTATTATATTTTTATTATAAAAATTTATTAAAAATATGATTACTTTTACATTTAATATGTAGTAAACCATTCACGCAAGGCACTAAGATCGGTCAATGATAATGCGACAGATATGACGACGTGTTTTTACTCTTACATATTTATTATTCATATTTTTCCCAATCCTTAGGGTTGGGAGCATTCATGAAGTCAGCAAAAGTGCTATTCAACAAGTTTTTTGTGGGCCACAGAAAGCCAGAACACGATCATACAACTTGAAGTATCAGCCTCACAAATTGACGTCATTGCCAACCGTGTATCTTGCTTGATTTCTTTGGATTACTGGAAAAGCATTATTATAATAGTTGCAATTCATTACTTTTAGGCTAAAAAAGAGGCGTAGTTGTTGCATTTTGCCAACCTTTATGCGTTAACTCGTTGTGCCAGACGGTGACCACATGCTATGATGACAACATTGGCTTGTGTTTTAAAATTTATTTTTATTTTAAATATATTTTTTATTTTATAATTATTATATTAAAAAATATAAAAATATTTTTTTTAAAATTACAAAACATATTTTAAAATACTATTTTTACAAGCAAGTCTATCGCCTAGTGATCTTTTATACCACCAAATCGAATATTAATAAGAGCAATAATGATAGAGAGCGATTGAAGTGGCACATATATTGTAAAATTATACTTTCTCCATTTTTGGAGATGGAGGAAATATTTTTTAGAACAAAAGTAGTGAGAGATTTTTTTAATAATTTATGTAATGTTTGTGTGATAAAAATATTACTCTTTTAGTTCCAAAAAAGTAATTTACTTTAAAAAAAATTTCTAGTCCTAAAAAAAGAGTTTACTATTAAATCAAATTTCTAAAATATTTTTACTAATAATAATTATATATATTTATAACTAAAAAATAAATATAAAAATATTAAGCTATGCATTTAGATAGTGTATTAAATATGTTGTACCTAATAATTAATAAAAAATTATATTTAAACCAAAATAGACTTTTTTTATGGAACAGAGGAATTACTTTTGGCCATGTAGATGCTACAAAACGGAATATTAATAAGAGCAATAATGACATAAAAGGATAGGAGTTGTGTACAAACGTTGAATATAAATATATGTATTATAATGTGTTAGTATTTTATATGATATTTACATTGTAAAAGTCATTCAATAATAATTATTTTATAATTGTTTAGGATATTTTATTAGGTTAATGTCATAGATACGTTGATTGATTTTTACTTTAAATATTTTTACTTTTTTTTTTTTATCACTTTTTAGTTCTCTTTACTGTATTTCTTAGTCATATTTCCCTTGTCACATAATCTGAGATAATTTATCATGTCGCGCAAGCTCTAACGTAATAGATCATGGTTTTTTCCCCACATCTAATATATTCCTATAATAAATCGTGATTTTTTAAAACCTTTCCTAAATAATAATAGATAATGTATTCCTATTTAATCTATAGAAAAGAAAAACCTAACTAAATTACATAAAGGATTGAAAATTCAATCATCAATTTACAGAAGTGCATGAAATCCATACTTATTAACTAAAAGATTCACATAATCGACTTCTAATCTCTCATCCAATGGATACATCTAATTTTTTAATATGTTTTATTTGATGAATTATGAGACGAGGATAAAAAAAATGCAGCCAACATCAAGAAAGAAAAACAAAAAAAAGAAAGAAAGAAACTATTTGACTATTCTTTACTATTATTATTTTTCATTATTATTATTCAAACTTTGTTTTCAGTTTTATCAAGCACTGGTGTTATATCCAATGTAAACTGGAAACGCAAAATGGATAACAAAAACAATCAGTAAACAGGTTTGGTGACCGGCCCTATATTTAAACTTTCAACTATGTCCAGTATAATTTGATTGTCATTTATGGGATTGACTTCGTGAATGATAGTACATTTTAAAAAATGCTACTCTTTTTTAATAAATTTTATATTGATTAAAAAACGCATGTTGTACTGAAATTTAGGAAATGATAAGGAAGGCTCCCAAAAAAATTGGGTTCAGTATCCATACGGAGGGTTTTGAAGTCTGACTTATTCATAGGGAAATTTTTTAAAATATTTTAGTAAACTATGTTGTTTTCAATTACTTCATCTATTTTTTTTTAAATAAATTGAAAAAAGTAAAGAATTTTAAAGATCAAAACACGAAATGAGTTGCTCTTAACTATATACAGTTTCTGTTTTAATTGTAGACCACGCATAATTATTACTCTCACTCTTCTAAAAAAAACATGTACAATTTGGTTTAGGTATAATTTCTTTTAGTTATTAGTACAACACATTAATATATTACTAAATATATAATTTTATATTTATATTATTACTTTTTAATTATGTTTGTACATAATTATTATAGTTAGGGTAATTTAGAAATTTAGTTCAAAAGTAAACTCTTTTTTTTTGGGGACAAATAAAAATTTAAAAGTAAACTTTTTTTTGGACCAAGGGAATATTAGACAAAAAATATTATAGAATTTGAAATTTTAAAATATTTAGAAGATATGACTCTTGTTTTAGAATTAAAAAGAAGGTTATGTTATTTGCCTCGGGCCCGATAGGGCATGTGGTCGAAACTTCTTAGTGGGAGAGCGTAAACTGCCATTCGGTGTTATTCGCCTGTCACAGGGCTTGCCCAGTGATTTACAACCTTAGGTGCTGTTGCAGGCTTGGCTGCTGGGGAAAGGGGGGAAACCCTTTTAGAAAAAAAAAAAAAGAAAAAAGGTAAAGAGAACAGAAACTAGAAATCTTTATCTTATATATATATATATATATATATATATATATATATATATATATATATATATATATATATATACTGAATACACTAATATATACAAAGTCATTGTCCTATTTTAGGAAATAAACTAATTCCTACAAATCAATCATTGACTAAGAAAGGATTACAATCAACCTAAATTAAGGAAAGACTGCAATCAATCTAAATTAGTAAATTAGAATCTTAGCTATCAATTAGTTATTTACAGCTATATCAAATATTCTAAAAAAGGTCAAAATATCTGATTCTTCAACACTCCCCTTCAAGTTGGAGGATAAACGTTTTCCATTCCCAGCTTGCTAGTAATGTTTCGGAAAGTTAAGCTATCTAGTCCTTTTGTGAGTATGTCTTCCATTTGACCCTTCGTAGGAACATAAGAAGTACAGATTAGTCAACTTTCAATCTTTTCCTTGATGAAGTGTCGGTCTGTCTCAACATGTTTTGTTCTGTCATGCTAAACTGGATTATGTGCGATGCTTATAATAGATTTGTTGTCACAATACAACTTCATAAGTCTATGCCATTTAACTTGCAAGTCATCTAAAATCTTTTTTATCCACAAGAGTTCACAAATTTCTTGAGCCATTGTATGGAACTCAGATTTTGCACTTGATCTGGATGCTACTGCTTGGTTTTTGCTTCTCTAAGTCACTATGTTTCCTCCAATCAAAGTACACTAAGCAGTAGTTGAGCGTCGATTTGTGAGTGAGCCAGCATAATCTGCATCTGTATAAACCTCTATAGTTAATTCTGCTCATCTTCTAAACATGATTCCCTTTCCAAAGTAGCTTTCGGGTATCGAATTACTCTATATGCAGCTTGTAAATGAACTTTTTCAGGGTCATGCATGAATTGACTTATCACGCTCTCAACATATACAATATCCGGATGTGTGCGAGACAAGTAAATTAGTTTCCCAACCAACTTCTGATACCTTCTTTTATCAATAGCTTCATCATCTTTTGTTTCACTCAACCGATGATTTTTTTTCAATTGGTGTATCAATGGGCTTACATACCATCATTCCTATCTCTCGTAGAAGATCTAAAAGATACTTTTGTTGGGAAATAAATATGCTTTCTTTAGACCGAGCTACTTCAATCGGCAAAAAATATTTGAGTTTTCTAAGTTCTTTAATTTCAAATTCTTTTGCAAGTCTAGCCTTAAGCTTTAAAATTTTCTCATCATCATCACCTGTCACAATGACATTATCAACTTATACTATCAGGACTGTAAGTTTCTCTACTACTGAGTGTCTAAAAAAGAGAGTATGATCCTCTTGGTTTTGCTTGTAGCCAATACCAAGCATCAATTTTGCAAATTTTCCAAACCAGGCCCGTGGTGATTGCTTAAGCCCGTAAAGTGCATTTCTTTGTTTTTAGGAGAAAGTCCCCATTGCGAAGGCGAAACTCCCCCACCTGTACCAGAGGCCCCTTAGCCAGGCGGATGTAAATGGAGGGATGTGCACGAGTTGGCATAGGTCTAAGGGAGAGAGCCAACAGGCCAAACCCTAGAACAAACCCTCACAATATTTCAGTAGAAAATCTGCCCCACGTGAGGTTTGAATCTGCGTTGCCGAAGAATTTCTCCCAACGTCATCTCAAGTTTACCAACTCGCCTATGCCCCTGGGGGCCCGTAAAGTGCATTTCTTAACCTGCACACTTGGTTATCTTTGAAATATTTCTCAAAACCTGATGGAGGCTCCATATACACATCGTCCTCAAGAACACTATGTAAAAAAGGCATTTTTAACATCAAATTGCTGCAAACTCCAATTGAAATTAGCAGCTAAAGATAAAAGAATGCGGACTGTGTTCATTTTAGCAATTGGAGCAAAAGTCCCCTGATGGTCTATCCCATGTGTTTGAGTGTACCATTTGGCTACTAACCTAGCCTTTTACCTCTCCAAGGACCCATATATTTTAAACTTAATTGCATACACCCACTTACAACCTACTAGTTTCTCGTCTTTTGGACGATCAACAATTTCCCATATATTATTTTTATTGAGTGCATTCATTTCTTCATCCATAGCAAGTTTCCAATTCTCATCTCTAAGTGCCTCGTTGAAGTTTTGGAGAATAGGAATTGTATCTAAATTAGTGAGAAACCAATGATGTTTATGTGAGAATTTATTCAAAGAAACAAAATGAGAAATAGAATGCTAAGTGCAATTTCTAACTCCTTTCCTAAGACCTATAGGTACATTTAAATCATCAATCATTGGAGAGCGTAATTTTAATTGCGTACCTGGTTCTGGAGTCAATTCTTGAACTTGCAATTGGGTGGAATTAGGCTTTTTTCTCCTTGAGTAGACTAGGATAGGTTTTTTAGTTGTTGGCTATATATTTTGGGTTGATTCTGATGTGTCAAGAGGCTAGTCTTGTGGTTGATCAACATGCTATCCTTGTGGTTGTTCAAGAGACTAATCTTGTGGTTGATTAAGAGGTGGTAAAGGTGATGAGACTGAATTTTACGGCTGAACAGTTTTAGGTTGAGCAGTGACTTGTAAATTAGGAAAATGTAGCTCATGTTTTTCATCTTCACTCACACTCTCCCCCTGGAGATGAGAATCTGAATAGAAAGGCTGTTTTTCAACAAAAGTAACATCCGTTGAAATAAAAAATTTACGAGAAGCAGAATAATAGCACTTATAACCCGTTTCAGTGGAAGAGTAACCAACGAAGATACATTTTAATGATCTTGGATCGAGTTTTCCTCGGTTAGTGTCATGGATATGAGCAAAAACCACACAACCAAAAACTTTTGGGGGTAATTTGGAAGCTATTTGTGAATTGGGGTAATACTCATAAAATAGACTTATTGGACTCTTGAAACCAAGGACTTTAGAGGGCATTCTATTTATCAAGTGGGCTGCAGTAAGAATAGATTCCCCCTAGTAGGATTTGGGAATATTGTATTGAAATAACAATGTTTGTGTAACTTCTAAAAGGTGTCTATTTTTCCTCTTGGCTACCTCGTTTTGTTGCAATGTGTTAACACAAGAAGAATAATGAACAATTCCTTCTTTCTGAAGAAAGGATGAAAGATTTTGGTTGAAATAATCTGCATTATCACCTCGCAAGTTTTTTATTCTCACCCTAAATTGCTTTTTGATCATTTGAAAAAATCTTAGAAAAATTTCCTCAACTTCTGATTTGTTTTCATTAAATAGACCCAGGTTACCCTTTTCCAATCATCTATAAATGTAACAAACCACCTTTACCCTGTAGTGTTTAAAATTCTAGAAGGACCCCATATATCAGAGTGAATGAATGAAAAAGGAACCATACTTTTAGTATTACTCAATGGATAAGAAACATACTTGTGTTTAGCAAGTTCACACACATCACAATGCAAAATACTCATTTCAACATTTTTGAATAACAATGGGAAAATAGTTTTGAGCAAACTAAATAGTGGATGACCAAGACGATAATGGTGGAGCCAAATGTCGGTGTTATTAGTAGAATAGCTTGATAGATAAAATTTTGAGAAGGGGCATTTTTTGTCTTCCCTAGCATCAAGGATATAGAGCCCATTCCTTTCCTTAGCAAGCCCAATCATTTTCCCCGAGACTTGATCCTGCACAATGCAGTGTGTGGGATAGAAAATCACTCTACAATTCAGATCACAAGTAATTTGTTTTATGGACAAAAGATTGGTAGCTAATTTAGGAACAAGTAGAACATCTTTTAACATAATTGTGGAAGTAAGAGGAATAGTTCCCTGACGTACAACAGTAGTAAAGGTTCCATATGCAATTTTTATTTTTTTATTGCTAGGACAAGGTTTATATGAGGTAAAAGGTTGATGTGAAAAATCATATGGTCGGTAGCACCAGAATCTATGATCCAAGTGCTATTTTGGATAGGAAAAGGGGCACTAAGAGCATAAGAATCAGAGAACTTACCTGATTGAGTCAAAGAACAAGACCTTCCAGGTTTCTCAACTGATTTCAACTTGGATTTCAGCTTTTCTATCTCTCCCCTAAGAGTTTCCAATCCATCTTGATTTGCTTGTTCACTAGAAACATCCTCAGCATTTGTCATGTGGGCTTGTCCTCGAGATTGTCCACCACGGTCAGCACCCTTTCCTCCAACATTGGAAGGCTTTCCATGAAGTTTCCAGCAAGTATCCTTGGTGTGTCGTGCCTTCTTACAATAAGTGCACTAGACATCTTCTTAATTGGATTGCTTCTCCTTTTTATTGGCCACAGCATTATATCCATCATTTGTGGAATTCATGGCTAATCCATCATTTATTGGATTGTCAAGCGTCACTCTTTGGCCACTCTCCTCAGCCCGTATTATAGAAAAAACACCCTCAAGAGATGGGAGAACTTCTTTCCTAAGAATTTGAACTCGAACTTGATCAAAATTCAGGTTGAGGCCTACAAGAAATTCAAATATTCTCTCTCTTTCCACAAACTTCTGCAACATTGCAGCATTTTCTCCACACTTCATAGGACTATAGTACTTAGTGACAAAAAGGTTACCTTGCTTTGTGGTGTTGATTTTGGTTTGTATCTCATAAGTCAACGCAGCATCTTGCATTTTTGAATAGGTTTGACGAACAGTTTTCCAAATTTCTTTTGCAGTTGTTAGAAACATACAGGTTCGACTCACTTCAAGTATCATAGAATTCCACAACCATGACATAGTCATGGAATCTTCTTTGTCCCATTTTTCAAACGTAGCATCTTCAGTGGATGGTCCAGTTCCCATAAGATGACTCAATTTATCCTTTCCTTTGAGAAAGGTTTTTACAAATTGAGACCATTGAAAATAATTTCTGCCATTGAGCTTGTAAGAAGATTGAATGTTCTGTAGTTCTCATTTTGACTGAACTAGTGTCTCAGCCACATTGTTGGTACTAATAACAATAGGTTCACTCTCAGATGAGTCCGACATTATGAGACAACCAAAAAAGAATTAAGTGAAGAAGAATTAAAAAAGTTCAGCAACTAGTATCCAAAATTTATAGAAAGGTTTTTGGGTTTGAAAGGCCATATAGTGGCTCTGATACCATGAATAGAAATTAGAAATCTTCATCTTTTTCTCATATACTGAATACACTAATATATACAAAGTCATTGTCCTATTTTAGAAAATAAACTAATTCTTACAAATCAGTCATTGACTAAGAAAGGATTACAATCAGTCTAAATTAAGGAAAGATTGTGATCAGGCTAAATTAGTAAATTAGAATCCTAGGTATCAATTAGCTATCTACAGCTATATCAAATCTTCTAAAAAAGGTCAAAATATCTGATTCTTCAACATAAAGTGTAATTTTTTTTTAAAGGAAGAGAGGAAGCATTAGATAATTTATTTTATTTATGTGACTAGTAACTTCATTCATGTTAAACATGTTTGTATATGTTTAAATATTCTATATGTCTACATGTTGAATATTTTTAATGTGATTGATCTCCATTCTAGATAAAAGATGGAAGTTATGTTAAGTCGATAATTAACATAAAAATTGTCAAATTTAATAATATAGATTATATTTTAAATTCTATAATGGCTAGAAAACTCCCCACGTTATAAAGTGTGTTGCAAAGTCTAATTGTGGTATCTTGAAAAGGTTCACTACACCTCTATAAAGGTTCAGGTGTAGTACAAAATGTGCAAGTGTCCTCAGACACTAGTGAGAGGGATAAGAACGAAAAACATATGAAAGGTATGTATGTTAGAATTGGTAGTTGGAATATTAAAATTTTGACAGGTAAAGTTATAAAAATAGTAAAAACCATTAGGAGAAGGCACATATATTATGTGTCTCTAAGAAACAAAATGAGTAGAAGAGAAAGTTAATGTTTTAGATAATTCAAGGTATAAATGTTGGTATAATGAAAATGATAGAAACAAAAATAAGATAAATATTATTATGAATTCAATATTCCTAGAGCAAGTAGTAGTAGTTAGAAAATGAAAAGAATTATAGTTCTTAAAATTATTATAGGAAATAAATCTCTAAATATTGTTAGTGTATATGTACCCCAAATAGGGTTTGATGAATCTATTAAAACTAAATTTTTGAATGAACTATAAATTTTACTCCAAACAATCACTCAAAATGAAAAAATTGTTATAGGTAAGTATTTAAAAAAGGCAAGTGAGTGAAGGCAATGAAAAGTAGAATAAGGTCCATGGGGATTATAGTTATGAGTTGCAAAATAATAAAGGCAAAATTATTTTAGATTTCGCAGTGCTTTATGATTGGTTATAGGAAATATTTTTAGAAAAACAAGATAGGTAAACTTAACTATGTTTAAAAATAATTTTAATAAGTCACAAATTGATTACTTCTTAACCAAAAATAGTGATATAAAATTATATAAAAATTATAAGGCAATACATATAGAAAATCTCATTACTCAACATTGATTAATAGTTTTTAAACTTAACAATAAAAAAATTAAGAACAAATTACGCAATATACCTAGAATTGAGTGGTGGACTTAAAGAATAAGAACAAAACAAATATTTTTATGAAAGTTTTAATATAAACTATTAATTGGAATGTGGAAGAGAGGAAGCACAGAATATATGGAAAAAAAAGAGCAACTAATTAAGGAAAATAATTAAAAAACAAGTATTGAGAGAGTCAAGCAACCTTACACAGAATAAAGAATATGGTAATGGGATCAAAAAATTCAAGAAAAAAAATGAAAATATAAAGGACAAGTTACAAAACTTTATATGCTTGTAGAAATGATGTAAATATTGAAAAATATAAAACTACTGAGAACGAGATGAAAAAAATAACAAATGAGGCAAAGACAAAACTTTTGAATTTTTTATTATTATAAAATATTAGATACTAAAGAGGGAGAAAAACATATGTATAAGGCAGTAAAAATTAGAGAAACGAAAACAAAAATTTACATATTAAGTGTCTTGGAAAAGTTGATATCACAAGGCTCATAAAGCAACTTAATTTAATCATGAAAACTAAGTAAATAACTAATCAATAGAGAAATAGTATATTAGCAATTTTATATAAAAAAAGGAAAATATATAAAATTTCATAAATTATAGAGGTATTAAATTAATGAATCATACTATGAAACTATGAGAAATAGTTATTAAAAAATTAATTTAGTTTATTAAAAAATAAATTTAGTTTTATGCTTGGAAAGTCTATAATAAAAGCCATACAACAAATAAAAAAAATTATGTGAACATTATGGAGAGAAAAAAAAACATTTAAATATGGTATTTAATAATCTTGAAAAAGGCATATAATAGAATTAATCATAATATAATATGGCGGTATTAGAAAAAAGAGGAGTTAGAGTAGTTTTTGTA
Source organism: Gynochthodes officinalis (assembly GCA_020080225.1). Lineage (NCBI taxonomy): Eukaryota > Viridiplantae > Streptophyta > Magnoliopsida > Gentianales > Rubiaceae > Gynochthodes > Gynochthodes officinalis. The sequence continues at coordinate 28,203,009 of CM034615.1, read as the reverse complement.
GAATTTACTCCATTTATACCCAAAAAAAAAAAAAAAATCCACTTTTAAACTTTCTTTTTTGTCCCCAAAGAAGAATCCATTTTTGAATAGAAACTCTAAATTATCCTTATTAATATTAATATGTGTCGCTCATTATTAAAAGCAATGATAAAAATAAAAAGTTATACAGTTAATAGTTACATTAAACCTATTGTACATAATAACTAATAAAAAGTTATACCTAATCAAAAGTAGACTTTTTTTTTTTTTTTTTGGAATGAAGGGAGTGTAAATATTATGTATAAAGATATAAGAATATGTACAAATGCTAGTAGGATATCAAATGAATTTCTAAATACTATAAGTTTGTATTAGAGATTTTCTTTAAACTCGTACCTTTTACCTTAATAATAAATATGTTTACTAAACATATACAAACAATAATCTCCAAATTTATATTTTTTGCAGATAATATTATTTTGATTGATGAGATGAGAGAAAAATGAATACTAAGTTAGAAGTTTGGAAGGAGACATTAGAGTCAAGAGAAGAAACAATGAGATAAGTGTAAAAATTGACTGGCACAAACTTAGATATATCTAATAGTTTTAAATATTTAGAATCTATCCGCCAAGAAAGTGGAGGAATTGATAAGATGTTATACATAGAATTTAGGAACATCAGAACAAATTGAGATGTGTATCATTTATACTTTGTAGTTGTAAAGTACCATTGAAATTAAAAGAAATTTTTTATAAAATAACCATAAGGCTAGTGATGCTTTATGGATTTGTCAGGGCACTAACTAGGAATATGAATAAAAAATGAAAATAGTAGAAATGAGAATATTAAGATGGATGTATGAACATATTATATTAGATAATATAAGCAATGAATACATTAGAAAAAAAAAAAGAAAGTAGTACTAACTCCAATACATGAGAATATGAGACAAACACATATAAAGTGGTTTGAACATGTATGTAGGAGACTTTTAAATATATTAGTATAGCATCTAAATATTAGAGAATTATTAACTCAATTAAAAGGGTAAGGAAAGATTTTTAAAATTTTTTTGGAAAGAAACTACTAAAAAAAGACTTGAATTTATATAAATTTAAATGAAAATATATATGTTAATAGAAAATAATATCAAAATATTATTTATATCGCCCACCAACAAATTAGGATAAAAGATTAATTATTGTTTGTAATTAGTTTAGTACTGGATTCATGAGCTTAGTTACACTATATATGTACTTTCGAAAGCTCTAAAGAGGGTGAAGTATTCCCCTTGAAGAAGATTATAAGTCTAAAAGTCTACTAAAAGGGGTTATTGATTTTCAACAATAGTGACTTCTCCTTCCTAGTTAGGTGGAGATTATATATATATATATATATATATATATATATATATAATGGCTTCCAGAAGGATATATAGCCCCAGGTCCCAAAACTCCCTTTCTAAAAGAAGGAATTCTAACGACCCCAACCAGAAATAACCGACTAAAAGTGTGACGTGAACTGCTGACAGGCACGTTTTCGATTATTCTATTTCTTTGAGGCTTTTAAATTGTAAACTAATTTGCAATATTCATAACTTTTTCTTCAAAGAAAGTGATTGGGATGAAAGACTCTTCTCAACTATCCTAACCATATGTAACTCTCACTCCATTCTTAACTTGGTAAGAGTATAAATGCTTTCTCTTCCCCATGATGATGAAGCGTAATCTTATTAATAATTGGATTTTAGTCATCATTAATTTCAATCGTTAATGCCTACACAACAAATCTCAAATGATTGTTAATAACTTGGCAAAGGATAATTTCTTTTTTATTATTTCATATTGATAAAGCATAATGTCACTGATAATCTAGCACACAGTTTATTTTACCAATTTTGATCATTAATACCTACAAAAACAAATCCCAGACTAATTCTAGAATAATTAATTTAATGCCAACGTCAATGTCGCCAAGGCGGAAATAATATGTTCATTGTGAGAACAATTCAACAAAGTTAGAATTGTAATGATTGCATTTCAAAAATATATTTTTGTACTTTTCAACATAGAAATTATAAGATAAAAGATATATTAAAAATTACAAAAATATATTAAAAAATACAAGAAAATACATTTTAAAAAAAATTAACTATACACAGCATTAAATGACAATTCTAACACTAATTAATTTTTGGGTTAGTACGAAAGTGATAACTCCTGGGCCGAACAGCCCAACACATGTTACACAATGGAAGGTATATTTGTGCTTACAGTAGCCCAAAATATGCTTCACGAAAATTGAAATTGACAGCCCTTTAGATTACCTGAAATCATAAATAATTTTATTTTTAACTAGATATGTTTCTTGTTTTATTAATCACCCAAGTTGAATATTTCATTTAAAAATTATTTTTTATCGAATTTATAAGAATTAATAGAAATAATAAATCTTTTATGATATATTAGATCCGACTCGATGAAGGTGAATATGTTAATTTTTAAACTTTCTTTTCTAATTTAAGATCCTAATGTGACATATATCTTCCTCATTTATGCATATAATAAATGAAATAAATTGAAAAGAGAATTTTTGTTCAAGAATCAAAAGTCCACATCTGGTTTATCCTCTAAAACCGTATCACATCCTAAACATAATGAAATAAGTCCTAAACATAATGAAATAAGTTGAATTGAGATGGTAATAAAATAAATAACTTTTAACTGTTCACAATTCCAAAGCTTTTATTTGATTACTGATATGTATGGGACCCTATCTCAAACAAATGTCTGAATTTCAGCAATATACAAGTCTAGATTTCAACATGTTGTCCCAAATAGCAACACAACAAGGGAGAGGGTGAATAGGGTTGCTTAAAATAATTTAACAAATAAAATTTCAACCCATAAAACAAGTATATCAAAATAAAAATGATAATCTAATATGGAAAACTCACAAAAATAGATTTAATATATTTTATATGAAGAGTAAGTGATAATATATGTAATAAATATAAAGAGAAGGGAAGAAAAATGAAAACAAGCGATTTATAGTGGTTCGTCGACTCCAATCTTGTCTACATCCACTTCTCAAAACCTTCCTTGAGATTTCTCCACTATTCTTTGAATTAACCTATTACAAACTAGCTTCCAAAGGTGCTAGAAAACCTTATCAAGTGATTCTATTTCCAAATCACTCACACCAAGTGATTTTATCCCCAAATCACTCCACAAGTTTCCTTCAAAGAATATCTCCTATCTTGGTTCTAATACTTGGACCAAGATTAACAAGATTTTCCCCAACTCTCACAAAAACAAAAGGGTAATAAATTTCCCTTTCTTACAACAATAATGATGAGTTTAAAAACTCCATCAACTAAGAACAAAACTCTCACAAGTTGAATATGAAAAATGAAGCACAATTGTGAGAAGAATTTACTCAAAAACTTATTTTTCTTTGTAAGCACTTCTTTCTTGCCTTATCTCTTTTTCTTTGCTTGCTCTTCTGCATTAATATGAGTTTGAGGCTATGTTTATGGGCAAAAATTCCAAAATGGCCGTTACGAAGCGAAAAGACACTTTTGCCATGTAGAGAACTTGAATTTCCTTGCTTCCAATACTTCCTTTCAAATTCAGATTTTCCAAGATACATTTGTGACCGTTTTTCACCTTCATAACGTCTATATTTGACAATAAATCAGAGTAATGACTTTGTATCTGTAAAATTTTACTATCATCTGAACAAATTTGAGCTTCATCCAACAGTTAGATCTTCAGATATAACCTCTAAACCGAGACTAACTTCAGATAACTTTTTCTGACAATTTGCATCTATGTTTACACTTTAAAGATATTGTTTCACCATTATGTTTTACAAATTTGGTAATCCTTAAAATAAAAAAGTTGTATATCTATATGTCTTATTTTCACAAACCAAAAATTAGAATTTTTAAAGTTTTAAACTATGAGTTATGCCTTAAAAACCGAAACTAGGTCAAAATTCAGAATTAAAATATCTTCAATAATGACCAATATTCCAGCACATTTTTGAACATCTAAACTTCAGATCCAGAAAATGTTTAGTTCAGTAAAGTTGTAGATATGGAACTCTAGTTTACTATATTAAAATTTCACAATAATTAAACCATTAGACCTTTAGATATTATCAAAATACTAACATATATCTGATTTCTTTATTAATCCAAGTTAACCATCCAGTTCAAGTTTTCATCTTTCATTAATTTCCATTACTTTAAATTTTGAAATTCCTTTCTTGCTTCATCCAAATTATGTAAAAATGCCTTAAAAGTAATATTAATCTTTTCCATGCATATTATCTTCAATCTATCAAATTAAAATATTTCATTGAATGTCTATTTGAAAATTAATTATGACAATTCAATTCAATGTTTGTTATTATCAAAATCAATTATAAAATTGAGTTATAAACCTTGTGTCAACACAGCAACATACTAGTATGGATCTCAATAACATAAAAGGCAAGACCTCAACAACACATAGAGGCTAAAAGCCTAAGCTCCAGCATACACAAAGTATACACTAAAATCACATAAATTACGTATGCTTTGCGTTTTGACTTCAAAACAACTAACAATGAAACTGAATACGAAACTTTGATTACAGGTCTAAAGCTGGCCCAAAAGATGATAGCACAAGAAGTGCAAGTATACATTGACTCTCAAATAGTAGTCAATCAGGTACAAGGTTCCTATGAGGCTAAGGAAGCCCAAATGAAGAAATATCTCGACAAGGTGGGCTAACTTAGCCATTTCTTCAATAGCTTCAAGATTATACAGATCCCCAAATTGAAAAAGAAAAGGGCTGATGCCCTAAGCAAGTTGGCGTCATCCGCATTTTCTCACTTAAAAAAGGTCTTGGTGGAGGTTTTTCTTTGCAGGAGCACTGAAGAAAAGGTAATGATGACCATCGAAGAGACGGGAGATAATTGGATGACTCCCATATGGAGATATCTGCTAAATAGAGAACTGCTAGATGACAAGAATGAAGCAAGAAAACTAAAGTTAAAGGCACATAGATATGTAATACAAGACGGTGTCCTATGCAAACTTTCCTACCTTCAGTCATTACTCATATGCATTGGACCTCAACAAGCGGATTATGTACTCCAAGAAGTGCACTTTGTATCCTGTGGAAGCCATGTGGGACCCTACATGCTCGCTAAGAAGATCATTAGTTAGGGATACAACTGGCCAACCATGTTTAAAGATGCCTACAACTTTACACAAAAGTGTGTCAAATGCCAACTTCATGCTCCCATAGCTAGAAGACCACAAATGGAATTAATCAATATCCAAAGTTCGTGGCTTTTCACGTAATGGGGGATTGATATTCTTGGGCCTTTTCCCGAAGTGTTGGGACATTTGAAGTTCCCAATAGTTGCCATCAACTACTTTATTAAATGGGTAGAAGTTGAACCTTTGTCTACTATCACTAGAAAAAATGTCTTGAATTTGCATGGTTGTTACCCCTCATATAATTATCTCAGGCAATGGGAAACAATTCGCATATGATCCCTTCTGTTCATGGTGCGAAGAGATTAAGATCAAACAAAGTTTCACTTCTGTTGCACATCCACAAACCAACGCCCAAGTTGAAATCACAAATCACACATGTTGGATTATGCCCTAAGAACCAATCATATAATGATGGTTTAGGCATAAATTGTATCATAATGTTCATAATTAATGGAAATAATTATTATGTTTATTCCTATATAATTATTCTAAAATTATCCCTAGTCAAGTATTATCATTAAATGGGACAATGATAATGTATTAAGACTAATATGTGTAGTGACTGATGAAATGTGTCATGATATGAGATATCAATTTAACACATAGGTACATGATAGAGAATTATATACTGGATCGACCTACCATGAGAAATGTTACATGGGTTATTATATGAAGTGTCATAAGCATTTCTCATAATGATAATGGTGTAAGTGATCCTTAGACTTGAGGTCACTAGAGATTCCAACATGAGAAGTTGCATGTTTTGATGCTATTAAACATTATCTGTAATAGGGTGAACTATAAAAGTGGCAATTGGATATGTAATGAATCATGTAGTTGGATGTTGAGTGATTAAGATAGGATTTACCCCTTCTATATAATAGGAGTGATATCTTTGGCTCATTGATCAAGTGAGACCATAAAATGCATGGCTGTGCTCAAATGAGTCAATATGTGATATCAAACTCATTCGCTTAGATGTCTATTTGGGAATCAAGAAAAGCAAAGATTGAATTATACGAGTGTGACACGTTCCATGGCTCATGTTCAATCAAGATATCTAGGGCAAGGGAATGAATTACATGATAACATTTATCATAAGAAAAGTAATGTCGAATTACTAACATTCTTATAACTTGGGTAGCATTGATGTGTTGCTAGACACCGCTCAATGCTTATGGCATAAATAGATTTTATGTCATTTCCAACGTTATAAGAATCTATTAGGTTGGACACTCAGATCTTATCCAAAAGAAGTATAAAATTTGTGTGATAAATTTTGGTTAATTTAAGAATCCTATTACGAATAGGATTCTACAAGGTTTCTAATTTAAATCGGTATTTGGTTTTAGATTCTAAATGGTTTTGGTTTTGGTTAATAAATCCAAAACAGCTTTGGATTTATTAATTCATAAGATGGCCAAAAATTATAAAGCAAAATAAGAATGGGATTCTTGTTTTGGCAGCCATTGAAATTTAGAAAGTTCCAAAAATAGATTAGAACTTGTAGTGCAAGTAAAATTCTTTAGAAGAAGTTTTACCCTAATATTTTTCTATATATTTGGACATAAAGTTTCAGCAGCCTCCAACCCAAAAATGTGAGACAATTGCAAGTTATTCTTGCTGCACAAAACAGCCACGAAATCAATTTTCTTGTGAAGAAAATTTTGCAGCAAAATTCCAACCAAAAACCTAACCTATTCTTCTTGTTGAGAAAAGTTCTCTTCAACTTTTATTTTGAAGAATTAGCTGAAATTATTTCCAGCATATCAAGAAGCCTTTCTTCTGTTCGTTTGTAGAAAAATAAGCCGTTTCTTTTGTGTTAAAGAAGCAAGAAAAACCGAAACTTGAGAAGTTTCAAATCTGGAAAAACCGAAGGCAGAAACTGTTGGCTAGCACAATTAGGTTTTGCTGCTTCTTTTCTTGGTTAATTGCGTGAAAATTAACTTGAAACTTAGAGATGATCATGTGGATACCATAGAGCAATGCTCCACTTGGTTTTGCTGTGATTCGACGACGAAAGTCTTCACAAGAAAGTTCAACTGCAACCGGTAAAGGTAAAACTATTCACGACCAGCTTGAAATCACTTCGTAAAGATCTTTGGAGGAAATCAAAAATTTAAAATTTCATTGCGTGTTGTATTTCATTTCCTACAGTGGTATTAGTGCCACTTACGAAGGCTCAAATTGGTTTTATGTGAAAACATGTTTATTTTCTTAAATTGTTTATGAATAAGCATGCTGAAAATTTGGATCATGTGAAGTTGTTCATCAAATATGAATTTGTGAAATTGTTCATTAAACATATATGATATGTTTATGTTTATTAAATCAATTTAGGGTATGCTTTAATGTGTTATTGCTACATTTGAATTATATATATATATATATATATATATATATATATATATATATATATGAATATGCATGGAAGAACCAAAATTTAGGTTTTCTGGAATTTTATGTTGAGCTTCGGGTTTCTCAAATTTTCTTGAGTTCTAGTTTTGATAAATTTTATTAAAACTAAAAATAATATGTGTTGAATCATATTGAGGCCAAATTATATATATGATGTATAAGATTGGATTCGGATTTTGATAGAAAGTTTGATCACGTCCGGTTTTGTGGTTTTGCTAGTGTGATTTATAATAGTTCCAACTTGAAAGGTTCGATTTGCTGAAATTTTGGAATGTTTGGATTTCTGAATTTTGAATGCTTCAATTTTCTGAAATTTTTTGGCCGAATTGCACATAATTTTGAATTTGTTTGTGACTGACCAAAATTTAATATATATGATATATTAAGTTGAGATCTAAAATATAGATGTTATATTATTCACAAATTTTTCATGATCATGTTTTGCCGGAAAAGGAACATATATGATGTGTTTCATCTTTGGCCGAATTGAACATAGTTTTGGTGTTTGTCAATGGCCAAAATTGATATATGTATCATATTATAGCCGAAAATATATGAAATATATTTTCACAAATTTCTAATGAGTTAGAATGGCCGAAATTTACATTTCAAACTCGAACCTTCCATTCATAATATATTATTCGAAATCCTAACATTTGATTTAATAACAGTTGTCATAAATTAATTAGATTAATATATTTAAGTGTTAAATATGAATGAAATTTTTGAAACATGCACATTATGTGATATTTGAGCATGGTGCATAGTTATAGCCTGTAGTCCAATGTGATTGGATATTTAATTTTGTATTGGTTTTGACTAAATATGACCTGCGAGTTATGCCTTGCTCTATTTTCTAGTTGTAAATTCTCTTTTCATCTAACTCCCCTCGAATGTGACTCCAGGTTTCTCTAAAGATGTAATAGTTAGATTAGAGGTAGGGCTAGACTAAAAATCAAGGAGGCCAGGAGTTTGTGACTATACAAAAGTGGCCAAGGAGGCACTTGGAGAAGATGTCGATACGCTTAGGTTGACATTTTGGTTCTCTTATTGGCTTGAGAGAATCAACTTAGTCTGGGTTATAACTATGTTATGTTTACTTTATTCTTGATGTATGATATGCATGCAATGTGTGTTTATTGGTTACATGCATAATGTGATTATGATTAGTAGAAAATTATGTGATTAATTAGACTAATAATTACAATAACCAATTCAAACAAAATGGCGAGTATTTAACAAATTCCTCAAACGAATATTAAGTCTAAGATGCCTTCTAATGCTTAGCACTCGTCAAGGCTTTGATTGATCGCGTGTAGGCTTGCTAAAGTAAGGTGCCATGGTTAATCTTAGTGAGACGCGACAAAATAATAGCAATATCCGTCTGCTAGCCAATGGGTTTGACTTAACTAGGTGATTCAATAAGATTGAGACCTAGAGGCATAGAGTTGGGTTTTGGCTTATTAGATAAGCTAGAACAAACTATCCAAGAGTTGTATGGGATACAATTGACAAAGTGTTGTTTACCTAAATAGCTGAGTTTTGGGTGATTAGCCAAAGCTAACTCAAAATTAGGTCAAATATGGATCTTAGCCCATTGGAAAGTTAATTAGATTAATATTTCCAAATTAATATTGAGGGCTATTAATTGAGAAAAACAGTGGGAGTAACATTTAATAAAAGTCCATATTAAATGTTTGCATTTATGATACTATTTTGCATATTTCTGTTGTAAATAACCATGGCATCAAACACTAATATTAATATACATTATTGTGATCTATCCTTGAGAATGACAAGTTGAATGGGACGAACTTCCTAGATTGTACAGGAGCTTGAGGATAGTTCTCAAGCAAGAGAAAAGTGATATGTCCTAGAGGAATCCTTACTTGAGGAACCAAAAGAAAGGTAACTAAGGAAGGGAACTGTTTCCATTGTGGTGAGGCCAAACATTGGAAGAGAAACTATAAAGTTTACTTGGAGAATTTTAAGAAGAAGAGGAAGGAAACTTCCACTTCAAGTATTCATGTTATATAAGTTAAGTATCTACTTCTTAATCAAGGGTATTAGATACCGGATGTGGTTCACACATTTGTGTAAATGTGTACGAACTGAAAGGAAGTAGGACTTTAGCTAAAGGCGAAGTCGACCTACGAATGGGAAATGGAGCAAAGGTTGCTTCATTAGCTATAGGGACTTATGTCTTGAATTTGCCCTCAGGGCTTGTTTTAGAACTAGATAAATGTTATTACATGCCTTCCATTACTAAGAATATTATTTCCATTTCTTGTTCAGATAAGGTTGGATATCCATTTATAATAAGGGACTATTGTTGCTATTTTATGAAATCTTATATGGTAGTGCACAAATGGCTAATGACCTTTATATTCTAAATCTTGACAAGCCTATCTACAACGTAAAGACCAAAAAGATTAAATTAGATAATTTTAATCCGACTTATCTTTGATATTGTCGTCTTGGCCATATTAACAAGAATCGCATTTCCAAACTCCATAAAGATGGACTTTTGGACTCATTCGATTTTGAATTATATGAGACACGTGAATCATGTTTATTAGGTAAGATGACTAAAACCCCTTTGACAAAACATAATGAAAGGGTGGGTGAATTATTGGAACTAATACATACGGATATATGTAGACCAATAAACACACAAGCTAGCGGCGGTTTTCAATACTTCATCACATTTACTGATGACTTTAGTAGATACGGCTATGTGTATCTTATGAAATGCAAGTCGGAATCATTTGAAAAGTTCAAAGAGTTCAAGAATGAAGTACAAAACCAACTTGGCAAGGATATTAAAATACTTTGATCCGATCAAGGAGGTGAATACTTAAGTTAAGAGTTCGATGACTATCTGAAGGAGTGTGAAATAGTCTCACAACTTACTCCTCCTGGAACACCACAATGGAATGGTGTATCCAAGAGAAGAAATCGAACTTTGTTAGACATGGTTCGATCCATGATGAGTCATACAGATTTTTCAAATTTCTTCTAGGGACATACTTTACTTACAGCTATTTTTACACTTAATCGTGTTCCATCTAAATCAGTTCAAAAGACACTATATGAGATATGGGCTAGGAAGCGTCTTAGTGTGCCTTTTATGAAGGTTTGGGGATGTGAAGCTTATGTTAAACATCAAGTCTTTGACAAACTTGGACCCAAATCTGATAAATGCAATTTTGTGGGGGTATCCTAAAGAAACAAAAGGATATTATTTCTAAAATTCCAATGAGAACAAAGTGTTCGTTCCTCTTACTGGCATTTTTCTAGAAAAGGAGTTTATCTCTAGAAAATCTAGTGGGAGACAAATAGAACTTGAAGAAGTTTAAGAACCACAAAATAATGCAAAACTTGATGAGATGGAAATTGAGCAAACATCACAAACAGTTGTGGAACAAGTTCCTGCTCAAGAGACACAAGCCCTGCGTAGGTCTATTAGGATTCATCATGAGCCACAAAGATATAGATTTATAGTTACATCTTGCTAATGAATCATGTAGTGGAATGTTGAGTGATCAAGATAGTATTTACCCCTCATATATAATAGGAGTGATATCTTTGGGCCCCTTGATCAAGTGAGACCATAAAATGCATGACTGTACTCAAATGAGTCGATATGTGATATCAAACCCATTTGCTTAGATGTGTTTACTTGGGAATCAAGAAATGCAAAGATTGAACTATATGAGTGCGACACGCTCCATGGCTCGTGTTCAATCAAGATATCTAGGGCAAGGGATTGAATTACATGGTAACATTTATCACAAGAAAAGTAATGTCGAATTACTAACATTCTTATAACTTGGGTAGCATTGATGTGTTGCTAGATATCGCTCAATGCTTATAGCATAAAATAGATTTTATATTATTGCCAATGTTATAAGAATCTATTGGGTCATATACTTAGATCGTATCCAAAAGAAGTGTAAAATTCATATGATGAATTTTGGTTAATTTAAGAATCTTATTACGCATAGGACTCTATAATGTTTCTGGTTTAAATCGGTATTTGGTTTTAGATTCTAAATGGTTTTGGTTTTGGTTTTTTGTTAATGAATCCGAAATAGTTTTGGATTTATTAATTCATGAGAAGGCCAAAAATTAGAAAGAAGAATAAGAATGGGATTCTTGTTTTGGCAGCCATTGAAATTTAGAAAGTTCCAAAAATGGGTTAGAACTTATAGTTCAAGTAAAACTCTTTGGAAGAAGTTTTATCCTAATCTTTTTCTATATAGTTGGACATAAAGTTTCATTAGCCTCGAACCCAAAAATGTGAGAAAACATCACGTTATTCTTGTTGCACAAAACAGCAACGAAATCAATTTTTTTTTTGTGAAGAAAATTCTGCAGCAAAATTCTAGCCAAAAACTGAATATATTCTTTTTGTTGAAAAAAGTTCTCTTCAGCTTTTTTTTTGAAGAATTAGTTGCCATTCTTTCCAGCATATCAATAAGCCTTTCTACGATTCTTTAAAAGAAAAATCAGCCGTTTCTTTTGTGTTAAAGAAGCAAGAAAAACCGAAACTTGAGAAGCTTCAAATTTGGAAAAACCGAAGGCAGAAACTGTTGGCTAGCACCATCAGGTTTTGCTGCTTCTTTTTTTGGGTTAATTGTGTGACAATTAACTTGGAACTTGGAGACAATCATGTGGATACTATAGAGGCAAAGCTCCACTGGGTTTTGCTGTGATTCAACGAGCAAAGTCTTCACAAGAAAGTTCAACTGCTACCGGTAAAGGTAAAACTCTTCATGACCGGTTTGAAATTACTTCGTAAGAATCCTTGGAGGGAACCAAAATTTTAAAATTTTGCTGCGTGTCATATTTGATTTCCTACAGCATAATATTACAAGGACTCAAGACTCAGCCGGATAAAGCCAAAGGGGATCGGGTAGAAAACTTGCCAAACGTCCTGTGGGCTTATCGCACCACACTTTGAATAGCAACGAGGGAAATCCCTTATAGCCTAACATATAGCTCAGAAGTTGTCATTGCAGTAGAGATTAGAGTTCCAAGTCCTAGAATTGCCTTCAACGCTGAGGCTAATGAAGAAGAGGTTCGGCTGAACCTAAACTTATTAGAAGAATGTCGAAATCTAGCCTCAGTAAAGGAAACACAATATAAACAGGCTATGGCAAAATATTATAATGAATGGGAAAAAATTAATGAGTTTGCCCCAAAAGATTTGGTCTTACGCAAAAATGAAGAAAGCTAAGCTCAAAAGCTTGGAAAGCTAGAAGCCAATTGGGAAAGTCCCTACAGGGTCATTGATGGGTCAAAGTCCGGAAGCTATCACTTGGCCACAATGGAAGGAAACTTATTACCCCGAGTCTGGAATATCAGCAATTTAAAATGTTTTTATGTTTAAAGTTTTGCTCGATAAATAAAATATTGTTCTTATATTTATTCTTTTTAAATCGAGTAGGGGAATGTTAGTTACCTTGAACTCGGTTCAAGGTTGATAAAACCACCTTGCTAAGTTGTAAATCGAGGAAATCACGTGCAACTTTGGTTTAGCTGAGTCTAGTTGCTAACTCTATAACATTCCAAGTGGGTGAAGAGAATGTAAACATTCATGTGGGTGATAAAAATGAAACATCCTACCGGGTAAGAAAAAGTTAGAATGCTTATCAAATAAAATCCCAAACACCCTAAGGGGTGGAGATCTTGGGTTACTTATTTTGTTAGAATGCTTATCGAATAAAATTCCAAACACCTTAAGAGGTGGGGATCTCGGGTTACTTATTTCGTTAGAATATTTGATGAATAAAATCCCAAACATCTAAGGGGTGGGGATCTTGGATTGATTATTTTATTACATACATGAGGAGTTTACAAATTTTCTTTTCCATTTTTCTTCTCCTCATCATAACTAACCCTATCTTGGAGATACATGTTAAACACTGTTTCTTTTCTCTTATATGTAGCAGTGTCTTTCTGCCCTTGTTGAGCCAAGAGTTCCAACTCTTTTATCATCGTTTCGATGGGATCTCTATCTGCAGGTGCCATCTTCAGACCAGCCTCTTTGAGACGAGGCTTTATTTTTTCAATTTTTGACCTCCAAGTTTTGCATTCAAGTTGCAATTCGAAGATCTACTTCTTATACGGCCCAAGCGCACTTGAAGACCTTGGATCTCTCAACACTTACTATCCAACTCGGCCATCATAGTATAGATCACTAGATTTTTGCCTTTTATTTCAGAAGTAATGTCTTCAATCTTGACAGATAGAGTAGTAATCATTTTCTTATTCCTGTCATTATTTACGCTAGCTGATCTCTCCTTAAGGATCAAGTCTCCCATGGCCTGTTGCTGTTTTACCTTGTCTTCATTAAAATTGCAGTTCAAACATTCAAGATGGGTAAATTGATCATTGAGGTCTTTATTTTTATTCCCTAATCTAAGTATAGTGTCCTGAAACTCGGTATGCGTAGCTTCGATCGTTCTAACTTTCTCATGCAATTTGTTAAAAATGGCTCTTGAAGACAACAAACGACCTTGATATAATAGAAGTTAAAGAAAAATTAGAACTTCATTGATTAAAGGAATTGTCTTTACAAAAAAAAAAAAGGCCTAAGAGGTAGCATTTTTTTGGGTCTTCACCCCAAGACAAAGTCTCGGCTTCCTGCTGACCTTCTGAACCTTCACCCTTTGGAGTCTAGAGGTCCGGATCCTCATCCACTACACAGGCATCGAGCTCCTCTAGGGTCATGGGTGAGTTTTGAGATGCTACATATTTTAATAATGTAAAGGAACCATCAAATTCTTTCATAGTATCAACATACGCCTTATCAGCCCTTGCCATGGCCTCAAGATCATAGCCAGGCAACTCTTTCAACTTCAGAGTTGGAAATTTCTCTTGAATTTCGATAGCTGCATCGTGTCGCCCAATCTCTTTAGCTGCCTGAGATAAATTCACTGCAAAGTGCCCAAAATCTTGCGTGTGAAAAACCTTATTCACCAGCAACTTTGTGAATTCCCCTTGATCAATGCTTCTAAGTTTTTGGACCTGCGCTTCCCTCTCATCTAGCTGTTGACGAAGGGAGGCTACTTCTCTCTCCAACTTTCTCTTTGCCTCCAGAGACGCCGCATCAGTCTCCTTTAGCTAAGTAATCTCAGATTCATGCCTGAAGGCCCCCATTGCCAGCTGATTAGCCCTATAGACAAATTCTGTCCATACAGCTAGTGCTTGCAATTCCAACAATTTGTTAATAATAACAACTTTAACATGTGTTCATAAAGATACGAATTTACCAATACTTTTATACCTGTGGCACCGTGGAAGCCAAATTGTTGTTAAGGTTGGCTATCGACATCTCGGCCAACCTCTTCTAATGGTCCTCCATGCCTTGGGCCGTCACCCTAGGTGCGTCCCCCATGGGCATAGAGAAATGGAACACTGTATATGAGGTCAAAACCTCAGCCTCTCCTTGGGTAGGCATTCCCTTGCTGCCAGGGACCTTCAATTATTTTCCTTTAGCCGAGGCCTCAACTTTGACAAATCTCTTCTCAACCTTTTTTTTTCTGAAAGCTCCACCACCGCTACCTTCCCAGAAGATAGGGCCTTTCCAACATTGGACTGTGCCTCTTTTGATGGGCTGCCTTTAACTAAAGCGCTGAACTTCACCACTGCACAAGAAAGAATAATGATAAGGGTAAGCTCAAACAATAATCACAAAAATTTACTCTAAAATATAATAGCCCTACCCTTAGGCTCTTCTCTTCGGCTTGACTGAACAATTTGAGATCCGGCCTCTACAATGGCCGAGCTCATCTTGTACTTAACCAACTCTTCCTAAGTATAACTTCTATTTCTTACAGTCCTTGTAAATGTCATTCGCATTTCCATAGAAACACTCCGTATCCAGCCCACAAACTTCAACCTTTACAAAGAAAAACCTTCTTTTCTGGTCATGGTGGATTGAAGGCTTCATGGCCTTACTTCTGGATCTCGGAAAAAATGCAAAATAACTCATTGAGTTCACAGACCTCTTCATACAGTAAAAGTACCTAAATAGGTCTACTAAACTCTTTATCTTCTCCTCTCGGCATAACACTTCAAACCCAATAATAGTCTTCGCCGAGTTCAGGGCTAACTGGACTAAGGTTATCCTATAATACTTTAGAATGCCAACGACGAGTTGACACAAAGGAAACCTTATCCCAACCTTTAGATGTTCTTTATACATGGTCAGGTACCCTACGGGAGGGTGACATGCCCTCCACTCGAAACCTACAGCCTTGACCCTATATTCCTTAGGAATATTAAACCTCTTCCTAAGTTCTCTGACATTGGCTTCTCCAAAAATCGAAGTCAAGGCCTCAGTAGTAGGCATAAATTTTTCAGGAAATGCCACTGCCAGCTGAACAACAAATTCATCCTTCTCCTCCTCCGATGAACTTATAGCCCCAGATGATGCTAGCTTATCCTCAGGCACACTACCTCTCTCCTCAGAACTAAACACCACAAATACTTGCTTTCTCCTACTCACCCTTCTTCTACTTGACTCACCAACATTGTAATAAGAAATATTCCCTTGGCCGGACGAGCCAAAAGAACTACCCTCCTCGCCAGCTCGAGACACAGTTTTATCCTCCCACCTTGAGGATCCAAAAGACAAAGATCGAGAAGAAAACATACTTACTTTTTCTTATCTTGAGTATCTCGGTTGAACATAAACAGAATGTTTGCTGGACAGAGATCGCATCACTGGAAACTCGTCAGACGTAGAAAGATGATCATCGGAAGAAAGCAATAGAGATTGTGAAATCAAAAAGGCAAATAAAGTGACAACGCATGATGAAAAACCTATAAGCAAAACAGGCAAACTTTTTATACGGAATCCTAGAGCTTCCGTACGCGTCAAACTAAATCTTTTGGGGCCCCACGGCATTCGATGTCGTAGACTCAAAAGATGAACATTATCTGATTATGCAAGATACGATAACTATTGACAAATAGTAAACATGACAATTCAAATTATTACACTTATCTCTATTCCCTAAGACCTTGAAACCTTGATAAGACCTCGGCCTGATGTCACCATGCCAAGGTTTAGAGGGCTTATGATATATATTGGACCCTATCTCAAACAAAGGTTTGGATCTTAGCAACATACAAATCTGGATCTCAGCAACATACAAGGCGAGACCTCAACAACACATAGAGGCTAAAAGTGTTAGATTATGCCCTAAAGACCAATCATGTGATGATTGTTTGGGTATATATATATATATATATATATGTACGTATCATAATATTTTGATATATGGCAATTTGTTATTATTAGGTTTTATTCTATATTTGCGCTTTATAAATAGATATAATAATGTCACAAGAATTTAATTATTCTAAAATTATCCCTAGTCAAGTATTATCATTAATGGGACAATGATAATGCATTAAAACTAGTATGTGTAGTGACTAATAAAATTTGTCATGATATGAAATATCAAGTCAACACATAGGTACATGTTAGAGAACTACGTACTGGATCGACCCGCCATAAGAAATGTTACATAGATTATGATATGATGTGTCATGAGCATTTCTCATAGTGATAACGGTGTCATGATCCCTAGACTTGAGGTCACCAAAGATCCCAACATGAGGAGGTGCATGTTTTGATGCTGCTAAATGTTACCCGTAACAAGGTGAACTATAAAAGTGGCAATTGGATATGTAATGAATTATGTAGAGGGATGTTGAGTGATCAAGATAGGATTTGCCCCTATTATATAATGGGAGTAATATCTTTGGGCCCCTTGATCAAGTGAGACTATAAAATGCATGGCCGTGCTCAAATGAGTCGATATGTGATATCAAGCTCATTTGCTTAAATGTGTCTACTTGGGAATCAAGAAATGTAAATATTGAACTATGCGAGTATGATACACTCCATGGCTCCTGTTCAATCAAGATATCTACGGCAAAAGGATTGAATTACATGGTAACATTTATCACAAGAAAAGTAATATCGAATTACTAACATTCTTATAACTTGGGTAGCATTGATGTGTTGCTAGACATAGCTCAATGCTTATGGCATAAAATAGATTTTATGTCATTGCCAACATTATAAGAACCTATTAGGTCGCACACTTAGATCGTATCCAAAATAAGTGTATAATTCATGTGATGAATTTTGGTTAATTTAAGAATTCTATTATGAATAGGATTCTATTAGGTTTTCGGTTTAAATTGGTATTTGGTTTTGGATTCTAAATAATTTTGGTTTTGTGTTAATAAATTCAAAATAATTTTGGATTTATTAATTCATGAGATAGCTGAAAATTAGAAAGCAAAGTAGGAATGGGATTCTTGTTTTGGTAGCCAATGAAATTTGGAAAGTTGAAATTCAAAAAGTTCCGAAACAAATTAGAACTTGGAGTTCAAGTAAAACTCTTTAGAAGAAGTTTTATCCTAATCTAACTTCTATAAATCATGTTTTTCCTCGCTGCATAAAAAAACCTGAAGCAAATTTTTCTTGGAGAAGAAAAATTCTATAGCAAGACAAAAACTCCAAAACCGAACCATAGTTTATGGTTTCAACAAAATATTTCTGCCCTTTTTCTTGTGAAGAAACAATAGCTGAATTTGCAAGAACACAATGAGCTTTTTGGTTATTCTTTGGAAGAAAATCAGCCGCTTCTTCTTTGTTAAAGAAAGTAAAAAAACCGAAGTTTGGAGACGCTTCAAACCAGAAAATCGAAAGCAGAATTCTTGGCCAGCACCTTCAGATTTTGCTACTTCTCTTCTTGGGTTAATTGTGTGACAATTAACCTGGAACTTGGAGATGATCATGTGGATACCATAGAGGCAAAGCTCTGCTGGGTTTTGCTGTGATTCGACGAGCAAAAGTCTTCAAAAGAAAGTTCAACCGCTACCCGTAAATGTAAATCTTTTCATGACCGGTTTGAAATCACTTTGTAAGGATCCTTGGAGAAAATCAAAATTTTAAATTTCTATTGTGTGCTGTATTTGATTTCCTAGAGTGGTATCAGAGCCAAGTTACGAAGGCTCAAATTGGTTTTATGTGAAAATATGTTTATTTTCTTAAATTGTTTATGAATAAGAATGCTGAAAATTTAGATTATGTGAAGTTGTTCATTAAATTTGAATTTGTGAAGTTGTTCATCAAACATATATGATATGTTTATGTTTATTAAATCAATTTAGGGTATGCTTTAATGTGTTATTCCTAGATTTGAATAATATATGATCTCTCTGTCTCTCTCTCTATATATATAGGAAGAACCAAAATTCAAATTTTCAGGAATTTTATGTTGAGCTTCGGGTTTCTCAAGTATTTCTTGAGTTTCGGTTTTGATTAATTTATTAAAACTAAAATAATATGTGTTGAATTGTATTGAGGCCAAATTATGTATGTGATGTATAAGATCGGCTTCGGATTTTTCAAGAAAAATTTAATCAAGTTCGGTTTTGTGTTTTGTGCTAGTTTCGGTTGTTGTAATTTTTAATGGGGCAACTCGGTTTCAATTTTAACTTTGAGGATGAAATTAATATGTGATATATATCTATATATATATATTAATATGTGCTATTCTGAAGGTACAAGCAAAGAAGGAATATAAACTGAAGTTGATTAGATGGATTTTGTTGCTTCAAGAGTTTGAATTGGAAATAAAATATTGAAAATGAGCTAAAAATTCAATCGCAGATCATTTAAGCATGTTATATTTATATATATATATATATATATATATATATATATAATATTAAGGCCAAATTATATATGTGATATATAATAGTTCCAATTGAAAGTTTTGGATTTGCTGAAATTTTAGAAGGCTTGGATTTATGAATTTTGAATGATTCAATTTTCTGAATTCTTTTGGCCGAATTGCACATAATTTTGAATTTTTTTGTGATTGGCCAAAATTTAATATATATGATATATTAAGTTGAGACCTAAAATATAGATGATATATTATTCACAAATTGTTCATGATCATGTTTGGGCGAAAAAGGAACATATATGATGTGTTTTATCTTTGGCCGAATTGAACATAGTTTGGGAGTTTGTGAATGGCCAAAATTGATATATGTATCATATTATGGTCAAAAATATATGAGATATATTTTTCACAAATTTCTAATGAGCTAGAATGGCCGAAATTTGCATTTCAAACCCAAACCTTCCATGCATAATGTATTATTTGAAACTCTAAAATTTGATTTAATAACAGTTGTCATAAATTAATTAGATTAATATATTTAAGTGTTAAATATGAATGACAATTTTTGAGACATACACATTATGTGATATTTGAGTATGATGCATAGTTATAGCCCGTAGACCAATGTGATTGGATATTTAATTTTGTATTGGTTTTGACTAAATATGACCTGCAAGTCATGTCTTGCTCTATTTTCTGATTGTAAATTCTCCTCTCATCTAACTCCTCTCGAATGTAACTTGAGGTTTCTCTAAAGATGTAATAGTTAGATTAGAGATAGGACTAGACTAGAAATCAAGGAGGCAAGGAGTTCGTGACCATACAAGAGTGATCAAGGAGGCACTTGCAGAAGATGCCGATACCTTTAGGTTGACCGTTTGGTTCTCTCATTGGCTTGAGAGAATCAACTTAGTTTGGGTTATAACTATGCCACGTTTACTTTATTGCTAATGTACGAGATGCATACAATGTATGTTTATTGGTTAAATGCATAATGTGACTATGATTGTAATAATTAGTTAGAAAATTATGTGATTAATTGGACTAATAATTACAATAACTAATTCAAAAAAAAGGTGAGTATTTAACAAATCCCTAAAATGAATATTAAGTCTAAGATGCCTTCTAATACTTAGCACTCGTCAAGGCTTTGATTGATTGTGTGTAGGCTTGCCAAAGTATGGTGCCATGGTTAATCTTAGTGAGACGCGACAGGATAATAGTAATATTCGACTGCTAGCCATTGGGCTTGACTTAACTAGGTGGACTCAAAAAGATTGAGACCTAGAGGCATAGAGTTGGGCCTTGGCTTATTAGATAAGTTAGAACAAAGAGTTGTTCACCCAACTATCCAAGAGTATTGACAAGGTGTTGTCTACCTAAATAGCCAAGTTCGGACAATTAGCCAAAGCTAACTCAAAATTAGGTCAAATATAGATCTTGGCCCACTAGAAAGTTAATTAGATTAAAATTTTCAAATTAATATCGAGGGTTATTAATTTGAGTAAAATAGTGAGAGTAACATTTAATAAGCAACCATTTAAATGTTTGCATTCATGATACTTATTTTGTATATTTCTGTTGTAGATAACCATGGCATTAGACAATAACACTAACACACTATCACTGCGATCTGTCCTTGAGAAGGACAAGTTGAATGGAACGAACTTCTTGGATTAGTACAAGAGCTTGAGGATAGTCCTCAAGTAAGAGAAAAAGTGATATGTCCTAGAGGAACCCTTACTTGAGAAACCTAAAGGAAATGTAACTAAGGAAGGGAACCACTTCCATTGTAGTGAGACCGAACATTGGAAGAGAAACTGTAAAGTTTACCTATAGGATCTTAAGAAGAAAAGGAAGGAAATTTCCACTTCAGGTATTCATGTTATAGAATTTAAGTTATCTACTTCTTCATCATGGGTATTAGATATAGCATGTGATTCACACATTTGTGTAAATGTGCACGAACTGAAAGGAAGTAGAATTTTAACTAAAGGTGAAGTCGACCTACAAGTAGAAATGGAGCAAGGGTTGCTACATTAGCTGTAGGGACTTATGTCTTGAACTTGCCCTGAGGGCTTGTTTTAGAACTAAATAATGGTTATTGCGTGCCTTCCATTACCAATAATATTAATTCCATTTCTTGTTTAGACAAGGTTGGATATTCATTTATAATAAAAAACAATTGTTGTTCCTTTTATTTAAATGAAATGTTTTATGGAAGTGCACAAATGGCTAATGGCCTTTATATTCTAAACCTTGACATACCTATCTATAATGTAAATACCAAAAGGATTAAATTAGATAATTTTAATCCAACTTATCTCTGATATTGTCGTTTGAGCCATATTAATGAGAATTGCATTTCTAAACTCCATAAAGATGGACTTTTAGATTCATTCGATTTTGAATTGTATGAGACATATGAATCATGTTTATTAGGTAAGATGACTGAAGCCTCTTTCACAAAGAATAATGAAAAGGTGGATGAATTATTGGAACTAATACGTTAGATGTAGGTGGACCAATAAACACACAAGCTAGAGGTGATTTTCAATACTTTATCACAGTTACTGATGACTTCAGTAGATACGGCTATGTATATCTTATGAGATACAAGTCGGAATCATTTGAAAATTTTAAAGAGTTCAAGAATGAAGTACAAAACCAACTTGACAAGAGTATTAAAGTACTTCGATCTAATCAAGAAGGTGAATACTTAAGCCAAGAGTTTGATGACTATCTAAATGAGTGTGGGATAGTTTCACAACTCACTCCTCTTGGAAAATCATAATGGAATGGTGTATTCGAGAAGAGAAATTGAACTTTGTTGGACATGGTTCGATCCATGATGAGTCATGCATATCTTTCAAATTTCTTCTAGGGACATATTTTACTTACAATCGTTTTCACACTTAACTGTGTTCCATCTAAATCAATTCAAAAGACACCATATGAGATATGGACTGAGAAGCATCCTAGTATGTCTTTTATGAAGGTTTGGGGATGTGAGGCTTACATCAAAAGTCAATCCTCTGACAAACTTGGACCCAAATCTGATAAGTGAAATTTTGTGAGATATCCTAAAGAGACAGAAGGAAATTATTACTATAATCCCAACGAGAACAAAGTGTTTGTTGCTCGGAAAAGCGTTTTTCTTGAGAAAAGTTTATTTCTAGAAAATCAAGTAGGAGATAAATAGAACTTGAAGAAGTTCGAGAATCACAAAATAGGGCTAAACCTGATGAGATAGAAATTGAGCAAACACCCCAAGTCGTTGTAGAACACACACCTACTCAAGAGAGACAAGACCCATGTAGGCTCACTAGGATTCATCGTAAATCGCAGAGATATGGATTTTTGGTGACTCAAAACGGTGATATCTTGCTAATGGATCAAGAGGAGCCTACAACCTATCAAGAAGCTATAACGGGGCCAGACTCTAAGAAATGGCTTGAAGCCCTAAGATCCGAGATGGAATCTATGTATACAAATCAAATATGGACTTTGGGTGATCCACCTGAAAGGGTAAAACCTATAGGGTGCAAATGGATATTCAAGAAGAATACCAACATGGATGGTGAAGTATACACTTTTAAGGGGTGATTGGTCGCTGAAGGTTTCAAGCAAGTTCATCTATGATGAAACTTTTTCACCAGTTGCTATGCTTAAATCTATTAGGATCTTGCTTGCAATAGCTGCATTCCATGATTATGAAATATGACATATGGATGTCAAAACTGCTTTCCTTAATGGAAATCTTCTTAAGAATGTGTACATGACACAACCTGAGGGTTTTGTTGATCTAGAAAATGATGGAAAGGTTTGTAATCTACAACGATCCATTTATAGGTTGAAGCAAGTTTCTTGAAGTTGGAATCTTCGATTTAATGATGCAATTAAAGAGTTTGGTTTCATCAAGAGCGAATATGAACCTTGTGTCTACAAAAAGGTTAGTGGGAGCACTGTTGTCTACCTGGTATTGTATGACATTCTACTTATTGGGAATGACATCCCCTCTTTACAATTTGTAAAGACTTGGTTAGGAAGTTGCTTTTCAATGAAAGACTTAGGTGAGGCAACCTATATACTGGGTGTCAAGATCTATAGAGATTGATTGGCCTAAGTCAAAGTATATACATAGATAAAGTGTTAAAGAGGTTTAGCAAGCAAGAATCTAAGAAAGGGTTCTTGCCTATGGCACATAGGATTCCTCTTTCGAATGAATAGTGTTCTTCAACACAAGAAGAGAGACGGCGCATGAGTAAAGATTCCATATGCATCAGTTATTGGATCTATCATGTATGTTATGCTATCTACTTATCCGGATGTCTCGTATGCTTTGAGCATGACGAGCAGATATCAAGTAAATCCAGGTGAGCGTCGCTGGATTGCTCTCGAAAATATCCTTAAGTACTTGAGAAGGACTAAGGATACATTCTTGATGTATGGAGGTGATGAAGAGCTCAACGTAATTCGTTATACCGATGCAAGCTTTCAAACTGACAAAGATGATTATCGATTGCAGTCAAGTTACGTGCTTTGCCTAAATGGTAGTGATATGAGCTGAAAAGTTCAAAGCAGAGTACAGTAGCCGATTCTACAATAGAGGCCAAGTGTATTGTTGCATCAGACACAGCAAAAGAGACCATTTGGATCAAAAGTTCATAACCAAAATTGTGGTTGTATCTAATATTGACGATCCAATTGAGCTCTATTGCGATGACAATGGAGCCATTACACAGGCTATAGAACCCATATTTCACCAATGATCCAATCATATACTTTGGTACTTCCATCTCATCCAAAAGATGATTGAGAGAGAAGATGTGAAGATATGCAAAATACCAACCAATGATAACATCACTGACCCATTGAGAAAGACTCTGACACAGCAGAGACATGATCGTCATACTAAATCATTAGTCATTAGTGACATGACTGATTGGTCTTAGTGCAAGTGGGAGTTTGTTGGATTATGCCCTGAAGACCAATTATGTGATGATTGTTTGGGCATATATATGTGTATATATATATATATATATATATATATCATAATGTTTTAATATATGGCAATTTGTTATTATTATGTTTTATTCTATATCTACGCTTTATGAATAAATATAATAATGTCCCAAGAATTTAATTATTCTAAAATTATCCCTAGTCAAGTATTATCATTAATGGGATAATGATAATGCATTAAGACTAGTATGCGTAGTGATTGATGAAATGTGTTATGACATGAGATATCAAGTCAATACATAGGTATATGTTAGAGAACTATGTACTGGATCGACCCGCACTGAGAAATGCTACATGGATTATTATATGATGTGTCATAAGCATTTTTCATAAATAATAGTGTAAGTGATCCTTAGACTTGAGGTCACCAAAGATCCCACCATGAGGAGGTGTAAGTGATTCTACTAAACGTTACCCGTAACAAGGTGAACTATAAAAGTGGCAATTGGATATGTAATGAATAATGTAGAGGGATGTTGAGTGATCAAGATAAGATTTGCCCCTTCTATATAATGAGAGTGATATCTTTGGGTCCCTTGATCAAGTGAGACCATAAAATGCATGGCCATGCTCAAATGAGTCGATATGTGATATTGAGCTCATTTGCTTAGATGTGTCTGCTTGGGAATCAAGAAAAGCTAAGATTAAACTATGCGAGTGTGACATGGTCCATGGCTTGTTTTCAATTAAGATATCTAGGGCAAAAGGATTGAATTACATGGTAATATTTATCACAAGAAAAGTAATATCGAATTACTAACATTCTTATAACTTGGGTAGCATTGATGTGTTGCTAGACACCGCTTCAATGCTTATGGCATAAAATAGATTTTATATCATTGCCAACGTTATAAGAACCAATTGGGTCACATACTTAGATCATATCCAAAATAAGTGTATAATTCATGTGAAGATTTTGGTTAATTTAAGAATCCTATTACGAATAGGATTATATTAGGTTTCCGGTTTAAATCGGTATTTGGTTTTGGATTCTAAATAGTTTTGGTTTTTTGTTAATAAATCCAAAATAGTTTTGGATTTAATTCATGAGATGACCAAAAATTAAAAAGAAAAGTAAGAATGGGATTCTTATTTTGGTAGCCAATGAAATTTGGTAATTTGAAATTTAGAAAGTTCCAAAATAGATAAGAACTTGGAGTTCAAGTAAAACTCTTTAGAAGAAGTTTTACCCTAATATAGTTTCTAGAAATTTGGACTTATGATTTCAGCAGCATCTCAACCCAACGTCAATAGAAAATCACATTTTTCCTTGCTGCATAAAACAACCTGAAACAAATTTTTCTTGGAGAAGAAAAATTATGTAGCAAGACAAAAACTCCAAAACCGAACCATAGTTTCTGGTTTCAACAAAATATTTTTGGCCCTTTTTTTTGTGGTGAAGAAACAATAGCTGAATTTATAAGAACACAAGGAGCTTTTCTTTTTTTCTTTGGATGAAAAGCAACCTCTTCTTTTGTGTTAAAGAAACTAGAGAAACTGAAGCTTGAAAAGGCTTCAAACCAGAAAATCGAAAGCAAAATTCTTGGCTAACACATTTGGATTTTCCTGCTTCTCTTCTTGGCTTAATTGTGTGATAATTAACCTGGAACTTGGAGATGATCGTGTGGATACCATAGAGGAAAAGCTCCACTGGGTTTTGCTATGATTCGAGGAGCAAAAGTTTTCAAAAGAAAGTTCAACCACTACCGATAAAAGGAAATCTTTTTACAACTAGTTTGAAATCACTTCGTAAGAATCCTTGGAGGAAATCAAAATTTTAAATTTCTGCTACGTGCCGTATTTGATTTCTTACAAAAAGCTTAAAATCTAGCATACACCAAGTATACATTGAAATCACACCAAGTGTACGAGATCTCAGACTAAGGCAAATGAGGTCTCTGATTACACTTACAAGGTGGGAATTCAATGAGGTCGTGCTTATCGATAAGGACATAACAATATGCAACAATCATGGAGAAATGTAACAACATGTAATCAGTGGTTACAACTGTGTCCAACGTGCTGAAACGTGACAACGAATTTCGCAAATGACAGAAGAGGATATATAAGCTGGAAAACCATCCAGGTAAGGAAGTTTTGGCTAATTAAAAAAGATAACATATAGACTGAGTGCTGACTTAAGCATCGGAGGATTTACCTTGGAGAATTATTCCGGTATCTATTTTGTAGGAACATTTCCATCTAGGAAGACGAAGAGTTTCGGGTCAGAATCATCTTACCGAGTCTTAGTTGAGTTGCGAATATGGCATTCATCAATTACAAATTAATTATCATCCGCTACTCTCAATAGGAATTTGAGAACAACATTTGACAAACGTTGTAACTCAATTTGCGACTCAAAGCCTCAAGATTTTAAAGGATTTAACTAAGAATCTCAATGTGCGACCATTACTCAATGTGCATAGGAGTCTCGAGCTTTGAAAATTGGAATATGCATATAATATTTTTAATAATTAACTAAAATTTTGCAATTATAGTCTTAAAACTATGAACAAATTATGAAAAAGAATAATAATTTTGGCACTTCATTTATTATCACTGGCATCTGTTCATATGAAAATTTTGAACAAATGGTCAAAGACGCCTTTTATAACAACTCTTTCCAATATTCAAACATAGAATTTCTCTTTAAATTGGAGAGGAGAAGTAAGGAGTGAAAAACAATTACGGTTCTAGTTTTCAAATTTGTATTAATTTGATTTCTAAATTGGCCCAAACCAAAAAAGTAATTACTACACATATGCCCTAATCTTTTTTTCTATTACAATTTCAATTTTGTAACAAATGAAAATTATACAATTACATCTTTAACATTTATTTATTTTTTTCGATTGAACCCCTATCACTTTAATACAAAATCTATCCAATTAAAATCAAATAATTATGAGAATATTTTGAAACCCAAATTTGGATTAATTTTGCATTTACGCAAGTGTAACTATTCATTTATATATGTCCAAAACTAAATTTATGATTTAATTTATTAATTGTTGTGGTGGTACAAAACCTTTTTTTAAGTGGTACAATGTTAATTTAAATTATTTGATGGTATAATGTGAATAATTGGAAAGTACATTATTAATTAATGACGATACAATGCATTTTTCTGTCACTTAGAAATGCAACACCAATCATAATTTTTTGGTATTTGCATTTATGCAAGTGTAATTGTTCATCTACATATGTCCAAAATTGAATCTATGACTTAATTTTTTAATTGTCACAGTGGTAAAATAGTTTTTATTGGGTGATACAATGTTAATTATTCGACAGTACAAAGTGAATATTTAGAAAATACATTCTTAATTAATGATCGTACAATGTATTTTTTCCTCACTTTGAAGTGTAGTTATCGATCAGAATTTTTTTTGCGTTTATATTTATACAAGTGTAATTGTTTATCTATATATGTGTAAAACTAAATTTATGAATGAATTTATTAATTGTTTGGTGGTACAATGCTTTTTCTCGGTGGTACAATGTTAATTATTTGATGATTAAATGTGAATAGTTAGAAAGTACATTTTTCATTAATGATGGTATAATGCAGTTTTTTTGGTCACTTTGAAGTGTAGTTACCAATTAGAATTTTTGGTGTTGGCATTTATACAAGTGTAATTGTTTATCTACATGATGTGAACATAAGGGCCATTGATCCATTACAAGGGATTGGTAGTTCTATGACAAGGTCAATAACTAAGAAAATGCAAGTTGCCTTAACATCCTTCAGAACCAAATATCAAGCTAAGGAAGCAATGAAGAAAGTTCTAGCTCGGTTGAAGAATCTTGCTCGAGTGAAGAATCCAATTCGGCCTTGGAACATTTCAGCTAGCTTCGGCCTTGGAAGGTTCCAGCTTTTGGTCTATTTTAGAAGCTCAAATGGACGTTTTTGGCAGTTCAAGACTAGCTAAATTCCAGCTCTATTAAGCTCCATTCCATTCAGCACTTGGAATTATGGTTTAGGCAATTCCATTCAGCACTTGGATGTTGATTTAGTTTAGCTCAAGTTCCAGTCCAAAATTGGATTTCAATTCCGAAAATTCCAACCACACTTGGATTTCAGTTTTGGCACTCTATCAACACCAATCCATGCTTGAATTATTATTTTGGTAGTCCATCAAACTCTAGTTCACAATTGGATTTTCATATTCAGAAATTCCAGCTGCACCTAGGATTTCAATTTGGCAGTCCCTTAATTCCATTCCACACTTTCTAGTTAGGGAATGTTTGGATTTTAGTTTAGGCAATATTTCCTTTTCTTAGATTAGGAGTCTTTCTTTTAAGTAATTGTTTCTTTAGTTAGCTTACTAAAAGGTGATGAGTTCTAATCCTTTTAGAGGATAGATTTAGTCTCCTAAAAATCGCCTCTTGTAATCTATAAATAGAGGCTATTTAGCTCCAAGAAAAGACAGAATTGATTAATTACAAACCAGAGAGCTTTATTGCTTTTCTTTGAGTTCTAATTTGGAATTTGCTTTGAGTCTTTAAGGATAGCCTCTTAGGTTCATGTTTAAGCTATTTTGTTGAGTTTCTTTTCCTCAACAATCTGAGTGTGCCGGTTGGTTCCAAGGATAGTCCAATTTGCAACTTTGAGTTTTGGATAATTCCTTCGGGTGTCAAGTGAACAAAAGCAAGGTCCTTCTTCAATCTTGGAGTTGGTGTCTTGCTAAAGGAAGAGTTAGTTCAACCTAGAGGACGATACTAGGGCTAACACTCTCGTGTATGTTTCGAATTTTAATCTTTGGTTTAAGATTCGTATCACTATATATGTGTAAAACTAAATTACGAATTAATTTATTAATTTTCGTGGTGATATAATGCTTTTTCTCGGGTGATACAATGTTAATTATTTAATGATACAATGTGAATACTTAGAAAGTGCATTACTAATTAATGAAAGTATAATATATTTTTCCATCACTTTGGAGTGCAGTCACCAATTAAAATTTTATGGCATTTGTATTTACACAAGTGTAATTGTTTATCTATATATGTGAAAAAATAAATTTACAAATAAATTTATTAATTGTTGTGGTGGTACAATACTTTTTTCTCAGGTGATACAATATTAATTATTTGATGGTACCAATGTGAATAAGTAGAAAGTATATTCTTAATTAATGATGGTACAATGTATTTTTTCGTCACTTTGAAGTGTAGTCACTGATCAGAATTTTTTGGTGTTTGCATTTATGCAAATGTAATTGTTCATCTAAATGTATGCAAAATTGAATTTACGAATTATTTTATTAATTATCATGGTAGTACAATACTTTTTTCTCAAATGGTATAACGTTAATTATTTGATGGTATAATGTGAATATCTAGAAATTACATTATCAATTAATATTGGCACAATACATTTTTTTTGTCACTTTGGAGTACAATCGTTGATCAAAATTTTTTACCGTTAGCATTTATGCAAGTATAATTGTTCATTTATATATGTCTAAAACTGAATCTATGATTTAATTTATTAATTATTGTGGTGGGACAATACTTTTTCTCGAATGGTACAGTGTTGATTATTCAATGGTACAATGTGAACATTTAGAAAGTACATTCTCAATTAAAAATGGTGCAATGCATTTTTCCATCACTTTCGAGTTTAAACCACGATCAGAATTTTGTGTTATTTTTAATTAGTGATAGTACAATGAGTTTTTCCGACAATTTCATCTACTTTCAATTGTGTAATTTAATAATTTTCATAATGGTGTAATATTTTTTTGGTGTGACAATCCTAATAATTACAAATATTTTTTCTACACTTTTGATTAATTTTTAATTTAATTTATTTGATATTATTAGTATTTACCCTAATAATGTGCGATTCTCCAATTTTATTTGTAATAAACTAAAATTTAAATAATTACTTAAATTTTTGGTGATTTAATTTAAAAAGTTAATAGGTAGTAAAAATAATTGATTTAATTAGTATACTAATTAAAGTAGTTTTAATGGATGCCAGTAACCTGTAATAGCATATTACCAATTATCAGAGATTTGTTAAAATGTTACTATACTTATCTAAATATATTACATGTTTTTTCCTAATTGGTTAAAAAATGACAGAACCATCCAATCAAAAACAAAACAAGGACTATAGAATTCTCCTAAACTATATTAGGAATTCTTTGAAATGCTCATATTTTTGTCTAAGTTTTTAGTTATTTTATAAATTTTATAATGAAAGACCAATGTTTAAATGATAAATGGGGAAATTGTAGTATTTTTAGAACTCAGGGGGAATTGATAATAAAATTAAACCTCAGGGGAGATAAATGTAATTTACCCTATTTTCTTTGCTTTTCAAAGGGACTAGTTCATAATCTTGTTTCATTTGATATAACAAACTGCTCATGAAGTAATAGGAACAAGATCATACTAAAATTATTAAAATTTAATGAATGAAATCAATAAATTTTTTTTTTGTTGATCATAGTACTATCTATTTTAAAAAAATATGAACAAACTCGTCAAATTTTCTCAATACACCTACATTGTCCATCTAGTACTAATGCCTCCTTACTGTGCGACCAACTTTACAACAAATTTTCAAATCTAAATATATTCTCCATATCTTTTTCTTTCCTAATTTCTTTGCTCTTTAGCCCAATTATTAGTCTAACCAGTTTTCCTCTCTTAAATTTTAGGGGATTACTTTAATGAAATGTAAAATTTTAAATTTAAATATTTAAATAAAAAAATATAAATTAGTGGTTGAAAATTTTAAATTTAAATTTAAAATTATAAAATCTGCATTAATTCGGTAACATTTTTAAATATTTATGTGATGAATATTTCAAGAATCAATTTTTTTTGTGAAAAAATTACTGATCAACATTGATAAAAATTAAATTAAATCCATAAAAAATACTAAATTCAACATCCTAAGGGACTAAAGTTGAACTTAAAGTACAATCCGTAACAAGAAAATAAACCAAAAAAAAAAAACCGATGAAAATTTGTAAAAATAAAAAATAAAAAAAAATCACCATTGAGCTAAGGAGCTCGATTTCAACTAGTATGACAAAATCGGATCCATAAACCAAGTTGTATATAATTTCTTCGGTCGCCATGGAAGGTGTAGTGCTTTGCAAAATGGAAGATGTGAGGAATTATTATAATTCCAAAATAGATTTAGACATATTAGCTTAAAACTCCCTCTAATTTTCAACTTTCTTCTTTGGGTAAATTAATCTACCATTTCTATAGTTTAGCGAAATTACTAAATGAACTTTGAAATTTAAAGAAACTACTAACACCTTTTTAAATGTGATAAATTAATAACATTTAATACTTATCCTTAACTTTAATCTGGTACGTCCATCAAGTACTCAAATAAACGGTTGAAATTTATTCCACTATTAAATGGGTAGTAGGAACTAATTAAGAAATTGTAATTAAGCCCAACAATTCAGGCTACATTCTAATATTCTCCCATTTGGCCCGATACTTCAACTTTAATTTAATGGTGCAAACAATAAACGCGCAAAACAAATCTCTTAATATCTTCATAATTTATTTCAACATAATAAATCACATAATGCGGGTTATGGCGGTCATACACTTTAAGGTTGCATACTCCCTTCCATATACCACTACATTAGCAATTTATCATATCAGGTGTCATAAGTGATATATAAATATGATAAAGGTCCACAATAATATCTTATAGACGTATTTATTTCTTGTTTAATAACATTATGCGTACACAATCATAATAAACAAGAAGCATTTTCCAATATGTCAGAAGCCTTTTATTGAGTTCAAGAGCGTTAATACATCATTAGAGGAAGTCATCAATACAACCAAAACCCATTCTTTGAACATGTTCCTTAAATGTCTTTGATTGCAAGAATTTAGTTAAAGGATATGCAGTCATGAGATCCATTCTAATATGTTTAATACACACTCTTTGTTTCTGAACTTCCTCCTTTACGCCAAAATATTTCAACTCCATATGTTTAGCACCTCTAGAGAACTTATCATTTTTGGAGAAGAAAACTACTGTAGAATTATCACAATAAATTTTTAGCGGCTTAGTAATGGTGTCAACAACTCTAAGCCCTTAAATAAAGTTTTGCAACCAAAATGCATGGATTGTAATTCCAAAATAAGTTACAAATTCTGCTTTCATAATGGATGAAGCAATGACAGATTGTTTGGCACTTTTCCATGAAATTGCTCCTTTTGCTAGAAGAAACAAATAATCAAACGTTGACTTTCTACTGTCAATACATCTAGCAAAATCTGAATCTGAGTATCCAATCACTTGTAATGGCTTAGACCTTCTATACATGAGCATATAATCATTTGTTCCTTGAAGGTATTTTAATACTTTCTTTGCAACTTTTCAATGATCCATACCAGGATTACTTTGATATTTGCCTAGCATTCCGACTGCAAAACTTATATCTATCAGGTCTTGTGCATGTTTGCAAATACATTAAACTGCCAACAACAGAAGCATATGGAATAGATTCCATTTATTTACGTTTCACATCATTCTTTGGACATTGCATAAGACTAAATTCATCGCCCTTTTGTATTGGGACAACTTCTGTAGAACATTTGTTCATATTAAATCTCTCAAGAATTCTTTCGATATATTCTTTCTGAGACAATCCTACCAGTCCTTGTGATATATTTTAGAATATTGAAATTCCTATCACAAAGGACGCCTCTCCCATATCTTTCATTCAAAATTCTTAGAGAGAAATTCTTTAGTCTAATGCAACATGTCTAAATCATTAGCAGCAAGAAGAATATTATCAACATACAGAACTAGAAATACAAACTTACTCCCATTGATCTTTTGATAAATACATAGATCAATAGTGTTTTTTCTTCAAAACCAAAAGATGTTATGGTATCATTAAACTTAATATACCATTGCCGAGAAGTTTGTTTAAGTCCATATATTGACTTCTTAAATTTACATACCATGTGACCCTTTGCTTTTATGGAAAAACCTTCAGGTTGATCCCTATAAACTTCCTCCTCAAGATCTCCATTCAGAAAAGCAATTTTCACATTTATTTGATGTAGCTCTAAATCATATTAAGCCACTAATGCCATAATTATTCTCAACAAGTCTTTTTTTGAGATATGTGAAAAAGTCTTTTTGTAATCAACTCCATCCTTTTGAGTATAACTCTTAGCAACAAGTTTGGCTTTATATCATTCAATATTCATGTTTGGTCTTAAAGACCCATTTGCATCTGACTCATTTAGGATTCTCATAAATGCGATAACCAAATTTTGAATCTTGCAAATAAACCACATCATCATCAGGAATAATTGACCTTATTGCACTTATAGGTTTATTCAAAATTACTCCATGTGGTTTATTAATGTTCGTTGGTTGTAACTTAGTTTCTTCATGAGGTGCTAGTTCATTCAAATATTGCCTAGGATCATTTTGCTTTTCCAACACTGGGTTAATATTTGATGAAGATGTGGATATTGGAATATTTATGGGTGATAGAATATTAACCCTTACTTCATAAATATCCACAATATGTTTTTAGCACTCCCACTAACTTCTCCATTTTCAATAAATTTGGCATTAGCATTTTCAACAATTCTTGGACTATAGTTTGGACAATAAAACCTATAGTGTAAATGAACTAGTACGTTCGATGAACAGTTCGTGAACAAATTTGGTTACGTTCATTTATGTTTATTTGTTAAGGTAAATGAACACATTTTACTGTTTGTTTAATAAACGAACACGAACATGAACAAACATGCGTTCAGTTTGTTTATGTTCACGAACAAGTTCGTTTAGTGTTCATGAATAAGTTCATTTAAAATTTGTTTATTGTTCGTTTATATAATGTAATATATTATATATATTTATCTGGGGTATTTTATCTAACTTTTTAAAGGTAAATATATATACTTTTTTTTAACTTTGGTCCTTAATTTTCTGTTGGTAATTGCTTTTCTTTTCCTTTTTCCTGAAACAGGATGTGTTGGTAGGGGTGTAAACGAACTAATACGTTTAGTGAACAGCTCGTGTTCGAGTTCGGTAACATTCGTTTATGTTCGTTTGTTAAGCTAAATGAACAATAAATGAACACGAACATGAACAGGTATATGTTTGTTTATTTATGTTCGTGAACAAATTCGTTTAGTATTCATGAACAAATTCGGTTAATATTCGTTTAAAACTTGGTAAATGTTCGTTTAAAGCTCATTTATTGTTTGTTTATATTAAAATAATAATATAAATATAATATAATAATATAATATCTATAATAATAATGTTTGCTCATTATTCATAAACAAATTTGTAGTAGTGTAGTGGTAAGTAGATAGGCTCTCCACATAGGAGGCCAAGGTTCGAAACTTAGCAATGCCATTTGTTCTTGAATTTTTCCATCTTCCTTGCAATCCCACATTGAAGGTTGATGAAAGTGGGGAAGCATAACTCAACTAGGGATGGCAAATTACCCCCGACCCGACGGGTTCCCCGAACCCGAACCCGGTCAAAACCCGTTTGACCGGGTTTTTTTCGGGTTCGGGTTCGGGTTCGGGTATACCTAAACCCGCCTCGAACCCGACCCCGAATGTTCGGGTTCGGGGAAAACCCGACCCCCGAACCCGAAAAAAACCCGACCATGTCCTCTATATATTTTTAATATTATTTCATGTTTTAATTTTTATATTTAGTATTTGTCACTTGTATATATGTAGCAAAGTTGATTTAGAAAAAAAAAAAGAAGAAGTACCACTTGAAATTAAGAACTTCATTTATCCATTTTTTATTTATGTCTATTTCCTCATTCTAATTATACTTTTGCCACAAGCTATTACTTCTATTCACCCCCAACAAATATGCAACATAATATTTCCTTGCCCTCTAGTTTAATTGATTGGATTAGAATAATTGTAGTATTTTGAATTTATATCTTTCCTTTTAAATTCTTAGATAAAGGCACTTGGAATATATTTAACTCTTTAATACTACTTTTAAATTATTTTACTCTTTCCTATTTACTAATAGTGGACTCTCTTTGTTTAAATAATAAGAAATTAAAAATAAATTCTTCTTTTTAGGGGAACAAAAAGAATAAGTATAATTATTTTTTAGTACAATTAACTAATTATAAAAAAATTTAGTTTTTGCTTTTGTACTCTATTTTAACTCAAAAAAGAAAGGAACTTCCTTCTAATAGTACAAAGATTATGCTTCAATAGTTATTTGTCTTGTAACCTCCCAATGAACCACTTATCTAATGTAATGATGTTAAGAAAATAATTAATAAGCATTTTATATGTCATAACTATGCTTTGCAAGTCTAACTAACTATTTGAGATTGTAAGCTATGAGTTATAATTCATACATTTATATATACATATAAAGTAATCATTAAATTCATAAATCATAAAGTGTATGATTCATCATTCATACAAATTACATTGAGTTATATTTATACATATAAGAAGTGTTATATATATATATAAATATAAGATTATGGAGCTAATTAAGTAAATGCTATTGTTTTGAGCATTTGACCAATTGATTTGTATTACTATTACATATGACATTTATTATATTAGTTTTACTCATATATTAGAATTGATTGATTGAAGAAATGAACATATTTATAATTTTAAATGAAATAAAGTTAAATAATAAACAAAATGTTGTTCTATATAGTGACACCATTTTCTACTTTTAATAATCTTTGTGACATTGTATATGGTCATAGTGTTTCATATACACTAATATTAAAAACTTTATAAAATTTTTCATTAAATTATTGCTTCTTTTTTTCATTAAATTGTTGCTTCATATCTTATTTATATGTACTTTATCAAAATATATATAAGATTATAGAGCTAATTAAGTAAATGCTAGTGTTTTGAGCATTTGACCAATTGATTTGTATTGCTAGTACATATGACATGTATTTATATTAGTTTTACTCATATATTAGAATTGATTAAATATAATATAAGAATTGAAAAAATGAACATATTTATAATTTTGAATGAAATAAACTTAAACAACAAACAAAATGTTTTTCTATATAGTGACACTATTTTGTACTTTTAATAATTTTGGTGACATTGTATATTTCCATAAAACAACCATTAGATAATATATGTTGATGCTTCAACTTGTAAGAAAACGCAGAAGCATTTGAATGTCATTTATTAAAAGATCTATAGTCCTAGTGTTTCATATATACTAATCTTAAAAACTTTATTAATTTTTTCATTACATTATTGCTTTTTTTCCCATTAAATTACTGCTTCATATATTGTTTAGTTTTATTGAATTGTTAAATAAGTAAAATATTTATAACTAATAAGTTTGATTTGATAATTGTAATATAATGGCATTAGTGTAGTAATTGAGATATTAAAATCGTAACAATAATATTAGTACATTACATCATACAAGGAAATTTTTTTTTTGTTAAAAAATGTAAAAATTATTGAAAAATAAGGTAAATATATGGAAAAATAGAGAAAATAACATATGTAGTTGTGTACATATGAGAGTGCAAACTATGCAATTATTTTCTTTAATAACTCATCCCTATTTCATTTGAGTGTGTAACTTTATAATTAATCACCACAAAGTGATTAGTGAATATTTATTAGATATTTATTATTATTAACTTACGAGAGGCTGAGAGAGTATTAAATTGAATGACAATATTAATAAAATGTTACATTAATTATTTAAATTTTGTATTAACATATTAACTTATTAAGGGTGTAATTAAAAGAAAGAAATATATTTTAAGGATATGATTAATTAAATTAGATTTATTGAGAGATTAAAATTAAAATAGAAGGAAAGTATTGGTATTATTATAATAATAACTATTGTAATTGGGCCAAATTGAAAATAAAATTACTTTAAATTGGACGATTCTGCAATTTTACAAAATTAAAGCCATAATTTGGCAAATAATACTCCAATTTCCTTTGCTAGGTTATATCCTAAACTTTCTCCTTTCTTTTTCACCTTCATCGCCCGCGGCCACCCTTCTTCTTCATTTGTTCTTTTTTTTTGACATCCATTCACAGTGACTTTATTATCGATGGCAAAATGCAAACAAATGTGGAGTTGATGCACATGACGATCAATGATATGAAAGGTAGAGGTTAAATCCATCTAGATGACCGGTGAATGATCCCTTCAAATAGTTTAATTCACTACAAAGCGCTAGCAAAATGTGGAGCATTTCTGAAGGGATCTTACCGAATGCGAGCATTTCCTGCTAGCAAAATGTGGAGCATTTCGGATAAAGTAAATGGCATTGACTTTGGTTATTTTATTTAGTAAAGTTTGTTGTTATTTAGGCTATAAACGAGATTAAGTTCTATGATACTCGAGAGAGATCGATTTATTTACCTCTTTATGACCACTCTTAGCTTTTGAGTCTATATCTTTAATATATTTAGCGGACTTGCTTCTTATTTCTTTACAACAACACATGTTCACTGGTTGGTTTTGTGAGCAAGTGATAGTCTCTGCAAACTCGGAAGTTTTTGTGGACTTTTCAAAGAAATTGGTGCACATATGTAATTTCCATTCTAAATTAAATCTATCTATAAACTTGTTATGTTTATTAAAAGCTACCAATAAGACATATTTTAAGGATAGAAATCTGTTTAATAAACAAATTCATCCAAAGGTACATGACTTTGATTATTAATTTCCTCTTATGGATCGACACTCGCTTGTCAAGATGAATCGATCGTCTCGTTCTTCATTTGTTTTGACAATGAGCTGATCAAGTGTTGTTTTGACATTGAGTTATAAGTTTGTGTGTATTTTTTTTTGTTATGTTATGAACGTTTGAACATTGAGCTGCTTCACAGTTTCGGGTTTTGGAGGTTGGGGTTCGGGTTTTGAAGTTCGGGTTTCGGGTACCCGTGGGGAACCCGAAACCCGATCGGGGTCGGGTATGGGATTTGAAAGTAAAACCCGATCGGGTTCGGGGTCGGGTTCGGGTATGTTCCAAAATTTCGGGTTCGGGGATGGGTATAGCAAACCCGACCCCGAACCCGGAAATTGCCATTCCTAAACTCAACTATAAATTGGGGAAAGGAGAGGATAGAAGTTTGCCTTAGCTTTCTTGTCTTGGCTTTGCATTGTGCATTGCCTTGGCCATGAATGTAGGTTAAAAATTTTTCTTTAATTATTTATATTAAAATAATAATCTCAATAAATAAAATTTATTTGTTTATTAATTATAAAATTTATGAATATGTTTGTGAAAATTACGAAAATAAATGAGTTTGTGAATGTTTAACATGTTCGTGAACAAGTTCGTTTACCATGTTCGTGAACAAGCTCGTTTAGTTTAGTCGAGCTTTTAACAAACAAACACGAACATGACTTCTACTTAATGAGCCGAGCTCGAATAGGGTTTCAAAAATTCTTAACGAACATAAACGAACATGAACAACTTTATAAATAAACGAATAGAGTTCAAACATAGTCCGTTTGTTTGAGATCGGATCGTTTACACCCCTATGTGCTGGGATTATAGTGAATGAACTCTCATTCCTGTTTGAAAATTTGAACTATCTTTTGGATATTTTTATGTTCTTTTCCTTGATATTTCTATTTCTTTGATCATGGATGTAATGTTATTATGTTTTTTTTATTGGAATGGTCAAATGGGATGTAACTATCTTTTCTTGAACAATGGATGTAATGTTATTATGTTTTTATTTATTGGAATGGTTAAATGGGATGTAACTATTTTTTCTTGGATCATGGATGGAATGTTATTATGTTTTTGCTTATTGGAATGGTCAAATGGGATATATCTGTCTTTTCTTGGATCATGGATGGAATGGTATTATGTTTTTGTTTATTGGAATGGTCAAATGGGATGTAATTGTCTGTTGGAATGTTTAATTTATTATGTTTATTATGCTTTTATTATACGGGAATGTTTAATGGTCAAATTAGAATGATTATGGAAGTAATGTTAACCGTTTGCGAACTGTTCATTTACTCGTTCGCAAACGCGTCAATGAACTGTTTGTGAACATGTTCGCGAACAGTTCACGAACACTAATAAACGAACACAAACGAACATGAACACATATTTCACACTAATAAATGGACATAAACAAACATGAACAGTCTAAAAAAGAAACGAACAGTTAACGAACAAGGCTTGTTCATTTATACCGTTTAGATTTCTCTGGGTAACCAATGAAGTAACCACTAACCGTTTGAGAATCTAATTTCCTTTCATGTGGATTATAAACTCTTGCTTCTACTGGGCAAACCCAAACATGTAGGAGTTTTAAGAACTACCTTACTAGAAATCCTATTTAGCAAATACACAGCAGTTTTCAATGCATGCATCCATACTATTTTGGATAATAAGGAATTACTCATCATACTCCTAACCATATCCATTAATGTCCCTAAACCCTAAAACTGTCACACCATTTTGTTGAGGTGTGCCTGGCATAGTACACTGTGCACATATGCCATGTTTCTCGAAGAACTTTGCAAATGGACCTGGACATTTTCCTGATTCATCATATTTTCCATAATACTCACCACCTCTATCAGACTGTACAATTTTCACTTTTCTATCTAATTGCTTTTCAACTTCCTTTATAAACACCTCAAGGGCATTTACAGCATGAGATTTTTCATTAAGCAAATAAATATATCCATAACGTGAAAAATCATCTATAAAGGTGATAAAGTACTTTTCTCCACTAATGGATGGAGCATCAAAAGGTCCACATATATCAGTGTGTATAATTTCAAGGAGTTGAGTACTTCTTGTGGCTCCTTTCTTGCTATGTTTGGTTTGCTTTCCCTTAATGCAATCCACATATATGCCAAGATTAGTAAAATCTAAATTTGAAAGAATTTTATTCTTTACTAATCGTTCTAATCTTTCTTTGGATACATGACCCAAACGCTTATACCAAATGTAAGCGGAATTATCATTCATTATACTACGTTTAATTCCAACAGTATGATAAACAAAAAATAGAGATTTTGAAAAATTAACATCAAATTTCAATTTATATGAACCATCCATAAGAATTCCAGAACCAATAATGGAATTATGTTTACATAAATTGAAACAACCATGTCTGAACTTAAGAGTAAACTCACTTTCATCAAATTTTGAAAGAGAAACCAAGTTTCTAGAAATTAAAGGTAAATAGAGAGTTTGCATTAGATCCAAGTGGTGACCAATATCTAACACTAAACGATAAGTCCCTATGCCTTCAATTGGGACCTTCTTCCAGTTTCCCATGAATAAAAAACTCTCAGTTGGGTCTATAGTTTGGATTGTAAGGAATCCTTTTCTCAAATTGGAAACATGAGTAGTAGCACCAGAATTAAGTCACCAAGTATTCGAAAGAACTTCAGTTAAGTTTAGTTCGGAACATACAAAAAGGTCAAATGTACCTTTCTTTCTGATAATGTCCTTTTTTCTTATAGAAGTGATACTTATTTGTCTTTCGTTCCTTCTTATCATCATCAATAGTAACTTGTGTCACTTTCGCAAGTACTTTCTTCTTAAATTTCGCATTTGGCTTATGAATCTTACTAGCTCCTTGACTCACAAGGTTAACAGAATGAACTCCTTGATTTTTTAGTCTCGTTTTCTCTTGAATTAACATATTGGACAATTCGTTAATATCCCACTTGTCCTTAATAGTGTTGTAATAAATTTGAAAATGTCCATATTCAGGAGATAACGAGTTCATAATGAACTGCACTAAGAATGAGTCATCAACTGTCATACCCATGGTCTTCAATTTTGCTGCAATATTTGTCATCTCGAGGACATGTTGCTGCATACTTCGTGACCCATCATACTTTATGGTCGTGAGTTTAGCCATTAGAGTAATAGCGAGAGACTTATCAGCAGAACGAAAACGTTCTGCCACAAGTTTAAGGAATTCTTTAGCGCTTAATGTTGTTAGCAATCATCATTTACATGAAATAAGGCATTAGATGTTAGACCTTTCACATGCTTTATAGTTTGATTTCTCAGCCTCACTGTTTGTGTCTATAATAGCAGTAGGTTTTTCTTCCAATAGTGCTAAGTCAAGATTCAAAACACCTAAATGGAAATTGACTTGTTCACACCATTTAGAGAAATTCAAACCATTAAACACAGAAATAGAAGAAGCATGTGAATTGAGGGAAATAGTTGCAAATACATAAATGCTCAATAAATTATTGGATTCAAATCATGAAACATTTAAAATATATTGCAAGCTTCATTTGGGTAAGCTCAACAATATATTATCATAAACTTAATGCCATGCAAACTTTATTACATAATCAAACAAGTCTCATCAAATAAAATAGTATCTTTGGATATACAAAAATATTTGATCAGCAAATTGATTATTATCCATATGTTTATTAATCATAGAGTATTAATTTTCCCTTTGGGTAAAATTCTAAAATTCTATCAACTAATAAACGTCACTTATTCATATCATTACAATAATAGGCAAAAACATAATATAAATAAATGACTATAATTTACTACATGATAAAATTTTTAATTAATTAGTTTGGCCACTTTGGTGACTAATAAACTAATATTTTATATTAATATCATGTGTAAATCTAACAAGTCAAGGGAATTTTGACATTAATATTACCTAAAGCATAATATGACAGGAAAATAAAAATATCTCATAATATTCCATAAAAGAAATAAAAATAGAATAAATAACATAATTGCCATAAATTCTAGTATTAATAAAATATGGCCATTCAATTTTATTTCTTGTCATTGCAGTACCAAAATTAAGACAAGTTTAATTATCTCATGATTGTTAGCTACAGTCTCGTGGTTAAGTTGCTTGGCTTTCACCTAGGAGATTTGGGTTCAAATCTCAACAACGGAAACTATTCTTGAGAGTTTCTTATTTTCTGTGATTTCCAAGCAATCAAAAACCAATTCTTTGGTTTCTTATTTTCTTCAAAACCAAAGATGGCCAAACAGTAGGCTGCTACCATCATCATTATTAGGCCCTCTATTCTTTGTTTCTTATCTAATACCAAAGCCGTCATCATCAAT
Organism: Gynochthodes officinalis; assembly: GCA_020080225.1. Taxonomy (NCBI): domain Eukaryota; kingdom Viridiplantae; phylum Streptophyta; class Magnoliopsida; order Gentianales; family Rubiaceae; genus Gynochthodes; species Gynochthodes officinalis. The sequence continues at coordinate 28,160,488 of CM034615.1, read as the reverse complement.
CAAAAACCAAAGCAATCATTATTATTATTTTTTATTTCTTTAATCCGTACGGCCATCATCATCATAATTTTTTTTTTCAAAATTAATATGTAGATTTATGGCCAAAACTATTAATGGATAAATTATTTATTCATAACCTGCTCTGTACTACATTTTAAATCTTAATTTTCATGATATAAACATAAGGCAAGATTTTCAAATAAATAATTTATCACAAACGATTAAGTCATAAGGATTGTGTACCTGATGCGGAAGACATAATTCTTGGGAAGAGATTGAGAAACACCTCCACTTCTTTGCAAAATTGGTTTATTTTTCTTCACCCTTTTTTCTGTCACAGACGTTAATTGTTCGGTGAATTGCAAGCGTACAATATCAACAAGTAATATAGTAATGAGTAGAGTATCGTTCCCTCGAGGATTGATTTAATTTTAACCAATTACTTACCAAATTGACTAATTCGAGAATAAGCTAGCCAATTAAAAAGCTTTCATGCAATTTTAACTAAACTTAACAAAGAATGAAAATTTATAACAATAAGAAAATATTAAAAATTTACCAAATTAACAAAGATGTTAGAGATTTCGATTTCACTTAATCAATCCTAATTAATTCTCTTGACTTGTCATGCAATTAACTTAAATTCCAAATTATGATGGTGAAATTTCCCTAATGTAAATTAATAGCCGACATCGGTCTAATAACCCTATTTAGATTAAAATCAACTCACACTTGGTCTATGTGAATTTAGATTTCTAAATGCATTAAGAATTATGGAAATTCCCGTATTCAATCTAAGTAGCCACGACTTAGTTCTACTACCGAAACCACATGAACAACCTAGATTATTACGGTCTAAATTGAATTCATGGTTTAATATCACATGAGCACATGCATGTTATCTCCTCTCGGTATCAAACTAGCATCAACAATCAATTAAGTGGTGATTAATCACCTAAAAGCATTAAGAACATGATATTAAACTCATTATTGAAATATAAATTGCATGAGCAAGTCTTAAGAATTAATTATTCATGATTAAGATCCATCTAATCTCTAACAAAAGAAATTAGAACATAATGAAATTTAAACTAACAATAAAAATAAATATAGACATGATTAAAATTAAAACAAATTCTTAAAATTAAAATAATTATATTAAAGCTATAAACATATTACTACTTGAAAATAAAACACAACTAAAAATTTCATAACAAAGTACAAGAAATTAAATTACTAAAGTTGCTAAATTAAACTAAAGAAAAACAAGGAAATAAAACTGAATTTACTAAACTAAAGAAAACAAGAAAAGCCAAAACAAAACTAAGACTTGAAAATTTGAAGTCAAACAACAAAATTCTGCATGGTTTGTTCTTAAATTCAACACCCGTAGGCTCTCAAAGAGGAACAAAATAAATGAGTATTTGCTACTTCCTTGTGAGTCAAGCTTGGTGGCTACACAAACTAATCTTACTAACTAACCAAACAACCAAACAAGAAGAAAGGAATGATGAAGACTTGATAGAAAAAACTTGAAGGGAACACAAGAAAACTGAAATTTCTGCAGCAAGAAGTACTTCAAACCCGTAAGCATGGGAGGAATTGAGAAAATAGCAGCTCCACCAAAGACATTTGCAAATATAGCAGGTTGACCAAATCATTTGCAACAATAGCAGCTGGACTGTAAAAGCGACGGGAAAATACCAAAAAACCCCTGATACAATCCAAGTTCATCGTTTAACTTCATGTCACCGTTCTGCTGCCATTTTTTCATTCTTCATGGATTGAACATAGCAGCTCCACGGTGCGTACATGAAGTTGGATTTCATGACCGACGAACAAACAACTTGTTTGATTTCGCCGTCGGGTAATAAGAAAAAATTTAAAATACATCCCGACCGAGGAACAAACAAGATCCCGACGTCTCAAACTGGCAATTGGATATTTGAAGATGGCCGAAAACTTATTAAGGTTCTACGACAAATAAGGAACGAAGTCGGCATCTGTTGGACGAGTAAACGATAATTAGTCGATGTTTCGTCGAGAGATTAACCGACGTGTAGACGACATTATGTCGAGAATTTTAGTCGAGGTTTTGTCGATGTTTTGTCGATATTTTATTCCAGGTTTAGTCGACGTTTTGTCGATGTTATTTTTTATTTATTTAAAAACTTGTGTCATTTTTTGTTTAAACGGGTGCAAAGTTTTTGTGGTTCTTTGAATATTTCTTGGGCTCTGTGTTCTATAAAAAAATTTGTAAACTTTGTTGGAATTGTTTGTGGGCTTTGTTTAATGGGATACAGGAAAAAAATCGTAGACTAAGGGGGTTTTGTATTTCAACTAGAAATGCCTGGGCTAGTAGAACTCTTCCTTGAGTGGAGATCAGCTTTACCGGTTTAGACGGAAAATTGTTTGGACCAATTGAACAAAATTCGGGAGTGGTAAAGCTCAATTCGACACCATCGTTATGGCAATGCTATCCTTGCCGAGTTCCGATTAGGAATCGCAAAACAAGACACGCAGTGAGTAAAAATCGGAGGTGAACACCATTTGGATGATTAAGTTGTGGAAAATTGGATAAACAAAGTTTTAGAGAATGTATGTGCATTTGTTTTTAACTTAAAAGTAGTGTCGTGGGGTATTTATGGCAAGTATAAGCGTGTTAACAAAGTTGTAGCAGAGATCTTTTTGTTGTTACCGTAACTAAGTTCCGAGGTGGGTTCCATTAGAATTATGTGGTAATCGCGCTTCGCATCGGGGCTATGTCTTTGAAGGTCGTAATGGGGTTTAACTGCTCCACTCGTCTACTGATGTTAAGAATTTATTATTACATAATATGTGTGCCCCATCGTGAGAAAATCATGGTTATCATCATTGCAACTAAAATTTGAAATTACAAGCATGCACTGGTATCGAAATTGTTATTGTTGCTACTCGACAAAGAACATTGCATTTGAACTCTCTATTTGAGGTTGTCCGGTCGGGCGCCATCGATCGAACGATGAAAATTCCTATGTTTCCATAGGAATCGACCATCGAGGAAGAAATTACTCTACCGATCGACACGAAATTCATCCTGCTTATGTTTTGTTTATCCATAGGAATCTCGCCAAGGAAGGAAGAAATTACCACAGCTGAATTCATCCTTGTAGAGATTTGTGGTTGATAAAATTGACTAAATATTTTGTACGCGGTGGAGACTGGGAAACGGCCCGGTCAGTGGTCATTAACGGCCGCCCAGTAGACATGTTGACCACGGTCAGTGCAGCTCTGCCGGCACAACAATATCCTCAAGACATATTCATATCACATCGACCCGTTAATGAATTCAGCATTCACGTAAACAACTATTCTGAAGTAGTAGAAACAATAAATATTCTGTTAAAGATATCGACAAAACGTCGACTAAACCTGGAATAAAATATCGACAAAACATCGACAAAACCTCGACTAAAATCCTCGACATAATGTCGTCTACACGTCGGTTAATCTCTCGACGAAACATCGACTAATTATCGTTTATTCGTCCAACAGATGCCGACTTCGTTCCTTATTTGTCGTAGAACCTTAATAAGTCTTCGGCCATCTTCAAATATCCAATTGCCAGTTTGAGACGTCGGGATTTTGTTTGTTTCTCGGTCGGGATGTATTTTAAATTTTTTCTTATTACCCGACGGCGAAATCAAACAAGTTGTTTGTTCGTTTCATTATGAAATCCAACTTCATGTACGCACTGTGGAGCCGCTATGTTCAATCCATGAAGAATGAAAAATGGCAGCAGTAACGGTGACATGAAGTTAAACGATGAACTTGGATTGTATCGTGGTTTTTGGTATTTTCCGTCGCTTTTACAAATTAAATTGCTATTGTTGCAAATGATTTGGTCAACTCGCTATATTTGCAAATGTCTTTGGTGAGCCGCTATTTTCTCAATTCCCGTAAGCATGCAAGGAGAACAAATGATTTGTCGCTTTTCTCCATCCAAATTGATGGCTATAGCTCTACTCTTCCTAAGACAAACAAAAACAGAATAACAAAGAAAGAAATGGAAGTAAGTCCCAGAAACAAGAGAAAATTAGGAAGTGAAGTTGATGAAGAAAACCCGTAACATTGCAAAGAAAGATTTCGAACAAATTCATTGAAAACATTCGATCGGAATTTAATGAAGACAACCCATGAGCAAATGCTGAATTTATCAAGAAAGCCAAGAATTAGGAAGCAAATTTGATGAAGAAAATCGTGAGAAGCAGCTAGAAAAACCGAGAGGAAGTTGAACAAAACCAAGACAAGAAATTAAGTAGAAAAGTCGCGTAAAAACCGTGAGAAACAAGAAGAAGAAAGCAACAAACTGTGGCTGTAATTTTTCTAAGAAAACCGTGAGAAACTACAACAAAGTTTAGACAAAATCGAGAAGAAGATAATCAAGTTCAAAATAAAACCAACACAAGAAGCTGAAAAATTCTACCAAACTACAACAAAGAACAAGAAACTTGTCGCTGTATTTTTCTAAACTAATGAAAGCAAGCACGGCTGCTACTAAATCTAACTAAAGGAAGAAACTAAAACTGAATAGATGTGCTACTACAAAGAAGAGAAAACAAAGAAATAGAAAAGTGGGTTTGCTAAAAATGCTACAAAGAAAACTAAACTACAGCTAAGGAAAAGAAGAAGAAACAAAATATGGAACTCTATGGATGCTCCCTTGTCGCTCGGTTGTGTCCTTTTATAGAGCAAAAGATTGGTTGTAAATTTCAACATTGTACAAATCCAAATTCTTCTTTGGTTTGCTCTCTTTGTCTTCAACTTGTTGCCCGAATTGGTTTTTACCAAACTTCTTTCTTTTGCTCTACCGCTTTCCTTCTTGTTCATCTTGTTGTCCGAATTGCTTTTTAACCAAACTTAGTTTGGTTTCCTCTTTTGTTTGTTGTGGGTAGTTGGCTAATTTTTTCCATGCATCTAGAAGTTTTCTTCTTTGTACAACTTTGTTTACTTTTCTTGTCTTTCTCTCGGTTGTGTTACCAATTTGCAGAATGCTATTTTTTCTTCTTCCTTGTATTTCTTATTTTTGTAGCATTCTTGGAGCCTTTTCTTTTCTCTTTTCCTCGGCTGTATTACCTTCTTTTTTTAGCTGAAATGAGCTCTCAAATTGTAGCATCTCCTTGGCTTTTGAAAATGACAAAATCATTAGTTAGTCCTTTGATCTTCAAATTAGAAGAAAAATTCAAGATTAAGCTCAAAAGTTCTAATAATATTAGAAAACTTAGAAATCATGAAATCAAAGGATAATTTGGCCAAAATATGTAAAAACAAAGTAAAACACAAGCCAAATTCTAACCAAAATTAACAAGAAAATTCTATATAAAATAGAGTTATCATTAATGATGGAAAAGGTTTTGTATTATGTGTTTGTAACCCTAATGGGTAAAGAGAGAACCAATTTATTTATTCCTAACTTTAATCTGGTACGTCCATCAATTACCCAAATAAACGGTTGAGATTTGTTCCACTATTAAATAGGTAGTAGGAATTAATTAGAAAACTGTAATTAAGCCTAATAATTCAGGCCATATTCTAACATAGTTTACTAAGGTTAACCATTGACTTTTGACCAAATGAATGGTCAATTTTTTTGAAATTACTAAATTATCATTTAAACTATAATATTTAAATTACATTTAAGCCGCTTGAGGTTTGTTTTAATTACAAAATGGATAATATGGTTTAATAAAATAGATCCCTCCCTACTTTTTTTCTTATTTACTTAGTGTCAAAAAAAAAATAGTGATAATCAAAATTTAGACATAATTCTAACAATCTAATAACTTACCAACATATATATAGAATTCAAATGTTGCAATATTTTACTATGCTTATTTTTTTGCTTTCATTCAAATAATTTAAATTCAATCTAATAAATATATTTATTAATTTTACAATCAATTTATCAAATTCTTAATTTATTTAATTTTAAATAAATAATTATTTTTAAAAGTTTTATAGAGACACAAAAATAATAAAAACAATCAAAATTAGTGTTGAAGGTACAATAAGCAAATTTGAAAATAAGCTTTTTCTAGTTTGATGATGATGAAATAGTACTATGGTGAAAACAATTTTAAGTTAGTTTTCAAAAATTCTAAAGATATGTATTGATATTATTTTCTTATTACTTTAAAATAAGATTATAAATTAATTCCTTGCATAAAGAAAAGAAAAGAAAAATATAAAATATAAAATATAAAATATTGAAGTTATTAAATTTTGTTTAATACAATTTTAAAACTTTAATGGTCATTTCATGATTAAAACAAACCTCAAGGGGTATATATTATTTTTATAAGTCGGTTTTTTCGTCTTTTCACTTATTTTGTTAGTTAATTTTAACAGCTTATTAGGTCAAATAAATATTAGTAATCTATATAAGATAAGGTTAAAAGTGAATTGATAGTTCAATTCAACTTGAAATTATAGAACATTAGTAAGATTTATTAGGTCCACAGCCAAGGTTAGCAAGGTAGATTAGGATGAGGAGAATAATTGAAATAAGAATTACTAAATTTTGTTAATTCAATTTATAGGGCTAAGGGAGGAGGAATTAACATTAGAGATAAATTATAAAATTTTAAAGAGTAACGATATTTATAGTAGTTTGAAAAGTTATAGTGATTAATGCGACAAATATAAAAGGATAAAATTATTTATTATATTTTTTAAAGTGTAAAAAAAGATAATTTTGCCTTTTTCAGCATGCCACATTAATTATTATAATTTTTTTATTATAAAATCATTACTCAATTTAAAAGGCTTAAAATTTTGTTTTGACAATATTTTAAGACGAAAATTTTAAAGTTGTTTTTGACAAGAAGTGATTTCAAAACAAGTGACTTGTCAAGAAGTGATGTGGAAACTCTGGAACATCTTTTTTTCCATTGTAGGCGTGCACAGCGAATCTGGAGTCTAGCTTCAGTTGATTGGCGGCATACAGGTCAACTGGGGGATACATTTTGTGACTGGTGGGGTCACATTTGTGTAAATAAGAATCAACATTTTTGGGTAGATAGAGTTGAACTTACGGTGTACATACTTTGGATGCTTTGGAAAAGTAGGAATTTGTGGGTTTTCTAGTAGGAATGGATGGAAGATCATTTAGTGGTGGCATTGGCACAACAGGAATGGTTGCAATTTAGACAACAACTTGTGGGTTGGTATTCCATGGGTTTCTAGTTTAGATTGATTGTACTATGGTATTTTGTTGAATATTGTTGCTAGGTTTGTGTGTTGTGGCATATTGTTGATAGTTAGGCTGAATGCTATAGCTATGTTGGGCTGTTGTTGTTTTCTGCTCCAGGATTGGATTGGTTCTTGATGTTTCAAAACCAAGATTTGATCAGGGTATAGAGGAAATGTTGCCAAAATTTCGTAGGTGTAGAGGTGTAGTGACATGATATCAGTCAGTCTTAACATCTTGCAGTGCTAAGAATAGTCCTCTTAGGAGACCTTCTATGTATTCATTAACTTTCATGAAATTAATACAGTTCACAACTTTTGGAAAAAAAAAATAGACTTGTCAAGAGATTAAGCTATCCATCTTAGCATTTTTAAATGCTATAAGAAAGGACAGAGAATTATCATATACAAATATTTCTTTTACCATTTTACGATTTAGTATTCAAGTCTCAATGGCAGTAACACGATATCTTATTATCGACTATTAACTACTTTTACTTAGTCTATGTGTATTAAACGCGTATTAAAAGTCAACTGAGAGCATAAGTTTATAAACATACGTCAAAAGGGAAAAAGAATTGAGATCTAAATATTTAAAAGAAAATTTGGTAATACTCCACAAGTTATAATGGTTGTAGCTGAATAATCAAGTAAATAGAAATTAGAAATTGCAAAATGAAAAAAAAAAAATGAAACTCCTACATTATGCTATTCACATAATCAACTCCTAATATAGGATAGAGAATAAAAATTCATGCGAAAGATCTTTCGCTCGAATTAAGGACACATCAACAAAAAAGGATCCGAAATCAAAGTGATAAAATATGGGGGAAAGAAGAGCGAAAGCATCCATTTCAGATGGTTCACTATAAGTATAAATTCATGTATGAATTAAAAAAAATAATAGGGTGAGAGAAAAAAAAAAAAGAACATCAATACGTTACTTAGGTTCATAACAAGACAAAAAAAAAAAACCAAATAAATGAAAATATGAAAAAAAAAAGTGAGGATGAAGGTAAATTTCCTTTATTAACAAAATTTGATAAAATTCAAAATGTTCATTGCACATGTCATTATGATAAACATAAAGTTTCAATTTATTTTTACCAATATAATACATCCACTCCCTCTAGGTATGAAATTTCAATTTATACCTAAAAAAATATGTCAATAAAAAAATATATCTTTTTCTCTTTCTTGAGTATCTAATTATTTATAAAAATTTTTAAAAGCCTTTATCTTTTGGGAAATTTGCAAAAATAGTACTTTTTGTAAAGTCATTTGCAAATATAGCACATCAACCATAATCCTTGTAGAAATAGCACTTTTGAGAGCGAAATGACCTAAATACCCCTGTATGTGTAAATATAGCACTCTTGAAAGCAAGTCTTGTGCTCTTCCATAGAAGCATGAATGAACTCATCGATATTATCCTTCACATCTTCTAAAAACGTTGCACTTTCATTTTTCTTTCAGCAAGAAGCCATAGTCTGAGTTGGAGCTGTGGATGATGGTAGCTTATTAGTTTGGGTTCGAAATTATGGAAAACATTAGCTCAATCTATGGAAAACAAGAAAATTTTGAATAAAGAGACTTGGATTACCCAAATATTAGGAAATAACAGGCAATCAAACCGTCCACATAATATCCATAATCCAATTTACGAAAGAGCTATTGACAATACCGAGCTTCGTTAGATTTTAGATTGGAGATCAAAATAATTCATACTGATGAAAACCTAAGGAGGGCCGAGACATCCGTTCAACCAAGTCCACCTACAACTCCACAACAAGATCCATTGCAAGGCATTGGAGGACCTATGACTAGGTCAAGGACTAAGAGAATGCAAGCTGATCTAGTAACACTAATAATGAATTAATGGAAGCTCAAGCAACACCTAAGATGGCCGGATTTTAGTCACAAAACATCACTCTACTTAGTATTGAAAATGAGAGATCAAATGCCAAGTTCAGATTGGAATGATGTTAGCCGAATCCAAGGTGGATTAGAATTCTACTTAGCCGAAACAAAAAGGCAACACAAGAAGTTCCAAATCCATTGCCAAGATAAAATGAAGAAGCTTCTAAAGTCTGCATGAAGAAGTTAAGGAAGCTACCAAATACAAGACACTGAATAGAAGCTGCCAAAACAAGCAACATTCGGCCAGGACAAATCCAAGTAGTCTTTGGATTAGTTTTAGGCAGTTTTAGATTAGCTATTTCCTTTTCTTAGATTAGTTGTTTCTTTTAAGTAATAGTTTCTTTAGTTAGTTTCCTAAAAAGCTAATCCAACTAGGGAATGGCTTTCTTAATTCTTACAACTTGTAAATTATAAATAGAGGCATTCAGCCCCAAGAAAATAGGAAGAATTTTGACAATACAAACTTGAGAGCTTTGTAGCTTTTCTTTGAGTTCTAGTTTAGAACTTGCTTTGAGTCTTTGAAACTAGCCTCTTAGGTTCATGTTTAAACTATCTTGTTGAGTTTCTTTCCCTCAACCAATTTGAGTGTGCTTCTTGGTTCCAAGGGTAGTCAAAGTTCACATCTTGGGTCTTTGATAATTCCTTCGGTTGTCAAGTGGACAAAAGCAAGATCCTTCTTCACAAGTTGGAGTTGGTGTCTTGCTAAAGGAAGACTTAGTTCAGCCTAGAGGATGATACTAGGACCAACACTCTGATAGAGGTTCGGTTTCTTATCCTTTGGTGTAAGAATTCGTATCAATTTGGTATCAGAGCTGCCTTTGGGTTGCTCCTTGAAAGTTGTTCATATCCTTTGTGTTTTTGTCTCTGTTTTTCTTTGTTTTTTCCGCATCTTTGTTTCATATATCTGAGTCTTCATCCTATCCAAAATCTATTCATGATTATATTCGTAATTCTGTGTTGAGAAAAACTAAACAAAAAGAAGCTCTAAACCATTGTGAAAATCATTCCTGCTCCTGTCTCTGTTTTTCTGCCCAGTTTTCTTCCATTCTGTTTTCCAGTTTTGTCTCTATTTCTCTTGCGTAAAAACCTTGGTTCTGTGCTCCAAATTGCTTTGTGAATATTTCTTGATAAAGAGGAAACCTTGGTTGTTGAATTGCTGCTCCAAAAGTGAGAGGAGAAACTGAAACCCGTAGATAAAGACAGAAAAGTTCAGAAAAAACCGACTTTGCATCTTGTTTTCTTGAAGCAATTTTCTGCCCAGATTTTGCGTGGTTTCTTCGTGTGATTACTACCTGAGTAAGAAGGCTTCTTCTTCTTGCAATTGACCATCAATTTGTGCTACAAAACGAGAAGCAACTGCTGCAATAAATCCAAACCCGTAGCTAAGAAAGACAACTTCAGAATGAAACCAAAACCCCAACTTTTCTGTCTGAATTCTGTCCAAGTCACCTTGATCTGTGATCGGTTGATGGTGTGAGTGTTTTCCCCTTCCAAAGGCTTCAAAATGTTGCCAAAAAGTGTGTTTCCAAATTATAGAACCCTGCTGCAAATTTAGAAACTTCCTATTGAATGAAAACAGTCCTGAAGCTGAAGAAAACCTGAATTCCGACTTCCTACTTTGGGTTCTGAAATTTCGATTTGCCTACTTCTTGGTTAAAATTCTTACGAATTTTTGTTGAATTTTGTTGCCAAGATTTTGTTCTAAGTTGTGAATTAGTTGCTGGAATTTTTTTTGAAACTTCTTGTACAAGATTTTTGCCAGAAACTTGAAGGTAAATCCTGTTTGGAATTGGATTTGATCCAGAATTTGGAAGTTGCTGTATTTTTGCATATGGTTTGATATACTGAGCAAAGCAAATTCATATTCACAAATTTCACTCATCAAGCACATAAAGAACCATCTTGCTTACTTCTTTCGGCCATAGAAAATCTATTTTTTTTCTTCTTGACAAAAGTCCATCCGAAAATTTGTTTTCTTGGTTTAGTACTTTGCTTATCGTTTTCTTTTCTTTCTTGACCTCTGAAAATTTTTATTCTTGCTTTAACTTGAATTTAATTGTCTATTCCTTGAGACTTTTGAGGCTTGTTTTGGTTAGAACTCTTAGAAAAGTGATTGAGTGCGAGTGATCCTACTCAACAACCCATTCACTATAAAAAGAGAGTTTAGCCTTACATTGGTGAGAGTTTCATACATTGGGTAATTGGTTAGAGGGAAGTGAGGTAGGAAAGCTTTTACTAACATTGCTTGTGCAGGGATGGCTGAAAATCCAAGAGAACAAGACAATGACTTGAAAGAGTACCTTAAGGGTGTATCTTCAGCTCTAGAATTAGTTCATAGAAGAATGGATCAAATACAAAGCACAATGGCTCAAGTTGCATCCAATTCAGAGGCAGCTAAGGCCGAAGAGTCTCAAGAAGTTACTCAAACAAACCTTAGGAAGAAAAAGAAGAAGTCAACGAAGGATGATACAAGTAGCTCATCCGAAGAGGAGGAATTCGAAGCTTCGAGCTCGGATGATGACCATTTTTCAACAAGAAGTAAAAGGAGATCCAAGAAGGATGATAATCTTGCTAGTATTAAATTGCAAATTCCAGAATTTGAAGGCAAGAATGATCCAGAAGCATACATGGAATGGGAAGAAAAAAGTTGATAAAATTTTTGATATCCATGAATTTTCGGAAAGAAAGAAAGTTAAGTTGGCTGTAGTTGAGTTTTCTAGACATGCATCTACTTGGTGGCGAAGAACTTGTCGCCAAAGAGAGGAGAAGATAAAGCGGCCGATTTCAACTTGGAAAGCCTTGAAAAAGGTTATGAGAAAGAGATATGTTCCCCCGCACCACAAAAGAGAGTTACTACAAAAGCTTCAAAGCTTGACTCAAGGGAACAAGAGTGTAGATGAGTACTACAAAGAGATGGATCTAGCCATGCTACGTGCTAATATAGAAGAAGATGAAGAATCTACAATGGCAAGGTTCATGAATGGACTTAACAGGAATATTGCTCATCTAGTTGAGTTGCACCACTATAATAATTTTGAGCAGCTATTACAAATGGCTAAGAAGGTTGAAAAGCAACTCAAGAAGGTGCCACAAAATGTAAGGAGCTCAAACATGAGCAATGATTGGCGAAACAACAGCAATAATCGCCAAGGTGGAAGGTTTAATTCTTCAAGTTCCGGAAGCACTCAATGGAGAGGAGGTTCGGCTCCTAATCCAACCAATGCAAAGAAGTTCGCACCACAAAGTGCTCCAAAGGTAAGTAATTCTAAACCCACTTCTAGTTCCAACAATACTAACACTAGTTCCTCTATTCAATGTTTTAAGTGTTAAGGCCGAGGACATATAGCATCTCAATGCCCAAACTCACGAAACATGACCATCCTAGATGATGGAACCTATCAAAGTGAGAGTGAAGAGGAGTTAAGTATTCCAGATGAAGACATGACCACAAGTCATGCTAATGAACAGTGGGGGTATAAAATGGATCCACCGAATGGAGATTGTTTGGTGACAATACAAACTTTGAGTGCCCAACCTGAAGAAAACACCGAGGATCAAAGGGCCAATATTTTCCATTCTAAGTGTCTTATTAAAGATCAAATTTGCATGTTAATTATTGATGGAGGATCTTGTACTAATCTTGCTTCTACTTATCTTGTAGATAAATTGAAGCTCAAATGTTCCTTGCATCCAAAGCCATACAAATTGCAATGGATGAATCAAAGTGGATCACTCCGAGTTACAAAGCAAACTTTGGTAAGTTTTTCAATTGGGAATTTTACTGACAAAGTTCTCTGTGATGTTATTCCTATGCAGGCCGCTCATCTACTACTAGGACGACCTTGGGAATATGATAGTCATGCAAATCATTCCGGGAGAACTAATAAGTACCACCTCAATAAGGATGGAAAAGCCCTTATACTAGCACCATTGCCACCCTCGGAGATTAGTAAGTTTCAGCAACAACAAAGGGTGAAGCACATGGAGTGGATAAAACAAAAGAAGGTTGAAGATGGTCAAAATTCTACTCAACTCGGGAGTACACAACTTTCTTCAACTTCTAAAGGTAAGACTTCGGTTCTCATGAATGAAACCGAATGAGCACAGCCATCAATTGAAAATTTTAAAGGTAATTTCTATGCTTGCATGAGAGATGTTGATAGACCCTTAAAAGCAAGTAAGGATTTCGTGCTAATTATTTTTCAAGAAACATTATTTTCTAATGATGAGCTGCCAAGTGACTTGCCTTTGCAAGTCAAAGCTATTTTGCAGGAATACGAAGATGTCTTTCTAGAAGATCTCCCTAAAGGACTACCATCTTTAACGGGAATTGAGCATCAAATTGACTTCGTTCCTGGAGCCGTAATTCCCAACCGACCAGCCTACCGAGCCAACCCTGAAGAGACCAAAGAGCTTCAACGGCAAGTTGAGGAATTGCTAGACAAAGGTCATGTACTGGAAAGTCTTAGTCCATGCGCAGTTCCAGTCAACCTTGTTCCAAAGAAGGAAGGTACGTGGAGAATGTGTATAGTTAAGTATAGACATCCAATACCTCGCTTTAATGACATGTTTGAAAAGTTCTATGGGTCTAAAATTTGTACTAAAATTGACCTTAAGAGTAGATATCATCAAGTATGCATTAACTATGGAGATGAAAAAAAAACTGCTTTTAAAAATAAGTTTGATTTGTATGAATGGTTAGTCAAGCATTTTGGATTAACTAATGCACCTAGCACATTCATGCGGCTTATGAATCATGTATTTAGACATTTTATAAGAAAGTTTGTTGTGTATTTTGATGACATTCTCATTTATAGCAAGAGCTTAGAAGAGCATGTGAAGCATATTAATTGTTTTCTAAGTGTCTTGTGTGAAATTAGGATGATTGGTTTTAAAACACTAACCCCTCTTGACTTAGTGCCATTGCCTAGCAATGAGCAAATGAATCTTAATGGTGTAGCAAAGGCTAAGTTTGTTCAAGACTCGCATGAAAAAGTACACCTTTACATCCTCAAGAAGAATAAACATTATGCTCAAGTTGCCAATAGAGGGAGAAAGAAAGTAAGGACTAAGCTTCATCCTCGAGGAGATGGTCCTTTCCAAGTCATTGCACGTGTAGGCGAGAATGCTTACAAGCTCGACCTTCCAGGTGATTATGGAGTTAGTGCTACCTTTAATGTGTCTGACCTGTCCTTATTTGAATTTGATGACGAGTTTATGGACTCGAGGACGAGTCCTTTCAAAGAAGGAAGGACTGATGAAAACCTAAGGAGGGCCGAGACATCCGTTCAACCAAGTCCACCTACAACTCCACAACAAGATCCATTGCAAGGCATTGGAGGACCTATGACTAGGTCAAGGACTAAGAGAATGCAAGCTAATCTAGTAAAACTAATAATGAATTAATGGAAACTCAAGCAGCACCTAAGATGGCCGGATTTTAGTCACAAAACATCACTCTACTTAGTATTGAAAATGAGAGATCAAATGCCAAGTTCAGATTGGAATGATGTTAGCCGAATCCAAGGTGGATTAGAATTCTACTTAGCCGAAACAAAAAGGCAACACAAGAAGTTCCAAATCCATTGCCAAGATAAATTGAAGAAGCTTCTAAAGTCTGCATGAAGAAGTTAAGGAAGCTACCAAATACAAGACACTGAATAGAAGCTGCCAAAACAAGCAACATTCGGCCAGGACAAATCCAAGTAGTCTTTGGATTAGTTTTAGGCAGTTTTAGATTAGCTATTTCCTTTTCTTAGATTAGTTGTTTCTTTTAAGTAATAGTTTCTTTAGTTAGTTTCCTAAAAAGCTAATCCAACTAGGGAATGGCTTTCTTAATTCTTACAACTTGTAAATTATAAATAGAGGCATTCAGCCCCAAGAAAATAGGAAGAATTTTGACAATACAAACTTGAGAGCTTTGTAGCTTTTCTTTGAGTTCTAGTTTAGAACTTGCTTTGAGTCTTTGAAGCTAGCCTCTTAGGTTCATGTTTAAACTATCTTGTTGAGTTTCTTTCCCTCAACCAATTTGAGTGTGCTTCTTGGTTCCAAGGGTAGTCAAAGTTCACATCTTGGGTCTTTGATAATTCCTTCGGTTGTCAAGTGGACAAAAGCAAGATCCTTCTTCACAAGTTGGAGTTGGTGTCTTGCTAAAGGAAGACTTAGTTCAGCCTAGAAGACGATACTAGGACCAACACTCTGATATAGGTTCGGTTTCTTATCCTTTGGTGTAAGAATTCGTATCACATACCCTTCCTAACTATCTCTACCTATCTAGAAGCTAAAAAATATGTATGAAATAATGGAAGGCTTTGGTGTGATAAAATTTCTAAGAGACCCAGAAATTATCCATGTTTTCGACATATATGTCGCCATTTTTCTAGACATATTTTCACATTTATTCGACATTAAATATGTCGAGATGTATGTCGACTTCGACAAAAATATGTCGACATTTTTCTCGACATATTTTTCGACATATATGTTTACATTTTATTCCAGATATATGTCGACATTTTATTCCACATACATGTCGACATTTTATTCCACATACATGTCGACACTTCCCCTTGAATATTCATTCATGTTTTTCTAGCATTTGATCAATAAAAGGCAAAGGAAAGTGATCTTTATGGGCGGCATCATTTAATTTTCTATAGTAAATACAAACACACCAACCTGCAAGTACTCTAGTAGGAATTAATTCATTATTTTCATTAGTTAAAACAGTCATACCTTCCTTAGGTACCACTTGCACAGGACTTACCCAATCACTAATAGAAATTGGATATATAATACCTGCATCAAGAAGCGTGATCACCTCGGCTTTCACCACTTCTTGCATTTTTGGATTAAGCCTCCTTTGTGGTTGGATGACCGGCTTGTATTGCTCATTCATTAAAATCTTGTGCATACAAATTGGAGGGCTAATTCCTTTGATATCGGTAATGGTCCACTGAAATGCACTTTTGAGCTCTCTTAGCACGCTTAACAGCTTTTCTTCCATCATACCTATCAAAGAAGAAGAAATAATTACTGGAAATTTTACACCATCAAGGAAAACATATTTTAAATGTGAAGGAAGAGGTTTAAGTTCAAGAGTTGGTGGTTCTTCAATTAATGGCTTCGGTTTCTTTGTATTTGACCCCAATTCTTCATACTTTGGTGCTCTCCATCTCGGATAAGGTAGATTGCCTCTAATAATCTCACTGCTTCCCTTACTTCCTTATCTTCGGTACTTTCTCTCAATGACTGAACCATACACTTTTCAATTGGGTTTCGGTCATGGCATGTAATGCAAAATTTTTGACAATTTCGCCCGCCGCGTCAATTTGCAAGCAATCACTCCGTTCAAAAGGAAATTTCATTGAGCACATGGAAGGTGATTTGCTCATTTTGAACTCTAAGAATTAATTTTCCTTGTTGAACATCACTTAGAGCTCTTCTGATGGATAGGAATGGTCAGCCTAAAATAATTGGCACTTCAAAGTCTTCCTCAATTTCTAACACAATAAAGTCTATAGGAAAAATAAACTTGTCAACCTTAATCAACACGTCCTCCACCACACCTCATGGATATTTTATACATCGATCTACTAATTGAAGAGAAACAGTGTTGCCTTTGACTTCTCTCAATCCAAGTTTCCTAAAGACGAAATAAGGCATCAAACTCCCTAGATTTTTAAGCTTTGGTGGTAGCTTATTTTGCATAATAGCGGAGCATTCTTCAGTGAGGTTGATGGTCTCATAATCCTCCAACTTCCTCTTGTTTGCTAAGATTTCCTTTAATAACTTTGCATAGCTTGGCATTTGAGCTAATGCATCTACAAAAGGAATGTTAATATGCCATTTTTTAAACACGTCAAGAAATTTTGAAAATTTCTTATCTATTTTGTGCTATGTAAGTCGCTCCGGAAAAGGAATAGGGGGCACATATGGCTTAGGATTGTCAAGAAATAACTTGCTTTGAGGTGGTTCTTCTTTTGAGATTTTTGGTCCAGCTTTATCTTTCATATCGGCTTTGGACTCCTCTTTTTCTCTTCCACAATTTTTTTTTCAGTTTTAAGCTCTTTTCCACTCCTTAAGGTGATGGCTTTTGCATTCTCAACTGGATTCTTCACAGTGTTACTCAGAAGGCCCCCGTATAGTTGCTCGGACATTTGGCTAGCAAGTTGACCAACTTGATTTTCCACATTCCGAATGCTTGCCTCCATATGTCAAATTGTTGCATATTGATTGATTGTTCATGCGACTTTCAAAGCAATTCACCATTTCCTGATTTGATTGAATAAGCTTCAACACCATTCCTCAAGGTTCTTATTCGGTTTCTCCACTGGTGGTGGAAATGCTGGTCTAGGTGGGTTCATCAATTGTTGATTTTGCCCTCCCCAAGAAAGATTAGGGTGATTCCTCCATCGAAGGTTGTATGTATTTGAGTAAGGATTATTTTGAGGTCCCCTGTTGAAATTAGAAACAAAATTAGCATTTTCAAAAGTATAAGAATTATTACTTACCTGACAAGCAGTTGATTCATGTCTTCCACCACAGAAGTCGCAAGTTGTCTCCTTCATCTTCAAAACCAAATCTATCCTTTTATTCAAAGCAGCAAATTGAGCAGCAATGGTAGTATTAATATCAACTCATGCACTCCACTTGGTTTCCTGGCATTGAATCTTTCATTCGGCCATTGATAGCTATTAGACACCATTTGATCAATCAACTCAAAATATTCCTCAGGCATTTTATTATTCAATGTACCACCAGCTGCAGCATCTATGGTACTTCTCATATTTTGACCAATTCCATCGTAGAAAGTTTGCACCTGCATCCAAATTCGAATATCGTGGTGTGGACATATCCTTAGTAGCTCTTTGAACCTCTCACATGCCTCATATAGGGATTCTTCATCATTTTGTATGAATGCAGTGATATCATTCCTCATTTTTGCTAATTTGGTAAGGGGAAAATACCGACTTAAGAACTTTTGTGCCATATCCTCCCAGGTGATGATAGAGCCTATAAGAAGAGAAGATAGCCACGACTTAGCTTTATTACGTAAAGAGAATGGAAATATCCTAAGTCTAATAGCATTATTGTGAACTCAATTATATTTAATTGTATCACAAATTTCAAGAAAAGCTTCAATATGGAGGTTAGGATCTTCAGTCGGCAAGCCACTAAATTCAACAGCATTTTGAAGCATTTGAATCAAAGACGGTTTGAGCTCAAAATTGTTGGCTTGAATTGTTGGCCTTCTTATGCTTGAAGTGGAATCTTGAACTGTCGGGGCTGAATAGTCCATCAAAGTTCTCCTTTGAGGTTGAATTGGGAGATGGTCTCCTTGGTTCGTCATTAGATTGGTGTCAATGACTAACTCTTGCTCTTTCAATCTCCTTAGAAGTGTTCTCCCAAGCTCAAGATCAAATTCTTCCAGTTCTCCTTTTTGACTTATCAAATTCATGCACCTTTCGAATTCTTTTGGAAAGAATCCAAAACTCAAACCAAGAAAAATAAATAAAAATTAAATGGTTAGTCTCTACCAAAAATCAATAAATATCAATAGTAATTGGAAAAAAATTATTAAATTCAATCCCTGGCAGCGGCGCCAAAAACTTGTTCCGTGAATTGCAAGCGTACAATATCAACAAGTAATAAAGAAGTGAAGTATCATTCCAACGAGGAGTGAAATAAATCTAACCAATTACTTACCAACGTGATTAATTCAAAAACAAAGCTAACCAATCAAAGTGCTTTATTGCGATTTAAATAAACTAACAAAGAATGAAAAATTAATAGCAAATAATAATAGTGATGAATACTAAAAATTTACCCAATGAATTAAGACGTTAGAGTCTTCGATTTCAATTAATCAATCCTAATTAACTCTTTTGACTTGTTGTGCAAGTAATTAAATTTCCAATTTATTGTGGTGAAATTTTCCTAATGTAAATTAATAGCCGACATCGGTCTAATAACCCTATTTAAATTAAAATCAACTCACACTTGGTCTAAGTGAATTTAGATTTCTAAATGCATTAGGAACTATGGAAATTCCCAAATTCAATCTAAGTAGTCACAACTTAGTTCTACTACTGAAACCACATGAACAACCTAAATTATTACCGTCTAAATTGAATTCACGGTCTAATATCACATGAGCACATGCATATCATCTCCACACGGTATCAAACAAGTATAAAAAATCAATTGGTAGTGTCCAATCATCCAAAAGTATTAAGAGCATGATATTAAACTCATAATTGAAATATGGGATGCATGAACAAGTCTTAAAAATTAATTATTCATGATTAAGATCTATCTAAACTCTAACAAAAGAAAATTAGAACATAATAAAATTTTCAATAACAACAAGAGTAAAAATAGACATAACCAAAATTAAAATAAATTCTTAAAATTAAAGTAAACAATATTCAATAAAAATAAAAACTAGGGTAAATTACATCTACTACCCCTGTGGTTTGTGTAAATTACCAATTGAACCCCGAGATTTGGTAAAACTACCAATTCCCCCTTAAGAGGGCTAAATGTTATGAATTTAGTTGATTTTTTTTTTCCGAAACGATAGAATTTTCATTGATTAAATGATCGAAACTGTACAAATATTAGCCAGAAAGGCTACATGATCTCCTTGGTCTAATGTTTTAGCCAAGGAGGAAAATGGAAAAATGGTTGGGATTACCACTTTCCATTAGTTACAAAGGGGAGTTAGCCTAGTAAGAGCTAACAATACATCTAACCAATACAATGTCAATAAACTATAATATCAAAAGGATTGCCTAAAAGTTTGATGTGATGAGATATAGTGTAACAAGCTAACTTCAACTAAATGACTAAGCTTGGACACTATAGCTGGAAACATCAGTCGCAATCTAGTTGCTCTACCTATTACAAAAGAATATGTTAACACACATAAGAAGGAACCGGCCACTTGTGGGAAAGCAATATGGTGCCATCTACAAAAAAGAGTTCAGCCCTGCGCAAAATAGTTAGACCAAACAAGATGGCAGCACAGTCCCAGCCAGAAAGAAACAAAAACAGCTAGCCAATATTAGTCCCTCCATCAGTATTCAATGCAGTAAGACGGCAGCAGGAGAGACACTTGATGGAGGTAAATGAACAGTGATATCAAGAAAGAATCATTAGAAACTTTTCAGCCATTAGCAAAGGTAGGTTGCATCTGATCAGAAAGTAGGAAGAATGCTTGCAAGAAACCAATCGCAGGTAAGCAGTCGTAACAAGACTCCAGCTCCACAGGGAGACTTACAATTTCCCAACAACCATTCATTGAGGCATTTGTAGTCTTGGGAATCAAAACAGATCATGAGTAATCCAACAAACTCCCCAGGAAAGAGACTCGACTTGTAGTTAACAAATAACAGAAAATTGGACAGAGGGTATTGTGTGAAAAAAACAGAAATACAGCATAAGTATGTCGTAAACCATTGGGATGCTATACATAGATCCAGGAGGTGTAGAGACAGATTTACAACGACCTCCTAATGATGAGTCCTCCTATCTGTTCTCTTCTCTCTTTTTTCCCTCTTTTCTTTTTTTTTGTTTTTTTGTTTTTTTGTATTTTTTTTTTAATTTTTTTTTCCGCTTTTCTTTTTTTCTTTTTTTTTCTTCCATATTTTCATATTCCTCTTTTTTTCTTTTGTTCTTTTTTCCACGTCTTGGTTTTTTCCTCTTTTTTTTTTCCTCTTTTTTTCCTTTTTTTTTAATTTTTTTTATTTTTCCTCACCTGTTGATATCCACTCAGCCAGCTTAAGAGTTATGAGCACTATAGGGAGTAGAAGATCTTGAAAAATACATTTACATATTAATGAAATGAGAATAAACATAGAGGCATATAGTACTAGCTTTGCATATATGTTAGCCATGTGGAATGAAGAAAGCTGTTCAAAAAGGTGCAAGTCTTCTATCACTTTAAACCAGGGAATACTACTTGAAAACCAAATTAAGATGGCTAGGCGTATTTAACACCAAAGAGGTGTCCTAAAGATCTACCTTCGAAAAGGTGTAGAGTATGCTATTTTAGCTAGAAAAAACATATTGCTATCCTATCTTTTTGTTGTTTTTGGCTGTTTTGTTGTTTTGTTGTTTTTTCTTTTTTTTTCTTTTTTTTCTTTTTTTTCCTCCTCTTTTTTTTTCCCTTTTTTTTCCGGCATCTCTTTTTTCTGTCCATAGTTTTCCTCTTCGCATGCCAGCACTGTCCATTTCTTTTTTCCTTGCCAATTCCAAATGTGACATTAAGGCACACAACTTCTATGAATCCAATCTGCCTCTCCTCCGGCAGTGATTTAAATCTAGGTAATACAGGTATACAAAATAATATCATCCTGCATCCTAGCTTTTGAAACCAGTTGGCAAAACCAATCCGTGAAGTGGCAAAGGCAATTGCAAGCAATGAGCTCACAACCGTGAGCGTACAAGGCATGCAACTTGGCAACCCAATTTTCTTTCCAACATTTTATCAAACACTTTAAGTGCATCCAAGATAGAGCTTGGGTAAACAGGATTCAAAGAGTAATGGGATTCCAGAGCTCAGCCAATCCATCACTGCAGTAAGCCCAGAACTAGTATCTAGACTAGATTGACCACAAGACACCATTTATTAAGCACAAAACAGCCGCATTTGCTCCAGAAAAACCAGGAAGTTATGAGGGTTGTCAAGAAATTAGAGGTCATACTAATTCGGTCACAAATACAGTACGCAATTTACCATGCACAAACAATCCAAAAAAGCACTAAAGCCGAGGGCAGAAACATCCCCAAAAAATGCTAAAAAACAACCAAGATACCTACCGAAGCTTGGTCTGCTCTCTCGGTCTGTGGCTTGGTTGGATGAGATCCCGATGGTACGCGGGCTTCGTGCAGTGCCCAATACTGATTATCCGATCGAGCGTACTCAAATAGCGAGAATTCAGAAGCAGCTAGCAGATGGCTTCTTTCTAACTGGGACCTAAACCCAACACTAAAATCAAGTGAAAGTAATTGGATTGCTCATAATTTGAAAAAAATATCGGCTGGGACATATCTATTTCTCCTCTCCTAAATATTCATAAGTGAAGCTACAAGTTAAATCATGGCTTGGGATTTCAAAATTAGCTTGTGAGGGGAGTAAACTCATGTCTGCGAGAGAGGACTTAAGCAAATAGCTGATTGGGACCTTATTAACTGGCTTGACCCATGTGGTTATAACCCTGAGGCATTCCCTTGACCCGAATACAAGATAGTAGGCTAACCCACCTTAATTGTTTGGGTAACCCGAAGGCCGAGCATGGAAGGATGAACATTAAGGGTTTCAAGAAACCAGAGTAGGGAAAGAGAAGAATTTAACCTTTAAGCATGGAGACAGAGGTCTGCACCAGACTTTATGAAGTGTTCCCCCTCAAGTTACCTAATAAAAAGAATCAACTTACCTGACTTAATCTTGATTCTGACTTTTAGTGACCATTTGAGCAGCCAGTAGTTGTGACCTTCCCTGGATTCTGGCTTTAGTTGTGACCTTACCTCTGCCTAATATGGGGTATTTCCAGTTATTGGTTGAGAAGCCTCAACTGAGAAACCCTTTGTGATCTCCTTGTGATCTTACCACGAAGAAGAGAATGCGACCACGTTGGAATCATGCGAGACTGACCATTAGGTTGCCATTCAGTTGCATCTTTGTCTGAGAAAAGGAAATTCAGTTGGATTCAATCTTTGGAGCAGGGTACCAAAGCAAATAATTCAAGGCTAATATAGACATAATCAATGAGACCTCAAAAATTAAGAAACAAACAATCAATAGACAACTCAACTAACTAGCTGAATTTATGCACATTCTACAAAACTCAAAACTACAGTATACACCAGTCGGCTTGAAGAGTACTTTCGGATGACCTCTAACCTAATGAAAGAGAATTATCTCAGAAATTTGAATTATCCTCCCCTAGAATCTCCTGGTATTCTTGCCATTCCGACAATGCCTTGGTTACCACTTCGATTGCTGGTTGTCGAATCCCTTCAAATAACTAAAGATTACGTGTTTTCCATAAAATCCAGAGGATGTATACAGAAAGAGTAATGCGGTCCTTATTGATGGAGTTATTTCTCAATGCACCTAAAGCTTCCCACCAATACCGGAAGCATGAATGTTCTTGTCTTAGCCCAGCCCAATTGACGGGAGAGAGTCGCCACACCATAGCTGCCCTATCACACGTGAAAAGGGCGTGCTCAATGGTTTCCTCATGCAATCCACAGCAACCACAGATGGGATCATTCAGGATTTGGCGTTTACTCAAAGCTTTTTTTGTAGGCAAGATTCCATGGCAGCAGCGCCATAGGAAAAGTTTCAATTTTCCTTTGACCTTAAGATTCCAAATTCTACTCCACATACGGTTAGCTACGGTCAAACTGGAGCTAGTAGTTGCTGTATTTACATTTGTTTGCTCCCGGTATTGTTCCATGGCTACCTGATATGCCAAATGAACCTTGAAAGCACCTTTACTGTCATGTTGCCAAATTAGCTTTTCTAGACCCGCCTCCCGTTTCAAGGGAATTCTAGCAATGGCTACAACATCTTCTGGATGGAAAAGCTGATCAATCAGTGATTGGTTCCATTCTTTTCCTTCCTCTTTCATTAGTTGATGGTACCAAAGGATGGACTCATCATGCTGTTCTTTTGGGAGTGGCCTAAAATTTGCTCGATGTGCCAACCACGGAGACTCCCATATTCTAATTTCTTTGCCATCTCCAACTTGATATCTCATCCCCTGTTCTAATATATGTTTTGCTCCCATCCAACATCTCCAAAGCCAAGATGCATTGTTGAGGACTTTGGCTTTCATAATTGTGCAGTGGGGATAGTATCTCGCCTTCATAACACGACTCAAAAGTAAATTGGGGGACTGGATTAACCGCCATAGCTATTTAGCTAATAATGAATCATTGAACACTTGTATCTCCTGAAAACCCAGCCCACCCATCCCTTTCGGAAGTGTTAGTTTTGCCCAGGCTCTCCAATGAATTTTGTGTCCATTATTGACATTAGAGCCCCACCAAAAATTTGCCATCTCACTACTCAATACTCTACATATGCCAACTGGTAATTTAAAATATGACATTACATAAATAGGTAAGGAATTAAGCACTGATTTGATGAGAATTTCTTTACCTACTTGACTCAAGAATTGAGTTTTCTAGTTACCTATTCTTTTCTTTGCCACATCAATGACATACGCAAAGGCCTCTTTTTTTGATTTGCCGATTCCCAAAGGCAGTCCTAAGTATCTCGCACTTCTTTGTTCCTTTATTCCATTAAAGATGTGAACAATGGCAGATTTCTCTTGGCTATCTAAATGCCTGCAGAAAATAACCGAGGATTTGTTGAGATTGACTTGCTGCCCGGATGCCTCACAATAATCATCAATTATCCTTCTAATATGCCGAGCTTGTTCCACTGTAGCTTCCCCAAAGAGTAGGGAATCATTTGCAAAAAAGAGATGAGTTAGGAGTGGCCCATTACGATATAATCTCATGCCATTATAGGTCCCCTCATTGACTGCCTTTCTAATTAAAAAAGAGAAAACTTCTGAAAAAATGATAAACAAGTAAGGAGATAGCGGATTGCCTTGTCGAATACCTCTTGAGGGTTGCACATAGCCACTAACCTCTCCATTTATGCTAAAGGAAAAGGATGAGGTACTAATGCATGTTATGATCCAATCTATAAACTTTTGTGCATAACCCATCCGAAGTAGAACTTGGGATAAAAAACCCCATTCCACTCGATCAAAGGCCTTTGTCATATCCAATTTTAAAGCCATGAAACTCCTTCCTGATCTTTTTAGGCTCTTGATGTAATGTATGCATTCATGTGCAATAACCACATTATCTGTGATTTGCCTTCGATGTACAAAAGCCGCTTGGCTTTCATGGATGCATTCATTGAGGCAAGGTTTCATTCTTTCAGCTAGTATCTTGGAGATTATTTTGTACACAACGTTACATAAACTAATAGGCCTATATTGGGCTATGTGGGCTGGGCTCTTTATTTTGGGAATGAGTGTTATAATTGTATGGTTGACACTTTTGAGCATTCTAGAATGGACAAAAAAACTTTTGACAGCAAAAATAATATCATTTTGGATTACCTGCCAATAATGTTGGAAGAAAAGGGGGGTCATACCATCTGGGCCTGGGGCCTTATTAGGATGCATACCGAACAAAGCATTACGGATTTCTACATCCTCAACTGGCCTGGTGAGTCTCTGATTCATTACGCTTGAAATCGACGTTGGTATACCTAGCAAGAAAGCTGAATTAGTAATGGGAAGTGAAGTGGTAAAGAGATTAGAATAAAAATCTGATACTACCCTCCTTATTTCTTCTGGGTTAGTGCAAATTCAGCCATTATCGTCCACCAGTTGATCAATTGCATTCAATCTTCTTCGTTGCACTGTAGAGGCATGGAAGTATTTTGTGTTCTTATCACCTACTGTAAGCCATTGAATGCGGGCTTTTTGATGCCAATAGTGCTCCTCTTCTCTATATGCCTTGTGCAATTCCTTTCTTAGCACCTTCCAAAGTTGCCAATCCCTTGTGTTTCCTTCTTGGCTCATCCTTTCCATTTGCTCTTTGATCACCCTTATCTTCTTTGCCGCGTTAAGATTTTCATCATTGGCCCATTTTAACAACTCAATTCGGCATTGTTTGATTTTTCCTGTGACTTGGTACATTGGGGCACTGCCTTGAGTCCGAGACCATGCTTGGGCTACTATTTCTGCTGTACCTTCTTTTTGAGTCCATCTTCTGTCAAAGTGGAATCTTCTTTTCTGTCTAGTTACCTCCCTTGACGTGTGCAATAAAAGCAAAGAATGATCGGATGTTTGTTTCTCCAAATGACTGACCATAGCAGTAGGATAGGTGAGCATCCACTCAGTTGAACCAAAGAAACGGTCAAGTCGTTCTTCCACAAACCCCTCATGCTCCCTATTATTTGCCCATGTGTAGGGTCTTCCGGTGAACCCTAGATCCGCCATGCCCATGTCTGTGATGAATTTCCGAAAACACTGAAAACTGGACTCCAAACGGCGTTGGCCACCTCTTTTTTCTATGTGATCCACAAGGTCATTGAAGTCTCCACCCATGACCCAGTTGTTCCCCCATTTATTTTTGGCTTGTAATAGATATTCCCATTGACGAGTTCGGACTCTTGGGTCCGTACTTGCATATACAAAAATTATCCAAAAAAGCTCTTGATCACCCTTTTTTTGAGCTTGAACTTCAAAGCAAAAGTCTGATGATAGGACTTGTTTTATTTCCATATAGTCACTCCAAAAAAGCAAAAGGCCTCCTCTTGTACCCGATGGATCCACAGCTTTCCAACGGCTTTGGATACGGGCTTTTCTACAAAAGGTTTGCACAAAAGACGCCTTTTGTTTAGTTTCGCAAATAAAAACTATATCCGGGAGGTGGAATCTTAGAGTTTTCTTAAGTTGAGAAATGGTAGAGGGCCCTCCTAGACCTCTACAATTCCAGACACAAAACTTCATTGATCATCATGGGGCCATTTTAGGCTGGCTTCCTCCACCTGTATATCTCTAATGATGATGCCTTGCGACTGACGTTTCTGTTTTCTGGATTGCCCATGGTCACTGTCTGTTGCATTCTCATTTTCCTGAATGGGCTCTTTTCTTTTGTCCCCTACCCTACTGTGAGTTGGCACTAAAGATTGAATTCCCTTTTGGCTTTGGCTTCGGGACTCACTTATGCGGTGACATTTCCTTGTTCTTATACCCGGGACATTGGCAACCCGAACGGCAACACTTTGAGTAGTTGTTTGAGGATCTTGTGAGTCATTAGCCGCGGAGGGCATTAAAAGCATAGGCACGTTGACCAAGTTCTGTTCCATCTCAGAAATTTCAGCCTCCAAAGTTGATAGTTCCTTTAGCCCTTCGGACTCCTTTTCAGGTTCCCTCACAATATCTTGCTGAGCTCCATCCAAGTCCATTGTAACCCCGTCCTTAGGATGGGCTACTAGTAGCACACTCTTTGTTACATTGGGCTCCAACAAGGGAGGTGTTGGGCTTGTTGTTTCAGCTTGTGGGATCAAATTCATGTTGGTTCTAGCCTCGGCCGTTTCACTCCCGGAATGATCTTGTTTATGACCATTTTTGCTGGTTCCAATGCTGCTCCAACTCTTAGTTGCATCCGCTCGCATCCAATCTCCATATTGCCCCTCTAGTAAAGAATTGGATTTGCAATCCTCTGTGCGATGCCAACATGAAATCTCCGTATGGCCAATTTGGCCACAATAGAAGCAGAAGTTCAGCAGCTTCTCATATTTAAAGTATACCCAACAGCTTTGTTCCTGGAGTTTAATTATAGTACCTCTTGGTAAGGGGTGGTCTACCTGAATAGAAACATAGAGCTTGAGGTAGTGGCCATCTTTGCCTGCTTCCTTCGGAATCACCACATCCCACACCTTGTGGAATAATTTACCCAATTTAAAACCAGCTTCCCGGGACATCCATTGGCTTGGGACGTTCCAAACCTGAATCCATAGATCAATGGTATTGAACTCCTCAGTTTTGATGTTCATCTTAGGGCTCCACTCTTTCAGTATTAAGTATTGGTTATCAAAGGTCCATTGCCTATTATTCAACACCTTTCTTTTATCTTCTTGGCTGTTAAAGACAAACTGAAAGAGATTTTGACCTCTTTCAATGACTGAAAAACTTCCATTTATAGGCCATATTTTGCCCAGAGTAGTTTTTAGGGCCATAAAATTAGCCTTTTTATCTCCATAAATTTTACCCACTAAGCTCCTTTCACATCTTTCCTTGCTTAGTGTAACATCTTCATTTTGTAATTCTATTCCTAGCTCTTCGGCAGCAGAAAGCTTACATTTTTGAAGTTTAGCGAGAATTTCTTCCTCCATTTGCAGGGCAGCTCAGCGTTCCCGTACTAGAGACGTTGATAGATTAAACCCCAAAAATCCAGCAATGGGACAGAGTTGGTGTGTGGTAAAAAATGCTCTAAAAAAAGAGACCCCTGCTTGGATATGTTCTGACTGGAAATTGTGGCTCTGGAAGTCTTTCCTTCGGTCGCTGCTTAGTAGTGACAGTCGGCTGAGAATGTAGGTACTTAGTGGTTATACAATCATCAAGGCAATGTAGTGCGAACTGAACTTCCACCCAAAGAGCACGACTAAGCACTTGGAGCTGCCAAAAGTGTATGTAGTTTTTAGTAGATTTCTTTCTTGGTGGTCGTCAGTTGATGATACGCAGTTTGTCCAACAATGAATAAGTGTGTTCTTAATGATAGGTATTCACTAATGAAAGCAGGATCTAAAGTGGATGAGTTGAAATTGATCAAGCTAACCCCATTGAGAGGACATTGTTCTTCAATGGCGGAAGAAAAGGGGCACTCTACAGGAGAGAAAGGGCACTCTACACAGGAGAGAAGTTCTAGCTTTTCAATTATGAATTTAGTTGATTAAAGGGGCTAAATGTTATGAATTTATCAAATTTAAAGAGGTATTGGTAATTTCTCATATCTCGAGGTTTAATTGGTAGTTTTTACAAACTACAGGGTAGTAGATGTAATTTACCCTAAAAACTATAAAGTATTCGGTAATTGAAAATAAAACATAACCAAAAGTTTCATAACAAAACACAAGAAATCAAACTGCTAAAATTTCTAAACTAAACTAAAGAAAAATAAGAAAAGAAAAACCGTGAAGGACGTGAAGACAAAACAAAATAGCAAATGGCTATTTTCTTTCGTCGAATGAATTTTTGCTTTTTGGTGCAACTGTTTCTTTGTTCCAAAGACGGCTAAAGACTAATTCCCTCAAGTAGTTCTTCTAAACTAATGAAAAAGAAAACAAAGGAACGTGTGTTCTAAGAAGAAAAAAAAACTAAAACTGGAGGCTATTCTCTAAACTAATGAAAGAAAGGACGGCTGCTTCTCCAAGAATTCTGCACCATCTTTGTCTTCTTCGTTCAGGTTTTTATAATTTTTCAAACGTGCTGCCCTACTTTGTCTTTCAATTGTTTGAGAGTACTACATACACAGTCTTTCAATTTCAATCTTCCTCTTTTTTCAAATTTCATCCGTATTCTATTTCTTTGTTGTACTCGGCTTGTAGTATTCCAAATTGTAGCTGTCTTTTGTTTCCAAATTGCAGCTGACTTTTATTTTCTTGTTGTGCAACACGGCTTTTGTTTTCTTGTGGCTGAAGAAGTCTTCTTTTTCTTTTTTTGTGTGGCTAAGTTCTTCTTTTTGTCTTCCAATTGTGCGGTTGCTTTCCAGGAAGTTAAAAAAGTACGGCTGGTCTCAAACCAATATCCTCTTCCATAGTCCTTCCAGCACATATTCTAGAATTGGCTCTTTTACATAGTCAGGTTTAGCTTTAAAATAGGTCTTGTTGTATGATGATTTCCCTTAAATAAAAAATTCAGGCTTTGTATCTCTTGAGAAGTTGGCCATAGACATCATTGATTCAATCCAGCTCATTTCAGTACAATCTTTTTGTGTTAGTCCCAGCTGAGGAAAGCTTTTCTTCATCACTTGTAGGAGTTTATCAGCTCTTTCAAGATATAAAGCGTTGTACACAGTATGTATCGTCCTTTTTCTTTTTGACTTGTAGCATTTATGGGTTGTATGATGACTCTGATGAATAGATCCTCATCAAGCTTATTAGCAGCATGTTGCCATCTAAAAATGCTCCACACTAGCTATCAATCATAAAAGCAATTGATATTCATACAAATAAGCATTTTAATCAACTAAAACACAAGGGAATTAACTTAATAAATATGCAATTAAACATCCTATCAGCTGTTTTTTTCAAAAGAAAAATTGCAGAATTTTTCTCTCAAAGAAAGCAAAGTTTGGCTTTCTTTTACAGTAAGAAAAATGTGAGTTTTGTTGTTCACTTTAGGGTGTGACCGCTGAAATTATAATCCCATGTATATAGATATAGATTGTAGTATTAGGGTAAAATTTCTTCTAAAGAATTTTACTTGAACTACAAATTCTAATCTATTTGGAACTTTCCAAATTTCGGTAGTTGCCAAAAACAAAACCCCATTTGAACTTGGCTTTCTAAATTTAGGCAATTACTTAATTAATAAAACCAAAACTATTTTGGATTTATTAATACTAAAACCAAAATCTTTTAGTCTTAAATCCGAATACCGCCTTAAACCAGAAAATCTTATAAAGTCCTATTCGCAATAGGATTATTTAGATTAACCAAAAATTTATCACATGAATTTTATATTCCTTTTGAATACAATCTAAGTGTGCGACCTAATAGGTTCTCATAACGTTGGCCATGACATACAATTTATTTTATGCCAAAAGCAATAAGCGATGTCTAGCAACACATCAAAGCTACCTAAGTTATGAGAATGTTAGTAATTTGACATTACTTTTATTGTGATAGATGTTACCATGTAATTCAATCCTTTTGCCCTAGATATTTTGATTGAACAAAAGCCATGGAATGTGTCATGCTCGTATAGTTCAATCTTTGTGTTTCTTGATTCCTGAATAGACACATCTAAGCAATTGAGCCCGATATCACATATCAACTCATTTGAGCACGACCATGCATTTTATGATCTCACTTAATCAAGAGGCCCAAAGATAGCACTCCCATTATATAGGAGGGGCAAATCCTATCTTGATCACTCAACATCCCACTACATAATTC
Organism: Gynochthodes officinalis; assembly: GCA_020080225.1. Lineage (NCBI taxonomy): Eukaryota > Viridiplantae > Streptophyta > Magnoliopsida > Gentianales > Rubiaceae > Gynochthodes > Gynochthodes officinalis. Next base: position 28,129,614 of record CM034615.1, on the reverse strand, counting down.
ATTACATATCCAATTGCTACTTTTATAGTTCGCCCTGTTACGGGTAACGTTTAGTAGTATCAAAACATGTAACTCCTCATGTTGGGATCTCTAGTAATCTCAAGTCTAAGGATCACTTATACCATCATCACTATGAGATATACTTATGACACTTCATATAATAATCCATGTATTATTTCTTATGGCCAGTCAATCCAATGCATAGTTCTCTAACATGTACCATGTGTTGACTTGATATCTCATAGCATAACATATTTCATTAGTCATTATGCATACTAGTCTTAATGCATTATCATTGTCCCATTAATGATAATACTTAACTATGGATAATTTTAGAATAATTAAATTCTTGGGATATTATTTTATTTATTCATAAAATACATATATAGAATAAAACATAATAATAACAAATTGCCATAAAATAAAAGTATTATGATACAATATATGCCTAAACCATCATCACATGATTGGTCCTTAAGGCATAATCCAACATATAGGCACTTGTACTGCACAACCAAAGGTGCATAAATATGAAATATCAGGTTCATAACCAAGAACCATTTGAAGGGGAGATTGTAAGAGACTAGCAGTGGAGTACAATCTAATTAGAGTTGCTGCATACAAAACTGCATGACCCCATGCTGTATCGTTAAAATTCGTTCTCAATAATAGAGTTCGGGCAATGATTTAAATACGTTTAATCAAGGATTCTACCAATCCATTTTGAGCATGGACATGTGCGACTAGGTGCTCAACCTCAATTCCGAGTGAAGTACAATACGCATCAAAACTCTTTGATGTAAATTCACCAGTATTATCTATCCTTATACTTTTAATTGGATAATCAAGGAATTGAGCCTGAAACTTTATAATCTGCGCAAGTAAACATGCAAATGCAACAATGTGCGTAGATAATAGGCAAACATGGGACCATTTACAGGATGCGTCCACTGATACCATAAAATATCAAAACGGTCCACTTGGTGATTGTATTGGTCCACAAATATCACCCTGAATTCTTTGCAAGAATAAAGGGGATTCAAGATTAACCTTTTTTATGGAAGGTTTAATAATGAGTTTTCCTTGTGAACAAGTTTCACAATTATAATCTTTGGAAAACAGTACCTTCGTATCCTTTAAAGGGTGTCTTTTTGTATTCTAAAGTATTCTATGCATCATTGAAGCACCAAGGTGACCAAGGCGATCATGCCACAGTCCAAATTGATCAGGGTTTACCAATTTCCAAGAAATGATGGTGTAGGTTTCAACGGCCTTAACCATGACACAATACAAACCCATAGAAGAAGCTTCTAGGTTCTCATGGATGGTCTTCAAGCCCATCTTATGAGAGATAAGGCCGATTTATTCCTTATTTTGCTTATAAATAGTCTCAATATGGTACCCATTATGACGTATATCTTTGAAATTGAGCAGATTCCTTTTTTATCTATTGCTTAGAAATGCATCCTCAATATGTAGGATGGTGCCATTTGGCAGAACATTTGTGACATTCCCGAAACCATCAATAATCAGAACAAAGCTTGATATTAATGGACATGTGTCTTATGCAATGTCATACTTGAGAAAAAGTGTTTACTACAAAAAATGGTATGTATTGTTGCACTATCAAGCAAACAAACAACTTCCTTTTTCTCAGAATTTTCCATTTGCACTTACGTTGACAACTTCAGGTGTCAAGTATCATAAAATTTGCATATTAGTTATAGGATCAAATAAAATAATAAAGGGTAAATTACATCTACTACCCCTGTAGTTTGTAAAAATTACTAATCAAACCCTGAGATTTGAAAAATTACCAATACCCCTTTAAATTAGATAAATTCATAATATTTAACTCCTTTAATCAACTAAATTCATAACATTTAGCCCCTTTAAGGGGGTATTGGTAGTTTCACGAAAATTCGAGGTTCAATTGGTAAGTTACCCAATCCTCAAGGGTGGTAAATGTAATTTACCCAATAATAAATGTCATATAAGGTTCATAAGCATGTTATTACATAACTATATTAGAGAATAATAAAAGGTAATACATTTAAAGAAGAGCAACTAGAAAAGAAATTATTAGAGACATCCTATCCAATGCCTGATTAAAGCAATCAGAGGTCCTCAAAAAAATAGAGACATCCAGGGATACATTTTGCTACTTCAAGAGCAAAAGAAGTCCCACCAACAGAGATATTGTTGGTCTCAGCAGTGGTTATGGTAGTAGGATTAATTTCAATGGTGTGAGATTCACCACGCTTGCCCGTATTTTTTTAAGATGCCTGGTATAGATCAACAGAGTACTTTGGAGTACAACAAGTACGCGACTAGTGCCTGTTGAATTATGCCCTAAAGACCAATCATATGATGATTGTTTAGGCATATATTGAATCATTATGCTTATAATTTATGGCAGTTCGTTATTATTATTATGTTAAATTCTATATTTGTGTAACATGAATAAATATAATAATGTTCTTAGAATTTAATTATTCTAAAATTATTCCTAGTCAAGTATTATCATCTAATAGGACAACAATAATGCATTAAGACTAGTATGTATAGTGACTGATGACATGGGTCATGATCTGAGATATCAAGTCAACACATAGGTACATGTAAGAGAACTGTGTAATGGATCGACCCGCTATGAGAAATACTACATGGATTTTATATGAAGTGTCATAAGCATGTTTCATAGTTATAATGATGTATGTGATCTTTAGACTTGAGATCATCAGAGATCCCAACATGAGGAGATGCATATTTTGATACTACCAAACATTACTCGTAACAGAGTGAACTATAAAAGCGGTAAGTGGATACGCAATGAATCACGTAATGGGATGTTGAGTGATCAAGATAGGATTTGCCCCTCCTAATAACAAGAGTGATTACTATGGGTCCTTTGATTGAGTGAGATTATAAAAGGCATGGCCGTGCTCAAATGAGTCGATATGTGATATCAGGCTCATTTGATTATATGAGTTTACTTGGGAATCAACAAATACAAAAATTGAATTATGCGAGCATGACATGTTCCATGGCTCGTGTTCAATCAATGTCTCTAGGGCAAAAAGATTGAATTACATGGTAACATTTATCACAGGATACAGTTATGTCGAATTACTGACATTGTCATAGTTTGGGTAGCCTTAGTGTGTTGCTAGACACCTTTCGCTGCTACTTATGACATAAAATGGATTTTATGTCATGGCCAATGTTATGAGAACCTATTGGGTCACACACTTCAATCGTATCCAAAAAAAGTGTAAAATTCATATGATGAATTTTGATTAATCTCAAGAATCCTAATGTGAATAGGATTCTATAGGGATTTCCGATTGAAAACGGTATTCAGATTTAAGACTAAATGTGTTTGGATTTAAGTGTTAATAAATTCGAAATAATTTTGGATTTATTAATTGAAAATTTTGAAATAAAAAAGTCCAATTTTGAATGGGATTCTTGTGATTGGTAGCCAATGGATTTATTGAATCTATAAATCTCAAATGGATTAGAATTTGGTAGACTAAGTAAAACTCTTTAAAAGAGTTTTACCCTAGTATTAAAATCCACATCTATATATATTGAGATTTTGGCCGGCCACCTACATGTGAAAAGCACAAGAAACCCATAGCTTCTTCTTGTTGAGAGAAAAGAAATTATTTGGCTATTCTTTTAAAGAAAAACAGCTGTTCTCTTGGAAGAATTTTCAAAAAGAAAACTAAAACCTTTGAGAAGAAATTTTTTGAGAAACCAAAAACAAAATTGTGAAGATAGCACATCAGAATTTTGTATGCTCGCCTTCTAGTTAATTGTGTGACAACAACTAAAGCCTTGGATCAATCGTGTGGATACCATAGAAGTAAAGTTGAATTGGTTTTGTTGGTGATTCAACCAACAACGATCTTCTCAAGACAACTCTAGCGATACCAATAAGGTACAAACCCTAAACCCCGATTTGATCTCACTTCTATGGATCCTAGAAAGAAACCGAATTTTAAATTCCGATGCTTGATGTACTCGGTTTCCAACAATGCCCAACCATGCCACAACGATAGCAAATACTTTCATTAGTCACCTTCTTTGGCTTCTTTTCTTTGTCATGATTAGGGCCAAAGTTAGATTTCCTTGGGAGGTTAATTTTTCTGCCACCTCTTCGAGGAATATGTTTTTGCCTGCGCTTATGGCCCTTAAAATGGCTAGTATTTTTCTCAGAGTTAGCATGTGCTTCAGGCAATGCTTTTGAGCCAGCAGATCTGAGATCATGATTTTTTAGGAGAATTCATTAGTTTGCTTAGCAGTGAGGAGCACAGAAATCAATTAGAGTATATGGCAAATTGACACTGTCGGTATTGCTATTGCAATACAATATTCGAAGCATGGAATGATGGAAACCTAAGGACCTAGACAACCACACAAGCCGAGACAACTCCACACTTGAAACATCCACACTTTGATCCATTGCAAAGCATTGGAGGTCCTATGACTAGATCAAAAACTAAGAGAATGCAAGCTGCCTTAGCAACTCTTGTAGCCAAATTTCAAGCTAATGAAACAATGAAGGATGAGACAATGAAGACCGACTCTCAATATGTCACTATGATCACTATGCTTAGTGGTGTAAAGGATGCTAAGCCAAGTGTTCTAATATTTCTTCATGATCAATAGGACAATAGAATAGTCAAGGTGATTAGAGAAGCTTCTAAATCCATAGCCATGATGATTAGAGAAACTTCCAGATCCAATTCAAAAGTGAAGAGCTCAATTCGGCCAACACAAGCAAAACCAATCCACACTTGGATTATAGTTTAGGAAGTATTTCCTTTTCTTAGAATAGTAGTTCTTTTTAGTAATTGTTTCTTTAGGTAATTAATTTCCTAAAAAGGCAAAGAGTTCTAATCCTTTTAGAGAATGGAATTCTCCTTAGCCAAATCTTGTAACTCTATAAATAAAAGCCATCGTCCTCAGGAAGGGACACAACTTTTATCAATACAAACTTGAGAGCTTTTTTTTTCTTTGATTTCTAATTTCAGAACTTGCTTTGAGTCTTTGAGGATAGCCTCTTAGGTTCATGTTTAAGCTATCTTGTTGAGTCTCTTTCCCTCAACAATTTGAGCGTGCTTCTTGGTTCCAAGGAAACAGTACAATTCAAAGCCAAGCCTTGGATTAATCCTTTGGGTGTCAAGTTGACAAAAACAAGGTCCTTCTTCAATCTTGAAGTTGGTGTCTTGCTAAAGAAAAAACTAGTTCAACTTAGAGGACAGTACTAGGACCTACACTTTGGTATTTGTTTTGAATTTTATACTTTGGTAAAGAATTCGTATCATGGAAGGTAGAGAAAGTTTTCTCTAACAGCTCTGCATCACTGAGCTTGACATTGCATAACTTAAGCCGAGATACAATATCAAATAAAATGGAGTTATAGTCGGACATTGATTTAAAATCATGCAGCTTGAGATGCTGCCAGTCATACTATGCTTGAGAGAGGATAACAATCTTGGTATAATCATACTTATCCTTCAACCACTTCCATAGAGTCTGAGGGTCTCGAACGGATAAATATTAAGTCTGTAGGCTCACATGCAAATGATGACAAATAAAAATAAGTGCATTTGCCTTATCTTTTCCATTTGAGGTTCTACCTTCTATAATTGCATTGGCAAGACCTTGCCCTTGGAGGTGTATTTCCATGTCAAGGCACCAAGACAGATAATTATTTTCACTCATTTCTAGGATGTGGAATTTGAGCTTTTCAATATTTGCCACAATTCTTGCAAAAACAAATGAACCCTTAAATTAATTAGAAGGATTTCCAAAATATTCACCATCACTTCAGGTGCAAAAGGATAAATTGATTTCGAGGTCAAGAAAAAGAAAAAAAAATGAAGAATTGATAGCAGGAGATGGAGTATGATTAAAGAAAATAAAGAGAATACTTACCTTGCAAAAATTATTTACTTAGTTGGTAGCTCTTCATGCTAATAACGTGTTGTAAAATATTGCGTCGCAAGTATCTAATAGAGAGAATGGAAAGAGATTAAGTAGAGAAAACAGATAGACACCATAAATAGTAGGGAAAACAAGAAGAGAAATTCTTGTTTTCACTTTTCTTCACCCAAAATGACTAAAACTAAGCTCCTATTTATAGGAGAACAAGGATGTACATACATTGGGTCTGGATATGATCACACATTGGATAGGGATATGAACAAACATTGGATAAGGATATAGACATACAATGGATAGGGATATGAACAAACATTAGATAGGGATGAATATAATGAATATTCATTCATATATTTCATAACTTGCATTAGTTTATTAATGATGATAAACAATTATAGGGAATCTTAAAAATATTGCTACTAATTCCCTCAAGCTTTAATAATTACCAAGTAACCTAAAATTAAGTGGGTCATGCGTAAATAGAAAATTATTAGATTTACCATGTAAAATTTTGGGCACGGGTTTACATTCTAACATCCCCCTAAACAAGTTTTGTCCTCAAAATTTGATTGATCTAAATTCTCAAAATTAATATATGTGTGTGTGTGTGTGTGTATATACACACCTAGAACTTTAGACATCAATTCTTAAATTTTAAGCTTCAAAACGATTACTAAAAAAGCCTCGCATTCAAATATTGGAGCCTAAAATACGTTCCAAAGATCATAACCAAACATTTTGAAAATTTTCATGAAATAAAAGTTCAACTTCAACTTTAGTCATAGAAGAATATATTCAATACCCAAAAAGAATCCCCCATTGTTGTGGATATTATCAAAATAAAAATCTGAACTTGAACTCAAGCATCAATAATCAAATCCTAGATATCAAAAGAATGACCCAAATATCCCCTTTTTTCTAGAGATTATGGCCTACGAAACACCCCCACAGATCATAACCTAGTGCTTCAATACAATTATATGTCTCAAGCTAATGGATTTGTCTAATAACTTTGAGGCTATATCATCATAAGACCAAAATATTTAAACCAAGTTGTTAATAGTACATTAACCAAGGTTTTCTTATGTACTTCTTTTTTATTATTATTATTAAAGTTTTTATATAGAAATAGGTTTCACTTTCTCCCTCCTCTTGCCTTGGGGCCTTTACATTTTTACAAGACCCAATCCATCATTTCTTCAACCCAATTTTACCTATAATAGGTAATTAGAGGTGACTTTTTTTGTGATATTTAATTCTACTTGTAGCTTTGCACATTACACTTAATTTTTGGACCAAATCGGCTTTCATAACACTTTTTCACACCCCAATTTTGGAAATGTGTTGGCCATATTTTAGTGTAAATATCAATGTAAATCAAATCCCTATCCATTGAGGTCAAATCTGGTGTTATATCACATTCGTACCTCAAATAAATAAAACTAACTCAATGGTCCTCCTCTACTATACTGTTACTTACAAAAATAATTCACAAAGTGTGGTAAGTGATATAATGCCTAGAAAGTAGCTCTAGTATTGATCTAGAAAGTAGCTCTAGTACTCAAGATCAGATCCTCTGTCTCCAAGTTTCTGTCCCATTTGTGTGCCACAATTGAAATGACATAGTTTTGAATTAAAAACTATGTTATTTTTATTAAAATTGAATTCAAAACTATGTCGTTTTAATTGTGACACACAAGTGAGATAGAGACTTGGGTACAAAGGAACTGATATGCTAGTACTCCCTATAAACTAAGCATGTTGCATATGATATTATTACCAAAATTAATTATCTCATAGTATTTGCAAAACTCCATTAAATTAATAGTTAATATAAGAATACATACATAGTATTTGGCTTTTATTTGAAAGTAACATTAACTCATAAATTTTAATAAATAGCTCAAGGATCAAAGTAACATTAACTCATAAATTTTAATAAATAGCTCAAGGATCAATTAACTCACATATTAATTCATATATTAGTACCAGTTCTAGATGTTTATCCCACTAGGCAAGCTAAAATATATCAAAAGGTCTAGGCTCTATCTTGCGAGTAGCAGTCATAACATAACAATATAGAACATGGTCACTTAACATCTAAGAGGTCATTCAAAACATTTATTTTTTATTAGTTCAATTAAATTAAAAAAAATTAGCCATAGCATAAATTTCTATAATAGAGAACATAATGTATAGATGCACACTCTAGTTTCTATAACAAAATAAGAATTCACCATAAAAACAAAAAGGTTAAATTTTTTTATTATCTAATCGATCTGTTAGAAAATTTAAGGAAAAGGCACCAAAAATACTTATCTCATCATATTAAACACAAAATCTAGAAAGTCATAGCCCATATGATGACTCTTCTTACCAATCCATTCTAATTCAAGCCTAGAGCCTATATTAATGAATGAATCAATTCTTAGAAGAAGTATGAAAAACCTAATATTAACTATATAGTTATCTCAACACATATTCATAACTTGAAACTATTGCCACTTTTACCATACAACGGAAGGATCATATCCTAAATTGGCAAAGAAATTGATAGGTTCTACTATGGAAGTAGCAACGTTTTGAGTAGATGGAGACTAGAAACACTTTGCACTGCAAGAATTAAAGCTAAGCAGTTTTCTTACAATCTTCTTCTTTCCTAAGTAATCTTCAAGTCCCATTAAATATCCATCAGAAAATAGAGATGCAAATTCTTTGTTGGCTTTTTTTAAAGCTCTTCGATAATGCATAGCAAGAATGTTTAGTTTATTGAAAATACTTTTAAAGTTTATAGTACTTATCTCCTAGCACAACAATTTGAACTAAAATGAAAGAGCATCAATCTGAGACCCATAATGGTGGAAATTAGATAATGGAATGAGGCTATCAATGTTGTTGGAGGTATTCATGTTTATCTGCATCTTCTGTGTGCAAGTTCTTTGCCTATCTAGCTTTAATGAGATGCTTGTGTTGTTTCATTGTGTATTATTCATAAGTAAAGTTTTATTTTTTTCCCTTTTATTTAAAAAATGATAATTAGATAACATATTTTCATATTTCGACCTCTTCGATGTCTTCTCTATGTTTTCTCATTTCTCTCATGAAGTAAAAAGGCATGGCTTTAGTTAGTTTAATCAGGCAGCAGTTATTAGACAAACAATGCAATTATTTGTTGATTGCAAAATTAGTCCTTCAACATATAAACTTGTAACAATTAGTAATAAACTAGATCATGGACTATTACCATATATTTAAAATTTGGTACAAATACTAATAAGGCCCATATTTAACTCTAGTATTACAAGCAACCTCTGTATATTTCCCAAAGGTTGCTTGATGTTGTGTTCAAATGTAACACTAAGATACTGAGTAATGCTATTTTTAGTGTACCTTAAAAGCAACCAATTTATAAGAGTTGATTACTAAATGACAAATAAATTGACGGTTCCTATTGAAAATAGAAAAAAAATAGTGTGTAAAAAATTATTAACTTTGAACTATATATGTGTAAATAATAATTGAATGGCAAACAAAAATCACAAAATAATAATAATCTAAATGCGAGAAGCCACAAAGAAAGAAAAACAAGGAGCCCTTGAAGTTAAAAGGGCCAAAAAAGCAAATTAGAGGAACTTCTAACCTTTAGAACAAGGAATCAAATCTGAGAGGGAATCCACCAACAAACCATCCAATTTGATTGTTTATTAGAATTTCCATTGTGTATAGATAAAGAAAAGGAAAATAGTAAAGAATAGAACCAGGAATCACCCTGATGTGGAGGCAAATTTTTTTTAAAAAATGGATGACATAGAAGAAAGCGAATCAAAGAGTGAGCATCTACCATGAAAAATTAGGCATGATTGTAATGATTGAGACTAGCAATCATGCAATTATGATGATCAAGATTGGAGGTATCATGAATATAAGGATTGTGAACAAAGATATATTGAACAAGATATTTGAGATCAAAGAAAAATATGACAATGGAAGTGGAGGTAATGGAAAAGGCTTGAAAAGGGTCTACTCAGAGTTAAACTAGAAAAAAAAAAAAGCAGTTCTAGTGAATGAAACATTAGAATCTTAAAAGACCTAATTTAGAAGGCCTTGAGCAAGGCACTTGAGAAGTGGAACTTTGATGTAAACCTAACTTCTACCCTTTTCATGGAAAATATTGTTCACGCTCCATCTCCCAAGAGATTCAAGAGCCTATCAACCTTATGATGGAACTGAAGATTCTTAGGATTTGTCATTGTATGATAGCATGAACATGTTATGGTTGTTTGATGAGAATAAGTGCATGGTAATGCTAACCACATTCAGACAAGTAGCTCCTAAGTGGTATTACAATTTGGCGTCTAATTTAGTAAGGTCCTTTAGGAATTTCACTACGAAAATTTTAAGAAATTTCATTTGTAAGGTCCTCTGGGGATTTCATTGGTAAGTAGATTGTATAGAAACTCCATACCTGTAAAATTAATGCTTGATAGAGAGAGAATAAGACCTTGTAAGAATATGTGGCTCAATATAAAAAAGAGGCCAATATAATATACGACAAGGATGACACTGTTTTGTTGAGTGCTTCATCCAAAATATGGATATTTCAATAGAATCTTGAAGGAGAATTATCCAAAAACTTATACAGAGGCATTAACTTGAGCTAGTAGAGTAATCTAAGTTGAGTCAAATAGGAAGAAGTAGGATTTCTATGGCTTTGCTGCAATAAAAAAAAATGAACTATCTCAAAACCAACCTAATTTCAAGAAATTAATGCCTTAGAATCACATTTCATTCTCTTTAAAAAAGGTAAAGTGTTCAAAAAAAAATTTCAAGAAATGACTTAAACTTTTTTGATGGTAAGCTACATTGAGGTGTATCATGCAGTTTAAGGGAAGGGTATACTAAGGAAATCACCTCAATTGGCTACCCCAAATCATCTCCCAAACTGGAAAAAAATCTGAATCCATCATGTAACTCACAACCATGATATGAATGAATGCATTGATTTGATGTGGGAAATTGAGAGCTCAATTTATCAAGAAGAACTGAAACATTTTGTTGCAAAAGCACAAGAAGGACAAAGATACTGCAACAATGATAATACAGGATGAGATGAAAAAAACTAGACTAGTTATGGAAAGGACGTTAAAAAGGGCAATTCTTCCTCAAAGAAGTTCTAAATTTATTGTGGAACTCACAACCATGATATTAATGAATGCATTGATTTGATATGGGAAACTGAAAGCCTAATTCATCAAGGAAAATTGAAGAATTTTGTTGCAAAAGCACAAGAAAGACAGAGATACTGTAACAATGATAAGACGGGATGATATGAGAAACACTATATTGGTTATGGAAAGGATGTTGAAAAGGAAATTCTTCCTTAAAGAAAAATCAAATCAAAGTGGTAGGAATAGTTAATGTGATATCAGAAGGATTGACTTCAAAGAACACAAGGTCTGCACATCAGAACTATGTAAGGTCAGTCACTGTTACTCGGGTAAAAAAAGACAATAGAAGATGAAATCTCTCTAACATACTTGTCATTAATTATATTTTGACTAAATCTTTGGATGATCCAATAGTAATTGAAGTGTATATCTCCAATTATCAAATAAAAAAGGTGTTAATAAATAATGAATGTTTTATCAATATCATGTGTGAGAATATTTTTGAGAGATTAATGTTGAGAAGAGTTCATTTAGAGCTTGTGGAGACCTTATTGATTGGATTCATTAACATACTCATTTAGTTAGAAAAGATTTGCTTTTTTGTGACTTTGATAGATGATCAAAAGGTTAATATGAAGACCTTAGAGTTTATTGTTGCCAAGGACCCTTGGCTTATAAAAGCTTTTTAGAAAGGCCAAGAAAAAATAATTTTTGTGTCATTTGCTATAATAAGCATTTAGATATGAAGTTCCTAACCATAAATAGCATAGCAGCAATTTAGGTAGATAGAAATTGGCTTAGCAAAATTATGTTGCTAAATTGAAGATGTTTGAGAAGAATGTTGCCTCGAATATGAAGAACTTGGAGCAGAGAGAGTGTAAGTCGGTTAAAACTAAGAAGGCTAAATCCAAAGTGAAGGATGTAGCATCGAATGCTAAGGAGACCAAAAGAAAGATTAAAGTAGATAGAAAGCTATCCTCAAGTCTTCAAGAGCAATTGATTGTTATTTCTAGAGTTCAAGGATGTGTTTACATAATTGAAAATTGACCTGCCTAATATACCTAGGGAAATCATTGAATATCGACTAGCAATGAACTTGAATTACAAGCCCATGAGATAGAAAAAGAGGTCATTCAATCCAAGGAGGAGTGCAATCCTAGATTTTGAGGCAGACAAGCTCTTGCAAGTCAAGGTTATAAAAGAAGCCACCTATCTTGAGTGGTTGGCTAACTTGGTTTTGGTAAAAAAAAAAAAAAAAAAGGGTGATTGGAGATTAGAGAATATATGTAAATTTCATTGACTTCAATAAAGCCTATCCCATTAATTTGTTCATTTACCTTGAATTGACATTTTAGTTGATTGTTTTATAGGTTTTAAGTTTCTTTGTTTTTTGGATATATATATATATATATATATATATATATATATATATTATATAGGGGTATCATCATTTTTTTTTGCACCCTGCTAAAGAGGAAAAAACATCTTTCATTATTGAGAGAAAGACCTACAACTATACTAAAATGTTGTTTAGACTAAAAAATGCTAGAGTGATTTATCAAAGGTTGGTGAATTATGTGTTTAAAGCACAAATGTAAAGAGACATAGAGGCTAACTTTGATAATATACTTCTGAAGAGCAAAGATGAAAGGGCCTTTTTTTCCATTTTTGGGAAAGGCACCCAATAACGTGAAAGAAGTTTAGAAATTAGCAAGTCAAATGGTAGCATTTAACAGGTTTTTTTGTCAAAGTTGGTAGAAAAGGGGTTGCTATTCTTTAAACTCATAAAGAATAGAAAAAATTGGGTGGACCCTTAGTGCAAATAGGAATTTGATTATCTAAAAAGGTATCCAGCCAAATTGCCAAAATTGACAATACTCATTCCAAGAGATAGGTTATGTCTTTATTTGTTAGTGGGAGAAAACACTCTGAATTCAATATTAATGAAAGAAGAAGGGTAGTTCAAAAACAATTATTGTAAGTGTGTAAGGTCTTGCAAGATACTGAGAAATGCTATTATGAAATGGAAAAATATGTCTATGCTTTGGTTATTACTATCAGAAGATTAAAGTTATATTTGTAGGTGCATAAGATTCATGTGTGTGCAAATAGCCTCATAAAGCAAATTCTAATGAAACCAAGAATGTCTAGAAGGCTAGTGAAATGGCCAATTGAACTTGGAGAATTTGATATTGACTATATTTTGAGGTTAGTAATCAATGCCCAAGTGGCGTTATCAAATTTTATAATGGAGGGCATGAAAAACCAACTTGAAGTCCCAAGGTCAACAAAAGATAGCTAAGGAAAATGTGAAGATTCGTGGAACAAGTTTTGAACTCTACATATAGACAAAGCCTTTAGTGTTCAACTTTTCATAGCTGGTATGATCCTAGTAAGTCCAAAAAGCTTTGTGTTTTGACTTCATATCTATGAATAATGAGATAGAATATGATGTGTTAACAGCTAGGTCATGGTTGGCAGTTAGTATGGGAGTTCAAAATCTTCAAGGGTGTAAACCGTGTAATGATTCACAATTGATAGTTAATCAAATAAAGGGAAAATTTGAAGAAAAAAAATGTGCTAATAAAAAAGTATTTGGATTTAGCAAAATAGTTAATTAAAAGGTTTTGTGAATTCCATATCATCTGAATTCCTAGAAACTAGAATCAAAATTATCCAAATTGGTTTCCTCAATGTACTCTACCTTGTTCATGTCAATTTTGGTTGAGGCATTCAAAATGTAGAAGCACTGAGAGCTGCTATTGTGTATTAGAGAACAAAGAACTTGGATAGACCCTATTGTAGAATATTTGACTATTAGAAAGTTGCCAAACTTTGAGTAAGAAAGATAGATTTTTAAGACATTGAGTTATGTACTAATTGATGATCAATTATATCATAAATCTTAACTATTTCCTTTGCTAAGGTCCACAAAACCCAAAGAAGCTAATGTAATTCTAAAGGACATCATTAGGGTAGAGGTGGGACCCATGTGGGGTTTTGCAATTTGGTGAAGTGGGTAATGATGGTAGCATATTATTAACCAACCATGATCAAGGGCTTCAAGAAACTAGTTAGGAGGTGTCCAAAATATCAAATGCACACCCCCATAATCCGAAGTACTGTGACCAAGATGCATGAGATAATGAGTCTATGGCCATTTGTGCAGTGAAGTAAGATTTGCTTAGTCCCTTCCCTCAGGCAATAGGAGGCTATCAATTTCTCATGGTACAATTGATTATTGTACAAAGTGGCTCCACTAGTCTCAATCACAAGTTAGAATATAACTAAATCATTTTTGGATTGCCTTTTACAATGATTCTAACAATGAAAAATAGTTTGAAGTTAATTTTGCACAAATGTTGTGAGTTAGAATAAAAAGTTTTTTTTACGTCTGTAGGACATTCTCAAGCAAGAAGGTAAGAGTAGATAACAAATAAAAAAAATTCACAAGGTTTAGAAAAGAGACTAGAGTTTGCCTTGCAGGTTGATGAGTTGTCATTAGTAGTATGGACTTTCTAAACTACCCTAAAGGCTTCAAGTGGTGAGACACCATTTAGTTTAACTTATAGGTGAAGGTAGTTACTACCACAAAAATTAGAATTCCAACAACAAGGGTCTATTGTATAGTCAGTAGGCAAATGATAAATCTATTGCTTGTATTAGATAAAATTGAAGAATTAAGAAAACTAGCTTCAATTCGACATGTCTAATACAAACAAGCAATGAAGAAGTATCAAGATAAGCATGTGAGGTTAAAAGTTTTCCAGTTTGGATACTTGGTACTCAAGAAGAATGAAATTAGCTAACTTGAAAACACTAACAACCTTAGCTTGAATTGCATAGTTACAAGTTGATAGAGCTCTACGGGAAGGAGGTGTTGCGAACATGGACTACCTAGAATCTTAAGAAATACTATCTTTAATTAGATTACATGTATTGTATTAGTTTTTCCAAGGATATTATGTTTTTTTGTCTCAAACGTTTTGCTAAGATGATAGACTTTATTTTCAAGAATAAATGTAGCAAGATGAATTTAGCATAAGATGAAATTTTTTGTCAATAGATGATCTTGATTTGTTAAATACTATTGCAAAAATACTAAAAGCACCAAGTAAGATTCAAGTTGTTAATGGATGCACAATCAAATTCCATCATGATTAATAGGATTTTAGAATCTTGAAAGATAGTGAAGATGTGTAGGATTTTAACATTTACTGAACAAAAGGCTAAAAGCATATATGTGAATTTGGAGTGCTAAGGCATAAAATGTGAATTCAGAATTCTAAATCATATAGAATTTGAATATTCTATAGGAAAATTTGTCACAACACAAATCATATAAGCAGAAATGGAATTTGAATTACAATAATTGAATCCAAAATTAGTTCGCTGAATTGGCAGATGAGTAATAATTCAACCACATTAAAGTGTAAATAGACATATAAAGTTGTCAACACTTGAGAAATATAAAGCATAAAATATAAATACTAGCAGTCTATTGTCTAGCAAATTAGAAATCATCATTACAAACCAAAGAAAAACTAAAATTCTAAAGAAGAATAAAGTTAAAGTTTCTAGATCAGTCAACTATGTTTGCAAGATCTTCATACTCACTCTCGTTTTCTTCTTTGTTTGGTTCCTCTACAACAAGTTCAAGTGCAATCCGAAGGTAGTGCCAAGACCATCACCACATTTTTTGGATCCTTTATCATAAAACTTGAGTTCATCTACCTTCAAATTAGGAATCTATCCCTTTAGAGCATTTATGCCCTTGGTGTATTCCACTTTGTAGACTTGGGTTAGCATTCCCACAGTAGCTCCGCCTAGTTTAGTGGGATGCTTATAGTCCTCAATTTGAGATTGAATGAGGCTTAGAATTCAGCATAGTGACTATAATCATCAATTTAGGACTGAACTGTATCTTGGAATTTAGTCAACTATATGAACTTTAAGACCTCGGCCTTCACTATATTTTAGTATTGAGTAGAGATGAAAAATTTTGGAGACACCTAGCTCTTTACCATTTTCAACCTTCTCCAACAACTCATAGTAAATTGCTTTACCTACATCAATCACTGTTTTAGAAGTCTCTAGTTGGTCATTATGCAAGGTAACCCCATTTTTCAAATTGAGGATATTTTCATCAAGTTTGGACTTTTTTTTCACTCTTTCTAACTCTCAACGGTGGCTAGTAGGCTTTGGAAGTCGTCGTTTTCATTAACCATTTCATTTAATTTGTTCCACTAGGTAGAAATACACCTTTCCAAACCCCTTAGAACTTTTTGGACTTGTAAGGCACTAGTTAAAGGTTAATGTCAAAGTCTACAAAGATACGAAGTATTTGAAAGTTTACTAACATGATTGTGTTTAGTAATTCTTTAGCTTGTTTATAGAGCTAGTTGGTAGTAAAGTCATCTCTCCCAAACCTTGGTTGAGGAGTTTGGGGGGAAAAGAATGAGAATGAAATAAAATGTGATGTTTAGTTGAGAGGTATCATTACTTGAATAATAACTCTAGATACCAAAATTTGGGTTTCCTTCATTTCCACCATTTTGAGGGGGGTATGAAAGTGATTATCAATAATAATAAAAAAAAAATTCCGAATCAAGGCTGTGAAAGCAATGCTTTTTATATTTGGAAGAATTATTATTATTATTATTATTATTACCTAGCACAAACCAAACAGCATAATTATAATAACCCTATTATTATTTCTCACTATTATCATTCCCATTATTATTTCCATTCCCTTCAACAAACTAAGTGCTCCCTAAACTTCTAAGCTTGGAAAGTCGAAGGAGTGCCTCTTATAATAACAGTAGAGGATGGTCTCTTGGCCAAGTGGTACCAGCTTGGTTCTTCTCCATTATTGTTTAGAGAGAAATATCTTTTAAATAAGGAAAGACCAAGTGTAATAGAATGAATTTTACATGCATAAATAAAACTTATGATAAATCTTACAGCATTAGAAGTGAGTTGACTTAATCCTATACAATAATATTTAACTAAGTTCTTGATAAGGCTATAGATAGAGAACCTAAGACTAGCTTGGAGTTAGTAATGATATACCACAACTTGGTTTTGGTTAGTGTTGTTGGTCCTCTCTTAGAGATTAGAAGAAAAGTATTAATGGCGTTAGGGATGTGGAACTCTACTCAAATTTTTTGGAAATCCTTGCCAATGGAAGAACATTGAAGTTTCTGCCATTAAGGGGATGTTTAGAAGGAACCATTAAAAGTGGTGGATTTCCTTTTCCTATCCTAGGACTAGTGTTAAAAATGGTGTCAAACCTAGAGGTTTTCTCTTTTGCAAGGTCCGAAGATTCAAACACCAGAAACTCTCTCTCCAATGGGTGTATGGCTAACGGGATACATGAAAAGTTATTATTGGCAAAGTAGAAAGATAAGTAACTAGGATTGATTAGAAGTTTTCCTTACTAGCCATAGTATATGGATTTAAGGACCAAAATTAGATCGAATTTTGTGGTGATTAATTGGTAGTGATTTTTTGGTTAAGTGTTTCTATAGTGCAATAGAGAAGCGGGAAATGATATGATAAAAAAGGACGAGAGCAAGGTAATAAGGCATTTTAGCTTACCTAAAACTTTGTGAACATATTCTAAACAAGTCTTACCTTTTTAAATTCGAATCAATGCAACGCGATTGATGTGATAGTTGGTATTGAGCAGCGTGTATGAATGCAGTAAATTGTGTGGCATTTGATGTTAATTTCCAATTTTGATAGTTCCATTAGCATTCTAGGTGTCCAAATTTTGGACTGGAGGAACTAATTAAAGTGGAATTTGATAATCCTAAATAGTCAGAAAGTCATGATTGTCTTACGTACGTATTTACAACTTAGAATTCGACTAGGAGTCTCTATCATTAGATTTAGATAAAAAAAAAACAAACTTGGGTGCATTATAAAAGTAAGTATTAGAACATCTTCTTGAGGTATGCATTATTCTTAATTACATATCCTTACTTTTATCTGCCCTATACTAATTTAAGCATTGAAGCTTTATACAAGGCAAAGCACCTTGTGCTACAAGTAGTGGCAACTCAGAGTGTATCAGAGCAAAACTTACAAACTTGGTAGAGATCAGTGCTTCATCAAAAAACAACAAAAAAAAGTTTGCGGCAATTGTCTTGGAGGGATGAATGGTAGAGGATGATCAATGAGGAAGGCTGTTAGTTATAGCATGCATTTTAGTAACACTTGGTTGTGATTGGTTTAGGATCCTACTGTTAAAGGCCTAATCAATTAAACTATCACTACTTCTAATATCATGGGAATGTCTTTTCTTCCTTTATATATTCATAAAAGGAAAAAGATGGCGTGGAAAATAGAAAACTCTATAACCAAATAGTAGGAGGTCAAGATAAACAAGTCAGATATATAAAGAAAACTAGTAACTCATACAAAGGAATAAACTACGAGTATGATACTTGATGTATATCGGACTTGGTCTTAAACCCAATAGCTCTTTCCATGTACATTAAGTTTTGTGATGTATATTAGATCTCGTGATGTATCTTGCATTTTAGTTTATAGCCCTATAGCTCGTGACATACATAAGTTCTTAGTTCAAGGCCTAACAATCTGGGAACTCGGTCACACTAAAACCATGTCAATAACGACTGATCTTGGTCCACACTAGCAACGTGGGAATTTGGCAACCCTAACTTATTCAAAGCTGCTAACGACCCTCGACATTTGAGGGGAAGCATTACAATGTGATCAATTGTTACAACGTGATCAACCATTACAACGTGCTCCATGAATCTCAGAGGTAAGATATATATACTCTATTGAACTGCCGAGTAAATGGGGCAACACTAATTGAAAGGAATTTTGATATTGAGTATTGGAACAACCAAGAAATTCTCTCTAACTTAAGCATTTGAGCTTCTACCCCGGAAAACCATTTCGGGATCTGTTTTGCATGTGTTTGTGAGTTGTATTGCTCCTACTTTTGTGAGTTGTGTTTACCGGATCGGATAGTGGATTATGCCTTCATCAATACACATAATAGAAGGAACTGTGTCCATTTTACTTGATCAGCAAATTAACAAGAATAGTATAAGCTACAGAGAATCAACAATAGAAACTATAGACCAAATAAGTGAAAAAAAGAACAAAGGTGCATAAGCTGTAGATCAAGGTAATGTTATGTAACAATCATAGTTTGGGATAAGGTAAATGTTTGATAAAATTTGATAGATGGTTTTCCCATTGGAGTAAAGATACATTTTTTTTTTACATGAATTAAACACGTAACATCAACATAAGAGTACAATCTATAAGGAGTACAAAGTTTTATACCACATAAATTGTCAAGAAGCTGAAATTAGGAAATGGTTGACTAACAATAAGAAAAGATATGAAAATATGCAAGAAAAAAGAAAAAATAGTTAAAAAGAAGAGTTGGTACATATTGATTGGCTTATTAAATGAGCAAGGTTTTTTGATGGAACAAACTTGTGCCGCCTTCAAAATTGTTGGTAAGGCAAGGCCATTTGGATGTGTGAAACCTACATAATGAAGAAGAAAAAGTAGAACAAAAATCATTAATGCCTACATATAGAGGAGCTAACTAGTTTGCATACAAATAGTTTAATACCACAACATTGAATATGAGGCTCTGTAACATTTAAACCTATTCGAAATCTAATGAGTAATCATGCTATATAATAGACCAAATAAGCTATGAGGAATTTCCTAATTATGATGTGCAAGCAAAAATGGAATGAGTAACACAATTGGACAATGAAAAAAGTTACAAAGAAACCTATGTGCATACACCTTCGGAATTGAATGAGATGAGGACTTACCTGATGAAGCTGAGGTTGTTACCTCTTTCAAGTAAAATATGTCAATTGATAACTAAATATCTTTTATTGGAACAAGAGGCATGGTGAACATGAGAGAAGCCTAAAATTTGGGATAGTAAATGTAGAAATGAAGTACAGACTGAAAAGATATCAACTAATAAGAGTAGATAGGAAAAGACTTGGACACGATGACGGATTGCAAATACAAAATGCCTTTCTAGTAACCCAATTGTAGAAACAGCAAATCATCCAATCATTGTGGGGATGAAGTAAAGTTGGGAGCAATTATGATTTTTGATGATGGGTAAGATCTTAGAAAAAAAAAAAAAAAAAAGCAAAATTTGTTGTTATTTGGTGTATGCAATTTCAATTAAGTACAAATTGTACAATTACCAACACCGTTGGTAGTTGATGGTAAAAACAAAAAAGAATTCTAAAATTAGTAATTTCTAACCATTTGATTAGATATAGGAAAATTGTATTTCATTAGTGATTAGTTTTTCTTTCTTTCTTTTTTGGCCCTGGAAGGGATTGTTTTTAACAAGACCAAAAATAATCCACAACTATTCACAACAAACATTTTCTAAAGAGTGTTAATAATGTAAATTACTAATTTTTTGTACCATATAATAGTTTTACCCTATGGAGAATTAGGAAATTTGGGGAAAAATGTGCAATTGACAAATTGTGAATGGTTATAGCTTAACGTTTTTTTTTCCAGCAAGATACTTTCCACTTAGATGTTCGCTTAGATGCTATCCACATGGCATTCAAGAGGAGTTGCTACAGTTTTGCCAATGATGATTTTGTATAATAGCAAAATATTCACATTTCCTTCAAATTCTATTTTCTAGTTGATTTAATTTCAATGACTACTTCTGTTACTAAGCCTTTTTCCTACTATATGCAATTGATTATATAAATTATATTTTTCCATTGAATTCTAATGAAAAATATATTTTTCATTTAGATTTAAATGATTCATATTTTTTTAATAATTTATTCTAAGTCTCTTTAGGTCTTTCTCTTTCCTTTTTAATTTGAGATAATAATTCTCTATTTTTTACATTTTGTATTGGTGTATCGAAGGATTTTCTACACACAAGTTCGAATTACTTTAATAAGCATGTTTCTCTCATTTTGTCATCTATTGAAGTTATCTCTACTTTCTTTTTAATACATTCATTATTTATTCTATCTAATATAGTGTGACCACACATGTATTTCAATATTTTTATTTTTGCTACCTTTTTTTTATTATTATTCTTGTTCATAAGTAGTATCCCAACACTTGGATCCATAAAACATAGTTGATCTTAAAGTTATTTTATAAAACTTTTCTTCAATTTTAATAAGAGATAACCCCCAAAATAGTCCTTCACATATTAGCCAATGATCTTTTTAGTTCCTCACTTTTAAAACGGAAACAAATAGTCTCTCACATTTCATGAATATACTCTTTTGGTCATTCGTCACTATTTCGTCACTATTCTATCATTATTTCGACACTATTCTGTCACTACTCCGACAGAAAAACAAACGGAATAGTGACAAAGGACAAAAATGGTACATTCATTAAATGTGAAGGACCATTTGTTCCCATTTTAAAAGTGAGAGACTAAAAAGATTATTAACCAATATGTGAGGGACTATTTTGGAGGTTATCTCTTTTAATAATAGTTTACGATCATAAAATATAAAAAATGAACTTTTCCATTTGTTCCAATCTATTTGAATTTTATATGTAACATCTTTAACGATTCCTGTAACATCTTTAATGATTCCCCCATTTTTTTGAATGACAGGTCATAAATACTTTAAACTTTTAGATACATCTAATTCATACCTACTAATTTTCACAAATACTCCATTGTTTCTCCTATAATTACTAAACTAACACTTTATATATTTAGTTTACTTCTACTTATTCTAAAACCTTTTGATTCTAATGCCCCTATCTAAGTTTCTAATTTAATATTCACTCTTTTTCATCTCATTAATCAAAATTATATCATCAGCTAATAATATATATTTAGTTATTATTTCCAACATTTGCTTAGTAAATTCATCTGTTACTACGAAAAAAAGATATGGATTCAAAGAAGATCTATGATACAAACATATAATATTTAGGAATTCACTTGATATCTTTATTAGTGTCTTTGCATGTGTTGTTATATCTTTATACATATCTTTTATAGGCTATTCTTGCCCCTTCCTTTTCTAATACTTGCCATATTACATCCTACTCCCTTCATTCCAAAAAAAATAGTCCACTTTAGTTTAGGTACAATTTTTTATTAGTTATTAGATACAACACACTTAATGCACTAACTAAATGTATAATTTTACATTTTTATCTTTACTTTTTAATTGTGAGTATATACAATTATTATTAGTAAGGATATTTTAGAAATTTAGTTTCAAAGTGGACTATTTTTTTGAGACAAGAAAATTTTTTGAAAGTGGACTCTTTTTTTGGGACGAAGAGAATAATGAACTCTATCATATGCCTTTCATGATCAATAAAATACAACATAGAAAACTTGTTTTCTCACCCTATAATGCTAACATAATTTTCTTATTAGATATATAGTTTCCATTGCAGACTTCCCTAGTATGAAATTAAATTGATTTTCTAATACACTAGTCTTGTTTTTAACCTTTTTTATATTGTTCTTTTCCATAGTTTAATAGTATGACTAATTTAACACCCTTTTTTTTTCCAAAAGAAACTGATTATATTAACATGGGAATTCCCAGATTAATACAGTACAAGTAGCGACCCGAAAAGGCATAGTCTTCATTGGACAGGCCCTAACACAATTAACTTAAACCTAGTAGGGGTTGGTTAAGGCTGTTTTTCCCGAATTAAACAGAACCGACATAACCCCACCAAATACACAGTGAGACCAGTACCTCCTAGCCACTACCTAGCTAAAAGATCAAAAGAACACCCTAGATTGTCGGCCTCAACTGACACAGCTCCCCTCAGCAGGATCAGAAGAAATGGAATGCAGAAATCCGTGTAGTGCGGTTCTGCTTTGGTCGATCTCTCCTTTCCGTGCGTGGCCTTACGCTGTATTGCATCATGCTTGACCCTCCTCCCAAACTAAGACTCCATAACCCATCAGTAGTGAAACCTCGCCAATACAACTCGGCGCTGGCTCTCCTACCAAGGATCACTACCTCTCCGTAAGGGAGTCATACCAATACCATCAAGAACTAACCAATTGCTGACGTCCGACTTCAACAACAGCCGTCCCTGAAACTACACAACTCGGCCTTCCATGCGAAGAACCCAAAAACCGACTAATGCCGGCCACTAAAAATTAAAAAATATATATATATTGTTCATGAATAGTAAATTACTGTTCATGAAAAGTAAAAGTATTGTTCATAAACAGTAAAAATCACACAGTTGTCACACCTTTTTCGCCCACACGCACAATAATTTTCCTTTGAAAACAACCTTCCGGCCAACTCCCAAATTTTTTCCATTACTTCAAGTGCTATTCTATTTTCAAAAGTTGAATTTTGCTATAATATACATATATATATTATACCTTGTAATTTGCACAATCTTTTATACTCCTTATTCTTATATAAGAGTAACAATACACTTTTTCTCCATTGATTAGGCATTCTTTTAGTTTCCATAATTAAATTAAATAAATCTGTATGTCATGTGATACTATCTTTTTTAAGATACTTTTATGCCTCAATTCGAATATCATCAAAACCCACTATTTCCCTATTTTTCATTGCTTCAAGTGCTATTCTATTTTCAAAAGTTGAATTTTGCTATAATAGAATAGCACTTGAAGTAATGAAAAATAGCGAAATAGTGGGTTTTGATGATATTCTAATTGAGGCATAAAAGTATCTTAAAAAAGATAGTGTGTGTCTATATATATATATATATATATTTCTTTATTTATTTATTCACATTGTTCTAATTCACCAAATGTGACTTTATTCCTGTGATTTCACTAATAGGTTATAAAAGTATGACTTCCCTTGATTCTTATTAGTTTGTAATCAACCAAAATATTTTCAGCTTTAATTTTATACACTATATTAATTCTCTTGCTTTATTTTCTCTAATTTGCTTTACTATCTAATTTTTTATAAAAATTTTTGAAAGTTTTTGACTTTGCCTTATTCATTAATTTTTTTACCTCATTCTTGCTAATTTTATAGTTTTTAATATTTTTTAATATTTTCATCATTTCTACAAACATATAAAATTTTGAAAAATGATAAAAATATTAAAAGAAATTTCACTCAACAGCATTTTATAGTTAAAAACATCAAAAACTTTCAAATGAATATGATATTGTTCAAAACAAATAACTCTTTAACCATAACCACTACAAATCATATATTCTCTCCATTTCAAAAAAAAGAATCCACTTTTTAAAAAAAAATTCTTGTTCCAAAAAAAGAGTTAACTTTCAAACAAAATTCTTAAAATACCCTAACTAATAATAATTGTGCATCCTAACAATTAAAAAGTAAGAATAAAAATGTAAAATTTTACATTTAATTTATACATTAAGTGTGTTGTACTTAATAACTAATAAAAAGTTATACATAAACTAAAGTAGACTCTTTTTTGGGATGGAAGGGGTAATAGTCATTGTTAAAGAAAAAAAAATATAATATAATATATATAATATATTTATGGGCCTCTTCATGTACAACTATTAGATGAAATGTTTTCTCACCTTAATTTACCATCTTTATCTTTTCTCACCTACAAGTCTACAACTTATCTTGAACCTATCTCTACATATGTTTCTCGTTTTCTTTTTTTCTCTCTCTTTTGTTCTTGCAAATGGATAAGCCATAGCTAGACTTACCACAGGTTTCTAAGTATTATTATTATTATTATTATTATTATTATTTGTCTTCCAGAACTTTTTTTTCATTTTACCATTAATGTGTATCTTGCTTTCGATGGAAAGATTACCGAACTTCTGCAATTTATAAATTTTCAATATTACACAATTTTCCTTTTTGACATATAAATTAGGTTCATATAAAATAAAATTTTAAAAACAATAATGACTAAATGTAGCTATGGAAGGCCGACTATTTAAAATTACAAGACTCCATAATATATATGTTATTTATATGTAGAACTCCATAATATATATGGAAAAATAAGCATATACTATATATATAATATCTCAAAGATGTTAGATTAGATTTGAGATATCATAAACGTGTGTGTGAAACTTTAAAAATTAAAATAATTTGTAAAATTATGAAGGTTAGAGTTTTAACTTTTTAATTTGCATTTTATTTTGTAGAGCACATATTTCTTAACAAAGATTTGCATTCAAATTGATGCTCAAATACATTACTTTAAATAGGAAAGATGGACAAACCTTAGGTCAAAGTACGAAAATTGGAAAAGAGGGTAATGACAATTTAACATAATATATTTATAGCCCTTAATTTTTAATATTTATTCTAGGACACCTTAATATTAGTTGGAAGTTTAAAATTTATCTAATATGAATAATATTATCAACAAATATTAATACTAATATCAACTAATATGAAGATCAATTATGAATATCAACTAATATGAACTAATACTAATACTAATACTAACATCAATTATATATTATTAGTAATATCAACTATTACTAATATGAACTATTAGTAATATCAACTAATACTAATTTTAATATCAACTAATATGAATATCAACTGATTTTAGTTGAGAGTTTAAAAATTATCTAATATGAATATACAACTAATACTAATATCAACTAATAATAATATACAACTAATAAGAATGTACAACTAATAGTCTAACAATAACATCATATTAGATTAGTAAACTAATGACAAATGAGTATTAATTTAAACGAAGGACAAATGAGTATTAATTTAACAACTTTAGTTTAACAGTAATTTGAATTTGAATTTGAATTTTAAGTTTGTAGATTATTGAGAAGAAAATTAAGAGAGAAATGTTGATCATGACAAAGTAACAATTATTCACGAATCACGATCTTCATTTGGAAATTATAATTGATGATGACTATTTTACTAATTGATCATTTTAATTAGTAATATAAAATGTTATATTAATTGGCCATATTTTGTATTAAAATATTGAGGGTGCAATTGAAAGAAATAAATATATTTTGAGAATATAATTGAATAAAATTAAATTTATTGTAGGATCAAAATTAAAATAGAAAGAAAGTATGGGTATTATTATAATAATAACTATTTTGATTGGGCCAAATTAAGAATAAAATTAATTTGGGTATAAATAAGGTTTTCCAATTTTAAAAAATTAGAACCTTATTTTCCAAGTAGGGTTTCTTAAAATATTGAAGTTGGACTTTGGGCATTCATTTTTTTTTTCTCATGAAATTTAAAATTTGAACCCGTATTGTGGAGATTTGGATGAGTAATTTGGTTGTAATTGTATTTTTTATTATTATGACTTCTATTGTTAAATTTTTATATTGTGTAGTTTGTTATTGTGATAATTTGAACATTGAAAATTTGATTTTATTACTAAAAATTTTCATTAAAAAAGGGTAAAAAAAATTGTGGGTGAATTCTAATTATTTGGTCGAATTCGGGCTATTCAATCGAATTCGAAATTTAGGTTATTTGGCCAAACTCGAATTCGAACCGATAGAAATTTGGTTCGGTTTGAATTTAGGTTCACCCAAATTAGTAATTGTGCATACTCACAATTAAAAATAAGGATAAAAATATAAAATTATACATTTAATTTATGCATTAAGTGTGTTGTACCTAACAACTAATAAAAAGTTATACCTAAATTAAAGTGGACTCTTTTTTGGGACAAAATGACCTTAATTATTGTTACACCCCTAAAATGCCCCAACCCCAAAATTTGCCAAACGCCACCAACGGGCGCACGGAGGAGAAACGGGTGGCAAATGTGCTAGAGCTCACACTAAGTGAAGGTGTGGCTAAAAAAATGCGCAAGAATGCAGCAATTTGCAAGGGAGGCACAAGCCAAGCGCGCACGGTTGAGGCAACACTCACAGACAAGGGCCAAGTGTGGGGCGCTGGGCTGAGATGCCGACGGCAACTTACCGGTAAACACCCGATGAGCACAAGTGTTGGCTGAAACCCTCTAAAGGGAGCCTGGAGGGCCAAAGATCCATTGTTCACTAGCCAAATTGAGGAATGCATGCTAGCTAGCTAGCGTAACGTCACCAGGCCAAAGTGGAGTTAGCATGCCTTACAAGTGGGCGAGTGCATGTAATCCTACATGGCCGTTTACATGTTAGCCAAATGTTAGTGTGCATGTTAGCTAGTGTTTGCATGTTGGGCAAGTGTCATTGTATCTTTAGCCTTGTCCCATGCCCTTGTGACTATATAAGGGGCATTGTAGCAACCCAAGAGGACCTTTTGCCAACTTGAGAGCTTGAGAGCTGGTGTGAGCTAGGTGCTTCTTGGTAGAGTTGTGCTGCAAACCCAGTTTTTCCCTTGTATTCTTTGAGAGAGTAATAATACTTGGGTTGAGCCTTGTGCTCGTAAACTGTTTGTGTGTTAGCCTCAATCAACTCTTCCTATTCTAAATAGTTTGGGGGTCCAACGCCCCTAAGCATTGTGCGAGTGGGCTAGCCGTTAGGGCGCTAAGGCCAGCAGTTGCAGGATTTCTCGTCGAGTGGACGAAAATTCCATGACAATTACCATTTTTATCTTTTCTCACCTACAACTTATCTTGCATCTAGCACTACATATGTTTCTCGTTTTCTTTTTTTCTCTCTCTTCTGTTCCTACAAATGGGATAAGCCTTAGCTAGACTTACCACAAGTTTCTGAGTATTATTAGTATTATTATTATTTGTCTTCCAAAACTTGTTTTTCATTTTACCATTAGTGTCTATTTTGCTTTCGTTGGAAAGATTACCGAACTTTTGCAATTTATAAATGGTCAATATTACACTATTTTCTTTTTTGACATATAATTTCAGTTTCAGTTCATACAAAATAAAATTTTAAAAACAATAATGACTAAATGTAGCTACGGAAGGCTGACAATTTAAAATTCCAAGAATCCATGGCATCATGCAGGTTAAGGATTGTATAAATTACATTTCAAAACGCATTTTCATATTTTTTAAAATAGTAGTCGTGAGATAAAAGATATATCGAAAAGTGTGAAGTTATATTAAAAATGTAAAAATATATTTTAAAAGTGCAATCTATATGCATTCTAAATCATGAGAGAGACCAAGTAGCACATAACCATACTTTTGCAATGTTCTTAGAATACAATTTTAACAAAAATTTAAATGGTCACAGAGTGCAAAATCAAGAAATGTTACACATATGGGTGACAATTAGAAGGGAATTGGATAGGATTTAAATGGTAAAAAAATAATTTGAAATGAAAAATATATTTTTATTAAATTTTGAAGTTAAGTTAAAATAAAATATAATATAGTTAAAATTTTCTAATTGCTATTGAAATCCAATGATCGTATTGACATTTTTTAGTGGGATTTAAATTACGATTCCTATAGTTGAACCACCACTCGACTGTCAACCAACTATCACCCACTATTGTTTAATTCAGGTGCAACCTGAAAACTAAATTCTAATTCGGTTTTCGGTTTTTGAATTGATGAATTGAAAAATGAATTCGAATTACAATTTGGTTTTTGGTTTTCAGGTTAGAACCGAACCGAAAACCAAATTCAAAAATTTGAATATATATGCATTATTTATATGTGTATATATTATATGTATAACTCCACAATATATATATTATTTATATATAGAACTCCATAATATATATGGAAAAATAAGTGTATACTATATATATATATCTAAAAGATGTTAGATTAGATTTGATGTATCATATATGTGTGTGTGAAACTTTAAAAATTAAAATAATTTGTAAAACTATCAAGGTGTGAGTTTTAACTTTTCAATTTGCATTTTATTGTGTACAACACATATTTTTTAACGAAGATTTGCATTCAAATTGATGCTCAAATACATTACTTTAAATAGGAAAGATGGACAAAACCTTATGTCTTTTTTTTTTTTTCCAAACCAAATTGATTGTATTAATGTGGGAACCCCAATTAACACATTACATTGAGGTCCATAAAATGACAAGCCTTAAATGGACGTGCCCCAACACAAAAAACCTAACCCAGTAAGGATTGATTAAGGCCAAAACCCTTTAAACGGGGACCGGCAAACCTCAAACATAGTGGGACCGGTATGCCCTAACTAACCTAGCTAAGAGCACCAAAATTTCTAGCTTGTTGGCCTCTACTTGTATAGCCCCTCTGATGAAAATTGACAGTATGGAAATTGGAAAAGAAGGTACCAACAATTTAACATATTATATTTATGACCTTTAATTTCTAATATGTATTTTAGGGCACCCTAATATTAGTTGAGAGTTTAAAATTTATCTAATATGAGTAATATTATCAACTAATATTAATAATAATATCAACTATTATGAAGATCATTTATGAATATCAACTAAATACTAATACAAATATCAACTAATATGAACCGATGCTAATACTAATTTCAATTATTATTAGTAATATCGACTAATACTAATGTTAATATCAACTATTGGTTGATATTAAAATTAAAATTAAAATAGAAAAAAAGTATGAATATTATTATAATAATAACTATTTTGGCCAAATTAAGAATAAAATTAATTTAGGTATATATCAGGTTTTCTAATTTTAAAAAATTAAAACCTTATTTTCCCAAACTATTTTCCAAAGAGGATTTCTTAAAATATTGAAGTTGGACTTTGTGCATTTTTTATTTTTTTTATCATGAAATTTAAAATTTATACCTATACAATAAAGATTTGGATTAGTAATTTGGTTGTAATTATTTTTTTTTTATTATTCTAACTTCTAGTGTTAAATTTTTATATTATGTAGTTTATTATTCTGATAATTTAAACATTAAAAAATTAATTTTATTATTAAAAATATTACTTTAAAAAAGGGTAAAAAAATTTGTCTACAAGTTCGAATTATTCGGCCAAATTCCAAACTCAAATTATTTGGCAGAACTCAAATTCAAATCAAAAACCAAATTTCTAATTTGGTTAAGTTTGAATTCAGGTTTGAACAAATTTGGTTTGATTTTCAATTTGAATTTTGAAAATTTTCAAATCAAGAACCGAATAAATTGACCGATGAACACCCCTTATGTTGGTAAAGTTCTCATGTGTTTATTCTGGCATTACAGTTTCACAATACTACTTACTAGTACAATAGAAAGGATTTAGACACAAGAAGCTCTGATGCGGTCACTCTTCCACACACATAGCGCCAATGATAAATCACCCAGCTGAAGGGGAGAACAAACTTAACTTGTCAAGTCGCTTACATTTTCACTACATACATAGGAAACTAGCCCTCATAGAGACAAAACCAGACACATTAGCAGGAATAAGAGATAAGAGGTAGCCACAAGAAGGGCAGTTGACATCGTAGGCACCCACATCTCTGCAAGCAACATTTGACGTTAGTGGAAAAAAAGAAAAAAAAGAAAGAAAAAAGACGGGGGAGGGGGAACTAGTGAGAAAAATTTTTTAAAAATACAATAATTTTTTTTAAAAAAAAAGAAGGAAACCAGCAAAAAGAAAGAAACAAGAATTATTGAGACACCAGCTGACTTTGAAAGCGTGCAAAAAGGATACTAGCCAAACCTAAAACAACATAGCTTTCTAATGAAACATCAGCTGGCATGTGGAAAGGGAAAACATTTTCACCAAATAGAATTTGTGAAATCAATACTAGTAAGAACGTGAAAACATTACAGACTTACAATAGGGTACTATCTTCCATCTCTGATTCTCTCCTTTCTTCCATTCCCAAAGAACAATGACAGTGCCATCATGAACCCCACCATGATTTTTATCACCATTGAAAGCATCAACATTCAGGCGAATGTTATTAACCATCCTTATTGTTCTGAAGTTCTCACCCGTGTCACGGCTCAGAGTCCATAAAATGGACTCATCAAGAAAATCAGGATTGTAAGGGATTAGCCGCACCTGTTTATAATTTTCGAGGGCAAGCAGTTTTGAGAAACTGAAAATGACAACTATATACTGACAGTGGGAGAGAAGAAAAGTCATATACAATTAAGATAACTGGAACTGCTAAGCTACCAGACTTTCACCAAAAATCTCAAATTTTGAGAACCATATGACCCCAATTAACTAGAACAGCAAATATGAGATCAGGTAAGCAATTCAAAAATGAAGTAGCAAAAAGATAACAGCAATAAAATAAAAGAGGGTGGGTCTTCTACCTACTATTGGATTTAAACCAATGACTCTCGCCGTATGAAAACAATATTCTAACCACTGAGTTAAGTAGGTCATTTCTCGTCCCAAAGAGAACAAAATGGAACCCATCCCGTTGGTGGATTATAAATATCAGTTGGATCCAGAACCAAACAGGTATAAACTCATAAATAGAATTAGATAAAAGTTGAATGAATATATTATAGCTGAAAGTTTCCAAAGTGCTAAAACAACAATGAAAAGGTTGCATTTACAAAAGAATTATAAAGCTGTGAATCTGAATATAGGGTCAATCATCAATGAAAAAACTGATACTGTAATTTGAAAACAAAGTAAGACCAAAGACTAGAACATAATACACTGTTCAAGTGCATGCTAATCTGTTTTTACATATCAAGCATGAAGAACAGCACTTTCGTAGTACACTATAAAATTGATGTGGAGTTAAAATGCAGGAAACCACTAACTAAAATACTTTCATAACATAAATAGTGAGAAGTAAAGTCTACAAGGTTTAAAGGGCATTTGGAATTACTCTCACATGTGAAAGGCACCAGCTTTTGACAATTTGAATGCTAAATTTGATGTTACAAATGGTCAATATCCCAGAACACAATACAAATACTCCATCTTGGAAAGAGAGTCCACAATCAAAGAGTGCAACTTATTAACAATTATAAGCTTAGACAAGAAAGGATACATTAACTATATAATTTTCCATTTCCATCCATTTTCAATTGTGGAGTATACATTGTTGTCATTGCTTACAATGGATGTTACTGGAATTTCATTAATTCTGGACTTCTTTTAAGGACAAGAAAAAGATCAAAAGTAGACTCTTCTTTCTAGATGGAGGGAGTACATGAAAAAAATAAATAAATAAATACTAGACGTCCAATGTGAGGATATGATTACATAATTATCCCTTACACATACCTCAGAATTGTTAGATCATCTATGTTTAAGTTTCTTTAAATTTCTTGCTATTGTTTCTCAGGCCTTAGTCATTGTCCGTAGAGATCTTTTCTCTCTAACGTTGAATGTGAAAACTCCTGGGTTATATGAAATCAAATTAAGGCAGTGCAACACAGGTTATATGCAAAAATCTGATGTAGTCCTGGAGTGAAGCAAGAAATATTTGACAGTAATTCCCAAGAAAAAGTTCTGTTACTTCTTTCAACACCTTCAGGAATATGTGCGTCTAAACTATTTTCATGCAAGTTTTCCAAGTTTGCATGTTTCCACATGTCATGCAAGAGCATCTTCAAGAAGAGGGATTCTGGTCCTTCTAACTCTAGGGCTATAGTGCCATGTTGCAGCCCTTTAAATTCTCTTTTGAGATACTGCAGCACTAGTTTCCCTCATTTTATTAAATAAGAATTAAGTTTCAGCTCTCTTAGGATTCCCAACTGTCGAAGATACTCCCTACCAGACTATTGTTATTTCTCTTCATCAATTTCTCTATTTCATGCTATCTAGTAAATTATTTGTTTATTTGTCACTACAGGGAAAAATCCTACATGTATTCTCCTTTTGGGGGTATCACAGCACTAGTTTCCCTCCGTCTATCACTTAAAAATCAAGTTTCAGTCTCTTGGGTCACCTATTTTCCTCTCTCCTCATTAACATTTGTACTTACTGCTGTCTAAAATCAATCCCCCCCGACCTCCCAGTTCACCCAAGGCCATATGACATACCTCCTCTCTCTTATAGTATTTAAGACACTGAACACCAAAAAGATGTCATATTTAAATTCATTTCACTGTGAGCAAAGAAGGCCAAGTATTTTACAATAACTAGGAATGATCATATAAATCTTTGTGGCTCAACATCGTACTACAATGAGCAAGCCACAACACCAGCATAGACCACATATATCCAGCGCATATTTACCCTGTGCAGCATTAGCACACAATCTTCTAACTCCTACTCTTATGAAACTAGCCTAATAATTTCTGCAACTGACTCACAGTAGGATTTATGTAGCTAGTTTAAGCAGAGTGTCTATAGAAACACTTACAAAATTTCAGCATTATATCAAAAAATGTATTCTGTATTCACATATAATGCACATTCACACCAAAAGGTAACAGCTAAAAAGCTTCTGAAGTCCAGATAAACATTAACCTTCATCACAATCTCAATCCTCCACTAGCTTGGTGCATTAGCCAATCAAATAAGCAGCCTAGACAAATCATGCTTTTAAATCTATGGTGTTAAATAAATTTTCATTTCCAATCTTCCATCCTTACCATAAATTTTCATCTGTTGTGATTCCATCCTGTAGAATTACCTCTGCAATTACTTATGTGTACCTCAATCACAAATCATTGAGGACTTTGGTGCTCACAAGTGTCAAATGATTCAACAACTCGAAAGCATAAGATTATTTTACAAAGAAGCTTTTTCTGATTCAGGGCAAGATTACGCTATGAAGAAACTCATCTCAATTCATGGACCAAATCTAGATGTAAAAAAGTAAAGTAACAAATAACATCTTACTAAATCATAAAACTTTGTGACTGTGAGTTTTTAGAAGAAACAGAAGAGAATAAGCTTCATTCTTATTAACTTAAATCATACCATGGATTACAAAGACACCTATATATATGAGATAGTACTAACTTATTCATAGTAACAAGATCCTTGATTGTAGGGATCTCATTACTGAACTTACCTAATCTGAATAAGGTAATACATATATTTAGGAATCCTATCTGATCTTATCTACATATCTAATCCATACATATATTTATCCGATCTTATCTAATTCCAACACTCCCCCTCAAGCTGGTAGGAAGATGTTCTTCATTCCCAGCTTGCTTGTATGACCATCAAACAGTGGTTTAGCCAATCCCTTTGTGAGAATATCTGCAACCTGCATTCTGGAAGATACAAATGGGATACATATCACTCCATTCTCCAGTTTTTCCTTAATAAAGTGCCTGTCCACCTCAACATGTTTAGTCCGGTCATGTTGCACCGGATTCTGAGCAATGCTTATAGCTGCCTTATTGTCACAAAAGCGACTTCATAGGACCGGTCATTATGCCTAAATCCACGAGAACCTTTCTCAACCATAACAACTCACAAATTCCATGTGCCATAGCTCTAAATTCAGCTTGCATACTGCCACCACATTCTGTTTCTTGCTCCTCCAAGTAACCAAATTGCCCCATATGTAAGTGCAATAGCCAGAAGTTGATCTTCTATCAGTCACTGAACCAGCCCAATCTGCATCAGTATAGGCTTCAACATCTCTCTTCTCATTCTTTACGAAGAGCAATCCATCGCCGGGGTTCACTTCAAGTACTTGAGAATCCTGAACACTGCATTCTCATGCTCCTGCCTTGGAGAATGCATAAACTGACTTACTAGGCTCACAGCAAATGCTATATCAGGTCTTGTATGGGATAGATATATGAGTTTCCCCACCAATCTCTGGTATCTGCCTCTATTAACCTGTTTTCCACTGATATCATCTCCTAGTTTTGCATTTGCCTCAATTGGAGTATCCACCGGTTTACACGCACTCATTCCTGTCTCTTTCAACAAATCTAAGATATACTTCCTCTGAGATACTACTATACCCTCGTGTGACCTAGCCACTTCCATTCCCAAAAAATACCTAAGTTGTCCAAGATCCTTGATTTCAAATTCTGTGGCCAACTTCTTAGATCAGTACTTTCTTCCTCATCATTGCACGT
The DNA here is from genome assembly GCA_020080225.1 of Gynochthodes officinalis. Lineage (NCBI taxonomy): Eukaryota > Viridiplantae > Streptophyta > Magnoliopsida > Gentianales > Rubiaceae > Gynochthodes > Gynochthodes officinalis. The sequence continues at coordinate 28,094,622 of CM034615.1, read as the reverse complement.
TAATATGATATCATCTACATATACTATCGGGATGGCAATCTTCCTCGCCTTTGACCTTTTACAGAAAGAGTATGATCAGAATGGGCCTGCTGATATCCCTGCCTTCTCACAAACCTTGTGAACCTATCAAACCAAGCCCTAGGACTTTGTTTAAGTCCATACAAGGACTTTTTTAGTCTGCACACCTGTGATCCAAACCCTTTCTCAAATCCTGGAGGTGCTTCCATATATACTTCTTCTTGAAGATCACCATGAAGAAATGCATTTTTGACATCCAACTGATTTAAAGGCCAGTTAAGATTAACAGCAAGTGACAATAGAACTCTCACTGTATTTAACTTAGCCACTGGAGAAAACGTTTCTGTGTAATCAATTCCATAGGTTTGTGTAAAACCTCTTGCCACTAACCTAGCCTTTCTTCTTTCAAGAGAACCATCAGCCTTGTACTTAATAGTAAATACCCACTTGCATCCAACTGGAACTTTGCCCTGGGGTAATAAGACTTTTTCCCAAGTAGCATTCTTCTCCAACGCCCTCATTTCCTCTAAGACAGCCTCCTTCCATTCTGGAACATCTAGAGCTTCTTTAATATTATTAGGAACTGTGAGTGTAGAGATTTGAGAGATAAAAGCAGAGTATGAAGGAGACAGTTTTCCATAGGATATAAAATTTGACAGAGGATATTTATGGTTTTTAGTGCAAGTTCTAACCCTTTTCTCGATGCAATAGGAAGGAAGTTACGAACATTTTCAGAAGTATTACCTGTTGCTTCTACTGTTTGATCTTGGGTTGATGGTGGATTCTCTCCCGGGACAGACTCTTGGAGATGCTGTTCAGGTGGAAGATCTTTCCCTTTTCTTGAGTACACAATACCCTTCCATCTTTCCTCATTCACTAGAGGACTAGGACTAAAAACAGGTCCTGGGGATTTATGCCCAGGTTCAGGTTCAGGTTCAGGTTCAGGTTTAGGTGGAGGATTAAATGGAGGATTAGGAAGAACAGAATCCTCAAAAATAGCATAGGAAGGATAGGAAGGTCTTTCAGATTTTTCAGATTTATGAGATTGCTCCCCCTGAATCTGAAATACCTGAGCTTCATGGAAGGTAACATCCATGGAGACAGGGATTTTCTGAGTGGAAGGATTGAAACATTTGTACCCTTTCTGTGTGTTTGAGAACCCAACAAATATACCCTTATGAGCCTTTGGATCTAATTTACCCCTATGAGGATCATGATTAGGATAAAAAACAGTACATCCAAAGACCTTAAGAGGCATGGTAGTGACAAGTCTAGACTGAGGGAATGCACAAAGAAGGTTGTGGTGGTGTTTGGCGAAGGGGTTTTGATGGAAGTCTATTGATGAGATAGGTAGAATGAAGTAAGGCTTCTCCCCAGAGATAGGATGGCACATGAGTGGTAAAAAGAAGAGCTCGGGTCATTTCTAGTAATTGCCGATTCTTTCTCTCAGCAAGGCCATTTTGTTGAGGAGTATATGCACAGGAATTTTGATGTACAATCCCTTTTTCAAGGAAGAACTTTTTAAGATGGTTGTTCACAAACTCTTTCCCCTGATCACTCCTAACTACCTGAATCCCAGTTTGAAATTGAGTGAGTACCATTTGGTAAAAAGATTGAAAGATAGCACTAACTTCACTCTTGTCTTTTAAAAGAAAAACCCAAGTAACCCTTGTGTGGTCATCAATAAAAGTTACAAACCATCGTTTTCGGATAAAGTTGAAACTTTAGATGGTCCCCAAACATCACTATGGATAAGAGTAAAAGGCGATTGGTTTGTATTGTTGTGGAAGATCTGAATCGTGAGGATGTTTTGCCAATGCACAAAACTCACCTTGAAAGAGTCGACTTTTATTGAGAAACAAACTTGGTAACAATTTTTTCATGTAGAGAACATTAGGGTGTCCTAGTCTATAGTGCCAAAGCAGCACTTTATTTTCAGAGACACCAGAAAGCCCTAATCTAGAATTAGCACAAAGAGCTGCCTCGGGAGCATGTGTATCAAGAAGGTATAAACCATCTACTTGTCTAGCAACTCCAATCCTCTTCCCCGAGATTGAATCCTGAAAAACACACCCAGAAGCAGAAAAGAGAATAGTGCAATTATGTTCTATTGCGAGCTTACTGATGGATAGTAAATTATAAGAGAGTTTAGGTACATGAAGGACATTTTTCAATATTAAAGAAGGAGTCAAAGGCACTGATCCTACTCCCATATAGGGAGAATATGAACCATCTGCCATTTTCACTTGTAGAGTGGTTCTACAAGGAGTATAGGTGGAAAAAAACTTGGAGTTTTCCTGTCATATGATCTGTGGCACCAGAATCTGATGCCCACACATCATTTTTTGCTGTACAAATGAGAGAAACGCTAGAGTGTTTACCTGTCTGAACTAGGTTTGAGGAAGGATTAGCAGAATTTTGGGTTTGGTATAACTTATAGAGGTGCTCAATCTGCTCCTTCATAGAAGAAAGATCTGCAAAGGAGATTCTTTGTTCTTTGTCGGATCTGAATTGCTAACTTGAAAGAACTGTTTCTACACAGATTTGTACTCACCAACCATTCTCTTAAGATTGGCTGGTTTACCATGTAATTTCAAGAGTTTCCTTGGTGTGGCCTAATTTCTTGCAGTGGTCACACCAAGGTCTGCTTTTTCTTGAGATCTCCTTCACCAACCCTTGCCACCAAAGCGGATCCTTCTACCTCTCCCTTGGATGAATCTTGGTTTCCCAGCATCACTTTTCGTCTTCCTTCTTCTCTTCTGACTTCTGCAAACACTTCTCTCATACTTGGTAATGGATGTTTTCCCAAAATTCTCCCTCTGACTTCATCTAGGTCCTTGTTCGGACACGCAAGGAAGACAAATATCCTCCCCTTTCTACTTTCTTCCTGTACCTTACCTTTGTCTCTGCATCTGTCCAACCTTCTTCTTCAAACAGATCTAATTCATGCCAAATTCCCACCATGTGGTTATAGTACTCAGTGACATTTCTTGCCCCTTGCTGCATTTTCCACAATTGAGAGTTTAGGTTATATAGATGTGAATGATCTACCATGTCCGAGTAAGTTTCCTTGTGATCTCCCGGACACTTCTTGCGATTGGAAGAAACATAAAGGACCTCCCAACACTTGCATCCATGGAGTTAATCAACCAGGACATGACCATGGAATTCTCACGAACTCCACCGGGCATATCTTGGATCATCTGTGGAGGGTCTGAAGTTTCTCGAAGAAGATAACCCATCTTCCCTCTCCCATTGATGGCTAATCGATTGATTGTGCCCAAGTAAGATAATTGGCTCCAACCACTTTACGAACAGTGACATTTTGAGTGATATTCTGGAATGATCCCTCTGTGAGAGCTTGAATGTTGCCCTCGGATGAGGATGTACCACTAGATGAATTAGTGGTAGAGGATGAAGATGAAGTTCCAGCCATAAAGGCTGCTTTGTAATCCATGGAAGAGCCTGAATGCTCTGATACCATGTGAGTTTTTAGAAGAAACAGAAGAGAATAAGCTTCATTCTTATTAACTTAAATCATACCATGGATTACAAAGACACCTATATATATGAGATAGTACTAACTTATTCATAGTAACAAGATCCTTGATTGTAGGGATCTCATTACTGAACTTACCTAATCTGAATAAGGTAATACATATATTTAGGAATCCTATCTGATCTTATCTACATATCTAATCCATACATATATTTATCCGATCTTATCTAATTCCAACAGTGACAAAGTAGACAAATCAGAGAATTGATACCACAAAATCCATTTTGCATGGACTAAAGCTTTGTGTGGATAATTATGGAAAAATTACAGAAATAGTACGTGACATTAATTGCATACATTTGAATCCTTCACGTTTACATGATGAAATCCAGTCCCTCACAAACTTAAAATGCAATGTTTTGGTCTTAATTCCATTTTAGGTCACTATGTTTACATAAATACATCACAATGAATTCTGCAATTGCAAGTGAGCAAAGTTTATCAGTTCGCAGGTGACCGGGCCATTTTGTGTGGATAAGAGTCTCAGAAATTTGGAAGGCCACTTTTGGTTTTATTTCGCCTCAGACTCTTTGCATCTAAAATGAAACTGTAAACTTCAAGTTTTCTATAAAAAAGACTGAGCCATTTTTGTTCCCAAGAAAGAAAAAAAAGGCTCTTCATTATGTGTATGATTGCAAACATATCACAGAAACAAAAGAAGAAAAACCAAAAACTTTCATGCAAACAGATAGCTCAGCATACTGGATGAGTGGCACCAATGGAGTGCTTCACGGCCTGTCCAGTAGCTTTGTTGATCAGTGCAAAGCTTGGAAATCCCTCTTCATCCTTCACTGTCGTACTATACTTCTCATCTTTGACCCAGTGCTGCAAAACCCAAGTCAATCAGAAATCACAAGAAACACCACTTAATGAATAGTGAATCACTTCCGTTAGTCAAAATTGAGTACAAAAGCTGAAAACTGAGTTCCCTCAACCATTCTTAACCTTTTCTCAACCTATTACGTAACTCCATCTTTCTTAACCTTTTCTCTCACTATTACATATCTTACGGCTTTAACTAACCTAGTTCAACAAAAGTAGTCAAAATTAGACAAGAATTACAAAATAATCTATCGGTTTTCTTAACCCAAAAAAGATTCAAATCGATTCTTCCGTTCCAAATTAAGAATCGCATCCTAAATTGCTACAATTTTTCAACTTCCATCCATTTTGCAACTTAAATAAGCTAGATTAAACAAAACTCAAGAATCATCCTTAACCATCCACTCTATAAAGGACATTAGTCATAACTAGGCGTCAATCAATCACCAAAAGAAAAACATTATTCCTTCCGCCAAACTAGAATTCCTCGTGAAACTTCCAATTTTTTGGAACCATAACCCAACTCCCCTCATAAGCCCGTTTAGCAATAAATAATAAACATTTCATTCCAAGCCATCCACCCTAGACAGGAAAGAGAATAAAAACTTACTTGAAAAGGGTCAGACGGATTCCCAAGAGCAAGAATAACCTTGCCATCACGAATGGAAAGAGAATAATTACTCTCAGCCTTACAATAAACTCTCACAGTAGGCTTATTAGTGATCTCTGGATTATAGGACCCGTGGGAATGGTGGTGAATGAAAGAAGGAAAGTGGGGATGATGGGGTTGGTGCGAAATATGCTCGACAAATGCGTTACCGGGAACTGCTGCTGGTGGTGGTGGTGGTGGTGGAGGATCATAAAAATCAGAACCCATACCGGGACGTGGATAATATGATCCCATTTCACCATAGGAGGGAGTATGATGAGAAGTATGGTGAACGTGGGCCACTTGAGGTGGTGGTGGCAGTGGTGGCTCGTTTTCGTAGAAGGGAGGTGGATATGGCTGTGCTGGTGGCGGATAGAATTCTCCTTCCCTGTTTGGGTCTTCATCACGGCGGTGATGGTGGTGGCGATGGGGGTTATGACCATGAGGAAAGTCCATTGACTTCGGGAAGTGTGGAGCCGTGGATCGTGGCAGGAGCACAATTCTGCAGAGTAAACACTAATATAAATATAAAATAAAGAAAAGATAAAAAGCGAAGGTGCGGTTGGTCGGTGCTCCTTGGCCCGCACGCAACACGATCACGGCCCACTGATGTGGGGCAATCCACATAAGGGTATCCCGGTAGCCCTGTAGTCAGCCATAGGGGTGTGTAATTTTCGAATTAATTCGAATATCCGACCTAATTCGAAAAATCGAATTCGAAAAAAATCGATTCGAATTTGATTTTCGAGTTTCGAATCGAGTTGAACTCGAAACCAATTAATTCGGTTTTTTGGTTAATTCGACTCGATCGAATTGATTCGGTTTGAAAACCGAAAACCGAATTTGGGGTATAATATATAATTTATTAATTTTATAGGTCCTTACTTGCAATTTTTTTTTTGCATTTTTCTTGTAGGGTTTCTCTCATTTGTCTCATTCGTTCTTTTCTTTCTGTCGCCCCCATCTGGGCCATCTCTCAATTCTATCTCCTTCTTTGAGTTCTTTCTCCCTGATTTCGTCTTCTTCTTTCCTCAATCATCACTTCAGGCTACAACCAACAAAACAACCCCTTGGCTTCGGTTGGCATGAATTTATTAAAGACCGTTTCTATTTAGTCGTCTTTTGTCGATGAACAAAGATCCCAGAATCCTAAACTGAACAAAAATCCGAGGCTGTGATGATATTTCCTCCTCTAAGTCGAACGTCGGTGAGTGAGTTTTGGAGCTAGCCCGTATCTTGGCTGGGCAAAATCTCAAGTGGGTTTTTGCAGCCATGCCGGGATTAGCCTTTTTCTCTTTGATCTAAACGCAGATCTAAGCCTACCCTTTTCGATTGTTTTTTCCTTATATATTTACTTAGTTTTTGGTGCTGATTTTTGTTTGATGTCTCATGATTCTTGGTTTCTTGGTTTCAATTGCAAATTTGGTATTTGATTTTTCATTTCTTGGTTTGGAATTCAACCGAATTAATTCGGTCAGACCCCTGAACCGAACGAAAATCTGAGGCTATGATGATATTTTCTCCTCTAAGTCGAATGTTGGTGAGTGAGATTTGGAGCTAGCCCGTATCTTGGCTAGGCAAAATCTCAAGTGGGATTTTGCAGCCATGCTGGGATTAGCCTTTTTCTCTGATCTAAAGGCTGAGCCTGCCCTTTTCGAATTTTTTTCCTTGAAAATATATTTACTGGTGCTGATTTCTGTTTGATGTCTCTTGATTCTTGGGAATTTTTTTCCTTGAAAATATATTTACTAGTGTTGATTTCTGTTTGATGTCTCGATTCTTGGTTTTTTGGTTTCAATTGCAAATTTGGTATTTGATTTTTGGTTTTTGGTTTGGAATTCGACCGAATTAATTCGGTTAATCGGTTAAGCAATTTGAAACCGAATTCAGATCGATTCGAATCGAAAACCGAAAATCGAATTCGGTCAGTTTCAATTCGAATTTTGATCAAATTCGGTTCGGTTCGGTTATCGAATTCAGCCTTGAAAATTGTCAACCCGAACAAACCGAAAACCGAGAAAACCGACCGATTTGCACCCCTAGTCAGCCGTGGTCACGCCACATTAATATCACATCAGTGTTATATTAGTTTTTGACCAAGCTAATATTATTCATGTAATTATTATAAAAAAATGACTCATATTAGTTGGTCTAGTCTACATTATTCACGTAGCTATTATCAGTTTTTTTTACGTTAATAATATAATTTTAATAATTTTTTAGGTCATTAGTAAAAATATTTTTTGGCAAATAAATTTACATTACATTAAATTTAAAATTTAATAATATACGTAAAACATAAAATTAAATATTCTAAATTAAATATGAAATACATAAAACAATTAATGGAAAATAAATTTACATTACATTAAAATTAAAATTTAATAATAAACATGAAAATAAATACTCTAAATTAAATATGAAATACAAAAAATAATTAATGAAAAATAAATTAACATTACATTAAAATTTAAATTTAGTAATAAACTTAAAACATGAAAATAAATACTCTAAATTAAATACTAAAACATAATAAATAAATTACTACTACATCCCTAAAACATATGGTGAGTGCGTTTCGAAACATATGTTGACATATTTTTATTGATGTTGACCTTCATGTTGACATATTTAATGTCGAATAAATATGAGAATATATCAAAAAAATATCCAAAAAAATGTCGAAAAATGTCAAATATGTCAAAAAATAAGTCAAAAACATGAATAATTTCGGTGTTCAACATGCACTTGATCATTTTCTCGTCACTTCTCTTCCAATCCAATTTTTCTTTACGTTCTTGCACTGGGGAAGTACCAATCTATCTGCAAAAAGATTGACCATGAATTCCTTCATCATGAATTTAGGTCTTTTGGTGATTAATTTGTCTTTTCCCATCCCAATTCCATACCGGTCCTCTGCACCTCTACGTGATCAAGAATTAGATTTTTCTGTCTGCTATTGATACAAACGATTACGGATTATGTGAAATAGGATGTTAAATCGATGAAGGATGAAGAAGAATCAGAAAATTCAAACAGCAACGAGAGAGTGAAGTGAAACGATGAAGTGAAGAAGAAGATCATTTGAGTCTTTTCGCCTTAAAAAGTGCTATATTTGCAAGGGTTTTGTTAGTAGTGCTATATTTGCAAATGTCTTTGCAAAAAGTGCTATTTTTGCAAATTTCCCGTGTTAGATGGGCGAATAAAGAGTCTACTTGAGAGATACAAGGGAAATTTGCAAAAATAGCACTTTTTGGCATGATATTTGCAAATATAACATTCCTAAAAAAACCCTTGCAATTATAGCACTTTTGAAGGCGAAAAGACTCAAATGACATTCTTCTTCACTTCATTGTTTCACTTCACTCTACCGTTATTCGAATTTTCTTATTCTTCTTCATCTTTCATCGGTTTAACATCCTATTGCACACAATCAGTAATCGTTTACATCACTAGCAGAGGGAAAAATCTAATTCTTGAGCACGTAAGGTGCAGAAGACCGGTATGGAATTGGGGTAGGAAAAGACAAATTAATCCTCAAAATACCTAAATTCATGATAAAGAAATTCATGGGTAATTTTTTTGCAAATGAATTGGTACTTCCCCCATTCAAGAACGTAAATTGGAAGAGAAGTGATGAGAAAATAATCAAGGGCATGTCGAACACCTAAATTATCCATGTTTTTGACATATTTTGACACTTTTTTGACATTTTTTTGACATTTTTTCACATTTATTCGACATTAAATATGTCGACATGGATATCGACGTCGACAAAAATACGTCGACATAAACCCAGAGATTTCAAAAATCCACTGCCGCAATCCGCAGTCAAATCAGAATCGGCATTGATCGAAGAAAGCCTAGCTGTGGAGAAACTCTGCCGCGAATTAAAACTCATAGGCCTCCCCAACACAGCTCCCTCGAGCCCTACCGCTTCACAGTCGAATTCGCACAATCTCGATCGACCAAAACTGGAACAATGCAGCACAACGGGTTCATCTTATCATTAAAGGATTTGCTGAAATCGCAAAATGCCAAAGAGAAACAGGAGCTACGATCTCTGAAACGGTGTTGTCTGATGAGTGACGAAGAAGTCATGCACCCGATCGGAGAACGATTGGGCGATGGGGATGATGAGAATTCCAAAGGATTTGGGATATGACATAAGATTTCGTTTTGGGTATTTAAGACTAGAAAAAAAAATCATATTGAGTAATTAGTGGTCGTGAGGTGTATGTAAATGTAGTGGGAGAAAGTGCGGGTGATGAGTGATGGATGAAGTGAATTATGAGTATAAGTTAGTGTTTTTTCTGAAATTTCTGGGTTTTTCTGAATTGGACGTCGCGAGTGGATTTCTGAATTCCGTTGATATATTTTTGTGTTTTGTGTTTCATGTTGACATATTTTTGTCGACGTCGATATTCATGTCGACATATTTAATGTCAAATAAATGTGAAAAAATGTTAAAAAAATGTTGAAAAGTGTCAAAAAAATGTCAAAATATGTCGAAAACATAGATAATTTAGGTGTTCAACATGCCCTTAATCATTTTCTTGTCACTTCTCTTCCAATCCAATTTTTCTTTACATTCTTGAACTGGGGAAGTACCAATTCATCTGCAAAAAGATTGCCCATGAATTTCTTCATCATGAATTTAGGTCTTTTGGTGAGTAATTTGCCTTTTCCTACCCCAATTTCATATCGGTCCTCTGCACCCTATGTGCTCAAGAATTAGATTTTTCCCTCTGGTATTGATGCAAACGATTATAGATTGTGTGAAATATGATGTTAAATCGATGAAAGATGAAGAAGAATAAGAAAATTCAAACAACGGTAGAGTGAAGTGAACTGATGAAGCGAAGAAGAAGGTCATCTGAGTCTTTTCACCTTCAAAAGTGATATATTTGCAAGGGTTTTTTTAGAAATGTTATATTTGCAAATATCATGCCAAAAAGCGCTATTTTTGCAAATTTCCCGAGATACAAGGGTGTTCGGGTGAGGGGTTGGGGGATGAAATGGAAATAAAATGATTTTTGATATTTAATTGGAATGTATCATTTTATGAATAGTATTTTTAAATATTAAAATTGAGATATTTTTATTTTTTCTATTTTAGGGGTATGAAAGTGATTTTCATAAAAAAAAATTATGAATCAATGCTGTAGAAGTAATGCTTTATATATTTGAAAGAATTATTATTATTATTATTATTGTTATTATTATTCTCCAACACAAATCAACCAACACAATAATAATGAAAAAATCTATTATTATTCCTCACTATTATCTTTCCTATTTCCTTTCCTGAACCAAGTGCCCTCTAAGAGCTTTTTTACTTCGATGTTGTCTTTTAATAATAATTAAATAAATATTTATATTTTTAAAAGTGTTTTCAAAATATTGAAATTGGTATTTGAGTTATTTACTTTCAACTTTAAAAAAAAAAAGATTTACTAATTCTGCCTTGTCTTCTACCCCTTCCCAATAACCCCCATTCCCCATGCCCCTCACCCCTGAGGCAGAAGCCCTTTCCTACCTTGACCCCCTTCCCGATCCCTCTCCCTTAGCTTCTATCCCTTCTTGGCAGCCTCCTTTGCCCCTGCACCCCAGCCCCCCAACCCTTTCCCTCCGCACCCCCACCCTTGCCAAAACCCTTTCCCTTTGCAAACCACCCCAACCTCCACTAGACCTCGCCAACCTCCATTTTATACCAAAAGTAGAAAAGAAAAGAAAAAAATAGAAGGAGAAAAAATTTGACAAAGGTAAATTATTTTTGTAGTATAAATTATTCATATAAAATGTTTTTATTTTGTAATGCATTGCGAATATTGTATGATTATTGGAATGATTTGCTGTAAATAATAGTTTTGTTGTGAGTATTGTATGATTATTAAAATGATTTGTTGTGAATAATGGTATTGTTGACCATGAAGTTGGCTAGAAAATTATGGTTAAATTTGATGTAATATGATTGTGAATATATTTGATTGAATGTTAAGTGATTGACAAAATGAATGGAAAAAGTTTTTGTACTATTTGTGGTAGAATGCAACAAAAGAAGGCGTAAGACGTGATTTTACTATATTCATGGTTGAAAGTTATGGGTTTGCTTGTTTTAAATTATACTATATGCTCATGAAAATTTAGAAAATTCATATTTTTAAATGATTACTGAAAACTCTGATTGCTTAAGTGATGATAATTTTGTTTTATTGATATCTTGTAAAATATAAATAAGAAAAATGATCATGTAAGACTTTTGTTATATTGGGACAGAGAAATAATTAGTGTGAATGGGTCCTAATACAGTATTAGTCTAAAATAGTGTATTATCGTGAATCATAAAATTAGATTGATAAAACTTTTGGAAAGTTTGCATCAAGTTACTGGATTGATGCAAGGCAATATAGGATAAAGTTGATGAGTCACTATCATGTTAGCATCGTCCCTTATGTAATCATGTACATATATGTTCTAGTGGAGGATGATGATATGTTGAAGGAGATATGCATTCCAACGACATTTTCATCCCTTAATGTCGTCAAGTTGTACATAAGTCAAGAATCTATTTCTAATTACTTTGATTCTAGGAACAATATATCATTTATTCCTCAAACAAGTAGTGGATCATTCATTCAACTGCTAAACAGTAGAGGTGAAGAGGGGACTCTTAGCGATCCATCATGCCATTATGGTGCATTCATATCGAATTATATGAGTTTGCCACTACAAAATACTGTATCGGGTCCTTCTTTTGTCTACAGGGGTCTAAGTGGTGCCAATTTGAACAAGTAAAACTTTATGAATGACATGGGCTTACCATTACAAAGGATTATTCCAGGATCTTCTCATTTCCATGAGGGACCAAGTGGTATAACTTTAAATGAGTGAATTTATATTTTTGAACCAAGTGAGCAAGCTATAAATTACTTACTATTTGCAAGCACAAGTGATGATGTGTGTCATTATGATAATCTAATAGAGAATTTGGTAGACATGTTGGTTCATCTGACGACTGTGATGAGGAGCATGAATTAGATGGTAGTGAACGTGATGGAGCGACTTTGAACCCAAAAATTGTCTTTATTATGATAGAACAATGACTTATATTCGATTTTACTCCAAAATTTGTGATGAAAACATTTTATGATAGACAAGTTCGATGATTTACCAGTGTGGGTTGATGATGGAACTTTGGAATTAGAGGTTGGAATAGTTTTTTGAACCAAAAAAAGGGTACAACATGCGGTTAAATGTTAGTCTATTCAAATATATAGGTATTTCAAAGTGCATGAAAGTACCTCTACTGTTTGGTTTGTCTGATGTCTTTATTATGAAAACAAAAATTGTTTATAGAGAGTTCATGCAAAAATAAATAAGTAACATGGTTTCTTCGAGATTACAAAGATATACTTGAAACACATGTGCTTCCCTGATGTACAACCAGAGGATTATCCAAATTTGGATTGTGGCATGGTTAGTCGTATGGTTCAAAACAATATTAAAGATAATGCTTTTTAAATGGTCCTCGATATAATCGAGAATATGCACTCTCTTGGGGTGAACATATTGTATAAGAAGGCTTGGTTAGAAATAAGGAAAGCTATTAAGATAGTGAATGGCAGTTGAGAGTCATCATACACTATATTGTCAAAATTTTTACTTGCACTTCAATTTTACAATCCGACATAATTGTAGAGTGAAGACACATTGAAAACAACATTAAAGATTTTAACATTTTCAAATCAATGTTCTGGGCCCTTAAGCCTTGTATTGATGGTTTCAGATACTGTCGTCCCATGATTAGTATTGATAAAGCATTTCAATACAGGAAACACAAGGAGAAAATTCTTATTGTAGTAAGTGCTGATATAGTCGAACATATTTTTCCCCTAACTTTTGCTATTGTTGATGAGAAAATCTTGACAAATTTGTTGTGGTTTTATATATTTATCACGACATGTTATTTGCGCCCGTGAAAGGATTTGCTTGATTTCAAATCAAGTAAAAAGAATAATGTGAGTAGTTGAGAACAACCACGAGTTACAACTATAATTTGTTTGTCACAGATTTTGTTTGCAGCATATCAAAGCTACCTTTAGTGCTTACTTCAAAAAAAATGCTTTGACAGAGTTAAAGCACTAGGCTACTTGTTCACACTAGTGGAGAAAATTTGCTCAAATAATGGATTTAATTCAAGAACTGAAGGAAAACGCACATAAATGGCTGACCGACATTCCTTTTGAGAAATGGGCACTGTACTATGATGGTGGGATCTGGTATGATTTAATGACCACCAATCGCTCTGCAAAATGGTGTTAGGAAGTTACATATCACCGTTTGTGTGCAAGCGACTTTTTGTAAGATAGTAAAATATTTTGATTTGTATCGAATCAACGCCAACAAACATGTTGCTAATGAAAACCCATGGCAACCAAATGTGCTTAAAAAGTTTCTTCAAAATGAGTAGAAGTTCAAATATCACTAGGTCAAAGTGTGGAAAGAAGGATTGTATCAAGTTACCACTAAGGAACATAGTGATGAAGGAGGTAATGTGCATACAATATATCTTAACAATCGCACTTATATGTGTTACAAGTTTGAAATCTACAAACTTTCTCGCTCGCATGTGTTGGATTATACTCTAAGGACCAATCATGTAATGATGGTTTTGGCATATATTGTATCATAACACTTTTAATTTATGGCAATTTGTTATAATTATGTTTAATTCTTTAATTGCGTATTATGAATAAATATAATAATGTCCCAAGAATTTAATTATTCTAAAATTATCCCTAGTCAAATATTATCATTAATGGGACAATGATAATGCATTAAGACTAGTATGTATAGTGACTGATATCATGTGTCATAATATGAGATATTAAGTCAACACATAGGTACATGTTAAAGAACTATGTATTGGATCGACCTGCCATGAGAAATGCTATATGGATTATTATATAAAGTGTCATGAGCATATCTCATAGTGATGATGATGTAAATCATCCTTAGACTTGAGGTCATCAGAGATCCCAACATGAAGAATTGCATATTTTGATACTACCAAATGTTACCCGTAACAGGGTGAACTATAAAAATAGCAATTGGATATGCAATGAATCATGTAGTGGGATGTTGAGTGATCAAGAGAGGATTTGCCCCTCCTATATAATGAGAGTGATATCTTTGAACCCCTTGATTGAGTGAAATCATAAAATGCATAGCCATGCTCAAATGAGTCGATATGTGATATCGGACTCATTTGTTTATATGAGTCTACTTGGAAATCAAGAAACGCAAAGATTGAACTATGCGAGCGTGATACATTCCACAGCTCGTGTTCAATCAAGATATCTACGGCGAAAAGATTGAATTACATGGTAGCATCTATCACAAGATAAATAATGTTGAATTACTAACATTCTTATAACTTAGGTAACTTTGATGTATTGCTAGATACCACCGCTTACTGCTTATGGCATAAAATAGATTTTATGTTATGGCCAACGTTATGAGAATCTATTGGGTCACACACTTAGATTATATCAAAAAAGAGTGTAAAATTCATATGATGAATTTTGGTTAAATTTAAGAATCCTAATGTGAGTAGGACTCTATAGAGTTTTCCGGTTTAAAACAGTATTCGAATTAAAGAATAAAAGAATTTGGATTTTAGTAATGAATCCAAAACAATTTTTGATTTATTAATTAATTAAAATTTGAATTTAGCAAGTCCATATTAGAATGGGATTCTTGTTTAGGCAACCAATAGATTTATGGAATCTATAAATCCTATGCAGATTAGAATGTGGTAAGAGTTTTACCCTAATTTACATCTATATATATTGGGATTTTTTGAGCAGCCACAACACATGAAAACAAAAAAAGAGCGTGCCTTCTTCTCGACGTGAAACACAAGAAAAACCAGTAGCTTTTCTTTTGAAGCAAATCCGTCCTCTTGAAGAAGAAAAACCGAACATTGTTCTTGTTCAAAAAAGAAATCCTTTGACCTTTTCTTGAGAAGAAAAACAGCCGCCATTCTTTTCAAGAAAACAAGAAACTCTATGGCTGTTCTTTAGAGAAAAACAGCCCCAACTTCTTGTTAGAAAAATAAGAAGAAAACCAAAAGTGCTTAACTGAATTTTTGAGAAACCGAAAACAGAATTTTGAAGCTAGTAGTTCCGGGTTTTGCTGCTCATTTTTCTAGTTATTTGTGTGATAATAACTAGAGGTTTGGAATGATCGTGTGGATACCATAAAGGTAAGACTGAATTGGTTTTGCTGTTGATTCGACAAATAACCGTCTTCACAAAACAACTCTATTGGTTCTATCGATACTAACAAGGTACAAGCCTAAACTCCGATTTGATATCATTTCATTTAGATCTTGGAGGAAACCAAAATTTTAAAATTTTGCTACATGATGTACTTGGTTTCCTACAGCATGTGGTGAAGATTTGTGAGAGAATTGAAAGGGTATTTTTAGTACTTGTTAATAGCTGTACACGTCGCAAAAAATGGTTGAAACATACTCTGCCAACTTCTACCTTATGCCT
This sequence comes from Gynochthodes officinalis, assembly GCA_020080225.1. Taxonomy (NCBI): domain Eukaryota; kingdom Viridiplantae; phylum Streptophyta; class Magnoliopsida; order Gentianales; family Rubiaceae; genus Gynochthodes; species Gynochthodes officinalis. The sequence continues at coordinate 28,079,009 of CM034615.1, read as the reverse complement.
CATGAAAATTATTGGCCACTTGCACCTTTTCATCTGGTGACAAATTGAAATCATATTAATGATCAACTTGGTCATCCAAGGTTCACCAGTATAAAAAAAAAGAAATGAATCAGCCCTAAAGATAGAGGTGCAAGGTATTTAGAGAAAATAAACATAATATAAAAGTGTGTCCAAATATAAATAGGCTTAGGGATAGGATGGCCATGCATCTGTAATATGGTGCAACAGATTTTGATTTGATTGTTGTTTAGGGTTTTATGTAATTTTGGTATTTAAATTTAGGGTAAATTACATCTACTACCCCTATGGTTCGTGTAAATTAACAATCGAACCCCGAGATTTGGTAAAACTACCAATACCCCCTTAAGGGGGCTAAATGTTATGAATTTAGTTGATTAAAGAGGCTAAATGTTATGAATTTATCAAATTTAAGGGAGTATTGGTAATTTCTCATATCTCGGGTTTTGATTGGTAATTTTTACAAACTACAGGGGTAGTAGATGTAATTTACCCTTAAATTTAAAAATAACATTGGTGAATGACATTGTTTAAGGAATTTCTACTCTATTGATTGTGTATATGATATTATTGTATTTAAATTTATATGCCTTTTCATATTGATAGTACGATTCATGCACTATTAGGAAATGCAGTTTTGTTATTCAATTATTTTTTTTAATATTATGTACAAAACAATCGTTAATATACTTAATTTTAAATATATCTTTTAGGTGATAGAGGGTAAGAATATTTCATATAGATTGTCACGTTTGTACTCAGGATCTTGGAGGCTAAATGTATTAATGTTATAGTTAGTTCACCTGTCAGAGATTGTTTAGAAAGACCCTAATACCCTCCCATTGAAAATACATAAGTCAGATTTTGAGTTTTGTAGAGCCATTAGAGTGCAGGCCATCCTATTTCGAGTAGGATTTTATGGTGTATATATGACAGGGTCGATGTAGATAGATCATTAATTGATTACGACATTGATAGATAGATAGCAACAAGAGACTCACATCTTTCACCTCTTAGTAGGTGAAACGACCATGACGTTACAAGATGTCATAGTATTGTGAGATTTACTAGTAAATGGAGATGCAGCGGTCTGTCCAGACTCTAGCCACATAATTATCTAGTGGCAGGCTATTTGTCTAGAATTGTTGGATTATATGTCGTCTCCTAAGAATTTTGATGGAGATCAATTGAAGTTAAAGAGTATCTTCATGCATTTAGAATTTTGCTCTCTCATGCCTAAAACCACAGATGTTGAGGTTTTACAACATGCTAAATGCCGGATGCTACAAATTATTAGATCTATTATGGGTGATAAGTTAGACACTAAGATCAAACTGTTGTACTAGGTATTCTTAAAAGACATTGATTGTGCATCAAAATATAGTCGAGATAGCACTATTTTAGCTTTTTCATATAAAGCATTGTATCGGGCGTCACAAATAAGTATGGCTGGGATTTGTGGCCCATTATGCATTCTGCAATTATGGGCAAAGGAGAGACTACCAATGTTCAAACCACAACATTATGTGGGGACTCAGCCCATTTTGATTTTCTCTGATATGCCTAATGGATCTTGAGACTACATGTGCGTTTTCCTATTTCTGAATCCAACATTTGTCATTTTTTCTCCTTGTATCTTATATTCTATATTGACATGCCTAATTTATAGCAAGTGGAACACGGATTTAAGTTTTGTCGGGTTGGTTCCCATGTGCTGCGTATGTATCGAGATCGATTGGACTATTCATGAGAATGATGTAAGTAATATAGCATTGATCCTTATTTGTTTTATTCTTTGAAAAACTTACATTTACTGGAATGATAATTATAATTGTCTTTTGTTACAATTTATTTGGCAACCTTATTCAGACAAGAATCTACATCAATTGCCAGATTATTGTCAGATTAAATATCCCGCTTATTAGTTTTGTGATGTGTATCGGAATTTGGCCTAAAACCCAATAGCTCTTGTTATATATATCAGACCTTGGTTTTTGGCCTAGTGATGTATGAACTCGGGCTACACCAAAACCACACCAATCATGTGGGATCTCGGACTACACTAACAATGTGGGAACTTGGCAGCCTAAACTTGTCCATAAGCAGCTAGCAGCATGCGACATTTGAGGAAAACTATTACAACGTGGCTGGCCGTTACAACATGCCTCGTAGATCTTAGAGGTAAGATATATATACTCAATTGAGTTGCCAGGTAAAAATGGAAGAACCCTAATTTTTTGTTATTCTTCTATTCTAAACGGGATTTCCCAGAAACACTCTCTAACTTACGCAATGAAGCCTCTTCTTCGGAGAACCACTTTGGGATCTGTTTTGCATGTGTTCATGATTGAAGTGTTTGCAACTCTGCAAATTGTATTGGCTAGATCAGGTTGCAGATTACACCTTCATTAATTGGTGCCGTCTGAGGGGATCTTTTTGAAATTGTTTCCTGAAAAGTATATCCACATACTCATTTTTCGATATGAAAAATGGTGGATACTCGTTCTTGTGGTTGCAAACAAATCGACAACACAAGTCTAAGAGAAAAGAGGCCTAATTGTTCTAGCACTGTTGGCGGTGGCAATTTGCACTTGGAGGCATACCAAAGAGATCTAAACAACCCTTTGGCCACGAAAGTGAATGTTCATCTCATATTGCTTCAAATCATGATCATACATCTTGAGTTGGCTTCCAAGACTTCTTAAATTCTTCTTTGACTGAATTTTTCATGGTCGAATTTTCGTCTTTCTATGCCTCAAAACAGATGCTTGACCATTGAATTTGAAGTCTTCAACACTTAACTACGTGAATAATTGTTGGCTGGATTTGGACCAACTTTGGACTAAAATTGATTTTTGACTTGGATAAGATACACACTTGAACTTGGACCTTCGCTTCATTGAATTGGATGGAAGTGAGGGCCAAGTTCGCATCTCTAACCGTAGAGTTCACATATTCGACTCCAAGTTCGCATCTTTGAGTTAAGTCCAGAACTTCGACTTTGACTTTGCATCTTTGAGTCGAAGGTCGGGAAGTTTGAGCCGCGCATCTTTGAGTTGAAGGTAGGGAAGTGATGTGAACTCGGCCCTGACTTTCTGACCTTCGACTCAAAGATGTGCAGTGCAGACTTCCTGACCTGCGGTGCTGACTTTCCAACCTTCGACTCACACTTCCCGACCTTCGAGCGAAGATGGGAACTCTGCGAGCGAAGATGCGAACTCTGCGAGTGAAGATGCGAACTTTGCGACTAGAGCTGCAAACTTGGCCCCAAACTTTTCATCCAATTCCATGGAGCGAAGGTCCAAATTCAAGTATGCATCTTATCTAAGTCAAAGATCAATTTTAGTCCAAAGTTGGTCCAAATTTCAGCCAATAATTATTCACGTAGTCAAGTGTTGAAGACTTCAAATTTCATAGTCAATCATCCATTTTGAGGCATTAAAAGACGAAATTCAGCCTTGGAAAATTCAATCAAAGGAGTATTAATGAAATCTTGGAAGCCAACTCAAGATGCATGAACCTCCTTATTCTAACACTTAGTCAACGTACCATTCCAATAAACCTTGATTTCAACCAACATGTCATCTAGAATTATGTGTAATTAATATATTAAAATGCAGAATTTTTATTAGTCTTGTCTAGAAGTTAGAAAGTCAAATTATTATTTATTTCTTCTAGACTAAGATATTTAGAATTTATTTTTAAGACTTATTTTAGCCTATAAATGGGCATCTTTGTACTACTTTGAAAACAAGTTTGAATAATAGAAATTGTGAATTTATCTCATTTGGTTCTTTAAGAACTTAGAACTTATCAAGTTCTCCTTGGAGACTTGTAGCGTTCATACAAACTTATCAAGCAATTTTTAGTGTAATTGGTTGTGGCGTTTTTATATCAAGTTTTCTATTTATTTCATAAGTAGTGGGTTACGATTTACACCATCCCAGTCTAAGCTTCCCTTAAACATATTCCGGGCAACTTCTAAGTGTTTCCGATCCTACTGATTGTGAATCATATCATCTGGGTTGAAATCACATCATTTGGTATCAGAACCATCTCTAAGGGCTGTATATCTAGTCGCCATCTCTAAGGGCTGCATATCCTTGTTTTCCTTTTTATATTTTTATCCTTCCTTAATTTTTGACTTTCTTGAGATTCAAAATTCACATTTTTGTTAGTGGGTTTTGTCACAGGTTGGTAAGGTTCCTAGCAGTGAGTTTGGAATTTTAAGGAATCACTTTCTCATCTCCACTTCTATTTTTATTACATAAACAAAAAATTTCTGGCTGAATATTAAAAAAAAAAAGTGCTGGCCGAGAATATATATATATATATATATATATATATATATATATATATATATATATAAAGAAAAAAATAGAAGAAGTGGATACAAAATTTCCTTTCCTAAAGTTGTGATCTAATTTTTTCTTTTGTTATCCAGGTTGCCAAAAGAATCATCAATAAGTTCTTCTCAACCAACCTTGATCTAAATTTCCATTGATCATCTAGTTCATTATTTCTTAATTTTGTTTGTTCTTCAATTTGTTTCCTACTCTAATTCTTGATATATTCATTGTTCATAGTTCTCTTATCTTTGATTTGTCATATTTTCTTGGTATTCATCTTCACAATTTAAGAACATAAAAATTGATTGATAAATTTAGTTGTGAAAGTCTCTTTCTCCCTTGGTAATTGTTCAGTTCCGTAAAAACCTTAAACGAGAAAACAAGAGTGTGAGTGGAGTGAATATTGTTTGTGAGGATTTTTTTTTTTTGGCAAGATTTTCAGAAATATCTCACCATTCTAATGAGGAAAATCATCCACAAAACTTACAAATCGAAGCCTTGATGGGAGAAATGAAAAGATTGCTACGGCAAGAACTTGAACCCTTGCATGAAAGAATTGATCAATTGGAGGAAGAATCTCAAATGGCTTGTTCCCACACCTTCAACATCTGAAGAAGGCGAAAAACACAAGGGGTGGAAGATGAAGAGCTTGATGAAGTAGATGATGAGTTTGATAAGGAATCTTTTGGACACACTAGAAGATTAACTTGGAGGAGACAAAAAGAAGATAACAATCTTAATGCCATCAAGATGAAAATTCCTCCTTTTCATGGCAGATCCGACCCGAAAGCTTACATTGAGTGGGAGAAAAAGATGGAGTTCGTGTTTGATTGTCACCAATATTTCGACTTCAAAAAGGTAAAACTTGCTGTCATTGAGTTTTCCAATTATGCACTAACATGGTGGGATCAATTGGTGCTAAGTAGGAGAAGAAATGGTGAAAGATCTGTTGAAACTTAGGAAGAAATGAAAGCAATAATGTGAAAGAGATTTGTGCCTAGTTACTATTACAGAGACCTTTACAATAAGCTTCAAGGGCTTAAGTAAGGAAGCCGAAACGTGGAAAATTATTTCAAAGAAATGGAGGTTGCGATGATAAGAGCCAATGTAGAAGAAGAACGAGAAGCCACAATGGCTAGATTCCTGAATGGACTGAACTGAGACATTCAAGACCAAGTTGAGATGTACCATTATGTGGAGTTACAGGATATGGTACATACGGCTATCAAAGTAGAGCAACAACTCAAAAAATGAGATACTGTGGGTCAAAGTACTTAGAAGACGAGTACTCTAAAGAAGGAGGAACAACCTATGACTTCCTTGAAGTCAGCCAAGATGACTCCAAAGGAGACGACTTCAAAAGGTAACAATGATCCTTCTACCTCTCGAACTCGTGACATTAGATGTTTTAAATGTCAAGGCAAGGGACACATCGCAAGCCAATGTCCGAACAAGCTTGCAATGATCATAAGGGATGATGAAGAGTACGAGACGGAAGAGGATGATGAATTCGACTCCATGCCAGCTCTTGTTGAATCGGATGAGAAGGAGCTAATCCAAGGTGAGCTATTGGTTACGAAGCGAGTTCTTAGTGTGCAAGTCATGGAAGACGAAGCGGCACAAAGAGAAAACATTTTCCACACCCGATGCTACGTTAATGGAAATGTTTGTAGTCTAAGTTGTACTAATGTGGCTAGTAACTCCATGGTCGAAAAGTTAGGTTTGCCAATCATCAAGCATCAGAAGCCATACAAGCTCCAATGGCTTAATGATTATGGAGAAGTCTAAGTTTCCAAACAAGTGAACTTGCCATTTCACATTAGGAAGTATGAGAATGAGGTGATTTGTGATGTGGTTCCTATGCAAGCAAGCCATTTGTTGTTGGGAAAGCCATGGCAATACGACAGACGAGTCCGACATGATGGTTTCACTAACAAATATTCTTTTGTTCATAATCAAAGAAATGTAACTCTTGTTCCTATGACTCCTAATCAAATCTATGAAGATCAAATGAGGTTACAAGAAGATGCAAAAAAAAAAAAAAAAAGTAAGCAGAAGAAAGAGGAAGAGAAAAAGAAAAATGAAAAAGAGTTGAGTGACAAAACAAAGATTGAAAAGAACAATGAGAGAAAAGAAACATTCATTCTAAGTGAAAAGGAAAAATTCTGTGTGTTTGCCAAAAAAAAAGAGATCCGAAGTGCTTTAAATTCTCAACGTCCTTTTGTACTGATTTTGTTTAAAGAGGCTCATTTGAGTACTAACGACTTGTCCGGTGAACTACCGAGCATTATTGTATCTATTTTGCAGGACTTTGAAGATATATTTCCAGAAGAAGTTCCGAAGGGATTGCCACCACTTCATGGTATTGAACACCAAATTGACTTCGTCCCAGGAGCTTCCATTCCAATTGAACCTGCTTATAGAACAAGTCCCGAAGAGACTAAAAAACTTCAAAGACAAATTGAAGACTTGTTGAACAAAGGTTGGGTTTGAAAGAACATGAGTCCGTGTGTTGTACCAGTCCTATTGGTACCACAGAAAGATGGGTCGTAGAGGATGTGCATAGACTGTTGAGCCATGAACAACATAACAGTAAAATATCACCATCTAATTCCTCGATTAGACAATTTATTTGATGAATTATGTGGTTCAATTGTGTTTTCCAAAATTGATTTGAAAAGTGGTTACCATCAAATTAGGATGAAAATAGGTGATGAATGGAAAACTTCTTTTAAAACAAAACATGGATTGTATGAATGGTTAGTAATGCCTTTCGGCTTAACTAATGCACCAAGTACTTTTTTTGCGCTTGATGAATCATGTTTTGAGAAAATTCATTAGAAATTTTGTGGTTTTTTATTTTGATGACATTTTAGTGTATTCAAAAGTTTGAATGAACATCTTGAACATCTAACGTGTGTGTTAAGTGTGCTCAAGGAGGAAAAGCTTTATGCCAATTTGAAAAAATGTACCTTTTGCACTAATGAAGTAAACTTTCTTGGTTATATTGTAAGTGCTAATGGTATCTCAGTTGACATGGAAAAAGTAAAGGCAATTCAGGAATGGTTAACTCCTAAAGGTGTTAGCGAAGTGCGAAGCTTCCATGGCCTCGCAAGTTTCTATAGAAGATTTGTCAAAAATTTTAGCACCTTGGCTACACCATTAACCGAAGTCATCAAGAATAATGTGGGATTCAAATGGGAAGAAGATCAAGAGCAAGCTTTTCAAAAGTTTAAATTTCAATTAACCAACGCTCCTTTACTTTCTTTGCCTAATTTTGATTAACCATTTGAAGTTGAGTGTGATGCTTAAGGTGTTGGAGTAGGCGCTATCTTGATGCAAGAAGGAAGACCCGTGGCATACTTTAGCGAGAAGCTAAGTGGGGCAACTCTAAACTATCCGACTTATGACAAGGAGTTGTATGCGCTGGTCCGAGCCTTGAAGACATGGCAGCACTATCTATGGGCTAAAGAATTCGTGATTCACATTGATCATGAATCATTGAAATTTCTGAAAGGCCAACATAAGCTTAATAAAAGACATGCGAGATGGATGGAATTCATTGAGACCTTTCCTTATGTCATCCGATACATGAAAGGTAAAGAGAATGTTGTAACCGACACACTCTCTAGGAGGTATGTCTTATTGACTTCATTACATTCTAAATTACTTGGCTTTGAGTAAATTAAAGGATTATATTATGATGATTCTGATTTTTGTCAAGTATTCCAAGCATGTGAAAAGGTTCATGTGAAAAATTTTATAAGCATAATGGGTTTTTATTTAAAGACTCCAAGCTTTGCATTCCTAAGTCTTCTATGTGTGAATTGTTAGTTAGGGAATCACATGGTGGGGGACTTATGGGACACTTTGGCATAGCAAAAACTTTGGCAATTTTGCAAGAACATTTTTATTGGCCAAAAATTAAAAGTCTTGTTGTGAAAATTTGTGAAGATTGTATTATTTGCAAGAAAGCAAAATCAAAAGTTCAACCTAATGGCTTATACACACCTTTGCCAATTCCAAAAGAGCCATGGGTTGATTTGTCAATGGATTTTGTCTTGGGATTACCAAGAACTAAAAATGGGAAAGATTCAATTTTTGTGGTAGTTGATAGATTTTAAAAAATGGCGCATTTCATTGTATGCAATAAAATGAATGATGCATCGCATATTGCTGAGTTGTTCTTTAAAGAAGTAATTCGTTTGCACGGAATGCCGAGAACTATTGTATCCGATCAAGATACAAAATTTTTCAGTTATTTTTGGAAGACTTTGTGAGAGAAATTGGATACAAAACTCTTGTTTTCTACTACTTGTCATCTTCAGACCGATGGCCAAACTAAAATTGTTAATCGTACCTTTATCTACTTTGTTAAGGTCGATCATTTGTAAGAATATTAAGACTTGGGATGTTTGTTTGCCTCATGTTGAATTTGCATACAATAGGAATGTGCATTCTACCACTAAATTTTCTCCTTTTGAGATTGTTTACGGTTTTAATCCATTATCTCCAATGGATCTAACACCTTTACCTATGAGTGAGAGATTGAATTTAGATGGCAAAAAGAACGCTGAATTTGTGAAGCAAATCCATGAGAAGGCAAGACTTAACATCAAAGAGAAAACGCGAAGATATGAACAACAAGCCAACAAAGGGTGTCATAAGCTCATCTTTGAACCGGGAGATTGGGTTTGGTTGCACTTGAGGAAAAAAAGTTATGTGATTTCGACCCCGATGATATGATTCACAATCGAAAGGATCGGAAACACTTGAAGTTGCCCGGGATATGTCTAAGGGAAGCTTAGACTAGAGGGTGTAAACCGCAACCCGCTACCTATGAAATAGATAGGAACCTTGGTATAAAAACACCACAACCAATTACACAAAAAATTGGTTGATTAGTTTGTATGAACGCCACAAGTCTCCAAAGAGAATTTGATAAGTTCTAAGTTCTTAAAGAACCAAATGAGATAAACTAACAATTTCTATTACTCAAAACTTGTTTTCAGGGTAGTACAAAGATGCCTATTTATAGGCTAAAATAAGTCTTAAAAGGAAATAAATAAATCCTAGTCTAGAAGAAATAAATAATAATTTGACTTTCTAACTTCTAAACAAGACTAATAAAATTCTACATTTTAATCTATGAATTATGCATAATTCTAGATGATATGTTGGCTAAAATCAAGATGCATTGAATTAGTACGTTGACCAAGTGTTGGAATGAGAAGGTCTATGCATCTTGAGTTGGCTTGCAAGACTTCATTATTACTCCTTTGACTGAATTTTCCAAGGCTAATTGTCATCCTTCAAGTCCTCAAAATAGATGCTTAACTATTGAATTTGAAGTCTTCTACACTTGACTACGTGAATAATTGTTGGCTGGAATTTGGACTAACTTTTGGACTAAAATTGATCTTTGACTTGGATAAAATGCACTCTTGACCTTGGACCTTCGCTCTATGGAATTGGGTGGAAAGTTGAGGCCAAGTTCGCAATTCTGGTCGCAGAGTTCACACCTTCACTGGCAAAGTTTCCATCTTCGCTCACAGGTCGAGAAGTGTGAGCTAAAAATCTGGAAGTGTGAGCCACAGGTCGAGAAGCCAGCGTCACAGGTCGAAAAATTTGCTCTGCACATCTTTGAGCCACAGGTCAGGAAGTGTGAGTCGAGTTCACATCAGAAAGGTTCCCAACACAAAAAAAAAAAAAATCCAAGTTGCAACCAAAAGGAGATGGACCTTTTCAAGTTTTAGAGCGCATCAATGACAATGCTTACAGACTTGATTTTGCCAAGTGAGTACGATGTTCATGATGTCTTCAATATTTCTGACTTAAGTGTCTATCATGCATATGCTGAAGATTTGAGGACAAATCTTTCTCAAGAGGAGGGGAATGATATGAACTCGGCCCTGACCTCTCGACCTTCGACTCAAAGATGTGCAATGCAGACTTCCTAACCTGCAGCATTGACTTCTCAACCTTTGACTCACACTTCCTGACCTTTAAGCGAAGATGGGAACTCTGCGAGTGAAGATGCGAACTCTGCAATCGAAGATGTGAATTCTGCAAGCGAAGATGCGAACTTTGCTACCAAAGCTGTGAACTTGGCCCCAAATTTCTATCCAATTCCATAGATCTAAGGTCCAAGTTCAAGTGTGCATCTTATCCAAGTCAAAGATCAATTTTAGTCCAAAGTTGGTCCAAATTCCAGCCAACAATTATTCACGTAGTCAAGTGTTAAAGACTTCAAATTCCATGGTCAATCATCCATTTTGAGGCATTAAAAGACGAAATTCAACGTTGGAAAATTTAGTCAAAGGAGTATTAATGAAGTCTTGGAAACCAACTCAATGTGTATGAACCTACTTATTCCAACACTTGGTCAACATACCATTCCAATAAACCTTGATTTTAGCCAACATATCATCTAGAATTATGTGTAATTAATATATTAAAATGCAGAATTTTTATTAGTCTTGTCTAAAAGTTAGAAAGTCAAATTATTATTTATTTCTTCTAGACTAAGATATTTAGAATTTATTTTTAAGACTTATTTTAACCTATAAATAGGCATCTTTGTACTACTTTGAAAACAAGTTTGAGTACAGAAATTGTGAGCTTATCTAATTTGGTTCTTTAAGAACTTAGAACTTATCAAGTTCTCCTTGGAGACGTGGCATTCATGCAAACTTATCAAGCAATTTTTGGTGTAATTGGTTGTGGCGTTTTTATACCAGGGTTCCTACCTATTTTTATAAGTAGTGGGTTGCGGTTTACACCATCCCAGTCTAAGCTTCCCTTAGACATATCCCGGGCAACTTCTAAGTGTTTCCGATCCTACCGACTATGAATCATATCATCTAGGTCAAAATCACATCAGGAAGTCAGAGCCGAGTTCACATCACTTAGTGTATTTTTAATGTATGGCCGATTTATAGGTGCCAGTTCCGAAGTTAAATGAAGGTCGTGCAGTTGCAAATGATGCCAAGGTCCTAACTTTCGACTCCATGGTTTGGGACTTCGCTTGTCTCAAAGATCTGGGACTTTGGTTGTCTCAACGGTCCGGAACTCTGAACCTTAATTGGTAACCTTTCGAGTTTAACAGACTTAACCCATACACATCAAATTATTTTCTAAATTAATTTAACAATCCATATCTTTTAATTAGAGATTGATGAAAGTTATCACTCACCATTAAGTTGATTCAAGTCTGATGTGAACTCAGCTCAGACTTCCCAACCTTCAACTTAGACTTCCCAACCTTCGACTCAAAGATGAGCGGCTTTGACTTCCCAATCTTCAGCTCAAAGATGCGAACTTGGAGCCAAAGATAAGAACTCTGCGGCCAGAGATGCGAACTTAGCCCCAACTTTCCACCCAATTCAATGGAGCGAATATCCAAGTTCAAGTGTGCATATTATCCAAGTCAAAGATCAATTTTAGTCCAAAGTTGGTCCAAATTCCAGCCAACAATTATTCACGTAGTCAAGTGTTGAAGACTTCAAATTCCATGGTCAATCATCCATTTTGAGGCATTAAAAGACGAAATTTAGCCTTGGAAAATTCAGTCAAAGAAGAATTTAATGAAGTCTTGGAAGCTAACTCAAGATGCATGAACCTACTCATTCCAACACTTGGTCAATGTACCATTCCAATGAGCCTTGATTTCAGCCGACATATCATCTAAAATTATGAGTAATTAATGTATTAAAATGCAGAATTTTTATTGATCTTGTTAAAGTCTAGTCTAGAAGTTAAAAAGTCAAATTAATATTTATTTCTTCTAGGCTAGGATATTTAGGATTTAATTATTTATTTTTAAGACTTATTTTAGCCTATAAATAGGCATTTTTGTACTACTTTGAAAACAAGTTTTGAGTAATGAAATTGTGAGTTTATCTCATCTTTGGGTTCCTTGAGAACTTAGAACTTATCAAGTTTTCTTCAAAAACTTGTGAGTTCAAACGAACTTATCAAGTTGTGGCGTCTACGACTTATCAACTTGTGGCGTTCGATCTAAACTTATCAACTAATTTTGATATAGTTGGTTGTAGCATTTTTATACCAAAGTTCTTATCTCTTTATAGAAAGCAGGTCGCGATTTACACCTATTCAAACTAGCATCCCTTAAATATATCGTAGGCAACTTTCTTAGTGTTTCCCGATCCTTCGGATTGGAATCGCGTCAAAGTCCCTCACTAAAATAATTATATGTCAAATCAATAAAAAAAATTTGTTGTCAAATTATATAACAAGAAGAAAATTTAAGAGGTAAATTAATAACTTCGAAAAGAAATTTCTTTTTCATAGTAAATATCCTTCACGAATTTGAACCCCATACGTCTTCTTAGTTTATTCCGAAAACACGGAGAGGGTTCTCCACTTTTTCGATTTTTGGTAAGTTTTAATTTCTCGTTCTATGGCCTTTTTTATTGGGCCAGTGATTAATTTCTGTGACCCACTTGGTTTACTTTTTCATTGCATGACAAAGTAGCTAAACACTACTTTAAAGAAAAAGTAATCGAATTGCTTAAAAAATAGTAAATAAAATTATATGATATAAACAATTTGTAGATGCCTTAAGATTTAAAAAAAGAAAATTTACCTTTACAACTTTACTTTGCTCCAAAGAAATTTTACTTTTAAAAATAATTCTGATAATATTATTACTAATAATGATTATGTATGTTTGTCTCATAATTAAAATTGTTCAGTTAATGATAAATTAAATATAGTGTAAGTAATAAATAAAAAATTATATTTAACTCAAAGTAGACTATTTTTAAGATGGAAAGAGTACAATTTTGTTATTTTGGAAATTGTAATTTTCTTTTGCAACGAATTATAGAGAAGAATTAGAGAATTTTATCAAAAAAGGAAGAAAAAGAAAAAAGAAAAAAGAAAAAAAGAAGTGTGATCCATTTGATAGAAAAAACATATGTCCACCTTAGGCCAAAGGAAGAAAATATTTTATACTTTGCGGCACCACAAAAATAATTAAGAGAGATAATTTACAATTTATAGAAGATAATCTATTTATATATAGAGAGCAATAAAATAAAAACTAATATTCCTTTCGTCTAAAAAAAAAAGTTCAGTGTCAAAATTTTTTTTATTTAAAAAAAATCACTTTTAAACTAAATTTTTAAAATATTTTTACTAATAATAATAGTGTATACTCATAATTAAAAAGTAAAGATAAAAATATAAAATTATATATTTAATTGGCATATTAAATGTATTGTATCTAATAATTAATAAAAAGTTATAATAAATTAAAGTGAATTTTTTTTATGGAGGGAATAAATAATTAAAATAAGAATATATAAAATATATAAAATATTTTTTCTTGGATAATCTAAAAGGTGAACTTGAGATAAAAGACAGAGAGACCTGGGTCCGAAGTGTTATCTGTTCCTAGAGAGGTGACACAGTGGAGTGGAGTGGAGTGGAGTGGAGCATGTCATTTGTGAATTGTCTTCGTCAGTGGATGCCCGGCCTACTCTGCTGTCTGCACTCTGCACTGCTATTCCTTTCCTTTCCCTTCCCAATCCAGACGGCAAATGCTCCAACTGACATACGCTTCAGAGTTACCTTAAGCGTTAAGGGTCCCTTCTTTTGGTCGCAATTGGCTTGTTTTGAAATTTTGTGAGAGGTTAAGTGGGGCAAAGCACCGCAAATTTAATTAGTTTTTGTTGTCATTCCGTAATTAGATTAAAATTAGTTGGTGAAGTATCTAGGTTGTTTTACTTTTTAAAATATACCTTTTACTTCTCTAAATAAATTTTTTATATTTATGAGATAATTTTCTTCTCACATTTTTTAGTGTATAAAATGTAAAACTACATTTTAAAATGTAATTCATATTGCCATTTGCAATTTTTTGTGTAGGAATAATTAAAATATTTGAAATGGATTATGGTGGTCATTGGAGAGAAGAGAGGCAAAAAAAAAAAAAGGAATTTTATTATTTGGATATACTTTTCTTTTATACTCGCTATATCCCAAAAAAAAGTTTAATTTTAAAAAATTTCTTTATTCCAAAAATATAATCCACTTTCATGTGAAATTACTAATAATGAAAATACATCACTCAAATCAAAAAGCAAAGATAAAAATATAAAAATACATATGTAATAATGTATTAAGTGTGTTATAATTTAGGGTAAATTACATCTATTATTCATGTGGTTTGTAAAAACTACCAATCAAATCCCGAGATTTGAGAAATTACCAATACCTCCTTAAATTTGATAAATTCATAACATTTAACTCATTTAATCAACTAAATTCATAACATTTAACCCCCTTGAGGGAGTATTGGTAGTTTTACCAAATCTTGAAATTCGATTGGTAATTTACACAAACCACAGGGGTAATAGATGTAATTTACCCTATAATTTATAACTTAAAAGGAAAGGTGTAATAAATCAAATGTGGACTTCTTCTTTCATTTTTTTTTAATTTTATTATTATTTTTTTTTTGTGAGATGGAGGGTGTATTTGTGAATGCCCCTAGTTTTTCACCTAAGCAATCCAATTTTGCAGGGAAAATAATTGGATAAACCACCATCATATCTTTTTCTATGCTACTATATTTTAGAGATTTTATTCTAGAAGGAAAAGAAAAGAATTTTCAAAATAATATATTGGGAATTTTAACAAAGAATAATAATATTTTTAACAACTTAGTTGTGATCAATGGGGCAAAAAAGTATTGGATAAGTTTTACTCCCTCTGTCTCAAAAAAAGAATCTACTTTAATTTGGATACAATTTTTTATTAGTTATTAAGTACAATATATTTAATGTACCTACTAAATATATAATTTTGCGTTTTTGTCATTCCTTTTTAATTGTGAGTATATACAATTATTATTAGTAATGATATTTTAAAAATTTAGATTGAAAGTGAACTTTTTTTTTTTTTGAGACGGAGGGAGTAAATGATTAGAACAGTTATTGTTTTCTAATTTCATTAAAAAATAATTATTACATGTATCATTCTTTTTAAAGAAAATTTTAATTTTTAAATTCATTAACAACAATAAAGTGTTTATCCCACTATATGAACTCGACTATATAGATTATATCTCGCTTTTACTTTCTATTAAAATACATATTTTAATTTAAATTTAGATAATTCATGTCATTTTTAATAATTTCTTTTTAATTTTTTTTCATATCTTTCCCTCCTCCTTTATGTTTGAGTTAATAGTTCTTTAGTTTCTAAATGCTCTATTGGTACATTCAAAGGTCTCCAACACACATAACCATATCACTTTAAATGTGTTTCCCTCAAAATCTAACCTTTGAGGGCACTTCAATTTTCGGTATACCTAATTTTGTGAACGCAAAATACTTCCTTATAAGTATATTCATTATTCACTTGGAGAGAATTGGGTATTAGGATAGTTTTTAATGATATGATTGTTAACATTGGATGGAAGACATATGCTACAATTTATTGTCCATCATTTATTGATTTAACTTGGGAGTTCTGCACTACTTTTGAATTTAATAAACTAGATAATTTCGTTTTGGATAGCCCTAGGGTGGTATAATACAAATTAATAGGGAAAGAGTTGGAATTTGAACAATCCATTACTGAATTTATTCTAGCTTTTAGTTTTAAACCGGATGAACCAATAAATGGTATAAGGTTGCACGTGTAAGGCGTAATTCCTGCATCCCCTCCTGTTGTCAAAATCAATTGATGCGCCGAATAGAAAGTGCAAATCCCTCGATTTACATCTTGCCTGGCTAAGGGGCCTCTGGTACAGGTGGGGGAGTTTCGCCTTCACAAGAAGGACTTTCTCCAAATCAAAAGAAGTGCAAAACTGAATGGTAGGTGCAAAACTAAATTGAATCTCTTCAAATACAGCTGCATTACGAGCCCCCCAAATAAACGGATAAGCCAATGTAAGACTTCTCAAGTTGATTTTGACACCAATGTCAAATTTTTGACGAGTTTGTCAAAATCTTCAAATTAATAAATAAATTTTTAGTAACTAAGTTAAATTTTACAATAATAGTGAAACCATGTCGAATCAAAGAAACTAAATAATATTTTCTTAATTTGAAAACAAATAAAAGTAAAATAAGAGAGTTTTGAATAATTAAATTAACAAAAATAAATAATAAATAATCAAAATGAATAACTTGATAAAAAATAAAAAAGAAAATTAATATTACTGAACTTTTGATACAATATTCATCATAAGAATTCAAATATTTTATTTCTACGGTTAAACAAAAATTAAAATTATTAGTATTTTCCCTTTTCTTCAAAGAAAAGTGTGCAAACCTAGAGTGCAATTGTCCTTTTTCTGAAGATAATTGCCCTAAAGCTGGCACTCCGAATTTGCTATAAATGGTGGCATACTTTGTTCAATTCCCTAACATTCAATACATAAAAATGCATAAATTTCCTCCTAGGGCATTTTTATTTTCTTGGGTTAATTACATTTACCTCTTCTGAGGTTTGAGTTTATTACCGATCGATCCCTCAAGTTTTGTAATTCTACCGTTAAACTCCTGAACTAACTACACGTTTAACAAATAACCCAGTTTGCATTAATGTCATCAAAACCTTATTCTAAGAGGTCACTTTTACTCTCACAATATAGAGTTAATTACATTTAGCTCCCCTAACATTTGAACTTATTACCGTTAAACCACTAGACCAACCAAATATTTAACAAATAACCTAATTCGCGTTAGTGTCATCTGATGAAGGCCGTATCCGCAATCCAACTAAGATTTGATAATATGGTTCTAATATGAGATTCTTTGTCTTCTCGGATGATAGACGTTCCTGCAAAATAGATCCCGAAGTGGTTCTCCGAGGTAAATCCTCCGATACTTAAGTCAGTACTTAGTAAGAGTATTGTATTCTTAATTTTTCAGAGAGCCCTCATACCTAGTTGTCCTTTGGGCTTATATACCTCATCCCTCCATTTGTGGGATTTGTTATCACATTTTAGCATGCTGGCTATAGCTGTAACTGCTTATTGTATGCCGTTATATTTCTCCGTAATTGTAGCATATTGTTACACACTTATGGATAAGCATAATCTCACTAAGTTCTCACCTTGTCAGTGTAGTCTGAGACCTGACCAACCTTAGTCTGAGGTCCTGTACACTTGGTGTAATTTCAGTGTGTTTATATTCTTAATCTTTACACTTAGACTTAGGGTTCAAGGTCTAGCTGGGGAACACGTTGTTGGTTGAAGTTTAGGTCTTTGGCTTTCATATATTGCCAAGATCCGGATCATATATTGCTAAGGTTTGGACTTTGACGAGACGAGGTCCTGCCATGTGTATTGTTGAGATCTAGTCTTTGGTTTAAGATAGAAAGTTAGGTCCCATATACATCATAAGCCCCCTAGACCTTGGCATGACGATGTTAGGTCGAAGTCTTGTCATGCCTAGGGTTTCTAGGTTTTCGAAAATAAGGTAAGTGTGATTATTTGAATCGTCGTGTTTATCATCTGACAATACTAATTGTATCTTGTGTAATCAGATAACGCTCATCTTTTAAAGTTACAACATTTAATGCCAAATTTGGTTGAGATGCATACAGAAGCTTTAGGGTTCCGTATAAAAAGTTCGCATGTCTCACCTCTAGGGTTTTCATTGTGTTGTCATTTTTTTTGCCTTTTTGCTTTGAGAAGCTCTACTGTTCTCTTTCGACAACTAGCTTTCTAGGATCCAACGAGAGTCTGTGAGGCAATCTTTGCCTGGCAAATCTTCTATTCGAGTTCAACCAAGATTTTTTTAAAATACGAAAAAAAGTATGTCTTCTCCTCGATCTTTGTCTTCTGGATCTTCAAGGTGGGAGGATAAAATTATGTCCTTGGCCAGCGAGGAGGATAGTTCTTTTGGCTCGTCCGGCCAAGGGAATATTTCTAATTATGATGTTGATGAGTCTAGTGGGAGAAAGGTGAATAGGAGGAAGCGAGTATTTGTGGTGTCTAGTTCTGAGGAAGGGGGTAGTGTGCCTGAGAATAGGCTAGTATCATATAAGGCTGTAAGTTCATCATTGAAGGAGGATGATGAATTTATTGCCAGGCTGGCAGTGGCATTTCCTAAAAAATTTATGCCTACTGTTGAGGACTTGACTTTGGTTTTTGAAGAAACCAAGGTCAAGGAACATAGGAAAAAGTTTCATATTCCTAAGGAATATGAGGCTAAAGCTGCAGGTTCCGAGTGGAGGGCATGTCGCCTTCCTGTAAGGTACCTAGCCGTTTATAAAGAACATTTGAAGCCTGGGATAAGGTTTCTCTTGTGTCAACTCATAGTTGACATTTTGAAGTATTATAGGATAGCCTTAGCCCAACTTGGCCCGAACTTAGCGATGACTATTATTGGGTTGGAAGTTTTATGCCGAAAGGGGAAGATAGACAGTTTAGTGGACCTGTTTAGGTACTTTTACTGTATAAAGAGGTCTGCAAACTCAATGGGCTATTTTGTCTTCTTTTCGAGATTTGAAGTAAGGCCGTGAAGCCTTCAGCTCACCATGACTGGAAGAAAAGGTTTTTCTTTGTAAAAGCTGAAGCTTGTAGGCTGGATACGGAATGGTTCTATGGAGATGTGAATGACTCTTACAAAAACTGCATGAAACAGAACCCTCCAGGTTGTACTTACATACAACTTCGGGAAGAAAAAATAGGTCATTATACTGAAGAAGAGCTGTTTAAGTATAGGATGAGCTCTGCTATTGTAGAGCCCGGATCTCTAATTGTTCAATTAAGTCAAATAGAAGAGCATAAGGGTAGGATTTATATGCTTTAGAATAATTTTTTTTGTTATTATTGTCTTAGATGATGTTTGTGTTTGTTTTCTATTGTGCAGTAGTGAAGTTCAGTGATTCTGTCAAGGCTGGCCCATCAAAGGAGGCGTAATCCAGCACCAAAAAAGTACCATCTTCTGAGAAGGTGGTAGTGGTGGAGCCTTCGGAAAAAAAGGCTGAGAAGAAGATGGTCGAGGCTAGGATCTTGGTCAAAGGAAAAAGAATTAAAGTGGCTGGCTAGAAGGAAAAAGCCAGCCAAGGTGAGGCCGAGATTCCAACCTCCAATATTGTGTTTCATTTATTCATGCCTTTGGAAAATTCACCCGGGGTGACAATCCAAGGCATGGATGATCATCAAAAAAAGATTGGCCGAGATGCCATTGACCAATCTTAACAATGAGTTGGCTTCTACAGTGCCACAGGTATAAGAATATTAGCAAAGTTATTGTTTAAAAGTTTGTGTTATAAAAGGTAATATTAATGTATTGTTTGAATTGCAGGCACTGGCTATGTGGACGAAATTCATCCACATAGCTAATCACCTGGGAGTGAAAGTGATGTAAACTCGGAGCCAAAGACGTGAACTTGGCAACCAAAGACATGAATTCGGTGACTAAAGATGTGAACTCGACGGCCAAAGATACGAACTCAGTGGCCAAAGATGTGAACTTGGCCAACGATATGAACTCGGCCCCAACTTCACGTCCAATTCAAACAAGCAATGGTTCAAGTTCAAAAGTGCATTTGATCCAAGTCAAAGATCAATTTTGGTCCAAAAGTTGATCCAAATTCCAGCCTATCAATTATTCAAGTGGTCAAGTGTTGAAGACTTCAAATTCAAGGGTCAATTATCCATTTTGAGGCATAGGGGGATGAAAATTCATGGCTGAAAATTCAATCAAAGAAATATTTAATGAAATCTTAGAAGCTAGCTCAAGATGCATGAATCTACTTATTCCAATGCTTGGTCAACACACCATTCCAATATGCAAATTTTTCAGCCAATATAATATAGAATGGTGTGCAATTAATAGATTAAAATGCAAAATTTTATTAGTCTTGTCAAAGTCTAGTCTAGAAGATAGTGGGTTAAAATTAATCTTTATTTCTTCTAATTTCTAGACAAAAATATTTATGATATTTTTGAGACTTTTTTTGTAACCTATAAATAGGCATCTTTTGTACTATTTTAAACAACGAATGAAAGAATGGAGTAATCAAAATTTGTGAGTTTTATCTCATATTTGGGTTCTTTGGGAACTTTAGAACTTATCAAGTTTTCTTCAAAACTTGTAGCGTTCAAACTTAACTTATCAACCAATTTTGGTGTAATTTGTTGTGGCGTTTTATACGAAGGTTCCTATCTATTTATAGATAGTGGGTCAAGGTTTACACCAATCCAAACTAGCATTTCTTTAGACATATCTTGTGCAAATTTCCTAAGTGTTCATAATCCTTTGGATTTGGATTCACATCATTTGGTATCAGAGTCATTTCTAAGGGGTTACATATCCTTTTGTTTTCCTCTCTGATTTTATCATTTCTTATTCTTGACTTTCTTGAAAATCAAGATTCACATTTTTGTTAGTGAGTTTTGTCACAAGTTGGCAAGGTTCCTAGCAGTGAGTTTGGAATTTAAGAAGTCACCTTCTCATGTCCACTTCTTTTTTTACTTTATTCATTTTTAAAAAAAAAAAAGAAAAAGAGAAGAAGTGGACACAAAAAAAAATCATTTCTTGAAGTTGGATTCCTTTGAGATTTAATATTATTTTCTCTTGTGATCCAGGTTGCCAAAAGAATCATCAACAAAGTTCTTCTCAATCAACCTTGGATAAAATTCCATTGTTCACTATTCTTTTTATCTTTGTCTATCTTTCAAGCTGTGATCTTCTCCTATTCCTTAGTGCATTCAATTTCACAACTTAAAAGAATACAAAAATTGTTTGATAAGTTTTAGTTGTGAAAGTCGCACTCTCACTTGATAATTGTTCAATAAGAACCTTAAGAGGGGTAACGAGTGTAAACCTCATTTGTGAGAAAATTTGAGTGTGAGTAGAGTGATTATTATTTGTGAGGATTTTTCTTGCAAGATTTCCAGAATGTCTCGCCATTCGAATGAGAAGGAACATCAACAAAACTTACAAACCCAAGCCTTGATGGGAAAAATGAGAAGATTGCTACGATAAGAGATTGAACCCTTGCATGAAATAATTGATCAATTGGAGGCGAAATCTCAAATGGCTTGTTCACACACTACCAACAACATTCAAAAAAGGTGTAAAACACAAGGGGTGAAAAATGAAGAGCTTGATGAAGTTGATGATAAGTTTGATATGGAATCTTTTCGGTGGACTAGAAAACCAACTTGAAGGAGACAAAATGAAGACAACAACCTTAGTGCTAGCAAGATGAAAATCCCTCATTTTCAAGGAAGATCCAACCCGGACTCCTATATTGAATGGAAGATTATTTCAAGGAAATAGAGGTTGCTATGATAAAAGCCAATGTGGAGAAGGATCAAGAAGCAACCATGGCTAAATTTTTGAATGGTTTGAATCGTGACATCTAAGATCGAGTTGAAATGTACCATTATATGGAGTTGCAAGATATGGTACACACAGCTGTCAAAGTGGAGCAACAACTCAAGAGGGGGGTAGTACACATCAAAGTACTTGGAACACCAGTACTTTAAAGAAGGAAAAGCCTACAACTTCCTCAAAACTAGCCCAAAAAACCCCAAAAGAAGGGACATCAAAAGGTAACAGTGAATCCTCTACCTCTCGAACTTGTGACATTAAAAGTTTCAAGTGTCAAAGTAGGGGTCAGATTATGGCTCCCACCTTAATCGTCCTGTCAGGATAGCTGTCATCTACTACAACTTCTTGTACTTTATCTTAGGAGCTACGAGGTGTGACCTTAGAACTCTTGGTATCTCAGGGTTTCCAAGGAGTGACCTCAAGATTTCTAACTTCTCCAGGGTCCCGAAGTGTGACCTCAAGATTTTCAAAGGGGACTATCACACCTTTTCCTTTATTCATTTTTTCCCGAGGTGTCACATTGGGGTCTAGTCGCAATGTATTTGGAGTCTGTATGGCATGTATACTTTTCATCAAAGTATTTTTTTTCCTTTGATAGCAATACACATGGCGCATATTGATCTTCTCGGACTGATGCCACTTCATGCTCCGTAGGGAATTTCATGACCAAATGGTAAAGTGATCAAATGGCCTTGGCTTTGTTCATCCATGATCTTTTGATGATCACATTGAAGGGAGATGGAACATCCACAACATAGAAGTATGTTATTATGGTTTTATCCCAGGAGTAATTCTCCACTATAATCATGAGTGTAATTATGCTCACTGGATGAACAATTTTGTGAGCAAATGTCACTAAAGGCATACTGGATGGTTTTAACGCCACGAAGTCGATCCCTAACTTGCGAAAACAATCAATATATAGGACATCGACTACGCTGCCATCATCAACATAAACTCTATGCACATTCTTATTAGCACAATAGTTTTGGTCATCAAGGCATCATTATGTGAGCTGATATTAAGGACTATATCGTCTTCTGAAAAAGAGATGACCTCAGAGAGTATGAAGCGTTTATGGACTGGCTCTTGAGGATGGATTCTCCTAGCATTGGCTCTAATCGCGAATTGCGATTGGCCTTCCAAATAACCACCAAATATGGCGTGGATGACACCTGTGACATTATGATTGTCATGTGGTGGAGGTTGAAATGATAGCTATTGTGAGGGATTGCCTTGGTACTATTGATATGGTTGATTCATAGAAGGGTCCCACATGGTCGAAAATCCATTTGATGTGAGAGCGGACCTCATCTACCTTGTCTTTCACTTCACCCTCCTCAGTGGTAGCCACTTTTTTGACCTCCAGACCGATATTGGGTTCAATCAAAGCGAGAGTGCCATATTTGGACATATTGACCAAGCATCCCATTACGGATACAATCTTCTTTTTTTTTTTGAGGTCTTTACAGTCCTTGGTATCATGTCCATGGTCATTATAAAAAGTGCACTACAAGTGTCGTGGCCTTTTGTGAGACGCTACAGTTAACGGAACCAGGGGTCTGAGAAGATCTCTATGTATAGATAGGATCTCGAAACGACTCTTGGTCAGTGTCATGGGACTTTTTTCTCAGATTCGTGACTCCAAACGACCTCGAGTGTAGTTCAGCCTAGCAAAGGCACTCTTCTGGGTGTTTTTCCCTTTAGTATCCTTTTAATGCTTCTCATTTTTTTTCATTTTCTTAGTGTAACTTTCCACCATTTGTCATAGTATTTGAGTGTTAGTTGATGAGTACCATGCTAATTTTGTGTATAATGGTTCGAGATTTAAACCATTCATAAAAGTCGGAATTACCAACTAATCCGTTCGATCAACCACTTGAAGACTTTCATCATTGAATCTTTCCATGTACGATTTTAGGTTTTTGTCTTTCCCTTACTTGAGATTCATCAGATTTAGAGCCATTTTTTGAAAAAAATTTCCTTTGAAAGAAGCAAGTGTGGAAAAGTTACGACAACTGCCTCAAAAACGAGACACCATTACGTGGTAGGCTATCGATCTACACTCGTGCCTTTCCACTCAAATAGATGGGGAATACTTTACACATCATCTCCATTGGGGCATTTTTAAAGTTCATCACGTATTTAAACCAGGATAGAAAAACTAGGGGTCAAAGTCTCTCTCATAAGATGGAATTTCGTTAGGCAATTTGAATCTTGAGACATTGGGTACTGCATGATGTCAGGTGTGAAGAGTGATGGAACATCTCCTTCATCATCAAAACCCAACAAACCATGAATATCATCAGCCACTCTATTGTTGATCAAATGGAAATCATTTGCGAGGGCGCTTTGGATCACGGTTTGACCTTACCCTGGAATAGTCATTTTCATAATTATTGTCAGTGTGAGAGGCTGAAACTTCCTTTCCATCACCATTCCTCCTCCGTCGACCATGTTCCCAATTACTACGTCTTGGTACAGCCTCAGATGGACATGGATTATGCCTGACTCTACGGAATTCTTCAAATTGCACACGATGTTGCTCCATAAAAGCTTTCTTGTCTTCTTCATATTGTTTCCGTGCTGGAGAATTGTCTCGATTTGAAGACGTGCGCCGCAAATGTTCACTTTCTTGAGTGGAAGGATGTTTCGATAGTTCAAGAATTCCATCTAAACATAATGGATCATTTTTAGCGGAGCCTAAAGGACTACGTCATGCTCCCCCTCAGCTAGTTACTTCAACTACCCTTCATCCTCCAAATCTAGTATCCACTATCTTTGAATTGGTCGAAATGAGAAAGAAGATTGTGAATATTCTTTTAGAAATTAAGGTTCCCATAAACTGCGCCAATTGATGAAAGTCATATCCGCAACCCAACTAAGATCTAATAATATGGTTCTGATCTAAGATTCTTTGTTTTTCTCAGATGATAGATGTTCCTGAAAAACAAATCCTCCGATGCTTAAGTCAGCACTTTGTAAGAGTATCGTATTCTTAATTTTTCAGAAAGCCCCCATACCTTGTTGCCCTTTGGCCTTGTATACCTCATCCCTCGATTTGTGGGATTCGTTGTCACATTTTAGCATGCTGACTACAGCCGTAACTGCTGATTGCACGCCATTATATTTCTCCGTGATTGTAGTACATTGTTACGTACTTTCGGATAAACATGATCTCATTGAGTTCCCACATTGGCAATGTAGTCTAAGACCTTGCCAACCTTAGTCCGAGGTCTCATACACTTGATGTGATTTCAGTATGCTTATATTCTTAGTCTTTATACTTAGACTTAGAGTTTAAGGCATAATTAGGGAACATGCTTTCGGTTGAAGTTTAGGTCTTTAGCCTTCATATATTGCCGAGGTCCAAACCATATATTGTTGAGGTCTGGACTTTTGACAAGACGAGGTCCCGTCACGCGTATTGCTGAGATCTAGTCTTTGGTTTAGATAGGGAGTTGGGTCCTGTATACATCATCATCAAAGCCTTAATTTTGTGAGGTCACTTTTATCCTCACAATACATGTAGAAGAAAACTAGGGAATCAGTAGACAGAAATACCCTAAAACAAACTTTTGCAAGCAGTAGGAAGAAAATCAGACAGAAATACTGATGAAAATATGAGAGCTGAGGTTGAAACAATCAACCATCCAGCCGAGACAACTCAACCAAATTCAAGAGAGACAAATCTAAGAGCACAAGTTGGATGTTTAGTTGAGAATTAACCTACCAAGAGACGTCCACACATTGAGCCATTACAAAGCATTGGAGGGCCTATGACTAAGTCACGAATTAAGAGAATGCAAGCTACCTTAACATCTCTTATAATTGAATTAATTAAAGCTAAGTCAAGGCAGCAAGGAAAACAAGGAAGGCTTCCAATCTAGTGTGGCTGATTTTCACACATGTAATCAAGATCTTTAGGCCACTTCTCATCACAATCCAAGTTCAAATTTTGAAGATTTTAATTCGGCAAGAAGCAAAACAAGTTCAGCCGCCATTCACTTCTCTAATCCGAACCACACTTGGATTCAACTTTAGGCAATATTATTTCTTCTTCATGAACGAAATTGGAAACTTTCAAGACTATATCCATGATGTTTAGAGAAGCTTCTAAATCCATAGCCATGATGAATTAAAGAAGCTTCCAAATCTGAATGAAAAAGTTTCTCAAGCTCGGCCAAACACAATCCAAACCAGCCTTGGATTAGTTTTAGGCAACTTAATATTTTTTTTTTTCTTAGATTAGAAGTCTTTTAGTAATTAGTTTCCTAAAAGGCAAGGAATTCTAATCGTATTAGAGAAAAGATTTCCTCATAGTTGCACGTTGTAATCTATAAATAAAGGCCATTCAACCACAGGAAAATACATATTTGATTAATTACAAACCAGAAAGCTTTGTTGCTTTTCTTTGAGTTCTAGTTTAGAACTTGCTTTGTGTCTTTGAGGATAGCCTTTTAGGTTCATGTTTAAGCTATTTTGTTGAGTTTCTTTCCCTCAACAATTTGAGTGTGCCGGTTGGTTCCAAGGATAGTCCAATTCGTAACTTTGAGTTTTGGATAATTCCTTCGAATGTCAAGTGGACAAAAGCAAGGTCTTTCTTCAATCTTGGAGTTGGTGTCTTACTAAAGGAAGAGTTAGTTCAACCTAGAAGACGATACTAGGACCAACACTCTGGTATTTGTTTCAAATTTTAATCTTTGGTTTAAGATTCGTATCAAATACCGTTAAAATAACCTTTTGCAAGTGGTACGAAAAAAATCAGATAAAAAGCATTCCTATGTCTAAATCCCACAATTGTGTGTTGGGTTGGGAAAGCTATTGGCTGTGTGAAAATTAAAGCAGTGGATAGGCGAATTGAAGGCACAGGCTAAGTATTTTATCTTCAGTGATTAACACTGACACTTAAATTGCTACTTAATCTTATAATTCCAGTGATTATGAAGGGCGAACAATGTAAGAGGAGAAGCCTTAAGCATAGGATGTCTAAGCAAATATATTGCTATTGTCTTGACACTTAATGTGTTTGTTAAAATGTCCAAATCAAATAGGGATTGCAAAATGGAGGTTTGTAGGAGGCTTGACTTATTAGATGATGAGATAGCAAAACGTATTAGATTAAAGGCTCATTTTTTGTGTCATTTTGAGGATAGAATCATGTGAGTTGTGGATTTGTTGTGAATACCATGAAAATGCCACCTAGAGCTGTTGTTGCCTAGATGTCAATTTTTGGCTATGACTTGGAGAAGTAGGTAATTCCTATAAGTTATTAATTAACCTTTTGTAAGAGAAGGGCTTGGTTAATAAAATTTTGTCTTTAAGTTCTTTTTTGAACCCAAGAGAGACTATGTTACTGAACAGATATGTTTACAAGTATGAAAATTAGTTTCCTGGACTACTGGCGATTTATCAAGGGAATGCGAATGTCTTGAAGTTAGAATCTAATTTTAGTCTATTAACATGAATGTCGTATGATCTAACAATTCTTGATATTCCTTAAAATTCATCATATGAACTTTACACTTTTTTTGGATTCAATCTAGGTATGCGACCCAATAGGTTTTCATAACATTGGCTATGACATAAAATCTATTTTATGCCATAGGCAGTGAGCGGTGTCTAGCAACACATCAAAACAACCCAAGTTATGAAAATGTCAATAATTCGACATTATCTTATCCTGTTATAGATATTACCATGTAATTCGATCTTTTTACCCCAGATACCTTGATTGAATACAAGCCATGAAATACGTCATGTTTGCATAATTCAATTTATGCATTTCTTGATTCCCAAGTAGACTCATCTAAGAAAATGAGCCCAATATCACATATCAACTCATTTGAGCACGACTATGTATTTTATGGTATCACTCAATCAAATGGCCCAAAGATATCACTCTCATTACATGGGAATGGCAAATCCTATCTTGATCACTCAACATCCCATTGTATGATTGATTGCATATCCAATTACTGTTTTGATAGTTCACCCTGTTACGAGTAACGTTTGGCAGCATCAAAACATGCAACTCCTCATGTTGAGATCTCTAATGACCTCAAGTCTAAGGATCACATACATCATCATCACTATGAGACATGTTTATAATACTTGTATAATAATCCATGTAACATTTCTCATGGTGGGTCATTCTAGTATATAGTTCTCTAACATATACCCATATACCCATGTGTTGACTTGATATCTCATATTATGACACATGTCATCAATCACTACACATACTAGTTTTAATGTATTATCATTGTCCTATTTGATAATAATACTTAATTAGTGATAGTTTTAGAATTACCAAATTCTAAGGACATTATTATACTCATTCATGTTATGCAGATGTATAATTGAACATAATAATAATAATGAACTGCCATAAATTATAAGCCTAAAAATATAATATATGCCCAAATAATCATAACATGATTGATCTGTAAGGCATAATCCAACAAACTCCCACTTGCACTAAGACCAATCAATCATATGTCTAATGCCTAATGATATAGTGTGGCAATCATGTCTCTGCTGCGTCAGAGGCTTTGTTAGTGAATTGGTGATGTTATCATCAGTTGATATTTTGCATATCTTCACATCCCCTCTCTCAATTATCTTTTAAATGAGATTGAATCGTCGAAGTATATGTTTGGATCATTGGTGAGATCTGAGTTCCCTAACCTATGCAATGGCTCAATTGTTGTCACAATAAAGCTCAATTAGATTGGTAATGCTATGTACAATCCCAAGTTCAGTAATGAACTTTTTGATCTAAATGGCCTCCTTTGTTGCATCGGAAACAACAGTATACAAAGCCTCTGTCATAAAATCGGCTACTGTTGTTTGCTTTGAACTTTTTCAGCACACAGCACCACCATTTAGACAAAACACATAACCTAATCGTGATTGATAATCATCCTTATCGGTTTGGAAGCTTGCATCAGTGTAAACAGTTACATTGAGCTCTTCCTCGCCTCCATATATCAAGATTTTCAAATACTTAAGGATGTTCTTGACAGCGATCTAGTGACATTCTCCAGAATCTACTTGATATCTGCTCGTCATATTCAAAGCATACGAGACATCAGGACGAGTACACAGTATGGCATACTAATAGATCCAATAACTGATGCATAAGGAAACTTACTCATGCGCTGTCTCTCTTCTTGTGTCGAAGAACAATGTTCATTTGAGAGACTAATTTCATATCCCTTTCTTAGATTCTTACATGCTAAACCGTTTTAACACTTTATCAATATATGTACTTTGACTTAGGCCAATTTATTTCTTTGATCTATCTTTATAGATCTTGACACCTAATATATAAGTAGGTTCATCTAAGTCTTTCATGAAACAACAATTTCTTAAGTAAGTCTTTACAGATTGTAAAGAAAGAATGGTAACCTAAGGTTTGGCTGGTCAAGAGATGTGGCATTTAAATTGTAAAATTTGAGAGATTGACTAGTAATAAACCCAAAGATCAGTGGAGGTCAATATAATTACCCCTATTTTCTTCCATTGTTTTTTTGGGATAAGAGTCCCGCCCACAAGTTCAAATGGCAGTTAAATAACAGATAAAATTTGTAGAAAAAGAAATAAAATCATATTTCTATTCTTTTGCCAAATTAGAAACTCGAGACCCTCCCATTAAAAGAATCCTATAATTTGAACAAGCACATTAGAAAAAGAACCTCCTAAATATGAACAAGAATGTTATGCTGATTATGAAAATGACAAGCATCCTTCAATTCCCTATAGAAAATGGACAGCCATATTAAGCTTAAAGCTTCTACTGAATGAAACGGGTCACAACTTTGCATCGTCGAAGAAAGATACTGCTGTGTCAATCAATTTATCAGTAAAATAACCCTTCCCACTTTCAAGCTTTCTTTTGCTTTTCTGGTGGGGGAAAGACGAATCGGAAAACCCAAGCAGCCAATATTGCTCCAATGAAGGGACAAATCCAATAGACATAGAAATGCTCCCAGTTGTTATGCTCATTATTTAAATATGCCCATCCAAAAGCCTGCAAATTCAATGTATCTCAGTTAAAGAATAGAATTCACAAGCCAATTTTGTGAGAGCTCATAAATGAGACATTGTGATGATGAGGAACTGGTAACAAGTGGGATAATAAGGGTGATCCAAGCAGTAAAAGTACTTCAATTAGGCCTTCAAGTAATCAAATTCGCTTCCAAATGGTGATCGGTCCAACTTCTCAAATTCCCTAATGGACCACTACACAAGGCATAGGTAAGATTTTGCAACCTCTTAACCTTATCTCAAAAGTTTTTGGCGATACCGCAACTTTGATTTTGGAACTTAAAATGCACAACAGTTTTGAATATTTTATCTATTTTTACAGTAGCACAAGGAGACTAAAGATGTAATAAAGTTATGAAGACCTGAAAACTTTGAATGGAAAACTTGGTGATATCTGATGGCTTGCCAATAAAGTTATCAATACAAGAAGTACCTATAATTCAGCAGAAGCTACAAACATCAACAACCAGTATAAACTAACTTAAATATAGCTGCAATTTGGTCCATCTCATAATACCTGTGAATATACAATCCTTTTGCATGCTCTCACCACATGTAAACCAAAGAAGAGAAATTAAACGGAATTTGCAGTATTGGTTGCCATAAAAAGGCAGAACAATGTCAAGCTGAATTTCATCAACAAGGAGAATTGGTGTCTGATTTTCATCCACTCAAACTTTTAGATTTCATAGGCAATGAAAAGACTTAAACCTGAAAAAACAAACTATACACTTTATGCCATTTAACTGAAACCAGAACGCAGGAGGGTTAATTTTCAAATGCAGTGGCTATTTTGCAGTTAGAGGAGCTTCAACCACTTCGGAGGCCTAAAACAAAGCTCACCTCTTTCCAACAGGCATTTCAATCCAAAAATCGTAATCAGTTACTCATAGTTTCTTTTTGGAGCTAGCTTTTTAAATTAATTGCCAGCTGGTCAAATTCACCCAAATTCTGCTAAATTTTTAGGTGTCTGGTTGTTTTGGTGGTTCAGCCTCTTCATTAAATCTATCCCCTGGACATCCCAAGTTTTAGCACCGTGAATATTGGATTCAGGATGTAGAACTCAGGTCACAATTTTGTAGAAGCCAGTCAAAATTAGTTTAAATAAGTTCTTGGTTTTTAATTAGTCCAAGTCAGACATTAAAAAGGCAGTTTCGTCAGAACAATACTTTTAACTATTTCCAGGCAGGGCAAATGACAAACTACATGGAATAACATAAATGCTAGCACCATGTAGCGTGCCAAACCCAACAGGCCCCTGCTTCTTGCCAAGGGGCATTGGCATATGAAATTAAAATTTGCAGAGCTTCCTAAGAAGAAAAGTTTCACGAAACTACAAAAATATTTTACCAAATGTGCTGAGTAAAATATTTCTCTGTTACCAGAAATATAATGAACATTACGAGTAAAAGAAGTCCTACAAAATTTCTATGGTGTAACAAGAAAAAATCATATCCTTGCTGTGATTTTGGTGATAAAGGAAAGTAGCTTCTATGCCTGCCACATCAAAAGATATAAACACTGAGCTCTCTGAAAAAGAACTGCCTGGAACCTTGTGCTTTAATAACTTACTTTCATTTTTAACATTATATTAGCTCCAAACACTCGTGATGGATGACCAAATTGATAATGTTAAATGGCAACAAACTTGCAGGCTTTTAGCTTGTATAAGAACTACAAAACACTTTATAGAATAAGTTAACCAAATTTTCTGTCCATTGAATTTCCAATTCAAGTTTTAGAAAACGAAAAAAGAGAAAGAGATGACACTTGAAAATCACAATGGAACGTGAAAGTTATAGACAGTTCAAAAATGAATACAGGTTTCAATGCCGTATCTGATTTTGATATTAGGAAGGCTAACTCTTATGGTAATGATTTCCTCAGGGATTGCAATATCATAGCATGTTGCTTTAGGTTAAAAAACATATAAACATACAAGGTAAGAATAAAGCAGCAAGGACAGCAAACAACTATGACAACTGATAATTGCAGATGTGGAAAAAGATAACATCCAAATTTGAGTAAGGAAATACCATAAAGGAGATATGCAACTCACATTAGCAGGATTCATTGATGGCCCAGTGTAGGCTGAGCCTGTAACCACCAATGCAACAGTTGAAATGGAGAGCAACCAATTCTTCAGAATTGGGCTATCAGGCCCCTT
Organism: Gynochthodes officinalis; assembly: GCA_020080225.1. Taxonomy (NCBI): domain Eukaryota; kingdom Viridiplantae; phylum Streptophyta; class Magnoliopsida; order Gentianales; family Rubiaceae; genus Gynochthodes; species Gynochthodes officinalis. Next base: position 28,047,090 of record CM034615.1, on the reverse strand, counting down.
AAGAACTATATATAGAACTAGAAAGGTGATTGTAAATGTCAAAACACCCTCAGCAATAGCCCCAGTATGCAAGTCAACTTTCAAAGAAGGTCCTCCTAGCATATATTGGTACTGCACTGGCATAAACTCCTTAACAGCCAGAGCACCACCTACAGCTCCAGCTGCCTGTCAAATTAAGAAGAAAAATTTACAAATGGTCATATATTCGAGTAAAAATTCCCGCATGTTCTACAAGCACGAAGCCCCTTAATCCCTCTTTCTTTTATAATCCCCAAAAAAGATATAACAAGTGTAAAATGTAGAGACAAACAGGTCCTAAACTCCATTGTATAAACTATTACAATCCACAATCCATGAGAAAACATATACACTGTAATCAATTTGCACTCAACAAGGCATGCTTTATGTTTACAACTCAACTCATTACATATTCAAATTACTCTAAAGTTTCAATTTTTAAAAACACAAGTACTTTCTTTTAATCCAAATGCTAACTAGGAATGTTAATTGACTAGGGTTAAAAAGAGTTCACTAGAGAATCACATGTTAACTAGAAATGCATAGACTATCCCTCCCATTTTTAAGAATCAAATACTAACTAGAAATGTTAATTGAAAGGCGTAACAGGAGTTCACTAGAGAAACCTGAGCAGGGAAACGGAGGGCAACGGCGTAGAGAGAGTTGGGCCCACCAAGACCGACGGCAAGAAAGGCGGCCGTGGCGGTGGGATTGAACGTTGCTCCACCCATAGCATCACCCATGATGCCAAAAATGAACAAGAATACAAAAACAATACAAGTAGTGATGAAGAGAGAGGTCAACCATTGAGAACTGGTCACCCCAATAGCAGTGGCGATCAAGGAAGTGAGAACCCCTAGAGATGAAGCACAGAAAACCCACATGAAAGTCAACACCCCATCAGCAATTGCAGCTTTGATTGCACCCATTGTTGATTGCTAACCAGTTACTAATCCCAAAAAAAAAAAAAAAAATCGAGATCAGACTGTTGTTGATAGTGAAAAGGTTAAAAAAAGCCTGGCCTCCTCTTTCCTCCTCCGGGAAAGTTTATGGGGTGTTTGATTGTGGGGAGGAAACGGAAGCAACGAGAGGAAAGGAAGATGATAACGATGATGAATTGTAAAACGATTACTTAAACGATAATGATGTGCGTCACCGAATCCATGAGAGAGAATAGTGAATCAGGCATTTCAGTGATTGGTTGGTGGAAAACAGCAAACTCGTGGAGGCTTAAACTTTGCCCTGCCAACCCAACATTCGTTTTCTCGTATTACTATTAGTATTACTATTACTACTACTACTACTACAACAATCACCCCTCTTTCCCAAGCCTATCCAAAATTGTTTTATTTTTTTTTTATTTTTCATTGAGTTTACATACCTTTAATATTTTTTACATCACAATTTGCAGTCAAGAGAGTTCAAACCGAATCCCTTCAGTTACCATTTCCCCCTTATCGCTAGCGGGCACCCGCTCTACTTAGATAACCACAAAAATGATCACTCACATATTGATTAATGAGTTTTTTTAGTTCATCACTTTTAAAATAAGAAAAAAATAATCTATCACATTTCATGAATATATTTAATCTTTTATCGCTATTCGGTCCGTTTTTCCGTCAAATGAGCTCTCATGGACTAGCATTTCCTTGTTGAATTGATTCTTCTATGTCCCTTTGCTAGAACTCTTCAAATAAAGGCAATACACAAGGGCTCATTTGACGGAAAAAGAGATATAATAGTGACGGAGAATCAAAAAAGTATATTCACGAAAGATGAGTGATCATTTTTTCTTGTTTTAAAAATGAGAGACTAAAAAGATAATTGGCTAATATGTGAGAAACTATTTTTATGGTTATCTCCCTCTACTTCATTTACAAAGTACAAAAGCTTTCTGCTTGTTCAAATGTTTAAGTTTCATATTTACATGTTGTATTTTGAGTTAGTATTTCTCTCATTTTATAGGAAATTTTTAAAGTCACAAAAAATGCAACAGTAAGATTTTGAATAGTTTTTAGGTAAATATTGGAATTGTGGGAAAAAAAGAAATGCTAAACAAATATTCCCCACAAAAAAGAAATGCTGAACAAATATTCCCCTCATGTTTATTTTATTCTAATATAAACTTAGCTGATAAAATGATAAACTGCAAGGATGGTTACAAAAAAAACTATCAAATTGTATAAATAGTACTCATTTCGTACCAAAAAAAGATATCACTTTGGTTAAAATATAATTTTTTATTAGTTATTAGATATAACTAATTTAATTCATCTCTAAATATATAATTTTATATTTATATTTATATTTTTTAATTTTGAATGTACGTAATTATTATTAATAGGAATATTTTAGAAATTTAGTTGGAAAGTAATTTTTTTTTGAAATATAAAAAAGTTTTTAAATTGAATTCTTTTTTGGACGGGAGAGTAAAAATTATATGCAACTATTCTATATTCATATATATCTGACTCACACAATCGCACGAGCATATGCTCCCATTAAGAAACTACGTCAAATTACTAATAGATATTTATTATTGGTGTTAGTAAGCTCGGTCCTATATTTTTCCACTACTTCTCAGCTTCTCTTATATAGAAAGACGAATTTTTTAACCCTACTCCAGGCGTGGGTGTTTGTTTAATGATAATTTTAAAATTTAATAAATATTAATTTTAAGAATAATTTTGTAGTTGTTTTTAAAATATATAATTTATGTTTTTCACTTATTTTATTGTATTTCATGAATTATAAAATTATTTTTTAATTAATTTAATACTGCTTAATTTATATAGTTATATTGCTAGTTAAAGTACATGTTTTCATATTTTTTTCAAAAATTATATTCAGGGCATGTAAAAATTTGTTATTTATGTATAATTTTACATAGTAAATAGAAAGTTAATTTGATTAATAATTTATTAACGTTACTTATTGAAGTTAAAACATATTACAACTTTAAATATGGATGGCTATTTATTTATTATTACTATATAAATTAATTTTTGTAAAAGTATATTTAGTTTAATAAATAGAAATCGCTGAATGTAATAGTTATAAAATATTTAAATGAGAATATGTAAATGTAGAGTGATGAAAATAATGGAAGCAAGTCCGAGACCATCCAACTAGCCAAGACCATCCAGCAAACTGAGACAATTCCACACTTCAGACATTTACAATTTGATCCATTACAAGGCATTGGTGGTCCTATGACAAGGTCAATGATTAGGAAAATGCAAGCAGCTTTAACTTCTCTCATCACTGAAGTTCAAGCTCCTAAAGAAGTGAAGACCAACGGACCTAAGCTACACTATGTCATTCTACAAATGAAGACCGGCTCTCAATATGTCACTATGATCACTTTTGATCACTATGATTAGTGTTGTAAATAATGAGCCAAGTGTTTCTAATACTTCTTCATGATCAATAGGACAGCCAAGGCATTTAGAGAAGCTTCTAAATTCATAGCCATGATGATGAGAGAAGCTTCCAAATCCAATTCAAAAGTGGAGAGTTTCATTTGGCCAACACAACACAAATCCAATCTACACTTGGACTATAATTTAGGAAGTATTTCATTTTCTTATAATAGTAGTTCTTTTTAGTAATTGTTTCTTTAGGTAGTCAGTTTCCTAAAGGGGAAAAGAGTTCTAATCCTTTTAGAGAATGGAATTCTCCTTGGCCAAATCTATAAATAAGGCCATTGGCCATACAAAGAATACACAATTTTTATCAATACAAACTTGAGAGCTTTTTGCTTTTCTTTGAGTTCAAATTTTAGAACTTGCTTTAAGTCTTTGCTGATAGCCTCTTAGGTTCATGTTTAAGCTATCTTGTTGAGTCTCTTTCCCTCAACAATTTGAGCGTACTTCTTGGTTCCAAAGAAACAGTCCAATTCACAAACGGGTTTTGGATTGATCTTTCGAGTCTCAAGTGGACAAAAGCAAGGTCATTCTTCAAACTTGGAGTTAGTGTCTTACTAAAGAAAGAACTAGTTCAACCTAGAGAATGATACTAAGATCTACACTCTGGTATTTGTTTCGAATTTTATACTTTGGTAGAGAATTCGTATTATAGCGTATGAATTTTTTCTTATGGATAAATATGTCAATTATTTATGATCATATTATTCATAATTTACATAAATAATTATACATTATAATATTTTTAAATAATGTTTTGATTTAGTATTGATACTTTTTGATCAAAATATTTAAAATGATAAATGGTGATCAAATTAAGTTATTTTAAATATTTATTTTTATAATTTTTTAATATATATTACTAAGAAAATTTAACACAAAAAATAAAATATTAAGAAAATTTAACACAAAAAATAAAAATTTTAAAAATATATATAAAAGAAATATGTAAGTATATATGAATTACAAAATTTATACGGTAATAAAATTTGAAAAAAAAAATATTACGTATGATAAAAATTTTGATGAATTTTAGATTTTTACAACTAATTGCACTGAAAAGTAAAATTTAAATGATTAATAATAATTTTTTTAACTTGATAATAAAGAAAAAACAATAAAAACCTTTTAGAGTGAATTAATATACTAAAAGTATATAAAAATTATGTAACTATTTATTTATTACTTCAATGTAAATTAATTTATATAAAAATATATTTAGTTAATTTAATAAATAGAAATAATTGAAGTAAATCATTACCAAATATTTAAATAAGGATATGCAAATATAGAATATAAATTTTTTTTCTTTGGATAAATATGCCAATTATTTGTAATTATAGTGTTCATAATTTACTTAAAATAATTATACATTATAATAATTTTAAATAATGTTTTGAATTAGTATTGATATTTTTTTAGTCAAAATATAAAATAATAAATGGAGATCAAGTTAAATCATTTTAAATACTTATTTCTATAGTTTTTAATATATATTACTAAGTAAATTTTTTTAATATGAAAAATAAAACATTTAAGAATATATATAAAAGAAACATGTAAGTGTAGATGAGTTACAAAATTTATATGATAATAAAAATTGAAAAAAAATCCCATGTATGATCAAAATTTTGATTAATTTTAGATTACAATTAATTGTACTTGAAAGTAAAATTTAAATTAATAATAAAAAAATACAATAAGGAAAAATTTTAATGTAAGATATTAAAAAATAGTAAAAATATACAAAAATAGTTTCAAATTTTTTAAAAATTACATTTTTACCAAAATGTAACTTATAACTTATAAAAAATCAGTTAACAAAAAGTTACCCATTACTCTTTCTTTTATATATATAGACAAGGACAGTTATGCCCCCAGGGGCATAGGCGAGTTGGTAAGTCTAAGGTGATGTGGGGAGAAATCCTCCGGCAACGCAGGTTCAAATCTCGTGTGGGACAGATTTTCCGCTGAAATATTGTGGGAGTCTGTCCTGGGGTGTTGGTCTGTTGGCTCTCTCCCTTAGGCCTCTGCCAATTCGTGCACATCCCTCGATTTACAACCCGCCTGGCTAAGGGGCCTCTGGTACAGGTGGGGGAGTTTCGCCTTCGTAAGGAGGACTTTCTCCAAATCAAAGACAAGGACAGTTATGCCAAAGTTCATGCATTTAGAGCACTTTAAAACTTGTCTCCATCTCGCCTAATTATTCCTTTGTTGACTTTGGGTCAAAATTTTCATTCGAAAGCAACACATTTAATTCCTTCTCATGTCACTTCTAAAAGTGAAAATGAATAACTTCAATACTAGGTTTGGAGTTTGAATATTTTGCAGGTTCTATACATTTTGCATGTTGGGCTGGCCTTATTTATTTATTTGTCCCTATCACGTCGTGTGCGCGTGCTTCTTTTGTTTTGTTTGTTTTTTGGTTTGGGGGTGAGAATGCCCTTGGCAAAAACGACACTATTTTTTATTCCTCATTCCTTATTCCTCACCCGTTCTATATTTATGCATTTTCTCCCATCTTGCTGTGATTGAACTAGTTCTTGATAATCGTTTCTTGTAATTTAGCAAGGGCCAAACTAATCATGTTCAAAGTAATCATGAGTGATGAAGACCGTTATTAATCATGTGCTTATTCGCCTCCGTGGTGCTGTCTAACAATGTGAATAATTTTGTGTTTTTTAATGTTTGAAAATATTAAAGAAAATGATTCCCGTTTGTTGCCACATGAAATACATGAGAACAACTACTCGCAGGGTGTAATGGAAAGATGGGAGATGAAGCATTGAAAGAGAAACCGAAAGCAGGAGCGGTCAATGTTGAAACCCTACAACAAGAGTTGTCAAAGATCTCAGGTGACGATGTTATCTTCTGCTTACAACCCCTTTCTTAAAATCGAAATTGTTTATGGATTGTTTCTTTGGGCAGATGTTGTAATTATTTTAAATATTTTTAAAAAATGATGCTGTTCCGTTTGGGTATTCTTTAACTCCTATGGTCATTGGAGAGTCCAGGGATGCAACTTTTCCACGTCATTGAAGAGTCTTGGGATGAAGGAGCCGTTAAACTCCTTCACAGAGACCTCAACTAGGGCAATTTCCTCTAAATTTTTCACTGTACGGAAGAGTTCTTCACAAGTGTTTGAAGATACTCGCCTTGATTGATGTTGTTCAGTTTGCGGACCTCCATTTCACTCCACCTCAGTTGTTAAAGCAAAGTTGTGATCTTGAGTTAAGCTCACTTGTGTGCTTCTAGCACCATTGCCAAAGAATTCGGAGCTCAGGCCTCGGAGTTGCGATTTGGTAGATGTTGTAACTGTTTTAATTGTTTTAAAAAATGATGCCGTTTAGGTGTTCTTTAACTCCTACAGTTATTGGAGAGTCCAAGAATGCAACTTTTTCCATGGTCATTGAAGAGTCTTGAGATGAATAAGCCGTTAAACTCTTTCGCAAGGCCTTAGCTGGGGGAATTTCCTGTGAATTTTCACTGTGTGGAAGAGTTTCTTCACAACTGTTGCAAGGGGCTTGATTGATGCTCTTTAGTTTGTAAGCCTCTATTTCACTCCACCTCAGTTGGCTGAACCAAAGTTGCGATCTCGAATTAAGCTCTCTTGTGTGCTTTTGGCGTTATTGCCAAAGAATTTGAAGCTTAGGCCTAGGAGTTGCGATTTGGTAGATGTTGTAACTGTTTTAATTGTTTTAAAAAATGATGCCGTTTAGGTGTTCTTTAACTCCTACAGTTATTGGAGAGTCTAAGAATGCAACTTTTTCCCTGGTCATTGAAGAGTCTTGAGATGAATGAGCCGTTAAACTCTTTCGCAGGGCCTTAGCTGGGGGAATTTCCTTTGAATTTTCACTGTGTGGAAGAGTTTATTCACGACTATTGTAGGGGGCTTGATTGATGCTCTTTAGTTTGCGAGCCTCTATTTCACTCCACCTCAGTTGCTAAACCAAAGTTGTGATCTCGGCTTAAGCTCTCTTGTGTGCTTCTGGTGCCATTGTCAAAGAATTCGAAGCTCAGGCCTATGAGTTGCAAAGGCGGGTGATCTCAGCTTTGTCTATTGTGACCTTCGTAGGGGCCTTAGGATCATACCTGGGCAAGTCCTCCAACTTTATGTTTGGGAATTTCCTCTAGAACTCCACTGGTGCCTTATGTTTTCTCAAATTCATAGCCGATGTGGAGAAATTTGTGTGAAAATGGCCAAAGCCATTCATGACAAAGAGTTCCTTCAACAGTGTCTGAAGATATGAGTTGAGGGCTTCATTTTTTGGACTTCCATTTCACTAGACCCTAGGTGTTGGCGCAAAGTTGTGATCTTCGCTTAAACTGTGTTGTGCGATTCTAGCGTCGTTGCTAGATGATTATGAGCTGAGGCCTTAGAGGTGCGCAAATGGCTGATGTTAGCCTTGTCTTTAGTGAGCTCCTCCTGTGGCCCATTCGGTCTACGCTTGTTCTCTGCTTCTAAAAGAACATTGCATTCTATATGGTTTTCTAGATGAACGACGACATTTTCTACATCTTGTAATTGTTTTACCTGTTTTAAAAAACGATAACGTTTGGGTGTTCTTTAACTCCTAATTATTTCCCTCTCATGACCATTATAGGAACAGTCTTGCTTTCTGTTGGAGAATTAGTTAAGAATTTGTTTTATGTTTTTCTCATTATAATTTTCGTGTTGTTGTTCCTTATGTTGGTCTCTTTCCTTGGTGATCTCTGTGAGGTGAAAAAAATGGAGATGTTTCAACTGCTTAATTTAGTGAAGTTGTGTGACTTAAAGAGGTAAATATTTATTTTTTGTTTTTTGAATTTTGTTGTGGGCTTTGTTTTTTAGTTGGTCTATTTGTTTTGATCATTGCTGTGTCAAGTTGCATTTGTGTAGTCATTCAGTTCTGTCTAGTAAGATTCAAATATCCATTGAATTATACACTAGTTTCTTTCTTAGAGTAACATGTTCCTAAAAACCTAACAATGGGTCCTTTCATGGCCGACTTTTAATAGGGATTTTTTTATTTGGCATCTCGTTTTTTTCTCTTTTGTCATCTTTTCTCTAAAGAACCTTTGTGTTTTCTTTTTCTTCTTTATGCTACTTCCTTGAGTTTGAGTTGGACGCTTGTTTGTTTCAGTTTCTGCCTTCAGCTTTTTGTATTTGTTGCACCATTTGGTAAGTGAAATTTATTCCATTCTTTTGTCCCTTTTTCATCGATTGTTCATTCTAGGATTCCATTAAGTTAGTTACTTTTTGTATTCATTATTGTGGGAGAATCTTATTCCATTGTTAATTCCTTACAGCTGATTCCTTAATTGTGTTATGTTCGCTACTCAAATGTCTATCATTATTGCTCATTTGTCTTGACATCATTAGTGTTGTATTGTTAATCTTCATGGTTTGTTTACAACTATTTAAGGCTAACGTATATTTGTGTAGGATTTAAGAATCATTGTTGCATTAACGATTCCAACTAGACTATGTAATTTATTTATTGTTCCTTTTTGTTTGGGTTATTTATGTCTTTTGTACTCTTTTAAAGGAACATATAAGAAAGTGAACTATGTAATGAATAAAAGTATGTACCTAGCTTCATATGTGTTGGATTTTCTTCATTTTTGTCGTGTCTTTTCGGGATTTAATTCTATGGAAAGGTAGAGTCAAACCTTTTTCGTTCACTTTTGGATTTTATTCTGAGTAGTAGTACATGCTTCATTTCTCCTACCCCCTTAGCACACTCCATCTCTAGCAGTCTACTTTTCAACTGTCTTGTACTTTTTCGTTGAGTCTAAAAAACAACCAAAAGAAGAGCTTTTTTTCCCCCTTTCTCTCTTTCATCTTTTTACAGTTATTTCTCTTTAAGATGAACTCCCCTCGCAATTGTGAACTACAACTTTCCCCATTTTGTTGTATACAACTTTTCGAGGTTATCTTGAGCATATATGTAAGCAGGAGTGATTAGGTCTGTCCTTATCATCGCATTGCAACAAAATGCCTTTGCTCCTAACATGTTCTGCACCAAAATCATTTGTGCAGAAACTATATAAAATATTTGATATTACTGTAGCAAATATTAGCATTCAAAACAACACTTTATTCCTTTTTCTAAACTAATCTAGAGTATTAGTTTTAAAATAAGAATAAAACATTAATTAAAATGCTAATAGTTGTACTGTCAATAATAATATGACCAATCGTATAGGAGATAAGATGCTTAGCTTGTGATTAAATAAAATGATGAAGAAATGTGATGAGCAACTTTTAATTACCTTGATGAGTAATTGTTTAAAGTGGTAACACAGCATGATGGGAACAAATTAGATAAGATGCTTAAATTACCTATTATGAGGGGAAATTTTTTGAATATGTTAAACATTATACATAACTAATCAATGAGTGAGCATCAGATACAAAAACTACAATAAAATATCAAGTTATTAGTTCTCATATTTTCTTAGATATTGAAATGCAGCAAAATATTTAACTCAACCACATCAAAGTATACCTAATCATGTTTTTGGTTTACAAGCTCTTTATGGGAAGCTTAGGAACTGTGGATGAAATGTATTATTTTTAATGATGGTTAATCATTGATGTAACTGATATTTTCCAAACATCTCATATTTTCCCAAACATAGATACAAGTCATGTACTGTTCAGGCGAAGAATATAAGTGCTATGACAGGTTTTCTCCTGATTTTTTCATCTATTATATGTAACGATAAAGTTGGTCTTTGTTGGTTTGTTAGTGATGTGCCTTTGTGAAAAACGAAAATGTGCAATTTGCTTCCCCTATAATGTTAATCTACACTTGATTTTGTAAAGGGCTATTGAACAGATTTAATTGCGTTGGTTGTTAGGCTAATTAATTTGTGTCGTGAATGCATTGTTATGTCGTTGTTGCCTAGGAAACAGTATTGGTTTCCAATACATCTTTATACGATGTGCGCTGAAATGATTGTTGGTTGTTGTTCATTGTATGTGTCATTATTCATTTTGTTTCCTTTTTTTTTTGGTTGCAAATCATGGACAATAAAGCTTTACAACATGCTTTTTCTAAGGAGGAGAAGAGGCAAAAATACTTAGAACATTGTAAAAAGCTTATTGTAGTATTTAGAATGAATGGAAATGAATTGCCACTAATTGGTCTAGATTCTTGTCTCAATCTAGATGTAAAGTGTTTGCTTGGACTTACACACAACTCTAGTCACTATTATATAAAAAGGAAAAGTTTGTTAGTTAGTTTCAATATAACTATTATAAATATTAAGGATTAAATTGTTTTTTTATTATCTTATAATATTAATATTAATATTATTATAATATTTAGTAATTAGAAGATGGTTAAAGTTCTACATTTTACAAACTTTTAAAAAGATTTTCTAGTTACTAACCCTTAATATTTAGCAATTTGAATATGATTAAAATTCTTATTTTTTTAATAATTTAATTTTTATTGATATGTTATTTCATGATTAATTAATTGTTTTACTCTTTTTGTAGTCATTATAGAAGAACTTTGACAGTAATATCTATATTCTTTATTAAAATACAAGTGCAGAATTCCCATACAAAGCATGGGATCTCCAGTAATTTTGTTAATAATTTGTTAAATATATATTGCTAAATTTTTAAAGGAAACAAAAATTAAAAAATGTTAAAGAGAAATTTTCAAACAATTAAAATCAATAAAAGTATGAAATAATATTTGTTAAATAGAAGTATATGAATTCATAGACTATGGTAAAAAGAAGTATTTTAAAATAAAATAACTAAATAATGATTATAATTTTAAAAAATAGTATAAAATATAAAACTCTAAATCATAAACCCTTTGCATATAATTCATAAAACTAATTGTAAGTTTGATTTTTTCATAATTCTGTATTATATTTTTCACCGCAATTATTTGAGATTCTATATATAAATAATGTGCATGAGTAGTCCCTAGAAATAAAAATATCAAGCAATTAAAAAAAAACTAAAACTCTTATAAATAAATGTGAAATGATCCTATACACGTATAATTCATAGTGCTCCAAAACTCAAAACACAAAAAGACATGTCAAATTAGGGGGAAAAAGGTAGATAAGATCATAAAAGAAAAAAGAAAAAGAAAAAATAAAAAAGTAGTTAATAATATTTTAAATAACGATATAGACATTACTGCTAAAGTTATTCTATAATTACTATGAAAAGAGTAAAACAATTAATTAAATATAAAAAAATACCAATAAAAACTAAATTAATAAAAGGAATAAGAATTTTAACCATGTTCAAATTATTAAAAATTAATGAATAGTAAATAGATAATCTTTTTAAGAATTTGTAAAATTTACAACTTTAACCATCTTCTAATTACTAAATATCGATATTAATATTAATATTACAAGATAATAAAAAGACAATTTAATTATTAATATTTATAATAATTATATTGAAACTTACTGACAAACTTTTCACTTTTATATAATAGTGATAGTGATGATTATCACCTTTTTTTCTTTTTACTCTTTATTTTTATGAACTTATTGTACTTTTATAATATTATTTCACATTTATTTATAAGAGTTTTAGTCACTTGTTTTATGATTTCTTTTAATTGCTTGATATTTTTATTTTTAGAGATTAATCATTCACTTTATCTATATTAGAATTTCAAAAGATTGTAGTGAAATATATAATATACAATTATAATAAAAGTCAAACTTACTATTAGTTTTTTTATTTATATGCAAAAGATTTATGCTTTAGAGATTTACTAATTTTATACTATTTTTTAAATTATGATAATTATTTAGTAATTTTATTTTGAATTCTCTTCTTATCATAGTTTTTGAATGCATATACTTTTATTTAACATTTCATACTTTTATTAATTTTAATTGTTTAAAAAATTTTCTTTAATATTTTTTAATTTTTATTTTTTCTAAACTTTTAACAATATGTATTTCACAATTTATTAATAAAATTATTAGACATCCCATGCTTTGTATAGGAATCCTACACTACAAATATAAATTAGGAAATACGAACGTTAGCCCTCAGGAGCATAGGCGAGTTGATAAGTTTGGGGTGAAGTGAGGAGATATCCTTTGGCAATGCAAGTTCAAATCTCGCGTGGGGCAGATTTTCCTCTGAAATATTGTGGGAGTCTATCATGGTTCAGGCCTATGCCAACTCGTGTATATTTCTCGATTTACATCCGTCTGAGTTGGCTCTCTCCCTCAGACCTACGCCAACTCGTATACATCCCTCGATTTACATCCGCTTGGCTAAGGGGTCTCCCTCGATCTTTCTCCTTAAAACAAAAGAAATACGAACATCACACCCATTGTAATTTTGGTGACTTTTGCTGCAGGGCAAATGTTAATTTTATGAGATAACTACCAAAATGGTCCATTACATATTGATCAATGATTTTTTTAGTACATCACTTTTAGAACGGGAAAAAATAGTCTCTCACATTTCATAAATATACTTTTTTGATCATCCGTCAATATTCTATCTATTTTTTCGTCAAATGAGCCCTCGTGCATTTATGAAAAATAGACGAAATAGTGACGGAAAAATAGACAAAATAGTGATGAAGGACCAAAATAGTATATTTATGAAAGTAATGAAATATTTTTTTTCTGTTTTAAAAATGATAGACTAAAAATCTCATTGACCATTTTGTTGGTTATTTCTAATTTTATTATGCTTTTTGAGTCTAGGGGACTAGGCTGACGTTTTTTTTGGGCTTAACACTGCGGGCCGGCCAGCCAGGCAGCCAGTCCAGCCACACCCAACCATCTTCCTTCCAATGCTCCCTTTCAAACAGACGCTTCCCATTTCAAAGTACATTCTTCATCCTCTCTCCTCTCCGCCAAACAATTCTCAAATATACATACTTCCTGCAGAGTCTGCCGGCTCATCTGGGCTCAATTTCAACCCTCAAAATCCTAAATTCGAAGACCCACCAAAACGAGTAGCTGAAAAACCTAAAGGGACAGGATACAAAGAAGAAGATTGCGGGCATTGAAGGATGGAGGAAGAAGAAATAGAGAAGGCTGTTTTAGCTTATTTGAAGAAGAAGGGTTTCAAGCAAACTGAATTAGCCTTTCAGGAAGAACAACACCTTCTCAAATCCACAGCTACTAACAATAACTCCTCCCCTAACTCCAATTCTGATCCTGCAATCGCTCGCCAAATCCTCTCTTTTTCCTCTGAGTAAGTTACTCCAGTTACTTCCTCTTTCTTTTTTGATTTTTGTTTCACCATTCTGTGGAATAGTCAGTCTCGATAAATGGCGGCAATTTTGTGGCCTTTAGAATTCAGTTGAATTAGTCTAGTAAATAGTAAATAGTAAATAGTGATAGAGAGTTGATAGATTCGGAAGATAGTTATTTTCTAATTCGGAAATGTATTCATTAAGAATCACTGCCTTTTGGGAATTTGTAAGTTTGTCCCTTTCGTTTTAGATGAGTTGCAGACAATGTGTTGAGATTATTGATTCCGGGGCAGAAATTAATAGTATGAATATGTGGTACCTCTCTTATTTGAATGCAAGCCTTTAATTCGATGAAGCAGAAACTGCAAAGAAAAGATTTTGGTCACAGACAACCGGCCTTTAATCTTTGGGGAATTTTTTCCAGAAGAGCCAGCATGTTTTGGAAGGGCAAGATGTTATTGTTAAGAAAGAGTTTGGCCTTGGCAACAATAGGAAGGAATAAGCTTTTTTCGGTTTGACGTGATAATGTAATTTGCTATATTTCATCAATTCATTGGACATTGGAATTTTTGGTCAATTAGCACCTTAAGGCATCTATATTATTGGTTCTTTCTAGTGTGGCACTTCTTTTCTTCATCATGATAGGATACTTTTGAGTAAACCAAAATGTAGAGACCACAATGTTGATTGCTGATGAAACCTTCTATAAGTGGGAATCTTTATGAAGTTAGTTGGATACTAAATTAACTACCATATTCAAAAGAGGCAAATTTTTATACTCATGCTCCAGTTTTTGGATGGTTCTTGAATGAAAAACAAATTCAGCAGTCATTACATGCCCTGCTCATTCCTTTTTCTGTCAAAGTAAACAAATTTCAATTTTCACTTTTTCATTTGACAGATTGAATTTCAAAATAATTAGCCAAAACTTTGTGGATGATTGGATGGTCAGGCATTAATTTTTTCATACAGTTTTAAGCAATTGGCTATGCACAATACATCTGCTATTGTAGCTTACAGTTCTCAGCTGAATGTATTGATTATTTGTTACAAAAATAGGATGAAGTTGTGCAGTGCTGGTTAAGTACTCATGAAATTCTGATATGTTCGGCGGAAAGTTATGTATGTACATTTTTTTTTTTGTTTAAATTAAAAAAAACTAAGATTGTATGTTAAACAGGTGCTGCTCATTTCAGGTTGCCATACTCTCTTTTATGCAACTTTCCTTCAGTAATTCAACTTTTTTGGCAAGAATTGGACTCAAGCTGATTCTGCACAGACAGCTTTGGCACCGATCCTTAATTTATTTGTGCAAAGTGAAAACTTCCTCCTTTGGCAATATATTAGAAGTGAAATATCAGCCTCTAGTTTGATATTCTCAAAATTAAACAGGAGATGATAATTCCCCAGCCATGCTGCAAGGGGTATGTGCAGTTTCATGTTGATATCTCTCAAGCTTCGCTTTTCTGGTCTGAAACCCCAGTTGCTCCTTAATCCCCCAAGCTTCCCATAACCTTCTTCTGTTCCTGACAGAAGTAGGCATGGAGCCTATCAAATACTGAATTAACCAGGTTTTCACAATTCTTCCATGGGAAAAAAGTTGTATTCTTTTTCGTTGATACGCCCCATCTTGTACCTCTGTCTGGAATCTGGTCAAATTGTAATATCCTTTTGTGCTCCAACATATTTTCTATAAGTGGTCTTCTCCCACTCCATCCTCTTCTCTCCCATGTCACCTCATCTGTTGCTTCCTCTATTTCATGTTTGATACTTATTGATAGCTTCATTTGCTATCTGTCTTTTGTGCTTAATGTACTCAATGTACTCCTTTTGTAACTCTTTCATTACTTTTAAGAAATGCGTCAAACTATCAATTTGATGCTCCTTATTACTAAGAACTTCTGGAATTAGAGTCTTGAAGTTGAACAAGTATGCATGAAAGATATTCGTAACCCCATCTGTTTGTGCTTTCTTATTAGTTTGCTAATCCATAATCTAATAGAAACAATTCTTCGTTTCTTTTTTTCTCTGTTTGATCTGATATCAAAGTATTTTTGTTTAAATGATTTTCAGTTTCACCTACTAGTTTGATATACCTCTTTTTTGTTCATAGTCTGGTGGAACCTTTATAGGGTTCATGTGGTTGGCACATGTAGGAAAGAACTAAATGGCATTATGGTTTATTACTGGGCTTTCAGTTGAAAACTGAACTATGGCATAGATATATTATAAGATGCACTTGATGTTTTGAGGTGAATGTGTAGAAATAAGATAATTGTGCAAATGGTAGTCATGCAATTCAAGCTTGCAGTTGACATATTTACTGGAATTCTTTGGCATTTTAGATTGGAGAATAATCCTGTGCAGTACCATGATGGATATGGCAAGCTTCGATCATGGGCCTATAGTTCACTGGATTTGTACAAGGTAATTTATATGTATGAAGCTATTTAATATCTTCTGTATATTTTCAAGCTCCGCTACTTTTCTTTTTCTTTTTTTTTTCTGCGACTATTTTCACCTGTCAAAGACAATATAGTAGCATATGCCATATGTAAAAGGATGCCAGTAGGGATATCAAGTGAAAATCTGAATACTATAGGTTTGCATTGGGATCCTTTTTGAGCCCATACCTTGTTGCCTTAGTAATAGACAAGCTTACTAAGGATATGCAAACAACAATCCCCAAATGTATATTATTTGTAGACGATATAGTTTTGTTTGATAAGACGAGAGGAGTGAATACTATGTTAGAAGCTTGGAGGAAGGCATTAGAGGTGAAACATTTTCAAATAAGTAGAGGTAAAATTGAATACATAGAGTGTCACTTTAGTAATAATAGGAGAAGCAATGGGGCAAGTGTGAAAATTGCCAGGCATGAATTAGATGTATCTAAAAGTTTTAAATGATTAGGATCTATCTTCCAAGAAAATGGGAGAATTGAGAAAGATGTTACACATAAAATTTAGGTAGGTTGGAATAAATGGAGAATTGCATCTACTATATCTTGTGATCTAAAGTACCATTGAAGTTGAAAGGAAAATTTGTAAAACAGCCATAAAACCAGTGATACTTTATGGATTAGAGTGTTGGGGCACTAATTATGAACACAAACAGAAAATGAGGGTGGCAGAAATTAGAATTTTAAAAATGGATGTGTGGACATACTATACTAAATAGAATAAATAATGAGTGTAATAAAAAAAGTAAGAATAGTGCCTATAGATGAGAAAATGATAGAGACATGTTTAAAATGATTTGGACATGCGCATAGGAGACGCTTAGATGCTCCAGTGTGGTGTTTAGAAACTAGAAAATTATTAACTCAAACTAAAAGAGGAAGGGGAAAACCTAAAAAGACTTGGAAAGAAACTATAAAAAAAGACTTGAATTATCTAAATTTAAATGAAAATATGTGTTCAAATAGAAAGTGATGGCGAGATATATTCCATATA
The DNA here is from genome assembly GCA_020080225.1 of Gynochthodes officinalis. Classification (NCBI taxonomy): domain Eukaryota; kingdom Viridiplantae; phylum Streptophyta; class Magnoliopsida; order Gentianales; family Rubiaceae; genus Gynochthodes; species Gynochthodes officinalis. The sequence continues at coordinate 28,029,993 of CM034615.1, read as the reverse complement.
GCTAACCCCAAATAGTGTGATAAAGGTGTAGTAGTAGTAGTTGTATGCCATATGTAAAAGATGTCAAATTCAGTCAATCTTCCGGAAAAAGAAATAAAGGACATAGAAGGCTAGAACTTTACAGTGCCATCTCTTGCACCCCAAAGGAATAAGTACCAGATAAATTTTATTGGGTATTATTACTAACAGAAAATTTATGCTGCTGAATCTGAGGGTTTCTGAAAATTATCTGACAGTGAAAGAGGAAACACTTTGAAAGTAGATATGAAGTAGTTTGACATACAACAGAAGTAGCAGTATCCTTAGGCTTGGCAGTGCTTATGATTTTTCATTGTGAAGAAGTCCGTCCACCAGGGAAGATTTGTTTGAGCTCATTAGATTGTAGTTCAAATTGTTTGCGACGTTTACTACATTTGGTGAATTTCTTTTCTAGGTAAGGCATATGTGAAAGGTAAGAATTATGGATTTTTTTTTTGACTTCATCAGAAATAATAATGGTTGAATTTCTAAAGATGATTTTGATTTTCTCTATGTGCAGCATGAGTTGCTTCGTGTCCTCTATCCAGTATTTATCCATTGTTTCATGGATCTTGTTGCTAAAGGTCACATCCAGGAAGGTATTATTATTATTATTTTTTTAAAGAGATTTTGTTAGTGTGCTGACTGTTTTCCTGAGTTTCTAAATGAAAATGATACCTTGAATTCCAGCAAGAACTTTCTTTAATAGCTTCCGGGAAGACCATGAGATGATGCATTCACGTGACCTCCAAAAACTTGAAGGTGTTTTGTCGCCCTCTCATCTGGAGGTTAATTGCTATTTTAACACACTGTTGTTTGTAAATTTTGGCAGTAAAAAGTTTAAATACAATTTGTCATTAATTTTGCTCTTTAATTTTAATAGGAGATGGAATTTGCCCATTCTCTAAGGCAGAGCAAAGTTAGCATAAAAATATGCCAGGTGATTTCTCCATCTTCTTCATGTGAATGTTAAATTTTGTTGCATAATGCTGTGAAAAGCTTTTGTTGAGACGTAACATTCGCTAAAATGTCTGAGCTTCTTGGAATGAAGAGAAAGTGCAACGTAAGGTATATTACCTTTAGGGATGGTTGTGGTGAAGGCTTGTGCAGGGTTGTGCCTCCACGTTTGGGTCGGCCAATTGAAATTGTGCTGAGCCCTCTCCTTTGCAATGCTAACTAGACCTTCCATCCCATGTACTCTGCAATCTACTTTCCTCTGGCTACGCACAAGGATTAACTGATTGACATGTTATTTTTTTTTTTAAATGTTTGAATGAAATTTTAAAAATAATGGGAACCATGCAAGGTTAAGATATCATTCCAGACAATTGCTACCAAGCCACTAGAAAAGTTAGTTGAAATAAAAACGTCAAGAGGCATGGTAGTTAATGGCGCTAAATTTTTATAATCTTCAGCTTGCAGTTTGCATGGAGAAGATACATCTACACATGATAAATGTTGAAATATTTTGGATTTCATTATCGAAACTGAATGTGAGTTGAAATTTTAGAAGGTTAGATATTGAATCTTGATAACATATAAACTTTTTATCAGTGGTATAAATCTTTGAAAACTATTATTATGTATAATATGAGTCTTATTTTATACTTTAGAGATCTAAAGTGGCTATTGGGTGTGTTCCCTGTTCCTTGCCTAAAAAGCCCAAAACCCACATGTTTCAAATTCCCTCCCTCATCATGGGATTATCGTGAAATCTTTGCACATGGAGCTAATTTTACTATAAAAGGGCAGCCTGGTGCATAGGAGCTCCTGCATGTGCTGGATCTGGGAAGGGTTCAACCATTAAAGCATTATCGGCCTTATCTTATATCTCTATAAGAGGTTGTTTCTGCAACTCGAACCTCAGGGCCGCATTAAGTCCTGATGTAGCTGACTTTACTATACTGAGATAAAAGGTGACCTTGTCTTTACTTATTATTATATTGGGCTGTTAAAAACATAATGGGTCCTAGGGGTGACTTTTGAGCCAATGTAGTATTTAGCCCTGCATGGTACTTAGCTCCAACAATTTCTCTTCATGGCCTAGGTCTGTCTTACGTTGTTCAGAGACCACACCAGGCCTAATAACTTATTTGGCTTCATCCTCCTTAGCCCTAAATGTTTAAGATAAGTTTATAGTTTATCCACAACTTAGGACATTATGAACATATCAAATTTGCTCTAACTCTTTGATGTGGGATGCGGGTGATTATAATTTCTTGGATGTTGATTAACTATAGAAATAAACCAGGTGAGGGTTGGCTATTCTTCGTCAATTCTTAGCTTCTTGACTTTGTTCATGTCTGAGGTGGGTGTTTCTAATTGATGATGAATTGTTCAAAAATCTTGTCTTACTTCTGGGTCCTGCTACAATTTACTTACCTAAGAGGCCTCTGCTGTGGTTGTCTTTCAATAAGAGTTTAATCAACTTAATTTGACTTTCTTTTTGAGATCCTAATGTTCGTTTTGGCAGTACTCTTATGACCTGCTGTTGCAATACCTACACAAGACACAGTCTATTACAATGCTTGGATTGATAAATGAGCACATCAACTTTCAAGGTACATCTTCAATCGTCACATTTGAAAACTGTCTGTAAATGCTTTACTTATAAGGCTATCAATAGTTTTTACCTGTGAATGCTTAGAACCTTTTCATGTTGAAAAATTAAGTTACCTAGACATTCAGTTCATAAATGAGTGGTTAACATAAGAATTGATAAATAGCTGATAAAGGCGTCAGCTACACCATTTTAAGTGTCCTATGGAAATATGAAGAATTAAATGCTAGAAAATCAAAGCAATGTTAAGAAAGTCTGTGTTTCAAACTGGAAAATAGACAATTAACTGTCTTACTTGGGACATGTAGAAATCAGTTTTCACAAAGTAGAGACCATATTTTAATCTTTAAAACGTAGAGAGAAAGGCGGAGGGAGAGAGAGAGGCAGTACTGCATCAGATGGCTAAAGTTGAGGAGAGGATAATTTATGTAAGCTTAGCTGGTTGGATACCCTACTCAAGCATCACGAGGTCTCAAGTTCAAATCCATTACCATGTTTCCCTTTGATGGCTTAGAGTCTCCCTTGAATTAAGAAAATATAGAGTTTATTTATTTATTTTTTATTTTTTAAGTTACAAATAGGACAAATTTTTCTACGCAGATTGTGTAGAAAAAATTGTGAAGAAATAAAATTTGTACACATATATGAAGGAAAAATGGTTACGGTGGATGAGTGGTAAGACAATAATGGATAAGATGAGAAACGAGGATATTCGACGAAGAGTTGGAGTAGCACTGGTGGCAGAAAAGATGAGAGAACATAGATTGAGATGGTTTGGGCATATTCTTCGGCGACTTATAGATGCACCGGTAAGAACAGAAGTTTGTTATAAGGAGTATGATGGGAAGAAAGGGAGAGGTCGGCCGAAAGTTACGTGGGGAAAAGTAGTAAAACAAGATTTAATGGAGTTGAAAATAGATTGGCGGCTAGTTTGTAGTAGAACAGAGTGGAGGAAAACTGTTAGTGTAGTGGAAGAGCAAAACTCTAGTGGTCCCGACTGCCCTTTATAGTTTTAACATTTTTATTTATTTCTTTATCTATTTATTTTATTATATTTTCTTTATTTTATAAATTTATGTCTTTGGGTTCGTCGACCGCTGACCCCAACTAGTTTGGGATAAAGGTGATGATGATGATGATGATATGAAGGAAAAATGGTACAATACAGCAGTTGCCTGAGATATAATTGCAATGTGTTTTACTGTATAAATATTTAATGTGTTATTATCAACTTAGTAGTTATTTAAATTCACTTTTGTTTAATGACAGTCTCTGCTGGGCAGCCAAGTTCAATATCTGATGATGCTGATGTTGTCACCATCATCGGATGTGGCCAGGACACAGCCAGCCTCATAAATCAGAAAGAAATACATTGGGGTGTAAGTTGAGAAAGGAGATAAGCCAATTTTTTTCGGCAAACGTATTTGTAAACCTTTAATGAATGTTAATGAGAACAATTTTTTGGTATGGGTAGTTAGAATAGTGAAATCCTATATCAAAGTTGGCCATTTTCTTTCAATGCTGCGTCTCCTTTCCCTTACCTCCTAGTTTCTGTCTAGTCTAGTCTAGTCTAGTCTGTGTTGTTTCTTATGAAGAATGCAAAAGTCCATTTTTACTTTTAGAGTTTAAGCATTTTTCCTTTTTAAAAATTTCCTTCATGCCATTGTAAATTGCAACAGTTACTTGAAGATTTCTTGGATGAGAGGTTGGAGAAGGCAGGTGGTTTGGTTCCAGATTCAGAAAAGTTGGATGGAGAAGTAAAGGAAGGTGAATTGGAAGAGAATAAGGTGACATAAGGATAGCTTTAATTTTATATATTTTGTTGTCCCCCCTATAATTCTTTCATGGCCTCCATGCTGTTATTGAATACTTGCCATATTTTACACTGACATGATATTGTTTTCGTGAATTTTAATTATATTATTCTTTCTTGTTTAGAAAAGATCAGTTGAAGTCGGAAAGCAGGGTGCTTCACTCAAGAAGTTAAAAAAAGATAAGGTTGCTGTTTCAACAGGGAAAGCTTCTCGCATGGAGAGTAGTACGGTGTCTGTGGCACCACGTGTCAAGCCGGAACTTGCCTTGCCATCAATGTACTTTGCTGATATCATATTTTACTATGCATTTTTTTGAAAATAATAAGTTAGTTGCCCTTACTCTTAAAAAGGCACTGAAAAGGATAGGAAATAGGGTAGAGATTTTGCATTTAGCAATATTTGATGGAATGCAATTTTTGTCTGAAACTAGATATTACTACTGATGGGAAGTGATTTGTACTTGCATTTTGCTTGTAATAAGAAGAATAGATGGATATGTTTTGTTAGATCTTGACATGCTATGTCACTATTGCTTACAGTTCTTTGTATTACTTGATTTTACACATTGGCATGTGGCTTTAATTAATTACTTATAGTTGTGGATGAATCATGATATGAGGTGAATAGATCATACTATCAACTATGTTCTTCGCCAAGCTCTTTGTTTATCTCATTTTAGCTTTCTGAAATTAAAGAAACTAGCATGCTTGGTCACACTCCTTCGGTTACTGTTAGACAATGTAAAGGGGAAGTGCCAACCCATTGCATTAGGTTATGCAGCCTCATCTTAAATAAGCAAAATGAATGCTTTTGTTTACTAACCCTTTGACCCTTAGGTTAATGGAGGCGTGTTGCTAGTTGTTTAGCAACTATTCTTGTAGGACGAATACTCTACCAAATCACATGGAACCTTCAATGTAAAAAACTGAGTTCTACAGTTGGTATTCTTCTGTAATGAATTATGCTTTTAATTCCCTTAAATGAGTGATAAGTCTCTTATCAATGTCTTGCCTTAGACAATGGCTATATTTAATTGTTTAGATTGTCTATATACTGTGCTACTTCCTACTTGCTATGCTTTGTGTTGGTTCCAAGCTCACGATTTAGATTTCTTTCTCAGACCAGCTGAGGTAGAGCATTCTATTCTTGAAGATCTTCGGAATCGTGTCCAACTGAGTAGTGCTTGTCTACCTTCTGTCAGCTTTTACACATTTATTAATACACATAATGGGTATGCTGTTTCATTTGGAAATTGTTTGTTGTTTGAATTGATAGTTTCTGGAATTCCTATTTGTCATCAATAAATAATCTCTTTCAACCTTCACCTGGGTCTTCTAGTTTAAATTGTGCATCAATATCCCATGATGGATCACTTGTTGCTGGTGGCTTCTCAGACTCATCACTGAAGGTTCGTCAAGTCTCTTGTCTTTCTGAATATCAAATTTCTATCTTTTGATTTGCTGCTAATTGAGAAATCTAATATACAGATCTGGGATATGGCAAAGCTTGGGCAACAAACTGATTATGGTTAGTTAAGTCTCTGGACTTTTATTTTTTATTTTTTCATTATAGGTTGACAGTAGATCTTGTTACACGCACCCCCCTCTCCTCTCCTTGAAAATAAACATTTTATGTGGTCCTAAACAAAGGTTCTTACCAAGGTGAGGGTGCTGTAGAGTGTTATGTGGAGTTCAACTAATGGATTGTGTAAGCTGGAAAAGAAATTAAGACATTGATTCTATCATATGATTTAGAAGCTTCAAACTTCTGTGCTGTTTTTTGGATGGGTGAGGACTGGGAATCTGTTTTTAGCTGAACACATACTGGGAATTAAGGATGTTTTTCACAATTGCTACTGTCAAGAGAACCCCCTTGGTGGATGGTGACTTTGTTTCCTTTGCTCATGCAAAGAGTTGGGCCATTTATTTGTGTAGCATTTGTGATAGAGACTAGTGCCAGCAGTCAATTATAGTTTATGAAAGGTTTGGCAGAGATGCTTCAAGAGCCCAGGCTTACTTTGGAATGTTTTGAGGATATGGAATCTATTTGATGATGGTACTAAGTCATTCAACAGTCTTTATTTTAGTATATCTCAAGAGGGAGTTCAGCTTATAAGTTTTTTAATTTATTTCTGAGTTTTGGTAGTCAAAGGGTATTTCAGTAACATTTTGCATTACAGAAATTCTGAGTTTAATATCTGGCTGAGAACAGACTTTCCAGCTTTAATATAATTTTAGTGGACTTCTGTCTCTTCTTGAAGCCCATGGAATGCTACATAGCCTTGGGTTTTGATGCCTAAAGATGCCAGGTGTGATGCCTATGGGTTTCCAAGGGGTGATTCCTAGGGTTATTGTCGTTGTTCTTGTTTTTTCTTCCTCATTTCTGCAAGTTTTATTATATTCTTCCATTGTTTAGCTTGTTACAATTCTCTGAACATATTTTTAAGAACAGCTTCCTACATTTGTGTTTGGCCTACATATTACCTTTATTCTAATTACCGCTGATGTTCAGGAGCAAAAGTGGTTAAGGCATTTAACGGTCATCCTTTACAATGTGTGATTGACTCATTTATCCTATTGCTGTAAACTATGGAAATAAATATCTACTCTATAACTAACTCAACATTTGCTGTAGAAGATTGCTTCCTTTCCTCAGGTAACTCAAATGTGTACTTGCCCTTCACTTCTTTGGGATGTGCTTATATCAAAATATTTATAAAATTTGTTCCCCTTTAATGGGATACTATTGCTTGACGGAGCTGAAACTCTGACATGATTTTACTCAACAGAACTGAAATCAGTTATAAGATAGTTTTATGTTGGAAACAGTGGCTGCCAGCCATCTAAACCAGTTTCTGAAATTTTTACCCTTAGGTTATTGTGAGGTAATTAGGACATGAAGGATGATTGATATTTTCAGCAATTGCAAAGATTACATGCTTTGCAGCCTCTAGAGCATCACCATTCCTCATACCTACTGATCTAGATATATGTGTTAGAGTTGTATACACACTTCATAATGCTTTTACTTTTTGGGTTGTGCTGTTTCACTTGTATTATGTATAAAGAACACTGATATTTATCTGTTGTATATAACTGAATGCTTTCACTTTCAGCTACTCCGCAGGTGGGAAATGATTTGTCTCCAAACAGCTCTCTCCTGGGCACAAACAGTGGGAGAAGATCGTATACACTCTTTCAGGGTCACTCTGGCCCTGTTTATGCTGCCTCCTTTTGTCCCTTTGGAGATTTTGTTCTGTCTTCTTCATCCGATTCAACAAGTATGCCTTCTTTTGCCTCGAGGAGCTGCTTTTATAACAATATTTTCCTGTTTATTATCTCTTTTTTACACCTTCAATTGCAGTTTGTTCAAAATTTTATGATCATTTTGTAGTGTGCTTATGAGATTGTTGGTATTGTATTGCAGTTCGATTATGGAGTACAAAATTGAATGCAAATCTCGTTTGCTACAAGGGTCATAATTATCCTGTATGGGATGTTCAGGTAAAACATCTCATTCGTCTATTGGTAACAAAATTGTGCTTGTTGAAAAATGGAAATTAAAAATTGGAATTGTACGCAACAGCTGATTGAGAAAAGCGTAGATAGCCCTTGTGCCTTTTCTCTTGTATTTTCATTCCATTATTTATGGGCTTACATCTCCCTTTAAATCACTTGTGTTCTACTCTTTGTCATTTTCTGCTCAATGATGATAATGAGGTGGACTAACTTTCATGTCTTTTTATGACTGCGTTGATGCTTATTTTATGCTTGAAAATGATGTCACAATTTCTTTTGAGAAGACTCATATGAAGTTGGAATCTGAATTTGATTGTTGCAAGAACAAGAATAAAGTAACAAAGTGTAACCAAGGAATGAGTCTCGTGGTCTATTATTTTTGCTAAAACTCCACTTCTACAGTCAGTTGCAAGTTCTTGTATGGAGGGTTGGACATTGTATTACTGCCCATTGGCATTACTTCATTATAATGCAGTAACTGGGTTACATAGAACAATAACCACTTGATTCCAAGAGTTTCATTTCTAAAGTTATTGAATAGACTCCTGGTTGTGCAAGAAACTGGATAACCTTAGCTTGAAGTAGTGATATTGGAAAAGCAATTCAATTATGTTCCCAGTTCCCAAGGGTCAATGATTTTGGGCTGTCCAGTCAAGATTGGACCAGCAAAGCTTGCAAGTCAGTTCATGCAATGGAGGAGCTGTTTTTGACCCTTGTGGACCTTAGGTTAAGGAGCACCTCTACAGTGAGACTCATATTTACTTCCAGTCATCCTGAATCATGTCAATAAACCTGTAAATTAACTAGATAACTTGTAAATTTATCAGTTTGAAGAAAATTTTGGTCCTTTGTTAGTCATATATTGTATCAAAAATTAATAATTTATTGCTTCATTCCATTCATTAGATGTGTAACTCATTGACGCTACATTTGTATTGCACTTTTGGATTCTTGGGTTGGATATATTCCCCTGCATACTGATGTTTAGGAGGCTTCTTCTTCTTCTTCTTCTTCTTTCAATTTTTCTCCCACCTTCAACAGATGTGCGTGCCAGGTCTTGAATAGCCCTCCTGGGGCTCAGATGTTTAGAAGTCATTTTGGAAGCTTTTGTATGGCACTGAAACATTGTTTTAACTGCAATTTCCTTGTGCACTTGAGGATTTATCAACCCTTTGTCTTTCGTGATGTCCATTAACTTTGCTTCTGTGACTTCATTCTGATTTATGTTAATCAATCATAGATGTATTATATTTCCTAGGCTGTAATTATGTATCAATCTCTGGTTCTAACAAATTCATGATTCATTACAACATCATCTGAATGCAGTTTAGTCCAGTGGGACATTATTTTGCCAGCTCCTCACATGATAGAACTGCAAGGATCTGGACTATGGACAGAATACAGCCATTGAGAATAATGGCGGGTCACTTATCTGATGTAGATGTGAGTACATAATGGTGTAATATGATTGTGATTACTGTGCTTTGCAGCTGTTTACTTTATTATCAAGGTGAAAAGCAACTAAAGTCATTGATTAGACATTTTGATGCAGACTACTAAGAGAAGGTTTATAGACAAGAATGTTCAAGTTGATAGCATTCTTAGTTTTTAATTCAGTTCTAGAAGTTAATAGTACTATGCTAGATTTCTAGTTACTTGTTTGTACATTGTTTCTACTAATCAACTTTTTTGAGTTCGACAAAAGTTACCTAATTGTGAGTCTATTTAGTTAAGGGAAGTTATAGGAGAAAGGAATACCACAAATAATAGGATTCTATCTTTTAGGTAATGTTAATTAACATAATTGGTAATGAGCATTCTTAGTTTTAAATAAACATTTGATGTTTCTGTTGCAATATGCTAAAGTACATGTTTTGAACACATTTAGTGGTGGCTATAAAGGAATTTTATTCAGGTACATGAACCTATAATAGATCAGTTCTGTGGGAAGTAAAACATTACAATGTAGTTTCATCTTTTAATCTTTTTTTGATTCTATGATTATATACTTGCTATGGCTGTTATAAAATTGGCTAGGGATGACTCGAGCATTAATTGAAGCTATTGATGAGAATGCCCTTTTGCAAAGATGTTTTGATAGGTGTTAAAACATGCAAATCTGACCATATTATAGCTTCAATCTGTTACATTTTTTGAGTGCACTACTCTAGAGGTTATAAAAGCGATACTTTATATGACACACTGTCATCTTTTTCAAAGCAGTACTTTATATGAGGTTATCAGTAACCTCTTTAGTTTCTATGGTTAATTCTTCCTTTATATATGTTCTCCTTTTCAAAGTTTATGTGTGAATTTATTTTTTTATTTTTTTATTTTTTTAGTGTCTGCAATGGCATGCGAACTGCAACTACATTGCAACTGGCTCTAGTGACAAAACTGTTCGTTTGTGGGACGTTCAGAGTGGGGAGTGTGTAAGAATTTTCATTGGTCACAGGAGTATGATCTTGTCATTGGCAATGTCTCCAGATGGTCGATATATGGCATCTGGTGATGAGGATGGTACAATTATGATGTGGGACCTTGCAAGTGGTCGTTGTGTCACTCCATTAGTCGGTCATACATCTTGTGTCTGGACACTTGCTTTTAGGTGGAACACAGTCTTCATTTTCCATATAATTTCACTTCATATTTCTAAGCTGAAAATCAATGATAGAGTTAACTCTTCAGACTTTTCTGATGTAATTTGCACTGTAGTGGTGAAGGTTCTCTTCTTGCATCTGGTTCTGCTGATTGCACTGTCAAATTGTGGGATGTGACTGCCAGCACAAAACTGCTAAAGACAGATGAAACGTAAGTTCACTATGTATTTAAGATTTACTAGTTGCATACGGTCAATGTGTTTTTTGGTTTTCAAGAGACTCACATATTATGGGTGCTTTAATCATCAGCAAAAATGGAAGTATTAACAGACTTCGATCATTGAAGACTTTGCCTACCAAATGTACTCCTGTTTATGCTTTGCGGGTAAACTGAAATTTTCATTAAGGATTCTTTATGTATTACCTAACTGAGCAGGTAGCTAGATAACATGTCTTTATGTACTTTGATCTGGAACAGTTTTCCCGTAGAAATCTTCTTTTTGCTGCTGGAGTTCTCTCCAGAAGTGCTTAAAGTGCTGACTAGAAGAGATGCAAGATCTACCCAATCTGGAGTGATTACTTAAGAAAATGTTGTAACATCTGAAGCAGCGCTAGTTTATGGTCAGATGAGCAAACTGTTAGGAGCTCCTAATGTTGCGGCTACTAAATTTGTACTTTCAGCTGTAAATCTTTTGAGCTTTTTCTTCAGATTTAACAGTAGCTCTCCATTCCAGGAAAAGAAAGAAATTATTTCATCATCTTCCTATTTCTTTACCTGTTTTGTTTGTTTGGGATGCCTAGTTATTAAACTGTTAGCTGAAGTAAATTGTAGAACGAATTATGCAGCATGGCAACGGTTGAAATTTGAAACTCTTAGTTTCCCAATGCTATGAAGTGGCTTTCACTTTTGCCTTCTGTTTCCATACCTCATAAAAGAAAAGGCTAGAGGAAAAAAGAAGTATTCTTTACCCGTTACAAATGGGTGAGTTCATTACACCGGCTCAAGTTTGTATAAGCAGATATCAAATTTTGGCAAGTGGCCAAGGCAGACCGAATCCTATCAAGTTTCTTTCTTCTTTCTCCCCTCACTTTACCCTCCCAATACTTAGTATGTGCGTTTTCCTCAAGAAATTCTTTAGTCCAATTTCCTGATCACCTAAGGTTCTAATCTAATTTCTCTTTGATGTGTGATTTAGTAGTTTTAGGAGGTTTTTATGATGCATGTTTGTGTTAATCGGATTTTTGTTAGTTTATAGATTGGTGATTATTTGAAATTTTAGATATATGATTCCAGAATTTGCTTTGTATCTATTTGTGTGTATGTATGCGGGATTCCTCCTATTCATATTTATGATTTATTTGCATTTGTAAATTGAAAATGTTTATATTTGCAATATTTTTACAAACTTTATAACTGGACCTAGTCATAGGGTTAGGAGAATGTTGCCCAAAAGTTGACGCTTTAAAAAGTCAGCCTGATTTGGTTACTGGATTCTCTGCCTACGCATTTTGGAGCACAAATTTGCACCTGTAATTAAATTTTGATAATTTTTCTGGCACATAATCTTGAGCGCATTTTTTTTAAAATTTTTTTTATTCGGGTGATTTGTTGTTCATAATTATTATGAGTTGTGTATTTACCTTTCTAATTGCTGAATATTAATTGTTCAAATTCAAAGATCTTATACGAATGTTTGATGGTGTTATAAAATTACTTCTAATAACTATTATTTTATGTTATCCATAACTCCTCTTAATTGGTTAAAGATGCCTTGAATCGCTGCCAACTATGGGCGATTGAGATGCGATTTTGGTTTTTTTTTTTGAGAATTGAGGGATTGCACTCTCCTTCTCCACTTTGGGTAGGTGCGATTCATGTTTCTTCTTTTTTAAGGTTACTGATATGCAGTTTGGGTGTTGTACCCTTAGGCAGTGGTGGTCCACACTTGCGGCAGTTTGAGTGTTGTACCCTGGAGCGATTTTAGTTTTTTTGGGGAAGAATTAAGGGATTGCACACACTTGTTGTGGTGCGATTCGTGCTTCTTATTCTTTTTTAGGGTGTTGGTAGCTAGTTTGGGTGTCATACTCTCAGACGTGTTGGCATGCAATTTTTTTGGAAGAATAGAGGGATTGCGCCCACCTTGTGCGATGTGATTTGTGCTTCTTCTTTTTTTAGGTAGTATTTGTCCCTATTTATTAGGGTGTGTTTCCCTATTTGTTAGGGTGTGTTCCTCCATGTTGGAGGTGTTTGGGTGTAGTCATTTCCTTCGTGGTTAAGTTCAAATACCACAAAGAGCAATTAACTTTTTAAGTTATCTCTTGTACAGTTTTGCTATTGTAATAAATTCTCTAACGTTATTGTTAAAAAAAAAACTATTATTTTATGTTATAATACTAATAATAAGCAGAAAACATGAATACTAGAACAAAAAGTAATGTTAAATAGAGAGCAAAATAGAGAACAAGAAATTTTTATTTTTTTCATCACCCTCATTGTTTTACCTAAACTTCTATTTATAAATTTAAATTTCACCCTTGTTAGGATATATTAATAAAGCCCCAACATCTTCTTCCTCCTTATTACACGTGGACAAAAAATCCTTCTCCTCGCGCAGGTTCCTTTGGCCACGTTGGCCTTCCACGTTAGCTAAAACAGCGTTGCTGGCAGGTACGTGGCGTCTCCTTCGCGTCGATTGGTTTTTCTTCTCGTTTTGTTGGACGGATTTCTCTAGGCGGAGTGTTCTTGCTTTGCTTTTGCTCCTCGCTATTTCTCCTTCGTTTTCTTCCGAATCTGACTGCTCTTCTCTTGGTTTTGTTTTGTTCTGCAATTTTGACAAATTTTACGCTGCTTTCTTCCACATCTGACAGCCATTTTCTCCCCGATTTCTATTCTTTCTGTTTTGGTTTGGTTTTGTGAAACCCTAATTTCCGTCGTCCTTTGCTTGTAATCTGACTGCTCTTCTCTTGGTTTTGTTTTGTTCTGCAATTTTCCCAAATTTTACGCTACTTTCTTCCACATCTGACAGCCATTTTTCCCCGATTTCTATTCTTTCTGTTTTCGTTTGGTTTTGAGAAACCCTAATTTCCGTCGTCCTTTGGTTGTTATGTGCGCTTGTCGTTAATCTGTGAAAAACATTTTTTTTAGCCTGCTACGTTTTTTTGGTTTATTTATTGTCCAGTTTGTTTGTTCTCCTAGGTATTCAAAATTCCTTTGGTTTTGACAAACCCTAATTTCCGTCGTCCTTTGGCTGTTATGTGCGCTTGTCGTTAATCTGTTAATCGGAGGACAAAATTCGTTTAGGCTGCTGCGTCTTTTTTGTTTATTGTGAAATTTGTTTGTCCAATTTGTTTGTTTGTCTTTAATCTCTTGGAACAAAAAACTCCGGCCTGTATTCTGTTTTCATTTATTGCCGAATTTCTTCCTTCTCTTGCTTATGCCTATTCAGATCTAAATTTAGGGTTATTTCTTTCTTGTCTTCCTTGGGTTGCTTGGGGTTATGTTCGATTTTGGCCGTTCGCGCAATTTCTTCATTGATCTGTTCCCCGAAATGTTCTTCCTCGATTCATGTTCATCTCCGATTGTAATGTTCTATGTTTTTATTGTCCGATTGTTGGATTGCCTCGGTTGTATTGTTTTCTTTGTTATCTGAGTACACTTTATCTACTTCTACAGATCTCGGCTGTTGTAACCACCGGTTTTATCACTACCGAGCCGTTTACATGTTTTTTTCTAGCCGGAAAACGCTGTATTCCAACTACAGCCGGTGGCGTCTTCAGCCAAGGTAAGCTTGATTTTTTATTCTGCCCTAATGTTATGTTACTGTTATGTTGTGTTATTACTGGTTATTATTATTAAAAAAAAACTTATATTGTTTCCTTTCACCTACTCTCACAGCTTATATCAGTCCCACTTGCCCTTGGATATTTTCTTTAGCCGGAGAGGAATCAGCTAAGAAAATTTCAATTCACTTCTTTTGCCCCTGTTTTTTCCCTTTTATCTGTTGTCTTGTGTTATAATTTCTATTATTTTAATTATTACCCTTTCACCTACTCTGACAGCTTATATCAGTGCCACTTGCCCTTGGATATTTTCTTTAGCCGGAGAGGAATCAGCTAAGAAAATTTAAATTTACTTCTTTTGCCCTGCTTTTTCCCCTTTTATCCGTTGTCTTGTGTTATATGAATGCGTATCTTTTATCTTGTGTTATTAACATCTACTCACCTGGTACTTTAGACTTTTACTGATTCTACATGGACTCAATAATGTCAAATCTTTGCTTTCACTCTTACCGATGTCTCTATGCTTATTGTCCATTCTTGTCAAGTCAAGACCGACTTTCAATTATTACCCTTCTTCTGTCTAACAACTCTTGTCTGTCGGTTTGACAAGGAAAAAAATCACATTGTTCCTTTTCTATGCTTCTTAGTTATACCGGTGGCTTTTATTTAGTCTAACATTGTGTTTGTGGTTTGGCTCAGTTTCTTCTTTCTCGCTTAGGTGTGGTTTTCGACCTCTTCGTTCCTTCCTTCTATGCATTGTTCTTAAGCTTTTGCTTATGTTTGTGTTTGGTGAAATAACCATCGTTTCCCTATTCCATGCTGATATTAATGTTGAGGCTTGGTTCCTGCATGCAATAAATTATTTCTAACCCATGCCTTCAGTTATGTTTCACCTTTGCTTGCTTTTGGTTGGTTAAATAAATGACTTTGTCTTCCTCCTCCTCATCAAGTATTAGTGGTTAGGATTGTCTACCACATTTAATGATTTTCATGTCACCTCTGAATTTGAATTTGACTGTGGATTTAGCATTTATACTAGGCTTATTTATGCTATGCTTTTGTTACTGTTTTGCATGTTCATTGCAGTTATTGCTTTGATTTATCTAATACAATGTCTTTCTTTCTCCACTGCATGAAAATGAAGAAAACAACAATACCTATGTCATTTTGGCTTTCCCAAAATGGAATTAGTTTCTCCTTTTCTCTCTCTATTGCATTGTGTTCTTCTACTCTTTTTTACCTTTTCTCTGTTGCTCTGTCAACTGTGTTTGCATGATGTTTTATTACTGCTCTATCTTATTTGCCTTCGTTCTTAACTGCCTTTGTACCACTTGCATTTTCCTTCTAATGGATCCCATCTGCAAAAATCCTTTTTTCCTTTTTACAAGTCACTTTGCTCTATTTTTTTACGTTTTCTCACCAATTTCTTTAAATATTTCTCACAAGAAGGGGAAAAAACTTTCACTGAATACATAATATGTGGATAACCGATTTGTTCCTTCTTTCTCTGCAAAAACAGTCGCTTTTTGCCTTGAAAAACACGGATGGATGTTTTTGTTTCTGTATTCTTTGTTATTACCTTTTGCTTTTTTCTTATGTAAAAATAGGAAATGCCAAAAGAAATGGAACCTTTTGTTGTGCATTGAAGTGAAATTAGATGAAAGCCAATTCTCCTCCGCCAAACGCTAAACTATGTTCCTTTTTTGTAAAAACTAAATTGCTTTACATTCGAGTAGCTTTTCTTGGGTTTATTTAGCGACGCTCTTTTTCTACTTTCTTACTTCTGTTCATGGCCAGCGTTGTTTGCTGCTTCAAAAAAGGAATTCTGACCTCCGTACTTTTTCACTTTTCCCGTTCTGCTTAAGATCTGTCTTACCTTATTTATGGTGCTCTTGTGTTTGCCTGGGGTTCTTAACTGCTTTTGTATGATTTGTCCACAAAATAAAAACCTTTTTCCTCTTCCAAATAACACTAAAACCATGTGTTTCATTGTGCAAACAAAAATCGCTTCTCTTCCAATAGCTTTTCTTTCTTTTTATGCACCGAGGTTGTTTTCCTATTTCGTACTTGTATGCATCTTTGAAGGTCGTGGTACCGCATGAAAAGGGAATCCTAACTCTTTTTCTTCTTTCTGTTTACTTCTCTATTTAGGATCCATCTTACATTTATTTTTTGTGCTTTTCCCTTTATAGTTTCGCCTGTGTTGAGGTTAAGGAACACTACCTGTGTGGTTTTTACTTTTCCCCGTTATGTGTTGGTTCAGTTTTTGCTTTCCTATTCTGCTCTTGTCGCTACATTAGGTTATCTCTCATTGTGTGTCGCTTTCTTTTGCCTTTCGCTGCATTTCGAATAGTGTTGCAATTATCGAGTGCTTTACATCATATATTTCTTATCCAAATCTGTTTTCTCCTTTCTTTTCAGAAACTCTTGTCTATTCAGTTTTGATAATTTGTTTCTCAGTTTTTTTGCCCCTTTCCTTGTACCATGGGAATTATACATTCTAAATACATACTGTGTGTGTGAGCTTGTGTCGTAAAACAAATAACCATCTTTTTATGGAAGAACAAAAACTACGTGTTTATGGATATTTTGCCTCTTTTAGTTTTGGTGTCTTTGTATATAAATGCGAAATGAAACAACGAAGCCTCATTTTTGCCAACTGAACCAAAACGCAAACAATTTTCATCTTTCTGTCAGCCTGCTTCTCATTCTGCTGTGAGGTTATCTCTGTTTAATACATCTGTCTTCTTCTCCTACATTGCATGCTAACTGTCTTTTTTCCTCTCTTTGTATATGCATTCAATGAAAACTGAATCTTGATGGTCGGTGTGGAATTGATTGGCTTATACATTTTGACTTCCAAAGGTAAAGTTCCATTTTATATTGCTTCTTTATGCCTATGCCCCCACTCTTGCTGTATATGGTTTCTTGTTTGTGCTCCTTGTAACCTAAGCACAACAGTTTTATTTTTTCAGATTAATAGAAAGAAAATATGTCCTGCGTGCGCTAAACAATTTTTCCAAAGGCGATAATTTACCTTCTGCTCTAATCTGCTTCATACATTTAGATGACTTAGAAAATGAGTGTGTCTTGGCGGTCCAATATTTAGTTCTGCGTGCCAATTGCTTTACATAGCTACTTCTTTGATATACCTTTCAATTGTCTATGTCCTGTGGAGTGCAACTAATATTTCTTTTTAACATGCGTGTGCCAATGTGTGCTAAATTCTGTTTTTAATAACATGATGTTCACAAAGTCAATTAGTTCTTCCGTCCGGAATAAAACGGCATAAATTCATTCTTTTGTAAGTTTGCTTTTGATTTTCTTCTGGAATTATGTTTGCTCAGTACCCTTATTTTTTCCTTCTACGTCGTGTCATAATTTTCCTTTGTCCTTTGTCCTTTGCATATGTGAACTGATTAGAACTCAATGTGAATGTTCGGTGTAGAATTGGTTAGCTTATACAGTTTGTCAAACAGAAGTCAGTTCCATTTTGCCTTGCTCCTTTATATCTAGAGTTCTACTATATATAGTTTATTGCTTGATGCATTTAAATGTGGAATGAATATGCGCTGCCCCTCCAGTATTAAGTCCTGTATTTCAGTTTCTTTAGATAGTGACTTCTGCCGTGTGGCTATGTACTGTGTGCATGCTGTGGCCTCTAACTGATCTTCCTTTTTCAAATGTCCATGACAATGCATATAAAATGTGTCTTTAATGCCTCTTTGTTGAGTCGATCGTTTTTGGGTTCCAAGTTTAATTAATACCTTTTTTTATTTTCTTCCTACTCCTGTGCACATGTTTATTTGTTCTTCCTTTTTAAATGATTGCAATAGAACAACCACAGACTACCATTGATTCTAATGCCGATATGTTATCAGATTCTCAGAATGCACTCTTTGTACACGCTTGTCCATGTGTTGCTTGTAATTTGTTTTTGTTTTTCCTCCTTCGAATCAATCGCTTATGCTTTCCCATTCGCCAGATCATTTATCCCTATCTGCTTTTATCCTTTCTCTCAATCTTTGTAGTGTATTGTAGGAGAAAGAAATTCGTCAGACTCGTTGCTGGACTTTGGGCGTTTGAAAACTAAAGAGTACGCTTCCTTACTATTAATTATAACAACAATGGTGTTTTATTTCCAAACAAAATTTACTCCAGTTGCTGTGTATAGTGTGTGTTGGTTTCTACATTGTCCACCTTTAAATGCTTTCATCTATAAGTTTTAAGTCATTTTATGTTAGGCTCATGGTTGTTTCATCTTTAAACTGATTTACTGCAATTTTGTGCACCTGTTTATTCTGCTCATTGTTGCGCCATAACATTTCATCCAATCGTTTGACAATTTTTCCGGCACTTCTTAAATTTCATACTTGCTTATAACTGTCATAAATTTTTTGGTTTGTTTCTTTTGGTCATCTATGACTTTTATGCACCAATAGAAATCCATCTAAATCCTCCTGACTAAAATCTGCATGTCAAAATGCCACCACGTAAAAAAAACAAACTTCTGCCTTGTCGTGGGAAGTCCTTCATACATAAGGAAAAAAAAAACTATTATTCCTGATTTTCCGTCGACAATTAATGAGTGCCCTAATAACTTCAATGTTTCAACTACAGCTCTGAACGCTTTGCCATCTGAATTATTTAGTATGAATGCTGAGGCAAAACTTGCTAGGCAGAGAAGATATCAGATTTTGCGTCAATCTAGACTTTCTCGTCATTTAGGTAGTGCATGCCATCAAAAGAATGAAACCTATAAGCCATTTAACTTATCAGGAAACGTCAGGAAACCTGCTAAAAAAAACAAAAGAAAAACTCCTCGACTTAGCCAAATTCTGAACATTCCATGGTCCTTCCTCATTGCTCCTATGTGTTCTTCTTGTGGAGCTAAGAGGTTCTATTTCGAACCTCCGTCTTTTGTCAGGTGAGGTGAGGTATCGATGGTGATACCAAGAATGCCATATGCACTTCGTTTTACTTACGGCCGAAGATCAGGAATCTGCTAATTTTAGAAAAAACATTAGAACTTATAATAATAATTTAGCATTCACATCCCTTGGTGCGAAGTATGATAGAGATTTGACTAAAAATCATAAAGGAATGTACACTTTTAGAGTTCAGGGTCAGGTTTATCATTTTCTTGATAGCCTTTCACCAAATGACAAAGAAAAAATAGTTGGTATCCAGTTCTATTTCTATGACACCGAAAAAGAACTATCCCAACGAGTTAAAGTTTCTGATAAATTGTGTGAAACGACTCTTCGCCTACTTATGCAGATTTTAGAGGACAATCCGTATTGCAAATTCTTGAAAAACCTTAGGCATCTTTCTAATTTGGATGATTGTAGGATTGTCCTTAATTCTTCCCCAAATTTAGATCAACGGCGATATAATCTTCCAACCTGTAGCCAAGTAGGCGCTATTTTTTTTGAAGATGGTATAGAACTTTCTTCAGACAGTAGAACAACACATATTCAGATTTACAGTGCTTCTAATACAAGCCATAGAATTCGACACTACTTTGGATGTTATGATCCTCTTCAATACCCACTGTTGTTTCCACGTGGGGAATCTGGTTGGCATAATAATATACAAAGAATATCTAAAACAAAGAACAACTGCGAAAAAAAACTGCCTACTACGAATGCTTCCATTGTTGACCTTCCAACCATGCAAACCCCAGAAGATTTAATAGCATATGAAGCTTCAAGTAAGTAGTCATTTACTGTACTGTTACTTGTCTTTTACTATGTGCAAATTAATATATTGTCTATAAATTTATTTCTGTCATAATTCTTTCGTTGTAGCCCTCGAAACTGGAAAGAAGACAAAGAATCGTGTGTCCACTAGGGAGTATTATTGTTACAGATTCCAAATCAGAAACGATGACCAGTCAATGCTATTGCATGCAATGCGATTATTGCAGCAATTTGTTGTTGATATGTACATAAAAATAGAAACGTCTAGGTTAGACTTCCATAGAGTCAAACAAAAAGAAGTTAGAACAGAAATATTGCAGGGTGTCCTTGATAGTATTTCAATGGGTCAGTCGAATGGTTCCAATGTTGGTCGTCGAGTTATTTTGCCGGCTTCATTTGTAGGTGGACCTAGAGATATGCGCCGTAGATATTTAGATGCAATGGCCTTGGTTCAGAAATATGGCAAGCCTGATCTATTTATTACTATGACTTGTAATCCTAATTGGAAAGAAATACAAGAAAACCTAACTAACAAGGAAACTGCATTTGATAGGCCAGATTTGTTAACTAGAGTGTTTAGAGCAAGATTTGAAGTACTTAAAACAGAAATTTTAAAAAAGAAAATCTTTGGAGATGTGGCAGCATGTGTTCATGTGATTGAGTTTCAAAAAAGAGGCATGCCTCATGCTCATTTATTAGTAATTCTGAAACCACAATTTAAGCCATTAAATCCTGAAGCATATGATAATATTGTGTGTGCAGAAATTCCTGATCCAGACACATATCCTCATTTGTACAACCTTGTCCTTAAACACATGATTCACGGTCCGTGTGGCCAAATGAATAAGACTAATGTATGCATGCGAAATGGTAAGTGCAAAAATCACTATCCTAGGGAATTTTGTGAACAAACAGTACATGCGGAAGATAGTTATCCTTTCTATAAAAGAAGAAATGATGGTAAACATATTAAAGTTAGACAATGTACGTTGGATAATCGTTGGGTTATTCCGTATAATAAATACTTATTGGCTACTTTTGATTGCCATATAAATGTTGAGATTTGCTCTACCATTAAACTCATGAAATATGTTTACAAATACATTTATAAGGGTCATGATTTAGTAAGCTTTCAAATTTCTGAACCTAATATGGAACAAGAAATTGATGAAATTAAACAATTTCAGGATGGCCGTTGGATAGGCCCTCCGGAAGCTCTTTGGAGAATTTATGCATTTAATCTTAGCGAAATGACACCAGCTTATACTTTGCAAGTTCATCTTCATGGTCATCAAGTTGTTTCATTTAGTAACAACTGATCTTTCAACTTTAATACATGAAATTGATTTTTCAAAACTATGCTTACTCATTTTTTGAAATGAATTCACAATGAAAAGCTAAACAGCTTAAATGTCTTTATAAAGACTTCCCTCAACATTTTGTATGGAATTCCACCTTGAGAATGTGGAATGAGAGAAAATCTAGAAATGTAATAGGTCGGATGGTTACTGTAAGTCCAGAAGAAGGAGAGCGATATTATCTTAGACTATTACTTTCACATGTTAGAGGCCCTACGTCTTTTACCGATCTTTTAACTGCTTTCAGAAAAAATGCGAAACTTTTAGAGATCTCGCTCTTAAATTAGGCTTATTAGAATCGATACTTATGTAGAGGATACTTTAAAAGAAGCATGTTTTTATCAAATGCCAAGTGCTTTGAGATCCCTTTTGCTATTATTTTAGTCTTTTGCTCTCCAAACGAACCACGTAAATTGTGGAAAGCTTCCAAACCGAATTGTCGAGTGACTTTCACAGGTCATTAGGTTTTTGCGATATTGAAAACCAGCTTGTTATGAATAATGTCTTAAATGACATTAATCATTATCCAGAAGAGATGGGTAAAAACTTAAATCAATACCATCTTCTTCCAAATAACATATCAATGCCTTTGTCCAACATTTAACAAGAGAATTAGAAATCGAATCAATATAAGTGTTAGTGATGATGATATTTTATCGAACTAGATTAAATATTGAACAACAATTTGCCTACGAATCTATCCTCCAAAAAATTGATTCAGTCAAGGACAAGTATTTTTATTGATGGTCCCGGGAACTGGAAAACTTTTCTATATCGTGCCCTTTTGGCTCTGTTAGATCCAAAAGATCTATTGCGATTCCGTAGCAACATCGGTGTTCTTTGCCTATTCTTCCGTGAGGTCGCAAGACATTCAAGATTCAAAATTCCAATTGACTTTTCACAATAAAGCTTGTCGATTAAGTAAACAAAGTAGCATCGCGAATCTGATTTTAAGTGCTAAACTTATAATATGGGATGAAGCTTCTATGGCCACTAAAGATGCTTTTGAAGCATTTGATTGTTTGTTGAGAGATATAACTGGAATAAATGAACCATTTGGTTCAAAAGTCGTCGTGTTTGGAGGTGACTTTCGCCAAACACTTCCAGTTATTCAAAAAGGAACACGGAACTCACAAGTTAATGCGAGCATAGTGAATTCTCCACTATGGCCTAAACTAACAAAAATTCACCTAAAACAGAATATGCGGGCTTCTTTAGACCCCCAGTTTTCTGATTTCCTGCTAAGGATTGGGGAAAATTCAGAACCAACAGATGAATGTGGTAATATTACTTTACCAGAACAAATTGTCATTCCATATAATGACAAAAATGAATCTCTTCAAGAGTGAGTACTTTATATTTTAATAATGTCCCATTTTTTCAATTTTGCGCATGTTTCCAGTTTCTCATATTTACATGCCTGCTTCCTGCTTTTTCCTTTTTTCCTAAGGCATTGATTGATCATGTGTTTCCAAATTTGCTTTTGTATTCTACAAAACCGTAATGTATGATAAATAGATGCATTTTGTCATCCACAAATTCTTGATTAATAACATCAACAATATTTTGATAGACAATTTTCTGACCTTTAGTTATTTATACGATTCAGATCAAGCAATTGATCTAAAACACCAAGGAGATTATGAAGATTTCCTAAACTCCTAAATCCATCAAGTCTTCCTCCACATAGACTATTATTGAAAAAATTGCCTGTTATTCTTCTACGAAATATTAATCCAAGCGAAGGTCTTTGTAATGGTACGTCTTATTTGTAAAGAATTAGCAGCCAATACAATTTTTGCAGATTGCTTCAGTCAAGACAAAGGGAAATTCATTTATACCTGGAATTCCTTTACATAGTTCAGACAAAGAAAAAAATGGAGTCCCATTTAAGAGGACTCAATTTCCAGTGAAGTTATCTTTTGCTATGACTATTAATAAAGCCCAAGGACAAACATTAGATTATGTTGGTATTTATTTGCAAGAACCAGTTTTCTCACATGGTCAACTTTATGTTGCGCTTTCAAGAGCACGAACGTCCAAATTAGTAAAAGTATTAATACTTCCTTCCACTTTTAATGACAGTAAGACAGATTGCAAAACTAGAAATGTTGTTTATAATGAAATTTTCGAATTGGCATACACTTGATCTACATTTATGCTTTCTTTTTACAGGTTCGCATATTTTATATTGTTGTTTTCTTGTTCTTTTTTTCTTCCCAACTCATGTTCAGAAAATTCCTGATTTTCTGTATTTATTCACTTTAGATGGAACACTTGTTGCATATTGAAGATATTCTTGAAGGCATGACAACATGGTCATGCGTTGTCACTGTCCAGGAAAAACTTCAGCCTACCACTGCAATTAATAGTCCATCTCGTTATCAGCGCTTTGTTCTTGCAGACTCAAAGGTTTGTTTACCAATGTCTTACTTTATCTTCTGCTTAGATAATAGCTCAGATTCTCTGAAGTATCAGTTAAATATTTTTCCCTTCTCCATCAATAGGGAGGTAGAGTCCAGGGCATTGTTTTCAACCATGAGATCGAGCGAATGGGGAAAAAATGCAAGTGTTCAAAAATACAAAATCAAAAATCTTTGAAGTGAAAAAACTGAAAAAAGAATACCAGTATGAAGGGATTTCCATGCAGTGGATAATCAATTCAAGGACCATCCTTGAACCAATTGAAAGTGTTGATGCTCTTCTAGACATCAGTTACCACTTCACAGACTTTGAAAGACTCACTAGATTCATTGACGCAAAAAAGGAATCTGTTGGTGAGAACTTCTTTCAACAATTACCTATTATGTTTCTACATATTCTTATATCACACATAGTATACCTATCGGTAATGATCTTGTACAATTATAGATTTGTTGTCTAAGTAATTAAATTTCTTTTGTATTGGTCCATTTTTTTACCATCCTCTAAAGATGTCTTCACTTCAAATACTACTTCCATTTTGCAGATGTATTGGCCCTGGTGATTGATAGTCTTCCTGCCAAGACTATCAAAAGTGATATAAATGATTCGGTTGTGCAAAAATTGGTCCTTCTCAATCAAAGGTAAGAGAATCATTATTGATATTCACACCTTAAAATTTAAAAATGCTATCCTCTCAGTATACAGTCAACTGCTAATATCTTTATTTGAAACCAATTTTATGTCATATATTTCATAGATAAATATGAAGTTACATTATTTCTGTCCAGTTAATTATTACATCAATAAGTTGGCAAACCATAATCTGTACCTATTTCTTAGTTCGTCTACTAAATGCTGAAATAATTGTAAGGAATTACGTACTGCATTATACATGGAATCATTTAACAGTTTGCAAAAACTAGCACAATTTTTAAATCCATAGATTAAACTTTGTACTATCTATACATTTTACTCTTCTTATCATCAACTAACTTTACTAAACTTTTACAATTCCCAACACTCTTGTGCAAAGTATTGTTTCTCAATTCAAGTAATCGCCAATTCAAAAATAAAACATATAATTATTTCTTACCTTTAAAACTCATAATTTCCGTTGCGCTTTAGGTTCTAACAAGACACACAAAATATTTTCTCCTTTCCAAAAATCATGAAATGAAGACGCTCATTCTAAAACTTATTGTTGTTTCATCGATTACTTTGACACGTTCTCAAATACTTGTTCTTTCCTTTACTATAGTTTATTATTTCATCTTCGTTCTCATCTTCTTATTACGATATTCAAGACCTCATTGGTTTGCTAGCTGATTTCATACTTCTAAACCATTTCTGCATTCGACTAGATCTCATAGCAACATAGATAGGTCTATATATTTAACATCCACGAAAGAATTTATTGCTTACATTTTTTCCCTATAAACTCTTCTTCTTGGATCGATTCGGTGCCCAAATTGTATAAACACAATTATTTTTGCGATTATAAAGACTACAAACATTTTTTCTTTTATTCTATGGCCGATCCTTTCAAACTCATACAAAATCTGTTATTCATTTCCTCTTATTTCCTGCTGCAAATGTCCACTTCTTTGCC
This sequence comes from Gynochthodes officinalis, assembly GCA_020080225.1. Taxonomy (NCBI): domain Eukaryota; kingdom Viridiplantae; phylum Streptophyta; class Magnoliopsida; order Gentianales; family Rubiaceae; genus Gynochthodes; species Gynochthodes officinalis. The sequence goes on along the minus strand of CM034615.1, from coordinate 28,004,610 downwards.
CTATCTTAACTTCGTTGTTTAACTGTTGTAGCATGAAGACAGTCATGCTATCCATATGGAATGAATTTGTTAAGAACGAAGGCGCGAGTATTATTGACAATTTGGATAGTTTCCCAGTAATCATTTGTCGGAGGCTTAAAGTTGTTTACTATAATGGTAACGTAAACCAAAAAAATTCTCATTATGTTCATCTTGATTTCTTTACCTGCTCTATTACTGCATTCTTCACCAATGATTTTCCCCACTATTATTGACAACACAAACAAATTTTACTCTAGGGACTGCATTGACAACAAAATATGACTCTTATTTTGTCAACCCTCCAAATGAAAGTGCACTGATCAAAAAGCGGTGATGCAACCATATATGCATTTATACATCCCTTCATTTCCATTACTATTTTACTGAATTGTTTCTTTTGCTATGGACCAGGGCTGAAAGAAACAAAGAAATGCTGTCGGATTTTGTCATCAGCAAGAACTACTTCAAGAGTACTCCAGAGATTTCCCTTGATTCATACAACAAAACCTCCCTTGTTGCTAGCATAACTCCATTTCAGAAGGTAAATATTAATCTTTGGCCCACTGATGTGTGCAATTGTTAACATGTCTTCTCTTTTCTGTTTACTTAGCACATTTCATTCCCATGTACATGCAGAATGTGCTTGTCAAAGCACAACTTTCATTCAAAAATATTTGCCAAAAGTATTGGTACATGGCCTGCCCCAAGTGTTTCCAATCAACATCTGCACGTCAACATGAAGAATACACATGTAATCTTTGTGACTCAAGACAAATTCCAGAACCAAGGTCAGTTTATCACTCAATTTTTTTTTACATTTCAGGCCAAGTTGATTTTCCATGACCTGAATGATTCAGATTTGATTACCAGGTCTAGGTTTGAGGTTGATGTGATTGATGACAGCGGGATAATTACAGCTTCGATTTTTGGCCACCTTGCAGAAAAATTGCTAACATTCTCAGCAAACGAAGTGGTGGAATATGCAAACAAGGTTACTACTGCTTTAAAAAAAAATTCCAACTGCCTAATTTTCCTTTTTTTCCTGCACATACATTTATAGACCAGTTAATAATTTCTCTCTTCTTTGTCTAGAACACTGACCTTCCCTTACAAGAAGTTCACCAGAATTTACAGTCCAAATTGTTCTTGGTACAAATCAGACCAATGAAACTCAAGTCTGCAGATAGTAGACAGCGCTACACAATCACTTCCTATACTGAATTTCATGAAGGACAGTCTTCAGCCTCAACTTTGGAGCATGTCGGTACTGATGCAGCAAATCTATTGGCAACAAACACATCCGAATCCTGTACAATGTCCCAATCTGAAGGTACTAATCGATGCCATTCTTACTTCTGAATTTTATTCTCTATTTAACATTATATTTGTCTTTGCCTCGCTTTCTTTCCTCAGAGGACCAGAGGACAACACATCATCACCAAAGGCCCGTCTGCGTCTTCTTGACAAACTTGTTGACGCTGATGCCGAAGATAAATTAGATGCCAAGGACCTCACCAACACCACCAAGAAAAAACAGAAACTGGATTAGCATAGATCTGCTTTCCCACTTTTGCATATAACTTTTGAACACTCTATTTTGGCAATCGTATTTTAAACTTACTTGTTTTTGCCATGGGTGTACTTTTGAAAACTGAATGATATACACTCACTTTTGAAAGTACACCTTCTGACTTCATTATCAGCCTGCCTTTACAATACAGTGTTAACATTGTAGGATTTATTATTCTGCTCGCCAATCTAATATTGGCTTTTTGTAATATTGTCTTCACTATGGATTTCTAATATTTGCTCTCATTAGTCTCACGATCAGTATCAATTATCGCTTTGCTTTGAAAGCATAGATCTAGAAGGGGAAATTAGCTTTTCACCTTCGAACTAAATCTATGAATTCACATAACATTAATTATTGTAAAGAACCTACTAACTAGATCGTTTCTACACTTTGTAGATTTTATTATTAATGAACGAGGATTCATATGAAGTTTCACAGTAACATCCAGCAAAATACACATATCCAGGGTAACTATCCTTCCTTTTCCTTCCTTGTACTTTCTTTTATCTTGAATTTCTGTTACGTTTCGTAGTTTTGTGGAATTCTAATGTTCTCCAATTTTACCGTTGCCTGAAATTTTGTTCTTTGTTCTGTTTTTGTGTTCTTTAGTTTCATACATTTGTTTCGTATTAAAAATGTTAACTTCAGCTTTGTTTTTGCCAATACAACTTTACTAATATACTTATTTCAACTGTTGCAATCAGGTTATATAGTACATCATTGTCCAGCTTTCCCTCATCTAATTGCTTCGTTTTCGTCCCTGGTACAATATTAACATTGCTGAGAATTGCTTATAAAAATCCAATTTGCGAAAACTTTGTCAGATACTCATTGTGTTTCGTTATTATTTTTCTGGCACAGAATGCAAATCTAAGTTTCAAAAACAATCAAATAACCTAATGCTCCCAAGTCAATTTCTGCTGGATACTGTAGCCTAGGCATAATCAAATTCAGATTGTCAGCATTGAAAGTGTTGGAGCAGAATATGAAGTATATATCATTTTATTTTCTAATTTCTCTGACTATACATGATGAACACAAATGTTTACCATTCCAAGTTCTGCTTTTATTTACTTCTTCTTTCAGGTTATTGATGGAGAAAGCTTGCGTTTACCCATTAAAGAGCTGGGAACTTTTGATATTTACTGTAAAGTGAGTTTACATTCTTTATCACCAATCGTATAACCTAATTCAATTCTGCTTAAATATTGTATGGCCAATTGGGCTTATCTATTCCTTATTTTTTTTGCCTTGTTTACATGTTACATACCTAGGTTTTTTTGTGGTTCTTATATGGTCTTCTAGGAACACTTACTTTTTAATCAACACAATGTTTATTTCCATTTATAAAAACATAAAAGTTCTTTTAGGTACACTTCCAGCTTTTCACTGCCTCTTCAGGAATAAATAAATTCCTGCATTTATTAACTCAAAAAAAATACTATTCTATTACTTATTGGCTTAAACTTCTCTTCAACTACACTTCATTCTGGAAATAAGAAACTAAATACTTGACCATAATTACCTGAAAAGTACTTTGCATAGAAATACGTCCTTTACTTTCTCATTACTTTTCCTACTCATGAGCATGTCTTCTGATCTATTTCAGCCATCCAGAATATCATCAATCCTAACAGATGCTATAGAGCTTCAAGCGTTTATTCGCTTCTAATTTATTGTCCAACAACACTTAAAAATGTAAGCATTCGACTTTTCTCATTGGTTCATTACTAAAATTTCTTTGCGCATGATTTATAACGGCAAATACTTATTTCATTCCAAACTATCTGAATATCCTACATTTTGGATTAATGGAAGACGAACCTCTACATTTTTCTTTGTTTAATGACCATAGGAAGTGATATTTCTTTTTACATACTCACTTATAATGCTATTAGAGTAAAACATGAATTTCGTAAGAAAAAAACTGCATGGCTGATTGGAGCACATTTTCTCTGTTAAAAGCTGCTGCTCACAAAGATCATATTGCAAACAGAATCAAAATTATTTGTGGTTCTTTTTCCAATACAAATAGACAGCATTTCTTTGTTCAGATTTGCTGTTACACATACATGTGACTGCACAGTTTGACTGGACAACTCAAACACCTGAAAAAGTAACAAATGGATCACATCAATGTCTCCCACATGCAAAAAACACTTTTGCAAACTACAAACTGCCATTTACTATTCTTATATTAGGATAAATATTGGCCTGAAGGTCAAGCCATTGATTTCTATCTTCATTTCTTTTCCTCCGTAAATATACTGCTTCCCATACTCTGAACTTCACTCTGTGTTTTCTCTTCATCAACAACACTCTCACTTCATCAATAACAGTAAGGTTCACATCTGATTTCCTCTAAACGATTTCTACATCTGATTTCCTACATATTTGTTTGTATAAAGAACATAAATATTATTCCATTCATCTGTGTAGTTGATTGAATGTCATGCTAAATACAGGCCCTTACAACTTTCAATATTTTTTTTACTACAAAGTAACTTATGCTCTATACTGCATAAATAACATCATCTTCTTTGTCTCCCTACAGGAACTCTAACAACAACACATATCTCTGCTGCCTTCTTGTCCATAGCTTCCCATTCTTTCATCAAACTGGAGACTCCAAGCTTCTGCTGCACATCAAAGCTGTGCTACAAAGTTTCTCAGAATTCTTCATCTACACCAACTATTTTTCTGTAATAGCTTTTTCCTATTTTTTCGCTTTAGTAAATAGGATAATGTATTGCTCCATAAATTTGCCTTTGCTTAGGTGCTAATTATTATCATTTCCATTTCTTAGAATTTCTCTAACACACTTCCTTGCTATACATGGAATTACAGAGTTTCCAAATTCTTTATTTCTTCTTTCCCATATGTCAAATGTATGCTTTCATAATGCTCAGTAATAACTTTTTTTTTACAAGGCTCTCTGTTTACCAGCTTTTTGTATTCTGCTCCGTTTTTACTTTATGGTCATGTCATATTCAAATTGTATTCTCACTGGGAATTATCCAACAATATCGTATGGATTTTTATGTCTGATATTCCCAACTTTATATATATCTCCTTACTGAATATTAGAATGTATATGACCTGAATTGAAGTGCCAATTTCAGATGCTCGTTTTTTTTGTGCAGTGTTGCTTTATTTTCCTATTTTTGTACTGTTTTTCCTAAGCTTCTCGCAGGAAAATCTAGCTAATGCTGTAAATGCTAAATTCTATCTCAATTCAATTGTACCTCGATTTATTCTAACTCTATGTTCATCCTTTGCTTCCCGTTTTCTTTTATATTTTAATAATTATAGATGGATAGAATTTTACTACTTATAAATGCTAATTACTTGTTAAAGTAATCAAAATTTTACCTTTGCTATGCCAAAAACTCAGAAAAAAATTAGTCCCTTATCCAAAATACATAATCTTGCAACTCGGCTACATCTAAAAAAAATTAATTCTTCCTTTTGCCCTATGGTATCTTCGGCCCTTCATACAATGCTTTCATTCCTCTTGCAAAACAAAATGACTTCCTTGTGTTATGCATTCTTACCTATATTTGCCATTGCCTTTTTATTTCTCATTCTCTAAATGCTATTGATTCTTTTGTACTATAATAGATAATCTATTGTGTATATATTATTGTACTTATTAATAAATGCTTATCCTTCATTTCAATTATTTCTTTTCTGAATAAATATATTTCATAACAAATTTTTGTAGGTCATGACAACACCACTTCATCCATTCACAAAATGGTTGGCCAAAGAACATGGTCAAAAGCAAAAATTCTTTTTTGTTACTCAATCTAATACACATGTGCATGCAGGCACATTAACATACTTACAAAACAATCAGATCAACTATCAAATATGCTACAACTTTTTCCTCTCATATCCAATGATATTTAGATACATTGGCTACCCTAAAATACAATCAAAAAAATTAATTCAAGATTGGATGCAAAATGTGTTATTTGTTGCTCCAATGATACATCATCAACCAGGTAATTTTCTAACTTTCATTTATACACTATTTTCATCTAATTATCTTTTAATAATAATTTTTTCTTCACAAAAATTTTTCCTAACTTCCATAGCATAATTTCTAACAATGTTTCTTCTTTTCTAAGATATAATTGAAATGCCGTGCTGCTTTTTCTTCAAAACACTTCAGAGAGAAAATCAGGTTTCATTTTCAATATTTGCATTCATTTTTATATTTGCTAACACAAATTATTCCGTATTCAATTTCTCTTACTTCTTAATTACTTTTTCCCTTTTTCAGAAAATACCAATAGGTCTTTATGCGATTCAAAATTTCGCCAGTTATGATGAAATCATACTCCACCAGGGACAAATGCAATGGAAATTAACAATCAATCGGCATGTTTTCACATCTGGCTGGCCCGAATTCTTTCATGATAATTTACTTAATCAAGATTCTTCTGTCTTCCTAAGGTATCGTGGAAACAATTCATTTGATAGCCTTACATTTGACAATATGAACAACCAAATAATGCTGCCATGGACAATGCCATTACCCACATTACCAAAACAAGGTTTGTCCATTTAATGACATATATATTTCATTCTCAATACATAATATCTCTGTGTCTTTATAAACTTTATGCATTCTTTTCAGCTTTCAAAACAACAAATACCCAACATAATGTCCTATCATCAGCATTACATCCATTCCAAAGATTTCATTTAACTTGGTACTGTTCTTTCTTCCAACAATTTTCAGCAACAGATACTTATAGACTGGTACATACTACAACTCTTTACATACATCACCAAATTATTCTACAACTATTGTTTAATCTCTCATTCATATAATTTATCATGTTTCCTTATCTTTTTCGCATAGAATATTCCAAAATATTCAAACCTTCACTTGCAAGAGGCGGAACAATGTGAGATTCAATTGAAGTCTGGAAACCGAGTTTATGACATCACCGCTGACGTTCTTCCTCCGTAGAAATTGGCATCTTTGTAGAAGATCATAACTTAGAAGAATCGACTACTTAGTTTTCATTCCTCAAACAAACAATTTCTTCTTCACTATTGTTTTTAATTCATGGCATAGCAAAAATTTATCCATGGCAATTTAAATTTACAACAAATTAGCCTGTAATTTTTTCCATTGCACTTTTACATTAATAAACTATTATTCTATACTTCTTCATTCTGATTTAAATTTCTTCCCCATTCTTAATTCTATTATAATTTTATCCTCCTCAAATATCAATATTATTTTTTCACATTTTTCATTCTTTATACTTATCGGTGGGCATTCAATAAACTGCGCATTGCGCAGTTATTGCCTGCTAGTACATAATAACATTGCAGGTCACGAAACCTTAGTATAGGTTATATGAGTTATACAGTGTAGGAAAATTACTTAAGTAATATGGGTTACATAGTGTTATTGGAGTTACATGAAGTAATTTGGAAAATTAAGGCTGAACATAAAAAACATGGATGGATATTTACTAAATAGTTCATAACATTCCTCCTTGAACGGGCTTATTGGGAAAAAAAATGTGTCATTGAAACCTTATTGGGAAAGACCCATTAGGATTAATACTTAATGGAGAAAAAGAGTATATTTTTCTGAAGACAATATTGCCTTATTAAAAATCTTAAAATGAAAATAATCCAATGGGAAAAAAAACTTGAATAATGGAAAAAGAGTATAGTATGTAATTATTCCCCATCATGATCTAATATTTTCTACGCGTCTCATTTTAATCTTATGAACTAACGTCTTAAATGTTGAAATGGGTATTGTGACCTTTTGAATAAATTTGCCAAATTGTCACTTGAGCAAATTTATTGAATACTAATCTCACTATCTTCTTAAAGGTCATGAGTGAAATTTTTTTTGGGTGAAATATGTTTTGTTTTACCTCTTTGATATATCCTTCTTTCAATTGAGCAAATGTGTGCAACATTATTTTCGAACCAAGTAGTAGGGTCATCTTTATCTAATTGCAAATCACATGTTTCTCAAATATGATGAACACAAATCATAACCAAACCCACTCCTAACTTGCTTCATAAATTGCCAATATTTTAGCATAATTAGAAGAAGTGGTAGCTATAGTATATTTCATAGAATACCAAGAAATAATTGCGTGCCCATATATGAACTTATAACCCATTTATGATTGGGCATTATGAGGATCAAGTAAATATTCAGCATCTGTGGAGCATATAAGATCAGATTTTAGTGTATTTTATAAAGACCCATATCTATCATACCTTGAAGGTATCAAGATATATATTTAACATCATTCCAATGCTTTGAGTAGTTGAAGAACTATATTTTACTATTAGATTTACAGTAAATGGTATATGTATGACTAGCAAGATATTTTAATACTCCTATATATCACTAAGGTATGGTACTTCTGGACTAAATAGTTTTTCATCATTTTCACAACTTGGAAAGGATTTTTATGCACCCAAGTGATCTCACAATTATAAGTGTCTTCAAGAGAGGTGCTTTATCTATATAAAATTGTTTAAACACTTTAGATGTATAAGATAATTGATGCAAGAAAGATGCCATTTTTTTTAAATGCTCAATTCGTGAAACAAGACAAAATTTTGTCTTTTCAAGACATTTCATTTTAAACTCTTGGTTCAAGTAATCAACAGCTTTTTGAAACTCTTCTTGAATTACAATAAGATTCAAATCATCAACATAAATTGCGATAATGACAAATTTTAAATTAGATCTCTTTATAAAAGTGCATATACATACAATATTACTTTTATAGTCTTCTTTCTACAAATATTTACTAAAGCGATTATATCACATATGTCTAACTTGATTCAAGCTATAAAGAAATTTATATAATTTGATAGAATAAAAATCTTAAAAACTATGATCATGTCCTTTAGGCAATTTAAATCTTTCATAGAGTTTCTTATAAATGCATTATCAAATGCAACATACAAATAGGTTGTAACAATATCCATGAAATGCATTTCAAGTTTTTTCACATAATACCAAACTAAGCAAATATTGAAAAGTGGTTGTATTTACTACAGGAGAATATGTCTCATCATAATCAATAATAAATTTTTGTGAAAAACCTTATGTAACAAGATGTTCCTTATCTCACACAATTTTATTTTTTTAAAATTCTCTTGTGCACAAAAACCTCTATATCTCCCATAGGTTTCACTTCCTTAAGGGTGCGTATCACTGATCCAAAACTTCATGTTTAGCAAGTGAATTTAGTTCAACTTGAATTGCTTCTTTCACTTCAGCCTATAATCTCTAAGTCTACATTTATCATAGACCTAAGTTCAAGATCCTCATTATTATTCACAATTGTATTTGCCATTGCATATGCAAAAATATCGTCAACTATTTCATTTCTATTCCATCTCTTTCTAGTCATAACACAATTTATCAAGATCTTATGATTACTAACATTTTCTAGTACCTGAATTTCTTTTGAAACATTTTCACTAGTCATGTCTTTGAAGACTCTTTAGGAGTTTTAATTTTATTAATTTGACCATCTTGATTATTTTCTCATTTTTTTATGAGGATTTTTTTTTTTTGAGAACCAATTGGTCTACCATGTTTTGGACGTGCTTTAGACTCATTAGCCATGGGCACTTGTCCTTGAAGGACATTAATTCTAATAGGAGCATTTATAGTTGAGACATGAGATTTAGTAACTCTTTTCAGGTCAATAAAGGTGTCTAGCAATTCATTCACTAAATTTTGTAAATGAATTATCTTTTGAACTTTCAGTTCACATTACTTTGTATGAGAATTAAAATGAAACAATGCTAATTCATGCCAACTAATTTTTTAACCTCCTATTTATTTTCTCTCCCTAATGTTGGAAAACTGATTCGTCAATAACAAAATGAGCCATAAATAAATCTCCAATTGTTGGCTCAAGATATTTGATTATTGATGAAGTTTCATATCTAACATATATACCCAACCTCATTTAGGTCCCATCTAAGTGCATTGTAACGGAACAATTGGAACATAAATGAAACTTCTAAAAATTCTTCAATGGGCTATATTTGGTTCCCAACCAAAAAACAAATAGTTTAAATTCATGATAATTTGTTGGCCTTATACTAATTAATACTGTTACATATAAGATAGCATACTCCTAGGATGAAATTGGAATATTTGTTGTAATAAGTAATGGTCAAGTAATTAATGCAAGCACTTTATAAACGATTGTGCCAGACCGTTTTGTATATGAATATAAGTTACAAGATGTTTACCACTTGTTTCATTAGACATACAATAATCATAAAAAATTTGTGAAATTCATTTACTAGCATTATCAAGATGATTAAGAAAATGACTGTATAACGAATCAATTCTCCTAACAATCTAGCAAATGTTGGTTTCTGAGTTGATAATAAGTGTACATGTATCCATCTCATTGATACATTAATCAAAACCATAAAATATGAAAATGCTCCACAAGATAGGAATACGCATACATATATCTAGGTATGTGTTTCGAAAATACAAGAGATTCAATTTCAATTTTTAATAGCAATAGCCTAATGATTAACTTACCTTCAGAACAAGTAGTGCATGAGAATTTAAAAAATGACCATATGAATTCTCAAAAAAATTTCGCATCATTATGGAACAGGGATGGCCCAACTAGTTATGCCAAATAACAAATTCATTATGATTTGTAAACTTATGTTTTATAGCAACATATGATTTGATTACATTAATGTGTATATTACAATTAATCTGCAAGAATAAGAAGGTAGTTTTTTAACACAATTTTCTTTTTAATACTTGTAGTTTACAAGTATTCATAATTACCTTCATTTTTAGTTTTAATATGATATCCATTTTAGCAAATATCTTTAAAACTAAATAAGTTTTTTTGAAAGTTTGAGGAAAATAATGTATTATCAATGCAAAATTTTATTCGTCTAGACAAAATTGTAGTTGCTCTTATGAAGTTTGCAGTCAATTTTGTACTTCTAGATATAATATAAACACGAATTTCTTTCATTATTAGATAGGAAAAATATTTCTTATCTTTAAATATTGTGTCTTCTTATATTGTTTACTAGACACAATTCTTGATATGTGGCTTTGCTTCTTTCTTTGATAGTTTCTCCAAAACCATTTGCATCTAAATAAATTTTAACATCTAGCACCTATGACAAGTACTTCTTTCCAATGATATCAAGAGTAACATACTCAAGTCTTTGCAAGATTAACCATAATGATAATTAAAATCAAGGAAAAAATCAAACTTACCAAACTTACCTAAAAGAAATATTACCAAATGTGCTGATAATGTGTAATAAAATCACTACTAACATCTAGTAGTTTTATATTGTAGTGCTAATGATTAAAATAATAAGTAGAAAACAAGACTTCTAAAATAGAAAGTATTGTAAAGGAGAGAGCAGTATTGAGAGCAAGAGATTCTTATTCTTTTTCATCATTCTTTGTCTTTTACCTAAACATCTATTTATAGGTTTAAATTTCACCCTTCCACTTAATGACATTAAAGGTTACAAAACCTTACTGTAGGTTATATGAGTTATATAATGTAGGGAAGTTACATGAGTAACATGAGTTACATGGTGTAGTGGTAGTTACATGGAGTAATGTAAAAACATCATGGGTGAACATAGAGAATATAAGTAGACATTCTCTGAATGGTTCATAACAAATGGCTATTTGCTATTGTTACACACTTTGGGCCAATAGAGAGAGGTTTGATCTCTCCCCTAGTTCAAAAATTTGTATTTTCCTTTTATCTAGTAATATGAGGATGTAGATTATTTTGTGTTGAGTCTTACCACACGTTATGTGAGGCAGGAATCGACAGATCAATATATCTTATTTATATGTGCATAATATGTATATGTGAGGTAACATGTTGATACGAATCTTAAACCAAAGATTAAAATTCGTATCAATTTGGTATTAAAGCTGCCTTTGGGTTGCTCCTTTGAGTTGTTCATATCTTTTTGTGTATATTTGTTTTTCTTTCCAACTTACTGCTCTTGTGTGCTGTAAGTATTGTTTTGTTCCTGTGAATACTTGTCCAAATTCTTCTTAATTCTGTGCTTAAAAACCAAAAGAAAAAGTTCCACCCAAATTGTAAAATTTCTGCCAATTTCTGTCTCAGTTTTCATCACCCATGTTGTGTCTGTTTCTTTGATTTTTTTTCATTTCTGTTTTGTATATCTGAGTTCTTGTTTATGCCCATGATCTATTCTTAATTCTCTTCTTATTTTCGTGCCTAAAAAATGACATAAAAATTTCCATCCAAATTGTTAAACCTCTATCGTAAGTTTTGCTCCAGTTTTTGCCGAGTTTCTGTCTTCAAAATTTTGTCCCCAGTTTTGTGCTTTAAAACCTTGGTTTTGTGCTTTATCTAGCTTTGTGAATATTGGTTGCTGATAGAGACTTTGGTTTGTTGATTGTTGCTGCCGAAAGTGTGTTGAAAGATTGAAAACCGTTGTTGAAAAAAAAATTCTGAACTTGTTGAAGAAAGAAAATTCAGAAAACCCGTTTCTGCATACTTCTAGTTTCTGCCCAGTTTTGAGTTTATTCTCTTCATGTACATATTGATTGAGTAAGGAGTCTTCGTCTTGCTGAAATTTACTATCAATTTGTGCTGCAAAACGTGAAGCCAACTGCTACAACAATTCTGAAACCCGTTGCTGAAAAAAATTCAGAAAAACCAAAGATCCTTGTTTCAGTTTCTGTCCAGTTCGTGTTTAATCTGTTCTTGTGACTATTACTGGATTAAGAAGGCTTGGAATTGTTGAATTTTGTTGCCAAGATTGTCGTGATATTGTCTGCTAGATTTTTTGGAAACTTCTTGTAAAGGAACCTGCTAAAACCAAAGGAACCAAAATCCTAATTGGAATTGGTTTGGTCCAGAATTATGAGTTGTTGTGATGTCTGAATTCAGTTTGATCTCTTGAGCAAGATACAATCATATTCACCAAGTTTTACTCCATCACAAGCACATAAAGAACCATTTTGCATAATTCTTTTCTGCCTTTTCAATCCTGATTTTTCCTTTCTTTGAAAATTTCAGTCTAAAATCCTTTCTTGTTCACATTCTTTTCTATCTTTGTTTTTTATCTCATAATTTGTTTTCTTATTCTTGTTTTCACTCTTGTCATTCTTGACCTCTGAAGATTTTATTCTTGCTTTAATTTGAATTTAGTTGTCTATTCTTTAAGACTTTTTAAGCTTGTTTGGGTTAGAACTTGTAGAAAGGCAATTGAGTGTGAGTGAACCTACTCAACAACCCCATCACTATAACAAGAGAGATAAGCCTTGTATTGGTGAGAGTATCATGCATTGGGAAATTGGTTAGAGGGAAGTGAGGTGGGAAATCTTTGTTACTAACATTGCTTGTATAGAGATGGCTGAAAACCCGAAAGAATAAGAAAAAGATATGAAAGAATACCTTAAGGGCTTAACTTCGGCTCTTGAATTAGTCCATAGACGGTTTGATCGAATGGAAGCCACAATGGCTCAAGTTGCATCCGAAAATAAAGCATCCAATCTAGCAAATATGAAGAAGTTTAAACCACAAACTTCTTCAAAGGTAAGTAACCCTAAACCTTCGTCTAGTTCAAGTAGTTCTAACACTAGCTCTTCTATCCAATGTTTTAGATGCTTAGGCCGAGGACATGTGACTTCTCAATGTCCAAATTTTCGAACCATGACTACCTTAGGTGATGGAATCTATAAAGGTGAGAGCAAGGAGGAGTCAAATGGTCTAGATGAAGACATGGCTGCTAGTGATGTTAAAGAACAATAGGAGCATGAAGAGGATCAACTGACTGGAGAATGTTTGGTTACAATAACAGATTTGAGTGCTCTATCCAAAGAAGACACCGATGATAAAAGGAAAAATATTTTCCATTCTAAGTGTCTTATTAAAGATCAAATTTGCATGTTAATTATTGATGGAGAATCTTGTACTAACCTTGCTTCTACTTATCTTGTAGATAAATTGAAGTTCAAATGTTCCTTGCATCCAAAGCCATACAAATTGCAATGGATGAATCAAAGTAGATCTCTCTGAGTCACAAAGCAAACCTTAGGAAGTTTTTCAATTGGAAATTTTACTGACCAGGTTCTTTGTGATGTTGTTCCTACGCAGGCTACTCACCTGCTATTGGGATGACCTTGGGAGAATGATTGTATTACAAGTCATTTAGGGAGGACTAATAAGTATCACCTTAACAAGGATGGAAAAGTCTTCACATTAGCCCTGTTGCCACTTTCAGAAATTAGTAAATTTCAACAACAACAGAGGGTGAAGCAAATGGAGTGGATAAAAGAACAAACGAAGGTTGAAGAAGGTCCAAATTCTGCTCAAACCATGAGAAATTCTGCTCAAACCGTAAGTGATTCTGCTCAAATCATGAGTAAACAAATTCCTTTAACTTCTAAAGGTAAAGCTTCGGTTCTCATGAGTAAAGCCAATAGCACACAGCCACAATCTAAAAATTTTTAAGGTAGTTTCTATGCTTGCATAAAGGATGTTAATAGAGCTTTAAATGCAAGTAAAGAATTTGGGCCAAATATTTTTGAAGTGGCGTTGGTTTCCACTAAATATTCCCAAATAATTTGTGTTAACATCCAAATAAATTGTGTTAATTATTTTTTAAGAGGTGTTAATTATTGTGGTCATTCCCTATTTGTGAATATTTATGGTTTTAATTCACTAACCCCTTTTGAATTAGTGCCATTGCCAAGTAATGAGCAAATAGATCTTGATGGTGCAGTAAAGGCTAAGTATGTTCAAGACTTGAATGAGAAAGTACGCCTTCAAATCTTCTAGAAGAATGAACATTATGCTCAAGTTGCTAATAGAGGAAGAAAACACTTACGTGCTCAACAAAGAACTAAGCTTCATCCTCAAGGAGATGGTCCTTTCCAAATTATTGCACAAATGGGCGAGAATGCATACCAACTTGTCCTTCCAAGTGATTATGGTGGTAGTGCTACATTTAATGTCTCTAATCTTTCTTTGTTTGAGTTGGATGACGAGTTTATGGACTCAAGGGTGAGTCCTTTCAAAGAAAGGGAGTCTGATGAAAATATGAGAGCCAAGGTTGAAACAATCAACCATCCAGCCGAGACAACTCAACCAAATCCTAGAGAGACAAATCTAAGAGCACAAGTTGGATGTTTAGTTGAGAATTCACCTACCAAGAGACGTCCACATATTGATCCATTACAAGGCATTGAAAGGCCTATGACTAGGTCACGAATTAAGAGAATGCAAGCTGCCTTAACATCTCTTATAATTGAATTAATTAAAGCTCAAGTCAAGGCAGCAAGGAAAGCAAGGAAAATTTCTGATCCTAGTGATTCATATGTCATTCTACTTAGTTTCATCAATAAAGGATCAAGAATGAAAGATCGAGTATGACTGATTTTCACACGTGTAATCAAGATCCTTAGGCCACTTCTCATCACAATCCAAGTTCGAATTTGGAGGTTCTAATTCGGCAAGAAGCAAAACAAGTTCAGCCACCATTCACTTCTCTAATTCAAACCACACTTGGATTCAATTTAGGCAATATTATTTCTTCTTCATGAACAAAATTAGAAAACTCCAAGACCATATCCATGATGTTTAGAGAAGCTTCCAAATCCATAGCCATGATGACTTAAAGAAGCTTCCAAATATGAATGAAGAAGCTCCTCAAGCACGGCCAAACACAATCCAAACCAGCCTTGGATTAGTTTTAGGCAACTTAATGTTTTATTTCTTTTTTCTTAGATTAGAAGTCTTTTAGTAATTAGCTTCCTAAAAGGCAAGGAATTCTAATCCTTTTAGAGGATAGATTTTCTCTTAGTATTGTTTCATCTATAAATAAAGGCCATTCGGCCACATGTAAATACAGATTTTGATTAATTACAAACCAGAGAGCTTTGTTGCTTTTCTTTGAATTCTAGTTTAGAACTTGCTTTGAGTCTTTGAGGATAGCCTTTTAGGTTCATGTTTAAGCTCTTTTGTTGGGTTTCTTTCCCTCAATAATCTGAGTGTGCCAATTGGTTCCAAAGATAGTCCAATTCGCAACTTTGAGTTTTGGATAATTCCTTCGGGTATCAAGTGGACAAAAGTAAGGTCCTTCTTCAATCTTAGAGTTGGTGTCTTGCTAAAGGAAGAGTTATTTCAATTAAAGGATGATACTAGGACCTACACTCTGGTATATGTTCAAATTTTAATCTTTCGTTTAAGATTCGTATCACATGTACTCTCTGAAAATTCAACAAATTCAAAATCTCTCGACCCTATAGATGTATGAATAAAATGCTAATAATAAGTCACATTGAATCATGATAAAGTCAAACCCTATGGATTTTAATTATTAATTTTTTTTTGCTGATAAGGGAGTTAACTTACATAAATTCATTTGTAGTTAAGATGAAAGATTAAAAGTAAAAGTCTTATTTTCCATTTGACTTTTTTTTTTTGCATTTATTGCTATTTTATTAATTTAATTAATTAGTGTGATAAATCTTAAGCCAAAGACTATGAGTTCAAAGAAGGTGGTGCAATATATTTTGTTAATAAAAAGTTGATTTTCTCAACCAAATCCTTTTGATGTGGTGTTTAGGAGTGACATGTATTAACATTATATAAAAGGATGACATGTTTTTTATTGTTCAGTGATACAATATTCAATTGTCATAGTATAATTTATTTTGTCAGCGATTCATTTTTTTTTCTCTAGAAAATCCTTACAATATCATGATTAAGTATCATGTAATATTTTATATATTATAATTTATTTTTAACATTATTTAAAAAATTTTATTCCATAAAATGTTGATTTTTGATGTTGTACAATACTAAATAAGAGGATAATATAATGTCAATTATTTGACGGTGCATTATTCAAGAGAATGGTATGATACATTTTGATAAGAAAAAATAGATTCTTTTTCCAAAAAACCCTTAAAATCTAGTGATGAGGTGTATGCATTATTTTATGCTTAATAATCTAATTTCAATAGTATTTTAAAAAATATCAATTATTATAATGCTAATTTTTGATATTGTACAATACCGTATAAAAAGACAATCAAATGTTTATTATTCGATAGCACAATATTCAAATGACAAGGTATAACACATTTTGTAAAGGGAAAAATGAATTTTTCCCTAAAAAAATTGTTACAATGTAATTGATTTTTGCCACAATACATTATTCAAGGAAAGAGGTATAACACATTTTGCTGAGGAAAAAGTTGGTTTTTTTTTTTTTTTTTCTAAAAAATGCTTACAATGGGTTGATGAAGTATTATGTATTGTTTTATGTCTAATAATTTATTTTTTACTATACTAAAAAAAGTTATTCCCTACAATGTTGATTTTTGATATTGTATAATTCTATCTAAGAGGAAAATATTTTCTTCATTATTGATAGTATAATATTTAATTAATATAGTACAATGTGTTTTATTGAAGAAAAACTTCATTTTTTCCTAGACAATCATTAAAATTTCAAAAAAAAAGTACAAAGTCATGATTAGATGTTATCTATTTTTTTATGTCTCATAATTTATTTTCAACATTGTTCTTTATTTGTTGATACATTATTCAAGGGAGATGGTACAATATATTTTGCTAAGAAAAAAAGATTTATTTTTCTTTAAAAAATCATTACAATTGGTGAGTGTATTAATTTATGTTTAATAATTTATTTTTGACAGCACTTAAAAAAATTTATTCTTTACAATGTTGATTTTTGATATTGTACAATATTATATAAGAGGCCAATACAATGTTCATTATTTAACGATACATTATTCATAGGAGGTGATACAATACATTTTAATTGATTTTTTCCCTAAAAAATCCTTACAATGTGGTGATGAAATGCCATGTATTTTTTATACCTAATAATTTATTTTCAATAGTAATTAAAAAATTTTATTCCTTACAATGTTGATCTTTGATGCTATACAATACTCTATAAGAAGATGGTAAAATGTTCATTCTTTAACCATAAGTTACTCAAGGGATGCGGTACAACGCATTTTGTTCAAAAAAATTTTGATTCCCCCCCTAAAAACTCCTTAACAATGTGGTAAAGTGGTCAAGGGGTGTTATATATTATTTTATGCATAGTAATTTAATTTTGATAATATTTCAAAAATGTTTGCTCTTACAATATTGATTTTTGAAGCTATATAAATAATATAAAAGGATGGTACATTCTTCATTGTTTGATAGAAAACTAATTAATTGAGATGATACAATACATTTTTTAGGCAAAAAAAAATCATTTTCTTTCAAAAAAATCCCAACAACATCATGGTTAGGTGCTATGTATTATTTTATCTCTTATAATTTATTTTTCACAATATTTAAAAATTTTAGTTCCTACAATGTTGACTTTTCATGGTGTAAACTCCATAGTGAGGAAATGTATATTCTTCATTGTTTAATGGTATAATATCTAGTTGAGATAGTATAGTGGATTTTATTGGGGAAAAAAGTCATTTATTGGAAAAAAAATCCTTACAATATAGTGATGAGGTTTTATATTATTTTATACATAATAATTCAATTTTGATCTTGCTTAAAAATTTTCAATTTCTACTATGTTGATTTTTGATATTATACAGTACTATTTGAAATAATAGTGCATTTTTCATTGTTCGGCAGTTATATAATGTGTTTTGTTGAGTAATTTTTTTTTTCCATAAAGAATCTTTATAGTGTCATGAGTAGGTGTTATATATTATTTTATACCCAATAATATATTTTTGATAGTGCTTCAAAAATTTTATTCCTTACAATGTTGACTGTCAATGTTATAAAAATACTATATAAGAGAACAATACAATGTAGTGAAGTGGTATAATGCAATTTGCTTAGAAACAAAAAAGAAGAAGAAGAAGAAGATTATTTTCCTTGAAAAATTCTTACAATATAGTGATGATGTGTAATGTATTATTTTACATCTAATAATTTAATTTCAATATTACGTAAAATTTTTTGGTTCCTACAATATTGATTTTTTACACAATACAATACCATATGAAAAGAATGAATATTATTTATTGTTCAAACTATGCAATATTCAATCGAAAATGATAAATGTATTTTTGAGGGTAAAAAAAAAAATTCCATGAAATATCATTATTAGGTATTACGTATAATTTTATGTCTAATAATTTCTTTTTTATACTACTTAAAAAAAATTAATTCCCTTCAATATTAATTTTATTGTTGTAAAATAATATATAAGAGAACAATATAATGTTCATTATTTAATAGTATATTATTCAAGTGAATTGGTGCAATACATTTTGTTAAGGGAAAATTCATTTTTTCCCTAAACAATCTTTATGATATGGTGATGAGGTGTGATGTATTATTTTATACTTAATAATTCAATTTTCACATTACTTAAAAAGTTCCGATTCCTATATTGTTAACTTTTCATGTTGTATAATACCATAAAAAAAGGACAATACATTTTTTATTGTTTGACAGTATAATTTTGAATTGATAAGGTAGAATGCATTTTGTTGCGGAAAAAAGTTCTATTTTTTCCAAAAAAAAAAAATCCTTACAATGTCATGATTTGATGTTACGTATTATTTTATGTGTAATATTTTCATTTTGAGAGTATCTAAAAAGTTACAGTTCCTACAATATTTACTTTTAATATTGTACAATATCATCTAAAAGAATGGTAAATTTTTCATTCTTTGATGATTCGATATTCAATTGAGATGTTACAATGCATTTTGTTGAGGGAAAAAAATTGTTTTTGCTCTACAAAAAGCTTACAATGTCATGAGTAGGTCTAATGTATGATTTTATGTTTTATAATTTATTTTCAAAAATACAAAAAAAAATTGTTCTCTACAATGTTCATTTTTAATGATGTACAATACTATCTAAATGGAAAATGCATTATTCATTATTTGAAAATACAATGTTCAATTAAGGTTGTACAATGAATTTCATTGATGAAAAGAGTTGATTTCTTCAAAAAAAAAAAAAAAAAAATCCTTGCAATGTATTGATGAGGTGTTATCTAATATCTTATGCATAATAATTCATTTTGAAGTACTCAGTAAATTTCAATTCTTACAATGTTCATTGTTTATGTTGTACAATACTGTATAAAAGAACGGTATATTATTTATTATTTGATGGTATAATATTCAATTGAAATAGTATAATTCCTTTTGTATAGGAAAAAGTTTTTCCAAAAAAAAAAAATCCTTAATAATGTCATAATTAGGTGTTATATATTATTTTATGAATAATAATTTATTTTTGATAGTACTCAAAAAAATTTATTTCCAATAATGTTGATTTTTGATATTGTAAAATACTCTATAAGAAGATGGAGCAATGTTCATTATTGTTCTTGTTACAATTTATATGTTTCCAGAAAAAATTCTTGCAAGGTGGTGCTAAAGTGTTACATATTATTTTATGCCTAATAATTTAATTTCAATAATATTTAAAAAATTTCAATTCTTATAGTCTTGGGTTTGATACCGTATAATAACATAAAACGAATGGTACATTATTTATTATTTGATTGTACATTCTTTAATTGAAATGGTACAATGTACTAATTTTGGTTGCTACATAAGAGCAATTCATTTTTTTATCCTTAAAAAAAAATAAAATCTAATAGTAGGTTATCAAGTATGTTGTAGGTTTCCTTTGCCGATTGTGCATTTTTATTGTACAATTCTTTATTTTTTTTCTAATCATAAATATAAAATTTCTTTAACAAAATTTTCATATAATTTTTTATTAGATATGTAAAAATTCAAAAAAATTTCAACTATATAAATGAAATATGAATAAAACCAACAAGTTCTGAATTATTATCATTGTCATTTTTAAAAAAAATGGATAATCATTTACTCCTTTGTGTATTAAGAAAAACTATTTTTAAAATTATTATTATTAGTTAAAAGATTAAAAACATTCTATAGTACCTTCCTTGTTTTTGACCGGATGGTTCCATCATATTTTAACCAATGAGGAAGTGATATTTAAATATACGTAGTCATATCCCAACAAACCTCTAATGATTGTTACTTTTTTTTCTTTTTTTTTTTATCCAAAGATAGGTATATTAACTTGTGAAAGTTAATGATTACAATGATATTCACCAAAGTAAACTCTTCTTAGCACAAATGTTACCTAAGACTACTTGACCACATGTCAACCCTTTAGCACTACTCTTCAACTAGCTAATTCCTACAAAAATAACATAGCCTAAAAATCAAGTGATAAAACTAACTATAATACACAAACAAAAGAAGGTTAGTCATATCACTTGTTTCTTTGCTATGTTCCATCCCTACCTACTCGCCATAATTAACCCTCTCCTTGTAAAGACTCCAAACTATTGGCATGTTGATCATCCATGCCTCCATGGCCAATGCTACCACCTTTCTATCCTCCATCCATTCTCTCTCAAAAACTCATAGATTCCTACTCTTCCAGATCATCCAGAGTATGTAGACAGTAAGCTGTGCTCGATCTTCCCAATTTTCTTCTTGAGTTATGAAACATATATCTTGCCACCACTGATTGAACTTAATTCCAAGTTGTTGTGAATGATGCCATGATACCGGAGCCAGTTTCCAGATATTCTGCGCTCTATTGCAAGTGAACAGAAGATGTTCCAGACTCTCCTCACTATCTCCACACATTGGACAATTGGTTTCCACCATGATTCTTCTTTTTTGCAACACAACATTAGTAGGCATTATATTGTGACAACATTTCCAAACAAAGTGCCTTAGTTTCATTGAAGCTAGCGCGCGTTCTTCCTTAGGCGATTCCTAGCAACTCGGGCGATTTTGGGTCGTGAAGAACGATGGCAAGCTAGCTTTGGCTCTTCATTACTTTGATCTTTAGAGGCTATTAACTTGATACAAACGGTAACAAGCAGTAGCAGAACATTATTGAAGCAGTATTTACTGATTTAGTTTAGCCGATTTCAAGGATTTGTTGGGTCATACACCGGGTCAAGGAGGACCCGAGCTTCAACCTGGCAATTTCGTCAGATTCTTGGTGGATTTGAGCTACAAGAAGTAGTGTGGAAGCTCCCTCAACCTCCTAAGAGAGGTAGTTCTGGATTTATACTGCTGTTTATGCTATTCTTGAGCAAACTCGAAGCTGACAACCCGTAACTGGCTCATTACGGTAAATCTAAATTTTCTGGAATTCTGGGTTGTTCTTATGCTGTTTTTAGCTGCGGAATACACTTGAGAAACCTTGGTTAAGCTTTCTAAACTATGGGCTAATGATTATTCTTGATTTAAACTGCTGTTTCTGCTGTTCTTGAGCAAACCCGTAGCTTGCTCATACCGTAAATCTGAATTTTCTGGATTTCTGGGTTGTTCTTTTGCTGTTTTTAGCTGCGGAATACACTTGAGAAACCTTGTTAAGCTTTGTCTAAGCTTTAGATTTATCTGGAATTTTTACTGGTTTTTGGTGCGTGAATTCGGGAAGAACGGTTGGCAAATTTTCTAGAATTTTCTGAAGCCGTACATCAATGTCTGGATGAACTTTCACCATGGTAAAGATGAGGCAGCACGCTAGGATGACAGGGAAGCTTGCAGCTATGGCCAATTCTGATGATGGAGCTACAGAACGTGACCAAAACTCGGCTGTGGGCAGATTGCAACGGAAAACTGATGGACGGAAACAGAATGAAGAAAAGGTTTGGTCTGACTCCGATTCTTCTCTGAAATATGTAGGCAAATTGGGAATAGGTGGGGACGGAGGTGGTTCTGTCTCTGGCCACCCCACAGATTGCCGAGAATCAAAGGAAACTATGGCCAAGCTTAACAATCAGGATGCACGTCAGGTGCTCGATCAAATGCCTCAAAGACTAGCCAAACAAGATAGCCACTCACACAAACCAGTAATGCCAAGGGAAGGGGACGCCTATTCTACTCATAGCTTGGCGAAACAGGATTCAGTTGCTGCAATGAATAACACGGCCCAACGGCCTCCGTCTAAGGCCGGTCCTTCCTCATGGGTGGAGCTGTTCAAAGACAACAAGAACCCTGCAATGGGGCGCAAACTGTCAAGGAATGAAGCTGCAAAAGATGGTGTGGTGGTATTGGACTATGAAGACGTGGATGACATCAAGGAGGCTTGGGGCATATGTTTAATTGGCTATGTGTTGGGGAAGTTTCCTGGTATTAGAGCTATTGTGGAGGTATGTAAATCCTAGAAAGTCCCCTATAAATATTTCCTCCACGTGAGTGGATAGATAGTATTTAAGCTGGAAATCGAGAAACATAGGGATAGGGTACTAGCTAATGGTCCATATGCTTCCTATAGACGACCATGGTTGCTAAAGGAAATCCCCTCGTTCTTTGATTTTAATGATCAGGGCCTCAACTCCATTCCAACATAGATTACACTGCCGGGGCTACCTCTCAAGTGTTGGAGAGACCAGGTTTTGGAAAAGATCACCATCCAGGTGGGAGATCCAGTGGTCTCGGATCGTCTCATTGCGGAGAAAACTCGCATGTCTTATGCTCGAGTCTTGGTTGAGGTCGATGTCACAAAACCCTTAAAGAGGGTTGTCCCAATTCAATTGCCAAATGGTGTGTTTCGGTCACAACCAGTGCTATATGAAATGGAACTAAAGAGATGCACTTCGTGTCGCAAATTTGGGCACAGTCGAGAAG
This sequence comes from Gynochthodes officinalis, assembly GCA_020080225.1. NCBI lineage: Eukaryota > Viridiplantae > Streptophyta > Magnoliopsida > Gentianales > Rubiaceae > Gynochthodes > Gynochthodes officinalis. The sequence goes on along the minus strand of CM034615.1, from coordinate 27,981,283 downwards.
AATGCCCGGCTGTCAAACAGCTGTCCAAAGAACCCCAAAAGATATGGGCCAGGAAGAACCAACCTGAAACAGCCAACAACCCCAGAATAGGGGAAGGAACCACGAGGGCAGAAGAAGGTAAACGCAGGGAAGAGGTGAAAGACCAACAAAAGAGGCTGTGTTCTGACGAAAAGAAGGAGACGGGAACCACACAGGATGGGGCGCAGTCAAGTGCGGCCAAATATGCCATGCCTCAAGAGCCTGCAACGATGGGGCTTGATGGGCCTGCAAAAGGGGAGCCTTCTTGGGAGATGCAACATAGAATGGAGACAACTAGTGCGGTCCTAGCTTCGCCGTTGAGAGAGGCCACCACCCAGGATGAACATCCAAGAGACGAGGCAACCGATGGGAGTTTAGACCCTCATGTGCTAGAGAATGCGCACCGGGAGGGTAAGTCTCACCTGGGAGAACCCGTGCCAGGGGCTGTTACAAAGCAGCGGGAGTTGGATTTCTAAGGATTCCTAGCGGATATGGAATCGGAAGAGGAGGAGCATTGGGAAAGATCCATGACAACGAAGAAGAAAGAGAAAGGGAAGAGAGTGGCCAAAGACAAAGGAAAGGAGGCAGTGCCTCAAATATGAGAATAGCTGCATGGAATATAAGGGGATTTCACCAACCCCTGAAACAAAGAGGTGTACAGAGCTTGTTGCAACGCCACAATGTTGATATATATGGAATTCTGGAGACCAAGATTAAAAAGGAGAAACTTCAAGGCATAATGGAGACCAAGTTTCCGGAATGGAACCAATGCAATAACTTCCAATTGCATAGAGCCGGTCGCATACTCATCCTATGGAACCCTTCTAAGGTTGCGGTGTCAATATTAGAGAAGCATCCCCAAGCCATCCATCTGTCACTTACCAGCAAGGTAACATCCATATCTTTTCTTGTAAGTTTTGTGTATGGTTTCAATACTATCATATTTAGAAGACTACTGTGGGAGAATTTAATCTCATTTTCCCCAGCCTGTGAGTCCCTATGGATGGTCTTAGGAGATTTTAACGGTATTATGTATGCTGGAGAAAGATCCAATGGAGCCCCGGTCACTACCTATGAGACCAAAGATCTACTGGACTGTTGCTTGTCACTAGGCCTAAAAGATGTGAACTCCATCGGCTGCTATCTCACATGGACCAATGAAGCAGCGTGGTCCAAGCTAGATCGGGTAATGGTCAATGAACGGTGGCTACTGAATAACTGGGACACTCTCACAAACTTCCTCCCATCAGGTTGTTTGTCAGACCATTCATCTAGCATCACTACAGTGGGAAGCCATGGTCATCAATCCAGAAGAAGGTTTAAGTTTTTCAACATGTGGTCGGACCATGAAGACTTTGGAGGTATTGTTCAGCAGGGATGGGACACTTATGTTTATAGTACTGAGCAGTACAAGCTATGCCGCCGGTTGAAAGAGTTGAAAAGGCCACTCAGGGAGCTCAATCAGAAACATTTCAGTCATATCTCAAATCTAGCGGAGAGGGCAAGGGAGGAACTAAAGAGATTGCAACAAGAAGCCCAACAACAACCCATGGATGCAGCTGCACGGAGTCGAATTCAGGAATTGCGGGGAATTTCTTGGAAGTTAAGTGAAGCGGAGAGAAGTTTCCTAGCTCAGAAAGCAAAGGGCAGATACTTAGTCAACAGTGACCGGAGCATTAAGTTATTCCATGCTTTGGTCAAGAGGAATGCCAAAAAGAACTTCATTGCCTCCGTGGTCACAGAAAATGGAGAAGTTACATCGGAGGAAGAGGAAGTGGTTGCGGAATTACTTAGATTCTATCAAAACCTCCTAGGAAGGGAAGAGCACACGACCGAAGTGGACAGCACAATCTTTGATATAGGGGCCAAGGTCTCAACCCAAGAAGCCTCTGCCTTAGAGAGACCAGTAACGGCACTAGAGGTCAAGGAGGCAGTCTTCAGCATTGGACAGGACAAAGCTCTTGGGCCAGATGGGTATACAGCTGACTTTTTCATAAAGGCCTGGCACATTGTTGGCCAAGACCTATATGAGGGGGTGAATGAATTCTTCCGGACAGGTAGGCTACTGAAACAGCTCAACCACACGATCATCACTTTGATCCCAAAGTCGGCGCACTCGAGTATAGTGGGAGAGTATAGGCTAATAGCGTGCTGCAATGTGGTGTATAAAGTGGTGACCAAGATATTGGCGGCCAGATTGTCCAAGGTGATGCCAGAAATTATAGATGAAGCCCAATTTGCTTTTGTGGAGGGTAGGAGCATGATGGAAAATATCCATATGGCCCAAGAACTTCTCAACCACTACAGCCGGAAAAGAGTTTCACCCAGATGTGTGATCAAGGTGGATCTCAAGAGAGCCTATGACTCAGTCAGTTGGACGTTCTTGCACAAGATACTCAGTGGACTTGGGTTCCCGACGAGATTTATTGGGTGGATCATAGAGTGTGTTTCTACCACCTCTTATTCTATCCAAATAAATGGTGATATCCATGGCAAATTTGAGGGCAGAAAAGGACTAAGGTAGGGGGATCCAATCTCCATCTACCTGTTTGTCACCTGTATGGAATACATGTCACGGCTACTCAAGAGAGCAACTATGGAGTCGGACTTTAACTATCACTCATGCTGTGCAGCTTTAAAAATTACACACTTAGTGTATGCGGATGACTTGATGATATTCTCGCGGGGGGATAGAACTTCTGTCCAGATCATATGGGAGTGCCTGAATGAATTTGGTGCAGTGGCTGGGCTCAGGACAAATATCTGTAAGTCCAGCATCTTTATGGCAGGTGTGAACAAAAGGGAGATGGAAGAGATTCTAGGGGTGGCCCGTTTCCCTAAAGGGACGTTCCCAGTCCGCTATTTAGGGATCCCACTAGTTGCAGCTAGGCTCAAAGTTATACATTATGCCTCCCTTATGGAAAAGATCGCTGGACAGATTGGGCTGTGGAATGCTGCATCACTCTCTTATGTGGGTCGATTGGAGCTTATCAGATCCGTCCTGTAAGGTATTAACTGTTTTTGGCTCTCAGTCCTTCCAGTGCCAGCTTCAGTCCTTGAAGGGGTCACAAGGCTGTGTAGGAATTTTTTATGGGATAGAGGGAAACCTCTCGTGGCATGAAAGGCCCTAACCTTTCCCAAAGAAGAGGAAGGTCTAAGCCTTCGGGATACTGGAGCTTGGAATGCAACCTTCTTGGCAAAGGTACTATGGAACATCCATAGTAAAAAGGATTCGCTGTGGGTAAGGTGGGTTCATCATACGTACTTACCCTATGGAGAGACAATTTGGAGCTTAGTACCTAAGAAGGATATTTCAACACTGATGAAGCGCCTTCTACGTATCAGAGATATCTTAGTGCAGAAGGAAGGATCAATTCAGGGTGCAATTGATAGGATAGCAAAGCTACATGAGAATGCATTGGGCCCGTTGGCTTATAACTACTTCAGACACAGGGCACAGAAAATTATGTGGACGAAGCTAGTGTGGAATGCCTATACACCTCCTAAGTACTTATTTATCTTGTGGTTGGCTATCAGAGGAAGGCTTCTCACGAAAGACTGATTAGGTTTTTTGGATATCCACCCAAATTGCGGCTTATGCCATGGGGAGGTGGAAACGGTGAGGCACCTATTTTTCAAGTGCTCCTTTTCTGCAGCTATCTGGACAGCAATTAAGGATTGGTGTGGGGGTAAAAAGGGAGATGAATACTTTACCAGTTGTGCTCAAGTGGACAATAAGGGCTTGAGGGACAACCTGGATCAGTCGAAGGAAGAGGATGGCCTTGGTCTGCACCGTGTACTACATATGGTTGGCACAGAACCGATTGCATTTTGAGGGACGAGTTCTAGTTCACCGGGAGGTTGTACATAGGATCATGACACAAGTGTACAAGGTGGGCCACGCATTGTACCCCGAGTGTCATGATCTTATAAGATGATTTGTAAGCTAGTTTAGCTTGTTTGTATTGGCTAGGCTACTAGCATAGATCGGGTTTATACTTACCCAGGGATGCCCGGTGATTTTGTAAACCTCAGTTTTGATCAATAGTAATTTTTTACATTTGATAAAAAAAAAAGTGCCTTAGTTTCCTCTTCACTTTTAGTTTTCACGTTTGCTTCCATATATTCTGCCTTTTGCCTCGGTTGTTGCTGCTCTCCGGTTGTTGTTCCTGCTCCGAACTAATCTTTGCCAATTGAGTATAAGCCGATTTAACAGTATACTTTGCATCTGAACTGAATTGCCAAATCAATTGGTCTCTATTACTTGGAGCCTCCAATGAAAGCTGCAAAATAGCATTTGCATCCTGCTGAGGAAATAGTCGGGAAATGAGTTGGGTATTCCAAGCTGTGCCATTTGCGGTCAACAACTCACTTACCCATCGCACTGGCTGTTAATCTGGTTGACTACACCAAAGGTGAAAATTTTGTCTGCTAGGAATCCAAGGCGACTCCCATACCCGAATAGTCTTCCCATCCACCACTTGATATCTCATTCCCATAGTTATAACGTGTCTTGCTCTCATCCATCCCTTCCATAGCCAAGATGCATTTCCTTTTATGTCCATGTTCATCGTCCCCGAATGTGGAAAATATTTGGCTTTTAGAATTTTACTCATTAACAACTCTGGTTGTGTCAAAACTCTCCAGAGTTGTTTAGCTAGTAGTGCATCATTGAATTTCTGAATATCTTGGAAACCCATTCCCCCATCTCCCTTGCTTCTCGTCAATTCCCTCCATACCTTCCAGTGAATTTTCTGCTTTTCCTCCTTTTGTGCCCCCACCAAAAGTTAGCCGATATTCTACTAACTTCTTTACATATTCCCACTGGTAACTTGAAGCAACCCATAACGTAAGTAGGAAGTGCATTAATCACTGCTTTAATCAACACTTTTTTCTCGGCCATACTCAAGAACTTATTTTTCCAGTTCTTCACTCTTCTTTGAACATTTTCAATTACAAAATTGAAAACCTCTTTTTTGGATCTCCCAATTCTCATCGGCAATCCCAAATACATGGCCTTATGTTGTTCTTTCACTCCTTCTAGTAGTTGACAATTGTGGATTTTCTGTTCCTTCTTCACATTATGGCTGAAAAATACCGATGATTTCTCTATATTGATGAGTTGTCCTAAACTTCTGCTATAATTGTGGAGGATAGTTTGCAACTGTTGTACCTGTCTTGAATCAGCCTCACAAAATAACAAAGAATCATCTGCAAAAAAAAAAAAAGGGTGATTAAAGGTCCCTTTCTACTAGCCGTCATACCTCTATAATCCCCCTCTCACACTTGCTTGCTTAATAAGATTAGATAGAGCTTCTGATAATGTAAGAAACAAGTAAGGCGAAATAGAATCCCCCTATCTAATGCCTCTTGACGGATAGAAAAACCACAAGATTCCCCATTAATGTTAATTGACATGGAAGTAGTACTAATACACTGCATAATCCACCCAATAAACTTCCTATCAAAGCCCATTTTCCTTATGACTAACTCTGAGAATTGCCATTCAACCCTATCATATGCTTTGGCCATGTTAATTTTCATTGCCATGAAACCTGTCTTTCCTGATCTCATTGAGTTTAAAGTATGAATACATTCATGAGCTATAACCACATTATCAAGAATTTGTCTCCCCGGTATAAAAGCTGATTGATTCGGGCTAATACACTTATGAAGACAAAATTTGAGTCCTTCAGCAAGGATTTTGGATATAATTTTATAAACTACATTACAAAGACTAATAGGCCTATATTGAGATGCCTAAATAGGCATTTGAACCTTAGGGATCAATGTAATCAGTGTGTGGTTTATTTTCCTCAACATTTTACTATGAGTAAAGAAGTCATTGACATCATTGCAAATATCAATTCTAACCACGTGCCAATATTTTTGGAAAAAAGATTGGAGTCATACCATCTGGTCCAGGAGATTTGGTTGGGTGCATTTGGAAGAGAGCTTTCTTAATTTCCCCTTCCTCCACTGGCCTCATCAACCGCTTGTTCATATCCGTGCTGATAGATCTAGGCATGCCTTCAAGAATACACCTTTCCATTGATGGATTGCTTGTTGTATAGAGATTATCATAGTATTCCAAAATTTTCCGTTGGACCTCCTGCTTGGACTCAAGTATTCTTCCATTAAGTGCTTGTAGTCTCTCAATAGCATTCACTTTTCTCCTTTAAATGGTTGTTGCATGGAAAAACTTGGAATTTTTATCCCCTTCTTTCAACCACATGTTTTTGGATTTTTGTTGCCAAAATGCTTCTTCCTCCTTGTATACCTGCTGCAATTGTGTACTTAATTCTCCCATCTACTCCAGTCTCTGTTTCCTCCCTCACGACTTAGATCTTCCATTTGATCTTTCATCCTCTTGGCTGAATTGTTGTCATTAGTAGCATTCCAAAAGCTGAAATTCTGCTTGACATTGTGCAATCTTGGAAGTGACTACAAATTGCTCATTACCCCATTGTGGTTTGTTCCAAGCCAAAATTACTCTTTCCAGCATCCCCTCTTTCTTAATCCATCTTTTGTCAAAAATAAACCTTTTCCTTCCTTTTTGTTGTTGAAGAACCAAGATTAGCATTAGCAAATGATGATCCGAGGTTTGTTTGGTACAGTGTAGTACTTTAGTTTGATGAAAATGGAGTCGCCATTTTGGTGCCCCAAAAATTCTATCCAATCTCTCATCCACAAAACCCTCTCCCTCTCTGTTATTAGACCAAGTAAAAGGATATCCCACAAAACCTAAATCTACCATTTCCATTCTCCTTATAAAATTCCTAAAAGGTAAACAACTCACATCCGATCTAGACTTCTCCCCCCCCCCTCCCTCTTTTCTCCTAAGGATATGATATATCATTAAAATCCCCTCCTAAAATCCACCACTTTCCCCATTTTTTCCTCTCATTTTCTAGAAATTGCCATTGATTTTCTCTACTCCTACTATCTACACTTGCATAAACAAAAACACACCAATATTTCAAGGGATCACCATTTATTTGACATTGCATTTGCACACAAAAGTTGTTGCTAATCACTTGATTTACCACAATATTTTCGGACCAACTAATTAAAATACCTCCTTTTGTGCCATTCAGATCTACATAGCTCCACCTTTGGTCAAAATGCAACTGCCTACACACCTTCTCAATACATTTTTTTTGTTGCTTAGTTTCTAGTAAACACACTACATCCGAGTGATGGGAGTTTATAGTCTCCCTCAGTTGGGAAATTGTCAAGAATCCACCCAACCCTCTACAATTCCACACACATACTTTCATGGGGTTGTTTGGGACCCCCTAAAGCTAGTTCCTTTCACCCCCGAACATTGGCCAACCTCTACTTCATATTCTCGGCATTTCTTCCTACTGTTTCCCCTTTCCTCATGTGAACTTATTTCCAATTTAGCCACCAATCTTTTTCTTTTTTCTCCAAGCTGGACAGAGCTCACCTGTGGCTATTGCTGCATGATTTCATCCTATTTTAATCTCCTCCCCAACCTTTTCCATTTGGAAGCTTTTGCAGATTACCAGTATTTATTAAAACTAATTCATTTAGGTACTTATTAAATAAATTAATTTTACTACCTATTAACTTTTTCATATTAAGTCACCAAAAATTGAAATAATTATTTTTTAAAATAAATTTAATAAAAATTAAATTTAATCCTCATAATATCAAATAAATTAAATTAAAATTTTAATTTAAAGTATAGAAAAAATAATTGTAATTAGTACAATTGTTACACCAAAAAAAATTACACTATTATGAAAATTATTGTATTATACAATTGAAAGTAGATGAATTGTTAGAAAAATTCATTGTACCATTATTAATTAATGATGATACAAAATTCTAACTAGTATCAACACTCTAAAGTGACCGAAAAATGCATTGTACTATCATTAATTAAAATTATACTTTATAAGTATTCTCATTGCACCTTCAAATAATTAACATTGTACCATCAAAGAAAAAATATTATAACACCACAAAAATTAGTAAATTAATCTGTAAATTTAGCTCTGGACGTGTGTAGATAAACAATTACACTTGCACAAATGCAAATGCCAAAAAATTTTGATTGGTGACTACACTATAAAGTGATTTTGATCGAAAAATACATTGTGCCATTATTAATTAAGAATGTACATTCTAAATAATCATATTGTACTGTCAAATAATTAACATCGTACCATTAGAGGAAAATACATTGTATAACCACGACAATTAATAAATTAATTCGTAAATAAATTTTTTGACATATGTACGTAACAATTATACTTGCGCAAATGAAACGCCAAAAAATTTTAATTGTTGACGGCACTCTAAAGTGATGGAAAAATATATTGTATGTCATTAATTAATAATATACATTCTAAATATTCACATTGTAGTTTCAAATACTTAACATTGTTGCACTTGAGAAAAAGTATTGTTCCACCATAACAATTAATAAATTAATCTGTAAATTCAGTTTTGGACTTATACAGGTCGACAATTACACTTGCGTAAATGCTAACACCAAAAAATCCTAATTGTTGACTGCACTTCAAAGTAATCGAAATATGCACTATACCATCATTAATTAATAATGTACTTTCTAAGTATTCACATTGTCCATCAAATAATTAGTATTATACTACTAGAGAAAAATGTAGTGTACTACCATGATAATTAATAAATTAATTTTTAAATTTAGTTTTTTACATATTTCAATGAAAATTACACTTGTACAAATGCAAAAGTGACCAAAAATAAATTTTGATCTCTAATCGTATGCCAAAGTGGCCGAAAAATGCATTGTACTATCATTAATTTATAATGTACTTTCTAAATATTCATATTGTACCTTCACAAATATTTAACATTGTACCACAAAAAAAAAGTATTGTAGCACTACGACAATTAATAAATTAATTGATAAATTCAATTTTGGATATATATAGGTAAACAATTACACTTGTTCAAATGCAAATTTTAAATAATCCTGATTAGTGTAAGCACTTCAAAGTGATCAAAAAATGCATTATACCATCATTAATTAAGATTGTACTTTGTAGGTATTCATATTGTACCTTCAAATAATTAATATTGTACCATTGGATGAAAAGTATTGTAATACCACGAAAATCAATAAATTAATATGTAAATTCAGATTTGGACGTATGTAGGTGAACAATTACAATTGCACAAATGCAATGTCAAACAATTTTGATCAGTGATTGCACTCCAAAGTGATTGAAAAATGCATCATACCTTCAGTGAATGCACTTTTTAACTATTCACATTGTATCGTCAAATAATTAATATGTACCACTAGAAGAAAATGCATCATATGACCACGAAAATTAATAAATTAATTCGTAAATTTAGTTTTTGGCATATGTAGAACAATTACACTTGCGCAAATGAAACGCCAAAATATTTTAATCAGTGACTGGCTGACTGCACTCCAAAGGGACCGAAAAATGCATTGTACCATCATTAATTAATGATGTACTTTCCAACTATTTACATTATACCTTCAAATATTAATATTGTACCATCAAAAAAAAATATTGTACTAGGACAACAACTAATAAATTAATTCGTAAATTCAGTTTGGACTTATGTAGGTCAACAATTACACTTGTGCAAATGCTAACTACAATTACACTTATGTAGGTCAACGATTACTCTAACGTGATCGAAAAATGCATTGTACCATCACTAATTAACAATGTACTTTTAAATATTCATATTGTATTGTTAAATAATTAACATTGTACCACTTGAGAAAAATGGATCATACCACTATGGTAATTAATAAATTAATTTCTAAATTCAATTTTAGACATATGTAGGTGAACAATTAGAGTTGAACAAATGAAATGCCAAAAAATTTTAATCAGTGATCGTACTTCAAAGTGACTGAACAATGCATTGTATTGTCATTAATTAATAATTTACTTTTCAAATATTCATATTATACATTGAAATAATTAACATGGTATCATTCAAGAAAAAATATTGTACTACCATGACAATTAATAAATTAATTCATAAATTTAGTTTTGGACTTATGTTGTACCACCATGATAATTAATAAATATTGTTTATTAATTAAAGAGAAATTCAATGTTTGAATATTATTAAAATTGTTACTAGAAAATGTAACCGGAATTGGTACATTATTAGTGTGTCACTTGTATTTTTTTATATTTGTTACATCCTATTCAAATCTTATCATTGAATAAAATCTAATGGTATAGAGTGAGTTGACAAACCATCATGTTAAAATAATGGAGGGGATTGTAGTCGCTCCCTAAATATTATATATTTTTGATACTTTATTAAACATTTAAGGACAATATAGGATTTGTTCTAAAAGTAGACTTTTTTCTCTTTTTCTTTTTTTTGTGGGAAGGGGGGAGATGGAGCGAGTGTATAGTAGAGTTTCTATGTGTTTTAGTTTATGATAATATATGAGGTGGCATTTTTTTAATATTGAATATTAAATAACTAGATGGTTCAATTAAATTGAGGTAAGGGACTGTAGAATTTTCTTTATAAACATGAGGAAAAAACCCTATCATCCAAAATCTCCACAATACCATACAAACTTTGCAAAGTAGTCAAATGTCCAAATTCACAAGAAGGAAAAAAAAAACCTCAATAATACAATGCAAATCTACAAAAGTAACTAATTAATAAACATTAGTCAGGGTGGCACCACAAAGTGTGGTGCTAAGCATTTGGGAACCCAAACTGATTTCTAAAAATTTGTAGCCAGCCTAATCACAACCATACTATCAACATTAATCAGCAACATGTGGAGAATTGAATATCTTGTTGATAGAAGGTGAACCTAATGCAAACCCATAGCATTTCTACTGAAAATTGCTAATTAACTGTTTAATCAAAAAAAAGTCTAAGAATATGAAGATAAAATTTTATATTTTCTACATATAGCTCCAACATATTATAAGAAAACAAGAAGAGAAATTCTTATGTAAAAGCTTCAACTTCATCAAATTTAACATCATCTATAATTTGGGCTTTTTTATTACAACTAATTAGAAACATCATCAATAGTAGAATTGAGCTGTTCTATCTTTTTTTGACAATTTCATGCACAATTTTCAAAGATAGCGCATGATGCATTAGAACCAATATTTTGAATCTCTTATTTAGTCAAAATCTTGTAATTATTCACAATTCACAAAAACTAAATAAAGTTTTGAATCATCAAATATGCAAATTTAGATTAACTAATTCATTTTAACTAAATTAACTAGGTTAAGTTTGCTCGTTAACTAATTTACAACCTTAAAGTTTATAGGGATGCTATGAAATCAAAGAGATCCATTAATAATAGGACAAGTTAAGCAAGTAGATAAAAACTAATGAAAATGTTAGCATAACATATTACCTACAAATGTAACTCTTCTTAATCCCACCCAATATCCCAACCCACAAAAAGAGAGTAAATAATATAAAATAAAATAAATCCAACGTAGCATGTGAAGAAAAAGAAATTAAGAATGTAAAATGTACTTAAAGGGTATGGATAAAAAGGAAGGTAAAAGATTTATCATCATCAAAACTTTATAATTGAAAGATCCTTACAAATTGCTTACCTCCAAAACCTTGTCTTTATCATATTTGAATTTTGGCAATTTTCCTATCAGATCCTTTCTGTCAATTCCAACAAGTGCCTTGTTGATCTATACAAGAAGAAAAAGAGTTTAGTTTGTATGATAGTATTAACTTTTAATTTCTTCCTTTCACATCCATCATTAGTGCTTATCAAAATAAGATTATGATAAAAATTTTCAAATTATTCATTGGAGTGAGCATAAATGTAACATCATCAATGTATAAAAATATTAAGATCATTTTGCATGTTACCACTTGAGGTGCATGTATACATCAATTTGTCCCTGCAACCAATCATTCCAAAATGAAACCATCAATGAAGAGGATTTTAGGGGTTTATCTTTCGCCATTACTGCCATCAGATAAAAATAATGGTACTAACCTTTGAAATTCACATTCAAATTTAAAGTTCCATCTACTCAAAAAAAGTGGAAAAACTATGAGAATAGTATCCTTTTCTCACGATTGAAGGTCAATTTTATTTCAACTCATTACTTCTAATAGAATTTGTCAACTTGACTTTTTCTTAATCCCTTTATAGAAATTATTCCAAATAGTAAAATTGTGGCCTTTTATCAGGCATTTTCAGAAAACACATGAAGAATTTGATGCAACAAGCCCACATCACAATCATAATTTTCGGTGCTACCTTAGCAAGACCCGCAAGAGAACAAAAGAAAAAAAAATTACACCAACTCCAAATTTGGAGTATAGAACAGAGTAAAAAATGTAGAAACCCTAAGTGGCTAAAAGCTATTAAAGCAACATCATATACCTGAGCTTAATATGAACATGATGAATAAAAAGCATACCTATAACTTGTGTGAACAGTCGGCTTCCTTTTACAGATAGATGACTTCCTTAGATTCCTAAAACCAAAGGGCAAATTGTTGGGACTACGCTCCTTATACATTGCTCCACTACCTAGAAAGAAGATTGTAAGACTATTACAAAGTGTTTAGAGAGTTGTGGAGGTAATACAATAGAAAAGAAAAACACAAATAAGAAGGGGAAAAAAGTTTAAGAAGCAAAATTGCAGCTAAAGATGATGCATCTGACTTTAAGTGAAGAAAGTTTAGTTTGTATCAGAAAATATGAATGATTTACTGGTTTACTATGAATAGAAGTATTCTTTCTTTTATTTTCCAGGTTTATAAATTTGTACGTGATTTGGAACCAATAAGCAAACTATTGCTTAAAGGGTCTTTATGATTATTTTAATTCATATTTAACCCAACTTGAAGAACATAAAAAACATAATACTATATGATTGAGACTTCTTAGGTCAGTCCAAGTGCTTTAGATTCAAAACATAAATGATCCCAAAATATCAGTAGTTGAATGGTTAATGCTTGGTGTATTAAAGATTTAATGGATGAACTTTCAACGCATTAAAACTCTGACTTTCACCAAGTTACATTATTGCGTTTGATATGAGTACACATCAAATGATCTTTATTAACTACAATATCCTCATTGTTGGCCAAAGCTGAAGTTGACCTATTCTTTTAGAGGAGAACAAAGCAGAACTCTTACAAAGGAGATTAAAAGAAACAAAAGATTACTTTGATATTCAAACACAAAAGTTGAATAATTAAAAAAAAAAAGAAGGTACATCTCATTGATCATTACAGCTACAAGCAAGTGCTCACCATCTCAAATGAAGGAAAAAGACAATTTAAATTCTTTGATTTTTCAATAGTATGTATCATGTAAACACTTCATATTAAAGAATTTGAACTTGCTAAATATAAAAATAATTTTCTTTTATCTATTGGACTAACTAATCAAGAAATCATAGAGTATAAAACTTTGAGATTAAAACATAATTCAAATTTGTTAAAAATAACGTATTTTTTTTAATGTATTGACATAGACTCAAACTCATAGAAATTCTCCACTAGAACCAAGTCAAAACTATGTATTTACTTCCCTATTGGTTCTATTTGTACATAAAGATAATGAAGGTCCAAAACTTGAGGAAGATGAAAAATTAGAACAAGAAACACCATTTCAATTTATAACATCAAAACATTTTAACATTCTACAAGTACTCATTTTGCAGATCATCTCCTACAATAAGATAAGAAAATTCTCTTTTTCATATTTATCATAGACATTTCTATGAACTCCCAATTGAAAACTGTCTAAAAAGTTATGAAAGTAGGGGCAATACTTACAATAATTTTTCAATTTTTGACTTCCGAAGTTGTGAAATATAGTATTAGTGGTAGGAAAAAATGCAGAAAAATATATAGTGTTAGTGTGTGTCCAATATTATGCATGTAGAGTATTAACATTTGTACCTACCCACAAAAAAAGTTGTAGACTTCCGATAGTTCTCGCAATTCAACTATTCAAATTTGGAAAAAACCACAATTCAACCACGAACTGAACCCTTGAAATAGATTTTAGCCAATACTTCTAAGATAAAAGTGCTGCAATGCTCCAGTCATGGTAGACCTCTGTTGCAATTCTTTAGTAGAAATCACATCCACAAATTGGGAAGTTATCTAAATTTCAAATACTTTATTTAATATCATTGTAGGGTAAAGTATCTGAAATAATAGAAATTGTTCAAATTTAAGCACATTGGAGAAACTCCTTTTTTTTTTTATCACTACATTTCAAGTAAAATTGTATGGTATATAAGCAACTTTTCTCACTTGAAAGAACAACAATATTTGTAGTGAAATTCTAGGCATTATAAAAACTGAAAGAAGTTACTGTAAATTTAAACCTAATTTATAAAACCATTAGAAAGCTATCTAGATTTGTTTTCTTAGGTGCTATGCCAACCTCTATTGTGTCAAATGTCTATTCTTTCTTATTTTGTTCATTTCTAACATTTGATTCCAAAAGTTTCATTTTTTTAATTTGAAAGTTTTCACAACTGAATCTTTCACATGGTAAAAAAGTTTTTTGCTAAATTAGATTATCCTTGAAAATCTTTATGCAACAAAGTACTCAAAGTTCGAGTTTCAAAATTTAATCAATGCTTATCAAGCTTCATTGAGAATGTGAACAACATAAAAAATGAATAAATCCATACTAAATTACCTAGATAGGAAAATATTTGAATCTAATTATCATACCTTTTTTCTCATTCATTACAAGTATATTTTGTATATTATGACATCAAATTAAACTAAATTAATTAACTATACATGTTATCTTTGAGCTTCTCTATTATATTATTATACAATAAAATATGTGAATAGCACAATGCATCCAATGTATTGATGTGTTCATATTATAAAATTTTACTAATCATTTCACTCAACATCAACCAAAAAAGTTCTAGAGGCAACAAACATCATGTAGGAATACTAAATAAGTAACATTCTTACCTGACAAAATAATTGAACTGACACTACAAATATGAAACCAATGAAAGACCAAGTGAAAAAAAAAAAACCCAAGATTAGCAAAAAGAACCATAAGAAAAAGATACTCTACTAATGGACTTGAGGAGATTTCAAAAGGAAAAAGCATAATACACAATTAGAGAAACTTACCTCCTCAAGATTTCCTAAAAAGTCTGCATTAAATTTCCATGTAGCTCAATAAAAACATAAGTAACTAAATTCTCCAATGCAAAAGAAAACGAAGTGATAAGTTCACCTACTAATATAACAAAGGCAATTGAGTGTATCTAGTGTATAACAAAACCTAATTGTTCTGGTTCAAATTGAATATTAACTATTGATTTTAAACATGAACAAGAAATAAATAAGACAAAATAAATAGCTTAATGAAACATGTATCCATGGATAAATTTGCAAAACTTCTTAATCTCTTCCTAACGTGCCATGATAAATCTCTTCACAAGATTCTTGTCATCATGACTAATAATTTCATTGCCTCATTACAACATTTCAAAAAATAATCATTTCACATGTGTGCTTATGTTGTCTACATTTTTGTTGGGTTTTTTATGTGTTTGAAGGATTAATGTAATTTAGAAATCAAGAAGATGTTTGAGATCAGACTCATAATTTAATACATAATGTAGAAAAAGTTGAAAATTTAGAATGCCAAAAACAAATAACAATTATCTATCTTGAAGGTAAACATCATGGATAAAAAGATTCTAAGGTTTATAAATTATGTTTTCAAGATGATGTTCACCTAAGTATATTTCTTATACCAAGGAAAGTCCTTTGTTACTAATTCAAGTTTGACTAGTGCAACCACATAAAAAATGGAGAAACTAAATTAGCATAATCATCAAGTGAACAAAGAAAAGAGCAATCCAGTGGGGGAAAAAAAAAGCAAAGAAAAAAGCAAACACATAATTCCAACAATTGTCTTCTAATGTCAATTGAGACGATCACATGGAAGGATAACAAAGGTGAGAAGGAAAAAGTAATAAACTCAAAGCTATAAGCCCGTGGTGGATTCTTATCCACTCTACCTCTTAATTCTTCTCCTTTAGCACAACCACAATTTCTAATGAACCAACTTAAGTACAGTGTTCCATTGGACTAAAAATACCAAGATTACTCATCTAGTTGATGGCATTGTGATTTCCTATAGGTATTACAATTACACATCGAGCTATGTGATGCACATTTCCCTTTGTATTACATGTACCTTTAAAGTCTACAAAACATCCAAGCAAGCACAAATACTCAATAAATCCAATTCAAAATGAAGAAAATAACAAAAAATTTAACATATAAAATAGTTATTTTTGTAGTTCTATTTTTTTCTCTATCACAATTGTCCCCAATCAACTCCTTTGGAAGCCCATTATAGAAACTACGAGCAATTGATAATACATGGGAATATGGAACTTTTGCCATAATCTTCCAGGCTAGTGCCTAATAACCCAATTTTTGTTTTAGTTCATTTAATACACTTAGCTCAAAGTACCAAGCAAATATATGTAATGGTAGAGATTTTGAAAAAAAAATAAAAATACTAACATGAGTCCAAACCACTCTCAAGACCTTGATGCAAAATCAAACATTGAATGAGGTGACATCAAAAAAATCAAATGATACATACTGAACAACAAAAGATGGCTTGAAAGAAGGGATTATAGGAGGACACAGAGAGAGAGAGAGAGAGAGAGAGAAATTAATTCACTAAGAAAATGACTATGCTCTAATTTCAAACTTAATCAAGTATTCTAAAAAGGCCAACTAAGTAAACAAAATGAATATATTTAATTTCAAATTGAATGAGAATTCTACTCTACAAGAATGAGAATCAAGTCCATAAATTGTCATTAGATTACATGCTTGGCACTTGAACTTTAATTCATGGACCCATTGAAAAAAAAAAGAAAAAAAATCCTTTTGTACCTTATTAAATCATAACCCTTTCACATTGCAACAGGAGCCAATAAGTGAATTATGAGAGAAAATCATGCATGTTTGTACATGGCTGAAATCTTCACACATGCAATCAAATACAAAAAAAAAAGAAGAAGAAGAAGAAGAAGAAGAAAGCTATAGATTCTTCTGACAAATGCTAGTACCAAAGCAATCAAGACTATGTCTTTTGGGAGTACTAAACATTAACATAGGGGAGATACCAATTATTTGCGTCTTGGTGAACATCCAAGTAACTTGTTACTAAAGAATCCAACACGAAAATTTTTGCAATCTGTTAATATTCCATCCTTAAGCCTTAAGGGGTACTCACAAAAATATTCGCTACAGATTTTTGAATAGATAAGAAGGCATAATTGAATGCATGCCTTGTGAATAAATGTTAATGCAAACAAAATTATTTTTCACATCAATAGTAGATGTACTATAAAGAGGTCATCTTCTTAGTGTTAAAATGCTAATCACACAATACGAAACAAACTTATGTTTGCATCAATAATTTTGTCTACCTATATTTTTGGCTATTTTATTTAAGTTAGAAACATAATTAAATATTATTCTAAGATCATGCTGATAATTTTTACGATGAACTACAATAACAAACCTACCTTAGCAATCAAAATACAAATTTTTATTCATGTCCAAGAGGAATTGATTCTTACATAAGCAAAACTACAAACATTTAGCTTACATAACTTCACACTAAGAAAAACATCTAGAAACATGGAGAGCAAAAAATCCTCATCAATTATACAACCATCAGAAGCAATAATATACACGAACCATTTGAAACCACAATAAACTTGGAGAAGAAAACATTTGAACACAACAACAAAGCATCCTATCATTCAAGAACCCATCTAATATCACTAGCCTCTTGATGCAATTTGAAACAAATAACTTTGAACCACAAAATCAAATTTTGGATGGGTGTAACTTAACAATAGCCATTGTGAATGGAAGAAACCCACCTTGCTACTTAAGGTAAACTCTCCAAAGCCCTTGTGGTCACCATGGCCTTTAACACCTTTACTGCTATGCCATCCTTCAATTTTGTACCACTATAATCTCCTAAATATTTAGGAAAGATAAAGAAGAAAGAGAAAAAAGGAAGAAACATTAAGCACAGAATTGTGTGCAAATCAGATTAGTAGCCTAGGGGATTAAAAACAACATGTGTCTCTACACAATAGAGAGGCGGCAGTGATTGATTAAGCAAGCTCCATAATCTCAATAAGAGTATTTCCTTAGTAGATTTTGTAAAATTCAAATATTCAGATTTAGCTAGAAGTTCTTTTAATGCAATTTCTAATATCTTCAATTTTTAATAAGATTGGTCTTATTTCAAGGAATATTGTGTTATTATACTAACAAAAAAAGAAAAATAAAATCTAAAAAGTATATGCAAATATTTAATGTCCAAAATTCTTGTAATTTATTATTATTATTATTATTTGCATACCCTTAGTATAACCTTGAATTTTCTAAATTGAGGCACTAAATTTTTCTAATGTCTATTTACTTGGGTGTACCAAGCCTACATTTTCAAGAGTAAGGTGCCAATATAATTTGCAATATAAGTCTCACATATATTTCATTATATAAGACTTTGAATAATAAATTTTCAAGTTTATTAATAATAAAAAATAAACTATAGGCAACAATCCAATAAATAACAAAAATATAGAACTCTTGTTCTTAATAGGTCGAAGTTTTGTTCCTTAGAAACCTGGCACAATATACATGGTAAAATCTATCACAGTTACAATAACAAATAAAAAACAAATGTAAACTTGGATACAACTTCCGAAAGATTGAACCCTTCCTAAAAAATCTAAAGATGACCACATTTATAATGAACTATACCTAAAACCAACAACAAATAAGAATCACCACACCAAAAATGTGACATTTTACAAATTTCGTTAAATAAACAACAAATAAAATTAATTTAGGAAATAAAAGCAAAAGATTAGATAATATAATGATTTGTTTCCTATGAAATTGAAGAAAAGGAAGGAAAAGAGAGATTACATGAAGATACACTTTTGCATCAAGAAGAGGGGTGATCTCCTGATAGCCCAAATATGGTGTCATCATCTAAATCAAGACACATTTCAATGTTCTTGAAAAATACAAAATAAATAAATAAGAGAAAGAAAAAGGGGAAAAGAATCAAAAAGAAATTTGAAGCAATGGAGAAGGCTATGGGCAAAAAAATGAAGCAAAGAAGAAGAGAAAGAAAAAGGGAAAGTGATGAGGATAAAAATGACATGAGATTATGATAATCGTATTATTAAGATAAAGTTGACCAAGAGTTATACTAGAACTCTCTTATCTTCTCTTATCTTGTAATCATTACATAGAGAACGCTTTTTAAGCATAAGTGGTAACCAATGACACTCCTAATTTAATATTATCTTTTTGAATAATTATTTGACTTGAGCATCAGAGTGTTTTGGGGGACCTCCCCACCCTTGTAAGTAGTACATATATCATGGATATCAGCAGCAGGACAACAAGCTTTCGTCAATTAGCAATGTCTGTAGAAAAAAATGAATATCAATTATAAATCCCACGAAAAATGTGATGTCTCATAGTCTTAACCCGATTAGCAAGAAAATAATTTTAAAAGAATTTTCCTCAATAGTGTTTGAAAAAGAACCCCTTCCATGAAAAACCAATGTTGGGATGTCAAATTTGGCTGCAGCATCTGCCGCCCATGGAAAAACATATCAACAATGAGGCAGTGAAGGCGGCATCTTTCTAAGAGCTGTTCCAGTTGACCTTGGAGCATAGTAGTGGCTTTAGGAATTTGGGAATCAAATATTCTAATTTAATTTGCCCAATGTTCTTAGTTCCTTTAGGCAAGCCATGTAATATCTTATCTTTTGCCTACAAAATTTTAAACAACAACGAAATAGATTGCACTAATGGATATACTAAACCCCAATTGTTTACTTTTCTCAATTGATTTTTCAAACATTCAGACATGCTAATAAATTGTGATTAAGGTTGCTTTGACCCCTCGAGAACTAAAGACCTTGGTCATGTCTAGAGTGGGCAGCATATGCCCTAAGCCAAATAGAGGAAGAAAGATATCTAGAGCCAATTATGGCCACTTCCAACAAGGGCTTTACTTTCTAGAGAGAAAATTCATTCTCATATATTGCTATTCAATTATATCAAATTTCTTTTTCTTGATTGTCAATTGCAAGATCAATTAGGTATTGACGGAATCTCGCATAGACCGAAATTTCTACATTTCAATAAAAAAAGAGCCAAAATTGGAGCAATTTCTCAAAAGACTACAATGGCACAACGCCGATGTGTGGGAATAAAAATGGAGCAAAGCTCCCACTCGAAATCTAGTCTACAAATCTACATAAGCCTAATGGGCTATCTACCAATCCACATAAGCCTATAAGGATACTAACAAATGTGAAATCTTGGAATGCTACGAATGTCCTTAAACATTCTCGACATCATGAATTCGGAGATTATGCTGCACACATGCGTTTACGTGCTAACTCCAAACCTTTTCCTATCCACATAGTCATTCAGCAAAGTCAAAGAGGCCATTAAACTCCAGGTCGGCTCATGATTTCCATATTGGAAGATCTGACCTGTGGACTGGGCCGTTAGTTGATGAGGATAAAAATGACTTGAGATTATGATAATCCTATTATTGAGATAAAGTTGACTAAGAGTTATATTGAAACTCTTTTATCTTCTCTTATCTTGTAATAATTATATAAAGAATGCTTCTTATGCATAAGAGGTAACCAATGACACTCATAATTTAATATTCTCTTTTTGAATAATTATCTGACTTGAGTGTCGGAGTGTCTTTAGGGACCTCGTCACCTCCCTTGTAGGTAGTATGTGTATATATTGTGAAAACCGATAGCGAGACGACGAGCTTTCATCAATAAGATAATCAAAATGAACATTGAAACAGTGGAGAAGGTTGTGGGAAAAAAATGAAACAAAGAAATAAGAGAAAGAAAAGGAAAAGAAAATACAACAGCAACAACTAAGCTTGTGTCACACTATGTAAAGTTGGTTATATGGATTGTATCTCGCCATTGCTTTCCATTGAAACACATATTTTAGTTTAAATTTAGATAATTCATGTTTTTTTCAATAGTTTCTTTCCATGCATTTTAAGTCTTCATCTTCTTATTTTAGATTGAATTAATAATTTTCAAGTCTCTAGACACTGTACAATTGCATCTAAGGGTCTCTTACACACATGTCCAAACCATCTTAAATGTGTTTATCTTATTTTCTCATCTATTGGAGTTTCTTTACTATCTTTCTAATGTATTCATTTTTTATTCTATCTAGTCTGGTATATCCTTACATACATCTCAATTTTTTCTTTCTTTTTTTTTATAACTCGGAGACTCCTACACCAAATGACTCTTCGGACCCCTTGGCTAGGCACCAACTCCGGGGCTTCTATGAGTAAGTCCCACCCCACAGTTGCATGTAAATTCACGAGTACTCTAAGGTCTCATGGTAGACTTGATACGCACTGGGGGATTCGAACTTTGTTCTCTTCTGTGGAAGTAACATCGTCTAACATCTTAACGACCCCATGGGGGCTCAATGTTTTCATTTTTTTGCTATCCTCATTTTTTGTTCATGTTCATAATTAGTGCCTCGACGCCCTATCTAGAAAGCATCGCTCTTATGGCTCAATAACAACAACAACAACAACAATTAAGTCTTTATCCTACTATTTAGGGTCAGCTATATGGATGATAACTTGCTATCACCTTTTATTAAAACATATATTTGAATTTAACTTTAGACGATTAAATTTTTTTAGTAATTTTTTTTCAAATCTTTTTAGGTCTCCTCTTCCCTTGTTAGTTTGAGTTAATAATTTTCTATATCTAAATATTACACTAGTGTACCTAAGGGGTCTCCTACAAACATGTTCAAACTATATTAAACATGCTTTTCTCATTTTCTCATCTATTGTCACTATTTCTACTTTCTTTTTAATATATTCATTATTTATTCCACTAGTCTAGTTAGTCCACACATCCATATTAATATTCTCACTTCTACAAAGCCCCAATGCTCTGATCTGTAAAACATCAATGGTCTTATGGTTATTTTATAAAATTTTTATTTCATTTTAGAGTATAAAGGATGCACTTCTTCATTTATTTCAACCTGCTTGAATTCTATATGTAACATCATTATCAATTCCCCCATTTTCTTGAAGGAGAGATCCTACATATTTAAAACTTTTAGATATATCTAGTTCATTCTCACCAATTTTTACACTTATCCCATTGTTCCTTCTTTGATTACTAAAGTGGCATTCCATGTATTCAGTTTTATCTCTACTTATTTTAAAATCTTTTGACTTTAAGCATCCCTCCAAGTTTCTTAATATTTGCTCCTTCTCTTATCTCATTAATTAAAACTATATATTCTGCAAATAATGTACATGCATTTTGAGATTGTTGTCTACATACGCTTAGTAAGCTATTCTATTACTAAGTCAAAAAGGTATGAGCTCAAAGAAAATCTTGATGTAAATCTATAATATTCAAAAATACACCTGATATCCATATTGGCATCTTTAGGTATGTTGTTTTATCTTTATACATATATTTCATAAGTTCTATATAAGCTATTTGAACTTATTTCTTTTTTACTACCCGCAACATTATATCACAATCAACTCTAGAAAAACCCCCAAAATGGTTTCTCACATATTGGCGAATGAGTTTTTTAGTCCCTCACTTTTAATACGAGAAAAAATTAGTCCCTCATATTTCATGAATGTACTCTTTTGGTCCTCCGTTACTATTCCTATTATTTTTCCATCAAATGACTCTCGAGCAATGCACGTGACTTTTTAACCATGGGCAAAGTTGGAATTAAAAAAAATTAGGCCACGCCCCTCTATCCCCTCTATCCATTATGAATCACATCTCACTTGTTTTCAAATCAGTTGAGAAATCCATGGATTTTTACATCAACGTTCTTAGATTTGTCCCCCTTAGGAGGCCCAAATCATTCAATTTTGATGGAACTTGGTAAATTCTTCATGGAGATCATATTATTAGTTGAGAATTTTCCTTATCCGTTTTCTTCATCAGATTAAATTTGGATTTTGATTTCTTTGTTTTTTGTACTATTTATGGGCGGGCTATTTAGCTATGGAATCGGAATTCATTTGTTGCAATTTGAAAACCTGAAAAGCATGCTGGAGAAATCTTGAGTTAATGTTTCCAATCCTTCTCCTTCTGTTTTTTGCCCTTTTTGAGTTTGCCGGAGAAACCCAGAAAGCTAAACATCTCACCTTCTTTGAGCATCTTTTGCTAGCTTGTGTAATTGGAATTCCCATTATTGGGGCATGTTTGTTTTGCCTTCTATGTGTTCGATGAATTACTTCAAAGCAATACTGAAGAAGTCTTTAGCTTTGAACCCCATTAACTCCTCAACCGCTTTCTTGCATTCATCATCCGTGCCAAGTGTGCTCAAAGGTGAACATGTTTTGAAGATAGCCCACACATTTTCTGAATACGATGTTGCAGAATATTCCAAGCCTAGCCTGGACTCAATCCTTGGATTTGACGAATGTGTATAAATGATTAGAAAAATGGAAGTGAACGCAATTAATTTTTTTGTGTTTGACTATGAAATTCATGAAATTATGTCTTCAATACAATGAATGAATCTCTTGTATCTGCAAGAGGGCTTCTACAAAATCCAATATTAGTGCATCTTCTGAGAATCAAAAAGCAAGAAAACTGCCATCATATTCTCAACAGTTCTCTGTCCAGTGCCGGCCATTATTTGAATTAAAATATATAATAATATATTAATAATGAAGAAGATTGAAGTTAGTGATAAAATTTCACTTCCAATCTAGAGCTAGTCAGGATAACATACTTAACAAATAAAATAAGTTTCATCGCCTTTGCCTCCTGAATAAGTTAATTTGTGAGTTTAGATTACTAGTTTAATAATTTATAGAATTTAATATTTGTTTTCTTCTAATTAGAAGAGTTTTGGATTTGTATTATATAGCTAGATTCTTTCTCATTTCTCCTCCTCATTTGTTATCTTTTGATTCTAAATTCAATATACTCTTTTCATGAAGACATTGAAGGCTGGAATGTGGGATTGGTTAGGGAGATTTTTCAGCCCTGGGTAGCAGATTGTAGCATTCCTTTGGGTAGTCTAATTTCTAGGGATAAATGCATATGACTTTACTTTAGTAGCTAAAAATAGCCCTGGCAATAACCTTAACGATTGTCAAAGCCCCTTCAACTCCAAGACTTACTACTAGTTGTCCAAATTTTTAAAATCCAAACAGAAAAACATAATTCAAGTCCCAAATAGAAGTTGTAGTGTTAATTCTTTAGATTGAATGACAAAATCAATCGCACAGAACATTGGAATACCATTTCACATGGTTTTGCTTAACGTTATATGTAGTATCTTAGTAATAATAACAATGAAATTCTCTCCAAGAAAAAGGCAAACAAACCCAAAATCTCAATGGAAGTTTCGTCCATTGAATTGTAAGATAAGTTTGTTGTATTAGTCATTACTGTTTCTCTCACAAAAGTTCAATTTTTGATTTTGACTCTTCTTGCTTGGATCCATTCTAGTCTTCTAAAACAGGCCCTTCCGACCGTTCTTCCTTCCTTCCTTCCTTCCTTCTTTTCATCTATAAGTATCACATCAGTGGTCCCCATTGTTCTTGATCCAAATCTAAAATCTTCATAAAAATCCTGTGTCCTAAAACAAACTACCCTCTTCCTTAATTTTTCTAGTCTGGCCTCATTTGATTAATTTCAATACAAATGTTCACTTGTGGGAATTTCAGCAATCAAGAAGAAGATTATGATATTGATGCACTTATCAGCCCCTGCACCACCCCGAACAAATCAAGAAAGTCTAGTAGAGATAGCAAGAACCCTTATGCTAATCGAGGTCTTGACACATTCTCTACACTCTTAGAATAACTTGAAAGCAAGAAACAAAAGATTTACACCCAGAAGGGCTAGGAAGACATCTCCTTCGTTCGATTCATCTACTCCAGTTCCAATGATTGGAAACCGATTGTCATCAAATTCAAGGATTAAGTCCAGGCTGAGCTTGGAATAATCCGCAACATCCGACTCAAAAAATGTGTGGGCTATCTTCAAAACGTGTTCGCCTTTGACACACTCGGCACGGACGATGAATGCAAGAAAGCGGTTGAGGAGTTAATGGCGTTCGAAGCTAAAGGCTTCTTCAGTATTACTCTGAAACAATTCATTAAACACATAGAAGACAAAGCAAACATGCCCCAATAATGGGAATTCCAATTACACCAGCCAACAAAAGATGCTCAAAAAAGGTGAGATGTCCAAATGGGCAAAAAATAGAGGAGAAGGATTGGAAACATTAACTCAAGATTTCTTTGGCATGCTTTCTTGGTTTTCAAATTGCAACAAATGAATTCTGATTCCATAGCTAAATAGCCTACACATAAATAAAACCAAAAACAAAAAAATCAAAATCCAAATTTAATCTGATGAAGAAAATGGATAAGGGAAATTCTCGACCATGTCTTCATCAAAATTGAATGATTTGGGCCTCCTAATGAGGACAAGTCCAAGAACGTTGGTGTAGAAATCCATGGATTTCTCAACTGATTTGCAAACAAGCGAGATGTGATTCAAGATGGATGGAGGGGATAGAGGGGGTAGAGGGGGGTGGGCTGATTTTTTTTAATTCCAACTTTGCCCATGGTTAAAAAGTCACGTGCAGTGCATGAGGGCTCATTTGACTGAAAAACAAATGAAATAGTGACAGAGGATCAAAAGAATATATTCATGAAATGTGAGGGACTATTTTTTTTAAAAGTGAGAGACTAAAAAGCTCATTCGCCAATATGTGAGGGACCATTTTGGGGGTTATCTCATTAACTCTACAATAGATCTTTCTTTTCTAATACTCACTATATTATACCACAATGAACTCTATCACATGCCTTTTCATGATTAATAAATGCCATATGTAAATCTTGTTTTCTCTGTCTATGGTGTTCATAAAGAGGAAGAGAACAAAAAGAAACTTGAAATAGTGGAAAGGGCTATAGAATGCAAAGGGCTAGACTCGAAATTAGGATGAAGAGAAAGAAAAAAAAATTATAGCACTTGGTCACTGGAAACTATACCTAAACAGGCTAGTTCCCATCACCCAAACAAAACTTTCATTTTTACCGTAAGAAGATAAAGAAATAATTATTGTTGTTCAAATCATATCTTTTGAGCTATAATAAATACTTCTCATTTTCACTATACATGTTATATTATTTGCAAATTCAACAAACTATGAATTAATGAACATTACTATTAGTAATTATCAACAATTCAATTTCTTATACACAAAGTGAATATATTTACTAATTATATCTCTATTTAGAGTATATATTCTACTTCATTTTTTTAATTATTTTTTTATATAGTCTTAGTTTTAAATCATTATTTGCTATAATTGACTTTTCCATTATTCTAATTTAATAATTTTCTAGTAATATATTTAGTCATTGGAAAGTTGATTCATACAACATATAGTACCTATAGATAATATCCGTAAAGTATATACAATTTAGTATATTTAATAATAATATTATTTTTTCACACATATTCAATATTCAATAGGAATATCAGGTATCAAGTTAAATAATAAATATGAAGAAACATCGACAAGACGAGCAACACCACACTTTGATTCCTGGTTATGGGGTGAATGGGACCAACCCTCATAGGTTCCAAGCACCTCAATGAAGATTGGGGTGTGGAATTGTCGAGGCTTGGGTGCAGCCTTCACAATTTCCCAGTTGAAGGAATCTATCATCTCCCAGCATCTAGAGGTACTTTTTCTTTCTGAAACTAAACAAAAGTTTGTTTTTGTTGAGAAGGTTGTTAGGCAATTGAAATTTGAAGATAGGTGGAGGCATGTTGAGCCTGAGGGCACTCGAGGGGGGTTGTTAATATGTTGGGTGGCCCAAGTTGTGGTTATGGATGTCATTACCACTTTCTTTTGTGCACAATTACAATATAAGCTTGAGGATGATTCGAGGATGGGGTGGGCTATTTTTGTTTATGCAAGCACGAATTATGGGACTAGGGCACTTCAGTGGAGTTATTTAGCAAATGAGAGAAAAAATTGGGGCGATTTGTGGGTTTTGGGGGGGGGGATTTTAATGACATAGTGTCTTCACATGAGAAGGGGGGGGGGGGATGGGTTAGAACATACCATAGTTGTGTTGCTTTTCAAAGCTTTGTCCGAAGAATGGAGATGGTGGATCTTGGGTTTGTGGGTAGTCCTTATATTTGGAGTAATAATCGGGTGGGAGAGGGTTTTGTGGAGGAACGATTGGATAGATTTTTTGGCTCATCGATGTGGAGGTTAAGATTTCCAAATGCTAGGGTATTTCATTGTACCAAGCAAGCTTCCGATCATTCCTTCCTTCTTTTAGACAAGGATCCTATGCCGCAACGGTCTCGTAGACGATTTGTATTTGATAGCAGATGGATTAAAAAATCTGATCTCCAACAAACAGTGGTGGAGGCATGGAACAGAGATCAGTAGGGGACGAGACAATTTGTGTTAAGCTCTAAGATTACCGAATGCCGATTAGCTTTGCTGAAGTGGAGCTTTACTTTCGGGACTAATTCTGCGAGAAGAATTACATCTCTTCAAGCTCAATTGGAGGCTATGAGTGGAAGTGGTGGGGGTTGGGATTGGCCAGTATGGCATGCGCTTCAGAATCAACTCCAACTTGCGTATATGGAAGAAGAGAAATATTGGCAACAGAAGTCACGAAATCAATGGTTATCCGAGGGAGATAGCAATTCTAAATTTTTCCATGCGTCAACCATTCAAGGGAGGATGAGCAATCATATTGACAGCTTACTCACGAGTTATGGGAAGGTGTGTGTGACTAAAGGGGAAATTGAAAAGGAAATTGTGAGTTATTATGATACGCTATATACTTCTACTCAACCGGCTCAATCTCCTTCTTTGCTTGAAAGGTTCCCTCAAACTATCACTCATGCCATGAATAGATCTTTGATGAGACCTGCGGAGGAAGATGAGATTAAAGTTACCTTGCTCCAAATGGTTCCCCATAAAGCTCCCGGACCTGATGGTATGAGGTTAAAGTGGATGTTATCAATGCGGTGAAGGAGTTTTTTCATAATAAGAAATTGCTTAGGAAACTTAATCATACTTTGCTGACGTTGATACCTAAGGTTCGGTCTCCTATGTCTATCTCACAATATAGGCCCATTAGCTTGTGTAATGTGGTCTATAAGATTGTTTCTAAAATCTTGGCTGACCGAATTAAGCCGTGCCTTCATAAGTGTATTAGCCAGAATTAATCAGCTTTTCTTCCTGGGCGTCAAATTCTTGATAATGTGATTATAGCTCACAAGGGGGTGCATACTTTGAATTCAATGAGGAAAGGGAGGAAAGGGTATATGGCTTTGAAAATAAATATGGCTAAGGCTTATGCTAGGGTGGAGTGGCGGTTTTTGGAGCAGGTCATAAGGAAAATAGGATTTGCGTGGGGAGTGATTATGTGAATTAGGCAATGTCTTTGTAATAGTAACTTTTCCATTAATATTAATGGTGATCCATATGGGTATATTAAGCCAACTCGAGGCATTCAGCAAGGGGATCCTCTTTCACCATATCTGTTTCTTATTGTTTCAGAGGCACTATCTCTTCTTATTACGCGAGCAATGGGCTGTGGAGAGTATAAAGGGATAAGGGTTAGTAGGAATGGGCCTATCATTAC
This sequence comes from Gynochthodes officinalis, assembly GCA_020080225.1. NCBI lineage: Eukaryota > Viridiplantae > Streptophyta > Magnoliopsida > Gentianales > Rubiaceae > Gynochthodes > Gynochthodes officinalis. Next base: position 27,952,447 of record CM034615.1, on the reverse strand, counting down.
ACACTTGTTCTTCGCTAATGATTCTTTTTTATTTTGTGAGGCAGATGTCCATTAAGCACAAGTGGTACAAGATATTCTCCATCAATATAGTCAAGGTTCAGGCCAAGCAGTTAATTTGGCTAAGTCATCGGTTTTATTTAGTCATAATGTTTCCCAGGTGGGTAGAAGTGAGATTTGTCAAATGATGGGGGGTATGAGGAACAATCAAATGCTCGCTATTTAAGGTTTCCTATGAGGATTGGGCGATCGAAAAAGGAGGTCTTTAACTTATCATTCAAAAGGTACAACAGCGAATTCAAAATTGGAAAACTCAGTTTTTGAGCTTGGCAAGCAAAGAGATCCTCATCAAATCGGTGGTGAATGCCTTGCCAACGTATGTGATGGGGTGTTTTAAGCCTCCGGTAGGAGTATGTAAGGAAATTTATCGTATTACGGCGAATTTTTGGTGGGGTGAAAGCAAGGATACGAGACAGAAGATTCATTGGAAAAGGTGGCAAGAGCTTAGTAAGCCAAAGAAGGAGGGAGGGTTGGGATTTCAGGATCTTCACCTGTTCAATGATGCTTTGCTTGCTAAACAAATCTCACGTGTTCTGTCTCAACCGGATTTATTAATAAGCAGAGTCATGAAAGCCAAGTATTTTCCTAATCATCCGTTGTTGTTGGCAGTGGAGAAGAAAAAGGCATCTTGACTGTGGAAGGGTTGGATGGGGGCTAGGAGGCTAATCAGTGGTACAAAGACAGGTACTCATGATCATGAGTATTCAGTCCGGGCTGCTTATCATCACTTGCAGTAGGAGAGGCAACATACAGAGCAACAACAAGAATGTAGTACTGCGAGGGAGCGAAGGCATCGTATGTGGATGGCTACTTGGAAGTTGAAAGTCATGGGTAAGGTCAAGCATTTTGTGTGGAGATGTTGTCATAATATTTTACCTCTAAATGCCAAGTTGTACCAAAAGAAAATGCATGTTGAGCCTTTTTGTCCATTGTGTGGAGGGGATGAGGAGACTTTGGAGCATATTTTGTTCCATTGTTCGCGTGCCAAGTTGGTTTGGAATTTAGCCCAGTTAGAGAGGGATCAGCCTGGGCGGTACCGGGTTACATTTCAGTAGTGGTGGTAAGATTTGTGCTCAAGGCAATGGGAGAATAGTCTGCTGAACTAGGCACAATTTATAGCCTACATTTTGTGGATGCTATGGAAGGGTCGGAATGCTTGGGTTTTTCAACGCGATTGGTGGGAGCAGGAGAAAATAGTAGAGATGGCGCGGAATGCTTGGCTAGAGTTCTATGCAGCACATTGGGGTTAGCTAGGATCACAGGGTTGATCAGTGGCTGACTTGTACTTAGAAAAGGGTAGTGTATAGTGGATGGAACATTACAGTGAGGGAGCGGATGGTTGGATCGAGGGATTTTTCCTTTGGTTACTATCGTCCATTTTGGCTCTATTTTGTCTTTTGTGGGAGGGAGGTTGTTTTGGTGACTTTATGTCCGTTAGTCTTAGCCGTACTTCGAGTTAAGAAGGGTCCAATTTTGGGAGGGCATTGATTATACAGGTTAACTTTTAAAAGTTAATACAATTATCGATCTTTGGTTTAAAAAAAAAACTTATAATGATTATTAGAAGAATGTTTGAAGTAATTATTTTTAGAAGAAAAAGACATTATTCAATTTTAATATATAGATAATATCTATATCCGCGTATGCATGTACATGTATATGTAGAGTGAGAGACAATTTTAAGAATCATAACTGAAATGAGATTTGTTCTGTTTTGGTTCATGATTGATGTGCCGCTTGGTATAAATGGTGGGTTTAGGAATGGAATGGATTTGATGGAAGGAAAGGTTTGGAATAGAATGGAATGATAATAGTTATGTTGTTTGGTATTATTTTATAATGGAATGGAATAGATTTTAAATTAATATTAATAAATTTATTAAAATTATAATAAGGATATTGTTATTTTACATTATATGATATTTTGAAAGTTATATCTTGTTCAAAAAATAGTCAAAGTACATGTCATTTTGTAGAGAAAAATATTTTCTATAATTTAGTGAAATTTGTTTTTAAAAAAAAAAAGAAAAAAAAAGAAGTAAAATGAGGGTTGTAAATTATTGGAGAATTTGTAACTCTTGGACATGTGGCTGGGCGCGCGACACATCAGCCTTTTGGCTCAAACCCTCCGTGAAGGGTTTCTAAAACTAGGGGGGTGGTGGGTTTTTTGAAAACCCATCTCCAAAGAGTTGGTTAAACCCATGCAAGGTGTACCAAATAATCAATTTTAACACATAGTATTCCATTCCCCTCCCAAACCCCCAAAACAAACGGCACCTGAGAAATAGAATCAAATCCTATGGTTGCATAAGATATGACTGTTCTTAAATAATTTTTATTTGTTTTTTCACCTAAAATTCCAATAAAAAACCTATCTCCTAACCATATTCAACAAAAAAAAAAAATTCCAAGTTATCTCTAATCTCTATGCTTCTCTATTAACTTCTATTTAATCTTTCTATTTATTATTTTGCCTCTCAACAATTCTCTTAATTATTTTAATACTTTTATTCGATTCCTTAAATTTATTTCTCTTATTAATGAAGTAACTAGAGTAGTAACCAAGCATTTTGCCCAAACTTAAATTTATAGCCATTTAAGATGAGGAAGATCTCAATTAAATATAGCAAAATATTTTATTTTTCAATTTTTGTTATTCTATAATTTTATATTTTACAATCTAACATTAATTTTTTATTATATCTATAATTTATTGGTTGTTTAATTAACAATGTATTTTCTAAAAGGAAATTCTACAATTTAGATATAAATAAATTGTGCTAAATAGTACAAATTAGCTAAATAATTATTGAACACGCTAAAGTATATATTATAATTATATTACTCTAACTTGAAATAAATATAATTATTTATAATATATAATCACAAAGTACATGTACCATTATTTATAATAAATATATATTTTATAAGAAAACTAGAAATCTAATACATAAAATCACACACACACATACATACATACATTCGCTACTTAAATTGCAATTTTCAGTGCAAATAACCAAAATTATACCCTTAAAGAAAAACTTATCTATGTAACTACCTTCAAGTAGTATGGTTAACCATACCAAAAGCCATTTAAGTGAAGCCGTTCGATCAGAGCACAGTTAGGTGTCAATTTTTTCGCGGTTTGGTATGATGTCCATCCCCAGTACTTCCTCTTGTATACATTGTTTAATATCAATTGAACTTAAAAGGCAATTTTTCAGCCATGCTAATGTACATGACTTAATGTTAATTGAAGCTGAAAGCAATTTTTTGTCAGTGTATTTCTTTTCATCGATGACTAACACTTGTTGTGAAACAAATATAAAACTTTAGAAAATTCATAGAATGTAATAAGAAAAAAATTTGATAGAGTATTAAGATATTTCAATTTGATCAAAGTGTTAAATATTTATGCCAATAACTTCAAAAATATCTCAAAGAAAATGAGATTATTCCTCGATGAACTTTCCCATATACAACATAGCTAAATGATGTATTTAAAAGGAAAAGAAATCAAATTTTATTAAAATATGATTTGATTGAATTATATAAATTTATCCAAATTATTTTGGGGTTATACTCTAGATAAGGTTCGATTTAGTGAATTGTGTTTCATCTAATTCTAAACTGCAGAGACCTAGAATATTTTTTTTAAAAAAAAATCAAACCTAACAAATATGTAGGATTTATGGTAACTTCACTAAGAAAAAAACACTTGTTTCCTTTCTATTCCTTCGTGGTGGGACAATCTTTATTAGAAACAAATAATAATGTAAAGTAAATAAATTATAAAAGTAAAGGTTAGAAATAAAATTTTATACGTAAAATGAAATTGATCAAGATGATATAATTTGAAGCAATAAATAATTGGAAAATGAAAATTGACATAATTTAAAACAATGAATCTTTATCTCTTCTCTATTATATAAAATCAAAAGTTTTTTGAGTGGATTTAATGTAATTATTATACTTTCTCCGTTAAAAAAAAAAAAAGAGTCCCATTTTAATTTGGTACCATTTTTTTTTAAATTATAAGGTACAATATATTTAATGCACCACAAAAAGTATACTTTTATATTTTTATCCTTAATTTTTAAATTCTTAATTGTGTATTATTATTTTTATTAGTAGTAGTAGTAGTAGTAGTAAGATAAATACAAAAATTTATATAAAAGTGGACTATTTTATTGAGACCAAAAAAAAAAATTCAGACTCTTTCTTTGAGATGTAGTAATATTTAAGAATGAAATTTTTTTTATCAATATTATTAATTTAAAATTAGTATTATTTAATTGTTAAAAATACTAGTAATGCAAGAACTCTGTAAAATATTGTCATACACAATAATTAGGTTAGATGGGTAGGAGAATCAATAGTAATAGTGTCTTAACCAAAATTGAAACAATATCTTATATATTTAAGTACAAAATTGTGGCATAGGAATAAGCAGAGGATCATCAAGTACTGGCATTAGGGCCATACGGCATCTCCCAATGCATTTGCAATCAGAGATAGCAAGTGTCACGAAAATTCTGTCAACAATGTCATTTTACAACACCCAACAGATTTCTGGTCCTCCGTTAATCCATCCTCACCGATTCTCTCATGTATAGGTTCACTCAACCTGACCTGAATCACAGAATACGAAGAGTTTGTACAAATTAAAATAAGCAAAAGGCACAAGCAAAATTCACAAGCCAAACGGCTTAACCTTACATTCAAATTACTCAAAGAATTATAATGAACAATCTTTAAACCTGTAGCACAAAATTTCCTAGACTCAATTCTGTGGAGTTGCTACCTTGCTTGTATGCTAAAGTTGGTAAGGGGGCAGTTGACATCCTCAACTGCTAGGCAAAGGCCAATCAAAAGTAAGAGACATGTGGTAATGGATTTTTTAGTATATACATGCAAATCCAAATTAGCACACATAATCTACCAAGCCATTACAGTATTCTCACAAATTTGGAAGTCCAACCATCATCACTACCTAGCTCAATTGAAGTTCTTCCAATTATGTGACATGCCCAACTCATAGCTTAGCAAGTGTGCATGCCCATTGCACACTTGCAATGTAAAATTCTACAAGCCACCTTGATGGGATCCCAAAAGCCGTTCAACTTACTTGCCAAGCATTCGACCCGCCATGACATATTTTGGGATCCAATGACGAGAGGTAGTCTAAACGACTTCAAAAACATCTTAAGTGGTTTAATTCATGATATCCAAGTTCATCAAGCATACGGCCAAGACTTGCAAATCATTAATTTACTGCAAGTCCAATTTGAAGAACACTAGTTTTGCCTTGGCCAAATTCTAGTGTGATGATGATAGGTGAAGTTATTTAATTAATTTTTGTAATTTTATTTTAATTCTTGAAAGGGCCGAATTTAGGTAATTAAAAGGCCACCGTGCTGGATTTTTATTTATTTTGTCCGAAATTTAGTCCTTATTTTAGTAGCCAAATTTGTAAGTTTGAAAGAAGCCTTAAAGAGCCAAACCTCTAAGTACAATTGGCATTATGATTATTGTTTTCTTTTTATTTTAAGGCTACCCTTTAATTAATTAAAGGACGTAGCCACCTTCTTAGAAGTAGATTAGGGTTATAATTTTATTTGTTACCTTTTTTAGACAACCTTGTAATCTATTTAAAGAGGCCATTCGATCATTAAGTAAGAGAGACACCCATGAATTTTGAGAATTGTGACATTACGTTCTTGAGAGTTTAAGTGAATTAATCTCTTCGTTCTTGTAAACAATAACGGTCTTATCAAACTTGACTAGTTTGTGGTGCCTTTGAATCTTATCAATCTAGTAAAACCTTAGGTTGTGGCGACACTTCATCCATCAGTCTCAAGTCTGCCGATTCTAGAAATTTCGCAAGTTAAGTCTTGGATTCTGTTTCGCTTATTGCGTATTACCAACTCCCTATAGCCGTGAGGTGCGCATCACACTTAGAACCAACGTCTTAATCACATTCCTTAGGCTATTATCCCAAATTTTAGCCAACACCCACAAACGATTGATTAAGCTCAAAGCAAGTTTAGCTCAATGTTAACAAATGCCTATTGGCTGGTAGAGGGTCTAATCCCACACTCTCTAAAAACCTAAAAGCATTGACACCTTAACCCTCTATATAAGTTTTGAAGGAAAAATCAAACGTGACAGTTATAGGGAGATCTTTCTCCTGAAAGTGTAAATAAGGGTAGGCAACCCTCAACTCTTCCAAGACTGCATGAAACCCCTCCAGTTTCCCTTGGAACATCAACCGATAATAAAGGAAGTTCAACCAATACTTAAGTATTTGTAACAGTTCCAATTTTTCTTACTCTACCCCAGAACTTTATGACTTATAATCCAATCTACCTTTTACCAAATTGCTTTCTGGTCATAGGAGGTGCCATTTTCATCTACTTTCTATTAGTATCCAATTCATCCTAATTGAAATTTTTCAAGTAATTCACATGAAAAGTCAGATGTCTTTTAACCCTGTGGGATAATTTAAGTTTATAAGCCACAATCCATACTCATTCCAAAATTTCAAATGGACCATCATATTTTGATGCTAATCCCTTATACGATGTTTTGCTACTAATTTTCTTCCAAATCTAAGAGGTTAATTTTAGCATAACCAAATTAGTAATTTGAAACACAGTATCCCTTTGGTTTTTATCAGCATATTTCTTCATTATTTGCTGGGTCACAGTCAAATTATCCCTCAACTCATCAATAAGTTCTTATTTCACCCTTACAAATCTGTATGCAACTAGACATTTTCCTTTGGTAGCCTAAACAACAATCTCATGGGGAGTGAAAGGTTGCTACCTGTTAAACAACTCAAACGGGTTTACTCCCGTAGCACTAGACATATACAAATTATAGCAAAATTGGAAAATGTCCAACAACTCAAGCCAATTCTATTAACTTGCTGTCACATAGTGTTTCATATATTCTTTAAACAATGCATTAATTTGCTCAATCAGCCCATCGATCTACAAATGATTAGCTATAAATTTCATCTTCAACCCATCGTGTTAAATAGTTGGCTCTAGAACCTACCAATGAACCATGCATCCTTGTCACTTATTATGTCTTCTGGCAATCCAAAATATTTCACCACATAGTTAAAGAATAATTCAGCAGCAACATCAATTGGGCATGCTGTAGACACTTCAATGATAATGGCATATTTAGAGAATTGATCAACCACAACAAGTACCGAAGTAATACCATCAATGTTCTGAAAGCCACTAAGAAAATGCACAGAAACTGACTGCCAAGGCCTCTCGAAAACCAGTAGAGGTTGAAGAAAGCCAAATTCATTCTTTCTCTCAACTTTGTCTAACTGGCATACCAAGCAAGAATTCACATAAGCTTCAATGTTATCTTCCATCTTAGGCCACATTTGGGACAGTAAAGCCTCATTCTTTCAACTATTGGGTAACCAGTCGTTTGAGGGTCATGTGTTTCTCTCAACAAATACCTTTTTAGTTTTTCCAAACTAGGAACATAGGCACGACCTCCTTTAGCAAACAGAAGTCCATTATCCAATCAGTATCACCTCCCAATACCTTTTTCAACTTGTTTCTTGATCTTAACATACACTGGGTCTTGTTGAGACTCATTTCTGATGAGCTCCATAAAATTAAAAACCATAGCCATCATTGAGGCAACATACTTCCCCCACTATTTTCTGACTTAAAGCATCAGCCATAATATTTTTCTCTCCCAGGTCTATACAATCAATCAAAGTCAAACTCAACTAAGAACTCCTATCATCTAACTTGCTTTGGAGTTAGCTTCTTTTGATTTTTGAAGTGGGTGTTTGCCACATTATCCATTACAACTATGAACTTTGTTCCCAATAAATAATGCTTCCAAACTTTCAAACAATGAATAATAGTAGTCATTTCTTTCTCATGAGTGGTATAATGCCACTCATAATCATTCAACTTCCAAAAAAGTAGTGGGATGTTCAAAACACCCCCAAGTTCATGATCTGAATCATCCATGTGCACATCAAACAGCAAGCTAAAATCCAGTAGACTCAACACAAGCTCAGTAGCAATGGCCCTTTTCACATCTCTGAGAGCTTCATCATAACCTCTGTCCCAATCCTATTTCACACATTTCTTAAGTAAGTTAGTCAAGGAAGCCACCAATTTTGATTATCCTTTATAAATTGACAGTAATGATTTGCCAACCAAAGAAATAATCTCAATTCAGGGACTATTGTGAGAGCCAACCAATCAATTACGGTCCCCACTTTTTTGTGGTCCATTTTGATTTTCCCTTGGTTTAGAACATGGTTAAGAAAAGTAATCTATTTTTTTAAAAAAAATTCACACTTCTCTTTTTTCACATACTATTTATGTTCTCTCAATTTCTGAAACACAAGTCGTAAGTGTGCAACATGGTCATTAAGAGTTTCAGAATAAATCACAATGTCATCAAGATAGACAACCACAAATTTATCAAGAAATTCATATATCACATCATTCATTATTACAAAACGTAGCAGGGGCATTTGTCAATCCAAAAGGCATAACTAGAAATTCGTGCCAGTAGCCGGATTTGATGTCAATCTTTGTGAAGAAATAGCCCTTCACCAACCAATCAACCAAGCCATAAGTGTTCAGCACTGGGTGCTTGTTTTTTATCGTTAGCTTATTTAAAACTCTATAATCAACACAAAATTTCAAAGAACCATTAGCCTTCTGAAAAAGAGCAGGGGCACTATAAGGAGCCTTAAATTGCCTCATTAACGCACTAACCAGCAACTCATATAATTGGGATCCGTAACTCAGCCAATTCAGCAGGGGACTTCCTGTACAGGGCTTGTGCTGGTAGTTTTATGCCCAAAATCAGATCAATTCTATGATTCACTGCATGTTTCGGGGAAAATTCTTAGGTAGCTCTATAGCCATAATATCAATAAATTCATCAAGTAAATTAGCAAAGAGCTCTGACACATCTTGGAACACATCTATCTTCATCTCAATTATTACAACCAAAAATATTAGCTCACCATGCTTCAGCCCATGTTCTACATGAATAGTTGACGGGGCACCCTTGCCTTTATTGTTGCCAATAGTTAAAAACTTTACTCCACTACACCAAACAAAGATGAGGATGTTCTTATATGCAATTATCAAGCCGTCCAAATGAGATACTGGGGAAGGCCTTATTGAGATACAGGAACTCTTTCCCACTGATGATGCTAAAGTCGCCTAACTTTTTTGCCACCATCATATTACAAGATCATTTCCATCCATCCATGGGCATTTCCACTACAACAACTTAGAACAATTTCACCCTCTGCATTCACTAATTTGATCTTGCTAGAGTCAGGCTTAAACAAATTCAACTAAAGTGCTTCACACTCAGTTATAAAAATATGGGTCGTGCCAGTGTCCACCCAAGTGGTCATTTCAAAGCCATTAATCTTGACCTTCACATACATCAATGTATTCTACAATATTGAGGCTTTAACTATAGTAATTGTATTCAGCAATTGCAAAGGATCCATATGGGTTTGGGTCTCATTATTAGAGTTGGCCAACCCTGCAATAATCACATTCACCTTTTTTTTTTTGTGGGTAATCTCTAGCCAAGTGAGATGCATCACATTTGAAACATCCACCTTGCTTCTTACTCAAAAATAGTGGATTTACTCTCGGCCACGAATTTCTTCTTTGTTTTCTTAACAGACTTATCCTTCTTGTCTTTTCCCTTATCCTTCTTGGTTTTCTTTCAATCACTTGAGGCATTGGACAAAGCTCTGAAGTCTACCAAATTCTCGACAGCAATAACGGCTTGGGGCAAGTGCTACACCCCTTGCCTATTCAACTCAGCCTATGCCTAATTCTATAAGCTAGACATAAATTTAAATAGATTGTCTTATTCAAATATGTCACTCACATCAAGTATCAAAGAAATGAACTCTTTCGCATAATCTCGCACAGAACCCGTCTACTTCAACTTTCTCAAAAATTCCTTTGCAACCCAAGAAAAGTTTGTGGGGCAAGAACTGAGCCTTAACCTCTCGCTTTAGATTTTCCAAACTCTTAACCTTTTTGACATGGTCATCAATACATCTTGTACGCCACCAAAGTTGAGCATCACTGGTCAAATACATTGCTACAAAACAAACTTGTTGGCTAATAGAAATCTTGGCAGTGTAGAAATATTGTTCCATATTCCACAAGAAATTCTCTAGTTCTTTAAAGTTTCGTGTGCCGGAAAATCTCTTAGGTTTTGACACCCAAGGTATGGTTAGTTGAAGAAGGTGTTGTGGCTGCACCCACCTTCTTCAGTAAAGGTATATTATTAGCCAATCTTGCAACTGCTTTTCTCTTCTTTTCCAACTCGACCTTTGTGGCCAATTCTAGAACTTCACCTTTCAAAATCAAAAGTTCTGCCCTCAAATAATTAAGGGATAGGGCAATATCTTTAGAAGAGGAAGAGGATGGACCAACAATTGTAACAACCCGCTTCTTTAACTCATCAAGGCAGACAATAAGTCCCCCAAAGGAACTCCGTTGTTCCTTATTCACTTGATACAGATTTTACTGCTCATTGTCTATACCAAGAATGTGAACTATTCCTTCAATAGTTGCCTCCATCCAACTAACCTTATATGTTAAGGTGTGACCATCGATCATGGCTATAACCATCTCAAATTTCAAGCAACACGAAAGTACATCAAGCAAAAGCTAGGTCCTCAACTCAGAACTTTTGCTTTGATACTAAAATTGTCACGAAAACTCCATCAATGATGTCGTTTTACAACACTGGATAGATTTTTGGCCCTCCATTAATCCGTTATCACCGATTCCCTCGTGTATGGGTTCACTCAACCTAACCCAAATCACAAAATATAAAAAGCTTGCATGAATTAAAGTAAGCAAAAGGCACAAACAAAATTTACAAGTTAAATTGCTCAACCTTGCATTTTAGTTACTCAAAATAATTACAAGGAAAAATCTTCAATCTTGTAGTACAAAATTTTTTAGACTCAATTCTGTGGGATTACTGCCTTTCTTGCAAGCCAAAATTGGCAACGGGGCACTTGACAACCCCAACTGTTAGGTAAAGAAGGTAAAGGCCAATCAGAACTAAGGGACATGTGATAATGGATTTTTTAGTATATACATGCAAGTCCAAGTTAGATCACATAATCTACCAAGTTATTACAACAATCCTACAAGTTTGGAAGTCCAACCATCATCACTAGCTAACTCGGCTGAAGTTCTTCCAACTATATGCCATGCCCAACTCACAAATTAGCAAGAGCACATGCCCGTTGCACATTTGCAATGCAAAGTTTCATAAGCCACCTAAAGCCAATGCCATATGCACATTCCATAGGCCCATGTCCCAAATTCTAACTAATGCCCACAAACGCTTGCCCAAACTCAAAGCAAGTTTAACTCAATACCAATAAATGCTTCCCGGTAGGTAGAGGGTCTAATCTCACACTTTTTAAAACCCACAAAGAACTGACACTTCAACTCTCTATATAAGTTCTGGAGGAAAAAATCAGAAGTGACAGTTATAGGGAGATTTTTCTCCTAGAAGTATAAATGAGTGTCGGCAACCCATAACTCTTCCTTCCAAAGCTGTCTAAAACCCGTCCAACTTTTTTTAGAATATCAACCGACACCAAAACAAAGTTTAACGAACACCTAAACATTTATAATGGCTCTAATTCACGAATCACTTGATTCACTTGACCCAATGATGTAATTGGTAACCTGACATCAGTTAGTTGAAAATGACTTAGAGATCTAACAGCAGGCTAACAGCAAGTGAAACTCCCCCAAAAGTGCAACAGTATCTTATTTTTTGTATTTACCAATTACCACCCACATGAATACACTATCACTTCCAAATCTTATTGTTGATGGTCACATACATTCCTCAATTTTTGATATTGGCGGTGACATTCCTACAGTTGTATTAGGGAAGTTGACTAAAATTTGATTTTAATTCTAAATTTCATATTTTAATTTTCAAATTTTATGATTATATTTAGATAACCAGCATTCAACCTATTCAATTAATTGAACGGTGAATTATAGTCTAAGTTGTAAAAGTATTTTGGTAATTTTATATAAAATAATTGTTTCAATAATTGATTGTTTAATAATAATAACAATAAGTTAGTCTATATCCTACTATGTGAGATTGGATATATAGTTTATATCTCACCATCATAATCTATTAAAATTATATATATTTATTTAAGTGTAGATAATTTATGTTTTTTTTAATAATTGATTATTCATAAAATTATTCAATAAGAATATGAAATAATATGCACATCAAATTAATATGTATATGAAGAATAATGAAGTGATGAAATATAATTAATACTTACCTTCAAAGAAATTAACAATTTTGACAATTTAATATTTATTTATTAAGTGCTATTTAGAAAATTTTAAAAAAAATTTGGTCAACAATTGGAAGCTTCTTCTTTTTTTTTTTTCCATTTGGTAAGTCCTTGTCTAAATTTTTAACTATTGCAATTTTCTCGTCATGATCAATACACAAAATAAATATGGTTTAGTAGAATAAAAATTACAATAGTATTGTTTTAATTATTAAATAACAAAAAAAAAGAGAGATTACCTCCTTGTATAAATTCTTTTATTAGCATTAATTTTTCAAATGAATCTTTAATGGAACGATATTTCCTTCGGTAAAAGGGGATAAAAGGAGATGAGGACAGGGGTGGGAATACAAGCGGGGATCCCAGTGTTTTTCCACATCAAGGTGCGGGAAGCTTTGTACAGGTTCCGTTGGAAGGTCTAGCTAGTACAGATAGGTTGAGTTGGCAGTTTACTCCCAATCACAAGTATTCCATCCATTCTGCATATCAAAAACTGCAGTTGGCTAGACAACATGAAGAACAACAACCTGAATGCAGTAGAGCTAGAGGTAGATGGCATCAATTGTGGACAGACACTTGGAAAATGAAGGTGACAGGTATGGTTAAGCATTTTTTATGGCGATGTTGTCATGATCTTTTACCTTTTCTTGTTAAGCTAAAGCATAGGAAAATGCCAGTGGAGACTATATGTTCAATGTGTGGAGAAGAAGATGAATCTTTGGAACATATCTTGGTTACTTGATCTCGAGCCAAAATGATTTGGAAGTTGGCAAAAGTTGGTTGGAAGCAGGATGGACATCAAGAAGACAAATTCCAGCAATTGTGGCAAGATCTATGCTCCACTAATGGAGGTGAGGAAGGGAAGGAAAGAGTACATTTTGCAGCCTACATTCTTTGGATGATTTGGAAGACTCGGAACCTTTGGGTTTTCCAAGGGGAATGGAAGGAGGAGAAGGATGTTGTAGAGATGGCACAGCATGCGTGGCTGGAACGAGCTCGATCACTGGTTGACAGTAAGGTAATGGTTGTTCTAACTTATTTTTGTATTACCTTTAGTGTTAGTCTGGCAGCTAATTCTGTGGTGTATTTTTGTGGGAGTCATCTTAGAGGTTTGACGTGTTGTTAATTCGTCTTAGCCATATCTTGAGTTAAGGAGAGTCCAATTATTGGGGACATTGCTTGTAATCTTTAACTTTTAACAAGTTAATAATATTAACGAACTTTCGATAAAAATTAAAAAAAGGGGATAAGAATTTTTTATTTCTATATAGTAAACTCGCTTATGAAACTTTAATAGTTTAAATTTCATCCAATGGATTTTTTAGCCAAATCTTTAAAAAATTGAATGATTTAGTCATTTCCATATAAAAAATAAAAAATAAAAAGAGAGAAGTGACGTAGTTTTTTGTTTGTTAGTGATAGAGCCAAAAAATTAAAAAAATTATTCAAAAAAATTACTATTTTTTTTTCATCATGGAAGATTGATCAAGCCTCCAATTCTCTGTGTTTTCCAAGCATATCTAGACGGTAATTTTTTTTTAAAAAAAAAACATTATTAAAAAAATACTTAATGTTGGTTAAATTAAGCGTGCTGACTTTAGCTTGTTTTCAATTAAAAGATAACTTTATTTCATAATAAGTAATTACATCTCACACAACATCAATTAGGAGTTTACTCTCCATAGTCATAGTTTTTTAATTAATCTAATTAAATTTAAAAAATATATGTAATATTAAAACCATAATTTTGGCATTAATTGAGAATAATGATTCCTATATCACAAAATTACATCTGATATTTTACTATTACGGTAAATAGACTTTAGATTAATTTAATTAAATTAAAGCATGAAACAATGATGTGCAACATGAACCGTTCAACTTCCATCATCTTCATCATCTTATTCAACTTCCTTTATAATAATAATAGTAAATAAATAAACAAAAATCTTATACAGCTTATTTAACAAAAATAAACTCCTTTGTATGCTTTATCTGGTTTAAATTTCTTTTTTACTAATTTTGAGGAAGAAATAAGGAAATAAAGAAAATTTTCTCAATTAGATAAAAATTGCAAATATCATACCATATCAAAAGAAGCGGAAAAGTAAACTACCAACAATACCGACATCATGGGAGGAAATAAAAAAGCCTTTAAAGTAAAGAATCCAAACAATTTTTATTTATCATACACATAACACACCAAAGTAAATATGAAAAAGAAATCAAATAGAGGAAGAAGGAGAAAGGAAATTGAAGCAAAAACTCACCTTTTTCAACTATAAAGAGGAAAGAATGGAAGAAATCCAATCTTCCATGGTCAAGTTGACCAGAAAGTTTTATTTTTTTTTTATATTGGTGACATTTATTGGTATTTAGCTAGTTAATTATTTTAATTGGAAAACATAAATAGGGGTGTGGCCAATGGCCATTTTTTCAAAAAATCGTTACCGTAGCTGTGTGCAAAAAAGTGTGAAAAAGGTGTGATTTTTTTTATTGTTTGTACAGTTTTTTAATTTATTTTTTATTTTTAGGGGCCGGCTTTAGTCGGATTTTGTGTCTCTCGTATAGAAGGAAGAGCTTAGCACTTTCATGGAAGTCTTTTGCTAGACTTTGAATCCAATAGTTATTTCATGATGGTATCAGCTCGGCTTCCCTACTGCAAGGGATTGGGGTTCTAGTTCGGGAGGAGGGTCAAGCACGATGTTAAGCAGCGTGAAGTCGAGATGGCAGCTTGTAAGTAGAGGCCAACAAGCTAGGGTTTTGTTTCTCTTAGTTAGACTAGCTAGGAGATGTTGAACCCGATATTCGAAGTTTCGGACTATTCAATGTCTCCGGTAGTAGTTTAGTGCTATTCAACGGTAGCGGTAGTAGTTTGTTAGCCAATATGGATTCGGGTGTGGATGGCCTTAACCGAAACTTACTGGTTTTAGGTTAGCCGAATTAGGACAAGTCCTCAGATGAACATCTCATATACTGGTTAACTTTTTATTAAAAGTTAATACAATTGACTCTTTTTGGAAAAAAAATAAATGGAAAACATTTTTTTATGTTTAATTGGATTCAATTTTGTTTGATTGGATTTAATTTTGAATTATAACGTGATAAAGATAAATTGGATATTTAAATACGTATGTATAATACTAGATATTTAATACTTATGTATTGTGGATATTTAATAAATGAATTAAGATTCTTATCATTATCTATAATCTTTATTAAGATTATTATCAATATTTATACTTGAAATTTTCTAGTTCTTTGTCGATTATATTATAATTTATTAGAGGTGTGCAAAAATTTTGAAAGTCATTGTTTAGGAACACATGGGAACTGCTAGCTAATGATAAAAACTGAAAATTTTATATTCTAGAAAATGATAAGAATTTTGCTAAATATCATTGATAATGATCAAAATTAAATAAAATTTTATTAAATTTAGTCAAATATAAGGTATATTAGATGAAATATTTACTTAAATTAAAATTTTATAAGACATTGTAAATAAAGATGGAAGGATAGTAAATAAAAATAGACTGGTAGTTTGATTACATTAACTAAAATTGTATACATGTTAAAAAGAATGTGGAATGATCTCTATTTTCTATGTATATAATAGATAAATATTATATTCTATTAAAGTATAAGAAAGGGAGAGAAGGTGCTTTTTTGTCTTCCTAGATTATACTATATTTTATTTTAATTCTATTTTACAATTATTAAAGATGATACATAATTTAAAGGGAAATTTGCATATATAGCAGTGTTGACCGTTGACTTTGCATAAATAGCACCTTCGTTTTTTTCTTTGCAAACATAGCACCTTATAGCTGAACAAAGACCTACATGCCCCTCTTTCACTTAAGTTCCTTCTTCATCGCAGACCCTCTCTTCTTTTCGAAAACCTACGGAGCGGCCGTTCCTCTTCATTTGCTCAGTAATTCTTCATTTTCTTAACACTTCAAAACTTCCTCTACAACAAAACAATACATATCACCAATTTCAATGACAAGCACAAAAGGAGGACCACTATCTTCAAGCAAGAAAGTGCAGGCTCACGAGGTCGGTCGAAATTGAACTAAAAATTGTTTTTTTTTCCTTACGAATTCGTTCTGAGAGTGTATTGGTAGAGTGCAGTGTTATTGAATGTTGGAATTTGAGTTGGGTTTGTTTGAATTTGTAATTGGTTTTGGACAGAAGTGAAATCTGGTCGAGGTATAGGTCGATTAATTAGTCGAGCCATATGGTTCGTCGAGTATTTAGTCGCGTTAATAGTCGAGCCTGAAGTGGAGTAACAGTATACGTCGAGTTAATAGTCGAGTATAAAGTGTAAGTCAGATTTAGGGTTTGGCCAAGAATTGCAATTTGGTCGATCATAGGTCAAACCCTAGGTCGAGTAATTAGTCAAGCTATATTGTTTGTCGAGTATTTAGTCTCGTTAATAGTCGAGCCTGAAGTCGAGTATTCATATCGAGTTAATAGTCGAGCAAATTATCAAGCAGCATGTTACTTTTATTTTCTTTCATGTCTTGCAGGAGAAATCAGTCATCCTATCTCAGCATATGCAAGAAGGAATGAATACTCTCAAACGTTTGGATAAAGGCGTCAAACGTGTTGCGAAGCTGACGGCCAAATTGGATGCTCGTGTTGACAAGCTGCAGGCCAAAATTCAGCGTTTACAAAATGCCCTTGGAAATGATTCAGAAGAGGACGAATGTAGTAGCGCAGTTGAAGACAATTGACATGTTAAACTTTGTATTAGTCTTCACTTTTATTTTATTAAGGACCGTTATGTTTTAAGAAATTGTCATTTTTTACTTTTGTCTCTTTACTCGACTTCACTGAAGGTTTTTTTTTTAAATTTTAGATTTTCGTGTATTTGGTCTCGCTCGACCAACAACTCGACCAAAAACTCGACCTAATGATAAGTCTAAATTTTTAAAAAATTCTTTTTCGCTCGACCTAATACTCGACTAAAAACTCGACCTAATAGAATGATAGAGTGTATAATTGCATATTTATTGGATCAATTCTCTTGTATTTTAATTGATTAAAATGCTTGTTTATAAGGATATTAATTATTTTTGTGATTAATGGTTAGATGAAGCATTTTGCCTAAAGAATGTAGCCTCACAAGACAAGTGGCACAAGAAAGCCTTGAATTAAGGCTTGAATTCAGGAAAAGCAAATCCTTGAATTAAGGCTTGAATTGAGGAAAAGCAAATCCTTGAATTAAGGCTTGAATTGAGGAAAAGCAAATCCTTGAATTAAGGAAAGGAAAAGCCTTGAATTAAGGAAAAGAAAAGCCTTGAATTAAGGAAAAGGAAAGCCTTGAATTAAGGAAAAGCAAAGCCAAATGTCTTGAATCCTTGCCTATAAATAGGCAAGGTTTGGAGACAATCAAGGCATCCCATTTTTAGGCTTTCCTAGTTCAATAGAGAGGAAAACAAGGTTTGGAATTCTCAAGCCACAATTCATCCTTTCATGGAGTGAGTTACGGCCGAAGAAGACGAAAGCCGCACGGGATCAACAAAAAGGGCAGTCATTTGATTTTCCTTGTATTTTCTTTTAATTATGTTTAGCTAAATTTTATTTTCCAATCAAGTTTAATTAAGGTTTGATTCCAACAATTGTGAGATTCCGGTAATTTTATTATTTCTTTTATTCTTGAGTATTTATATATTTTCTATGCTTCATTATATTATTGAATTGAATTGTTAGACAAGAGGCCTATTGTTTGATAGTTGAATTCAATATATAGTTATTTAGAATAATTAATCTTTTGTTGATTGTTCTAATTCAAGTGACAAATAACAACATCGAAAGGTAATCAACGCCTTAGATTGTATGTTATGAAAATATATAATCTAGCTTAAATAAACACGGCGTTTCCGGGTTTACTGGTTAGTAATTGGGTCTTTTTGAATCTTAATGCAATTAATAGACATAACTCATAGGACGGATCCGAAGGTTGTGTTTGTTAATTAGAGAAATAACTCATAGGACGGATCCGAAGGTTATCGAAAAAGTAAGAAAAGATTGGTTGTTAGAGGACGGATCTTCAACAACTATAACCAATTTATTCAAGATAAAAGAACCTATCTTTTGAATCAATGATCAATTTGAGGAATCAATACCAAAATTAATTCTTGATTGGAAGCTTCTCTTTATTAATTTTTCCTCATATTTTTAATTAGTTATTTAATTTGGTTGGTGTTTTTAATTAAATCTTGTTTAGTTTCGTAATACAAAAACCCCCCTTTATTATTTTATTTAAGGAATAAATCTAACCAATCTCTGTGGATTCGACCCTCTCACTACTTTCTACAGAACTTAGCCGGAGAAGGATTATTTTTGGTGGTTTCGACACCCATCAAATTTTGGCGCCGCTGCCGGGGATTGGTTCTTTAGAATTTATTCCTTTTATTTATTTATTTTCATTTTTATTTCTATTTTTATTTTTATTTTTATTTATTTATTTTTTTTTTGCCTTTATAATTGTTTGGTTCTTTTATGCCACGTTCTTCTCGCACAGGTCAACTCACATACGATCCAGAGATAGAGAAGACAGCACGTAGGCTTAGAAAAGAAACCAAACAACGATCTCAGGGAGTATCATCTTCTTCATCTTTTGAATATAATTTGTCTGAATTATTTAATAGTGAAGAAGAAAATATGGCTAGAAATAATGAAAGAACTTTAAAGGAATTGGCCATGCCAAATTTGAACCAACAACCATTATGTATTGAATACCCAGCTTTTGAAGTGGCTTTTGAATTAAAATCCGGTTTAATTCACTTACTCCCGAAATTCCACGGTCTTGCAGGTGAGGATCCACACAAGCATTCAAAAGAGTTTCACGTGGTGTGTTCGACAATGAAGCCACAAAATGTGGCTGAGGAGCAAGTAAAGTTGCGAGCCTTTCCGTTTTCATTAGCTGATAAAGCGAAGGATTGGCTGTACTACCTACCTTCTGGCTCAGTGACCACGTGGAATGAGGTGCAAAGACAATTCCTCGAGAAATTTTTCCGCATCCCGAGCTGCTAACATTCGGAAGGACATTTGTGGAATCCGACAATATAATGGAGAAACTCTCCATGAGTACTGGGAGAGGTTCAAGCAGTTGTGTTCCAGTTGCCCCGAACATCAGATTCCTGACCAGCTACTAATTCAATATTTCTATGAAGGGCTATCCAACATGGATAGGAACATGGTTGATGCTGCTAGTGGAGGTGCTTTAGTACATAAAACCCCAACTGAGGCTAGGACCTTGATTTCAAATATGGCTGCCAATACACAACAGTTTGGTGTGCGACGAGATGATCCACCAAGAAGAGTGAATGAGGTAAATGTGTTTTCTATTGACCAACGATTAAATAATCTCACTACTCTTGTCGAAAAATTGGTTGCAGGGGGCATTCAACAGGTGAAGGCTTGTGGGATATGTACCCAAACGGATCATACTACAAATATGTGCCCGACACTTCAAGAGGATTCAACTGAGCAAGCCAATGCAGTTGGTGGATTCGTAGGGGCACAACAAGGGAAATATGATCCCTATTCTAATACATACAATCAAGGGTGGAGGGATCATCCAAATTTCAGCTATGGGCCTAGACCGAATAATTCCCAACCACAGTACCAACCCAAGCTGATAAGTCAACAATTTCAGCAACCTCCTAAACAAGGTAAATCTCTTGAGCAATTAGTTGAATCTCTTGCTAATAGTTCTATTCAATTTCAACAGGAAACCAGATCGAGCATTCGAAATCTGGAGAACCAAGTTAGTCAGCTTGCATCTTCATTTAGCAAGTTTGAGAACCAAGGAAAATTGCCCTCACAAACAGTGGTAAATCCAAATGAAAATGTGAGTGCAATTACCTTGAGAAATGGAAAGGTATTGGAAGAACCTGTTCCTCGTGAGATAGACCTAAAAAAGGAAAAGGAAAAAGAAGTTGCACGACCTCCACCATCAGTAAGTCCATAGGTAACGCCTCCCCCATTTCCCACACGATTGTCTCAATCTAAGAAACTTGAAGAAGAAAAAGGAATTCTTGAGACATTTCGTAAAGTTGAGTTAAATATTCCCTTGCTTGATGCTATAAATCAAATTCCTCGTTATGCAAAATTTCTTAAAGATTTATGCACAAACAAAAGGAAGTTGAATGGTAATGAGAAAATAAGTGTGGGGGAGAATGTTTCGGCCATACTACAAAAGAAGTTACCTTCAAAATGCAAGGATCCAGGTATGTTTCTCATTCCTTGTAAGATAGGTAATAAAAATGTTGGAAAAGCTATGTGTGATTTGGGTGCATCAATTAATGTTATGCCTTTATCTATTTATAAATCTTTGAATGCTGGACCATTAAAAGATACTGGCATAATCATTCAATTAGCTGATCGATCTAATGCATATCCTGAGGGAGTATTGGAAGATGTTTTGGTACAGGTAAATGGACTAGTTTTTCCTGCAGATTTTTATATACTTGACATGGAGGATGATTATTCACCTAATTCAAGTATAATTTTATTAGGGAGACCTTTCCTGAAAACATCTAGAACAAAGATTGATGTGCATGATGGTACATTAACAATGGAATTTGATGGTGAAATAATTAAATTCAATATTTATGATGCCATGAAATTTCCTAATGATATATGTGCTGTTTATGCATTTGATGGTGTTGACACTATAGCTCAGCATACTTTTGATTTTTCTCATGAGGATAAGCTTAAAGTTGCAATTGCTCATAGCTTGACCGACACAGAAGTCCAAGTTGCCTATCCAGAACTTGAGATTGATAATGAATTGCAAGAATTTGTTTTTGAACTAGAGAAACTTACATCGATGAAGTATGATGTGCCTGTTTCTGTATTGCCTGTTTCTGATACAACACTTTTACCGTCTATTGCACAGGCTCCCCAACTGGAACTGAAGACATTACCAGATCACCTAAAATATGTATTTTTGGGTGATAGTAACACACTTCCAGTAATAATTTCTAGTAAGCTCAGTGTTGAGGAAGAAGAGAAATTGCTTAGCGTACTTCGGGTGCACAAAGAGGCCATAGGATGGACCATTGCTGACATCAAAGGGTTAAGCCCCTCCACTTGTATGCATAAGATCCTACTTGAAGATAGTAGCAAACCCAATAGGCAAGCTCAGCGCCGACTAAACCCACCCATGATGGAGGTAGTGAAAAAGGAGATTCTTAAACTCCTTGATGCAGGTATTATCTATCCCATCTCAGATAGTAAATGGGTAAGTCCAGTCCATGTTGTTCCAAAGAAAACTGGTATCACTGTAGTTCAAAATGAAAAAGGTGAGTCGATACCCACCCGAGTGCAAAACGGATGAAGGGTTTGTATTGACTATCGTAAATTGAATGCATTAACTCGGAAGGGCCACTTTCCCCTTCCTTTCATTGACCAGTTGCTTGAACGCGTTAGCAGCAAATCTCATTATTGTTTTTGATGGCTATTCGTGTTTTCATCAAATTCCAATAGCACCAGAGGATCAGGAGAAAACCACCTTTACTTTCCCCTTCGGTACATTTGCTTATCGAAGAATGCCGTTCGGACTTTGTAATGCCCCTGCTACATTTCAAAGATGTATGGTTAGTATTTTCTCTGATTATGTAGAAAACATCATAGAGGTATTTATGGATGACTTTACAGTATATGGTGACTCTTTTGAAATGTGCTTGACTAACCTTACTAAGGTGCTACAGAGATGTCTTGAAGTTAACCTGGTCCTAAATTATGAAAAATGCCATTTCATGGTGGATCAAGGACTTGTACTTGGGCATATTGTTTCTGCTAATGGTATAGAGGTTGATAAGTCTAAGATTGACGTTATTAAATCTTTGCCTTACCTCAGAATCAGACGGAGATTCGCTTTTCTTGGCCATGCAGGATTTTACCGTCGCTTTATTAAAGACTTCACTAAAGTTATGCAACCCTTGTGTAAATTGTTACAAAAGGATGTGGCCTTTGAATTTGATGGAGCGTAAGGAAGCTTTTGATACATTGAAAGACAAGTTAACTTCACTCCCATCATCCGATCACCGATTGGAACTACGAGTTTGAGATCATGTGTGATGCAAGTAATCATGCCGTAGGGGCTGTTCTTGGCGTAAGATTGGGCGAGAATCTCATGTCATTTACTATGTTTCGCGAACTCTTGATAATGCACAATGCCATTATACCACTAGAGAAAGAGCTTTTGTCGTTGTTTTTGCATTAGAAAAATTTCGATCTTATTTGTTGGGCACTAAAGTTGTTGTCTACTCTGATCATGCAGCATTGAATTACTTGCTTTCGAAGAAGAATGCGAAACCTAGACTAATTCGTTGGATACTCTTGCTTCAAGAATTCAACTTGGAAATTCGTGACAAGAAAGGTGTTGAGAATCTAGTTGCCGATCACTTGAGTAGATTGACTACGGGTGAGGACCCATCTCCTTTGCAAGACAACTTTCCAGATGAGCATCTCTTTTCTATTCATGATTCTACTCCTTGGTATGCTGATATAGTTAACTATCTAGTTACTAGAACTGTACCTAAGGAATTGACTAGAGCACAGAAAGATAAAATTAAAAGTGATGCCAAATATTATGTGTGGGATGATCCATATCTATGGAAGCATTGTTCAGATTCTATAATTCGTAGGTGTGTTCATCAACAAGAAATTTCATCCATCTTATCATTTTGTCATTCACTTGCTTGTGGTGGACATTTCGGTCCAAAGAGAACAGCTCAAAAGGTATTAGAATGTGGGTTATTTTGGCCGACTTTATTTCGTGATGCATATTTATTTTGTAAGTCATGTGAACGTTGTCAAAGGACTGGGAATTTAGGATCTAGAGATCAAATGCCTCTCATGCCTATACTTGTTTGTGAAATTTTGATATTTGGGGCATAGATTTTATGGGTCCATTTCCTACATCTTGCAATTACGTTTATATACTTCTTGCTGTAGATTATGTATCAAAATGGGTAGAAGCTAAAGCCACCCGTACTAATGATTCCAAAGTTGTTGCAGATTTTCTCCAATCTCACATTTTTACTAGGTTCGGCATACCAAGGGCAATCATTAGTGACCGAGGGACTCATTTTTGCAATAAAAAGATTGAAGCATTGTTTCGAAAGTATAATGTCATGCATCGTACTTCCACTGCATATCACCCACAGACAAGTGGGCAAGCTGAGGTGTCAAACCGTGAAGTGAAATCCATACTTGAAAAAACTGTCAATCCGTCGCGAAAGGATTGGAGTTTGAGACTTCATGATGCATTATGGGCGTACAGAACAGCTTATAAAACACCTAGGTATGTCTCCTTACCGTTTGGTGTTTGGTAAAGCTTGTCATTTACCTGTAGAGTTGGAACACAAGGCTTATTGGGCTGTGAAGCAATGTAATATGGAAATGGAGGCAGTAGGACAACAACGAAAGCTTCAGTTGCAAGAATTAGAAGAGATTCGGAATGATGCCTATGAGAACTCAAGGATTTACAAAGAGAAGACAAAGGAATTTCATGATCGACAATTGAGAGGTAAGCACTTCACGATTGGTCAAAAAGTTTTACTTTACCACTCTAGACTAAAATTATTTCCAGGAAAATTGCGTTCTAGATGGTTAGGGCCTTTTGTTATTACTAATGTTTTTCCTCATGGTGCAGTTGAAATTGAAAGTTTAGATTCTGGAAAATTTTTTAAGGTTAATGGGCATCGATTGAAGCCGTTTTATGAAGGTTTTTCGGTTCATAACATTGACATTGAACTGGCCATGCCAGATTATCAAGTTTGACGATGCATGATGTCCAGCCAAAGACGTTAAATGAAGGCGCTTTTGGGAGGCAACCCAAAATTTTTAATTTACTTTTTTTCTTGTTATTTAAGTTTAATTTGATTAGTTATCTTATTATGTTTACTACTTTGTTTTATTACAAAGTAGCATAAAAAAAAAAGATTTGAAATTCTATTTTGGTTTTTTCTTTTTATTTTCATTTTCATTTTCTTCTACCAACCAATGCTAAGCCATGGCCATAACATCGTCTGATCCTTCATACTCTCTTCACTCATAAAGGATGTCCCTCATCTTCACCATACTCAGCTTGTTCATCATGTTCAGGAAGTGTCTTGTTCCCTTGTCTTTATTTTATTTTCTTTCTTGTCCGCATGCGCATATTTTCCATACATTGAGGACAACGTATGATTTAGGTGTGGGGGGTGTCTTGTGCTTCATTGATTATTTCTAAATTTTTCATAAAAAATTAAGAAAGTCCTTCCAAGTAGGTTTGACATTCTGATATCTTCTTTGAAATTTCTCACTCTTTTGATGCTCATTTAGAATAATTTTGAGTTATATGCATTGGTGATTTGGATTGGAATGTATGAATGAGATGAGTATGATTAGCCTTTGTTTGGAAATTTTTAAAGCATCTTGTTAATTTTAATAATTGAATTGAATGAGAATGTGCAATATTTGATACATTGAAACCATTGTGAGTATTTGAGCCTAAGAGCATTTTCTTTTTCATGCTCACATATTTCTTTGTTGAGATTGACAAATATGGTATGATCATTCTAGAACTTGCTTTGTTATGCATGTTGAGATCACATTGTGAATTCATGTTGAAAAATGATAAGGGCATTTAGGATTACCAATTTTAAAATTTCTAAAAAAAAAAAAAGAAAAAAAAAACAGAAAAAGAAGCTTAACCTTATATTACATATACCCTTAGTCACCCAATTTTGAGCCTTAGCCTTTCTTTATTATAACACCACATTGTTTACCATTGTTGAACCTGATATGAATCCAACAAGCATTGAAGAGACTTCGAACCCGAAGCATGATGTCAATAGCAATGTCTCCAGAACAAGCTCGGATCCACTTGACAAGGGTTAGAACAAAGAAAATGAAGGAAGCCTTGAATGGATTTATCCAAACGGCCCAAAAGGATGGGGAGAAGACCAAGATTGACAAGACCATGTTTAATATGTACTAAGTGTAATTGGGTCTTGTTAATGGGTTTAGTTTTAATTATATGGTAAATTGAGTCATGTAGCCCAAAGAGTCATGTAGCCCATTTGGCCCTAAAAGAAACCCTAGCTTGTGCAACCCTAATTTGTAAACCCTAGCTTGTATCTTTATAGTGGCCGTCGGCCATTCTTGAGGGCAGATTTGATGAAATGAAAATTTGGTTCTTGACATTACAAGCTTGAGAGAATTGCTCTCTAGTTTCTGTAATTACTTGCAAATTACACAAATTCGGAATTTGTGTGTTTGTTGTTCTTGATTTCCTAGATTTGTTCCCTAGGAAATTCGGATTCCATCCTTCAATTGATTCCAAGGTTTCTTGATACGGGTTATCAAGGGGTTGAGGACCTATTCCATCTTCAAGGAACATACCAACTCCAAGGGAAGAATTTTCAGTTGGGTAGATCCAAGGGAATTTCACGCCAGTTGGTATCAGAGCAGTCTTGGTTCCCAAGCTGTTCATATCTTTTCTTTTACCGAACAAAAAAAAAAAAATCATCATCATTGGTATGTTCTTTATCTCCTCAATCTTCTTGTTGTTTTGAATATCATCATCATTGGTATGCTCTTTATATCCTCAATCTTTTGTTGTTCGAATATCATCATCATTGGTATGTTCTTGTATTGATGAAGCAAATTCTGTTTTTGTATTGATGTGTTGGTTTCGGCTTGCTTCCAAAATATTAGACAAAACCGTACCTTTGCTTTCTTGATGAATCCATACCTTGCGGCTGAAATTGTTGTTTATGCCTTACTGAAATAAAAAAAAATTGCTGTGCTGATCCAATTGTTGTTTATGCCTTGATAAGATTAAAAAAAAAAGGAGATTAAAAAAAAAAGAAAAAAAAAAGGAGAGAATCGGACAGTAAGTAGTTGTGGCAAAAATCAAGTTCTTTGTTGGAACTTGAACAGAAAATTTGAGGCGGACAGTAGGTGGTCTTGGCGTTATTTTTTGACCCCCAAAGTCCCAACGGACCGCCTTTGGCCGTCTGCTTGTAGATCTCTCCGAGAGCTTCGATTTGAGTACTTACGGAGCAAAATTCGATATCGGAGTAGAAAGTTATGACCTTTTGAAGTTACCATGCCAAACTAAGAAACATTTCTGATTTCGGAAAAACAGATTTGCCTTTCCGATTGTACTTTGGATTGTTTGCAGTTTGTGATTATCCTTCTATTTATCCATATACAACCTTTCCACCACATTTTGAACCCAGAAACATCCTTGACCAATTCCAGAATTTGGAAGGGCTGAAACCGACCACCAATGCAAGCTACTTTGTCCAAATTTCTTCTCTTCAAGTGTCTTGAATTGTGATCTGAAAATTCTTGAATTGTGATCTGAAAATTCTTGAATTGTGATCCGAAAATTCTGAAATATTGTGTGTCTCACTGATTTTTCGTGTAGATTCTGATTTTGCATTCAGTTTGTCCGAATTCCTTACCAAAAAAATTCGAATTCTTGTGTTTTGGTACTGTTTTCATTGTATTCCTTAGATTCATTCTAATCTCATTGTCCACTTACATTACCTTGTTGTAAATTCCTTTGTGTAATATTGAGTTGTGGTCCGAAAATTCTGAAATTTTGTGTGTCTCACTGATTTTTCGTGTACATTCTGTTTTTGCATTCAGTTTGTCCAAATTCCTTACCAAAAAAATTGAATTCTTGTATTTTTGGTACTGTTTTCATTGACTTTGGTACTGCTTTCATTGGTTCCTTAGAATTCATTCTAATCTCATTGTCCAGCTGCACCAACTTATTGTAAATTCCTTTGTGTAACATTGTTTGAGTAAGAATAGAAACGGAAGAGCAAATTGAGTGGTGTGAATCCGTCCCTTCACTTATACAAGCCCGAGAGAACTCAAACACTTGGTGAGTGAATTTGGGAAATTGGGAAGGGAAATGAGGACTTATAAACTGTTTTATTTCCTTTGCTAACCTTTGCAGCTATAATGGAGAGGCAACCACCACCACCACCGGGTTCTAAAGAATCCTATGAGGAGATGTTAGCAAAATTTTACACTTTGGTTTCAGGTTTGCAACAGGAAGTCAAGGAGCTCAAAGCTGAGAGAGCCGAATCCTCTCGATCTACAAAGACCACATATGGCCATGATAATGATGATGAAGCCTTCAAAGCATTTCAGGGAAGTCAATACCGTACTCCTAGAATTGATTCCAATTTAGGATGTATTAAAATGAAAATTCCTCAATTCTTTGGTAAGCAAGATCCTGAAGCTTTCTTTGAATGGTCTCATAAAATTGAAAGTATTTTTACAGTGCACAACTATTCGGAGGAAAAGAAGGTCAAGCTAGCTGTGGTTGAATTTGCGGGATACGCCCGTAACTGGTGGACTAAAATTCAGGCCGAAAGGAGGCGTGATGAAGAAGGGCCTGTTTGTACTTGGGGTGAATTGAAGAAGCTCATGAAAAAGAGGTTTGTTCCACACCAATACTATAGGGAGATGTTCAACAAATTGCAAAAGATCACCCAAGGAAATAGGACTGTGGAGGATTATTACCAAGAGTTGGAGACTACGATGCTTCGAGTCAACATTCAAGAAGACAGTGAAGCTACCATGGCTCGATTTCTAGGAGGACTAAGGAGGGATATTGCCCACATTGTTGAGATGCAGGAGTATGAAGATCTCAATGAGATGTATCACAAGGCAATGAAAGCTGAGAGGCAACTTAATGAGAGGAGTACCCGAACCTTTTCAACCCCACAGACTTCAAATTCAAACACTTTGAAGTCTACATGGCCTAAGAAAGATTTAAGTACCGACTTCAAAAAGGCCGCAACTTCTAGTACCTCAAACACTACTCCAACCGTGGTTCCAAACACTCAGAAATCAAGTGAAGTGAGAAAACCAGCCAGGGAGGTTACATGCTTCAAGTGCCAAGGCAAGGGACATTATGCACGAGAGTGTCCTAATGCTCGAATTATGGTTGTCAGAGGTGATGGCACGATCGAAAGTGAGAGTGAACATGAAAGTGACTATGAAGATATGCCACCACTTGTAGAAAATGGGGAATCTGATGAAGATGTTTTTGGCCCTGATGAAGGACCATCTTTGATGACTATGCGATCTTTAAATGTTCAGATTAAAGAGGAGAACAATGTTCAACGCCAGAATATTTTCCACGCTAAATGCACCATCACTGAGAAGGTATGTATACTTGTTATTGTGATGGTAGTTGTACTAACATTGCTTCGACTTTGCTTGTAGATAAACTAAAATTGCCCACACTTGGCATCCACATCCATACACGTTGCAATGGTTCAATGAGAGTGGAGAAGTGAAAGTCACAAAACAAGTCTTGGTAAATTTTGATCAACAAATACAAAGATGAAGTTTTGTGTGATGTGCTCCTATGCAAGTGGTCACCTATTGCTTGGTAGACCTTGGCAATTTGTGAGGATGCTTCCCACAGTGGGCAGTAATAGGTACACTTTCTTTGTTAATGGTAGAAAAACTACTTTACTGCCTTTGTCGCCTACTCAAGTTTATGAATCTCAATTACATTTAAAAGGCGAATTTGGGCAAATGATGAAATTGAATTCTGCACTACCCGTGAGAAAAGAAGGAAAATTTGAAAATTCTAAACCTAAGCAATATGAGTTAAATGAAGTAGAACACATTGAGAGAAAGAGAGTGACTCAAGTAAATAAGAAACAACCGAATTTTTATGCAAATGTGCGACATGTTGATAATTGTCTGCATACTAATCCTGTTTTGTTTCTTCTTATTTGTTGTGAATCTAATGTTCTACTTAGTGCTGACTTGCCATCCAACCTACCGGTTGAGATTTCTAACATATTGCAGGAATTCCAAGATGTATTTCCTGACGAGTTGCCCGTCGGATTACCACCCAAAAGAGGAATTGAACATCAAATTCACTTCATACCGGGCACAAACATACCAAATAGACCAGCATATCGGTCCAACCCTGAAGAGACCAAAGAGCTACAACGGCAAGTTGAAGATCTTTTAGTTCGTGGTCAGCTTAATTTAGATGGCAAGCGCAAGGCTGACTTTGTCCAGAAGTTACCTGAGCAGGTTCGGTTGAATATTGAGAAGAGGAATGAATCCTATGCTCGAAATGCCAACAGGGGTCGAAAGAAATTCACTTTTGATCCAGGAGATTGGGTGTGGATTCATATGCGCAAGGGAAGGTTGTCTCCTTTTGACATTGCAGATTATGATGATCTGGATTCGAGGACGAATCCTTTCGAAGAAGGGGGGACTGATATGAATCCAACAAGCATTGAAGAGACTTCGAACCCGAAGCATGATGTCAATAGCAATGTCTCCAGAACAAGCTCGGATCCACTTGACAAGGGTTAGAACAAAGAAAATGAAGGAAGCCTTGAATGGATTTATCCAAACGGCCCAAAAGGATGGGGAGAAGACCAAGATTGACAAGACCATGTTTAATATGTACTAAGTGTAATTGGGTCTTGTTAATGGGTTTAGTTTTAATTATATGGTAAATTGAGTCATGTAGCCCAAAGAGTCATGTAGCCCATTTGGCCCTAAAAGAAACCCTAGCTTGTGCAACCCTAATTTGTAAACCCTAGCTTGTATCTTTATAGTGGCCGTCGGCCATTCTTGAGGGCAGATTTGATGAAATGAAAATTTGGTTCTTGACATTACAAGCTTGAGAGAATTGCTCTCTAGTTTCTGTAATTACTTGCAAATTACACAAATTCGGAATTTGTGTGTTTGTTGTTCTTGATTTCCTAGATTTGTTCCCTAGGAAATTCGGATTCCATCCTTCAATTGATTCCAAGGTTTCTTGATACGGGTTATCAAGGGGTTGAGGACCTATTCCATCTTCAAGGAACATACCAACTCCAAGGGAAGAATTTTCAGTTTGGTAGATCCAAGGGAATTTCACGCCAGAACCCTTGGTCAAGAGTATGTGGGAATGAATTGCATGATTCTGATGATTCCAAAGAAAAGAACCACTGAAAAATGAATGAAAAAAAAAAAAAAAAGAGAAGAAGTGAAAAGTATTTCCTACAAGGATGCTTGTCATGTGGAATAAAGAAATTGGTTCTACTATGCTATTTGTTACTTTTGAGTCATGCAAGGAAATTCCTATATATCTTGATATCTGTAGCCTATATTTTCCTTTCTTTTTACCTACCTTTACCTAAGCCCCGTTACAACCCTTTTAAAGACCCTTTGATTTTTGTATGAGTTCGTATTATAAGTGGTGGAGATGTGATATATAAGCAAGCCTATGGTAATGACATGCTATGTTTGATTTGAGCGCTGAATGAACCCTAAACACTTTGAGTGATTAGAGTGCAACCTATGAGAGGTTATCAAATTTTGTTGCATTTGATTTCGATGAAATTATTGGGATTGATGAGATGCATATGTTTTGTTTTGAAAAATCAGGCTATGAATACTTATTCTTTGATTTGTTATTCCAATTTAGATCTTTAATGTGTAATGACTTTGAGTTCTTTGTGGATGGGTTGAAAAGGGTGTGGAATAGAGAGGAAGATGTTGATCTAATGCAAGCTTGAGGACAAGCTTTGATTTAAGTGTGGGGGAATTTGATAGAGTGTATAATTGCATATTTATTGGATCAATTCTCTTGTATTTTAATTGATTAAAATGCTTGTTTATAAGGATATTAATTATTTTTGTGATTAATGGTTAGATGAAGCATTTTGCCTAAAGAATGTAGCCTCACAAGACAAGTGGCACAAGAAAGCCTTGAATTAAGGCTTGAATTGAGGAAAAGCAAATCCTTGAATTAAGGCTTGAATTGAGGAAAAGCAAATCCTTGAATTAAGGCTTGAATTGAGGAAAAGCAAATCCTTGAATTAAGGAAAGGAAAAGCCTTGAATTAAGGAAAAGAAAAGCCTTGAATTAAGGAAAAGGAAAGCCTTGAATTAAGGAAAAGCAAAGCCAAATGTCTTGAATCCTTGCCTATAAATAGGCAAGGTTTGGAGACAATCAAGGCATCCCATTTTTAGGCTTTCCTAGTTCAATAGAGAGGAAAACAAGGTTTGGAATTCTCAAGCCACAATTCATCCTTTCATGGAGTGAGCTACGGCCGAAAAAGACGAAAGCCGCACGGGATCAACAAAAAGGGTAGTCATTTGATTTTCCTTGTATTTTCTTTTAATTATGTTTAGCTAAATTTTATTTTCCAATCAAGTTTAATTAAGGTTTGATTCCAACAATTGTGAGATTCCGGTAATTTTATTATTTCTTTTATTCTTGAGTATTTATATATTTTCTATGCTTCATTATATTATTGAATTGAATTGTTAGACAAGAGGCCTATTGTTTGATAGTTGAATTCAATATATAGTTATTTAGAATAATTAATCTTTTGTTGATTGTTCTAATTCAAGTGACAAATAACAACATCGAAAGGTAATCAACGCCTTAGATTGTATGTTATGAAAATATATAATCTAGCTTAAATAAACACGGCATTTCCGGGTTTACTGGTTAGTAATTGGGTCTTTTTGAATCTTAATGCAATTAATAGACATAACTCATAGGACGGATCCGAAGGTTGTGTTTGTTAATTAGAGAAATAACTCATAGGACGGATCCGAAGGTTATCGAAAAAGTAAGAAAAGATTGGTTGTTAGAGGACGGATCTTCAACAACTATAACCAATTTATTCAAGATAAAAGAACCTATCTTTTGAATCAATGATCAATTTGAGGAATCAATACCGAAATTAATTCTTGATTGGAAGCTTCTCTTTATTAATTTTTCCTCATATTTTTAATTAGTTATTTAATTTGGTTGGTGTTTTTAATTAAATCTTGTTTAGTTTCGTAATACAAAAACCCCCCTTTATTATTTTATTTAAGGAATAAATCTAACCAATCTCTGTGGATTCGACCCTCTCACTACTTTCTACAGAACTTAGCCGGAGAAGGATTATTTTTGGTGGTTTCGACACCCATCATAGAAAGTATAGCTTTGTTTAATTTTATTTTCACACGACCTAATACTAGACCAAAAATTGACCTAATGATAAGTCTAAATTTTTAAAAAATCTTTTTTGCTCGACCTAATACTCGACGAAAAACTCGATCATTAAACTAAGTATAGGTTTCTTTAATTTTATTTTCGCTCGACCTACTACTAGACCTAAAACTCGACTTAATACTAAGTATAGTTGTGTTTTTAATTTTATTTTTGCTCGACTGACTACTCGATAGAAAACTCGACCTAATAATAAGTTTAGTATCTTTTTTTATTTTATTTTCACGCGTAAAAAGATCTACATGCCCCTCTGTTTCGAAAGAAAACCAAACGGTAGCGCGAACTTCAAACATAACCGACTTCACCAAACCTCTTCAGTACCTTCAATTATTCATTCGAGCAGTAATCTTCAACCTCATAGCTTTCTTCAAAAGCATCATAACCCATTCCAATCATTTTCAATGGCACGCACAAGGGGAGGACCATCTACCACCAAGGCGGCTCGACTGCCATAGAGAAGACGGAGAAGAAAGATACTCATCATCGCCAGGTGAGCTCTATATTACAGAAAATGCTCATTTCATTATTCGTTTGGTTCAAAGTGTAGATATTGTACATACTAGGTTGTATGAATTTGATACATTAGAATCGGGTTGTTTGAAGTTGAAGACGATAAAGGTCGGGCAGTGGTCGATAAGAAGTCGAGCCGTCGTTCGAGCCCTAGGTCGAGCATCCATGAACTATTAAAAAGTTGAGTATTGGGTCGGGTTTTTAGTCGAGTTAAATAGTCGAGTCATAGGTTAGTCGAGCTAAAAGTCGAGGCAAAACATAAATAAGGTCGAGTTTATAATGCCGAGCTGAATTCGAGAATGAGGACGAGTACTATAGGTCGAGTAAAATTGGTCGAGTAATTTAGGTCGAGTATATAGTCAATTGTTTGGTCGAGCGTGGTGCCAATTTACTTTACTTCTATCCTCAACTCTAATTTTCTACACCTATTTTCCTCAGGACCCTCTAAAGAAGCAAATAGTTGTTCAATGTGATTTCTTCAATGCCAAGGTTTCGCAGTATTGCTACTATGAAGCAAATATGCTGCGCATAAGGACTAAACTAACCGGGCAGCAGAAAGACATACTCAGACGGGAGAGCAGTCTGGCTGGAATTGCTTTGGACCATGAACATACATTTTGGTATAAACAGATCATCCACAACATGCTATTGCGCCAATTAAAAATAGATGAGGCAAACACAGCGGACAATGCCATGTACTTTAATTTTGCGGGTAAGAATGTTAAATTTGGAAGGAGGGAGTTTGCACTAATCACTGGGTTAAAGATGGGAGATTTTGATCGCGAGTACGCCAAATACCAGGCACCTGATGGTCTGAGTGTGATTAGTAAGTATTTGACTGGGGAAGGTAGGCACGAAGACACAACATACGCGGACGTTTTCAAAGCTTACGATCAAATTTCCTCCAGCTATTCGGACGAAATTGTTGTCTCCCTGACTTTGTTATTGCTATACACCTCCATCCTCGGGAAACAAAAGAGAAACCATATTGAGGACAAGGTGGTTCATCTGACATACAACTAGAGGAAATTTGATGAGATGCCTTGGGGCGAAATTTCTTTCTGGGCGACAGTCGATGGTGCTAGAAAGGCTATGACCAATGCCTTGAAACAGTTTAGGGACGTCGATAATAGGACGTACACTATTGGGGGCTTCCCAGTGGCGCTAGGGGTAAAGATTTACGACGCATAAGCATATTTAATTTTATGTTTTTCTTGATTCGAAAGAACTCATTATTTTCCAATCGCAGGTGTTCGCATATAAGGTGATGCCGCATTTTGAACGCTTCTCATTAGTTCAAATGGTCGAAACCACTGGGTGCAAGCCACGGATGTTCAGGTGGAAAGGAGTGAAGACCCACCACTCTGTCCAAGAAAAAAATCAAGTATGGTCGAAAAGGTTGGTTAGCGGAGATGTATGATTTCATACTGTTTTGTTTTTTCCTCCCATAATTGATTGTGGTACTGCGTAGTGTCATTACTTACCATATTTTGTATTGCAGCCAGTTAAAGTGATCCCAATAACTTCAACTTCGGAGGAAGCTGCACAATTTTTGACCGGGAGGAAGGAGAAAAAGGCGAATCCGAGAAGGATGTGAGGTTGGAAGACGATGAAGAAGAAGAAGAAGACGGCCAGCTCCGTCATGCCTCCGCGGGATCCGAACAGGCTGCCGATTCGTCAATGGGAAGGACAGCCAGACGGGAGGCTCGCAAACTTTTTCTAAGTCAGGTCCTTGAACGGCTGGAACGGTCGAAGACCCGTATCACCGAGTTAGAAAACCTTAATAAAGAGGTGACCGCCACTATCCAAAACCTGACATATATTGTCAAGCAACTACGATCCGATGTGCGTGGAAAAGGACGAGTTGGGAGTCCGACTGATGATAAGGATGAAGATCCTGCCAACCCTTCAACTGCTTTGGTTGTTGTTCATCCATACAGGTATGAAGAAAAGACTCCTTCCATCCCGATCGTTGTTGAAATCGAGAGTCCTCCACCAGCCCCGATAAAGCAGAAACGCGGGAAAGAACGCAGTATTGCCATAGAGGACTCTCCCGGGGTTATCAATTTAAGTCCCATGCTAACCATTGAATATCCCACACCCCAACCACCAATAGTTGGCCAGCATTTCAATATAGAGGATTTCCAACCGGGGCCCGATGAGATTGAGGACATGAAAAAGTGGCTGAAGCCGTCAAAGCGGCAGTTCCTGTGGACCCCGGTTTTCGACCTTGATTCTGACTTGCTGAAGACTATGCTGCTTGAAAATGAATGGCTGTCAAATGATGTAAGTGCCAATCATACTCTTTCGTCGTTACACATAGATTAGTTTTAAACTAATATTAGTGTTGTACTATTTTTCAGCATCTCAACTTATACACGTCCATGCTTCGGAAGAGGGCCCTGGTAATGGGCCACAAAGATGTATCAATATTGGAGACACACCTTGATGTAAGTTACCGATCATATTCCACATTCCATTGATTGTGTAGAATATAACCACTGATGACATTTCGGTGTGTTTATTTATGGTGACAGACTAGTATGAAGACGCTGTACACAACCCAGCGGGAAACCTATGAAGACTTGGCAATGAAGCAATTTGTGGGTTCAGTGCCATATGAACTTGATTGCCGGTATACCAACCATTTCTTATTTCCCGTGCATGTCGATGGCAATCATTGGATACTCGTTAGGGTTGATATCAGCTCGGGAACAATCCACGTGTACAATTTGCTTGACCAGAAGGGGATCTTCCAAAAACTAGACCACCTTGTTCGAATGATGCCAAAAATACTCCAAGCATGTGAGATGGAAATGATAGATAACTGGCAGGTCGAGGTGGAGAGGGGATTGATCGGCCAAACACCGGGGTTAGCACTTTTAAAAATGCCTAATGTCAATTTTTTATTTCATCTTTAATTTCTAATAACGCATGGCTTTTGTTTCGTATAGCACTGGAGATTGTGGAGTGTATGTTTTGAAATTGGCTGAACGACTAATTCACGGGTTGTCGCTGGGGTCGTTTAAAATTGACAATGTAATAGATGCTCGGACTGAGCTAGCCGCCGCTTTATTTGTACATGCAAGACAAGAGGACCAAAGAAGAGCAAAGCCGGCGAAGAAAAAAAGAAAATGATTTCATTCGTATTTGTACATATATTTATACATTTGTGCCTTTTGTGTGACTATGTGACGATGAAACTCGGGAATTATTTAAATATGTAATTAGGTCATTGTTTACTCATGTTTGAAAGAAATGAACAAATATTCTAACGTCCATGGGAGCACAAATTGTATTAATTGCCACAATAAACAAGATCAACCCAAAGTAGGTCGAAGATCCAGTGGGGATAAAAATAGAGTTTCACATGAATATTTAAAAAAAAGTTGAGTTTTAAAGTCGAGTTAAAATCGAGCACATAACAGCAAAAAAAAAGAAAATCCGAAAAAGTCGAGTTTAAATTTGAGTTAAAGTCAAACACTTAACAGCAAAAAAACATATTTTAAAAAAAGTCGAGTTTAACGTTGAGTTAAAGTCGAACACATGACAGCAAAAAAACCAAAATTAAAAAAAGTCGAGTTTAACGTCGAGTTAAAGTCGAGCACATAACTGCAAAAAAACGAAAATTAAAAAAAGTCGAGTTTAACGTCGAGTTTAAAGTCGAGCACATAACAGCAAAAAAACGAAAATTAAAAAAAGTCGAGTTTAACGTCGAGTTTAAAGTCGAGCACATGACAGCAAAAAAACATATTTTTATCTGTTGGTGTTTTGAGTCGGTCGTTGTGCAGAAGAAGCACGTCTTATAAAATTTAAGCATTCATAGTTGAGATGAAGATTAAAAAACAATAACAATAGCAAATATTTGAAAGAAATAGTTGACGAGCACGCCAACAAAGCTTAACAAATAATAGTTGACCATTTGTATACTAGGAATCTACTTTACATAAACTCCATTACATATCAATTATTCGCCTTACAAACGTATGGATTCGAGCAGGTTTTACGGTTGTGACCACTCCCTCCGCAAGGACCACATTTCTTTGTAACTTTCTCCTCTCCGGTTGAACAGATTCTCTGTTTCTTGGGCCACCCGCTTTTAGACCTAGGTTCCGAAAGAGCTAGTTGAATGCATAGAACTTCTTCAGGCACAACCCAATTCTCAGGCTCACCGACCGGGAGAATGGGATATGCATATGCGGATAACAGTGCATCAGTGTGATAAAAAAGCGAGCATAAGGAGTAGTGGTCTATTTGTCTGTGCCGGGATGCAGCTAATGTGATATGAATCCAACAAGCATTGAAGAGACTTCGAACCCGAAGCATGATGACAATAGCAAGGTCTCCAGATCAAGCTCGGATCCACTCCAAGGTCTTGGTGGACCAATGACAAGGGCTAGAACAAAGAAAATAAAGGAAGCCTTGAATGGACTCATCCAGACGGCCCAAAAGGATGGGGAGAAGACCAAGATTGACAAGACCATGATTATTAATGTACTAAGTATAATTGGGTCTTGTTAATTAGACTTTGGAGCCAAATTCCAAGTTGTAACCATAATGGGTTTGGCTTGACTATTATTTTTCTTAGAACCCCTTAGGAACATTGGGCTTAGTCTTAGTTATATGGTAATTTGAGTCATGTAGCCCAAATAGTTATGTAGCCCAATTGGCCCTAGAGAAACCCTAGCTTGAGCAACCCTAATTTGTGAAACCTAGCTTGTATCTTTATAGTGGTCGTCGGCCATTCTTGAGGGCAGATTTTGATGAATGAAAATTTGGTTCTTGACATTACAAGCTTGAGAGAATTGCTCTCTAGTTTCTGTAATTACTTGCAAATTACACAAATTCGGAATTTGTGTGTTTGTTGTTCTTGATTTCCTAGATTTGTTCCCTAGGAAATTCGGATTCCATCCATCCATTGATTCCAAGGTTTCTAGGTACAGGTTATCTAGGGGTTGAGGAGCTATTCCACCTTCAAGGAACATACCATCTCCAAGGAAAGATTTCAGTTGGGTTGATCCAAGGGGAAGAACTTGTGTAGTGAGTTTTTGGAACAAGTTATCCAAGGGTTCACGCCATAATGCATGGCCACAAGGCAGTTAGTCCATATCAAACACCCGGCACGTGCATGTTCTACTTTGCAAATTCACTATAGCCGACCGATTTGATAGGTCTCGTACATTCCATATGTGTAGATCGACCGGCTCAGCAACATACGCTTGTGCTTTTCTCATTCTGCCATCAAGCTCAGCTTCGATGTATGGGGTTGTGTGTGAGTTCAATTCACGAGCCGCCGTACGCCTTTCATAAAACTATCTCTGTATCGTATTACGAATGTACTCAACCAAATAATGAATAGGTAATTCACGCGCATCCTTTAAGAGTGCGTTGAGACATTCCGCGATGTTGGTGGTCATTATGGTATAGCGTCTACGTTGAGAATATGCCCTTGCCCATCGTTCAATGCTGACCTCAGTTAAATATTCACACACCCGTGAATTTTGGCGTTCAAGAGTTCTCCACATTTCATTGAATTCAGCAAGAGTGTAAGCCTTGGCAGCCTTAAAGTATACAGGGAGCATGTCGTTTCTTTTGAATGTTGCTCTAAGGTTGTTGCTCAAATGATAGATACACACTCCATGGAGGGCATTCGGGAAAACAATTAATATACCCTTCGCAATGCTCTTATGTCTATCCGAAACAAACACCAAATCCTCAATCTCATCACTTATAGCAGCCTGCAACTTTTCCAAAAACCACTCCCACGACGCATCATTTTCTGAATCGACCACTCCCCAGCCGATGAGGTACACTTGGTTGTTACCATCCATGCAAGTTGCAACAAGTAATGACCCAGGGTATTTTCTCTTCAAGAAGCATGCATCAACAGCAAGAATGGGACACATAGAAGTTCGAAATCCACGTAGAGAATGGCCAAATGTGAAAAAAATGTATTTGAAGCGTCCATCTTCTTCCATTTCAAGATCAGTAAACGTACCCGGATTACATGCCCGCAGCATGTGCATATAAGCTGGAAGTATTCTATAAGAATCTTCAAATCCACCTCGCATTTCTTCTAGAGCGGATTCTCTTGATCGCCAAGCCTTGTTGTACGTTATGTTCACACCCAACTCTTGGCGAATATCTGCCATGATTTCCCCGGGTTTATACTGCCAACATACTGCCTGGTACTTACACTTGATCCATGAACCAATAACTTTGCTGTTTGCCTGCCTATTATCACAATGTAGCAATAATGATTGACAAGTATGGGTGTTTTCAAATTTATTGACCTTCCAAGCTCTCGAATTCCCAATGGAAGATGCATTCAGTTTCCAGTTGCAATTGGCATGCTTGCATCGTATGTACCAATATTTGCTATTTGCCCTAACAACCTTCCACTCGAAAAAATGTTTCACAGCCAGCATACTCATTCGCAAGGCTAATTGCTCCCTCGTTTCAAATATGTCATTTACCGCAACATCTACGATAGCGGCTAATCTATCAGAAGAAGTCCCACTGTCCGCATGGGATGCCCTTGTTATTGTATGGCATGGTATGGCTGGTAGTTCACGTATTTGAATATGATTGACAGGCTCACCCTTTTTTAGTTGCTTGGTTGATACATTATCTTCTTCAACAACTATGGGATCGTCAACCGGTATGCCACCCGTATTGCTAGCTCCTTCAGGGTCAATTTTATCCACACAATTGTTTTCCACAAAACGGTTTAGAGGAAGAACATCGTTAGTCCATATCGGACTGTCTGAGCCCAATCGCTTTATCGGTGAATTGCTAGCATTAACTTTAGCATGTGATGCTTCAGTAGATGGTCAGACGCTAAGTCGCTAACACATATTGGGATCCTAGCATGTTCGGGCAATCTAATAATTTCATTCAAAAAACACTTCACATGGTAATCAGTCTTGGTGGGGATAGTGAAGACTTTAGACAAGTACTTTGGTAGATATTCGATGACCAGTCTATCTTTGAGCTCCATATTTAATTCCATGACAGATATTATGAGATTCACCAGGTCATCGAAACTTGCGTCCTCTTTTAACATAAGAAGTTCAAGCCTCTTGTGATTAATAAAATTTCGTTCATTTGTATTGGGATCAACGACCCATTCTCCCCCATAAAACACATGGGTTGTGACCATAATGGGATGCGACATTCCTACAAATCCAACGAAATCCATAAATCAAGAACTATTTGTGAACAACCATAACCCAAATTAGGCATAACCAAGTAATAGTATAGTGGAAGGAATGTAAATATTGCTCGACCACAACTGGTAGAAATACTCGACCAAACCAAGCACTTACTCGACCTTATGCACGACCTTTTTATTCGACCAATTAACAGACTCGACCTTATGCACGACCATTTATTCGACCTAACACAAGACTCGACCTTGGGCTAGACCAAGGGCTCGATCATGAGATGGACAGTCCAAATACTTGACCTTTCAACATATTACTCGATATAATACTCGACCTTTCCTTTGCTCGACCTCGTTCTCGACATAGGGCTCGACTTTCTTTTCAATTTCACAAATCCAGTTCACAAAAATAAATTTCAAGTAACCTCTAACAACTGATCCTTTGACTCCACAGTCGCGATCTTCTTGCTTGCAGATGATGGGCCAATGGAGTTTGCGAACAATGGGGTGAGAAGAAAATTTGTTTACTAGATTTTATTACGAGAAGAGAGGGTCTGTGAACTTAGAGAGTTTAGAGAGAAAAAACCGAAGACAATGCTATGAAGAAGAAACTAAAGTGAAAGAGGGGCATGTAGGTTTTTGTTCAGCTATAAGGTGCTATGTTTGCAAGGAAAAAACGAAAG
Source organism: Gynochthodes officinalis (assembly GCA_020080225.1). Classification (NCBI taxonomy): domain Eukaryota; kingdom Viridiplantae; phylum Streptophyta; class Magnoliopsida; order Gentianales; family Rubiaceae; genus Gynochthodes; species Gynochthodes officinalis. The sequence goes on along the minus strand of CM034615.1, from coordinate 27,911,562 downwards.
GGCTATTTATGCAAAGTCAACGGTCAACACTGTCATATATGCAAATTTCCCTAATTTAAATTTAATAAGATAAATGTGAATTAAATATTCAATTAAATTAAAAGTTTATAAAATATGGTGTATAAATTAAATTCTAATATGATAAAAGATGCCAAGATTTAGTCACATATTACTAAATTAGTGGGAGTTAAATATTTACTTTAATTAAAAGTTTATAAGAGATAGGTATGTAATTTGATTTTGATTATAATTTACGCGTATAAGGTATACTATATAAGGTTAGACAGTTAGTGTGAATGACATATTTACTTAATTATCTAAATTAAATTTAATTATAATTTGATAAATAGAATTCAATTATAATCTAATAGGTGGCTTCATTACGTTAAATAAAATTGTATGCATGTCAAAAACTTGGTTGTAAAGACATTGTTTTATATGTGCATGAATATATATATATATATATATATATATATATATATATATATATATATAATAGATTGCATAATTAATTAATGACACTATTTAAAAATTTAAAAGAAAATAATATGACAAAAATTTTAAAAATCACATTATAAATAGGACTTATTAATTTTACTTCTATCAATAATTCTTTCGCTAATACGCTTTTTTTTTTTTTTTTTTGCCAAATCCATCATTCCATTTCTTTTGTTAATAGAAAAAAAAAATCATGAGCTAAATTCTTTATCGTTAATCGGAAAAAAAAATTGATGAGCAAGAAATACTTACAAAAAAATATTACAATAAGCAAAATATTAGGCATTTTCAACAATGTTTTCAATAGTGTTAGCTCCTTTTTTCCTCACTTATATTTACAAAAAATGAAAATATATTTGATCCAGTCAAAAACAAACGAAAATATCTTCTTTAGTGAAAAGAATTGCAACCGTGGAATTGATTTGATACATGTCATCATTTTTATAGGATTTCCGAATCAAATTACTCTAAAAAGGAATTTAATTTTGTGAATCAAAAACTTAATATTGCCATCCAAAAAAAAAATTACAAAACCTTTTGAACCCTAACATTCTTGCAAGAGTATTATTTTTTTTTTTAAGGTATTAATTTCTTAATTCCAACATTCTAATATCATATCAAAAGAAATAATGTGTTATTCTCTTTATTCTTTTATAGGCTAGGGAACAACAACGATTTGCCCAAAATATTTAAATAATTTTTTCCTCGACGTTCACAATATTAAAAGAATTAAATACGAGAAACGTTAGTACCTTATTGAGGGTATATGTTAGATTAGTTTTATATTTTTTTTTCCATACTTATTGCAAATATAATAATATAAAAAAAAATACTACAGAGATGTGATAGCATTTATTGTATATAACAAGTATACATCATAACAAGAATTGACTAATTTAAAATTTAATAAAATAAAAAACTACAATATTAAATTGAAACATTAATTTAAAATAATTAAGAAATTATTATTTAGTATATTTGAATTAGGGAGGAGCCTGACAATTTCAATGGGACAAAAGGAGTACAATACTAAGTGTGCGTTAGGATAAGAACAAACAAAAAAAAATTATTTGAAAACCCTTTGATCTCCTTGAACAATATTCTTCCCATCTTTGCTCTCTCATAGACATTCCCCCTTCAGAATGCCGAGAAACTTGTATATAAGGAGTAACAACATTGGGCTATCATAGTGACAAGCTAGCTAGGTCAACAGTTGCCACCTGCTGCTGCTCTTATTTTCCGTCTCTTTACTTGGATGCATTGGGCCCTTGTTATCTGTCCGTTTCTGCATTTTTCAGAACTTCGGCTGCCTTTGCAGCCCACCACCGAAGACAACTAAATACACGAATCATTTCTAGAAGTATAACAAACACAAAAGAATCTCAAGTAAAATACGTATTAAATGATAATAACTTGCCACTCAGCAATAGTACTAACTCATTACAAAACAAATGAAAAGAAATTAAGATGCATACTTTTTGGTGTCCGCTGGCTTAAGGAGGAATCCCCATATTCACTGATCTTATGTGACCTGCCTGCATCCCACACTCCCATCACAGGAGGTACAATACTCTTATCCTTCCCAACTGGGATCAGCCCCTCTATATTTCTCCATCCCTTGACAGAACAAAATGCAATCACAAAATTTTGGTGTCCGTTCCGTTAGTACAATACTCATACACTTGCCAACTGCGATCAGCCCCCCGATATTTCTCCATCCCCTTGAACCAACAAAATGCAAACACAAAATTGATGCAGAACCAAGGAATTCAATAGGGAAAGAAAAATGAAATTCGAACATGTCAACAATAGAACACATGAACATATAAGAAAAAAATAGATAAAAAGGATGGCAGAAGTTGAGAAAAAGTATAGCACACAATGAACCTGGGGAAATATGTGAAATAAGTCAAAAGAAATATTGAAAGAGAAGGGAAAGAAAAAAATTACACTAATAAAAATAAGAAACATAAATGAAAGAAAAAGAAAAGTGGAAGAAATAAAACAAAAACCAGCAGGAAAAAGTTATGAAAATCATGAAAAAAACATGTAATCAAAGTAACTAAGAAGAAAGAAGGTAGATAGTAAAGATGGAACGCCAGAAATGGGAAAGAAACAGCATAGCATAACAAGGAAAAGAATCGCAGAACAAGAACAGCAGAAAGCCAATCGATCGAAAGTTGGTTCTTTTCTGGCAAGTTGTTCATAGCCATTTATTTCTTAATCCAAATTATACGAAAACAAACATCAACACAATGATATGAATGAGGAAACAAAAATTCACACAACAATAAGATCAAAATACTGTGAGAATGCCAGGACATACGCACACCAAGCAACTGATCAAAATACAATTACCAAAAGCAATAGAGGCAAATAACACCTACCCTGCAAATTCAATTGAAAAACTGCATAAACACTATTGAACCAGAAGAACTCATTAAAAATAAAATTACAGATACACCAAAGACAAGGAGACCAAAACTGGGCACTCTAGAAACCACCACTACTTTTTATATGGTAGAAGGATAGGCTACAGTAGTAGGATAGACTCTTATTCTTTATATTAGAACATAAGTTCCATTGTGGCATCTATAAGTTCACTAGATGAAGCAGAACGTGAATTCCATACCACTCTGATGCAGCATGCTTGATGTTCAATAGTGGTGTCTATGAACACCATTGGTAGCACAATTTTGAATAGTGGTTGGAATCTGGCATCCAAATTGTGGAAATTATGCACATACACAGCCGCTGATAGGACACTAGGACTTCACATGTGCACCTTCGTGATCTGTACAAGAAATGGAGACTGGAAAGTTAATACCATATGGATCACCTTTTCCTATTTCTCAATCATTAGGATATTATAAAGTTAACAAACCATGCTGTAGAATAAACTAAACATTCCAAAACCTTACTTTCATTTATTGTACGTTGCCAGCCCAGTAGTTGGCCATTAATTAACTTTGCGGTAGCCATTGTTCACCTGTGGGAATAAATATGCATTAGAAAGCTCCTGTCAACTGAAAATAGAGTTTTCACTCCTCAAGCTCTGAGATGCGGACTTCTTGCAACCCAAAAGTGGCCTATAACCAGCATCCTTCATATTGGTGGTCAATTGTTCCAAGATTTCATATATTTCATAGGACATAGTAAGTTCTTTGTCTTTAGATGTAAAAAAGTGTGTACAACCCAAGATACTAATCCAACTGCAGCCCACCTCCTTTGTAAGACCCTTTTCCCTCATGTCTCTTCTCACATTACTCACAGATTCCCAGTTCCCTTCAGCTGCATAAATATTTGAAAGCAGCACCTGATAACCCATCATTTCATCTTGTCCTGCCAAGTTAAGTAACTTGTTAGCAACAACTTTCCCCAATTCAAAATCTCCATGAACTCTACAAGCAGCAAGAATTGAACCCCAGATACCTGGAACATCACATTTGTCGCCCATTTGTTTAACAAACATGTATGCTTCTGCCACTCTGCCAACTCTCCCCAACATGTCCACCACACAAGCAAAGTGCTCAAGAGAAGGTTGCAGCCCAAAATCTCTCTTCATTGACTCAAAAATTTGAATACCTTCATTAACCAATCCAGAATAACGGCAAGCAGATAAGGCTGCTAAAAAGGTGACACTATCCAGCTTGAATCCGTATTCCTTCCCAGAGTTGAACAGCATGATAGCTTTCTCACCCATCCCATGTTGACCATAGCCAAATATCATGTTAGTGTATGTAATAGAATTTTTCTCAGGGGATGTTCTGAAAACATTTTCTGCATAAGAGATTGAACCTGATTTTGAGTACATGTCCACCAAGGCAGAGCTCACAAAGACACTACTGTCCAAGAATTTCCGAACAGTGAAACCATGGATTGCCTTACCTACAGTTACACTACCTAACTGACTACATGCTGGGAGAATTGATGCCAATGTCACAGCAGTGGGACTCACATTCTGCTCAAGCATCTGTTCAAAGACAGCAAAGGACTGTTTAATTAAGCCATTATGAGTATTTCCTGAAATCATAGCATTCCACATGGATTGATCACGATCACTTGAGCTGTGCATATCAAAGATTGTTTGTGCAGCTTTAACCATGCCAGATTTGGCATACATATCTATTAAGTAAGTTTTCATCCCCTCAAAATTCATTTTATGCCTTACTATATAAGCGTGGGTTTGTTTCCCAATATTCTGATCTCTTCGGTTTGACGCTGCAGAAAGTATAGCAGTGATGGTGACAGCATCAATTACAAATCCTTGTGTTTGCATCTCATACACAAGCATCAATCCTTCAACATCCATCCGATTTTGTACAAGGGCAGAAACCATGGTATTCCAAGAAACGAGATCTCTTTCTTGCATTGAACTAAAAACTTTGAATGATTCACTTATGCTATTGCACTTCGAATACATGGAGACTATCGCATTTAGGATAATGATATGTGATACCAAAGAATTCTTAATCAAGTAGGCATGTAACTGCCGAGAAAATTCCAAATGCTGCAATTGAGAGGCTGCCGTTAAGATAGCAACAAAAGTCACATCGTCAAGTGCAACAGCATCCTGCAGTGCTTTGAGAAAAAGATCAACTGCTTTAATAGGATGACAATTTTGAACATATCCACCAACCATAGAATTCCAGACCTCTGTATTCCTCTCCAAACAATTGTCAAAAATCCTCTGAGCAATAACAAGGCAACCAAGTTCAGCATACATATAAATTGCCGAACTCACAATGAATAAATCATTTACATATTCATCTCCCATTTTAACAACTAAACCATATAGAGCATCAGCGGTCTTAACACTCCACATTGCAGATGCTACCGGAAAAACATTAACAAAACTAATACCAGTCGGTTTCAGACCCATTTTCAACATCATAACAAAATGGTAAAGCGCTTCAGCAGGTCTCTCTGTTTTCAAACACCAGGAAATCATAGTGTTCCAAGCAACCACACTTCTTTTAGGCATAGTCTTAAAGACATTTTTGACCAAGTCAGTCCTAGATGTACAATAGAAAGTGCTACGACAACTGGCGTACATATTCAGGAGAGAATTATACACAATTTTACCGGGGTATATTCCCGACCGTAAAATATGGCAATGTACTGATTTACCTATTCTGAGCTCATTTGTTTCGGCACAAGCTTTAAGAACGGAGGAATAAGTGTAAGGATCAGGCTCAGTTTGGTGCGAGCTCTTCATTTTTGTGTACAAAGCAAGAGCTTCGCGATGAAGGTTATTGCAAATATACCCAATAAGTATGGAGTTCCAAAGAACAGTGGTTGGTTTAGGAATTGAATCGAGCAGTTGGCGAGCAGTGTGGATTTTGCCTTCTCGGCATAGCTGGCTGAAGCGGTAGCGAATTGTTTTAGGTGTTTGGGTACAGTTCTCTTGAAAACCATATTTGCCAGAGTCAGCTGAAAACGATTGTTGATCGAGTTGGCACCGTTGGTGAGACGGGTTTGTGTTTGGTAATGATGAAGGACAATTGTATCGAGTTATTGCTCTGGTGGAGAATGAGAATGGCAAAGGCGCGGCAGAGGAGGACATGTTCGAACGCATTTGGTAGATTTTCGGCCACCCTTTCCTATCCTATAGGATAGTAGCATTTCACTACTTGAAGATTTTGTAAAATTGGTTCAGATGGTACCCCGGGAACTTTTTTTTGAATTTAGTCCTTAATTCCCATATCGAAACCGAAAGAGTAAATCACAAAATTATGTGAAAATTTTGGTGGTTATTTTTTCATAATAAAAAAAGTATTTTAGAGGGAGAAATAAAAGATAATTTTTTTAAAAAATTATGTGAGAGGAATTTGAGTGAGAAAATTTTAATTTTAAATTTTAAAATAAAAATGTGTTTACATAGTTTTTTTTTATTTGAGAATTTACTTATTTACAAATAAAAACTTTTTGTCCAAACATACCTTTATATTTTTGTAGTAAAATCCTCTATTGTTTAACTCAATTCCGTCACAGAATACGTTTACGGTTATTAATGCGCCTAATGTAGATTTATCGGTTAAAGATAAAATAGACAAATTTAATATTTTATTCTAATTCCCCATTAGCCCTAATTTCTTGCCTATCCTATTCACCATAATTTCTTCATATTGGAAATTTTTTTATTTTTCCTACGTATTATGATACTCCACAATTCAAAAATAGAAGCAGTTTAATACAGAATCCAAGACAAACGCATGCAAGTTGATGCAAAGAATATATAACAACAATAACCCAAAAAGCTTAGACTACGGGATGTTTGAGAAAACCTAAATTAAGATCGATTCGTACTTTGTTGATAGATAATATGTGTTTAATAGGTAAATTAATAAATCCAAATTTGTACTTTAGTGAATCTTTGTCTGCACTTTATTGAATCCATGTTTGTACTTTAGTGAATACATGTGTGTACTTTAGCAAATCAATGTTTATGCTAATAACATGTTTGATATTATTATAAATGAAAATATTTTTAAAGGAGCAACAATATTCGTTTTTGTCGGGTACTCAATAGGCAAATGCTTTTAACTAGGTAAGGTAAAATTTTATTGCATTGACTTTCTTGACTTTTACCAACTTTAGTGAATGGGGTCCAAGTATTCTACATTGTTTTTTCATTATTCCTCACTATTTTATTAGTGAATTAAAGTGGTCGCTCAAAGCATTATATTATACAAGATTTATGTTGTAATTTTTTAGAGTGAAAGCATTGGAAAGTACACATTTAGTAGTTGTATTGCCTTAAAATCTGATAGGACCTAAGAGGATTTATTGTCAGTACAAATTCATTTTCGTGGTGAACCAAAGAAGTAGCCTAAAATACAATATGTTAGTGGACTATTGTAGCCTAAGAAGTTGGTCATTACACACCCTTGACAAAGTAGCTAGACAGTTAGGATTTGATGAAATAAATGTGGCTTACTACTACTTGAAAACCAGAATGAGAATGAATGTGGTTTAGTATATATTTCATGTGACAATATAGCGAGAGAGGTGGTTAAATATGGATCCAAACACAAGCTAGTGGATTTATTCATAGTCAAGAAGCATTACTTGCCAATTGACACACAAACACAACCCTCACAACCCACAAACACAACCCTCTAATGATAAACCCAATGCTAATGATGCTACTTAAACCCCATAAGTTATTGACCAATATGTAGGTTTCAATCCAATCAAAAGGGAAAGGATAAAGGTTGTTGCCAATAGAAGTGTGAAAACTCCAATGAAAATCAGATTAATTCCAAACATGTGTAAGGGGTTGGACAAAAAAAAAGGCTTCTACTAGAAAATTTGACTTAAGAAAGAAGATGGTGAAGCCAAAGAATATATCCAAACCTAAATGTCAAAGTGCCAACTAAAAATGATAAGAATGCCCAAATTGAAAATGAAGAAATTCCCTAACTTACTCTAGCCATGCAAGGATACAAGTGATGAAATCTCTCAACTAGAAATGCCTACAAAAAATACAAAAAATGGGATCTAGATGTAAGAGTAGTTAGAGTAACAGAGCAAGTGCAGAACCAAGTAATCCTTTTAAAGATAAGGTTTTCATTGACAATGATTATGACCCTGCTGATGATTGCGATGTATATAAAACTTTCTTAGAAAGATAACGAGAGTGGAAAATTTCAAATGTATTTATGTATCAAAGTGATAATGGCATGGATGGGAGTAGGACCACTATGGATGGTGATAAGGAATTTGAATATGACTAAGGAGAATTCATTTCTCCTTCAAGTTTAGAAGAAAGTGACAACAGCAAGAAGAGGGAGCATCTTATTAGATTTAACTCTCAAATAGATATGGAGGATCCCTAATTTAAATTAGGCATGCCTTTTAGTGACAAAGAAGAGCTCAGAACTACATGTGGGTACCATGGAGTGAAGCATGATAAGAGGGTAAAGTTAAAGAAAAATTTATAAAAGAATATGCAAATCTATATACAAGGGAGTCAACTACATCTAGATGGTTTCTACTGCATATCATCCAAAAGATAAGGGATGGCAAATAAAGAGTTTGAATAATACTTATAAATGTAGAACAACATTCAACCATGGTTGTGGCCATTCAAAATTTCTAGGTCATAAATATAAGGAATACATCCTAATTATGTCACATATAAAGATTGGGCCAACTCGAATTTGAATATCAACATATCAAGGAGCAAGGCTTTTATGACTAGAAAGAGGTCTACAAAATTGATTGAAAGGGACTATGAAAAGTAATATATCCGGCTATACAGCTACTGTAATGCATTAATTAGGGTAAACCCTGATTCAAATGTCTTTATAAGAACAACTAAAAATGATGATGGGGATAAGGTGTTTCAAAGAATATATGTGTGCTTGGAAGCTTGCAAGAAAGGTTTCATGGTAGCATGTAGACCTCTTATTATAATAGATAGTTGCCACTTGAGAGGTCCCGTAAAGGTACTCTATTGACTACAATAGAATTTGATCCTAATGATCAAATATTTCTTGTTGCCTATGCTATTGTTGAGATTAAAAACAAGGTAACCTGGAAATGTTTTCTCAAAGAATTAAAGGAGGATTTACATATAAAAAATCTACATATTGGACTTCTATAACTAATAAACAGAAGATATGAATACAACTTTGTTTTCACATGCAACATATTATTTATATTTAAATATTAAATATTAGCTTGTGAGATGTATTGACAAGTTTGATATCATTGTAAGGCTTAACAAATGCAATGGGAGACTTGCTACCTTGGTGGAACATTGGCTATGTATATGGCACATGTACAGCAACTTTAAGAAATTACATTTTGGTCTTGCTCTTAAAAATGAACTATGGACTGCAACTTGGGCATTATAGTGAAACAAGTCTATCTCTTAAATGGAAGCTTTAAAAGAAATGGATGAAAATGCATTTAAGTGGCTATAAATGTACACATTTCCCAAACACTAGAATAGAGCATATTTCAATATAAAGACTAAATGTGATTTGTTGGTGAACAACACTTGTGAGTGTTTTAACAGAGTGATATTGGATGCACAAGAAAAGCCAATTTTAAGTTTTATAGGGCATTCATTTTTATTTGATGGTTATATTCCAGAAGAAAAGGGAGTTTATCTCAAAAATGCATGCAAGTTTAGTTTTGAAAATCTAGAAGAAGTTGAAAAAATTAAAAAAATTAAAAAAATTAAGGGCAAATATTACCAACCATGCAAAATAGCTAATTAATGAAATTAGATACATGTATAAAGATCAGTTTATAATTGACAGGCGTAGAAGAACTTGCAGTTGTAAAAGATGGGAACTATTTGGAATTCCTTATTCAAAAACAGTGAGTGCCACTAGTAGATTAGGAGAGGCACTAGAGGATTTTGTCCATAGATACTACTCTAAAAACACTTATTGAAGGGCTTATAAAAATCTTATTTACCAAATGATTAATATAATATCTTTAAATATATTTCTATTATACAAATTTGTCTATAATATGGAGAAAGTGATTTTAAAAACATTTCACAATTATAGAAAATGCTAAAATTTGAAAAGAATCTTTTGGCATTATTGTAGTGTTGTATCATCACTAGAGCAATTTTGGAGTAAGCATGGTACCCATTACAGGAGTTATTGCAACAATTACTACTTTCAAAATAATATTTTTTTATATGTTACATACTAAAATATATGTAAAACATTATACAACTAAACTTTGAAATCATATTCATATAGATAGAAAAGAAAAAAAAATTGTACTTTTATCAAGTTAATTGTTATTCTTTGAATTAGAGCTTTTATTTATAATATCCACCCTTTGAGGAAAATATATATGTGTGTGTGTGTGTTTGTGTGTGTGTGTGTGTGTGTATCTATATATAAGTGATGAGAGTGTGACGACTCTATTGTATTCTAACATCAGTGAAAGAAAAGTTTATCAAAAGGGAGCAAACTTAAAGTTTCTTTAGCAGTTTACATGGTTTTGATCTTACTAATTGAATGGATTATAAGATTAGTGGATTTAATAAAAAGTCTAATGATAGCTTCTTCTTCTTTTTAAACAACCATAAGTGAACAAGTTACATCAAGTAGTAATCACTCAGGCATTGATTGACCTTGCAAGGAATTTATACCTATTAATCAAAAAATTTTGTACTGAAGTTGATCAATGATGATGGCCATTATTTTTGTTAACCACAAGTAAGCGAGATAATTGTGCAAACATAGATCAATCTTATGGGGAATTGACACCAATTAATTAAAAAAACAAACTTTAGTGCTAAAATTGATTAATCTGACTTCGTAACTGAGCCAATGTGTTGTACTTTTGTCCTTTGCTCTAAAAGATTATGCCGATCTATAATTTAGGGAGTTTTCCCCTTGTACACTCCAAAAACCAAGTTAGTGCTACCAAAAATCTATTTAATCTGTGTGTGGGTGTATGCAAGTAAAATATTGTTGCACATCCAATTTCTTTTGAATATACATATGTATATATTCATCTATTTTTGTTTAAATCTTAAAATCTAACTATTATCATCCTTGTGAGTATTAGTAAGATAAGATAGTTGTCCTTATCTTATCACCATTATTACATATCTATACTCTAAAAGGGAGATTTTAGTAGTGACCTATTGTCGGTAGGTTTCTTCTAAGTTGCAATTATACGTTGGTAAAAGTGTAATTTGTTGAAATTTTGATGCTATTTTTGTATACTTTTAGTATATTTATTTATTTTAAAAGTTTTTATTATTTTATTTTCTTTATTATCAATTTAAATTTTACTTTCAAGTATAATTAGTTGTAATATAAAATTAATCAAAATTTTTATTGTACATGTTTTTATTACCATATAAATTTTGTAACTCGCATACACTTATATATTTTATATATATATATATATATATATGTTCTTAAATATTTTATTCTAATATTAAAAAAATTTAGTTAGTAGTATATATCAAAAAATTATAGAAATAAATGTTTAAAATAATTTAACTTGATCCCCATTTATTATTTTAAATACTTTGACTAAAAAATATCAATACTAATTCAAAAAATTATTAAAATTATTATAATGTATAATTATTTAAATAAATTATGAAAACTATGATTACAAATAATTGGCATATTTATCTACAAGAAAAAATTTGTACTCTACATTTACATATCTTTATTTAAATATTTTATAACTATGACCTTCAATTATTTCTGGTTATTAAATTAATTAAATATACTTTTATATAAATTAATTTACTTTGTAATAATAAATAAATAGTTATATATATTTAAAGTTGTAATATATTTTAATTTCAATATGTTAGTATTAATTAAATAATTAATTGAATTAACTTTATATCTACTATTTAAAGTTACACATACTAAACAAATTTTGTATGTTCTTAATAGAATATTTTTTAAAAAATAGAAAAACATATTACATGATACTTTAAATAACAATATAATTATATAAATTAGTATTAAATTAACTAAAAAATAACTTATAGTTATAAATACAATAAAATAAATTAAAAATATAAATTATATATTTTAAAAACCAAACAAATTTTTTCTTAAAAAATTAATATTTACTAAAATTTAAAATATCAATGAACACACCCCACGCCTTGCGTGGGGCTAAAAAACTAGCACTTATGATATATCAATAAGTCCCCAAATTTCTAACCATTATTATACCCTTAACTTGAGCATTGATAAAATGATGATGGTCAAATTTCTTGATAGTTGTCCCATCATTGGTTTTTTTTTTTTTAAATCAACGTAGAATTTCATACTAAACTATCCTCTCTTTTCAATACCATTTTTTCTATTTTTTTGTGCATCTTTTTAATCTTTCACCTTCCATCAGTTAAAAAGAGAGAGAGAGACACTGCTCTTCTAAAATCTTTTTATTCTTAATCCTTTTACCTTATGTTTATAAACTCCAATATTAATGGCTAGAAATCTTTCAAAAGATTTATCAAATCAAGGCATTTTACCTATATATGAATATTAATTACAAGGTTCATTCTCTTAGTACTAGTTCTAAAACTTTATTTGAGCATGGTCCCTTGGCAACACAAACTTCAGCCACCATTGTGCATTTAGATAGTACTAATTGATATGGGAGGTCATGCCTCGCGTTGATGTGGCAGATTTCGTGATGACATGGCGAACACATAAAACTTGCTACTACATTGACCCACCAATCATAGACTCACAGGTGTAATACTCAAGTGGTGCAGAGGCTAACGTGTAAAGTTTGTTACCACACTAGCTAACCAACCACAAGCTTCATGGGAAATGTATGTGTCAACTTACGTGCCTTGCTGAACAAAGACTAACATATAAGCTAGTAAGTTTGTATCATTGACAATGCAGGCCAATGACAAGTGTGCGGTGTACGACTGCGACCTTGATTAGAAGGCTAATAATGAATGTATTGGACAATGGAATCGAGAGTAGATAAATATCTACAACATAGATATAGTTGAGGACTTTTCCCAACCCTTCTGAGATATTATTATCCTCCTCGGAAAGACTAACTTGACAATCAGATTGGTTTTCCAAGATCTCTACCCATACCCATTATGACCCATCCTGTATTGCAGATCATCCAGTTGACTCCAATCTGGTAGTTTGGCCTTCAGACTCATCACTAATCTAGTAGAATTACCAAAAGTCTAGAGCTTAATTTGATCCCAATGTTTCTTGGCAATGGAAAATCATCATGTTTATTAAAAAGCCTTTGGCATCCTCTCAATATTAGCAACATCGAGTATTGGCTTAATGAAGATGACTTCAAAAAAATTATAATGATGCTTTATATCCTAGATAAGGTGAAACATTTTTACAAGAAATCAAAAAGAGGTATGACCAAGTAAATAATAACCCATTAGTGTTTTATTATGATTAGTTTTTTAGCTCCATTTAGATTCTCCTTCCCTAATTTAGTCTTTAGGATTAGAGTACAAAACTTCCACGGCCACCAAACTATTTAAATTGTATATTTTTAGCCATTCAAGATACTCTTCTTCAATTCATGAATGGGAAGAAAAAAAATCTTTGTAATGCCATTACATTAGGGATTACTCCTATTATGTGTCTTGATTGTTCCAAATCATTCAATTCTCTTATTTCTTTTAATTAAATTTTATTTATTTAACTTACTTTTATTGTTTAGACTCTTTAACTTATCACTAAGATTTAAATTAAAGTTATGAATAGTTTTTTTCCCTATCACTTCTTTTTCAATAATGTATAGTCTAAAACTAATTGTGTATAGTTGAAAAACACATTGTCAATCAATATATTATTATAATTCCACCCTACAAGTAATGTACGATAAAAATAAAAATTGAAAAAAAAAGAAGTAATTTTTGGTTGTTGAAACCCTAGCCTTGGAAAAGAACAAAGAAGAGGATTGGTGCTATTTCTTGGAGATCAAACAAAGTCTATTAATCTCTTTCCAAACTTTGAATCTATGAAAATTATCCTATGGCTAAATAGCTAAATTGATCAAACATAGATTTTTCTCATTTCTTTCTTTGGAATTGTATGGCAAATACCGTAAAAATATATATAATATTTCTACTTTTGAATGTTAGATTTATGTTAATAAATGGATTATTTACTTGTTTATTGAATGATATATCCCTGAAATTCTTATCAAGGAATTGATGTGAATTTGAATTGAATATCTATTGAATTAGATACTTAGTAAATGACAGACTTTTTCACATCTTTTTTTTTTAACTATAATGTCAGGTATTGTATTGTTTCTGAAAGATGTACAATATCAGCCAACTGGCTAATTGCTCTCCTTGGTTTCAGTTTGTAATCGTGCAGGAAAATTTGGCAACCATTCTAAGTTAGCAACATTTCCTAAAGCTAGATAGGCTAATATTTGAGAACCTACATTTAGCTTTTTGGGAACATATACAAAATATATACTGTCAAAAAGGTACACAAAAGGTTGATATTTTCGGTTATAGAAGAAATACTAACTTCAAAACTCTTTTTTTGACTTAGTTTTATTGCTATCTCATTCACATCAACTAATATTTTGATATGTCTCCAGCCTTGTCTGTAAGCTTCCAACTGAGCATATCTAATTGCTTAACGAGTCACAGCTATTGAACTCAATTGAGAGTTCCTAGCTACTGCCCAAGTTTTAGTTAACTGTCCCTACTCATCATAGGCAATTCCTCCAAAGCTTGCATCCCTCTCTTTTCTGCTATAAGTACTAATGTGCACAATATTATATATCCTGCCCTATTTCTCCTCTTATACTCTTTTGCAGAAACTTGATGAGTAATCCTTTTTACTTCATTACTAGGGTACTCAGGTATAGTAGCTCACTCGAATTCCTACCACTCTTGTATAGCCATGTCCATGGTTTCCTTCTTTGACCATTTTACTCCCTTGAAGATCCACAAATTTCTAGTTTTCTAGAGCATTCAAAAAATGTACACAATTAACTGCATTATGCCCAATGTCACTTGATCATTCCCAACTTTGCAAATTTTCTTCCACCATATCTGGAAGCAATCTGTTTCTTGCTGTAGACCATCTCATTTAACTGGTGCTATCTTCCACACTATTGTTGCCCTCTCACACTTGAAGAATAGATGCTCTAGAGTTTCTTCCTTTTCACCACACAAATTACATATTGGATCGATTGGGACTCATTTTCTTCTAAACTCCATCTTTGTGGGTATAATTCCATGACAGCATCTCCATAGAAAGTATTCAACTTTCCTTTGTATATTCATCTTCCAAGATCATCTCCACATCTGCTTGTGCACTATTATATCATTGCTTCCCTCTGCTTGTTGTCTCTCTTCCCATTTTCACTCTAGTATCTTTCTATATGCTAACTAGACTATAAAAGATCCTTGCTTGTCAAAATGCCGAATGAGTCTGTCTCTAGTCCCTGTCAGGCTTATTGGGATCATTAGAATTGTTTCTACGTCTTGGGGTTCAAAGACTCTTCTAACTAGATCTTAATTCCACTCCTTTCCTTCCACTCTAATTAATTCACTGCACCACTTGATTTGCATATCATCATGTTCTCTGGGAGTGGGCTTAAACTTTGGCCTATTATGTAGCTAGGGGATTTTCCAAACTCAGATTGTTTTTTCATCACCGACCTGATATATAATCCCCAAATCCAGCACATATATAGATCTCATCCAACCCTTCCACAACCATGATGTATTTCTTTTATTTCTGCATTCAACAATTCCTCTTGGCAGAAGTATTTGGGTTTCATGATCTTGCTCATTAAGAGGTTAGGTTTGGTGATCAATCTACATAGCTGTTTAGTTAATAAAGCATCATTAAAAGCCTGAATGCCCTGGAATCCTAGCCCTCCTCTTTTCTTTGGTTTAGTCATATTTTCTCATACTTTCTAGTGTATTTTCCTACCCTTATTCTCATTGAGTCCCCTCTAGAAATTTGTTGTTTCTCTTATAGCTTTACAAGTCCTTGCTGGCAGTTTGAACCATGACATCACATAAACAGGAAGAGCATTAATGATAGCTTTGATTAGTACCTCTCTGCCAGCTGAGTTGAGAAGCCTAGCATTCCAATTCCCAATCCTCCTCTTGACTATTTCCAGTACATACTCAGAAACCTCCTTCTTTGATTTTCCCATGAACAATGGAAGTCCTAGATATCTTGCACTCTTTTGTTCAATGATCCTCTCCAAAATTTGATTAATTCCAGCTTTTGAATTTTCTGGAGTGTTCCTACTAAAGAGGACTAAAGATTTCTCCAAATTCACAATCTACCCTGAAGCTCTGCTACAGTTCTCAAATTAAAACTTTTATTTGTCTAGCCTATTCAGTAGTGGCTTCACAAAATAAGAGGGAATTATCTGCAAACAGTAGGTAAGTGATTAAAGGCCAATCCTTACATATCCTCATACCCCTACAGGTTCCTATTAGGACTGCTTGCCTAATCATGCATAAAAAGGCTTCTGATATGACAAGGAAAAGATAAGGTGATATAGGGTCCCCATGTCTAATCTCTCTTGAAGAAATGACAAAACCACAAGATTCTCCATTTAAGTTAAAAGAAAATAAGGAGGAATTGATGCATTTCAACACCCAATCAGTAAATTTTGTTGCAAATCTCATTTTCTTTAAGACTTGAATCAGAAAAGTCCACTCAACACTATCATAGGCTTTTGCCATGTCTAGTTTTAAGGCCATATATCCCTTCTTTAATCCTCTAATGATGTTTATATAGTGAATACACTCATGAGCAATCACTACATTATCTAGGATTTGTCACCTTGGAATAAAAGCTGACTGACTTTCATTAATGCACTTATGGAGGCAAATTTTCATCCTTTTAGCCAAAATCTTTTGAATTATTTTATACACAACATTACATAAGTTAATAGGCCTATAGTGAGAGACCTTAATAGGGTTTTTGGTATTTGGGATTATTGTGATCAGTGTCTAATTCAAGTTCTTATGAATTTTCTTATGTGCAAAGAAATCCTTGACTACCATACAAATATCTCTTTGAATAAAATTCTAGTAATGTTGAAAAAATAAAAGGGTCATACCATCAAGGCCAAGTGCTTTGTTGGGATTCATATAAAAAAGAGCTGTTTTTATCTCTGAATCCTTCACTGGTCTGGTCAACCTCTGATTCATTGCAGTTGTAATGGATTGAGGAATTCCTTGTGAGCTGAGATGCCAATCATAGGAGGAAGAAATTGTAAACAATTTTTTGTAGAATTCTGTGATTTCCTCCTTAACTTCCTCTTTATTCTCACAAAACCCTCCATCATAATTGACCAACCTCTCAATGTTCAACCTTCTCTGGACAGTACAGACATGGAAAAACTTAGTGTTTCTATCTATCTCTTTTAGCCACTAGATTCTTGATTTTTGACTCCAAAACAGCTCCTCCTGTTTATATGCTTCATGGAGTTTTCCTTTCAATGCTGTCCATTCTTGCCAGTTTCTGGACCCTCTTTCATTGCTCAAGCTCTCCATCCTCATCTTTATCTCTTTTATCTCCCTAGTTGAGTTTGTTGAAAGTCCTTACTCCACTTCAATAGTTCTATCATACATTGTCTAATTTTGGCACATATTTGATACATTGGAGTTCCATACTGTTCAATTGTCCAAGCTTTTTGGACTGCCTCATTCACTCCAATCTTTTTGAGCCATCTTCTGTCAAATTGAAGATCCAATTCTAAATAATGGGGGCATACCCGATTCACCCTGGAGGAGGGATTAATATGCTTGTAAAAAGTAACCCTTAATCTACAAATTTCCTTCATCCTCCTAATTGGACACAATTGTGCTCAAAATGTCAACAAATTTGTATAAAATCTAGCCTCAATTTGCCCCTAGATGAGATTAATTTTGGGATAACCATAATGAGTCTAAAGGTTCCATTTTATAGTACTAGAAAATGTATCTATCTTGACCTTCGATGTGGCACTATTTAACAAAATCACATAAAATGGGCTACAAAGGTATGGTGTAGCACCCAAAGTCCGTAAAAACATTGCAGTGTGGCACTTTTTTTTGTGGAAGTTTGACTCCCCGTCAACTTTGGCTCTTGAAATTAATTTAGGTTTGTCTCTAAATGAAAGTTTAACTTTCCAAAAGTTTATTTAATTAAATTTAGATTTTCAAAACTCTTGATAGGCTACATAATCAAAGCCTATTTGAACAAGCATCTATATATCTGACATTTTAAAACTAATTTGACCTCAAAAGAAGTTGAGCTAGACAAAGTATTCAAAATGTTAATTGTACCCACATTAGTTAAATTTTCATAAATTCTAAAATCTCCTCAATAAGATACACAAGAAGGGAGCTATGCTTAAAGAACTAAGCAAAAGTCAATTTATCAAAATTGTCATTCTTCATATTTTTCTACATCAATGAGATATATTGAGCTCCAATTTTGTTTCATTTACATATAACTGAAATGAACAAATCTGCTCTAAAAACTATTATAATTCATATTTTAAAGTACAATAAACTTGATCAAATCTCCTAACTATAGATGGATAATAACCTAGAATTTCTTGCTAAATAGGCACATACAAGGTGGCCATATGAGAAACATAAATCTAATAACTTTCTTGCCATGGATGCTCATGAATGATGTATTTGTAGCATAGGGATGCCTAATTGACATTAAAGAAGATTTCTTGATAAACTAGAATGCAGACCAATATTTCGAGTTAATGAATTTATCATCCAAAATTAGAAGCATTGCTTGATAAGAGAAACTTGTAGTATAGGATTTGTTTATATTTAATTAAATCACATTTTTGTTCTTTACATTTGACTCAAAATTCTTTTTTATCCTCAATATTTAAAATGAATCTTTTTAATTCATCACAACAATAAAAACTCCAATTTAAATCCAATAACTGACAATAACTCATTTCCCTATTAAATGACCTAGGCAAGGCGCACACTTATACATACAGAAGGCTACTTTCGAAAGCACAATTTTTTTAACGGCTTAATCCCCAATTTTAATAATAAACCCCAATTTCATCTTAACCACAATCCAACTGAAAGAATCTTTCAACCCTAATCATCCAACTATCCAAAAACAATGTTCGAAAAGAAGCCAGGATCAGAAAAAAAAAAATTTGCTTGTAAAACATGCCACTGATCCAAAACAACTGCACCCTTCTTAGTCGTCGTAATTTTTTTCTCCTCCTTGCTTTCTTCTTCATCTGCTACCCATCATCCATCATAATATGGACAAAGCTATGGCCGTTAAAATATCTTATAAAAGCGCCAGAGGTATTAACAATTAAGAATCAAGTAATCAAAATAACAAACCTTTGTCAAGACTAAGGCTGGTCATGGTTCGGTTTTTCGGTTCATTCGGTTTGACATTTTAGAACCCCCTACCTGAAAACCGAACCTAAAACCGAATCAACCGAACCGAATTTCTTACTCGGTTTTTGATTTGGTTCGGTTTGAACCGAATAAAACCGAATAAGAAATTCGGTTTCTTATTTGGTTTATTCGGTTTCCTTATTCGATTCGGTTTTCTTATTCGATTTAGTTTTCTTATTCAATTCGGTTTTCTTAACATTTTAACAACTTTGTAAACTTATTCATTATTTTATTTTTCTTTATTTGTAATTTGATATTTCATATTTGTTTAACTTTTAAATAAATTGATAAATTAAAATTATAGTATAAACTATAAATTGTTTAGTATATAGTATATAACTATAGTTATATACTATATTAATATTACTATATATTGTCCATTATCATTAATATCTATACATGATAAATTCTATAATAACAATAAATTAATTATACAAAAATATATATACATAACTACAAAGTCTACAATGGTTTTATAAACTATAAACCATAACTATAAAATAACATATATTTATATTTATACATATATATAATATATTTATAAATTATAAAATTCGGTTTATTCAATTTTTTATTCGATTCGGTTTTCTTATTCGATTCGGTTCTTTATTCGATTCGATTTCGTTATTCGATTCGGTTCGGTTTATTCGATACGGTTCGGTTTTCAGAATCCCAAACCATAAACTAAACCGAAAACCAAATAAGCAATTCAGATCGGTTGAAACCGAACCAAATAAACCGAATTCATTTTCAGTTTGATTTATTTAGTTTTTTTATTCGATTTTTTCGGCCGATTTATTCAGTTTAACCAAACCATGACCACCTCTAGTCAAGACTGCCATCGTCGGAGTTGCTCTTGCCAGCATCACTGGAGAGCCTTTCAAGGAGTTCTTTCTTAGACCCAGAGGCTGAAACCCCCAGAAGACTAGCCTGCTCGCAATGTTGTTTAACATTCATTTCTTTTCAATTCTTCGGTGTGGCTTTGATTTTCTGAGACCCACTATTAGAATCCCCATTATTAACACAGTCTCCGTCTTTTCCGACCATTTTAACACAGTCTGCATCCCTCGCCTTCTTACTCTTCTCCTCCTCTTCCACAGCCGCCTCAAGCCGCAGAACCTGCATAGTATAAACTGCCCATAGGGTCAAGAATTTAATATTGGAGAAGGAAAATAGAAGGATGAGTAAAGCGGGAAGTTCAATGCTACGGACAAGTGTGGGCTTAGTTCCAGAAGTACCCATGGGATAAGACTTAAAATTCCCCAATGCCAGTTTGACGATAACCTCACCATCTCTAGGTGGAACTTAACCGGAAACATCACATGCAATTTGCAGCTAGAATTATTGCCAAGGTGGGGACGATTTGGTAGAATAAACCGAATCAGTACCAATCAAATTAATGGAAGCAATTTACGAAAGACGAAGACGTAGGGCAACAATCACAATATCTTTTCAAAATCATATATTTGTTAGCAAAACCGAGTATAGGCCCCGTTTGAATAGCTCAGACCTGAGTTCATCCACTTGCTCTTCCGAGTTAGACAATTAATAATGAGATGATGAAACTTCAAATTATTTCCAAATAATGAAAGCATAGGAAATTTTTGCTTCTGTAGCAATAAACAAGTTTTTGGGGATAATTTAAATTTTGCAACGCATCTACCACTTTAAGCATTTCACTAGCGATCATAAGGATATTGATCTAGGCACTAATAAGATTTTTCCTTGTCTGGAATCAAATGGAGAGGACTTGAAGGTGAAACATTTGCATCACCAGGGACCTTTGCAGCCAAATCAGTTTATTTCTTTCCCTTGCTGTCAGTTATAATGCAGGCATCAGGAGCTTTCCTCTTCAAAGAAGTTCCATTAGGTCCTTCAGTTTCAGCATTTAACTGTGCCATCTCTGAACTGTTAGCTTCAGTTTCAGCTCCATTACTGCCAGAATCCTCGAGCTCTTTCTCATCCGCCTCAATCTTAGTTTGCAGTTTCTCTATGGCAGTCATGAGTTCCCTATTAACCTAAACAAACGCAAAAAGAGTCCACCAGACAACTAAGTTGTGGGAAGGAAATGGAAATGTGTGGTAAAAAGCATAACAACTCCGACATATAAATGTCTCATTTGATTTATAGTCAATCCACCACATGCTGTATGTAATATCTGAATAATAGTACTGTAAAAAAACCAAAGAAGAATGCAGCTCTTAGATAATTTGTAAAAAAGGTACTTGCTCTGCCAACCTGAATATTCTGGAGAAATTCAGATATATCGGTTGGACATACGGGGCACTTCATGATATTCTTCTGTGAGCGTAGTTGGCGTCCACTTTGACATTTCCTCTCTCTCATGAATGCTTGACCAGAGAATGTATCTTGAAGACAAGATTTACAGAAGTTATGAGCACAAGGTGTGGTGACAGGGAGATTCAACACATTTTGGCACAGTAGGCAGCTGAATCCTGCAGGAAGTATTTTTTGTGCGAATCAGTAAATATGTTCTCAGCCATGAAAGAGTGCAGATAAGTTGTTCAAAGAAACAACCACAACATAGACTGCAAAGCATTGACTTGTTTAAAGAAACAGTTGCTGCATAATTATGTGACAAGGCACAGAACCAGCAAAAACAGCACAAAACAATGATTTTTTTTCTTTTTCTGATAAAGATAGTGAAAAAAACAAACCTTTGAGAAGTTCTACTCTCATAGAAGCATTTTGTGCCCTCCTTACTGCTTTCCGTGCCCTCTCTATGACTTCAGGATTAACTTCGCTAACTTTTTCTTTGCTAGAAGGTGGTGGCTTTTTCCACACCCAACAACTCTTTTCTTCCTGCTATCAACATTTGTGTAAATAGGCATTCTTCCGCCAGAATGAGCAAATTTATACTAGTAATTTGGAGGGAATTTGGAAAATTAAATGAAAGGGAAGCAACTGAGAATAAATACACTGATTAAACAAAAAATCTGAAATGGAGCCCCGATTAATGAGCTGGCTTTTCTAGAGATATTGCATATGTCATCACACTTTGACAGCTCTCAGCGCATAATATACATGGATTACAGCAATGATTCACAAATTACCAATTGAAAATTCAAGTTCAGAGCTGAAGGGAGTAAGGTTTAAAATCCACAGATTGTATCTCAAGGGCTTGTCCTCGTTTGATTAAATAAGGAGGTTTTAACTTTTATTCAGCTGTTAGTTGTGATATTTACCCTTTGCTTGTTCTACCTCTGATTTTAGATTATTTGCATCAAAAGATAAAATCAAAGATTGTTACTAATAACACGGCATAGTATTCAAAGCAACTTTTCCTATTTTAAGGTTCTAAGTCTGAAATTTCAATAGTTTAATAACATTTCAAGACAAGCTTTGAAAGAGCTTTATAAAAGCTACTGCAACCAGAGGTGCCCCAGGTCTCAAAGGGCAAACACTAAACTCAAAAGGAAAGGCATGCAACATGGAGACAGAACCACACTCACATCATAGTCCCATGATGGACTTTCTGTTCGCTCAAATATATCAATTGCTTGCTGTAGCTCAGGAACAACTGGAAGAGGTCTGGGGCGATCTCCATCCTCATCACTAGAGCACAGGAGGGGGTTAAGGAATAATGACTTGTGTTAATGCAAAAATTAGAAGCACACGTGTCGAAGTTCAAACCTTGTCCATGGTGCAGGTTCATTGTCACATCGCACAAACAAGTATCTACAGACTTTAAAACTCTGGTCCACAAAAATTACTCATTTAAACTTGATGATGGGCAAACAAACAAACTGTTCAGAAAATTTAAATAAACTATCACACAACTTAACCTGCATCCCAACTTTTATCCAGCATTTCTCTATCCTGTAGATCCCGTCGTATCGCAAATCTCTCTCTGGGGCATAGGATGAACGTTTCTCTTTGTGTGATCTGTCCATCAAAGTTAAGAAGCAAAGCAACCACATTAATAGGTGATGACATGACTAATGACAACCGTAAGTGATGATAAGTCCATTAGGCTTGTAATTCAAACATATCAAGGTAGCCATGTAACTCAAACACCAGAATACAGGAATTACGTATAAATAAAGAATTTACCATATTCACATAATAACTTAGGGATTGACAACACTCGGATTCAGAACTCAGGGCAACTTTGATTACTCACATCATTGAGAAACCATGTGCACTAGCAGAATCGCATAACTAGATGATAACACTTCAAGGATATTAAACATCCACTTAACCTACATGCATTCGGAACTAAAATTGCTGGCACAATTAGGAACACGATATCTTTGTTGCACAGACTGGATCTGTGACCATTGCTGGTGATTTTTATTTCACTTGAGAACTTTCCAGAATTAGATGATATCAGTAAAATAAGCCTTGTCTTTATACTATATCAAATAATATTTTAGAAAACATCAAAACTCCATTAGAGCAGATAATCGTAACAGTAAAGCTTCATCATTGGTGTAGATATCAGAAAGATAAAAGTTTAATATTAAGATAGGCATTACACTTCAATGAGAGGCATAATCATATAAAGTGCTAACATTAAAAAACACTTGTTCACACTCATACCTTGTCAAACTAAAAAGAAAGTACCATCATGGTAAAAGCCCTTAAATTTTAAGTTTTAATAGTCAGTGATGAAACAGTTCATTGAATGCAATCATTAACATCGTGTGCCAAAATGGTAAAGCAATAATTTGGTGCAATGTATAAAGACTTCCCAAAATTGCCTAAAGAAAGAACCAAGATGCACAATCTGCATTAGACATTTCCCATGCTGAGTCTCCAGATATGATAGTTAATGAACATTGTAGTATGAGGATGACACTAAATTGATGAAAAAAAATACATCAAGGTTGTGACAAATGGAACTGTCTAAACTTCAGAACAAAGTGGTGAAAAAATGCATATAACGGAATAAACAATTGCACAATGTTAGCTTTAGTTCTTACCTGACCACACGAACTGGATAACCTTTCTTGCAGCTGACACGCAAAGCCTCATTAAAGTTCTTGAACTCCTGATCAAATGATTGATCTTTGTTTGTTCGCTTGTTTCCACTTAGATCTCTCCCGCCGCTGCCATAATGACATGTAAAGGTGTGTCAGTACACGCGCAAATATGAGAAAGCATCCACACACTGTTCGTAAGGAACACAACATGCAAATCCAAGATGTGGAATTATGATAAATATCTCGAGTACATTGAATTTGAGGTACAAAGGAACCCTAATAATATGAACCAGATACAGCTGATCAATTCTCAGCTTAACCCTAACCTTCCTGTATAGAGAAACCATTCTCCATGATCTTCATCATCCACATAACCTCCTGAAAGCACTACTGACTGAGCACCAAAATTTGCCTGTCCAGAAATTCCACAAACAAGTGGACGGTGTACTCCCCACTGCCTGCATTTATACCTATTCGCAAAGCACTGTCCAACCATGATACCCAAGTTCATCACTGGATCATTCTCAGCTGATATAGATCCAAAATGATCTGAAGGAACAGTGACGAAAATCCTGCCACTTTTTGCATTGGCAATTCCACCCCTCTTAGCTCGTTCCGTGATGTATGGCTCATCAGGCAGATCTTCATCTTTCAAAGAATGATAGACCTTCTGTGGCTGTACAGTAGCACATGTTCTCAACATTCTGGCACGTCGGATAGTAACTACTAGGGCAGAGTTGATACGAGGCTGGCTTGCCATTTGAGGAGGAATATTGGAACGGCATTTTGCACAAGTACGCTTCCCTTGGCCAATCCACCTCTGGAAGCATTTGAGGCAGAAGTTGTGACCACATGGTGTCTGGAACATCACAATAAATTGTTTAATTTAAACAGTTTGTGGAATACTGTGACCTAATCAATCAAAACTTCGGGAACAGAAAACTAGCTTCAACAGTGACCAATACTCGAGAACTTCAAGAAACTTCTAGAATGACATTCACATTTTCCAGTTTATCATGATTATGTTCCTCTAAAATTTGTTTCCACTTCATTAATGTAAAGATATGAAGGGAACATTTGCACTAAAACTACCAAAAATCGGCAGGTAGCTAATACGATAATCCAAGGCTGCAAGCATGCAGCAAATATGTTAGAATGGCTTTTATTATTCAATTCACTTGAACTTCAAATGCATGATTGTGATGCGCATACTTAATTGCCAATTTACAATCATTATCAGAAAAGGCAGAATTTATTCTAGAGAACCTCAAACCCCATTTGATATTAGCGAGCTTTCTTCCTAGATCCAAAATGGAAAGATATTTAAGGTCTCCAAAATGGGTGCAATAAATTCCATCGCATGATTGAGCAACAAGAGTCATCTAACTTGCAGTAGAATGGACTTGAGCAACCGCTTGAGAAGGCGTCACCAAAACCTATAAATCATAACTTAACATTCTACATGGAACTACGCATTAACCTAAGCATGGTAACCAAGTAACTAGCTCATTAAAGTCAAATCAAATTTATGCAAGAATCAATTATGCATAATTCAGGCATCAAGCAGCATTTTATGGATGCATAACCAACCATTAAATCTAACCAAAGAAATGGAACCATTGCCTATGGTGTGTAAGCATGTGATCTTGATTTAAGCCAACCAAAATACAGAATTCTCAAGAAACAAGTAGAGAAAGTGAAGGTCTTCCAAAACAGCGAAACAAACTAAAAAGCAAATTTTCCCCTTAAAAGCTTACCACATCATTGAATCCAAGTTCCAAAAGTACGTATGGATGATAATGGTATATAAACAAGTTTATCAATTAAAATAAATTTCAAGACACGCCCTTGATTTTAAAACCTCTAATATACATAATCAACATTTCCACATAACCTCAACTGACGATTCCTAAGCATTCCACGCATACACATGTATAGCAAATTTTTTTGTTTTGAAAAACAAGAAGTAAAAAAAAAAATGGAAATAAAGAGCAATATCTATACCGTAACAGGCCTCTCGGGCAACTGCATACAAAAGGAGCACTTGAAGCTCTCGCTAAGAAGAGCCAAAGCCTCATTGATTTCCTCTTTGCCCTTCTTCCCCGGTTCCTTTTCACCCCTGTTACTTTCTCCACCAACAAGCACCTGTTTCCTCCTCGCCTTCTCGCTCTCTGACAGTGAATCATCCTCGTCGATAACCTTAATTTTGACAAGCAGTTCATCATCGGATGATGGAGCCCGAGCTCCGGTGAGGCCTTCGCCAGAGCAGTCAGGACACACATATCTCACAACTTCTCCAACAGTTTCAGGATAGTCTTTGAGGCAATCCAAGTGCCAAGAAGAGCCGCACGTTGTGCAGCAGATGGTTCGTTGGAGAAGTGGAGTTTTCTTGCAAGACATACATACGCCATCGGCGTCCACCGGAAGGAGTTGCCCTTGTGTAACATTGCTGCTTCCGGTCGCATCAGCCATTCAAAAAAACATATAGAGAAAGAGAGAAGGACCAAGTGAAAATGCAGGGGGAAATGCCAAGGAAGAAATTGAGTCAGTGAGGGAGGTTGTGAGGGCGGGCATTTGAATTTGAGTTGGACGGCGACTTTTTGAATTAAGGCGAGTACTTAATGAGCATATGCTGGGGATGTATCAGATAAGACTGCACAGCCTTAACGTACAGCCTTTAAATATATACTTATTTAATGAATTACTAAGGGTATTTTTGCAGCGTGATGTATTTGAAAAAAGTTGTATTGATTTGTGTGAAAATTTTGATGAGTTTTTTTTATAAAAAAAAATGAGAGAAATTTTTTTTTGAAATTATGTGAGAGGAATTTGAGTGTAAAAGTTTAAATTTTAAATTTTGAAATAAAAATGTTTTTAGATTATGATTTTTTATTTGAAAAAAGGAGTTACTTTTTCTATTTACAAATAATTCATTTGGACAAGGCATTTTTATTTGCAAATGAAAAAAGTTGTATTGGAATATGTGAAAATTTTGGTGGGTATTTTTTTATAGAAAAAATTTTTTAGAGGGAAAAATAAGATAATTTTTTTAAAAAAATTATGTTAGAGGAATTTGAGTGGAAAAATTTAAATTATAAATTTTGAAATAAAAAATGTATTTAGATAGTTTGTTTTTGTTTGAAAATTTTCTTATTTGCAAATAAAAACAATGTGTTCAAATAGACCCGAAACCTCTTGTCCGAATGTACCCTAAATGCATAATTTTATAATTTTAACTTTTTATTAGTTATTAAATATTAATAGTTTAATATACCATTAAGGCTTTGTTTGGACAAGCATTCTCATTTACAAAAGTTAACTTTTCTCAAATAAAAATAAAAAATCAAAACACATTTTTATTTCAAATTTTAAAATTCAAATTTTCCCGTTCAAATTCATCTCACATAATTTTTAAAAATTTCTCTCTTATTTTCCCCTCCAAAATACTTTTTCTATCAAAAAATACCCACCAAAATTTTTACACATTCCAATACAACTTTTCTTAAAA
The DNA here is from genome assembly GCA_020080225.1 of Gynochthodes officinalis. Classification (NCBI taxonomy): domain Eukaryota; kingdom Viridiplantae; phylum Streptophyta; class Magnoliopsida; order Gentianales; family Rubiaceae; genus Gynochthodes; species Gynochthodes officinalis. The sequence continues at coordinate 27,883,715 of CM034615.1, read as the reverse complement.
ACATCACACTCCAAATGAAGCCTAAATGTATAATTTTAGGCTATATTTGGACAAGCTATTTTTGTTTGCAAATGAACAAAAAGTTAAGAGTCTGTTTGGACAGGGTATTTGTGTTTGCAAATAAGTAAATTTTCAAACAAAAACAAACTATCCAAATATATTTTTATTTCAAAATTTAAAATTTAAATTTTCCCACTCAAATTCCTCTCACATAATTTTTAAAAATTTTCCATCTTATCTTTCCCTTCAAACTACTTTTTATATTAAAAAATACCCACAAAAAATTTCACACATTCCAATACAACTTTTTCCAAATACATCACACTCCAAACAAACCCTACTTTTTTCAAACAAAAATAAATTATTCAAACATATTTTTATTTTAAAATTTAAAATTCAAATTTTCCTACTCAAATTCCTTTAACATAATTTTAAAAAAATTTCCTTCTATTTTTCTCTCTAAAATACTTTTTTTATCAAAAAATACCCACCAAATTTTTCACACATTCTAATACACCTTTTCTCAAATACATCACACTCCGAACGGAGCCTCATATTCTTATCTTTATTTTTAAATTTTGAGTGCATATAATTATTAATAGTAAGAATATTTTAAAAATAAACTCTTTTTTTGAAACAATAAAAAAGGTTTTCAAAATAGATTTAAGGAATTCATCAAAAAATGATCCCTGTTAACTCAACGGGTAGAGTAACTCCATGATAAGGCCCAAGTCATCGATTCAAATCCGATAAGGGATTCTGGTTTTTTCATAAACCTCTGACCGCAAATAGGGGCTCTAGTTTTGTCATAAATCTCTAATGCGCACCTCACGCCCAAATGGAGTTGGTAATACGCAACAAGCGAAACAAGACCCAAGACTTAACTTGCGAAATTGCTAGAACCGACGGAATTGAGACCAAATGGATGAAGCGTCGCCACAACCTAGGGTTCTACTAGATTGATAAGACTCAAAGGCACCACAAACTGGTCAAGTTTGATAAGCTCGTTGTTCTTTACAAGAACAAAGAGATTAAATCACTCAAACTCTCAAGGATATAATGTTACAAAATCTTCTAATTCATCTATTTCATCTATTTCATCTATGTCATGGCTGAATGGCCTATTTATAGAGTACAAGGATGTTTTGAAAAAGGTAATAACCAAAATCCTAATCCTACTCTATAACTAAAAAGGGCAGCCAATATTCCTTAAAACAAAAAGGAAATAAAAAAAACCCTAAAGCCAATTAGACTTGGAAGTTTGGCCCTTTAAGACTTCCTTCAAGTTTACAAATTTGGCATCTAACTAAAAGGATAATTTCGGCCATAAATTTCCTAAAAATAATACTACAATAATTCTGCCATAATCATCTAATTGTGGCCTAAAAAAATTAAAATAAAACTATAAAAATTAAGTAAATAATCTTGGCCTATTATCACACTAGAATCCGGCCAAAGCAAGACTAGTGTTGTTCAACCTGGACTCGCAATAAGGTAATGACTTGTAAATCTTGGTCACATGCTTGATGAACTCGGAGGTCATAAATTAAACCACTTAAGGTTTGTTGAACGCGTTTAGCTCAAGCCCTTGTCATCGGTCCCATAAGATGCCTTAATGGATCAAATGCTTGGCAAGCTGGCTTGTCGGTTTCTTGAGTTGGCTTGTTGGCTTCTTGAATCTCATCATTCCCCCTCTTCTAGAAAGGATTCGTCCTCAAATCGAACTCATCACCTACATCAAAAGGGGAAAGATTAGTCACGTTGAATGTGGCACTAACTTGATACTTACCAGGCAAATCCAGCTTATAGGCATTGTCATTGATGCGTTCAACCACTTGAAATGGTCCATCTTCTTCTCTTGGATGAAGTTTAGTATGCCATTGAAGAGGAAATCGCTCTTTGCACATATGTACCCAGACCCAATCACCAGGCTCAAAGATAACACGTTTGCGACCTTTGTTGGCTTGAGTGGCATATCGGTGTGTCCTCTTCTCAATCTATTGGCGGATTTTTTCATGCAACTTTTTCACCATGTCAGCCTTCGTCTAACCATCGGGACTTGAATACTCAAATGGTAATAGTGTCAAATCCAGCGGAGTCAAGGGATTAAAATCATAAACTACTTCAAAATGTAAGTAGTTAGTGGCAAAGTGTACAGTTCGGTTATAAGCAAATTCAACATGAGGTAGACACTCTTCCCAACTTTTCAAATTCTTTTGAATAATAGAATGCAACAATTGTGATAATGTCCTATTGACCACCTCCGTTTGGCCATCGGTTTGTGGGTGACTAGTGGTAGAAAATAATAGTTTTGTACCTAGCTTACCCCACAAGGTCTTCCAAAAATAGCTCAAAAATTTAATGTCTCGATCAGACACAATGTTTTGCAGTACTTTATGTAATCTAATGACTTCACGGAAGAACAGGTCGGCAACATGTTTGGCATCGCTGTTTTCCTACAAGCAATAAAATGAGCCAATTTAAAAAAATGATCAACCACCACAAAGATGGAATCCATACCTCCACGGATCTCGATAACCCTAATACAAAGTCCATGAAAATGTCAATCCAGGGCTATTGAGGAATAGGCAAAGAGTGTACCTACCATGCGATTGGACTTTAGACTTGGCTTGTGTACAAGTAATGCACTTGTCACAAACCCTTTCTACGTCTCTTTTCATATGAGGCCAAAAGAAATGGTTCAACTAACACATCTAAAGTCTTCCTCACACCAAAATGTCCTATTAATCCCCCACTATACACCTCACGTACCAGTAATTTATGCAAAGAACTATTAGGCACACAAAGTCGGTTTTCTCTCATTAAAAACCCTTTATGCCTATAGAACTTACCAAATGCGGCTTCTTCACAAGCTGCATAGATTGTACCAAAGTCAGGATCATTAGCATATAACTCTTTAATATTTTCAAATCCTAACAACTTGGTATGTAAAGAGGAAAATAAAGTATACTAATGAGACAATGCATTGGCCACAACATTTCCCTTTCCTTGTTTATATTTGAACACATAAGGAAATGTCTCAATAAATTCGACCCACCTAGCATGTCTCCTATTCAACTTACCTTGTCCCTTTAAATGTTTAAGGGATTTGTGGTCGGTATAAATGATAAACTCCTTAGGCCACAGATAGTGCTGCCATGTATGCAGAGCTCGGACAACTGCGTAGAATTCTTTGTCATGCGTTGGGTATCTCAATGCAACACCATTCAACTTCTCACTAAAGTAATCTAGAGGTCAGCCTTCTTGCATTAGCATAGCTCCAATTCCTATACCTGAAGCATCACATTCAATTTCAAAAGTTTTAGTAAAGTCAGGTAAGGCTAATAAAGGTGTTGAGCTTAACTCTTGTTTAAGCAAATTGAATGCTCAATCTTGCTCTTTTTCCCATTGAAAACCTGTAAACTTCTTAACAATGTCCATTAGAGGAGCAGCCTTAGTGTTAAAATCTTTAACAAACCATGAAAGCTATGTACCTCAGTGACGTTGGAAGGGGTCGTCCATTCACGTATAGCCTTAACCTTCTCGTCATCAACTCTTATCCCTTAGGTGCTTACCATATACCCAAGGAATATGACTTGATGTGCACAAAATGTACACTTCTTAAGGTTAGCATATAATTTTTCAGCGCTTAAAGCAACAAGAACAAGCCTAACATGTTCAACATGCTCATTTAAAGATCGACTATAAATAAGGATATCATCAAAATATACCACAACAAATTTTCCAATGAAAGACCTCAAAACATGGTTCATAAGTTACATGAAAGTACTAGGTGCATTGGTTAAACCAAAAGGCATGACTAACCATTCATATAAACCATATTTTGTTTTAAATGCAGTTTTCTAGTCATCTCTTTCTTTCATCCTAATTTGGTGATATCCAGATTTTAAGTCTATCTTTGTATAAAACTTAACCCTATGTAATTCATCCAACATATCATCTAAACGAAGAATAGGATGGCGATACTTTACAGGGATTTTATTGATTGCCCGGTAGTCCACGCACATATGCCATGATCCATCCTTCTTTGGCACCAACAATGCTGGAACAACTTCTTAAATGATATTAAATGATAACAGTTTCTTAATATTAATATAAAAAAATAAAAATCTAAAATTTTTTAAATAAATAATTACACAATTTAAATTTTTTATTCAAAAAATTTAGTTTTAATTTTTTCCCCTTTTTTGTGAACTTGAATGTTATGTAATGAAAAAAAATCAAAATAGTTACATAATTACAAATTACTAAAATAATTTAATATTTTTGGATATTTTATTTTTAAATTTTTGTGAAATTTAATGTTAAATAATATTAAAATTCTCAAAAGAAAAATTTTAAAAAGAACTTTATATAAATTTTCTATCTTTTGATAGTTTTTTTGAATATTCTAACTTTCAATTTTCCATCTTCAAAAATTTTGAATTTTGATGGTGAATACATTTTTGTTTTCATATGGAAGATTTGTTTTTAAAATTAGATATTTGGTTATATTTAAAGGTATAAAAAAATTATTTTAAAAAATAAAATTCTACGTGGAAAATAAAATATCTTTACCCTTATTAAAAATTAAAATAAAATTATGCTTTTTTTATTAATTTGATAACTTCTATCGCCCTTTTTAAAAAAATTTCCTTTTTATGTGTTTAAGGCAACCGGGTAAATATGTGATATATTATTATTACATATAGCAACTAGAAACTTAGTACCTGTGATGCATTAAATATAAATCTCACCATATTTAAAAACCTATTAGGAAGTTCGCTTTTATATATTTTCTTAAACCGAGTAACGGCTTTCATAATGATTGCCTTATTGGTTTTATAAAGTTTAGTTGAAAAATAGAAGTGTAGTCGCCATTAAGAAACTGATACATTAACATAGAGAAACTAAATAAAATTATGTAAGTTTAATATCCTTAATTAAATAGAAAAAGTGAAAAAAAAATTGTTGAATTGACCCATTAGGTTGATTGGGTCTAACACAACCCAAATATGACCTAGAACTAAATGGATTAGATTGGGTTATAACATGCTAAATTATAACATATCAATGACCCAACTTACGAATAACCCAACCCTTCCATCTGTCACCCATGAAATTGACTTTGAAACCTTTTTCTTATTCCAAAAAAAAAAACTACTTTTAAAGTAAATTGCTAAAATATTCTTACTAATAATAATTATGTATACTCAAAATTAAAAATTAAAAATATAAATATAAAATTATATATTTAGTGGTGAAATAAAAAGTTGTATCTAATAACTGATAAAAAGTTGTATTTTAACCAAAGTGTACTCTTTTTCTCCATCCCCAAAAAAGTTCACTTTGAAAACTTTTCTTATCCAAAAAAAGAGTCCTCTTTAAATCAAATTACTAAAATATCTTTACTAATAATAATTATATATACTCAAAATTAAAAAATAATGATACAAATGTAAAATTATAGATTTAGAGGTCAAAATTATTACTCCCTCCATCCTAAAAAAGAGTCCACTTTGCTTAAAATATAACTTTTTATTAGTTATTAAGTACAACTCATTTAATGCACCATTAAATGTATAATTTACATTTTTATCCTTACTTCTTAATTTTAAGTATATATAATTATTAGTAAGGATATTTAAGGAATTTTGTTTAAAAGTTGACTCCTTTTTTGGGATAAGAAAAAGTTTTCAAATTAGACTTTTTTTTATGGGGCGGAAGGAGTAATTTTTTTCTTGATTAGTTTATTGTATTGAAATTAAAAAATACAATTGACTGGAGTACCATAAATATTACGTACATATGTGTAATTTAAAGCAAAATAAATTTCCGGTCAAAGTTTGAACTTTGAAGTAAATAAGGGCTCAAACAACTTTGGATCTCTCGTAACCCATTTGGTGTCATACTGTCATAATATTTATATAAATTTAAAGTTTATCTCTCTAATAATTGTAAGATAATTCAATTAAAAGCTTACTAAAAATAATATGAACAGTTAATTTAAATTTGTAATTCATTAGTAAAACGTAGAAACTTCTCAACATTGTTAGGGAGTTTTACAAATGAAGAGTCCAACTAGAACGACCCAATAAGCAGTAGGAACTCAATTAAACTCAAAAGTGTAAACTAATAGGTTTTGATTCTTTGCCACTTATTAGATGCTCTAGTTTTTCTTAATTTTTCAATGTAAGACAGTATCTATGAACACAACAAACCTCTCACTTCATGGATACACTCTCTCACAAGTCCAATTTTTACTCCAGCAAGCACATCTCTTCATCATGGATCTATTTAGTGCCCGTGCAAATAGTAAATCATCAAACATACTTGTCTATGAGTTCTTTACCAAGCCCCGATCCAACCAGAAAATGAACTACTTGCTTCCCCGAGTAGTCCAACATTCCGTTTCTGATACCACTTATTGGGGAGGTTTTATATATGGGAATCTAACTAGAGCGGCCCAATAATCAGTAGGAACCTATTTAAATCCAAAACAGTAATGTAGGACTCAAAACATCATATGAAAATTAAGTTGGACAAGATGGCTCTAAACTCCACGACAATACATTAAATTTTCAAAAATCATAAACAAAGAACAAAAGTCAATATATGACTTGTCTAAAAATTGGAGGCTTATTTTTCCTCTTTCTCACACACCTAATATAATGGACAACATGTCATATTTATAAGAATTACCAAAACCCGCCCCTTTGGGGGTAGCTGAATTGGTGTGGCAGCGAGCGCGGGACCTTAAGGTCACGAGTTCAAATCCCCTTATCAACACCTTCTCGGTTAAGCCTGTTGCCCAGGGTTTGCCCAGTGCGGTTTACATCTCCTATGTGGTTTGCAAGCTATTACACAGGGACGAAGTTTACCCAGTGCGTACGCGGTTACGGGTTCCTTAGTCAATAAAAGAATTACCAAAACCCAAACCTAACAAGATTTCCCATCTAATTTAATTTAATTTAGAGTAGGATTTAATTCCAAAACGAAATCTAAATATGAATAATTACCCAAAAACTAAACTCAATAGGAGAACTAAAACAACTTATTAATATTACAAATAAATGAATCCTTCTTTAAATATGAATTTTAAATCTATTAAGTTTAGTTTAATATGCTAACAAACATTAATCCAAACAAATTCTAAATCTTTCATCACTTCTTATCATTTTTGTGGGGTTTCAATTATATTATCTGAAATTAAAGATTCACCATGTAAATGGAATAATGACATCATATACTTCAAGAGACAACATGATGAATTGGGTCAAAAACTATGTTTAAGTCCAAAAAAAAAAAAAAATGTAAGATATAGCCAATATTGCATAAAATAATGATTTGTTATTCTAAAACCATAAAATTTCAGCCGTGTAACAAAAAATTTAGTAAGTCACTCTAATTCATTGACATTATTAACCTCATGATTATTAGATCCGGTGATACTCTAATACTAATTTATTACTTGCTATATCTTTTTTCTTTAATTTTTTTTCTATCTGATCTCACACCAGTTCTCTGACATCGCAAATATATATGATATTAACCTCATGAATGAAATTCTTAATTAAATCAATCACCTACAATGGGGGATATATGAAATGTATAAGGGATTATGAATGATTTTAAAATTTGTTTAGGCTGACGCTGAGAAATTTTCATGTTTTAAGGATGAATTATAATTTTTAATGGTCACTATGATTATTATCTTTGGTAAGCTTCATGTTCTAAGGTTGAATTATTCACTATTATTATTATTATTAATGTTATTGTTGTTAAGCTTTTAATTAGTTCATCAAAAGTTATAATTTTTAATAATCACCATCATTATATTTTTTGTATGCCTTTAAATTTTTTTAATGTTTTAGGAATCAATTATAATTTTAATATTTACCATCAGTATTACTTTTGGTAAGCTTTTAATTGAATTAATAATGATTTTTTTTTATGTTTTAAGAATGAATTATAATTTTTAATAATCACTATCATTATTATTTTTGGTAAGCTTTTAATGGAATTAGCAATTAATTTTTTTATGCTTTAAGAATGAATTATAATTTTAAATAATAACCATTAGTATTATTTTTGGTGTGATTTTAATTGGATTACCTTATAACTAGTGTAGGATTCCCATGCAAGGCTGGAATGTCCAGTAATTTTATTTATAATTTGTTAAATATAAATCGCTAAAAGTTTAAGGGGAGACAGAAATTACAAAATGTTAAAGAGAAGTTTTCAAACAATTGAAATTAATAAAAGTATAAAATAATATTTGTTAAATAAAAGTATATGAATTCATAAACTATGGTAAAAAAAAATATATTTTAAAATAAAACTACTAAATAATTATTATAATTTAAAAAATAGTATATAATGTAAAACTCTAAATCATAAACTCTTTGCATATAAATCATAAGAATAATTGTAAGTTTCATTTTTATCATAATTTTATATTATATATTTCACTACAATCATTTGAAATACTATATATAGATAAAATGAATGAGTAATCTCTAGGGAAAAAAAAAACCAAGCAATTAAAAAATGATAAAATAAAAAACTAAAACTCTTGTAAATAAATGCGAAATTATCCTACAAAAGTATAATTCATAGGTGCTTAAAATTCAAAACACAGAAAGATATGTCAAATTAGGGAGAAAAAAGTAGATAAGTTCATAAATGAAAAAAGTTAAAGTAAAAAAGAAAGACTAAAAAGAAAAAAGTAGTTAATAATATTTTAATTAATGATATAGATATTACTACTAAAGTTCTTTTTATAATTACTATGAGAAGAGTAAAATAATTAATTAATTAGGAAAAAACATACCGATGAAAATTAAATTATTAAAAGGAATAAAAAGTTTAATCATCTTCAATTTACTAAAAATTAATGAATAGTAAAGAGATAATTTTTTTTAAAAGCTTGTAAGATTTAAAACTTAACCATCTTCTAATTACTAAATATTGATGTTAATATTAATATTACAGGACAATAAAAAAATAAATTATTCCTTAATATTTATAATAATTACATTGTATTTTTTTTTTGGGCAAAATGTCAATAAGTCTATTAACTTTGCAGCAGTTAACTCTTACAGGCAATGTCCGAACTTCGGACTCTCCTTAACTCTATCAAAGGCTAAGGCAAACAAAACCGCTCACAACGAGACAACATTCCCACAAAATAGCACCCCAAGAATCTAAGAGTTAGAGAAACTATAATTACAGGAAAAAAAGGAGAGACCTACTCCAAGATTCAAAGAAATGCTCACCCAAAAATCAACACGTCACAGGCTCAACATCCATATATACTTGTCGAACTTCCCTCCATTCTTGTATTGCTCTATGTATCACCTCCACCTCCTCCCACCACTCGTCTTTAAACCCTCACACATTCCTCCGCTTCCAGATCGCCCACATAATATAGACCGTAATTTGAGTCCTTGCTTGCCAAAACACAACACTCTGATGTGCACAAATAAAATACCACCAGTCATTAAAAGTAACCCCCCGTCATCATAAATGATCCCACTGAACTGGAGCCAGCCTCTAAATTGACTAACAAACTTTTCTCTCTTTATAATAGTGATTATTAGAATTACAAATATCAAGTTTATATGAATATTACTGAGAGAGTTACACCAAATGTATTATACAAGATCCAGAGTCTTCTTTTAGTTAAAACCTTATAGCATAAAGGTTCTCTTGTGATATTTTTCTTGTGCCATTCTTTATTACACGTTTCAATAAGTTGGCAGAAATCCTATGATTGAATATTTATACCACAAATATTCATTTTTATCATAATAAGTTTTAACTCTAAAGGTTCACTTTTTTGGAAGGTTGACAAAAAAATTAGGCGTAAACAATATGTAATATCCAATCATCACATTAAAAGGATTTTATTTTTCGGAAAAATCGATCTTTTCATCAATAAAATACATTGTACTATCTCCTTTGAAAAATGCACTCTTATATAGTCAACACTATGTCCTTTTATGTGATATTATGTGGTATAAAAAATCAATACATTTAGAATTAAATTTTTCAGGAGTTTTAAAGTTAAATTATTAGAAGTAAAATAGTACATATTTGTTGGTTTTGTACTAAAGCCAATTAATTCTAAGATTATAATTATATTTATTACTAAGTGATTAAGAACCTTAAGGGTCACACACATAAAGAATTTGTTCTTAGCTTAAAATGATTAAATAATTATATGATAATTATTGGGGTTAATTTGTAAAATAATTAACCTAAAGGATCTCCTATAAGATAAGTTTTGATAAGATAAAAATTCTTTTATCTCAATAAAATTAAAATTGGTTTCAATTTTATTAGATACTCTATCATGATAGAGTATCTGATCAGTCTATTAGTTTCTCTAATAGACAGAGAAAAAAAAACCTATTAAATACAGGAGACAGACACCAAGTTCCATAATGGTTGTGCACAATTTTTTTTCACATACGAAAAACTTGTTGCAAAAGAGCAAGAGAAAAAAAATTTCTTTTATTTTTGTTAGAGTTCTCTTGAACTCTAATTTTGCAGGATTGTATGCTCATTAAAGGAACTAGCATATTGGTTTGGTGTCAATCAATCCCAGGAGGATCTTAAGAACTAGTTCATGTAGATACCTTAGAGGCCGGATGTCTGTGCGGCTGTGGTTGACAGATCTTCCTTTGACGACACAATCTTCAGTCATCAGAACAGGTTTTAATTTTATACATATATTGAAATTGATCCTAGTGAAAATCATGTTTTAATTCCGCTGCCTATAAATTTGTTTATGACATACATGATTTCCTAACAGTGGTATCAGAGCATGAGGGTTTAATTTGCGTATAAATATAAATCTATGTGAATATAAATTGTTTATGTTTACATATATGTATGTGCTATGTTGAATGATTGAGAAAAATTATTCTGTTGAGTGAAAAATTGTTTTTCACATCGGGAACAAGTTGAAAATTTTGCTTGAAAGTTTTTTGATTTATTGCCAAAATGCTTGTCAAAATTGTTTGTCAAATTCTTGGCTACTGCTTATGCTTCATGTTCTTGAAAGCTGGCAGAAGATAATTTTGATACCTTCGGTCATACAAATTTTTTTTTTCATGTGTTGAAAATATCCAAGTATGTTCTCGAAAGCAAGTACACTGTAATATAAAAAATAAAATAAAATAAAATAAAAGTTTTTGTTTGGAAAGCAACATCGGCAGCAGAAAGGTGGAAAAAAAGTTTTTTTTTTCTCATTTGCAGCGACGACTGCAAGAGATGTTGATGTCAGCCCTAGGGCAGATGTCAGATGACGCCAGTGATAGTGGTAGAAAATGATGACATCATTAGATGATGTCATCTAGCTCCATTTATTAAAATAAAAAAACAATTTGTAAATTTTTCTTATGGACCATTGGGGCATTGGTTAGATTCTGGATAAGGAAATACTATTTCTCTAATAGGCTTCTTGGGCTCCTTTAAATTTAGTGTGGCATTGGGCCAGGTGGTTTGGGCGAAGGCTTAGGCTTTCTAGCTAGTATAGTAGTGAAGATTGCATCGGGCTGGTGCACCTTGAGTCCATTAGTACCAAATGGATCAAACCCAATTGGACCAACACTAAATAAGAATAAAATAAATAAATAATTAAATGGGGTAGTTTTCATTATAAAGAGTTTATTTATGTTAAGACCCTTTTAATTTCTTATATTTATTTATTATGGCCCAAAATTTGAAAAAATTTATGTTAACCCATAAAACTTCTCAATTAATTCAATAATATTTCTAATATGATTAGAAATGTAATGCATACAGATTTATGACTGAAATTTTTTTATAATTGTTTAATGTGATTATTCAATTGTTATGTCATATGTGATTTAATATTTGATTAAATGATTAGATTATTTAATTGCATATTGTATGTTTAATATAATCAAATATTTATTACATATGGTATATGTAAATGATGAGACCAAAATTTAATCTCTCAATTAAATATTAAATCAATTTAAATGCCTTAAGGCATTATTATAGTTTAAAACAGTTTTTGTTAGGGTAACTTGTTGAGGTAACTCAAGGTTGTCTTACTAAAAATTTATTTCAAACTATGAGATAAGATCTCTAAATAATGGATATGATTTAACAAAGATTTTGATTTGTTGAGCTAACTCAATGTCAAAAGTCTTTGAGGCAAAAGTTAGGAGACATATGTGATATGCGTATCAAAAGTTGATAACCTAATTATCTAGGAGTTGCAGATAAGTTACAATTGGCAATTAAAACCTACTCATTGAAATTAATTTTTGATTTGTTGAGCAAACTCAAGATTAAAATTAATTGAAATGGGATCCTAGCCTGCTAAGAATTTTGAGAAAATTCTCAAATCAATTTGAGGGATATTGATTTGGATAAAATAGTAGGAGCAAAACCAAGATTTTATTAAGTCCATATATTTGTGTATTTTGGTTTTGTATATTACATAAATTTAAATTCTTATTCAATCTTTATTTTCTTGTTGTAGAAAATGAATAACAACATGAACTTGCGTACTATTTTGTTTGACAAGAAACTTACTAGCCCAAACTATTTGGACTGGGTTCGAAACCTAAGAATTATTCTTAGGAATGAGAAGTTGCTTTATGTCCTTGATGGTCCTATTCCTGATGAGCCTGCTGCTGATGCTGATCAAGCAGTAAGAAATGCAGATCAGAAGCATTTAGATGATTTGGAAAGTGCATGTTGTATCATGCTCGCTTCCATGAGTCCTGAGCTGCAAAAGCAGCATGAGGACATGAGCGCCTTTGGAATGCTTCAACATTTGAAAGCATTGTATGATAGAAAGGCTAGAAGTGAGCGATATGATACCTCGAAGGAACTCTTCCAAAGCAGGTTGGTAGAAGGATCTTCAGTTTCAACTCATATACTGAAGATGATTGCTCTCATTCAGAAAATGGAGAAAATAGGATTTGTAATGTATCATGAGTTAAGTGTTGACTTGATACTACAATCCCTTCCTCCCAGCTTTTCTCAATTTGTGATGAACTTTAACATGAACAAAGTGAGACCTCTACTTTGCCTGAGTTATTGAACTTGCTTAAGGACACTGAGGATACCATGAAGAAAGAGAAGGCTACTGTGTTGCTTGTTGAGGGTTCCAATAAAAGAAAGCATAAAGCTGGTCTTAAGAAGACCAAGAAGAAAGTTGGACTCAAGGCAACACAGAAAGCCAAAAGGGACAAGAAAGAAAAGGGCACTTGCTTCCACTATGGACAAGATGGACATTGGAAGAGAAATTTCAAGGCTTATCTTGAAACCGTGAAGCAGAAGAAGCTTACTGAAGCTTCTACTTCAGGTTTGTTTATGATTGAAATAAACCTTTCTACTTCAAAATCAAATTCTTGGGTATTAGATACCGGATTTGGCTATCATATTTGTAATAATATGTATTGTCTAAGGATAAGTAGAAAGCTGGCAAAGGGAGAGGTAGACCTACGTGTGGGCAATGGAGCAAAAGTTGCTGCTTTAGCCGTAGGAACATTTAGTCTCTCTCTGCGTAGTGGATTGATTCTTGATTTGAAAGATTGTTATTTTGTACCAGTACTCAAGAAAAATATTATTTCAATTTCTTATTTAGACAATGATGGTTTTGAAATAAATCAAAAGAATAAGTGTTGTTCTATTTATCGTGAAGGTATTTTTCATGGTGCTGATTATCAAAATAATGGTCTTTATGTATTAGATCTTGAAAACCCAATTTTCAACATAAATACAAAGAAACCCAAAATTGATAATTTTAGAAGTTCTTATCTCTGGCATTGTAGACTAGGTCACATAAATGAGAAACGCATAACCAAATTGTATAATGATGGTTATTTGGGCTCATTTGATCATGAATCATATGAAACATGCGAATCTTGTTTACTGGGAAAAATGACTAAAACACCTTTTACTGGAAAAGGTGAAAAATCTACTGAATTGTTAGGTCTCATACACTCCAATGTATGTGGACCTATGTCAATTCATGCTAGAGGAGGTTTTTCATACTTTCTAATATTTACTGATGATCATTCTAGATATGGTCATGTATACTTATTGAAGTAAAAATTTGAAATCTTTGAAAAGTTCAAATAAAAAGGAAGTAGAAAAACAACTTGGGAAGAGTATTAAAATACTTCGATCAGATCGAGGTGGAGAATACCTAAACCAAGAATTTCAGAATTATTTAAAAAAGAATAGGATTCTTTCACAATGGACTCCACCATATACACCGCAACTGAATGGTGTATCTGAAAGGAGAAATCAAACATTATTAGATATGGTTCGATACATGATGAGTCATGCAACTCTCCCTAAATTGTTTTGAGGATATGCCCTAAATACTGCCTCCTACCTATTAAATTATGTTCCATCTAAAGCTATTGATACTACCCCATATAAGATATGGGGTGGGAAAAAGCCAAATCTTAAACATTTAAGAATTTGGGGATGTCCCGCATTTGTTAAAAAGGTAGAATCAGATAAGCTCAATCCAAAATCTGAAAAATGCTATTTTGTGGAATATCTAAAAGAAATTTTTGGGTATCAATTTTATAATTCTATTGAACAAAAGGTGTTTGTTTCAAAATATGCCATATTTCTAGAAAAAGAGTTTATTCTAGAAAAGGCAAGAGGGAGCAATATAGAATTTGAAGAAGTTTTAGAACCACAAATTAGCAAATATATGAACATGGAACAAGAGCTTGAACCTCATAATGATGTGGTAGAAATTGAAACTCAAGATACACAACCTGTACATAGGTCAAGTAGGAAATGTCATCCACCCAGTAGGCGTGATGATATGTTTATCATTGATAATGATAAACCTACTACTTACAAGGAAACTTTATCTGATAAGGACTCTGAGAAGTGGTTTCAAGCCATGAAATCTGAAATGGATTCCATATATAACAATAACGTATGGACCTTAGTCGATTCACCTGAAGAGATAAAACCCATAGGGTCCAAGTGGGTTTACAAAAGGAAAACCGACATGGATGGTAATGTGACTACTTATAAAGCTCGACTGGTTGCAAAAGGTTACACACAAAACATGGTATTGACTATGACGAAACCTTTTCACCAATTGCTATGCTGAAATCCATTAGAATTTTACTTGCTATAACTGCATACTATGATTATGAAATCTGGCAAATGGATGTTAAGACAGGTTTTTTAACGGTCAGTTGCAAAAAGAAGTGTATATGATACAACCTGAGGGCTTTGTATCCAAAGACCCTAATAAAGTATGTAAGTTACAAAAGTCTATTTATGGACTTAATCAAGGAGTTAGAATATTCGTGTTGATGATACAATAAAAAGTTTTGGTTTTATCAAAAACGAAAATGAACCTTGTGTATATAAAAGGATTAGTGGGAGTGCTGTAGTTTTCTTGATATTATATGTGGATGACATATTATTGATGGGAAACAATATACCTTCTCTACAGTTAGTTAAGTTATGGTTGTCCAAAAACTTCTCAATGAAAGATTTGGGTGAAGCAACTTATATTTTGGGAATAAAGTTCTATCGTAATGGATCCAATAAGTTGCTTGGTCTTTCACAGTCAACATACATAGATAAAATGCTAAAGAAGTTTAGCATGGATCAATCTAAGAGAGGTTATGTTCCCACGTCTCATGGAATTTACCTTTCAAAAGATATGTGTTCCAAAACTGATATTGAAAAACATAACATGCAAAATGTTCCTTATATTTCTGCTGTAGGATCAATTATGTATGCTATGTTATGTATAAGAGCAGATGTCTCTCATGCTCTAAGTGTTATGAGTAGATATTAAGCTAATCCCGGTGATAGTTACTGGAAAGCTGTCAAGAATATCCTTAAGTACTTAAGAAGAACTAGGGATTTATTCTTGATATATGGAGAGACAGAACTTAAAGTACGTGGGTTCACTGATGCTAGCTTTCAATCTGATAAAGATGATAGCAAGTCTTAGTCTGGCTAGATTTTTACCCTCAATGGTGGTGCTGTAAGTTGGAAAAGTTCCAAACAAGAAATTATTGCAGATTCTACGACAGAGGCCGAATATATTGCTACTTCAGAAGTTGCTAAAGAGGCTATTTGGATCAAAAAGTTTATTTCTAAACTTGAAGTGGTTCCTTTAATAGCCAACCCAATACCTTTGTATTGTGATAATAATGGGCTATTGCTCAAGCCAAGGAACCTAGATCTCATCAACAGTCCAAACATGTACTAAGGTGCTATCATTTGATTAGAGAAATCATTGGTAGAAATGAAGTTAAGATAGAAAAGATTCCTACAGAGGAAAACATAGCAGATCCATTGACTAAACCTTTATCTCAAAAGAAACATGATTGCCATGTGTCTTCATTCGGTTTAAAGTACATGAATGATTGGTTTTAGTAAGAGATATGTTATGTAATTTAAAACCATCATATTTGGTTGTATTTTGATATTTTATGCAATAAAGACATATGGTGTTTTATCATCTTGGATTATATATATTTATATATTGATGACAAAGTCCTTAGAATAATACTTATTATTCTTAAATATCCCTAATCATAGTATTACAAAATTACAGATGTTGTTAATACGGATAGATTAGCATATATGTTGATATATGATTGAATTGTTGGAGAATAATTCATTGGATTGATCCGCTTAGAGATTCCCATGAGGTTAACTATTTGAGTGCCAATGGTATAATCTCCACGTGACAATAGTGTAAGCGATCCTCAAACTTGAGATCATAAGAGTATCTATAGTGTGAATTATTATACTTTAACCCTATGAGTCCATAACTGTAACTAGTTGTGAGTGCCATAGAAGTTGGGCATAACATGAAACATTGATAGATGATTTACGATCAATAAAGGATTTACCACTTCTAATAGTAAGAAGAGTATATCTCACTAATGGCCACTTGTTGAAATATCAACTCAAAATGTTTGCAAATGAGTAAATAAATTTGGAAGAGTTCTAAATTTATTTTAAAGGAGTTGGATTTTGGGAATAAGAAATTATAATAATTAGTACATTGAGAGTTGGCACTTATACCTTACTCTTGTACTAATTAGGGATATAGTATGGTGAAATGATATTAATTACACGGATTCTGGTTCATGGAAAAATGAAGTCAACCACTTGACTTTTCTTAACTCTTGGGTGGTCATGATGCCTGGCTAGAGGCCAATCTTGATCCATAAATATAAGATCATTAATTATTGAATTAACGATAAATTAAAGCTGTTTAATTTATTTGATCTTAGAATACTCTTGACTAAATTGACTCTAGTTCAAGTGGGAGTTTGTTGGTTTTGTACTAAAACTAATTAATTCTAAGATTATAATTATATGTATTGCCACGTGATTAAGAACCTAAAAGGTCACACACATAAAGAATTTGTTCTTAGGTTAAAATGATTAAATAATTATATGATAATTATTGGGGTTAATTTGTAAAATAATTAACCTAAAGGATCTCCTATAAGATAAGTTTTGACAAGATAAAAATTCTTTTATCTTAATAAAATTAAAATTGGTTTTAATTTTATCAGATACTCTATCACGATAGAGTATCTAATCAGTCTGTTAGTTTCTCTAATAGACAGAGAAAAAAAAACTTATTAAATACAGGAGACAGACGCCAAGTTCTATAACGATTGTGCGTACAAATTTTTTTCACGTACGAAAAACTTACTGCAAAAGAGCGAGAGAAAAAGTTTTTCTTTTGTTTTTTTTAGAGTTCTCTTGAACTATAAATTTTGCAAGATTGTACGCTTACTGAAGGAATTAGCATATTGGTTTGGTATCAATCAATCCCAGGAGGATCCTAAGAACTAGTTCGTGTGGATACTTTAGAGGCCGGACGTCTGTGCGGCTATGGTTGACAAACCTTCCTTCAACGACACAATCTTCAGTTATCAAAATAGGTTTTAATTTTATACGTATATTGAAATTGATCTTGGTGAAAATCGTGTTTTAATTCCGCTGCCTATACCACAAATATTCATTTTTATCATAATAAGTTTTAACTCTAAAGGTTCACTTTTTTGGAAGTTTGACAAAAAAATTATTAGGCGTAAAAAATATGTAATATCCAATCATCACATTAAAAGGATTTTATTTTTCGAAAAAATCGATCTTTTCATCAATAAAATACATTGTACTATCTCCTTTGAAAAATGTACTCTTATATAGTCAACACTGTGTCCTTTTATGTGATATTATATGGTATAAAAAATCAATACGTTTAGAATTAAATTTTTCAGTAGTGTTAAAGTTAATTATTAGAAGTAAAATAGTACGTAACATATTACTACCTTAGAAGGATAATCAACTTTTTTTTCATGAACAAATATTTTATATCAACACAACTTCAGGAATGTACAATCATATAATAAACATTATACTGTCATCTTGTATGTATTGTATAGTATTAAAAATTAACATTTTAGGGACTAAATTTTTTCAACAGAATCATAATTAATTAGAGGTAAAATAGTACGCAACACCTCACCACCACATTAGAATAATTTTTTAGAGAAAAATAAACCATTTTTCTTTGACCAAACTACATTTTACCACTTCCCTTGAATCATGTACCATCATATAATAAATGTTGTGCTATCCTCTTATATGTTGTAGTATAATATAAAACATCATTGTATTTGTGACTGAAATGTTGGTAGTGTTTGAATTAAATTATTAGGCGTAAAATAGTGAATAACATGCTATCACCATCTAAGAAGGTTTTTTTTTTTGAGAAGACAAACTTCATCAACAAAATATATTATACTATCTCTTTTGAAAAATATACCATCAAACAATGAATATTGTATCTTTTATTTACATGTTGATGTACAAAAAAAAAAAAAGAAATCTCAGAGATACTAGATTTTCTTGGTAACATTAGAATAATATTATTACGTGCAAAATAATATGTTACACGTTATCATAACATTAGAAATGATTATGTTAGGTAAAAAAACAACATTTCCCTACTAATAAAATATATTGTACCATCTTCTTTAAAGAATGTACCTGAATATATGTAATAAACACTATATCATTCTATTATATAGTATTGTACAGTATAAAAATTAATGTATTTGAGATTAAAATTTTTTAGTAGTGTTAGATGTAAGTTATTAGGCTTAAATAGTACATAGCACCTCATCATTAGAATAATTTGAAAAATGTACCATCAAATAATGAATATTGTATCTTTCATTTACATGTTAATATTCAACATAAAAAATAATCTTAGAGTTACTAAAATATTTTAGTAGCATTAGAATAATATTATTACGTGCAAAATAATATGTTACACCTTATCATCGAATTAGAATGATTATGTTAGGGACAAGAACAACATTTTTCTACTAATAAAACATATTGTACCATCTTCTTTAAAGAATGTACCATTATATATATAATAAACACTATATCATTCTATTATATAGTATTGTACAGTATAAAAATTAATATATTTGAGATTAAAATTTTTTAGTGGTGTCAGAAGTAAGTTATTAGGATTAAATAGTATATAGCACCTCATCATTATTTGAAAAAAAAAAATTTCACCAACAAAATAAATTGTACCCTCTCTCATAAAGAATGTACAATCAAATAATGAATATTTTAAGGCATAAATAATCAATATATTGGGAACTGAAATGTTTCAATATTATAGGAATAAAATTGTTAGGCTTAAAGAATAAGTAACACTTCATCATCATATTAGAACAATTTTTTCCCAAAAAAAAAACTTTTTTTTAACCAATAGAATATATTGTACCACCTCCCATGAAAAATGTACCATTAAATAGTGAAATTTGTTAGTAGCATAGGAATCAAAATAATTAGATGTAAAATAGTATTTAATACATCATCATCACATTTGAAGGATTTTTTGGGGAAAAATCAAAAAAAAATTTTTATCAACAAAATAAATTGTGCAATCCTTTTATATGGTATTGTACGATATATAAAATCAACATATCTAGGACTAATTTTTTTTTAGTGTTGGAATTAAATTATTAGAAATAAAGAGTAGGTAACACTTACATGCCACACTACAAGGACTTTTTTCAGAATTTTTTTTTTAACAACAAAATATATTGTAGCGCATTTTTTTGAAAAATGCACCACAACATAGAGAACACCGTCCTTTTGTATGATATTATCAACAGAAAAAATAATATAATTGAGACTGAAATTTTTCAATAGTTTTAGAATTAAGTTTTTATATGTAAGATAATACATCTCATCATCATTACATTAAAGGATTTTTTGTAGAAAAATAAAAAAAAATTCTTTACCAAGATACATTGTATCATTTTAGCTTTATAATGTATTGTCAATAATGAACATTGTACCATTCTTTCATATGGCATTTTACAACATAAAATGATGGAAATCTAAGGTTCGCGACACAAGCCAAGACAACTCCACAATATGAAGTTGCCAAAACTTCATCTACAAGGTGTCCACTATTTGATCCATTGCAAGGCATTGGAGGTCCTATGACTAGATTAAGAACTAAAAGAATACAAGCTGCCTTAGCAACTCTTATAGCTGAATTTCAAGCTAAGGAAACAATGAAGGATGAGTCAATGAAGACCGGCTCTCAATATGTCACTATGATCACTATGCTTAGTGGTGTAAATGATAAGCCAAGTTTTCTAATACTTCTTCATGATTAATAGGACAATAGGACAGCTAAGGTGCTTAGAGAATCTTCCAAGTCCAATTTAAGAGTGGAGAGCCGATCACAACACAAATCCAATCCACACTTGGATTATAGTTTAGGAAGTATTTCCTTTTCTTAGAATAATAGCTCTTTTAGTAATTATTTCTTTAGGTAGTTAGTTTCCTAAAAGGCAAGAAGTTCTAATCCTACTAGAGAATAGAATTCTCCTTAGCCAAATCATTGTAACTCTATATATAAAGGCCATCGGCCTCATGAAGAAACACAACTTTTATTCAATACAAACTTGAGAGCTTTTGCTTTTCTTTTAGTTCTAATTTCAGAACTAGCTTTGAGTATTTGAGGATAGCCTCTTAGGTTCATGTTTAAGCTATCTGGTTGAGTCTCTTTCCCTCAACAATTTGAGCTTGCTTCTTGGTTCCAAGGAAACAGTTCAATTTGCAATTGAGTCTTGGATTGATCATTCGGGTGTCAAGCGGGCAAAAGTAAGGTCCTTTTTCAATCTTAGAGTTGGTGTCTTACTAAAGAAAGAACTAGTTCAACCTAGAGGACGATACTAGGACCTACACTCTGATATTTGTTTTGAATTTTATACTTTGGTAGAGAATTCGTATTAGTTTGGTATCAGAGTTGCCTTTGGGTTGCTCTTTTAGTTGTTCATATCTTTTTTTGTGTTTTTTGCTTTGTTTCCAACTTACTGCTCTTATGTGCTGTAAGTATTGTTTTGCCCTGTGAATTTTTCTCTATTTCTCTTCTTATTTTCTGCTTAAAACCGAAAGAAAGAAAATCTCCATCCACTTGAATTATGCCCAGTTTTTTTTCTTTTCCCATCGCCTGTTTCAGATTTTTGTTGCCTGTTTCTTGTATTAAAAATCCTAGTTCTTTGCTCTATTTTGCTTTATGAATATTTATTGATAAAAGAGAATTTGGTTAATTGATTGTTGCTGTTGAAAGTGTGTTGAAAAATTGAGAAACCGACTGTTGCAAAAAAAATAATTCTGAAACCTGTTGCTGAAAATTCTAAAAACCCGTTTCTGTCAAGATTGTATGCTCCAGTTTCTGTCTAACTTTGTAGTACTTGATTAAGAAGGTTTGGGTTTGTTGAGTTTTGTTGTCAAGATTGTGTTCTAAGTTGTGATATTTAGTTGCTAGAATTTGGAAACTTGTTTGTGAAAGAATCTAGCCAAAAACCCGAAGACAAATCTTGTTTGGAATTGGAATTGATCAAGAGCTATAAGTTGCTGGGAATTCTGATTTTGGTTTGATCTACTGAGCAAAGAAAATTCATAGGCACCAAGTTTAGTTCATAACAAGCACATAAAGAATCACTTTGCATAATTATATTCGTCCCTTGAAACTTGTTTCTCTTTTCTTTGAAAATTCAGCTTTATTTGTTTTCTTATTCTAAGAACTTTGTTCTCATTTCTTGTTTCTTTCTTGACCTCTAAATTTTGTCTTGCTTAATTTGAATTTAATTGCCTATTCTTTGGACATATAGCTTTTCAATGCCCAAACTCACGAACCATGACCATTTTAGATTATGGAACCTATCAAAGTGAGAGTGTAGAAGAGTTAAGTAATAAAGATGAAGACATAGCCACAATTTATGAAGAGGAACAACCAAATGGTGATTGTTTGGTTACAATAAGGGCTTTGAGTGCTCAACTCGGGGAGGACACCGAGAATCAAAGGACAAATATTTTCCATTCTAAATGTTTTATCAATGATCAAATTTTCATGTTAATTATTGATGGAGGATCTTGTACTAACCTAGCTTCTACTTATCTTGTAGATAAATTGAAGCTTAAATGCTCATTGCATCCGAAGCCATACGAGCTCCAATGGATGAACCAAAGTGGATCACTCCGTGTTACAAGCAAGCTTTGGTAAATTTTTGAATTGGAAATTATACTGATCAAGTTCTTTGTGATGTTGTTCCTATGTAGGCTACTCACCTTCTCTTGGGACGACTTTGGGAGTATGATTGTCATGCAAATAATTCCAGAAGGACTAATAAGTATCACCTCAACAAGGATGGAAAAGCCCTCACACTAGCACCATTGCCACCTTCGGAAATTAGTAAATTTCAACAACAACAAAGGGTAAAGCAAATGGAGTGGGTAAGAGAGCAAAAGAAGATTGAAAAAGGTCCGAACTCTGCTCAAACCATGAGTAAACAATTTTCTTCAACTTCTAAAGGTAAGGCTTCGGTTCTCATAAGTGAAACCAAAGGTATACAACTCTCAATTGAAGATTTTAACGATAGCTTCTATGCTTGCATGAGGGATGTTGATAGAGCTTTAAATGCAAGTAAAGATTTTATACTAATTATTTTTCAAGAATCATTATTTACTAATGAAGAGCTACCAAGCGACTTGCGTTCGCAAGTCAAAGTTGTTTTGCAGGAATATGAAGATGTTTTTGCAGAAGATCTCTCTAAAGGACTACCACCTTTAAGGGGAATTGAGTATC
This sequence comes from Gynochthodes officinalis, assembly GCA_020080225.1. Lineage (NCBI taxonomy): Eukaryota > Viridiplantae > Streptophyta > Magnoliopsida > Gentianales > Rubiaceae > Gynochthodes > Gynochthodes officinalis. Next base: position 27,860,506 of record CM034615.1, on the reverse strand, counting down.
AAATTGACTTCGTTCCTCGTGTAGTAATTCCCAACCGGCCAGCCTACCAAGCCAACCCTGAAGAGACAAAAGAGTTCCAATGGCAAGTTGAGAAGTTGCTAGATAAAGGTCATGTACGAGAGAGTCTTAGTCCATGCGTAGTCCCAGTCATCCTTGTTCCAAAGAAAAAAGGTATGTGGAGAATGTGTACTGATTGTAGAGCTGTTAATAAGATTACAATTAAGTATAGACATCTAATACCTCGCCTTGATGACATGTTTGAGGAGTTGCACGGTTCTAAAATTTATATTAAAATTGACCTTAAGAGTAGATATCATCAAATACGCATTAAAGATGGAGATGAATGGAAAATTGCTTTTAAGACTAAGTTTGGCTTGTATGAATGGTTAGTCATGTATTTTGGATTAACTAATGCACCTAGCACATTCATGCGGCTCATGAATCATGTCCTTAGGTAGTTTATAGGAAAATTTGTTGTTGTGTATTTTGATGACATTCTAATTTATAGCAAGAACATAGAAGAGTATGTGAAGCATATTAGATTTGTTCTAAGTGTCTTGCTTGAAAATCGGTTGTTTGCTAATATCAAGAAGTTACATTTTGTGTGGAAAGTGTTGTATTTCTTGGATTTGTTGTTAGTTCCAAAGGTATACAGGTTGATCAAGTAAAAGTCAAGGCTATAACCTCTTAGTCAAGACCTACAACCGTGCATGAGGTAAAATCTTTCCATAGTCTTGCTTCATTCTATAGGAGGTTTGTTAAAGATTTTTCTTCAAAGGTTGCCCCTCTTAATGATCTTGCCAAGAAAAATGTTCCATTCGTGTGGGGTAAACGTCAAGAGCAAGCATTTACTCAATTGAAGAAAGATCTTACAACTGCACCTGTTTTAGCCTTGCCTGATTTTAACAAAATCTTTGAGCTTGAATGTGATGTTTCAGGTATAGGTATTGGCGTAGTCTTGAAACAAGAGGGCCAACCATTAGCTTATTTCTATGAAAAATTGAATAGTGTTGTTCTTAATTACCCAACTTACGACAAAGAGCTTTATGCAGTCATTCGTGCCTTAAAGACATGGCAGCATTACTTGTTGTCCAAAGAATTTGTCATTCAGACTAATAATGAGTCTCTAAAGTGCCTGCATGGGCAAGGTAAGTTGAATAAGAGACATGCCAAGCAAAGTACATTTCTCGAAACATTTTCCTATGTTATCAAGTATAAAAAGGTAAGGAGAATGTTGTCACAGATACATTTTCACGAAGGTCTGTTCTCTTAAGCTTTTTAGATACTAAACTTTTGGGATTTGAGTACATTAAAGATATTTATTCTACTGATCCTAATTTTTCTAATATTTATGCAACTACTGAACAAGGAGCCTTTAACAAATTTTATAGGTACAATGGGTTCTTGTTCTATGAAAAGAGATTATGTGTGCCAAATTGTTCACTTCGGGAGCTACTAGTTAGAGAATCACACTCCGAGGGTCTCATGGGTCATTTTGGTGTTCCAAAGACATATGACATTTTAATTGAGCATTTCTATTGGCCTAATATGAAAGGAAATGTAGAAAAGCTGTGTAGTTCATGCATTCAATGTCGTACGGCTAAATCTACTTCTAATCCTCAGGGTTTATATACCCTTTTACCTGTTTATTCTATTCCCTCGATTGATATTTCTATGGATTTCAATTTAGCGTTGCCAAGGTCACAAAGGGGTAATGATTTCATTTTTGTCATCGTAGACAGATTTTCTAATATGGCACATTTTATACCTTGCAGGAAATCGGATGATGCAATACATGCAGCTGACTTATTCTTTGAAGAAGTCATTCGGCTCCATGGGGTTCCACGAACTATTGTTTCCGATCGTGATGTCAAATTCTTGAGCTACTTTTGGAAAACTCTGTAGGGAAAATTGGGTCCAAAATTATTATTATTCTCCACCACTGGACATCCACAAACCGATGGGCAGACAGAGGTAACAAATCGTACTCTTGGTACTTTATTGCATGCATTAATGAAAAAGAATCTTAAAGATTGGGAAGCATGCATACCAATTGTTGAATTTGCTTATAATAAAACTGTCCATTTTACTATTGGTAATTCTTCGTTTGAGGTCATTTATGGTTTTAATCCACTAACCCCTCTTGACTTAGTGCCATTGCCAAGCAATGAGCAAGTAAATCTTGATGGTGTAGCAAAGGCTAAGTTTGTTCAAGACTTGCATGCGAAGGTACGTTTTCAAATCCTCAAGAAGAACGAACATTACGCTCAAGTTGCCAATAGAGGGAGAAAGCAAGTAATCTTTCAACCTGGGGATTGGGTGTGGATACACATATGTAAAGAAAGGTTTCCAGCCCAACAGAGAACTAAGCTTCATCCTCGAGGAGATAGTCATTTCCAAGTTATTGCTCGTGTGGGCGAGAATGCATAAAAACTTGACCTTCCAGGTGAATATGGAGTTAGTGCTACATTTAATGTCTCTGACCTTTCATTGTTTGAGTTCGATGATGAGTTTATGGACTAGAGGGTGAGTTCTTTCAAAGAATGAATGACTGATGGAAATCTAAGGTCCGAGACACAAGCCAAGACAACTCCACAACATGAAACTGCCAAAGCTTTATCTACAAGGTGTCCACCATTTGATCCATTGCAAGGCATTGGAGGTCCTATGACTAGATCAAGAAGTAAGAGAATACAAGCTGCCTTAACAAATCTTATAGTCGAATTTCAAGCTAAAGAAATAATGAAGGATGAGGCAATGAAGACAGACTCTCAATATGTCACTATGATCACTACCCTTAGTGGTCTAAATGATGAGCCAAGTGTTTTTAATACTTCTTCATGATCAATTGGACAATAGGACAGCCAAGGTGCTTAGAGAAGCTTCCAAATCCATAGCTAAGGTGATTAGAGAAGCTTTTAAATCCAATTCAAGAGTGGAGAGCCGAACACAACACAAATCCAATCCACACTTGGATTATAGTTTAAGAAGTATTTCCTTTTCTTAGAATAATAGCTCTTTTAGTAATTGTTTCTTTAGGTAGTTAGTTTCCTAGAAGGCAAGAAGTTCTAATTCTACTAGAGAATAGAATTCTTCTTGGCCGAACCATTATAACTCTATAAATAAAGGCCATCATCCTCATGAAGAAACACAACTTTTATTCAATACAAACTTGAGAGCTTTTGCTTTTCTTTTAGTTCTAATTTTAGAACTAGCTTTGAGTATTTGAGGATAGCTTCTTAGGTTCATGTTTAAGTCAACAATTTGAGCGTGCTTTTTGGTTCCAAGGAAACAGTTCAATTCACAATTGAGTCTTAGATTGATCCTTTGGGTGTCAAGTGGACAAAAGTAAGGTCCTTTTTCAATATTGGAGTTGGTGTCTTGCTAAAGAAAGAACTAGTTCAACCTAGAGGACAATACTAGGACCTACACTCTGGTATTTGTTTTGAATTTTATATTTTGGTAGAGAATTCATATCATAAAATATGAACGTTGACATTGGATGAAATAAACCTTGAGAAAGTTATTTACTTATATAGTCTCCAAGTTGTGTATTGAGACAAACCTTGAGAAAGTTAAGTCTTATTATTATGGTTCCTTCTAATTTTATAAGTTTAGAAGTTGATAAGATGCCTAGTGGCAATTAATAGATTTTTGTTTAAGTCAGCTGACAAGTGCTTACCTTTTTTCTAGGTTTTGAAGAATATTTAGAGTTTTCGATGCCATGTACATTGCCAAAAGGAGGAGTTAAAGAACATTTGGCTGGTTTACCTATATTAGTTGTATCTCAACTAGAAGTACTACTATATTTGTACCTTATAGCCACTAATGAGGCGATCAGTGTAGTTCTAATGCATGAAAATTGTAAAGTTTAGAGGTAATGTATTTTGTTAGTTGAGCTTTGCAAAAACCTAAACTATAGTATCTGTTTATGGAAAAAATAGTATTGGCACTTATTAATGTAGCTAAGCATTTGAGGCACTATTTTTAAGTACACCCTATTTGTGTACGCACTATTTTCAAGACTTTTGGTCAGTTGATGAAGTGGGCAATTGAGATGGGTGAGCAAGATATTAACTACCAACATTTGCTTTCAATCAAGGGTCAAACCTTAGCTAATTTTACAGTTTAGACACCTTTCAAGAGAGAAAAAGAAGGGCTTGACTCTAGACCTTAGACTCTCCCTCATTTCTTATCTCAATCTAAAGTGTTGTAGACTGTTGGACCCTCGTTGATGATAGAGGTGTTTCTAATGAAGATGGAAGTGGTACTAGACTCCTACTTTAGAGCCCTGATGGAATCATATACCTTATACTTTGACTTTAATTCTACAAATAATAAAGCTAAATATGAAGCTTTGATCACAATTATAAAACTAGCTTATAAGATGCAATCAGAAAATATCAAGATTTTTAATGATTCACAAGTAATAATAGATGAAATCAAGGAAGAAAAAATGGAGAGATATTTGATTAAGGTTCAAGAATTACTTAGCACATTTGAAAATTGATTAATAAGATACTAAGATCAAAGAATGAGCGAACTAATTCCTTGAGTAGTTAAGTTGGCCTCTGTTGCCCTTTTTCATTTAAACTAAAAACTACCAGTAGAAGTCTTACCACCACTACAAGAAAAATAACTTTTAGTAGCGGAAAACACAATGACGAATAAAAATCTCGTCTCCAAATACCACTTTTGGTGACAACAACTTGACCCATCACCAATTTTGTGTCAATTTAACAGCTTTGGTAACGAGTCACCAGAAGTTATCACTGTTTCATTACTAAAGGACATGGAGGGAAGGTTTCCCTCCAACTGGATGCAATTAGTTATGAAAATAGGTGACGAAAACTACTATCGTCACTAAAATCGTAAAATTTATTTGTTGGTGATGAAGTTCTTGTTGTCACTAATTTGGATGTGTTTTAATAACGATTTTTCTTGTCACTAATTTCTGATTATATATGTAACTTATACTACTTATATATGATTCTCAGTTAAATTCTTAATTATATGGATATTATATGGACATATGTGAAATATCTTAATTCAAATATAGATTTTTTTATTAGTGTATTATAAAATTCAATTTTCTTGTTTAAAAGAAATTTTAAATAAAAAAGTAGTCACAATAAAAATGGAAATAATTATAAGCTTTTCATTTATATATATATATATATATATATAGTTTTAGTGTATAATATTATTAAATATGGAGATATAAAATATTTGTTTTAGTGTATAATGATACTGATTTTTTAAAAATAAATTTTAATAATAAGATATGTATTATACCATATAATTTGGAATAGATTAAATAAATTGTTTTGGACAAAACTAATTGGGTCACAACTTATATAATGATTTGACTTCTTTAGCTAATGATAATGATTGGACTATGTAGTTTTTTCACTGGGCCAAACTCATCTTTTCACAATTATAACTTTTAATTTTTAATAATTGCACTAAGACATCCTAATATTTATGAATTTGCCTACATTATTTTACTTCGAGCGTAAAGTGTTTTATGAGGTACGCTATTAATTAATAATAATTGGGCTTCTTCGGCTAAGAATAATGATATTGAACTAAGCATATTTTTCAATGTGCCAAACTTAGCTTACTTATATTTTGACTCTTAATTTCTAATAATTGTATTAGAACACCCTAATATTTATATTTGTCCATATGGTTTTAATTCAATCACGAAGTCTTTTTAGCATTATAATACACTATTGATTAGTACTAACTGAGCTTCTTTAGTTAAGAATAACAATTGGGCTAAGCATCTTCTTCAATGGGCCAAGCTCCATTAGCTTATTTATATTATGACTCTTAATTTAAAATAATTCTACTAGGAGCTCTTAAGATTTATGAATTTGTGTGTATAAGTTTAATCACTTTAAGCACATAATTTTTTTTAGTATTAAAATACACTATTGATTAATGATAATGAATTATTTTTTACATTTATTATGGACTATATGTCTTTATAAGAAAATCACGAATCAAAAATAGTTTCAAAATTATTATAGCCACTAATGTAATATTATAACATAAGTAGTGGTTAATACATATACATATATAGTTAGATGTAAAATCTACAACATAAGTAATTTATAAGCAAAAATAGAATATATAGCATAAGTAGTTAGTACATATATATAGTACTTAGTATATAACAAAGTTATAATAGAAGTAATTAGCACATAACATAAGTAGTTTAGTATATACATATAGTTTTACACACACACACACACACATTGATGAGTAATAATGTTTTTAGTGAAAATTCATAGTGAAAAGTCATAGTGACTGATGTAGTATACTTAAAAAGACAAAATTATACTTCATTATTTTTCACTTTTTAAAGAGTGTGGTGGATGATTTTGTCTTTTTAACTAGGCCACATCAATTACTATGATTTTTCACTATAAATTTTCACTAAGAGTATCATTTCTCTATGTTTATTATTAGTTTCTTTTTTTTATCTGTTAAGTAAGCAATCGTATTTTTTTTATTACACCTTTTAAAATTTTTAGTTAGACTTTTAATCTATATTGAATTTTGTGTTTTTTCATTTATTGAAATTTATTGTATAGTATTACTTTAAATTTTTAATAAACTTTTAAATTGAACATTCTTTTGGAATTAAATTTGAGCATTCTTTAGTGAGACATTCACGTGAGATGTTGCAATCAGAAGATTCAGCCTTGAAGCTTTCACTAGTGGATTAGTGACATATCAATATCAAATCTATATTCTGATACGTAGTTTGTCTAGCACGATGGCAATTTACATTTTTTCTATTAGTTGCACATTTGTATAAACTCTAGTTTATATTTGTATAAATGTTACAATCTAGTAGATTGTACTATTTAAACTCACCAATCTTATAAGACCTAGTTAACAACCAAAATTGTCCCTTACATATTGGTCAATGAGTTTTTTAGTCTCTCACTTTCAAAACGAGAAAAAATGGTCTTTCACATTTCATGAATATGGTCCTTTGTCACTATTCCGTTTGTTTTTCTATCAGAATAGTAATGAAATAGTGATGGAGGACCAAAATGGTACATTCATGAAATGTGAGAGACCAATTTTTTCCATTTTAAAAGTGAGAGACTAAAAAGCTCATTGGCCAATATGTGAGGAACCATTTTGGTCGTTAACTCTATTATATTTGTATTAGTTTTATGATTTATCAACTATTTTTTCATATGAATGAAATATGTCATTTGATTTTTGAATATATACATACATACATACATACATATATATATATATATATATATATATGTATGTATGTATGTATGTATAATATACATAATTTTTCCAATCTCACCATGAAAATGTAAATATTATTTTTTCCTTTTATTTATTTAAAATAATTTTACTTTGGCCATTTAATAGCTAACTAGCATTTCAAAATTTAAAATTTAGACAAATTTTTTCAAATCAAATTTTTTTTTAATACCAACATAAACCCCATGCATTGTAAAGCAAAAATTGATTACTGGTTAAAAAAAAAGAGTAAAGGTTTAAAAAATTTACAATTAATAATTGAATAAAAAGTTTAAATGCCTAAGAAAAAAAGTGGGGAAAAAATTGGTTTAAAGGGAAAAGCAGGAGTCAAAAAAAAAAAAAAAGCGGTTTCACAGTTTGAAAACATTTTTTTTTTGCCTATACACTTAGATAAAAGGGATAATATATTAAAATGTCCCGAATTTAGGCGTTTGTAACCGTTTTGACCTTATCTTTCAATTGTAACAACATGACACTTGAACTTTAAAATGTGTAACAATAATGTCCTTTGACTAAAAAAAAGATGAAAAAGCCCTCCGATATAAAGCAAATAGTTTAAAATTCTAAAATAAATTTTTAAGAAGAAAAAAAAGATAAAATTTAAAGATAAAAATTTAATAAACTTATTTACACTATATAATAAATTTTTTTAAACTAAAAAAAAAATTTAAAGATGAAAATTTAATAAAATTTAGAGAAAAAAATGACAAAAAAATTGAGGTTAAAAAACAAAGTATCATATAATAATTTTTTGTATTTTTACATTAAAGTTTTAAATTTTTTTTTACATAATTTTATTAAATTTTTTCTTTTAAAAAGTTAATAAAAAAATTAAACTATATCAAAATTTTTTGTCATTTTTGTTTTTAGGGAGGGCTTTTTCGTCTTTTTATTCAGTAGAATGATATTATTTTTACACATTTTAATATTCAAGTGTCGTGTCGTTACAATTGAAAGGTTGGGTCAAAACAAATACAAGCGTATAAGTTTAGGACATTTTAATATATTATCCCTAGATAAAATTGCAATTCCTTTGTCATCTCTCAACCATTCTGTGCCCACATGAAATTTTCCAGCCGTGCCATCTCTCCCAAATCAATTGAGGCATTTGCGTTAATTTTTCCACTGAGCTCTCGTTGAGGGGTAAGATTTGCTAGCAATCTTTCTTATTTTTTGGGTTTTTAATTTGAGCTAGGCTGAAATTGGCTGGATTCAATCTTAGGGTTTCTACCATGGAAGTAGTTCACAGTTGGGCTTATGCGTTTAGTTTCAAACTTGTTGGAGCTTTCAATTACTGTATTCATGGTGTCTGGTCTTTTTTTTTCCCCAGTATTTTAAGGTTCTAGGTAAGTCCTCATCCTCCATCTCAAGGCTTCTATTCTGTTTTTAGGGTTCTAGGTGTCAAAGTTGCTCTGGTTTGGTCTAGTTTGGTTTCAAGCATTTGATCTTTTTTCCTGGAGCTTATAGTTCTAACCTTTGTAGAGTGGTGGTGGTTGGTTGTCTGGTGTGGTAGTGTAGGAGTTCTGATTTTTTTTTCGTTTGTTTTGCCTAATTTCAAAATTTACTAAATATTTATGAATTCAGTGAACCATTCTTTAAACATTGTATTAATGGTAATTTTTTTTTTCTTTGTAGTATATAGGATGCTTATGTCTAAAATTTGATATGTTTTTGTGCCTTGTGATGATCAAATTATTTATATGTGTTCAAAAAATAGCCCAAAAATTATTCTAGAGACACACATAACTAGAAAGAGAGGAATAATACGCCTCTGAGAATGAAATCCAACAGCGCTTATGCTTTAATATTTATGCTTTTCTTTTGATACCTTAGTATTGGCTAAAAAATCAGAAGATGTCATGGAACTACAAATTGGAGTGAAGCACAAGGTTGAATCATGTGATATTCAGTCCCACAAAGGGAACAGAATTAGAGTACACTATCGAGGAAAACTTACAAATGGAGCTGTATTTGGTTGTAGTTTTGAAAGGAGTGACCCAATTGAGTTTGAGCTTGGAAGTGCTCAAGTGATTAAAGGATGGGACCAAGGACACTTGGGAATGTGTGTAGGTGAGAAGAGAAAGTAGAAATACTTTCTCAAGTTGGAGCCACTTTGACCTTTGACACTAAGCTAGTTTTTGTAAATGGGAAACCATCAACTGGAAGGGAACTAGAGGATAGTGAACTATAGATCTACATATAAAGCTACTAAGTTTGTTTTTATTATGAGGATATCATGAACTAACAGGTTGTCATAATGCAATTCATACTTGATAGACTTATTTGTCATGTTTTGTAGCATTTAATACTTAGGAATTGAAAACAATGATTTGCAGTTTGCTTGTAGATCTTTATTTACATAAACAAGCATGTTTCTCGAGTCATTAGGTCTTAAGTTCAAAGCCTGTAACTAGTAACCACTAGTTGTTTTATTCTAGATGCTACAAGCATAGATTTGGCTTGATTAGGAAGGTATAAAGTCATTTCACGGGTCAAATTATAAGTATAATGAGTCATGGCCTTAGGTAGCAGTTAGACCAGTGATTAATTAAGCCACACGAGTGCACATAATTTTGACTTTGGATACACATCTAGTTCCATCCATTAATTAATTAAGCTGCATCATGCATCTCAATTTCAAGATATAAGATAGTTACCACTTTCAAATGCATGGTTTTAATTTAGAGTTTTACTAACTTGTGATTTGAATGCTAGCTACTACTTCAAAATTAAAATATAGTCATGTAGCTATTGTTATGAAAGGTGAGACTATTTCTTCACTTCAACTTATTTATCCATTCGAAAACTTTATATGCATCTTGAGATGATTAAATTATTTATATGTGTTGATTAAATGTTTGTTTTTCCTTTATTGATGATAAGAATTTGATATTTTCCTTTAAGAATTGCTTTTTGTTTTTGGGATCAAATGCTTTTGATCTTACGGACTGCTAGTCTTTTTTTTTTGTTTTCATATAAATTTATTACTAATCTATTTTACTTCCTAGCAACTTATCATTGGAAAACTGACCTGCTAAGGGAGAAGAGCAAAATTGGCCCCTCACATCATACATCTGGATTGAAGACAATTCTTCCCTTTGTTGTTCGGATTTTGATGTCAAGTATAACTTTATGCCTTAGACTGGCAAAACTAGGATTAGTTTATATTATGTATGTCCACAATTTGTTCTTTTAGGTTTTATTTAATCTTTTTTGCATGTAGAAAGTTGGCTGTTGATTTTTTTCTTCTTCAGAATGATGACTTAACATAGGTTGAAGCATTAAAATGTAATTATTTGGTGTTTAGTAATAATTATAAATGTTTCAAGTGTCCAAGTCAATAAGCTACCTTTTGTGATAATGCTTCTGAATTCAACTTCCATTCTAAAGAATTTTTACGAAGCTAATTTAGGGTTTCAAAGGGAAAAAATTCATGCTTCTATCAATGATTGTGTTCTTTTTCGAAATGAGTATGCATCTCTCAACACTTGTCCGAATGATAAGTGTCACGAGTCTAAATTTATGGGCGATGGTTCACAAGTTCCTCAAAAGGTTCTTCGGTACTTCCTCTCAAACCAAGGCTACAAAGGTTGTACATTAATGAGGAGATAGCTTGTGACATGAGGTGGCATAAGGAGAAGAGAGTTAATGATGATAACATAATTAGGCACCCTACGGATAGTGAAGCATAGAAACACATTGATAGAGTGTTTTCTTCTTTTCTTCTTTTGCAAGTGATCCTCAAAGTGTGAGACTAGGTCTTGCCATTGACAGGTTCAATCCATTTGGCAACCGAAGCAATGCATACAGTGTTTGACCTGTCTTTCTTGCCCCTTATAATTTGCCTTAGAATTGCATGAAATATCCATTCTTCTTCTCGTCAATTCTAATTTCTAGACCAAAGTCACCAGGAAATAACATTAATGTGTATTTGCAGCCTTTGATTAATGAATTGAACGAGTTGAATTGGTGTCATCCTTATGGTGCTCATAAAGAGAAAAGTTCACATTGCGTGTAGCTCTTTTGTGGACCATAAATGACTTCCTTGTGTATGGTATGCTCTTTGGTTAGAGTACCAAAGGCTAACATGCTTGTCCAGTTTGCATGAATGAGATATCATCTCAGTATTTGCATCACTGTAGGAAAATGTGCTACATGAAACGTTGTAGATTCTTACCATTTGACCACCAATGGCGAAGAGATAAAAAGAATTTTGTCGGAAGTTAGACCTCCGAGATCCAATATTACCTAAATCTAGCCAAGAGATTCTTCATAATGTTGAGATGTCAGTCAGTAAATCATATTTTTTTGGTAAATCTTCTGGTAAAGACCAAAAGAAAAAGCGTAAGCACGAAGGACATAATCTGCAGTGGACTAAAAAGATTGTGTTCTTTAATCTTTCGTATTGGGAGGACTTTAAATTGAGACACAACATAGACATCATGCATGTTGTGAAAAGTGTGACTGAGAGGTCGGTTGCAACATTGTTTGACATTAAGGGTAAGAATAAGAACACTTGGAAATCTCGTAAGGATTTGATGGATCACGGGTTTAAAAAGGGGTTTGCATTTGTAGTCACATGTAATTCATTCATCATGCCTATGGCTTGCTACTATTTGAAAAAGATGAAAAGTATAAAATATTTAACTTCATTAACTCAGTGAAGTTCCTCGATAGCTTTGCTTCAAATGTATCTCGATGCATAAAAAGGGGAGAGTTCTAGTTGTCTAGACTAAAAGTCATGACTTTTATGTCTTCATCCAACGTGTTATTCCAGTGGCAATTAGGGGATACTTAACAAAGGAAGTTCGACATCTTTTATACAAACTTAGTGAGTTTGCCTGGAGGTGATACTCACGGAGTACGTGCTTAGATATTCTTGAAAATGAGGAGATGAAATTGCTATCCTTTTATTCAAATTAGAGAGATTGTTCCCTCTATCATTCTTCAACATCATGATTCATCTTTTGACTCACTTGCCATATGAAACAAGGATAGCTGGTTCACCCCAATATTGATGGATGTTCCCATTTGAGAGATAATAATACAATCTTAATGCTTTGGAATATTTCCTTATATTCAATTATTATTTTTTAATAAATATGAAAATTTGTCCAGGAAAATGGGACTTTTAAGGGCTATGTTTATAACAAAACTTGACCGGAAGGGTGTATTGCTGAGAGCTATGTAGACAAGGAATGCCTAACATTTTGTTCTATGTACTTCAATAATGTTGAGACTATCTTTAATAGTGTTGAGCATAACATGAGATGATAATGGCAATAATGTAATTTCTATTTTCTTGAGTAGGGGTCGGCCATTGGGCAACCCCAAGCATTGTGTTCTTAAATGATTCATGCCTACATTTTGAATAATTGTGATAAAATAGAGGAGCTAATCTAGTACATTCATTTTCCACATTTAGTTTAAATTGATTTTATCAATAATTCTATACATATTTCACTTATTACTACTTCAATAAGTCTAAAGAATATAAGCTTAAACTTGAGGAAGAAGACAGTGACAATGTTGATCAATGTCACAACAATCAATTTGCTTCATGGTTTAGAGAACGTCTAAATTCCACAAGTCCAATATTAAAAGTAAGTAGCTCTTAGCTTGAATTGCACTAATATCTCTATGATTTATACATGTAGGTTATATGTAGTTCACAAGTATTTGTCTATGAGATTCAGATTTTGTCATTTGGACCACTAAATCAAGTTAATCAATACATTAAATGCATGGTAAATGGGTATAGGTTTCACACTCAAGGCCATGAAAAGAACAAAAAAACTCAAAATAGTGGAGTTGTAGTGTAAGGTGAACATGGGAACAATATCATTGATTTTTATGGGGTACTGCAAGATGTCTTAGAGATTGAATATTTAGGTGCCAATAAAATAGTGTTAGTGTTGGTGTTTATGTGTGATTGGTTTAGGCTTAATTATGCGAGCAGCCTACAGATTGATAAGGAACACGCACTCAGTAGTGTCAATTTGTCTAGAAAATAGTACACAGATTAGCCATATATACTTGTATCCCAAGTTAGATAGATTTTTTATGTGCTTGATCTAAAATTTGGTAATAATTGGCATGTTGCTTATAGTATAACTCCTTGTAAGTTATATGATACTTCAGAAAACCTTGAAACTATCCAAGCAGAAAAAGTGTATCAAGAAAAATAGTCAAATTTCAATCTTGTTATTGATTTGAATATAGACATGCCATCCTTGATGAGGGATAGAGATAATTTGACATTAGTTGATACCTCACTTGTTGTTAAAGAATTGAATATGTGATCAACACAAGAATTGTATTCAATGGATGATTCATCTATTGATGATGATGATTTAAATGATTTAGTAGACTCTGAATCTTCTAAAAAGGAAGAGTAGTTATGGGAAGATGATTATACTAATCCAGAATAGGCACCAAATGGATGTTCCATTGCATGTAGTTGTATATTACATTTAAAGTTGTTGTATTTATGTTCTTTCTTATATTTATAGCATTTGTTTTTCAGTTTTATGAATGAGGTTCTTTCCATTTTAATTACATATCTATGTTCGACTAGTGTAATGTGTGTTCTGCTTATTAATGTACTTAGGTTTTTATTCTCTATTTGTTCTGATTTCTAATGTTGATATTTCTATTTTCTCAACATGATACTTACTACAAAGTCCTTGGTAGTTGTTGCTTGTTGTTTCTAATGCCTTTTTTTTCTTTGGTTCTCAACATGCATAATTTTTGTTGAAAACACCCAAAATCATTATAGTTAGTTGTTTGAAATCAGTAGGCTTGGAGTAACTAAATGAGGTAATTAGATTATTGATTTTGCAGAATAGTTTTGTAATAGTGTCAAACACAACGTTACATTATGAGTTTGGAATAATTGTGTGGTGGTTATTACCTTGTCATTGCATGTTGGACATGAATTGTCATAGTGTTGGACATGCTTATGATGTAAATGAGAAAGCAGTTACATGACATGATGAGGGACTGATTTTCAATCAAAGAATGAGGTGTAATTGTGATGTTGTAATGGTATACAGGTTTGCATGTATGGACTATTTTTTTAATCCATTAATATGTCAAGGCTTAATACATGTATTTTTGTGTTATTATAGGCATTTGGTCACTTTTTTTTAAAACAATTTAAACACATTGCTTATCGTTTTTAATGTGACTAATATCTCTATTGATGTATAGATGGTTGGGCGTGGTAAGGGAGGATTAGGAAAGAGGCCTGGTGTTCCAAAGTCACCAAGGGTGTTGATTATGCCATAAAGTCAAGAATGCACCAAATCCTCCACTAGGTGATTATCCTCGACAAAGTGCCCACCTTATGCCAAGTCGGCCAAATCCTTCACTAGGTGCTTCTCCTCGACGAAGTGTCCAACTTACACCAAATCGGCTAAATCTTCCTTTTCAACTCAGAGATGAAGAAATAGGAGAATCATGCATAGGGTAATTAAACAATAATGGAGTTAGGCGTTCATTGAAAATAATACTAGAGACAAATAACCACGATAAGATCTTTACCTTGATGTTGGGTGAATATACCGATGAGGAAGTGCATGTTGAAAGTAATTCTCATCAATAGGAACTGTCTAGAAACACCTCTAATTAGCAGGAACAATTTGCAAATACTCCTTACTAGCAGAAATAGTTTGGAAATACTTCACAGGGTAGGGTTTTATGCATTCAATTCTTGAAAATTTTGTTATACTTAGCTTTTTTTCCCCCCTCTCTATCTTTTAGGTTGTAGTTTCTTATATGGATAATTGGCTCTTGTTGTTTATGGTTTAAAAAATTTATGTAGCTACATCCAGTATGAAGGGATCCATATAAATTTTGAAACGGTAAAAGAAATGGGTGTTTTGATGAAAAAATTGTCATAGAAGTTAATAACAAGGCTAGTCACTTTGTGGGATTAGATAGTTGGGAGGTGATTACTAAGGGCAGGTGTATTGTGCTCCAATATACAAAGTTTGATGGCACCACTTGAAAGTATCAACCACAGGGATTGAAAGATGAGATCATTGCCAAATGCACAATATTATGTGTTTAATATTTGTTAATTAAATTAAAAAATAATTTATAGTTATGGATATTTGATATTTTATGAATTGTAATGTCATTCTTCTTGGGGTTTAGGAGAATTCAAATTATTATGATAGTGAAGTATTGAAGGAGGCCTTTCGTAAGCAACTTAGCCATCAATACAGAAATAGGTGATATAGTTTGCATCTTCATTTCAAAAAGTTCCCTTTCAAGGAAGAGGTCATAAGGCATCCTCTAACATGTGTAAAGGAGCTTGAATGGGTAAAGTTTTGTGAGATATTTGCCAATGAGGACTTCCAGATCATTTAGTCATTAATTGTTGCATTTTTATTATTCCAAAATTTTATGGTTGTAAAAATAGCATTTGATTCATTTTTCATTTCCTAACATTTTCAGGAGATTAGCCAAAGAAACAAGGAAAATTGTGCTACTAATGACACCCACTAGCTTTTGGATCAGTTTTGATCTCCTAGATAGTTGATGATTTGATTAGTAAAGCACAAGCCTGTTTTATTTTTCCTCACAGATTGAAGTGGAATTTGCTTAATACATATAGTATGATTGTGAACACTTGACAGACAAAGAAGGAAAGAAAAGAACTGACAGCTATTGATTAATATGAAATTTGTCAATACTCCAAGAAGAAGGGAAAAATGGTTAATAAAAAGGCACAAAAAATTTTGGTACATGAGTTTGCTACTTGCATTTTAAACAATTTTGAATTTTAAACATGTAGACTATTAGGGGAATAACGACTTGTTTCTTAATGTAGAATGAATTGTGAGATGAAGAGTCTACTTTTTCAAGTTCACCTGCAAAGATTTGCAAGAAAAAACTACACCATATTTTTGGGCATGTCAAGGGGCGGTCTATTCTAAATAAACAAATAATTGACGTTGAAAAATTCAGAAATGAAGTTGAAGTAGAGAGGAGAAGAGCAGACGACACTGTGAAACAGAATATAGCTATAACTGCAAAGGTCGTTGCTCAAGAAGTTGAGTTGAATGTAGTAAAGGAGCAAACGAATTCATGATGGCAGAAATAACTCGATTGTCTAGTCAGTAATATGAAAAAGATGTAAGTGCACATTTCATATCTAATTGTCTTATAAATATGAGATTGATTAATTCAACTGACATACTAGTCCTTTAAGGAATTATTACATGCACACTCACAGGCTGCATGTCAATATTATTAATGCATGGAGCATTTCTAGCATTTCTTTGAGATATGAACATTATCTAACATATTGATACCTAATTATATGAGTTAGTTTATGATTATTATTCTTGATTGGTGGAATTGTGTTGTGCCATGAGATACATTTGGTGGTCCACTTTTGTTGCTTAATCTTTTGGGAGTTCTGTTAAACGGCTATGTGTGTGTAAAACCATTTTGAGGTAAAAAGTGTTTTCATGTCTATCGATGTGAAAACACATAATAGAGTATCTTTGTTGATACCTGTCAATCAATATGTTTTGGGTTTGGTATCATCGATTTGATTTGATAGTAATTGAAAAAGTTCATTCACATGCAGTTGTTGAGTATTGCCTGTTATGTTCTTGGGTTAGATTTACATGTGCTAGTGACAATTCTCTATAATGTAGAATATATCTTTGATTACTGATTTTTTACTAAACTAGTTTAATTCTATATAATTTTATGTCTCAAAATTTGATTGTTTTCTCTGGAAACACGATTTTGTTATTGGGTGGAATGAGCCGTGCATTAATTATGGGCTATTGCTGCTTTCTAGAAAAAGAATAGAAATTATAAGCTTTAGTTGGTCGTATATTTAATTGGCTTGGATTGAATGCTCCAAACAATGACTAACATTGAACGTTTTTATTTTTCTTTTTATAGTAACTCATCCACCACCATATAGACAAGCATCCACAATTGAAGGTAGTACAAATTGCCTTTTGGTTAGTGTTGTGTAGGTCTATTTTATTCCTTTCGTCTCTTTTGTTTTAAATGCTAAGCGAATGATATGTTGACTTCTATTTTGTGGGGTGTAAAGTATTTGGATAATATTATTTTGTCATGTTCCAACTAGAATGTTAGTACATTATTCTTCGTGTTTTGTGGGAAAAAAAGATGTCCCTTCAATTGATGAAGTCTAACTTTTGTTTCTTTCATTTCAATATTTTTGGGGTATTCAATAATTAGAGCAATTGTCTTTATTGTATTTTTGACTTGGATGATATATGCATTGGAAGGATGAACAGTAATATGATCAATATAGTGATGGTTTTGGTCAAGACACCAACACAAAATATGTTGCTAGTTTAGTTAAAAGTTGTCACTGTGCACGCTATTTAGTGACAATTTTTTTGGTCACTAATTGAATTGGACAAAGTAGCCTTCATTGATGAATTTTTCTTGTCACCAATGAATGGACCAAATCCAATTTGATGACCATTAGGAGTCGTCACCAACTCAACATAAACAGTGTTGACCAATATATCTTTCCTTAACAACTCTTTTTGTCACCAAATATCATCACTAAGTGCCGTTGATCGTCATATTTTCAAAGATGAGATTTTGTTGTTGCCAAATTTTGTCACCTACTAGCTGAAATTGGTGACAATTCTTAGTTATTAATGATAAAATTCCCTGCCCTTTGGTGACGCTGTTTTCTCTTCACTAATTTTGGAGACACCCTGATTTTGTAACCAAATTCGACCATTTGGAGATGATTTTTGTCTTTCTTTCGTCACCAAATACCTTTAGTGACAGAGTATTAGTGGCAACTTGGAAACAAGTTATTTGCTCATCACCAAATGTTATTGGTGACAAAAAATCACCTTTTGGTGACGAGATTTCTCTCGTCTTTGAAACCCATTTTTCTTGTAGTGCACGTTGAAGAATTATAAGAAAAAGATAATGGTAATTGAAGGGAAGAAAGATAATTGGATGATTCTAATTTATAGATATATGAAGTATAGGGAGCTTCAAGATGATTAAATTGTGGCTAGAAAGCTAAAGATAAAGGCATTTTAAAATATCCTATAAAATGATGACCACTAAAAGCAGTCTTATTTACAATCTCTACTTCGATGTGAAGGACCTTATTAGGCAAACTATGTTATAAGAGAAGTACATTTGGTATCTTGTGGTGGTCATGTTGGAGCTCGTATTTGTGAAGAAAATTATTTCACGGGGTTATTATCAGCTAATAATGTTCCAAGATCCACATGAATTTGTGTGGCAGTATATTAAATGTTAGTTGCATGCACCCTTATAAGGTGACCTCAAATAAAATTGATCAATTAAAAGTTTTTGTCCATTCATGCACCCATTAGCAGTATATTTTCTTCACTAATTTTAGAGACGCCCTCATTTCATCACCAAATTCAACCATTAGGAGACGATTTTTGTCTTTCTTTTGTCACCAAATACCTTTAGTGATAAAGCATTAGTGGCAACTTAGAGACGAGCTACTTTCTCGTCACCAAATGCTATTGGTGTCGAAAAACTACTTTTTGGTGATGAAATTTCTGTTGTTTCTAAAACCCATTTTCTTATAGTGCGCATTGAATAATTAATAAGAAAAATATAATGGTAATTGAAGGGGAGGAAGATCATTGGATGATTCTAATTTACAGATATATGAAGTATAGGGAGCTTCAAGATGATAAAATTGTTGCTAGGAAGCTAAAGATAAAGGCATTTTAATATATCCTACAAGATGATGTCCAATACAAGTAGTCTTATTTACGTCTACTTCAATGTGAAGGACCTTATTAGGCAAACTTTGTTATTAGCGAAGTACATTTTTATCTTGTGGTGGTCATGTTGGAGCTCATATTAGTGAAGAAAATTATTTCACAGGGTTATTATCAGCTAATAATGTTCCAAGATCCACATGAATTTATGTAGCAGTATATTAAATGTTAGTTGCATGCACCCATTATAAGGTAATCTCAAATAAAATTGATCAACATTCAAAGTTCTTGTCCATTCATACAGCAACTGTTAGATATTCTTGGCCCATTTCCTCAGGTCTTAGGTAGGCTCAAGTTCTTAGTGATAGTCATCAATTACTTCATTAAGTGGGTTATAGGTGAACCTCTAGCTGCATTACTAAAAAAGGATGTTTTAAAGTTCTTATGGAAAAATATTCTTTGCAGATATAATATTCCCTATATAATTGTTTCAAATAATTGAATGCAATTTGCTGGCAATCCTTTAGGTCATGACGTGCAAAGTTAAATACCAACTAAAATTTTACATAGCTTACCCCGCTCCCCTCCCCCCAAGCTAATAGTTAAGTAGAGGTCATAAATCATACTTTGTTGTGTAGGAGATAAAGTTAAAATTGAATAAGGTAAAGGGTGATTGGCTAGAATATCTCCTAGATGCCCTATGGCATATTACACAATACCTCAAATAGCAACAAAAGAATCAAAGATTCGACTTTTAGTTCAAAGAGAGTAGCTTATCTCTATTCTAAATTATCAAGAGATGATGTTAAATTTGAATCTTTTAAAAGAACACAGTGACTTAGCTTTTGTTAAGGAAGCTATAAATAGATGAATTATTATATACAAAAATAAAATAGATGGATTATTATGTGGTAGAATCTAGTTACATTTAAATTTAAGGTAAATTATGTAGAGTCCTTATATATGTAATTGAACAAATATGTAAAACCTATGTTATGAAATTATGTTAAAGTCAATACCCTGTTTAAATTTTAAAAATGCTCATATGAAAATTTGATGTTATTGATTTCTAAATGTTAAAAGGTATCTTAGTCCCTTTTATTTTGATTGGTTTTGTATTTAGTTTGTAGTATTTCAAAATCAATATATTTAATTTTCAAACATTTAATTTGTTTTCACACATTGTTAATTGACAAAAATTGATAGGCGATTAATAAGTTCAGTCACCTAATTATCACATGCTCATGAGTCAAAATGTTTTGACTCATTGAAAATCTTTCTTTTTTTTTTTTACCCAAAATTTAAATAAGGGAGAATCACACTTTTAGTCCCCAATGTTTTATTCAATATCACTTTTAGTCTCCAATATTTTAAATCTGACATATTTAGTCATCAAAATTTCATATTTTGATGAATTTGGTACAATTGATGGATATTAAAGTAAGAAATGACAAAATTTGCTATAAAAATTTTTTAATTTACAAAATTTGAAAATTACATTCTTTTTTAGTCATAATTTTTATCAAATTTTTTATTTCATAAATTTAATTAGTTCTTTTTATTTTTTTTTGTTCAAAACCAATATCTTTTAATGTTCAAATATTAAAGGTTTATGAGATAAATTAATTAAAGAATGAGGGTTTTGAATGAAAAGCAAAAAAAGAAGAAGGTAATTTTCAAAATTTGTAAATTAAAAAATTTGATAGCAAATTTTGTAACAAAATTTGTCATTTCCTATTTTAATAGCCATCAATTGTACCAAATTCATCAAAATATGAAAGTTTGAGGACTAAATATATCAGATTTAAAATATTGGGGACTAAAAGTGTGTAATTCTCCCTTTAAATAATGAACAAATTTGGTTCCTACATTTCAATAATTATGCATTTAGTCCCCAAAGTAAAAAAATTAGACAAAACTAGGACATTTAATGAAAATTTGTAGAATATAAAATAATTAAACACTTGGATTACTTCCTCTCTGTAAAACTTTTGACATGAATTTCACTTTTTTTTTTAACTTTTAAATTCCTTTTTTTTATTGAATATTTTCCTAAAACACTCTCTTCAAATTCTTTCATTTCCATTATTGGAGAACTCACGTCCATGTGAAAAAAGTCAAAATAGACCTAATAAACCCTATGGCACGGCGTGAAACAATCAAATTAGAATATGTTAGACAAATCAAATCTTGTGGTGCTAGTTGTCACCCAATGGATCTCCAATCTTATGTTAATACGTTCTTACAAATTCTCTAATGTTTAGATTCACTTAACTCGACTCGAATATTTGAATAGGAAGAAGTTACATGAAGTTAAGCAAACAAATGCACAAGCAAAATTTACAAGCCACAAAGGCTCAACGTGGCATTCAATATTCAGCAAAAATACAAGAAATCTCAAAACTTAGGCTTACAATACAAAATCTCCTAGATTCACTTTATAGAGTTAATGCCTTGCACAAAGTACAAAAATAATAGTGGTGTAGTTGACAGCTCAAATTATTAGATATCAGCTAATAAGAATTAAGGGATGTGGATAAATGGGTCTAATTTCAAGCATACATGCAAGTGAAGTTAGCACAACAATTGCCAAGCTTCATTTGGCATTTCAACACCCTTGGAGACTCCCAATATTACTAGCTAAAGTTTTACTTCAATTCAACTCAAATCTTCCTAACAATGTGCCACGTCCAACTCATGGTTTAGCAAGTGTACATGCTCCGTTGCATACTTGTACAACAAATTTTCACAAGCCATCTGAAACCAATGTTTCATGCACATTCCTTAGACTAAGTCCCATATTCTAGACAACACCTACAAAGAATTTACCTAAATTCAAAGCAAGTTCATCTCAATGTTTGAAAACGCCCAAGGCCAATTGAGGATCATTCTCAACACTTTCCAATAACCCACAATAATTAATCATCAAGATCTTCTACATACGTTTTGAAAAAAAAAAAATCTGAAGTGACAGTTATAAGGATACCTTTCACCCATACGTGTAATAAGGAGTGACAAAACTTATCCAAAGTTGCCCAAAACTTGTGCAACCATTCTTAGCAGCTTCAAAGATCACTAAATAAATTCCAAACATCATCTAGGCATCTCAAATAGTTTCGGTTCAAGAGTCACCCAATTTGCTTAACCCGACAATCTAGTCGGCAACTAACGTCAATTGCCAGCAAGTGATGTCAGGTTAATGAAAATGGCTTTAATTTTTTGATTAGGGTTGTATTTTATAGTTACAATTCTACCATTTGTCATTTTCACTCTGTAGAAAATTGATTTTACAATATAGTCGCTTATGACCTCCTCCTCTATGGTATACGGTAATGATTTTTCAAGTATTATGACCTTTACCACAATGATGTTGTCTATAGATCAAATTGTTTCATGGATTTTTCACCCCATAGTGTAAGGTGGATTTCGAAAAATATGAAAGATCTTCCCCCAAACCATACATACGACTATCATCAAATATGGCTTTTTGCATAATTCTATATATATCTATGAGAGTCTAACACTAGTTCCACAAGGCATGAATAATCATTTAGAACCAACATTTAAGGTCTCATTAGTCATTTGATACCTATATAAATATTTGTGTATAATTAACTAGGGGATTTTTTAAAATTTTTTGGATAACTAAGGTGTTTTTGTTAACAATTCAAATTAGTCAATCAATGAATAGGAAAGCCGAAGACAAGTAAAGTTTTGGGAGAAATTGCAATCCTTGATGTTCTTTTGTGCTCTCTAGCGTGATGTTGGCAAGTATTTAGAATAATAGTGTATTATTTTTTAAAGAAGGTAATACTAAGAGTTATTTAAGTGAATATTTTTTTTCTCAAAATTAAAAATCTATTGTTGTTTTAAATATTATTCAAAAAGTATTGAAGTCGATTTTTAAGAAATCGAATTTGAAGGGCTAGGGAAGAAAGGTTTGGGTGGGGCTTGGGGAGGAAAGAAGAGAGTGACTGGGGTGGGATGCATCAGGGAGAAGGGGGGAGGGCTAGAGTGAGGTGCGAGGAGAGAGGGGAGGGGCAACAGATGGGGGTGAGGTATGCAGGGGGAGAGGTGAGAAGGGGGAGTTGCTGTGGCGACTAAGGAGTTGAGGAGGAGAGTGTCAACAGATGGGGGAAAAAATGAAGAAGAAGATTAGGGTTTTTCAGGCGAGAGGAAAGGAAATAAGGGGGCAATTTTTATTTTTTTTTGAATTTTGAAGTCGACCATTCTGGATGTCGATTTTGAAGTCAACATCTGTGATGTCGATTTCAACATTTATGGAATCATTTTTAAAATAACAATATTTATTTAATTAGTATTTAAAAAATAAATATTTAAGGAAAAAACTCTAATTTTGTAAATTAATTCTATTAAGTTATGACAAGTCAACCCATGGCTGTGATGTGTGATGGTCTAGACATGGTAGAATTGACACGTGCCCCTTCCTTTTGATGGGTGATGTGTTTAGCTATGTAAAATAATATATAGAATTCAAGTTAAAGAGTGAAAAAATAAAGTTCAAGAGGCGGTGCAACCCAGAAAAAAGTTTTCAAAGATTTTGTTATGTGACGGAAATTGAGGTGGAGTTCTCTAATTATATAATTGGAGTAAACAAATTTTCAAAATTTGCCTCTCTCATTCAAATGCTACAAAAGAAAGATTGTAGTTTATGGTTACACTCATGAAGATCTAAATGAACATTTGTATAGTTTTTTTAGGTGCGAAGAAGTACTTTCACTTTGAAAGAGTAGAACTAGCTATTTTTCAATTGATTTTTTCCTATTTTCATTGAAATTGAATGTCTTAACTATGGTTATTATTCAATTTAAAGTCTTCATTCTTATTTAGAAAAAGTTGGTGACTAGGTTTCTTACTAAATATTGCCTATCCAAAAGATAACAAGTTTAGAATGAAAATCATTCAATTCAGTAAACACGAATAATTTTTAGAAGATATTTCGAGGTTTTAAGAAGATTCAAACATGATATCATCAAGAGACTAGTTTAATTAGATCTCACCACAATTTTAAAATTGTCGATTAAGGTTTTGAAACTGCCAATTCCCGATTCCTTTAAAAGTGGAATCAAAACCGAACCTTAGAGGTGCCGGTTTTAGTCCGATTCTAAAATTGTCGATTTACGGTTTGGTTCCGGTTTGATTCTAGTTCTAATTACACTTCCACTTCCAATTATAAAAAATAATGTAAATTTAAAAGTTGTAAACAAAATATAACTTAGAATTGAAAAAGTATATATGTGACTTACAAATAAAATTAAAAATGAAAGTGCGAAAAGAATAGATTTATTTATATTTTTTGAAAGTTGTAAATTTTGTTGTAAAAAGAATATAAATTGGATTTAAAATTTATAAATAAAATATAATTTATACTTAGAAAAAAATATAATTTGCACTTACAATTAAAAATTAAAGTGACAAAAGAGTATATTTTACTTATATTTTGAAGATTGTGTTTTGTTTCTTAAAAAATATAATTTAAACTTAAAAGTTGTAAAAGAAATATAATTCAGATTTAGAAAAGAAATAAAACTTGTATTTAAAATTAAAAATGAAAGTGAAAAAAGAGTTTATATTTATGTTTTATTTATATAAATTTAATTTTTTAAAACAAATTACATGTTTCAGAATCAGAACTGAATCGTTGGTTCAAATCCTGGTTTCAAATTTTGAGGAATTGGAACTGAACCGCTAGGTGCAGTTCTTGTTATGGTTCTTGGAACCATTATCCACGGTTCTAGTTCCGATTCCGGTTCAAAACGAAACCTTAGTCACCTCTAAGTTCAAATATAATTTTGAGAAATTAGGGGAAGCAATTATTACTAAAAGCAAACATGAGGTATATCCAAAGTTATTATGTCTTAAATAAAAGAGTTAATTTCATTCACATGTTAGATTATGCCCTAAAGACCACTCATGAGATGATTATTTAGGCATATATTGTATCATTATGCTTATAATTTATGACAATTCATTATTATTATTATATTCAATTCTATATCTGCATATCACGAATAAATATAATAATGTCCCTAGAATTTGATTATTCTAAAAGTATCCCTAGTCAAGTATTATCATCTAGTGGGACAATGATAATGTATTAAAAATAGTATGTGTAGTGACTGATGACATGTGTCATAATATGAGATATTAAGTCAACATATAGGTACATATTAGAGAACTATATAACGGATTGACCCGCCATGAGAAATGATACATGGATTATTATATAAGTGTCAAAAGCATGTCTCATAGTGTTGATGATGTATGCGATCCTCAGACTTGAGGTCATCAAAGATCTCAATATGAGAAGTTGCATGTTTTGATACTACTAAACGTTACCTGTAATAGGGTGAATTATAAAATTGGTAATTGGATATGCAATGAATCATGCAGTGAGATGTTGAGTGATCAACATAGGATTTGCCCCTCTTAATAATGGGAGTGATATCTTTGGACCCCTTGATTGAGTGAGGCCATAAAATGCATGGTTGTGCTCAAATGAGTCAATATGTGATATCGGGCTCGTTTGATTATATGAGTCTACTTGGGAATCAAGAAATACAAAGATTGAATTATGCGAGCGTGACATATTCCATGGCTTCTGTTCAATTAAGGTATCTAGGGCAAAAGGATTAAATTACATGGTAACATTTATCACAGGATAAGGTTATGTCGAATTACTAACATTCTCATAATTTGGGTAGCTTTGATGTGTTGCTAAACACCGCTCACTGCTTATAGCATAAAATAAATTTTATGTCATGGCTAACGTTATGAGACCTATTGGGCCGTATACTTAGATTGTATCTAAAAGGAGTGTAAAATTCATATGATGAATTTTGGTTAATCTTAAGAATCGTAATGTGAATATGACTCTATAGGGTCTTTTTCCAATTTAAAACGGTATTCGGATTAAAGACTAAATGGGTTTGGATTTTAATATTAATGATTTTGAAACAGTTTTGGATTTATTAATTAAAATATGAATTTAGAGTCCAATTTCGAAGGGGATTCTTGTGTTTGGCAGCCAATAGATTTATTCAATCTATAAATCCCAAACAGATTAGAATTTTGTAAGAGTTTTACCCTAATCTACATCTATATATGGTGGGATTTTTGGCCAGCCACTTGAGTGAGAAAACAAGAAGCCCTTTGGCTGTTCTTTAGAGAAAAATAGCCGCCATCTTTTTGTAAGAAAACAAGAGAAAAATCAAAAGACCTTGAGCGAAGTTTTGAGAAACCCAAAACTAAAATTCTGAAGTTGGCACATTGGATTTTGCTTTAAGGAAAAAAATATACAATTTAAATTAAATTTTGAAATCATAGTAATATTTATGATTGAATATCATTTATATTTTTTCACTTTTAATGATGTTTTCTCTTTTATTTATATTTTTAGTTCAATAAATTAATAAGTATTTTAGTTTTTTGTTTAATTTTGATGGTTAACTTTCAATTAACGTATAGAGAGAATAGATAACATTAATTAAGGGTCTTCTTTTTTGGAAGAAATAGTTCTCTCTCTTTCGAGAGAATTCTCGTCTCCTTCCTGTAGGAGGTACTATTCATTGGCAGTTTCAAAATCTGCTTCTCTTAGCACACCGAATCTGACAAATCATCAAGTGTTTGAGTTTGGAGCTTTTGAGTTTGGCTGATGGCTATATGCTAGCATTACTGATTGGCGATCTTCTTCTTGGTAAGTTGCACCTTCGGCTTCAGGAACTCCTTGTTCTTAGCTTGGAGGCTTGGCTGCTCACCGTTGCTAATGGCGGATCTTCTCCCAACCTCCCAACTGATTTGCTCGGTTGTCTTTTTCATCTCATAGTAGTTGGAACACCGCACCTTCGATTTTAGGAGCTTCCTATACTCTGCTAGGAGCTTCGTTGCAGTTGGAGAATATACTCCCAACTTCCAAACTGATCTGCTCGGTGGACGATTTCTGCTTTAGCTGCTATAACCTCCCAAAAACGTTCTTATGGCTAAGGTACACAGATGTAGCAATTTAATGGTCGTAGTTAGATAATTTCTTTAGATTCGGGTTTCACCATTTTGTGGCTAAGGTACACAGTGTATATCTTTTATTTCTTCTTGAGTTTCTTGTTCTAGAATTCTCGATGTATATATTTTGTTTCTTCTTGAGTTTCTTGTTCTAGAATTTTGCATTGATCGATGGTTGAAAGGGTTTGAGTATGGCATAAGAGGATCTCTGTCTTCTGAAAAAGAGCTTGAGGTTTCAGGCTTATTTCAGAAATAAGTCTTTCTAAAGAGAAAGAAGATAGGGTGTGACTGGTCGAAAAGGATGTTCGAACCAATAGAGTGGAAGGCGAGAGGAGTATGGTTGGGAAATTTTTGGAGAAAAAATTGTGAATTTTACTAGTTTACTCAACATGCTTGAAGGGCTATTGCCAATTTAGGCTCATTTTTGAATTAGGGAGTTGGGGGACAAATATTTCCATTTTATTTTTCAAAATAAGGAGGACAAACACAAAGTGCTCAAAGGAAGTGGACTGACTTTTGATCAACAATATATTGTTCTGTGAGAGTGGTCTGATTAGCTAATGTTACATCCTAGCTTTTTTTAAACAGTTGAGTTGTGAATTCAAATTTGGAACCCTCCCTTCCAGTGGATTACTAAGGAAACAGGTAACAAAATTGGAGGTTGTTCAAGAAAGTTGAGGACGTTTGGGTGTCTAAATCGAGTAGCAAATATGGATGCTAGCTACATATTTTGGCTGAGGTCGATCTTGGTAAGCCACTTGTTAAAATTTAATGGCTAATCTTGTTGGGTTTCTTTTAAATATAAGAATTTAGTTGCTTTTTGTTATTATTGTGAGTGGGTCGGACATCTTTATCATAGGTGTTAGGTGAGGCAGAAGGATGTGGGAAAATGGGTTAAATGAGGGGCAGTTGGGGGAGTGGTCGAGGGCGGTGTAAGTTTAGTTCAGAAGTTGGATGCTATTGATAGGGGAGGCACAGTAATGACAAATGAGAGGATTCGGGGAGGGGGGATGTTATGTAGGATGTGTTGCGTATGGATGACCGGTGTAATCAAGAGGGGTGGACAATAAACAGGGCAACGAATTATCGAAAGGATGTTGACAGGATTGACATAATATGGGTATCAAGGGCTGAAGAGATAAGGATGGAGAGAGAGCCTAAAGGGATGGCTATTGATCTAGTCGAGCACGGGGCGTTGGAGAGAATGGCATAGGAGAGGCCTATTGATTTCCTTGCAGAAGGGACGGAGGTTGATATGAATTCAACCAGCATTGAAGAGACTTCGAGCCGGGAGCATGAGGACAATAGCGTGAGAGGGAAAAGGCAAGAAGAGGAAGGTTCGAAGAGCAAGGTCTTGGATCCACTTCAAGGTCTTGGTGGACCAATGACAAGGGCTAGAACAAAAAGAATGAAGGAAGCCTTGAATGGACTCATCCAAATAGCTCAAAAGGATGGGGAGAAGACCAGGATTGACAAGACCGTATTTACTAGTGTACTAAGTGTAATTGGGTCTTGTTAATTAAACTTTGGAGCCAAATTCCAAGTTGTGACCATAATGGGTTTGGCTTGACTACTATTTTCCTTAAGCTCATTGGGCTTAGCTTTCATTATATAGTAATTAGAGGGTGATATAGACCCGTAAGGTCAGCCTAAGAGTCATGTAATTCTTAGAGCCCATTTGGCCCTAAAGAAACCCTAGCTTGTGAGAACCCTAGTTGTACTCCTTAAGGAGCCGTCGGCCACATGGGAAGAGATGAATTTTGATGAATGAAAATTTGGTTCTTGACATTACGTGCTTGGGAGAATTTGCTCTCTAGTTCTGTAATTACTTGCAAATCACACAAATCGGAATTTGTGTGTTTGTTGGCTCTTAGACTTTCCTAGATTTGTTCCCTAGGAAATTCGGGTCTTCTTCCATCAATTGATTCCAAGGTTCTTAGATACAGGTTATCTAGGGGTTGAGGAGCTATTCCACTTTTAAGGAACATACCATCTCCAAGGAAAGATTCCAGTTGGGTTGATCCAAGGGGCAGAACGTGTGTAGTGAGTTTTTGAAACAAGTTATCCAAGGGTTCACGCCAGAGGTTCAACCTCCATAATTAGTTCAAGTACTTATCATCTATCAGGTTCGGGACGGTTAGGGCTAGGCTACTACAGCTAATTGGAAGGTTAGTCATACTTCAGGGGCAATGGGAGGAACGGAGAGGGCACAAAGGAAGCAACAGAGATAGGCATGTGTTGACCGCATCAGAGAAAAAAGTACAGCTAGTCTGTTGAAAGAAGTGGAGGTTGTATCAAGCCAGAGCAAGAAGAGACAATGGGTATTATCAGACGATGAATTGTTGGGGAAAGTGATGGGGTAAAGACGATGACTTGTAAAAAGAGTCGGCAAGAATTGCCACATTCTCAAAAGGAGTAATAGGTGGGGGCATCCAGCCTAGAGTGGGCTCAACATGAATTATGAAGACATGTGTGTGGAACTATAGAGGTTTGGGCGGACTCTCAATAGTTTTCCAATTGAGGCAAGTGGTTAAGTCTCACTGACTTGATCTAGTTTTTCTATTTGAAATAAAAAAGGAGAGGAAGTTTGTGGTAGCAGTTTGTCAGCAACTTCAATTTCATAACAGGTAGAGGATGGTGGAGCCAAATGGGCAACGAGGAGATTTGTTGGTTTGTTGGTCAGAACATGTTACAATGTTCTAGGTAATTTCTACAAGTTTTTATTTTCAATTAGAATGTTAGATAGTTGAGGAGGATAGTAAGTTTTGGGCAATTTTTCTTTATGCTAGTACGGACCCAAGAGTTAGGGAAGAACAATAGAGATACTTAGAGAGACAAAAAATACAAGCATGAGGTCAGAGGTGGTTTCTTACGGGTGATTTTAATGATTTATTAAGGCAAGAAGGAAAAAAAGGAGGTAGACACAGAATTGAGGTAAGTTTTGATGTGTTTAAGAGTTTTGTAGGCATAATGGAAATGAAAGATATGAGTTTTGTAGGGAGTAGTTTTTTGTGGGCCAATAATAAAGCGGACGAAAGATTTGTGGAGGAAAGGTTGGACAGATTCTTCGGTGCTCTTGAGTGGATGTCGGTGAATCTCGATACTAAGATGTTTCATATTCTGAGACAAGTTTCAGACCATTCACTGTTACTTATAGACACAATGCTTAAACGGAAAACACACAGGAGGAGAGTTATTTTTGATAAAAGATGGATTAAGAAGCATGAGATTCAGGAGCTTATCACATAGGAATGGGGCAAGTCATATGTAGGCTCTCCAATGTATTAGGTTTGTTCAAAGATCAAGCAATATCGGTTGGCACTATTACAATGGAGTAAGCAAAATGATTTTAATGCTGCTAAACGAATTTCAAAAATTAAGCGTCGAATGGCAGAGCTGTAAGGGCAAGGGGGTGAGCGTAGTTGCAGTGAATAAAGCTCATTGAAAGCTGAACTTAATCTAGCCTATTAGGCAGATGAACAACATTGGCGACAGAAATCCGGGGTCCAATGGCTAAAAGAAGGTGATAAGAATACCAAGTTCTTCCAAGCAAGTATGGTAAGCTGACGATGACATAATACTGCTGATAGATTGCGGTGAAGAGATGGTAGTCTTTGTGTGAGTAAGGAGGAGATTAAGGAGGAGATCATTGGGTTTTACCAGCATTTGTTTACCACATCCAATTCGGTACCCCTACAAGATGAACTTCGTGATATCCCGATCTCCATCACTTCAGATATGAACAAGAGATTGACTAGGCCAGGGAACGAGGAGGAAAATTAAAAATACAGTCTTTTAAATGCATCCGGATAAAGCTCTTAGGCCAGACAGTATGACTCCTCTTTTCTTTCAGCATTATTGGGATGTAGTTAAAGTAGATAATTGCAATGTTGTCCGTAATTTTTTCTCTGAAAGGAAATGCTGAAACAGATGAATTATACATTGATCACATTAATTCCAAAGGTTAAGGATCCTACTTTGATTATGCAATACATGCTTATTAGTTTGTGCAATGTAGTGTATAAAATCATATTTAAAGTTGTGGCTGAAAGGTTAAAAAATTGTCTTTATAGTTGCATTAGTTCTAATCAAGCTGCTTTCATTTCAGGGAAATAGATTTTAGATAATGTTGTTGTTACTCATGAATGCATTCATACTCTATACTTTAAGCATAAGGGGCACAAAGGTTAAATGGTACTAAAACTTGATATGGCTAAAGGTTATGATCGAGTAGAATGGACCTTTTTGTGCGAAGTTCTTAAGAAAATGGGCTTTTCCTATTTTTCATAGATTGGATCAGACAATGTATGCTTTCTGCTACGTTTGCAATTAATATTAATGGGGAAAAGTGCGGTTATATTGAGCCTACAAGGGGTTTAAGGTAAGGGGATCCCATTTCACCTTACTTGTTTGTTATTATGTCGGAAGCTTTTTCGAATATGATTCAGTAGGCCAGTATCCAAGGTGTTTATCGAGGCTTGAAAGTGTGTAGAAAAGGACCCAGAATCACTCATCTCTTGTTTGCAAATGACTCTCTTTTATTTTGTGAAAAAGGTTTAACACAAGCAAGGAAGCTTAAGGACTTGTTACTAAAGTATTGTAGGTTATCGGGGCAATCGATTAATTTTGAGAAGTCTTCAGTTTTCTTTAGTAGGAATATGTCCCAAGAGCAACGAGAAGGAGTATGTCATACGTCGGAAGGGGTCAAAGAAAAGCATAATGCCAAATTTTTTAGGCTTCCTATGCATATTGGCAGATCCAAAAGAGAGATTTTTTCCTTCATTGCTGATTGAGTATGAAAAAGAATTATAGGGTGGAAAAATAGATTTCTCAGCCTGGTGGGTTGATGTGGACATCGAACCACCCTATCAACGTTGTTTTTAGCAATTTGTCATTTAGATAGACTTTTAGGCCTTTTTTTCTATTTTTAGGGTTTTTTCTATTTTAGGCAAATTTTTAATTAATTAAGGATATTTTTATCTTTTTTGACCTTTTAGGGTTAGCACCTTATATAAGGGTGCTTATGAGTTTTTGACGGTAGACAATTATTTTTGAGATTTAATATATTAAGAGGAAATTCCTTTCTCTTCTTCGAGAGTTTCTTTGAAGCAATCGATCCGACTTATCAGGCAAGTCAGCAAATTTACTTGTTCGTGGCGTTTAAAACGTTGGTTGATTGACACAGGTTCGTCAACAGGTAGCGTTCATACCGAGGTTACCAATCACAGGTTCGATTGGGAGTCGAGGTCAACAATTTGCAACTCCTGAATCTTTGTAAAACGATAAGCTTCTTCATCGATTCACATCATTTGGTATCAGAGCTAGTTCTATAAGGTCTAGTTATCCTAATTTTATTCTTTTTATTCAGCAATTTGAGATTTAAGAATCTAGGGTTTTCAAAAATGAGAGAGAGAGAGAGAGAGAGCCAGCAGCTGCTGTCCAAAAAAAAAAATTCTACCAAAAACCGCACGGCCACTGAAGCCTCCAAAATTAATTTTTGCTTTGGTTGTAATTTGTGCCTTTTGTTTCTTTCTACGAAACACCGCACAACCATCCTGCTCCTTTTGTTTCTTTTAGTAATTGTTGCTTTTGTTGATTGTTGGTTGAAAGCTTCTTAATTTCCTGACCCAAATTCTTTGTTTTGTTGATCGTGGGCCACCTCATAATTCATTTTGCTTGTTTGTTCACGGGTTTCTCCATTCTTTGCTTGTTTCAATTAGCCGAAAGTTAACTTGGCTACCCAATTTTCTTTTGTTTGTGTGGGGCCAAAGCCAACAAACCAAATTGTGCCTATTGTCCAAATTTGTTCTTATTGTTTCCTGCTTTCCATTGCTTACTCGTAGTTTCCTTTGGTTGTCTTGCACTCGTTTGTTTTTTTGTGCTTATGGTTCCAAGCTGAATTGTGTTTGTCTTGAAGTTGGTCACAATCAGTTTTTCCTTCTTGGTGGTCAAGCTTCTGTTCAGAATTATTTTGAGTCTATAATTTTGAGTTTTTGAACTAGAGTTTTGTAATTGTATTTTGAGTTTTTCCAAAAAAAAAAAAAAAAGAAGCCTAAGAAAAAAGAAAAAAGAAAAAAAATTCAGAATTCTTTTTAAAAAAACAGAGGCCGAAAAAAAAAGTGGGCAAAAAGGAAAGAACAGAAAAAATAAAAAATATAAAAAAGAGATCAATCATGTCAGGCGATCAAGAAAGCATGAATCAAAGAAAGGAAGGCACCAATCCAAGAGATGATGCGATTTTACCAGGCATCTGGTAGTTGAGCTTACAACTTAAAACACTTAGCAATCGAGTTGTAAGGTGTGAGACAAGATTCGATAGTGATCGAAAGTCACTACGAGGGAGGCCACAAAATCACCGAAGTGAACCTAGGGGGCAATCTAGATGGCAATGGTCATTTGAAGATGAATATGTGTCCGATACAGAAAATGATCGAGATGGCAGGTTTGGGAGTAGGAACAGACGCCGAGGGTTTAGAAATCGAGAAGATGATGAACTTGGTAACATCAAGATGAAAATTCCATCTTTCCAAGGAAAGAATGATCCTAATGCATATATCGAATGGGAGAAACGAATGGAGATGGTATTTGACTGCCAATGATATTCGGAGCTCAAGAAGGTAAAAATTACAGCTGTTAAATTCATTGATTATGCTATAATATGGTGGGATCAACTTGTGACTAGCAGGAGACGTAACGGTGAGAGGCCGATAGAAACGTGGGATGAGATGAAAGTGGTGATGAGGAGGCGCTTTATACCAAGTCATTACCACCGAGACTTGTTCTACACGTTGCAGACTCTCACACAAGGCAATAGGAGTGTGAAAGAGTATCATAAAGAGATGGAGATTGCCATGATCCATGCTAATGTGGTGGAGAATTGTGAGGCTACAATGTCACGATTTTTGAGTGGTTTGAGCCGAGATATAGCAAGGGTGGTAAAGCTGCAACATTATGTTGAGTTGGAAGAATTGGTGGATAAAGCTATCAAAGTTGAGAGGCAATTGAAGATGGACTGAAATTATAAGAGTGGTGGATGTTCAAGTTCAAATTGGAAGTCCAATTGGAAGAGGGATAAGAAGCCAAATTGGAGAGGAAACAACACCAAGGCCGAATTATCAAAGGATTAGGATGGCAAAATTGTTTCGAATCTGGCTTCAAGTAAAACCAAAAACCCTAACACTAAAACTCGTGATATTAATTGTTTCAAGTGTTTGGGCAGGGGTCATATGAAAAATCAATGCCCTAATAGGAAGGTGATGATCATGATTGGACATGGCGATGTTGAATCCGACAGTAAAAAGGAGGAAGAGAATGAGAAAATGCCACAATCGTTGGAGGACTGTAGTGATATTAAGATGCCAGTCAAGGGTGAATTGATGGTGGTTAGGCGTTCTCTAAGTGTTCAAGTTAAGGAGGAGAAGCAACACCAACAACGAGATAATCTGTTCCATACAAGATGCTTGATGAATGGTAAGATTTGTAGTGTGATTGTTGATGGGGTAGTTGCACAAATGTGGCAAGTTGTACCATGGTAGAGAAGCTTGGATTATGGACTGAAAAACACTTTAAACCATATAGACTATAGTGGCTGAATGATAGTGGAAAAGTGAATGTGACAAAGCAAGTCTGAGTCCTATTTGAGAATATGTGTGTTGTTGTACCTATGCAAGCAGGCCATCTT
Organism: Gynochthodes officinalis; assembly: GCA_020080225.1. NCBI lineage: Eukaryota > Viridiplantae > Streptophyta > Magnoliopsida > Gentianales > Rubiaceae > Gynochthodes > Gynochthodes officinalis. The sequence goes on along the minus strand of CM034615.1, from coordinate 27,825,766 downwards.
TTACTTGGTAGGCCATGGCAGTATGATTGGAAAGTACATCATGACGGGTACACCAACCTATATTCGTTGGTAATGAATCAGAAGACTTACACCTTGGTATCAATAACACCTACTGAGGTGTATGAAGATCAATTGAAAAGGCAATTATTTGATGGCAAATCCTTTGCATGGGAGAGGGAATGATGTGGACATTGAACCATCCTATCGATGTTGATTTTAGCAATTTGGAGTCATTTAGATAGACTTTTAGGCATTTTTTCTATTTTTAGGGTTTTTTTTTATTTTAGGTGAGTTTTTAATTAATTAAGGATATTTTTGTCTTTTTTTGCCCTTTTAGGGTTAGCACCTTATATAAGGGTGGTTGTGAGTTTCTAATGACAGAATTTTTTTTTTGGGATTTAATATATTGAAAGGAAATTCCTTTCTCTTCTTCAAGAGTTTCTTTGAAGCGATCGATTTGACTTATTGGGCAAGTCAATGAATTTACTTGTTCGTAGCATCTATAACGTTGGTTGGTTGGTTGACACAGGTTCATCAACAGGTTGCGTTCATACCAAGGTTACCAATCACAAGTTTGATTGGGGATCGAGGTCAACAATTCGTAACTTCTAGATCTTCGTAGAACGATCAGCTTCCACATCGATTCACATCACGGGTAAAGAAGTGTTAATCAAAGCCCTGATCAATGCTCTTCCAACTATGTTATGACATGCTTTAAACTTCCTCTGAGTGTTTGCACATATATTATTTGGACTACAAAAGCTTTTTGGTGGGGTGCACAAGTGGACAGGAATTGAGGTATCTATAGGAAAGCTTGGATGGATTTAGCTATTTCCAAAAAGAAAAGAGGGTTGGGATTAAAAAAATCTTGCCTTATTTAATGATTCTCTCATCGCAAAACAATTGTGGCTACTTATCACTCAACCAAACCATTTAACGAGTAAGGTTATGAAAGCCAAGTACTTTCTGCAAGAGGGCTTAATGCAGGTACATTAAAAAGGTAATTCATCTTGGCTGTGGAAGAGTTGGCTTGGGGCACGGTATGTTTTATAAAATGTGACACTTTTTCAAGTGGGAGATGTCAAATCTATTAGGATTTGGGAGCATCATTGGATTCTAGGTTGGCAAGGACGGACACTTACAAAGTCACCACCTTCCCAAGCACAGGTTACATAGGTAAGTCAACTTATGCACACAGAGCATAGGGAGTGGAATGAGAAAGTTATTGGGACAATTTTCAATCATACGAAAGCTACACTAATCCTTTCCATACCTATCGATTAGAGTTGGGGGTTGGGATAAACTAATTTGGCAACCAGCTAAGTAAGGAAGCTATACGATCAAGTTAGCATACCAGAAGTTAGTCAGGGAATAGATGAGCAATCCAATGATAGCAAAGACCAGTACAATAAGGTGTTTAACGAAAGTCCTTTGGCTGGTACTCCGAAGGCTGGGTATCAAGGGCAAAATGAAGTATTTTCTTTGGAAATGTTAGTATGGTTTTCTTCCTACATCGAATAAGGTTATTAGGTGTTGTATCAGTGTGGATTCGATTTGTCATATGTGCAGTGAGCATGCAGAATCTTTAGAACTTATTTTATTCCATTATCAAAGAGTAAAGTTAGTGGAAATTAGCTCCGATACAATAGGAGTTGTTGAGTTCGCCTCATCACACGTTGGTAGAGACACATATTGAAGGAAACGGATTCCAAAATTCATATACAAAATACATGCTAAAAATGCCCAAGAATGACTTACTTTTATTACCGATCCAAAATACGAGCATATGAGGGATTGTATCTACTATCCAAGGATTAAGTGCTTCCTTTGCACTTTGAGAGAGTATCAAAAGAAAAATCTTCTTACTTTTCGTATTCTTTTGTTTTTGTTTTCTTGCTTTACTTTTGTCTGCAGAATTTTTCTATTTTTTCTTTAGACTTTTGTTGCCTTCTTTTGTAGCAGTTTTTGTTTTCTTATATTGGAAGGGTTCCAACTGCCTTTGCAGTTGGAAAACATGGGTTATTGCCCAACATGGACGGTTACTTTCATCTCTCACTCACCCATGATAGGCAAACTATAACTCTCTCTTTTCTACAAAGTTCATATAAGCAAATAATCTGTGCAACCAACATACACTGAGAACTCGTTGCCATACATCTATTAGGAATATATAGCAAATCAAATTTGGGCATAATTATTTAAAGTAGATCTTATATGTACTACCCTAGACCAATTAGTCACATTATATTTCTCTTGATCTCTTTAAATATCATATATTGCATTTATTGTGATTAAACTCAAAATAATCATAATTGGTCGACCTGTGAATACAAAATAGAGTGTGAAAAATAACAAATTGATCTTCCTCTTTCTTCAATCTCTAAATTTCAATTTAATTTGTTTTTCTAGAAATGTCCCATTAGATCGCATCATTCATGATCGTGGGCAACATTCTAAAATAGCAAACATTGAATGAAAATTTTAAGAATAAAATAAGAGTCAAAAGGGTACTCAATTGAGGAAATCTCATCCTCGAGAGTCTTACATGGTTTGAAAGTTGAGATCAAAACTTTCACCAACTCATAGTGGTCGAATCATGCATACGTAGTATGAAATACGTATTATAGTATCTTTCTCCTTTCCCATGGAGCGTTTGTATTTACATTTAATACCGTATAGATAATAGTTCAGACATTCACAATGTCTAAGTTGAGTTCACATATCTACTCCTTTTCAAATATCAATCCATCAGAACTCATATCTGGTGTTAAAGACAAATAAAGTGAAATATGTGGGTTATTTCACTTTCAGACATAATTAATATTAGTCCTCATCTTAACACTTTGTTATGGCGGCATTCATATTTTAAGCTTGAGCTCTCAATTGTCACTTAGATAATAAGTTTAAAATTGTCTCATCTCTATGAATCACTCAGTAATAAAGGCTATTACCCTTGTGAGTGGGCTAATCTTCCATCTGTCCGACATACTTTCTCGATAATATAATATAATGCACTAAGCATTAGCATGCATAAATGTTGAATAAACTCTTAGGCAATAATAAGTAAGAAAATATCATAAAATTGTGAACTTTTGAGAAATACAAAATATCCAGTACATTAACTTCTACGCAATCCTAGAGATTTCACATGACTAAGAAACACATCTCTAGGGATTGGTTTTGTCATAGGATCTGCTATCATTCTATGAGTAGATATGTATTGTACATTTACTTCCTTTTGTACAACCATGTCTTTTACAAAATTATACTTGGTATCTATGTGTTTGGTCTTACAATGAAATTTAGGATCCTTAGTGTATGATATTGCAGCTTGGCTATCACAGTTAACCAATAGTGGATTTGCAGCACGTTTAGCAACACTTAAGTGATAAAAAAATCTTTTAACCAAACACCCTCTTGTCCTGTTGTTGAAAGTGCTACAAATTCAACTTCCATTATTGATAAGGTTATACACATTTGTTTCTTACTACTCCAAGATATGGCACCATTATTTAGTAAGAAAACAAATCCGGAGGTTGATTCTCTCTCATCTAAATCTCCTCCCTAATAAGCGTCAGTATAACCTTCAAAGTGCAGATCACTTTCTTGATAACATAATGAATAGTTGGCAATACCTTTTAGATACCTCAGGATTCTTTTGACGGCAACCCAATGTGCTTAACCTGGATTGAATTGGTATCTACTCACCATTTCAACTGCAAAACAAATGTTAGGTCTTGTACACATCATAGCATACATTAAGCTTCCAACAGCACTAGCATAAGGAACACATTTCATATGTTCCTGTTTTTATGGAGTCTTTGGACACATTCTACGGGTCAATCCTTCACCTTTTGCAATAGGAGTATCTATGGGTTTGCAATCTTGCATATGGAATTGTTCAATGATTTTATTTATATATGTCTCTTGTGAAAGAGATAATAATCTCTTTGAACGATCTATTGAAATCTTAACTCCAATAATATATGCAACTTCACCCATGTCTTTAATTTCATAATTAGAACATAACTAATTCTTCACAGTATTTATAAACTCCTTATTGTTTCCGGCAATAAGTATATCATTAACATATAATTATAAGATCACATATTGATCTTTGGATCTTTTGATATATATGCAATGATCTTCATCAATCATGACAAAGTCATATGATATTATGGCATTATGAAAACGTATATACCATTGTCTCAACGACTGTTTAAGGTCATATATCGATCTTAAAAGTCGACATACCTTTTGTTCTTGGCCTTCTATTATGAAATCAATGGGTTGTTCCATGTAAATTTCTTTTTGTAATTCTCCATCGAGAAAAGTAGTCTTTACATCCATCTGATGTAATTCAAGATCCATATTTGCCACTATAGCCAGAATAAGGCGAATTGAGGTAAATCTCACAATAGGGGAAAAAGTTTCTTCATAATAGATTCCTTTCTGTTGATTATACCCTTTCGCTACAATGCGTGCCTTGTATCTTTCTATCGAGCTATCAGCTTTACGCTTTTTTTTGAAAACCTATTTGTTCCCAATGGCTTTGCGTCCTTTTGGGAGGTCAACCAGTTCCCAAACTTGGTTTGATCTCATTAACTCCATTTCTTCTTCTATTGCTAGTATCCATTTTTCTTTATCAGGGCATATTAGAGCCTTATTTTCATTCATTGGCTTATCATTTTCTTATGGAACAATCATGAAAGCTTTCCCTTCAATGTTAAAACGTCGATGGGGAATGCTTTTACTACTCGATCGTCATATAGAAGGTTGTTCACCTTGTAACTCATCAAATTCTATAATGCTCTCACTAGGATTAGATAATGGTGGTATCGTCTCATCAAGTGGTTGAGATGATGGTGGTGTGTTAACTCCTACTATTGGAGTAATCCCATTATTTTTTTTTTTTTTGCTAAGTTTCATATAGAAATAGGTCTTCACCTATCTCACCCTTTTTAGGAAATTCATTATCTAAGAATGTGACATCTCATGATTCAAATTTAGTTATACTCTCACTATCTTGCTCATTTATAAACACATACCTTTTGGAGTGCTCTGAGTATCTAATAAACATACTCGTTTTACCTCTTGCACACAATTTTCCATATTTGTTTGAGGTATCATAAGTATAGGCAGCACACCCCCAATGTTTGAGAAAACTCAAATTAGGTTTTCTTCTTGTCCATAACTCATACGGAGTGGAAGTGACTAATTTAGTAGGCACACGGTTAAGTATATTAGCAGCAGTTAACAATGCATCACCCCAATAGGTAATTGGTAAGTTAACTTGTGCCATCATAGATCTAACCATTTCAAGTAGGGTTCTATTTCTTCTCTCTGAAACACCATTTTGTTGAGGAGTCCCGGGAATAGTCAGTTGTCGTTCTATTTCTTTTTCATCACAAATATCTTTGAATTGATCAAATAAGTATTCACGATCTCAATCGATTCTTAAAGCTTTTATTTTCTTATCCAACTGATTTTCTACCAAACTCATAAATTTCTTAAAGCAACATAATGCTTCAGATTTATGAGAAATCAAATAGACATCACCAAATTGAGTATAATCATCTATAAATGTGATGAATTATATAGCCTTGTACCTTGTTCTTACATTCGTTGGACCATAGATGTCAGAATGGATCAATTGCAAATGAATCTCAACTCTTGTTCATTTTCCGAATGATTTTCGTGTTGTTTTTCCTGCCAGGCAATTCTCGCAAATAGACAAATCGACACTTTCAGTATTGCCTAATAAGCCCTCTTTGGCTAACTTTTTCATTCAATGTTGGCCAATATGACCAAGTTTAGAATGCCATATGTTCACATCATTTTCATAAGAATTAGAAGACGTGAATAAGGAATAACATACATTAATGTTATTATAGAAAATATCCAACACAATAAAACCATCTAGAAAATATTTAGAACCATAATAACTTGTTCCCAAAGACAAATCAACACCATTGATATGAAAGTTCAAATTAAAACCAAACTTAGCTAAAACTAACACAAAGACTAGGTCCTGACGTATGTCCAGAGCATATAAGATATTATGTAGGAACAATGTGTGCCCACCACGCATATTTAATTGGCAGGTGCAATTTCTTTCACTTTTACTTTGGAGTTGTTCACTACATATATCCACTTGTTCCTTGTGGAACTCGTCGGAACTCCACGAAGGAATCTCTTTCCTTCGCTATATAGTCTGTGGCGCCTAAGTCTACAATCCACAAAGGATGAGATTCAGTAAGTAAAACAGAACTTGATACATAAGTTGTACTTTCAAAAGTACAAAGGGTTTTTATCTCCTTTGGCTCGGTACAATCACGAGCAAAGTGACCATTTTTGCCACAGTTGAAACATTTCACTTTTGAGATGTTTTTCTTGAAAGGACGCTTTCTTTTCCCATGTTGGTTAAGCTTTGGCTTTTTGCTTGAAGGACCTTTTCCCTTGCCTTTCCACTTCTTATACTGGCCACTTGATGCTTGCGTTTAGAGCCCAAAGCTCCTTGTGAGTTAGAATCTGCATAATATAGTCAGTTTTTTATTTAGCCGCCAGCAAACGGTCCTCTTCTAGATCAAGATGACGTACAACATCTTTCAAAGTTTTGATATTTTCATTGTTGGTCAAGTGGACTTTCATATGCTCTCAATTTTGAGATAAGGAATAGATCACTACTTGCACTTGCTGCTCATCAGTTAATATGTGGCCAGCATGATTCAACTCAGTAATCATGTTTGACATCTACCTCAAATGTTGTTTCATTGTTTGTCCATGAGGTTTTTTGTAAGAGTCAAACCTTACAATGAGTTATCTTAGTTTGGTAATTGATTTATTACCAAACCTCGCTACTAAGGCAATCCACATATCTTTGGCATTATCAAAATGCCTGAACTCTCGCATAGCATCATTGTCCATGCTACTCAACAACGTAATGTGAGCAAGAAAGTTCTTTTTTTTTTCATGCAGCAAATACCTCTCTATCTCTTCAATGTTGAGCAGTATTCCCATCTTCAGGCTTTTCCATAACTTGGTTAAGAGCTTCTAGTACTTTTTGCTCTTCTGGCACATACTGGATTTTCATATTCCATATTTCATAAATTTTGCCGTTCAACGTTTCACCTTTGTAGAGTTCAGCTACTATATTCTTAGATGCTGAAGCCATTTTCTTTGAACACAGAGTTCTACAGACATATATGCACAAATTACTAATGCCTATTATTTATGCATTAATTTTACACTAACTAATTATATTAATAATAATTTCAGATAAGGTTTTTTATTCGAAAGTTCACTATGTTCCCAATCATCACCTAAAATCTCAATTTGAAATTATTATTAAAATAATTATTTATGTAAAAACTTAGTTATTTAAAGTTACTAAAACTTTTAGAACTCCCACATGAATAAAATATGAATTAAACATAATCATATAAATATTCAAATATGTGCGAATAAAATATGAATTAAACATATTCATATAAATACTCAAATATATGCAAGAGTATAAATAAAGTACATCTACATCATATTAAAATAAATAGTGGAAATATTCATCCTCAGCTACATAAGAGGTCTACTATTTACAACCAATTCAAGTTCTAATAAATTTAACCAAAGTAGGAAATAACTCATAAAGTTCTTTTGGTAACTCTATGCTTGATTTCAGTAGCCAAGGAGTAACCATTGCTATTTCTTTAGATTTGTGCAAGCTTGAATTCATTGAAAGAATTGATGACTTTGCTGCCCCTATCTTTATATATTCTTTCAAGAAAGCTTCCATTATCTTATCATATTTAGGGAATTCATTGTTCATACTTTCGATTTTCCAAATTTAGTCAAGCATTGTTTGCCATTTTTCAAGAAGTGTTTGTCTCAAATAGAGAACTTTTCCATCATCAGCCATCGGGTCACCTTCCCATATTACTTATTGTATCATCTCGTTGACCATGATCACATGATCCAGCATATTGAGATTTTCATTCCACCGACAAATTGCTAATGCTTCTTTGGATTTTGCAAGTCTTGTTCTTTGTGCCGGTGTTCTCACTATTTGTGGAGATCTCATAAACAAAACCATGATTTCTGTAACAAATACAAAGTAAAGGATACTTATTATCCTTAGATACAAAAAAAGTAATTATAACTAGGAAATCAATAAAAAAAAAAATTTTTTAGTCGTTGGTGTGTGGGGTCCATGCACATGCCACATAAGCATTTGGTGTGTGCCCCACGCGCCTACTTAGGTCACACAGTGCATGAAATCCACGCGCCATTCTCCTTGGCCAAAAAAATTCTAGATTTTAGTTGCAATTTTGGAGACTTGTATCTCCTTCATTTTAAGTTCAAATTGGTCATACAATATATCATTTTAAAGCCTGAAGTATGTAGTTTTCAAGTGTATAAGAGGTGTACACAACCAAATATTCAAAGAGATACAGGCAGTCAAACATGGTCACTTGATCATGTTGAAATCTAGACCAGATTCAGTTATGTTGAATCCATAACTTTGGAGACTCGAATCTCCTTTATCTTAAGTCCAAATCGGTCATATAATATCTCATTTTAAAGCCTGAAGTGTCTAGTTTTCAAGAATATAATAAGTGCAAATAAAAACAAAAAATTAATAGAGATATATGCAGTCAAACATGGTCGCTTGAACATTCTAATTCTGGAAAACAAATTTCTAGATTCAAAATTTGCAAACCCGAATCTTTGTTGATTCATATCTCTCCCATTTTTTTTATCCAAATTACACATATTATATACCGATTTGAAGCCTGTAATATCTAATTTCAAAATATATAACCATTACGGCCTATATCATTCCATATTTCTAAACACAAATTGCATAAAAAGGGTAGACCAACATTCTTGACAAAAACAAATTCATACAAGAAAAATATAAACATTCAACCAATTCCTAAATTTCATGTTTAAACATCAATCAAACATTCTAAATGACCAGGAAACAAGCAACTAGTCTTTGATACCAATGAAGGAAATGGATTCCAAAATTCGTCTATAAAATACATGCAAAAAATACTCAAGAACGACTTACTTGTATTACTGATTCGAAATACGATCACACGAGGGATTTTATCTACTATCTATGGATTAAGTGCTTCCTTTGCACTTTGAGAGAGTATCAAAAGAAAAAGCTTCTTACTTTTTTTATTCTTTTGTTTTTGTTTTCTTGCTTTACTTTTGTTTGTAGAATTTTTCTATTTTTTCTTCAGACTTTTGTTGCTCTCTGTTGCAGCAGTTTTTGTTTCCTTATATTGGAAGGTTTCCAACCGCCTTTGCAATTGGAAAACATGGGTTATTGCCCAGCATCGACGGTTATTTCACATATGCATGGGACCCAAGAGTAGTACTTGGCATGAACGAGTTTATGTGACGATTTTTATCCTTTGACAGCTATGGAAGTTCAGAAATTTTTGAATATTTCAACTTGAGTGGCAGAAGAAAAAAATGATCATCGAGTTGGAGTTCTAAACTGGAATATTCGGGGGATCCTTTCCCTGACCCCAAACGCGTTTCGGCAGGTCTTACTGTACCTGGTTTGTCTGGAAATATCCGTACCCATATTTTGCCACCACGACTTACATTTCGTGTCATTGCTCGTTAACCCGCTTCTATTTGTCTCGATGTGATCCAAGCGGGTTCAAGTGCCTGAAGAGCATAGTTACCGAAACATATACGATTCCCTCGATAAGATATTCCTTTCATTCTTCCTCGGTGTTGTTTACGAAATTTGGTTCTTTTGGGGTTATAGTTGATGGTTGATTTAATTAATTCAGTTCTTAAAATTAAAAGAGGTCCAAGAGAATTCTTTGGGACAAAATTATAAATGCCATATATAATTGGTCATATAATCGTGCTTATATAGACTCTCTTTATACAATGTCTTTAACTCGAGGAATAAGAAAATCGACTGAATTTATTCATTTTTTTGATCGACGGGTAATTGATGGAATTACGAATGGGTTTGGTGTTATTACTTTCTTTGTAGGAGTATTTCTGTGAGTCCTCGAAATGGGATGATGCCGGAAAAGTTTTTTATTCAAACATTAATTGGTCGTGTATTAGCGGATGATATATATATGGGTCTGCGATGTATTGCCACTAGAAATCAAGACATTGGGATTGGGCTTGTCAATCGACGGTGATCTATCCATGACCATGATGAAGCTTGGGTGAAACTAAGTGGAGGTCCAAACCGATTGATGTTGAAGAATCAGCGGATGAGTTGTGGTTAGGGGTGAAATGCCACTCGAACCCAGAGCTAGCTGGTTCTCCCTGAAATGCGTTGAGGCGCAGCAGTTGACTGGACATCTAGGGGTAAAACAATGTTTCGGTGCAGGCCGCGAGAACGGTACCAAATCGAGGGATAAAATAAATACGAGCTAAAAGCCAATATATATTAGAAAGACAATAAAATAATTTTGTTACGTTTCCACATCAAAGCGATACTTAGCTCCCCTAGCTTTCGTCTCTCAGTGTCAGTGTTGGGCCAGCAGAGTGCTTTTGCCGTTGGTGTTCTTTCTGATCTCTACGCATTTCACCGCTCCACCGGAAATTCCCTCTGTCCCTACCGTACTCCAGCTTGGTAGTTTCCACCGCCTGTCCAGGGTTGAGCCCTAGGATTTGATGGGAGAAGAAGGTATCAGCAACAACTGGTTTTATTACTGGACAGCTCATGATGTTCATATCGATCTATTATGCGCCTCTGCATCTAGCATTGGGTAGACGTCATTCAATAACTGTCCTAGCTCTACCATATCTTTTGTTTCATTTCTTCTGGAACAATCACAAACACTTTTTTGATTATGGATTGACTACCCGAAATTTAATGCGTAATCTCAGCATTCAATGTGTATTCCTGAATAATATCATTTTTCAATTATTCAACTATTTCATTTTACCAAGTTCAATGTTAGCCAGATTAGTCAACATTTATTTCAGTCTAAAGTGCCTTTCGTTTGTTTTTTCATATGTCACCTGTGACATAGGCTACCCAAAGGATTAAGGTAATCTTTGCCATTTGGCAATGTTGTACATTTTGATTTGTGGATAATAACATTATCTATCGATTTGAAAAGAAAAAAAAACCTTTGTATTTATAATTTATTTTATTAACATATAGTAATAATGTATCAACAAGAACCATCACACGAAGACACGTGGACACCAACTTACCCGCGCCTTGCGCGGCTACTCCTTGCCACGTTTGCTCAGCTTGTATACGTGTATACACGTGTTTTCTATGTCATCGGTCGCAGCATTTGAAACGTCTTTGAAACCCTAACATTTTCTTTCTTGCTTCCGCCGACTCTCTGCCGCTTTCATCGTTCCTTTTCTTTCTTTCGAATCTTCTTCTTCTCCTTTAGATCTACTCGCAGATCTTCAATTCTTTTGTTTGTCTTGCTTCGCATGTTACGGTAGGGCTTGTTAATAGTTTTTTTTGGGTTTTTTAGCTTCGCATGTTACGGTGTGGGTTTGTTAATCTGTTTCTTTGATTTGCAGCTTTCGGCCTTGCCCCTCCGGCAGGTCGTCGGTGTGGGTTTGTTCCATTTTGTCTTGCTTCGCATCTCCGGCAGGTGGTTTGTTTCTTAGCTTTTTTTGGGTTTTTTTTTTCCTTACGTGACCTGACCGGATCTTCTCTTTCATTTGTAGCTTTCGGCCGCGGCCATCCGGATTTTTTTTGCTTTTACTTGACAATTTTTATAATTTGTTTACATTTTTTAGATTTCCCAAAAAATGTTTGATCTGACTAGAACTTGTTTTGATTTGCAGTTTTTTCCCGTCATCCTGTGACTGGTGGCTGGTGAAAGCAAAAGAGAGCCGACTGGTGGCTGGTTAAAGGCTCGGTCCGAGAAGAAGGAACTAATATTTTTTTTTTGCTTTATTTCTGCTTTTACTTCCAGATAATTTTTTGGGTCTCAGGAATCTAACTAAATTGGTTGTAGGTATTCAAGTTTGTTGTTTGGTTTCGTTCCTCTTCGTCGGAGTTTCATTTTAGTCAGATATGCTGCCTCAACCTCATTCGTACTTGGGTAGTTTGTTGTTTGGTTTCGTTCCTCTTCGTCGGAGTTTCATTTTAGTCAGATATGCCGCCTCAGCCTCATTCGTACTTGGGTATTAATGAAATAGCTTTCTTATTTTTTGCCTGTCTTCTGTTTCACGTCATTTCATTTTTTTCCCCTCTTCTTGGATAACCGAGATGTTCGCAGTCTGAATTGCAGTTCCAGCCACATCCTTGCTTATGTCACCAGGAATCAGCTACCGCCTATTTGAAAAGCTAAGCAATTTTATTGCCTTTTTCCTTTTTTTTTCCCTGGGTGTAAAATGTGCTGTTTCCGGTGCTTCCTGTCAGGTCTTTTGTTTCACTTTTACCTATGTATCTATGGTTATTGTCCAATGTGTAAATATTTGATTACTGCTGTCTTCCAGTGTGTAAACATTAACTTCTCATTGATTGCGTCGCTTCTTTCTAATCACTCTCATATCATCTGCCAGTTTTTTTGATACCTTCTCCACGACCATCTTTTACTTTTGCGCTCCTTATTTCTGCCATTAATATTGTTACTTCTTTAACCGTCTCTTCACTAATTGCTTCAAGCTTTTTCAGTGTCTTTGGGTATGGTTTTGTTCCTTTTTTTTCCTAACCCTTTTTGTCCCTTTGTTCTCTGCATCCTTTTCTTTACTCGTATTAATGCTGCCTGTTGTTTATTTACTACGTTAAATGAATTTTAAGAAAGTTCTCCCTTTTTGGTTACTGGTATTAATGCTGCTGATTGTTTACTGCTTGTTCTTTACTGCATTAAATATTCTGTGTTTAATTGAGTGCTTGCCTTCTTTTGGTTTTAAATCTTCCAACTTCTTTTCCCTTTTTCCTAACTCGTTTTGAGACTTCCAACAACCATTGCCTTATTTTTTCTTTGCGTGTCCTTGAATCATTTCTTAATGTTTGTTCTTTGTTCTGTTGTAATATAGGTTGTTAATGTGTGTGCGTGGTGAAATGTGCTTAGTAGGCCGAATGTTACTGGTCGTTGGCTAGAGATTGGGTTTATGTGAACTTTTACAAATAGAATGGATTTGGGAAAAAAATCTTTCCCTCCCCTCTGTCTACAAGATTTTAAAAAAAAATGCTTTCCTACTGGTTTTCAACATTTGCGTTCTTTTTCTTTTTATGCTGTCACTTTTCTTTAGCCTTCTACCAGGATGGAAAAATCATTTTTTCCCACTTACTTTTCCAACTTGCTTCGTTGTTATGTTGTTAGTTATTATCTGATGTTGTGATATACTTCATTTACCTATTGCAACTGCTAATGGTTTTTTTTTTTTGTTCTTTCTTACCTGTTTCTTAGTTGCCATTCGTTAGTAGGCCACTCACATAGTAAATACTATATATGTTTAGTACAGTATGGGTTCTGTTTTCATGCAAAAAGGGTGATGTCTATGAATTTTGTTTCATACAATCTCTGAGGTGCATTAATGTGCATTGTAGTGTTTTCTAAAATGGATAAATAGTACATGTGTTCTGTATTTTCATTTTCCCTTTGTTCTGTTGTAATATAGGTTGTTAATGTGTGTGTGTGATGCAATGTGCTTAGTAGGCCGAATGTTACTGGTCGTTGGCTTGAGATTGGGTTTATGTGAGCTTTTACAAATAGAATGCATTTGGAAAAAAAATCGTTCCCTCTCCTCTGTCTACAAGATTTAAAAAAAAAAAACCTTTCCTACTGGTTTTCAACATTTGCGTTCTTTTTCTTTTATGCTGTCACTTTTCTTCAGCCTTGTACCAGGATGGAAAAATCATTTTTTTCCCACTTACTTTTCCAACTTGCTTCGTTGTTATGTTGTTAGTTATTATCTGATGTTGTGATATATACTTCATTTACCTATTGCATTTGCTAATGGTTTTTTTTTTTGTTCTTTCTTACCTGTTTCTTAGTTGCCATTCGTTAGTAGGCCACTCACATAGTAAATACTATATATGTTTAGTACAGTATGGGTTCTGTTTTCATGCAAAAAGGGTGATGTCTATGAAATTTGTTTCATACAATCTCTGAGGTGCATTAATGTGCATTGTAGTGTTTTCTAAAATGGATAAATAGTACATGTGTTTTGTTTTTTCATTTTCCCTCAAACAGAGACATGTCCATTAATACAATCTTCCTCTAATTTTGCAATTTTATCTGGTTTCTGCATTTTCTTCTTGGAAAAAAAAAAAAACAGTCTATCACATGAATGGTTCTTATGTGGTCAGACCAACAAATTTCTTCCTATGAATTTGCGACTTTACATGTTTTATGCATTTTTTGCCTTTTCCCCAAAAAAAAAGGGCCCTTTGTATTGAACAGGGTTGTACTGTGATTGGTTTTTTTTTTGCCGTCTTCATATAAACTGCACCTGCTTAATGCATCTGTCCAATGAATCTGTTGGGTTTGTTTTGCCTTTTTTCACTTCCTAAAGTCTATTTCATACCTACAGCTTTTCTTCAGACCATTCTTTCTGACATTTCAAATAGCTGTCTTTTGTTTTGTGCAATTTGAAAAATATTACTGCACTGTGCATTCTTCTTTTAGCTTTGTAATAATAACTAGATTTGTTCAATGGAAAGCTTATTACCTTCTTATGTTTGGTGTGTGTGTGTAAGCCTTGTGGAAGTTTGTCAAAGGAACATTTGCTTAGTGCGTTTGTCAAATGCAAGTAGTCATTCAAAATTGCAAATATGTTTGCACTTGTGTATTTTTCATTCTGTACTTAAAAAATGAACATCTTTCTGTAGGATATAATTTTTTCCTAATGTTCTGCTGTTGTAATACATGTTCGTTGTTTATTTGAAAAAAAAAAACTAACTCTTTTCTTTACTTCTGTTTTTGCATTGAATGAATTGTAATTCTCAATGGATGTTGGGAACTGATTGGCTGATATAGTTGCCCTTTAAAAGTCTGATTACTCTTGCTTTGTCTTTCCTTTCTGTCCAATTTGTTGCTGTATGTATTCTTTGCTTTGTCTTTCCTTTCTGCCCAATTTTACTCTTCTTATTTAAAATATAACGGTTGTCTTTATGAAATGAAGTAATAGAAATTACTATTATTCTATTATGGGACTATTTGATACATGTTCCTTGTTTATTAAAAAAAAAAACTACGTCTTCTCTTTACTTTTGTATTTGCATTGAACGAACTGTGATTCTCAATGGATGTTGGGAATTGATTGGCTGATATAGTTGTACTTTAGAAGTTACAGTTACTTTTGCTTTGTCTTTCCTTTCTGTCCAATTTGTTGCTGCTGTATGTATTCTTTGCATTTTACTCTTCCTTTTTAAAATATAACAGTTGTCTTTATCAAATGAAGTAATACAAATTACTATTTCTCTATTATGGCACTGTTTATTGAATAAATGGCAAGTTTAAAAACACCCTAAAGACTTAAATAGAAACCTTTTGATTTTACATTAGAACAATGAGTTCATGGCTATGTATTTTTTCACGTTAAGACAAACCATTGCCTTATTTTTCTTCAAATGTCCTTGAATCATTTGTTAATATTTGTTCTTGGTTGTTTGTTCTGAGAAATACATATGTTTATCTGTTCTAATATAAGTTGCTAATGTGTGTGTGTCATGAATGTGCTTGGTAGGCCGAATATTACTGGTCGTTGCCTTCAGATTGTGATGTTCCAGATGCTGCCAACTTTTAAAATGTATTTGTTTTATTTCTGCCTGGTTGTTTCCATGATATTATTTGCCTTATGTGAACTTTTGCACATATAACGTCATTTGGAAAAACATCGTTTGTTCATGTAGATTTGCATGTGATAATGAATCACTTTGAATCAAAATACAACGCTCTCCTGTGTCTAAAAGGTTTTATATATAAAAAATGGTTTCCTTCCAGTTTTGAACATTTGGATTCTTTTTGTTTTTATACTCTCACTTTTCTTCAGCCTTTTAATAGGGCTAAATGAATGGACAATGTTACCATCGATGGAAAAATCATAGTTTTTGCTATTAGTTTCTTACTTACTTCGCTATTATGTTGTTACTCGTTACGTCATCGCCATGTTGTGATATATACTTCATTTACTTATTGCAGTTGCTTAATGCATCTGCTAATGGTTTTTTTAAATAGTTGTTTCCTGCCTGTTTCTTAGTTGTCATTCGTTAATAGGCCACTC
The DNA here is from genome assembly GCA_020080225.1 of Gynochthodes officinalis. NCBI lineage: Eukaryota > Viridiplantae > Streptophyta > Magnoliopsida > Gentianales > Rubiaceae > Gynochthodes > Gynochthodes officinalis. The sequence goes on along the minus strand of CM034615.1, from coordinate 27,809,566 downwards.
ACATAATAAATATTATATCTGTTTAGTACTGTATGGTTTCTGTTTCCATGGAAAAGGGGTTATGTCTATGGATTTTACTTTGTACAGTCTCTGAGATGCATTAATGTGCATTGAAGTGTTTTCTAAAATGGATAGATAGTACATGTGTTGTGTGTTTTCAGTTTCAATCAAAGAAAGTCATGTCCATTCATGCAATCTGGCCCGCTACTTAGAGTTGTGCCTGCTGAAAGAAGCATGCAATATATTCTAGAAAAACTGTTTAATGCATTGGCAAAAAAAATGCATTAAACTATTCTTCCTCTATTTTTGCGCTTTTATCTGGTTTTTGCATTTCCTCCTTGCAAAAAGGAAAACACAGTATATCCCATAAATGGTTCTTATCTTTTTATGTTGAATGCACACGTGTAATGTTTTTACAGGTTTGTGCTTAGGCACTGCAGGCATGTCATTATGAAACAGTTTATCCCATGATTGGTTTGTTTTTTCCACTGCTGTGATATACACTACACCTATTTAGTACATCTGTCCAATGAATCTGTTAGTTTTGTTTTGCATTTTTTCCAGATGGATAAGTTGTAGATGTATCATGCATTTTTTCAGTTCATAAAAAGCATGCATGGCCATTAATGTTATTATAAAACGTATTTCATACATACAGTTTAGTTTCATAGGAATCTAGCTCCTTTTTCGTAGTTTGTGTCAAAGGAAAATTTCTGTCCTTTGTTTTGTGCAAATTGAAAAGTGTTACTGCACTGTGCATTCTTCTTTCAGCTTTGTAACTAGATTAGTTCAATGGAAAGCTTATTACCTCCATTTCTTTGTGTGCGTGCGTAGTGCTTATGGAAGCTTATGTTTAGTTATTAGGCCGTTGTCGTGATCTATACTTTATCTGCTTAGTCCATTTGCCAAATGCAAGTGCTGATCGTATATTGCAAATATGTTTACACTTGTGTATTTGTCATTCTGTAGTTAAGAAATGGCCATCTTTCTGTAGGATATACTTTTTAAAATGTTCTGCTCTTGTAATACATGTTCCTTGTTTCTTTTTAAAGAAATTCTAACTCTTTTCTTCCCTTCTGTATTTGCATTGAATGGACTGTGATTCTCAATGGATGTTGGAAACTGATTGCCTGATAAAGTTGCACTTCAAAAGGTACATTTACTCTTGCTCTGTCTTTCATTTTTCTCCAATTTGTTGCTGTATGTGTTCTTTGCATCTTACTTTTCCTTTTTAAAATATAACAGTTGTCTTTATGAAATGAAGTAATAGAAATTATTATTTTCATGTTATGACACTGTTTATTGGAAAAATGGCAAGTTTAAAAAGAGCCAAAAGATTTACATACAAACCTTTTGATTTTACATTAAAATCAATTAATTAATGGCTATGTATTCATTGTCCATTAAGATCTTTCTGTGCTGAAAATGTGTGTCATATTGCAGGTAGAGCTTTTTGCTCCAGATTTCTGCCTACACTGCTTGTGTTTGTCATCTAAAAGTACATTCCCTTAGTACTCCTTGTTATATAAGCCTAATGCTGCTTGTATGCTAAACAAATTTGCTATGATTATATCTTGGATTGCAATGATTTACTAGGTCTTTGTACTCTTTCTTTTTCTGTTTGTTGCACAACATCATTTATGTTCTTATTCTATTTAGCTATTTGTTGCCATTTTGTTGTGCTGTTTCCAATTTCGAATTTTGTTTGATGCAATTCATTCTTTGGTTATTTTCGCTTCACTTGTGCATGCCTTTTATGTATCAGTTTAAATATATGTGAAACCTAAGCATTGAAAAGTGTAGCAACGCAATGGCGCCGCATAGAAAGAGAAAAGTTAATCCCTGTTGTGGCCAGACATGCATACATAAGAAAAACCAAAAAACGCTTACTTCTGAACCTATTACTGAACTTATTGACTGTGAACGTGGCTTGACTGATTCAAGTCAAGCTATCAATCCTTTGCCTGATTCAAATTGCCCTTTTAACACAAGACAAGTAGTGAATCAAGGAAAAAAAGAATTATGCTCCTTTATGACTACATCTTTAGCCCATGTGAAAACGGGGATTTCCTTTCCTCATGATAATCCGTCGCGTTGTGACGGTGTGACTCATTTTCCTTCCGAATCGTTTAGTATTAATGTTCAAGCAAAACTTGCTAGGCAGAAAAGATATCAAATTTTGCGTGAATCTAGGATTTCTCGTAATTTAGGTAGCAAGTACTACCGAAACAAACAAACCAGCAATTTGTTTCCCTTGAGTTGTGCATCTTTGGCAACTCAAACAGTAGAGCATATTCTCCTTGAGTCTTCTTCTCATTCTAAAGGTAAATTTAAATGACTATGACAGAATGTGTTTGTTTATACTTGTTCTTTGCTATGCTTATAGTAACATATTACCATTTGACGTATCAGGAAATGCGAGGATAACCAATAAAAAAAGGAAAAAATATTCTTCACCACTTAACCCAATTCCTGAAAATTCTATGATCCTTTCTACTGTTCCTAATTGTTCTCATTGTGGAGCTAAGAGGTTCTATTTGGAACCTCCGTCTTTTTGCTGTGCGGGAAGCGGGGTATCAATTGTGATGCCTGCCATGCCCTATGAACTTTGTCGTTTGCTTACGGCTGAAGATGAGGAATCTGTTCATTTTAGAAAAAACATTAGAACTTATAACAACAATTTAGCATTTACGTCCCTTGGGGCAAAATATGATAGGGAATTAACTAAAAATAATAAAGGGATGTATACTTTCAGAGTTCAGGGGCAAGTCTATCATTTTCTTGATAGTCTTTCGCCACATGACAAAGGAAAAACAGTTGGGCTCCAGTTCTACTTTTATGACACAGAGCAGGAACTGGCCCAACGAGTTAAGTCCTGTGATAAATTACGTCAAACAACTTTATCTCTACTTATGCAGATTTTAGAGGACAATCCTTATTGTAAGTTCTTGAAAAACCTTAGGCATGTTCCCAACTTGGATGATTATAGGATTGTCCTTAATTCTTGTCCAAATTTAGATCAACGTTGATATAATCTTCCCACTTGTAGTCAAGTGGGTGCTATATTCTGTGAGGATGTTGTGGAAACTTCTTTAGATACTAGAAGCACACATATTCAGATATACAGCACTTCTAATACAGGTCATAGAATTCGACACTATTTTGGATGTTATGATCCTCTTCAATACCCATTGTTATTTCCTCGTGGGGAATCTGGTTGGCATAATAATATACAGAAAACACCCAACAGAAATAAAAACCATAGAAACATAAATCCTAATGTAAATGCTTCTAGCATTGATGTTTCGAGTATGGAAATCCCAGAAGATTTGATAGCATATGAAGATGCAAGTAAGTTCCTTTTGAGTACGTTATTAGGAAACTTTACCTATGTAGTATTTAACATATTTTCAGTACAAGTAACTGCTTTCTAATCCTTCCATTGTAGCCATCGAAACTGGAAAGAAGAGAAAAGATTGTGTGTCCACTAGGGAATATTACTGTTACAGATTTCAGATGAGAACAAATGATGAATCGATGCTTTTACATTCAATGCATTTATTCCAACAATTTGTTGTTGATATGTACATAAAAGTAGAAACATCCAGGTTAGACTTTCTTAGATTAAAACAAAAAGAAGTTAGAACAGAAATTTTACAAGGTGTCCTTGATAGCATTTCAAATGGCCAACTAGATAGCTCTAATGTGGGTCGCCGGGTTATTTTGCCAGCTTCTTTTGTAGGCAGACCTAGAGATATGCGCCGTAGATACTTGGATGCTATGGCTTTAGTTCAAAAATATGGCAAGCCTGATCTTTTTATTACCATGACTTGTAATCCTAATTGGAAAGAGATACAAGAAAATCTATCTAACAAAGAAACTGCATTTGATAGACCAGATTTGTTAGCAAGAGTGTTTAGAGCAAAATTTGAAATGCTTAGGAGAGAACTATTGCACAAAAATATCTTCGGGCAAGTAGCGGCATGTGTTAGTGTCATTGAATTTCAAAAAAGAGGCATGCCTCATGCTCATTTATTATTAATTCTCAAACCAGAATTTAAGCTATTGAATCCTGAAGCATATAACAACATTGTATGTGCAGAAATTCCTGATCCAGAAATACATCCTCATTTATACAATCTTGTCCTTAAACACATGATTCATGGTCCATGTGGCCAAATGAATCAGACTAATTTATGTATGCGAAATGGTAAGTGCAAAAATCACTATCCTAGAGATTTTTGTGAACAAACAATGCATGTAGAAGATGGTTATCCTTATTATAGAAGAAGAAATAATGGTAGACAAATTAAAGTTAGGCAGTGTGTATTAGATAACCGCTGGGTTATTCCATATAATCCATACTTATTGGCTACTTTTGATTGTCATTTGAATGTTGAAATTTGTTCTACCATTAAACTCATGAAGTACATTTATAAATACATTTATAAGGGGCATGATTTGGTCAATTTTCAAATTTCTAAACCAAATGCCCATCAAGACATTGATGAAATTAAACAGTTTCAAGATGCCCGTTGGATCGGTCCTCCAGAAGCTCTTTGGAGGATTTATGGATTCAATCTTAGTGAAATGACCCCCGCTGTTTATACTTTGCAAGTCCATCTTGATGGTCGGCAAGTTGTTTTATTTAAAGACAAATATAATCTTTCAACTTTGATAGAAGAAATTGACTTTTCAAAAACTATGCTTACTGAATTCTTTGAAATGAATCGTATGAATCAAACAGCTCAACAGTTGAAATGTCTTTATAAAGACTTTCCTCAGCACTTTGTATGGAATTCTACCCTTAAAATTTGGACTAAAAGAAAATCTAGAAATGTAATCGGTCGAATGGTCACTGTTAGTCCACAAGAGGGAGATCGATATTATCTTAGGCTATTACTATCAAATATTAGAGCTCTTACTTGCTTTGCTGATCTTTTAACTGTTTCAGGCATAAAATGCCAAACCTTTAGAGATGCAGCACTAAAATTAGGTTTGCTAGAATCTGATACTTACATAGAGGATACTTTAAATGAGGCATCTCTTTATCAGATGCCAAGTGCTCTAAGGTCCCTTTTTGCTATTATTTTAGTATTTTGTTCTCCAAATGAACCCAGAAAATTGTGGGAACAGTTCCAACTTGAATTATCCAGTGACTTTCGAAGGTCACTGGATTATTCCAATGTTGACATCCATGTTGTTATGAATAGAGTTTTAATAGACATTAACAATTCTTTGGAAGAGATGAATAAAAATATAAATGAATACCATATTCTTCCTGAAAATGAACAAATTTTCCTGTCTGGTAATTTAACAAAAGAAAAAGATAGTGAACTGAATATAATTGTTAGTGAAGAAGATATTTTGCTTCCAACTAGGTTAAACGTAGAACAGAAGTTTGCCTATGAATCTATCCTCCGGAAAATCCATCTAGGTGAAGGACAAGCGTTCTTCATTGATGGTCCCGGAGGAACTGGAAAAACTTTCTTATATCGTGCCCTGTTGGCTAATATTAGATCCAAAGGATTTATTGCAATTGCCGTGGCAACATCAGGTGTTGCTGCATCCATTCTTCCGGGCGGTCGCACCGCTCATTCAAGATTCAAAATTCCAATTGATTTCTCTATTACTAAAGCTTGTCAATTGAGTAAGCAAAGCAGTACAACCCATCTTATTTCAACTGCTAAACTTATAATATGGGATGAAGCTTCTATGACAACTAGAGATGCTTTAGAAGCATTTGATCTTCTCTTGAGAGATATAACTGGAATAAATGAACCATTTGGCTCAAAAGTGGTTGTCTTTGGAGGTGACTTTCGACAAACTCTTCCAGTTATTAAAAAAGGAACAAAAAAGTCACAAGTTAATGCTAGCATTGTGAATTCTCCACTATGGTGTTCAATGGAAAAAATTCAATTGAAACAGAATATGCGTGCTTTCTTAGACCCTAATTTTTCTAAATTCCTTCTCAAGATTGGGGAAAATTCAGAACCTATGGATGACTGTGGTAATATTACATTACCACATGAAATTGTCATTCCGTATATTGAAAAAAAAGAATCTCTTCATAAGTAAGTATTTGACATGTTTCTTATGTCGTTTTTTCCTTCTTTTGTACGTGTATTAAATTTCTTTGATCTAATTACTTGTGCTGTTTCTGTGTATTTTTTCCCATATTTAACAGATTGATTGATTGTGTCTTCCCAAATTTGCTTTTGTATTCTACCAAACGAGAGGAAATGATAAATAGGTGCATTTTGTCACCAAAAAATACTTCTGTTCATGACATTAACAATCTTTTAATAGAACAATTTCCTGGAAATTTAGTAGTATACACAAGTTCAGATCAAACAATTGATCTAAAACATCAAGGGGATTATGAGGATTTTCTAAATTCCTTAAATCCATCAAGTCTTCCTCCACATATACTGTTACTCAAAAAGAACTGTCCAATAATTCTTTTACGAAATCTTAATCCAACCGAAGGTCTTTGTAGCAGACACGTCTGATTTGTCTAGAATTAGCAGCCAATACAATTTGTGCAAAGATTGCTTCTGGTCAGCACCAAGGCAGAGTTGTCTTCATACCAAAAATTCCATTGCATAGTTCAGACAAAGAAAAGAATGGAATTCCATTTAAGAGAACTCAGTTTCCAGTCAGGTTATCATTTGCCATGACAATTAATAAAGCCCAAGGCCAAACGTTAGATTATGTCGGTGTTTATTTGCAAGAACCAGTTTTCTCACACAGTCAACTATATGTTGCCCTTTCAAGAGCAAGAACATCCAAATTAGTAAAAGTGCTAATACTCCCTTCCACTTTTAGCGAATCTAAGACAGATTGCAAAACTCAAAATGTGGTTTATAATGAAATATTTGAATTAGCAAATACTTGATGATAAATTTTGCTGTCTTCGCTACAGGTTTGAAGTTTTTCCTATTCCCGCTTTTTTTTTGGACTTTTTCTTGCCTCTTATTCTGAATATCACTTACATTGTGTCTTTATTCTTTTTAGATGGACCGTTTGTTAGAGATTCAGGACATTGTTGAGGGCATGACATCATGGTTATGTATTGTTACTGTCCAAGAAAAGCTTCAGCCAACAACTGCGATTAACAGTCCTTCACGTTATCAGCGTTTCATTCTCACAGACTCAAAGGTGTTAATTTTTGGGTACTACTTTCATGTTTTTCTCATTCAATAAAGTATATTTTCCCTCTTTACTCAAGTGGTTTCTGTTTGCATTGACAGGGTTCAAGAGTGCAAGCCATAGTTTTTAACCATGAGATCGAATGGATGGGGAAGAAAATGCAAGTCTACAAGAAATATAAAATCAAAAATGCTGAAGTGAAGCAACTGAAAAAAGAATATCAATTTGAAGGGATCACTGCACAGTGGATAATCAATTCAAGGACCATCCTTGAACCTCTTGACAATTCTGAAGGTGTGCTCGACGTCAATTATCAGTATACAGACTTTCAAGACCTAGCTAGGTTCATTGATGCAAAAAAAGAATCCGTTGGTAAAGTCCTCTTTCCATGATTACTTATTAGCTTTGTAGTCGCTGTTTTATATCAAAGTAGTACAGATATTTCAATTTATATAGGTCTATTTTGATGTTAGTTGATAGTGTCCTAAAATTTATCTTGTATTTGTTGCTGTTTTACCTTGCTATTTAGGTCTGATCGTGTAAAATGTTTGTTCATTATGTAGATGTGTTGGCTGTGGTGATTGATAGTCTACCGCCTAAGACTATCAAAGGTGATGTATGTGATTCAATGGTTCAGAAATTCGTCCTTCTTAATCAAAGGTTATAGAATCTATCCTCCTAATTTCACGTTCAAGTGTCTACAGTTTATCTTCATGGAGTTGTGTCCAATACATATTCTCTATTAGTTATTCTGTTTATTTTCCTACATAAATTTCCCGTTCATTCTCATATTTTTAGCATTGTCGTCAGGTCATCAAATTCCATGCTGTTTACTGATTAATTGTGCAGATGAGCTTGAACATATTTATTCACTGCATAAACCGGTGTTTCAAAATCTGTTATAACCATTAGATTAATGTACTCATTTCCCTACCTAATGACTACTTCAATCTAACTGATTAACAAGCAATTTCATTAGTACATAAAACTGTTTTAATACGAAATGCATGTGTTTTATTGCCATGTTGTGTTTTGCCAAACTATTATGGGATTTCTCTATTACTGTTTTCCAGACATTATCCAATATGTTTTAATTTGAAATTTAGGTATTTTGTTCAATTACTGAAACTGAATGTGAAAATTCCCTTTTAGAATCTTAGCCGCATGAAATTTAAGTCTTTCCTAGGTTAACTCCATTATTCTTTGTTGCAGTATGAAGACAGTTATGTTATCCATTTGGAACGAGTTTGTTGCCAATGAAGGAGCTAATATTGTTGACAATCTAAACAATTTTCCTGTAATTATTTGTCGCAGGATTAAAGTTGTTTACTATAATGGTAATGTATTCTACTGTCAATCCCATTGTGTTCACCTTAATTTTTTTGCTAACACTATTGGTTCATCCCTCAATATTTTATTACGCAGCTATCTATTAATAAACCTGAAAAATACAATTTGTAGGCACAGCTCTGACTACCAAATATGATTCAGTCATTCTGGTGAACCCTCCAATAGAAAGTGCACTTCGTCTGAAAAACTGGTGACGCATCCCTATATTAAGTTATAGCTTTACTCATTTTATTTGCTGTCTTACTGAAAACGATATTTTGCAATCCACCAGGGCTGACAGAAACAAGGACATGCTGTCTAACTTTGTCATCAACAAGACTTATTTCAAGAATCCTACGGAGATATCTATAGAGTCGTACAAGAAAACTTGTCTTGTTGCTAACATAACACCATTAGCCAAGGTATTTAGTTTTGCTTTGCTGATTATCGATAAAGTATGCCTTTTCCCATGTATGCTTTACTGTTTGTTGCTCCTAACTTATTACAATCTATTCGTAGAATGTACTTGTCAAGGCACAACTTTCCCTAAAAAATATTTGCCAAAAGTATTGGTATATGGCTTGTCCCAAATGCTTCCAATCAACATCTGCACTTCAATATGAAGAATACACCTGTAACTTGTGTGATTCAAAGCAGATGGCAGAACCCAGGTAAATTTATCTCTTATTCCCTTTTTAGTTCCATTTTAAATTGATTGTATGGTGACCTAACTTATTATTATTTTTGTTAACAGGTGTAGGTTTGAGGTTGACGTGATTGATGATAGTGGTATCATTACAGCCTCTATATTTGGAAATCTGGCTGAAAAATTATTAACATTTTCAGCAACTGAAGTCATGGAATATGCAAACAAGGTCATTCCTACTACCTAACTACCTGTTCACATTATGATTTTTTTGGCTTTTCTTCCACGGGTGCATATGGTTCAGCTTTAACTCTTTTGTTTTTCCTTTTTGCTAGAACACTGAACTTCCTTTACAGGAAGTTCACAAGGCATTGCAGTCCAGATTATTCTTGGTGCAGATTAGGCCAATCAAACTTAAGACTCCAGACGGTAGACAGCGCTACACCATCACTTCATATGCTGAATTTCATGAAGGTCAGGTTTCAGCCTCGTCGAGCGATCAGAACAGTGCAAGTGCAAGTGCAACAAAAATAACATCCACAAGTGTTCTTGAAGTTCAGCCAATGACACAATCTGAAGGTAATATTTCAATGACTTATTGTGTCTAAAATTCTAACTATATCTATAGCTTGGAAGATTTTACAAATTCAGTTGTACTTTTCATCCCTTATTTTTCCTGCAGGACAACTTCCCAGCAAATCATCACCAAAGGCCCGCCTTTGCCTTCTTGACAAACTGGTGTCATCAGAAGAAGAAGATCATTTGGATACTAAAGACCCTGCCAATGCCACAAAGAAGAAACAGAAAATAGATTAGCTCTTTCTACTTTGCACATTTTGCGAATATGTATTTCAACATTTTGTATTTTGGGACTGCTCTTTTGTGTTGCTTGTATTTTTGGTTATGGGTGTACTTATGCAAACTGAATGGTAGGCAGTCAGTTTTCTGAGTACATCACATAAAAGCAGAAAAACTTGTAGGAAACAATTTATTGTTATCTTTGTACGATTTCTAAGTGTCTTGCCGCAGGCCAATGTTAACTGTTCCATGCATTTTAACAGAAAGTTAAAGTTCTCTTTTTTGCACACAACTGTATTTATGTGCTGCATGAGTTTGCATCATTACATTCTGATTATGGTTTTTTTACCTGTATTTCTGTCAACATATGCTGGAAACATGAATGCTTTTGGTCTCCTCTATCTACATTTGCCAATGACTATCTACTGTTGGTGCATTCTGATCACCATTCACTGAATCTCCTATTACACAGCATACACTCAATAATTCTATGCTCCAAGCTTGTTAAACTTGTACTTATCCTGCAACAGCATCATATATTTAAAAAAACTGATTTCAATTCTTTCGTCTCTGTTTTGTAGGAGTACTATCCTGGGGCTAATCTCTATCAATCATAAAGGTATATCTGTTATTCTATTTATAAGAATTAAATTTCATATTAAATGGTTTGCACCTATTGTAAATGGTCTACACCTGTTGTGGCTTTGCTGTTTTAGAGGCCTTTTGTCAATTACTGCTCTTACTTCTTCTGTTTGTCAAATACCTCTTATCCATGCATGCCCTACAAACAGTCTCAATATTATCTGAATCATATACTGCATTTTCCCATGCTCTACATATATATTTTTTGCCTCGAGATTCAGGCTAAGATAACATGATTTTGATTTAAATATTATGCAACAGAGATTGTTATTTCCAAATCCGTTTTCCAATGTAAACATTTCTATTTTTGTTCATTATTCCCAAGCCAAAATTGCAACTTCTGTTTCTGCAGCTTTTTTTTAACATACCCATGTGACTGCTCAGTTTGAGTTGACAACTGAAACAGAGCTGTAAAAGTAAAAGTAGGTCACATCACCATCAACCACATTGTACAAGTATTGTTATAAAGTAGAACCATGCCATTCATTGTAATTCTGTACAAGAAATAGTGCACGGAGGTCATATACTTCCCTTTCTATCTTCCACTGTTTCCTTTGCTAAAATTACTCCTTTTTAGCTTGTAACTTGAGTTTCAAATTTTTTCCTTCTCAAAAACAAAAGCTCATAAGTAATGTGTTAGAACTCCACTGCATTGGTTTGATTAATCAACGGTATTCTCCTTCTTCTTAGCTTCTAACTTCAGTTTTTCCACCTTTTTTTTTCTGAAAAACAGGAACTCAGAAGCTATCTGTTACAAATCCACCGCATTGGTTTGATTAGTCAACGGTATCCTCCATCAAAAGAGTCTGTTTTTTATTGAGTTAGTCATGCCTTTATTTATTTCATGTTTATAAAGATACGTGCACTATGTAACATTCATTCAACCATTTTCCTGTTTCCTATTTTTTTGTTATGGTTCAAACTTCAATTCTCATGTTTTTTACTACCTTTCAGTTTGACTTCAAACAACTAATGCATGCTATTTTTAGTTGGAAAATAGACATTCCTTTGTGTAGGATAGAAATGTGGTTAGTGTAGTACTCTTGAACTGCATATTCTTTGTTTATTTTTGCTGAACGCTAACTCTTTCTTTCCTTATTCTATGTGCATTGAATAAAAATTGATTGCGAATGGATGTTGGGAAATTGATCAACTCATAAAGTAGCTCTTCAAAAGGTAAAATTACTCTTCTTCTCTCTTCTGTTTTTTTAAGATTGCTATTGCATGTTATGGTGCTTCAGATTTTTGTTTGCTGGTTGTTTTGATGTTGGTAAAACTTTTTGCGTATAGTCGTCAACTTTATAATATGTAGATGTAATTTCAGCTATATTTGTAACTTAAACTAATGTCTCTCTTGTTGATGCTATAGATTTGAATGTGTTTGAACATAAACTACCCTGCCAGTTTTTGAATCTAACTGACTTTCTATTTTCACACTGACTGGTCTTCGCTCTTCAAATAGGCATAAATAAATACACACTATTAATGTACATAGGATACCGAAGTCATTTTTCCGTTGATTTGCTTTCTTATTTGAAAGGAATGGCTTTCCTTTGTAATAATGTAAAATTTATGTATGCTTAAAGTTACAATAATATTGGTTTCTGATTGCAATATTTCAGATCTTGACAACTTTTAGTATGGATACATTTTCCTCAATTTAAGTATCATATTTACATGTAATAGTATGTATAGATACGTTTTTTGGCAACCTTGTAATGATTTGTGCATTTTTACCATGTCGTGTTGCCATATTCAAAGCAGCTGCAATTCTACAATTCTGTACTCCATTACCAGGTTGTCCTCCATGCTTCTGCAATTCTGTACTCAATTTTCAAACTTAAATCATCATGCTTCTTACTACCTTTCATTTTGACTTTATATAATTAATGTGTGCTATTTTTGGGGTTTACTTGTTAAGCTATTGCTGCTCAGGATATTTGTATAAATATTGCTGATTGTTAAAAAATATACACTGATAATACTACTCATGCTGTGATCAAGATCGAATATAAATTAAGTAGCAATACTTTTGCTTAGTTATTTGTATAAGTACTGGCACTCATAGTTCAAAAATAGACATTCATTTCTGTACTATAGAAATGTGGTTAGTGTAGTCCTCTTGAACTGCATATTCTTTGTTTCTTTTTGTTGGATTCTAACTGTTCTTTTCCTTATTGTATGTACATTTAATAAAAATTGATTGGCAATGGATGTTGGGAAACTGATCAACTAATACAATAGCTCCGCAAAAGGTAAAATTACTCTTCTTCTTTCTTTTGTTTTTTTACAGATTGCTCTTGCATGTTATTATACTTTAGATTTTAGTTTGCTGCTTGTTCTGATATTGGTAAAACTTTCTGCATAATTTGTTTGAACAGAAACTCCCCTGCCAATTTTTTAATCTATCAAGTGACTTTCTGTCTTGGCGCTGACTGGTGTTTGCTCTTCAAGTAGGCATAAATAAATACACACTTTTATTGTACATAGGATAGAAAAGTCATTTTTCCGTTGATTTGCTTTCTTATTTCAAAGGAATGGCTTTCCTTTGTAGTGACGTCGAAATTATGTATGCTGAAAGTTACAATAATATTAGTTTCTGATTGCAGTATTTTACATCTTCACAACTTTTAGTATGGATACATTTTCCTCAATTTATGTATGCTATTAACGTTTAATAGTATGTATGGAAACGTTTTCTGGAAACCTTGTAATGATTTGTGCATTATTACCACTTTGTTTTGCCATTTTCAAAGCAGCTACAATTCTACAATTCTGTACTCCATTACCAGGTTGTCCTACATTTTCCTACTGCTTTCTACAATTCTGTACTCTATTTTCCTGCAAAAAATGGATTAATTGGTGCATATTAATCCTACCGTTTGCAATATGGTCAAATAACATTTCTTTACCTGCGTTTTTTTGTACAATTGCCTCTAATAAAATTGGTTATGCTCCATTTTCCTACTAATTTTTAGTGCCGTACTCCTTCCCCAATTAAATGGATTGATTGGTTGATTTTAATGCTGCCATTTGCAATAAACTGAAATTTCCTCTAAAGTTTGGTTCTATTTCATTTTCCTATTACTTTTTTTATGTTGTACTCCATCTTCCCAAGATTAAATTTTAATGCTAGCAGTTTTGAATAAGCTAAAATATCATTTCTTTACCTGAAATTTTGTCTATAAATACCGGCAATAAGATTGGTTATACTTCATTTTCTTACTTCTCCATTTTCTATTAGTTTCGAAGTATGAATTATATATTTTTCCAAATAAATTATTTCATTCAGTTTCTTCTTCTTATAGGTGATGACGACGCCAAATAATCCATTTACAAAATAGTTGACGAAACAAAATGGCCATAAACACAAATTTTATTTTGCTACTAAATTCCATACACATGTACATGCTGGCACCTTAACATATGTGCACAACAATCAGATCAATTATCGAATATGTTATAATTTTTTCGTCTCTTATCCAACAATATTTAAAAACATTGGATATCCGAACGCACAATCAGAAAAATCAGTTCAAGATTGGATGCAAAATGTCTTACTTGCTAATCCAATGCTATTTCAGTTACAAGGTAATTCTATTTAATTTTATAAACTTCATTCATAATTTTTTTCATATGATGCTTTTCATACGAAATAACATAATTTTATGTTCTTTTTCTAATCTGTTTACTCGCCTTTCAAAGGTACAAATGAAAGGTCATATTGCTTATTCTTGAAATCCCTTCAAAGAGAGAATCAGGTTCAACTTTAAATCTTTATAAATTTTACATTAATATCTATTACAACTATCACTTCTTATTGCATTTAACCCAATAAAAAAACTTTTGTCCTTTTTTATAGCCAGTACCTATAGGTCTTTATGCTATCCAAATCTTTGACGATGGGGATGAAATTGTAATCCAACAAGGACAAATGCAATAGAAGTTAACAATCAATCAACATGTTTTCACATTTGACTGGACTGAATTCTTTGATGATAATTTACTCAGTCAAGACTGTTCAATTTTATTGAGACTTCGTGAAAATAATAAATTTGATAGTCTTACGTTCAACAATTTCAAGGGCGAAATAATGATGCCATGGACAGTGCCATTGCCTATATTGCCAAAACAAGGTTTGTTCATTTAACAATATACATTTTCCGTTCTAATTAAATAATATGTACTGTTTTAATGAATTCTATGTATTATTTTCAGTCTTCAAAACAACAAATCTTCAACATAATGTCCTCTCATCTTCACTACATCCATTTCAAAAGTTCTGTTCAACTCCACACTATTCGTTCTTCCAACAGTTCACAGCATCAGATACTTTTAGATTGGTAATATTTCAGTTTGTTACTTATTTTGCACATTTATTCTACAAAAATTTTTGCACTTCTCCTTTTACTAACTTCATACAATTTCCTTGTTGTCACCTAGAATATTCCAAAATATTCGAATTTTTATCTGGAAGAAGCAAAACAATGTGACATTCATTTGAAATCTGGAAATCGAGTATATGACATCACTGTCAGGCGTTCTTCACTTCGTCGAAATTGGCATCAGTTCGTACAAGATCATAATTTGGAAGAGAACGACTATTTAGTTTTCATACCACAAATACAAGATATTTTCACTGTTATTATTTTTAACAGTCATGGGATAAAAAAATTATATACATGTCAATTTAAATTTAAGATAAATTAGAATATGTTTACTCTATTTTTGTTTTACATTAAGTCACTCCTACTATGTAATTTTCTTTCTCCCTTTTGAATATTTCTTCCTCTTTAATACTATTGTGATTTTCGTTTGTCAAATTTATCTTCATTTTACCCTCAAATTTTTTTATATACTGTGCCATACAGTGAGCACTCAAAAAACCGCGCATTGCGCGAAAAGTGCCTGCTAGTAGTTTTATAAAGTGTCGAGGGGATGAATGAAATTATCTCTGAGAAGTAGTTATGGCAGTTAACGGTAGCTTTGAAGTTAGCTGAACTCTCCCGTGTTTGAAGTGGTGACCTGAAAGGAGAAATAAAAAAATTGTGATGGCTACAGCGCCAAATCTCACTCTAGCTATACCCTCCAAAGCTCCATGTTCAAGAATTTCTTGTCTTCAACAACTTCCCTCTCGATATTCTCACCCTTTAAAATGCTCCCTTCCAAAATTTCCCCTCTCAATACCGTACGCCAGCGCCGCCGCTTCCGACAATGCTTTATTAGCAATTCAAGATTCTGGTGTTATCGCTTGCCTCCGCGCCGAAAGGTAACCTCCGAAAAATTCCATTTTACTTTCTTTTAGTTGTAAGAAGTTCATTGACAGCTGGGAAGAATTCTTTTTGTTAATTAGATGATAGGTTTAATTTCGTTTTATTGGAATAGAAACAGAGAATGTTATGAACATGAAGTTGGTCACTCGGGTGAGGTTTGAAATTTCTTGTAATTCTTTTTGTCCATTTCTTGTGGTTCGTTTAATGATCAAGGTAGCTAGATTAGGCATATGAATAAAAAGAATTTGAAGCTTGAAAGGAGATAGTGAAATGTTAATCTGTTTGATAAGTATAATTATTTAGGTTAAAGCTGCAAATATACCCGTTTAGTACTTAATTGCGTAGCTGCATTCCGTATGGGATGTCAAACTAATTTTGGGAGAGGATGGATTCTTGCTTCTAATGTTGAGGTTGATAAGAACATTATGAATGGAAGAGCCATGGTTTGCATTGGTTATTGATTTAATTGTGCTTTTGTTTTGTTAGTGCGGAGTTGGCAATAGAAGCTGCACGTGCTGCATTAGATGGTGGAGTGACTGTTGTATGTTTCTTATTCCAGCAGAAATTTATGATTCTTTTAAGATATAAACGAATGTGTAACATGTAATGGAATTCTATTCTTTTGTCTCTGATTTAGAAGATGGTTCATTCAGGTGGTTTCAGAGAATTTGAAAAACCTGATCCTTTGTACATGAAATTAAAATGAACGGGATAAAAATGATCTTGTGCTACAGTGAGCTGATTCATACTGTGTGTAGACCGTCCTGTAGATCTCTGCTTTAGAAAACTAAACAGGCAATAAAGAATGTGTGTTGACCAGGGATCACTCTAATGACTTCTCTTCAGAGAAAGATAGTTGCATCACTATCAATTGGAATATTATGCTGCTAGCAATAGAAATAAACTATTATTACCACAAACTCTTAATAATATGCCCATAATACATTTGAGATCTCCAGTACGCCTGAAAACTGCTCCCAAATAAACAGGAATATGCTCTCTGACATTTCTTGTGTAAATAAGCCTTTGAAGACTAAGCAAACTATATCCTGACTGCTGGGGAACAGTGTTATGCATTTTGGGTGTCACTAGGGAATGACACGAAGTTTTTCAGATCTCATGTTTTACATGGGAAGGCAGGGAAAATATGGAGGATATGGAAAGGCTTGGGAATGTGCTGTGTTATATGGAAAGGAGGGAATAGGAGAGCTATTCAAATATTTATAGTTTTACTTGTCATAAAAACCGTGGTGGTTAAAGGTTATGTGCTTTGATAATTAATTACTGGATATGCTGCCAACAGATTTTCTGGAGTTACTGGGAAACTTTTGCAACATCTGTTAGTCCTAGTTATTTATGCATTTTGGTTTCACATTTATGATACGCAGAGAAATGTAGGCAGGTCCATATTAAGTTGTCTATTTGGTTTTTCTTGTTCTTGCTCTTTTGACTATTTTCCATTTACTTTCTCTTTTGGTACTTGTTGCTGAGGAAAATTGGAGAGAGGTTGTGGGTGGAAATTGGAGAGAGGGTGTGGGTGGGCTAGTAGGTGGAGGATTTGGATATGCCAATAGTAGGTAATATAGATATTTTTCAAATTTTAAGTTCACCCTAAATATTGCCTTCTTGTTTTGCAGCTGGAAATTGTAACATCCAACCCAGGTGTTTTTGAGGTAACTTCCCTTGACATTTAATCACTTTTCCTTCTAAGCAGAGTCATGGTGCTAATATTCTTCCCTTTTCTCTTTCCAGGTTTTAGAGCAGTTAGTGCAGGACTATCCTACAAAAACTTTAGGTGTAAGTCTTTTTTAAATCTCAAATGCATTTCAGCTTTTATCATCTTCATTAATTGCAGGATGGACACTGTAACTTTTTGAGCGTGAATCTCTCTTTGCTTTTACATCTTTCTTTTCCATGTTATATGCTGAGTTTTGAGGAAGCAAACACCCTTAAGGATATTTATTTTTTGGTTCGCTTCTTTGTCATGTATCACTGATCAGTGCTATGTAAAATCTAATTCATGAAATTGCTGCTGATGCTGTGGTACATTCTATCTGTTGTGAAGTAAGCCAATGAGCAGCATACATAAGAACAGGATAGAATTCGTTTTAGCTTTCTGATTTTGTCATGCTAAATTGTGACTTTAAGAAACAACTAAAATTTCCTACTTTTGGTGAAACAAAAGAACAAAATGCAACCCCAAAAAAAAAAAAAAATGCAAATAGTTGTGTATTGATTTTTTAATTTTTATCTTTATTTATTTATTTTTGCTGCAGGTCGGAACTGTTTTAAATGCAGAAGATGCCAAAAATGCAATTAAATTTGGAGCTAAGTTTATTTTGAGTCCTGCAATGGTAAAAGTATGGACAAGAAAATTATATTCAGGATTTTGTTTCACCACATCATATCAAAGACTGTTAAGTATATTTATATAGTTACATTCTTATATCTTTTTTCCCGTGTTAGGGTATTTTAGACTACGCTTCATGTTGCAAAGTTCTATATATACCTGGAGCCATGACTCCAACAGAGGTACAAGATCACTGGAGTTCCAAGAACTACTTCATTTATGTGATTTAATTTTGGATTTGAATGATCATCATTAATGCTTCTTCTTGTCTCTACAGATTTTCTTGTAGAAGGCATTTTCTATGAGATGTTGTTTTTCTGCTAAACTTTAAAACAAATTCTGATTGTCATCTGAAATGAAATTAATTTATTAGAAAGGAGATGAAAAAGGAAAGAAAAAGATCCTCATGAATTAATTTTTTTGTTTATGCAGATATTGTCTGCATTCAATGCTGGAGCAAAATTGGTCAAGGTGTGTAAATCTTTTTTTGGAGGAACAATCTACTTTAAAATGAAAAGGATGGGCCATTTACATTTGTTGTGCAAAGTTACTTCAATAACATGTTTGCTTTTTCGAATTATATGTGTGCATTGTCCCAATAAGTTGTAAAATGTTTCTTACACAAGTTATTGAGTTAATGGCTACGAACAAGACAGCAACAAAGCCTTTATCCCATTGTCTGGCCCTGCTATATGGAGCATATCTTACTATCGTATTCTATCAAAACAGTTATTTTCATTTAAGGTTACATATATCATGTTTTTTCAATAGTTTCTTTCTATGCCCTTTTAGGTCTTCCCCTTCCCTTTCATTTTGAGATAACAATTATCTATTTTCTACATGCCAGATGGCTACCAACAAGATTTCAATAAAAATTTGAGCTGCCATATCTACCGCAAATGATGGAGTGTAAACAGGGGAAATTAACTTTTAGGTAGAAATCCTTTGGAGCCAACTAATTAGTTTAATGTAAATATTATGTATTTACTGTCTGCATAATTGGCCTCTGGCAGCTCATGGAAGAGAATTTATTGGCCAGGTCTCTGAGCTTTACAGTTTATGGAAATAATAGTATATAAGCTGCAAGAGTAACTGGACCAATAGGATTGGAAAAGAGAAGTAACCGGACTAATCAGTTACTCCAGTTTCATTTCTGCTCTCACTTTTTCTTTGTGATTCAAAAGCGCAGAGTGATTGGTTAGAGCCAATAATTGTTCAAGGTTAACAATTAACCTCTTTCTGCCTACTTTCTTCATATCAAACCTTCTAAGACACATCAGCCAGGTATGGGAACTCTTGCTTACTTAAAACTTGATCATCTTTGTTCTCAAACTAGTGGCAACTCTTGCTTAGTTAAAACTTGAGGACCTTTGTTCTCAAACTAGTGTTTAGTCCTTACAAGAACTTGACTTTTTTTGTCCACATTATGATAAACTCCATCATTGTGTTATTTCCACCTGATAATTGGTCATTGTTGAGTTCCTCACACAATCCTCTAAAACTAGTATATTATGTCAGCATTGACATCTCCCTATGTTGTAAACTGTTGATTCTTGCTTCAAACAATAGACGGAGCATATTTTTCTTTTTGCCATAAGCTTTATCTAGATTATCTTTGATAACTTTTTGGCTCACATCTGGATGCACTACTGGTTCATGAATCTTTAGGGCCATTGACTGTAGAGACCAAGTTAAAACTTTTGTGTCATCCATATCCCATTTGAAAACAGTAGTATCTGAATCACATCTACAGAAAGCCAGAAGTGAGAGAACACAGGGAAAAACAGATTTTTCAGATCTGTCTATCAACTTTCCTGTGTCTGGATCTGATTTTAGAGTATGTCTATCCAGGTTCTATATGTCCATTGAACCTATAAATTCTATTGTATCTTTAGCTGATCCAGATAAGATTCCCTTGTTCAAATAATCAAGATGGTCCAAGATATGCACAGCTACAGAGAACATTCCAAGGGAATTGAGAGTAGTTTCCTGGAGAGCGGAATCAAGGTTAGCGATTTGGCGCCATGAAATTACAGAAAATAGGCTCAAGTTGAAGGAGAGAAAGAGGTTATTGACAGAACACTTCTGTCATTATCTACCCCATCTTTCTAACCTATAAGGGTTGGACATAATTACAATATTACCCTTTGTAAAGGCCTATGAATTGATTACATCATTTTAACTGTTCACACATTTGTACCCAATACTTGTTGAAAAAATAGATGAAAATCTGGGTTGTGTTATGTAACTAGCGCAAAATTCATGGCTGAGCTGGTGAGGTATCTTGCTTTCTTTTCTTATTTACTTGTTCTTCCGTCGCAATAGGTATACCCTGTCTCAACAATGGGTGGCATTCAGTACATAGCAGCTCTGAAAAAGCCTTTCCCACACATTCCTTTGATTGCATCTCAGGGCATTACATTAGGTCTGCTTCACCTCTTTCTCATAAGCCTTTAATGTGTTATTTCCTGGAATTACCAAATTCTAGTTCCTAATATATATTTTGAATGCTTATACTCACTTTATCACTTTTCTGTTCGCTTTCCTAAGCATTTATTCTATTGCATTTGTGATGCTTTAAAGCGTCGACAAACTCTCAACTTAGAAGACAAATGTATAGAAGTTTATTAAAGAGGCTTATATTCTTGTTTAAATTGTGTTGGGAATTCGACAAACACTAAGCAATTCAGGGTGTCAAAGGCCTATGCATATTTAGTTTTGGAACCTTTTATTTAAATTTATATAAGGATTAGCTGAAAATATTGTCTCTGAGTAGGGAAATTGGATCACAAATGAATTCTTTTTGTACATGGTTAGGGATTTCTCTGAAACATTATTGGCTTTGGTAATGCAGCGCAGAAATGTGTATTTATTTATTAACAATCTTCAATTGTGCAAAGTATGGGGAGATTCTTTTTTATGGAAAATTTGTTTTAGTTTTTTGACCATTTTATATGAAGATAATCATTATGACATCATATGAAATCTCATTTCAGTAATACCAAATAGAAAGACAAGTGAATTATGTGTTGTGATGTGTTATTTATTTGTTAATTTGTCATTTGTTAGTTGATTAATAGTAAGATTATGAATGTTTCATAAATATTAATGTGTGATATTGATTGATTATTTATCTATTAAAGAATATTTGGGAGTTAAATGAGTGATTGTTAAATTAGTGTGAAGCATATCATAATATTTATTGACATATACCCCCTCTGTCTGAAATGAAAATGTCCACTTTTGATTGGGTATCACATTTTTCTAATTATAAGGAACAACACACTTAATGCACAATTAAATGTATAATTTTCTATTTTTATCTTTTTAATATTGTGACTTATATTGTTATTATTAGTAAGAATAATATTGTAATTTCATCTAATTTTATCTAACAGTAGACTCTTTCTTTGGGAGAAAGAAAAATTTTGAAAATGGACTTTTTTTGTGAGACAGATGGATAATCACTTTGTGATTTATTATATTTATTGACATGTCCATGTCATAAAACACATAATGCAACACGCGACAAGCCCATGTGCACAACAGAAGACAGCATTTTGTAATAGATATTTCTTTTTAGGTTTTGATCAGGACCCGTTGTGTTGTTAAGAATTTTTAGCTGGTTAGGTTTCATTTCTTTAAGGAAAAGTGAAGTAGTCCATTTATAGGAGATTTGGGGAATGTGTCATGGGCTTCTTGATTGTGTTATAACGTGAAGGGAAAAATCAGAGACAGCTTTCTCTATTTGCTGTCCTATATTAGGGTGTTTTCTTTAGGCTATTTTCCTGCAGCAACATTTTGTCATTTAGTGGATTGATTTAAGAAATTCCTTGTGAATTATGGATTTGGTGGGTGTGATTGATGAGCTGTGCTGGTTATATTAGTTTATCTTATAAGGTAGAATTTTAGTTTTAGTGAGATAATGTTGTATGGATTTTGTTTGAGTTTCTGGTGATGGCCTACACAAAGACAGCAAAAACGAAATGCAAGGACACAAACACATGAAAAGAAACACGAACTTGAGTTACCACCAGAATTGAAACAACCTCAAGAACTTCAACAAGGAAGGTTAGCTTTTAATAACATTCCAGATCTCATAACTCCACCAAAAGAGCATCAAAATGTCAAGCACTTATACAATCATCATTTACATGCCATGGTCGTATATCATCAAGTCAGTCGTTGGTGGGTGCCATCATTTCTACATAGTCATATGTATTCTTGATTTGTGCACAAAATTGAATGACTTGTGTCTTGTGACATAACAGTTGCTAAGAATTGAACTCATCTTCATAACCACATTAACAAAGAAGGTACCACACCACACTAATGATCAATAGGACTTGTATTCTCTCAATTTCATTACCTTCCTTTCCCCAAATTGTCTGTGCCTTTTTTATGCAAATAGTCTAAATTTGTTAGCTGAAAATCAGGTTACTCAATAAGCCGCTATTACTTAGATGCATCCTCACCTAAACAGCTTCCCTTGGGTTTCATAGCTCTTTTTTCCTTAATTTACTCATACTGAGTTCTCCATGACTGCCCTTGTTTTACCAGTCCACATAGCTGAGTAGCATGGTGAAATAACGAAGTTGCCTCAATCATCATCATCATCATCATCATCATCATCATGACCTTTATCCCAAACTAGTAGGGGTCGGCGTTGCCTCAATGGCTAATCAAAAAAGTATCACAAGTATTGAAAAATTTCCTGAAAGTTTTACATTTCCTCAAAGAACAACCATACCTAATATATCTGACTTAATGATCAAAATTTTAAGCAGTCCAAAGCAATACTAGACAAGCAAAGTGAGGCATAGGTAGCAGGAGTTTCATGAACTTATCACCTGATTTGTCTGATATTTATAGCTGGAATTTTGATGCTTGATCTGATTGACCATGCGGAATTCAAAGGTTGTTACAACCTGGGGAAGAAGCTGGTTGTGTAAGCTTATTTAAACAGCTCTCTTAAAGATTGGTTACCTTCTGGTTATTAGTTCTTTTCTAGTTTTTCATCTATTCTATATGGGAGCAAATTCTTGATGGTTAGGACTCTCATACTCTGTTCTTTTGTTAGACCTCATTGGCAAGTTTAATTTATTTGTTCTTGTATCATTCTAGCTGTTATTCTTCTTGTTAAACAAGATTCTGGTATATGTTATTATGGTGAACAGATTGACAGATGAGTTTGCTGCATTTTGGCTTCTCAGTATACAATCTAGTATGCCACAATTGTCTTTTATTGTTGCATGAAAGTTCTAAATCCTTCACATGTGTGGATCATTTTTAATTTTGTATTGGTTGCATTTTTTCCTTTGGAATTGTAAGTATAGCTATCTACTGTCTTATATTTTACTCTCAAGAACCATCATTCTCATGTGTTGAAGCCACATAAATTTTACAAGTTTCAGTGTTGCTGCTTTTATGGCTTTTACATTGTTCCATTTCTCTTATTTTCCATAAAGCTTCCAAATAAGAGAAATAACGTTATAACGACAAAAATCCCATCTTTATAAACCAATGGCTATTGAATTGGTGACTATCTTATCTAAATGCCATATTTCTGGACCATTGGCAAGAAATATGAAGCAAATATATGTCTGATTTGATTTGTTCATTTTCTAAATCCAACATCCATATCCATGGCAGAATGTGTTCGATGATGTATAATAAAACAGTCACCAAGGCAAAACTGTTATCCTAGTAGAATCAAGTATCAAGAAATTGTCTTTGGAATGCATATAGAAATAGAAACCTGCTTACAATAAATGACACGATTACTTCTGCTTCGCTTAATCCATCAAGTTCTTTCATGCTTGAAATTGCAAATAATTTATCAGGTACACATTCTTTACATAAAAAAAAAATTGGAAAATTTTCCCTCTTTAAGGCATTTGAAATGTTTTTTGTCAAAAGAATATTAGTATGATTACAGTACCGAGTTAAAATTAAAAGTTTCTATGATGCAGATTCAGTTGATGAATACATTGCCCAAGGAGCAACAGCAGTTGTTTTATCAGATGCTATATTCAATAAAAAAGCCATGCTTGAAAGAAACTTTGAGGCCATATACCAGCTTTCATGCTCTGCAGCGTTATGTGCTGTTAAGGCTATAGAAAGGTACTTATGTATATGTGTGTGTGTGTGTGTGTGTGTATATTTATTTATTCCTATTTATGTATATAAAGGTTAGATCACAGCTATATGCAGTACACCAGGGCTTTTTTCAAATCCTTGAAGATGATCTATATAATTTTGGCAATTTTCTGTTGCTTTTTCTTTAACATGGTTTAGAATGTTGCGTCGTTCTTATCTGAAGTTAATGCATGCTTCTTATAGAGAAACAAATGGAATTGAAAAACAGACATTGCCTGGTGGGGTTTAGTGTACATTTATAGCCTCAAAAGGGGTACTTTCCATGGTATTTTCACGGAAACTTAAAGGGTGTTTGGTTCGTCAATCGGAAACAGAAAGGCAATGGGAGTGATAAGATAGTGGAAAATTAATGGGTATGCTAGATGGATATTATTATTAATCAAAATGTTTAGTTTGTTTAATATATGGGTAAAAAGTTCTATTTTACCCTTGATATTAAGTATATTACTTAAATATATTTTCACTCATAAAACACTATAAGGTTGACGTGGAATAATATGGATAGACAAAGAGAAAGAGGAGAAAAAGAGAAGAGAGAGGAAATGTTTAGAGAGATGAGAGGAAAAGAGAGAAAGATAAGAGAGTGAAACAGTAGAGAGATATGAGAGAGAAAAAGAAGTAAGAAAGAAACGTGATGACAGAGAGAGGAGAGAGAAGAAATAGAAATGGGAAGAGTGGTGAGAGAAAAAGAGGAGTGAGAAAGAAAAGGAATGAGAGAAAAAGATGAGAAAAGAAGAGAGAAAAGCCGTGGAGAGATATGAGAGAGAAAAAGTAGTGAGAAAGAAAAGAGATGAGAGAGGAAGTGGAATGAGAAAGAGGAGAGAAAAACAGTGGAGAGAGATGAAAGAGAAAGAGGAACAACCAGGAAAAAGAATGAGAGAGAAAATGGGTGAGAAAAAGAGAAAGAAATAGGAGTGAGAAAGGAGAGAGAAACAATATAGAGATAGAGAGAAAAGAGGAGAGATATTAAGATATGTAAAGGATAATTTTGTTAAAACTTGTGGGAGCTTAATGTTTCCTTAGAAAAATGAAGGTAGGAAATTGGGTTTGGTAGATGCCCAAGTATTTGGATATGCAGCATATTCCTAGATTGCTTTTCTATATCCTTAAATTAAAAACCATATAAGAGTATACTACTTTTTCTTATTTCAATATCCTCTAACCAAATGCCACCTTATAAGCTCCTGAGCGTAATTTTATCTTGGTTACAGCACTATAAACTTACTAGTTCAACTTGTTTTGCATGTGACTTTTTAATTGTTGCTCATATGAGACTAGATTTGAATAGACTGAAGTTGTTAAGCTACTTGATCCAATATACAGATAATGTAGTTGATAATTGGGCACAAACATGTTCTGCTTGTGAGTTACAAATATGTTCTGCATGTAAGTTTTAATTTGTTGCTTATATGAGACTAGATTCGAATAGACCGTTGTTAAACTATCTGATACAATTTTGAGATAATATTGTTGATAATTGGGCACAAAAATCCGAATGTGCAATGGTATGGAAACAAGCAACTGATTTTGATTTAACTGTGAACTTGGTTAATTATTGTTAAGTTAAAATTTTATCATTCTTCTATCAAGAAACTGGAAGTGAGGAAGTTATCTATTTGTTTTACAAGTTCTGATCTAAAAAATATTTGTATTTGAATATCATCATTATCATCACCTTTATCCCAAACTAGTTGGGATCGGCGGTTGATGAACCCAAGGGCATAAATCCATAAAATAAAGAAAATATAATAAAATAAACAGATAAATAGATAAAGAAATAAATAAAAATGCTAAAACTATGAAGGGCAGTCGGGACCATTAGAGTTTTGCTCTTCCACCACACTAATAGTTTTCCTCCATTATGTTCTACTACAAACCAGCTGCTAATCTATTTTCCACTCCACTAAATCTTGTTTTACTACTTTTCCTCATGTAAATTTCGGCCGATCTCTCTTTTTCTTCCCGTCATGCTCCTTATAACAAACTTCTGTTTTTATCGGCGCATTTATAGGTCGCTGAAGAATATGCCAAAACCATCTCAATCTATGTTCTCTCATTTATTTTGCCACCGGTACTACTCCAATTCGTCAAATATCCTCGTTTTTTATTTTATCCATCATTGTCTTATCACACATCTATCGTAACATTTTCATTTCTGCTACTCCCAACTTATGCTCATGTTGTCTCTTTGTTGATCAACATTCGGCTCCATATAGCTTTGCCGGCCTTATAGCTGTTCTATAAAATTTCCTTTTTAACCTAAACTGGATTTTGCGATCACACAAAAACCCTATTGCACTTCGCCATTTCATCTAACCTGCTCTGATTCTTTGGTTTACATCTTCATCAATCTCTCCTCCTTTTTGCAGTATTGATCCTAAATATCTAAAAACATTTTTCTTGGGTACCTCTTGTCCCAGCATACTCACGGAATCTTCGTCCTCACGTCTTGCAGTGTCGAATTCGCACTTCATGTATTCAGTCTTATTTCGACTTAACGTCAATCCTTTTGACTCTAACGTGCTTCTCCATATTTCTAATTTAGTTTCTACCCCCGCCTTGGTCTCATCAATAAGCACAATATCATCTGCGAATAACATACACCATGACACCTCATCTTGGATATCCTTTGTCAACTCATCCATAATTAGGGCAAATAGGTAAGGAATCAGAGCAGATCTTTGGTGTAAGCCTATCGTGATTGGAAAATAGCTTGATCTTCTATTACAAGCCTTCAGGCACGTAATAACACCATCATACATATCCTTGATAACCTCTACACTTTGAGGGGACTTTCTTCTTCTCCAAGTACCCACCATAGAACCTTTTTTGGAACCTTATCGTACGCCTTCTCAAGATCAACAAATACCATATGTAGATCCTTCTTCTTTTCTCGATATCTTTCCATCAGCTGTCATATCAAAAAAATAGCCTCTATGGTAGATCTTCCCGGCATAAATCCAAATTGATTTACGGAGACCTTAGTCTCTATTCTCAAACGATGCTCAATAACTCTCTCCCACAGTTTCATTGAATGGCTCATAAGCTTAATGCCCCTATAGTTGGCACAATTATGGGTATCCCTCTTATTCTTATAGATAGGCACAAGCATACTCTCCCTCCATCCCTCAGGCATCTTATTTGTTTGGAAAATCCTATTAAAAAGGTTAGTCATCCAACGTATTGCTACATCCCCTAAGTATCTCCACACTTCACTAGGGATCCCATCTGGCCCTAATGCTCTACCTGTCTTCATTCTCTTTAATGCCTCCTCAATTTCATGCTCTCTAATTCTACGCACAAACTTTCTGTTTGAGTCATCATAAACATCCTCCAACTCTATCCCACTTCCATCACTTCTTTCATTAAATAGTTTGCTAAAATAGCTCATCCACCTTTTCTCAATGTCTGTTTCTCTTACCAAAAGTTTTTGGTTTTCATCTTTTATGCATCTAACTTGCTTCAAGTCTTTACTTTTCCTGTCCCTTATTTTTGCAAACCTATAGATGCCTCTTTCTCCTTCCTTGCTTCCTAGTTGTTTGTACATCTCTGAAAAAACCTTGCCTCTAGCCTCTAGCCTCTCACATAGCTTTCTTAGCATTTGTTCTCGCCAATCTAAACTTTTGCAGATTCTCATCACTATGACATTAATATAAATGCCTGGAACACTCCTTATGTTTAATTGCCTCCTGTACCTCTTCATTCCACCACCATGTTTCCTTTGTTTGTTGTCCGTTCTCTTTACTTTCTCCTAAGGTGCTCCTTGCCACTCTCTGAATGCAATCAGCCATCTCATTAGTAGCCACGGTCCTTCCTGCAGTAATCTTTCCTTCAAAGCTATTTGTTTTTCCTCTTTTAGTTTCCACCATCTTATTCTTGGGTTCTGAACAACTTTCTACATTTTGCATACTTTGTTATACCGAACCTTTAGTACCACCAACTTATGTTGCGTAGTTACGCATTCTCCGGGGTATACACTACAATCTACATTTGAGGTCCTATCTTCCCTTCTAGCTAGAAAAAAGTCAATTTGGCTACAATTTAGGCAACTGCGAAAAGTGATTGATGTGACTCTCTTTTCCTAAAGTAGGTATTTGTCATCATTAAGTCATAGGCTAGAGCCACATTCAAAATATTTTCACCCGCCTCATTTCTAGTCCCATAACCAAAACCTCCATGAACTCTATCAAAACCTTCACTATATTGCCCAACATGTCCATTTAAGTCTCCTCCTATAAATACCTTCTCCTCACGGGGTATCTTCCTTAGAATCTCCTTCAGGTCTTCCCAAAATTTATCCTCATTTGTAGCTCGCAATCCAACTTGAGGGGCATACACACAAGGATATTCAAAATCACCTCTCCCACTACTAGCTTAACCAAAATAATTCTATCTCCTGACCTTTTAACATCTACCACTTTATCTCTGTAACATTTATCTATCATAATCCCAACTCCATTCACACTCTTTTTTGTGTCTGTGTACCACAACTTGAATTCGGTACCTTTAATTTCCTTTGCCTTTTCTCCAACCCATTTAGTTTCTTGCAAGCAAGCAATATCGATTTTCCTTCTAGCTAAAGTATCTGCTGACTCTCTCAATTTACCCATTAAAGTTCCTATGTTCCAACTCCCCAGTCGAATCCTTACCCCTTGGGTCTTGCTCATTTTTCACCACACCCGGGCAACGATGTGGCGCATCACTTCGGGAATGATGGCCCAGGCTAGCTTCCTGACACTCGCACCTGCCTAACTTGGTGCAAGGACTCTTACTCATTTTTCACTACATCCGGGTACCAATGCAACGCGTCGCTAAGAAGGGTATGCTTCAACGAAATATCCTTTGGGTTCATCTCATAAAAACTTGAGCATATTTGTTAGAAAACTTTAGCATCCAACAAAAAACTAATTGACAATGAGCAAAGCAGGCCAAGGATCTTTTTAGTCTCTCTATGGGTGTTTAGGAAATGAGACTTGAACTTGTGACTTGGTTTGAAGTAGTATAGAAGACTGAACCCAAACCCAATGGTAGAAATTGAACTGGGGCCCATTGACTTGGTTTATCAAGCTCAATGAATTTTGAGTCATGTTTAGAAAATTAAACTCAAACCCAAACATCTGATACCATTTTTTGTACTAGAATACTATTCTAAACTGCAAACACTATAAAGTTTGAACATGGGTTTCAGTTTGGTAATGTTTACATTTTGGGCTCATGCAAAATGAAGAGGGGACTGCAATGTTAAGGAGATTTAATACTAATGTTTGATTCTGCCCTTCCGGCTTCAATAATTGCTTTGGTGATGGATCTACATATTGGCAGGAAGAGAATACAATATACCCAGTAATTTTATTAATATTGACGACTGGGTTTTTCCTATTCAACAAAATAGTGTAAAGTGCCTGAAGGTGTATGCGCCAAAATACCATGGTACGTCTGCTTTCTTGATTTACACGTGATGTGTTTATAATTCTGTCGATTATTTTCCTCTCTCTCTCTCTCTTTTTGGCTCCAGTACCTTGTGCAGTGAAGTTTTTGCTGGTATTATATGCTTCAATCTCCCACATGTCATGATTTAGATTTTGAATTTATCTCTTCGCATGTGCCTTCACAATAAAAAAACTATTGCGAGAAAATAGCATTAGAGCCATGCCAAGACACTAAAGCATTTGTCACAACTGTGATCTCTAGTAGGGATCATCATCATCACCTTTATCCCAAACTAGTTGGGTCGGCGGTCGATGAACCCAAAGACATAAATCCATAAAATAAAGAAAATACAATAAAATAAATAGATATATAAATAGATAAAGAAATAAATAAAAATGTTAAAACTATAAAGGGCAATCAGGGCCACTAGAGTTTTGCTCTTCCACTACACTAATAGTTTTCCTCCACTCTGTTCTACTACAAACTAGCCGCCAATCTATTTTCAACTCCATTAAATCTTGTTTTACTACTTTTCCCCACGTAACTTTCGGCCGACCTCTCCCTTTCTTCCCATCATACTCCTTATAACAAACTTCTGTTCTTACCGGTGCATCTATAGGTCGCCGAAAAATATGCCCAAACCATCTCAATCTATGTTCTCTCATCTTTTTTGCCACCAGTGCTACTCCAACTTTTCGTCGAATATCCTCGTTTCTCATCTTATCCAGTATTGTCTTACCACTCATCCATCGTAACATCCTCATTTCTGCTACTCCCAACTTATGCTCATGTTGTCTCTTTGCTGGCCAACATTCAGCTCCATATAGCATTGCCGGTCTTATAGCTGTTCTATAAAATTTTCCTTTTAACCTAATCGGGATTTTGCGGTCACACAAAAACCTTGTTGCACTTCACCATTTCATCCAACCTGCTCTAATTCTATGGTTTACATCTTCATCAATCTCTCCCCCTTTTTGCAATATTGATCCCAAATATCTAAAAACATTTTTCTTGGGTACCTCCTGTCCGAGCATACTCACGAATCTTCGTCTTCACGTCTTGCTGTGTTGAATTCGCACTTCATATATTCAGTCTTATTTCGACTTAACGTCAATCCTTTTGACTCTAACTTGTTTCTCCATATTTCTAATTTAACTTCTACCCCCGCCTTTGTCTCATCAATAAGCACAATATCATCTGCGAATAACACACACCATGGCACTTCATCTTGGACATCCTTTGTCAACTCATCCATAACTAGGGCAAAAAGGTAAGGACTCAGAGCAGATCCTTGGTGTAAGCCTACTATGATTGGAAAATAGCTTAATCTTCCATTACAAGCTTTCACGCACGTAATAACACCATCATACATATCCTTAATAACCTCTACATACTTTGAGGGGACTTTCTTGTTCTCAAGTACTCACCATAGAACCTTTCTTGGGACCCTATCATACGCCTTCTCAAGATCAACAAATACCATATATAGATCTTTCTTCTTTTCTCGATATCTCTCCATCAGCTGTCGTATCAAGAAAATAGCCTCCATGGTAGATCTTCCCGGCATAAATCCAAATTGATTTACGGAGACCTTAGTCTCTATTCTCAAACGATGCTCAATAACTTTCTCCCACAGTTTCATTGTATGGCTCATAAGCTTAATGCGCTTATAATTGGCACAATTCTGGATATCCCCCTTATTCTTATAGATAGGCACAAGCATACTCTTCCTCCATCCCTCAGGCATCTTATTTGTTTGGAAAATTCTATTAAAAAGGTTAGTCAACCAACGTATTGCTACATCCCCTAAGCATCGCCACACTTCACTAGGGATCCCATCTGGTCCTAATGCTCTACCCGTCTTCATTCTCTTTAATGCCTCCTTAACTTCATGCTCTCTAATTCTACGCACAAACCTTCTGTTTGAGTCATCATAAACATCCTCCAACTCTATCCAACTTCCATCGCTTCCCTCATTAAATAGTTTGCTAAAATAGCTTATCCACCTTTTCTCAACTTCTGCTTCTCTTACTAAAAGTTTCTGGTTTTCATCTTTTATGGATCTAACCTGTGTCAAGTCTTTGCTTTTCCTATCTCTTATCTTTGCAAGCCTATAGATACCTTTTTCTCCTTCCTTGGTCCCCAATTGTTTGGACATCTCTGAAAAGACCTTATCTCTAGCCTCTCGCACAGCTTTCTTAGCTTTTGTTTTCGCTAGCCTAAACTTTTGTAGATTCTCATCACTATGACATTTATATAAATGCCTGGAACACTCTTTTTTTTGTTTAATTGCCTCCTGTACCTCTTCATTCCACCACCAAGTTTCTTTTGTTTGTTGTCCGTTCCCTCTACTTTCCCCTAAGATGCTCCTTACCACTCTCTGAATGCAATCAGCCATCTCATTCCACATCATATTTACATCACCCTCCAGTAGCCACGGTCCTTCTTGCAGTAATCTTTCTTTCAAAGCTATTTGTTTTTCCTCTTTTAGTTTCTACCATCTTATTCTTGGGTTCTGAACAACTTTCTGCAGTTTGCATACTTTTCTATACCGGACCTCTAGGACCACCAACTTATGTTGCGTAGTTATGCATTCTCCGGGGTATACACTACAATCTACATATGAGGTCCTATCCTCCCTTCTAGCAAGAAAAAAGTCAATTTGGCTACAATTTGGGCCACTACGAAAAGTGATTTGATGTGACTCTCTTTTCCTAAAGTAGGTATTTGTCACCATTAAGTCATAGGCTAGAGCTACATTCAAAATATTCTCACCCGCCTCATTTCTAGTCCCGTAACCAAAACCTCCATGAACTCTATCAAAACCTTCACTATGTTGCCCAACATGTCCATTTAAGTGCCCTCCTACAAATACTTTCTCCTCGCGCGGTATCCCTCTTAGAATCTCCTCTAAGTCTTTCCAAAATTTATCCTCATTTGTAACTCGCAATCCAACTTGAGAGGCATACACACTAAGGATATTCAAAATCAGCTCTCCCACTACTAGCTTAACCAAAATAATTCTATCTCCCGACCTCTTAACATCTACCACTTTATCTTTGTAACATTTATCTATCATAATCCCAACTCCATTGACACTTTTCTTTGTGCCTGTGTACCACAACTTGAATCTGGTACCTTCAACTTCCTTAGCCTTTTCTCCAACCCATTTAGTCTCTTGCAAGCAAGCAATATTGATTTTCCTTCGAGCTAAAGTATCTGCTAACTCTCTCAATTTACCCGTTAAAGTTCCTATGTTCCAACTCCCTAGTCGAATCTCTACCCCCTGGGTCTTGTTTTCCCCTCACACTCGCCCTTGCTCATTTTTCACTACACCTGGGCACCGATGTGGCGCATTACTCCTGGAATGATGGCCCCAGGCTAGCTTCCTTACCCCTCCCACCCGCCTAACTTGGTACAAGGACCCTTGCTCATTTTTCGTTACATCCGGGCGCCGATGCAACGCGTTGCTAAGAAGGGTATGCTCCAACGAAATATCCTTTGGGTTCATCTCATAAAAGATAGCTAGTTTTTTTATAGTCGGCTCGCAACTCCTGACGCAACCCTCCTCACTTTATCCTGGCTTGGGACAGGCTATGTAAACTTGCATAAGCGTAGTTTTCATAGGCAGAGTTATCTCTAGTAGGAATAATAAACCAAATTGGAAGAGCCTCTTTCTTGTCCTCACTTTTTTTGGACTGGAGAGAAAGTTGTTCCTCAACTAGAGGGAACAATGTGTAAGAGTGATATTCTGACTGAGATGGTAAATGACATTATTCACATATATACAGAACTGAGGAAAAATGTTCTCAAAAGTGGTGTTTTACTACTTTAAGCTGGACAGACGGCTGATTTTGTGTGCCTGTGAGTTTGTCAAGGATACCAAAACAATAAGCTGATAGGAAAATATCTCCTTCCTAAATAATGGAAGATGAAAATATTTAGATGTCTTTGGTAAAAGCATATTAAGAATAACACAAATGAACAGTAATTAGTAAGGAAAGAAAAAACAGAAAAAGAAGTCAAATGCATTGGAGTTTTCCCAGATTCCTGTAAAAACACGTCAGTCAAGTCATATCTTCAGATACTTTGTAAGTGTATAATTTCACTGGAAAAAAAACAATGTCTATATATATGAAACATGACGTGGAGGCCAAGCTTCTTAGAAATGAAGTGTACTTAATATCCATTTATGAACATGACAATTATAAAAAAGATGTAGGAACTCAAGTATTAATAATTATGTTTGAGAGTAACAATGAGACTGGAATCCCAGAAGTTTCTCCATTGCCATCTAAGTAAGAAAAGAATTCTTTATCTGGCACACTTCCAATCTCTCCGTAATCAGATTGACAAATAAATAAATTTAGGTAAAAGATACTTAAAATTGAATTGATTGTGACATGCTCTCGACGCCCATGGTTCCAGATCATGGGCCTAGTTAACAGTGGCGAAAAAAGAAGACGTTGGATGGGGGTACAGAGGGGAGTGGTTGCTAGAGAGCATCCAAACACCTATGATCACATTCTCTTATTTTGGAGAACATGTTTATCTCTTCAAAAGAAGACTTCTGGTGAGCTCTTAGAGTCAAAAGGCTGTGTCACAATAAATGCATGCAAACCCAGTAATATACTCTTGAGAGTGCTGTAATTGAAATTGCTCCCCTTTACATCTTTGAATATATATCTTGACCATTAGATTGTTTCTTTTATCATATTTATGGAATCTTCAAAATTTTGATAAATCATGAACGAAAAAATTGGCTAAATGATATCCTGACAAGATAGATTCAAACGATAAGTTTTTTATATGATACATTTGTACACAAAAGACAGAAACATGGTTCTCCAATGGTGTTTATGCAAGATTTAGATACTTAAATAATGTGAACTGAATATGGTTAAAGTTTCAGCTGACGTGACTTAATTATGAGACGGAGTAAAAGTACAAGGTATACATTTATGAATTACCACACAGCATACTCCTTGTGATATGAGCATCATGTTGGACTGAAGTAGTATGGTCAGCAGTTATGAGAGTTAAATGCCTTAAATAGTTGAAACTATTATTGTTGAGAGTAAAATACTGCAGTAGTGATGAATGGGCATTTTAGAGGATTTCATTCTATAATTTGATTATATTGAAACTGGAAAATGTTCGAAATTTTCGGACAATTAAGCTTTCTGCTACTCCATAAGGAGATTTAGGAGGCGTTTGTTTAGTGGGTTTGGGAGGGGTTTGGAATGGAATGGGGTAAAAATGGATATTTGGTTGAGGGGGATGGGTTTAGGAAAAGTATTGGGGGTGGGTAGGTTTGGGGGGGAAAGGTTTTGGAGAAGGCTCAAAACGACGTCGTTTTGAGCCAAAGTAAAAAAAAAAAAAAATTTATCAGCGCTGACAACCCCCATTTTACCTTTTTTTTTTTAAAACAAATTTCATTAAATTGTAGAAAATATTTTTCTCTACAAATTGACATACACTTTGACTATTTTTTGAACAAGATATAATTTTCTTAATATCATATAATGTAAAATAATAATATTTTTATTATATTTTTAATATAAAATTTATTAATATTAATATAAAATCTATTCCATTCCATTACAAAATAATACCAAACAACATAATTACTATCATTCCATTCTATTCCAAACCTTTCCTTTTATTAAATCCATTCTATTCCTAAACTCACCGTTTATACCAAGCGCCCCCTTAATTAATAACTACCTTGATCTCCGATTGATCTGCCTTCGGTGATAGATCTTTTGTCAATATTTGAATCAATCCGTGATTTTTTAAAGAATCTCAGTTGAAGCAAAATTTCTAGTAGTGTTAAGACGAATCTACTTTGTTCCATAGTTCAGGTCACTTTGAGCTGTGGCAGTAAAAATTTAAAAACTGCAGCAATAGATTTTCTTTGTTTAAAGAATCCATGATTTAAATTTAACCTCTTATATTAAAAATTTAAAAACTGCAGCAATAGATTTTCTTTGTTTAAAGAATCCATGATTTAAATTTAACCTCTTATATTATATCTGAGGAAATGCTTTGTTTGTTTCAGTATTTTTTTATTTTTTTTTGTAATTTATTTTTTCAAAGTTGAGGTTGCATAGAGTAGAATTATCTTCTTCTTTTTTTTATTTTTCGAGTGGTTTACATTGGGTTGCTTGCATTTAACAGTTTGGAAGGGGGCACAGAATTTAATTTATTCCATCTACAGGATAACTCATTAAATTACTTTGGATGAACCTGCTACGAACAAAGAAATCTATAAAGGAAAAAAGGAATGATTTGATTGATCACTTGAATTTAAAGCAGTGTCATCAGAAGAGAAAATTTTCAATTTTGTTGGCTTTGTCCTCTTCAGCTTTAGTTCTGGGGAGTATGTTCATTATTTGGAACTTGCCGGAGGTTTGATCAAGTTATTTGAATTTTCTTCTGTACTAGAAAGTAAATTTTATCTATGGCTAGGTCATGAATTTTGGCAGTTAGAATGGTGTGGATTGTGATGAAAACTTGAAGATGGTATTTGTGTACTGACTGTCTCTTCATGTACTTCTCCAGATTCTTTTGTAAGTTTTATTACTTGTTTTAGATCTTAATGTCTAGAAATAAGCAATCTTCACACACACACACAAACAGAGGCAGTTCGGCCATTCGGTGCTGATTAAGATTTTTCTGATGCTTGCTTTTTTGTCTATTTGGATAACTGCCTCATGAAGTTCATACTTTTGAAACTGCATATTGAAATTTTTCTCAAGGTTGCCCTTTTGTCTGTACAAAGATAAACATCTATCCATCTTCATCAATATATTAAAAAACTTCAGTTTAGATGGTTTGATAAGAGAATTTGTTTTGATTGCAGGTTGCCGAAGGACATGGAAGTTGACAGTATTTTTGATGCATATGACTACCATACTAACGAATATTGAGATATCAACATCTCTGTGATGCATAATAGTACTGTACCTTAGTGCTACTCGTCAGGACCAAAGATGGATGACTGAGTGTCTGGAAAGTATTCCAACTTTTGTACTTGCTGAGAGAATTTGTAACTGTGCTGAATGAAGTTGACAGCTGAAGAAGAATTTTGACTACCGAAGAGAATTGACAGCTGAAAGAAAACCACCACTTGAACTTTCTTCTCCTATATGTAGTTGATTACCAACAGAAAATGAAGAGAAGAAAATTTTCTCATATTTTTGGGGCTGAATTAACCGATTTGAAGGAAAATTTCTCATATGTTTGAGGGGAGATTCTTTGCACATTTTTTTTTCTTGAAGAAAAGGCCGTGAGTTTTGTAGTTTCATTTTTCTTCTTTTGTAATGAATATGAGTGAATAATTACTCTATTTGTAGGGCTGAGCTTGACTTTGATTAACCAGTGTATTATGTATATTCTTCTACTTCGTTTTCTGATTATTGTGATTATTACTGGCTTTGATGCTTTCGCTTGGATTTGGTACTCTTTGGGATTTGATGGGATAAATCTTATTGATTTGAAATAGTATTTGGGTGGAAATATTAATCAAGCAGCTTTGAACTCTTAATATAGTGGAAAAACATTTGGAGGTATAGGATGGATTCAAAGAAATTTTAAAGAGAATGAGTTAATGGTTTTAGCGGCATTGTCGTAGAGATTTCTTATTTGCTCTGCGCGTGGGCAATTAGATATAGGAGAAATTCCAGCCCACAACCAAACTAATTGCATAGCCGAAAAATAAGTT
The DNA here is from genome assembly GCA_020080225.1 of Gynochthodes officinalis. Classification (NCBI taxonomy): domain Eukaryota; kingdom Viridiplantae; phylum Streptophyta; class Magnoliopsida; order Gentianales; family Rubiaceae; genus Gynochthodes; species Gynochthodes officinalis. The sequence goes on along the minus strand of CM034615.1, from coordinate 27,772,061 downwards.
TGTTGCATGAATAGGAGTGGGTAATGGGTAGGTAAAGTTGAACAAAAATCATGAGAATACAAACCTAAGCTTAATTTGGAATTTGGCATCACAATTTTGGTTTTGTTGACAGAGATTTTGGTTGTTTGATAAGAATTTTGGGTTAAGAGATTATTTTTTTTTTTGGGCATAAAAATTGTGCTCGTGTTTTGTGTAACTTTCAATATCTATAGAAAACAATATTTACATGAGCAACATGTCTAAACATGTAACTATCTGACAATTTAACAGTTATTTCTCTTCCTTTATTTGCCAATTAAGCAATAAAATTATCATACTCTCTCCGTTCAAAAAAAAAAAGTTCACTTTCAAATTTTTTTCTTGTTTCAAAAAAAGAGTCTACTTTTAAACCAAAATTTTAAAATATTCTTACTATTAATAATTATGCATATCCACAATTAAAAAATAAAGATAAAAATTATGCATTTAGTTAGTGTATTAAGTGTGTTGTACCTAATAACTAATAAAAATTTGTATATAAATCATAGTAGACTATTTTTTTGAACAGAGGGAGTATTAGATTTTTAGAATTTGTCCATTAGATTTCAAATAATATTGAATTTCATGTTTTTATTTATTAAAATTTCTTATATATTAGTATTTTAAATTTTCTATGAACTTCTAAATTCAACATTCTTCTCTATTTAAATTTTTCAATATGTTATCAAAATAAAAATTAAATTTCCCTTATACATCATTTTTCAATTTCCATTTAAAAATTTAAAAATTTAAACATTATTTAATTTATCTTGAAACTATTATTACTTTCAACAATAAATAGTAAATTATCATTTTGAAATAGTAAACAAAAATATAATTTCTTTTTTAGTAATACCTCAAATACACTGGAAAAGAACTAGTTGATAAAGAAATTTGATTCCTAAAATTAAGAAAAGTATATGTAACATTCGAGGGTTTTAAATCCTCGTCCTATTAAATTTAAAATATGCTCTACCTATTTAAAATTTTGTTTCTCTTTTAAGTAGTTAATAATTTATTGATTTTTAGACTCTAGTTAAATTCTTCCTCATTTTGGAGCATTTTTTGTTTTGTTGTGGTTTCTTCTCGATGTCATGAGAAAACTTATATAATTGATACTCCTTTTGTCCTAAAATAAGAGTTTATTTTTAAAACTTTTCTTTGTCCCAAAAAAAGAGTACACTTTTGAAATAAATTCCTATATTATCCTTAATAATGATGGTTATATATGGTCTACTAGGGATGAATTTAAACTAGGGTTTAAGCCTAATTCAACTTGTAATAAGTTTTCTAGTTTAATCCAACTACTTGTGGCCAAATTTTTAGAAGTCTTCCTAGAATATTTCCAAATTGTATTAAGGCCAAAATTTTCATTTAGAATTAGTTTATGATTAGAATTAAAGGTTGGATTCTTATAGAACATCTAATCCAACTAATCATAGGATATCTTTAGGATTTAATTCTTGTAAAGGTTAGACCAACTCTTGCCCTATAAAAAGGACAAGAGGGGCGGCTAGTATGCATCCAATTTTGAGAGAATAAAATTTTATTTTGTGAGAAATTCATAATTCAAGTTCTTTTGAGAACTTTTTGAGTGCATTAAGGTTGTCCTCATGCTACTCTTGTGATTTATCAAGTTAAGATTTGTTCCCTTGTGGCGTTGCTTCGATCCATAGTTATACAAAAGTTTCAATCCACATTGTTGGGTTGGGATCCATGTTTTTCCCACTTTGGAATAAAGTTCAATTCTCGACGGGTTGTTCTTAGGGCCATCCATTGAAGTTGTGGGTTTTTCCGATAAGTTCCCCAAGGGTTCACATCAATTTGGTATCAAAGCAATTTGGGCAACTCCTTAGAATTATTCATAGCCTATTTGTGTTTATTTGTTATTCTTGTCTTTGTTTGATCCTTGTTCTTGTTGCTTCTTGTTTTATCATTCTTGTTTCTTCCATTCCGTGATCCCCATTTGTACTTTCCATTCTTTGATCATCAACTTTCAATCTTTCATTGTTTTCCTTTTTACCGTGAAAAAAAAGAAAACAGTTTGGTTCAAAAAAGAAACAAGAAAAAAAATAAGAGACTTGTCTAGAAAAAAAAAAGAGGAAAGAAAGAAGAAGAAAGAAAGAAAAGTTGCACGACTATTCTTGATTGATTCTTGATCCTCGTGTGGTTTAATCTTGATCTGTGGATTGTTGATTTTTTCTGAATTTTTCTTCTAGTCCAAACTCGGTTTTTGAAGCTAAAAATTTCAGCCATTAATTGATCTTCTCTTTTCTGCCCAATTTATACAAATTGCAATCCAATTTTAACTCTAATTTTTTTTCCTAAGTGGATTGCATCTTTAAACCCAAATCCCATTGTAAGTGGGTTGTCTATTTGTTTGCCCGTTGGATTGGGTTTTATTTTCTAATCCAAGTGACAATTGAATTTGTTTTTTCCCCTTTTGTAGAAGAACTTGGATTGAATTGTTTGATTCCCAATTGGTTTCACAACTCCTACTCTAACCTGGAATCATACTCCGACCAGGAATCCTATTCCAATTAGGACTTCTACTTCAACCAAGAATCCTATTCCAGTCAGGACTTCTACTTCAACCAAGAATCCTATTTCAACTAGGACTCCTAGATTATCCTCTAGTGTCCGACTCCAACTACAACTCTTACTCTAACCCGGAATCTAACTTTGACAAGGAATCCTATTCTAGTGAGGACTCCTACCATACCCTCTAGCGTTTTACTCCAACTATGACTTCTACTGCAACCTAGATTCCTACCTTGATTAGGAACCGTATTCCGATTGGAATTCGGAATCCTAATCCTCCTTGGATTTGGAAAACTTTTGCTACTTGAAAATCTCTTTTTGTCCAAGTCATTTTTTCTTTTGTTCTTGTGTTTTCCCTGTTTTTTTACTTTTTCTTTCTTCGTGTCTCAAGTGTAACACATTAACAACTTTGATGTGCTTTTGAATGTTCAATTAAGAACTTTAAATTGTGAATTGAGGGGTAAGCAGCTTGAGTGATTTTTTATCAAAAGAATAAAAGCCAAAAAAAAAAATTAAAGAAGAAGAAGAAGAGAGAAACACTCTAGTTGCGCATAGTATAGGTTTTGGGTAAGGAAAAAAGAGTTTTGTGGGATACTTGACATATATTTTTCAAACACTTAAACCAACCATGGCGGAAGAACCAAAGGAGACCTTGATCAAAAGGCCTTAAAGGAACATCTAGCGAGATTGACCCCTATGATGGAAACAATAAATGAAAGGTTATCAGCTTTGGAATCTAATTGAAAAGAAAAAACTAAGAGAGCTTCTCAATCTCAACGAACACATCGAAATCCCACATTTGAAAAGGAGGAGGCTTATGGAGAAGATGAATCAAAGGCATCCCATAACACTTAAAGGAGAGGGATTGTTTCAAAAGTTGATAAAGACCTTGGGAGTATTAAGTTAAAGATTCTACCTTTCTAAGGCAGGAGTGGTTCAGAAGCCTATCTTGAATAGGAAAAGAAGGTAGAGCTTATCTTTGATGTCCACAACTACTTGGAGAAGAAAAAGGTTAAGCTGGCTACAGTTGAATTTACAGATTATGCCATTATTTGGTGGGACCAATTGGTTGTTTTTATAAGAAGAAACCGAGAAATACCCATCAACACTTGGGAAGAAGTGAAGGTGGTTATGTGCAAACGGTTTATACCACCCCATTACTACCGAGAGTTGTATAAGCGACTTCAAGGAATTAATCAAGGGTCCATAAGCATCGATAAATGTTACAAAAAGATGGAGGTAGCCTTGATTAGGGCTAATGTGGAAGAAGATCTTGAGGCAACCATGGCTCAGTTTCTAAGAGGATTGAATCGAGAATTTCCAATATAGTAGAATTGCATCATTACTTGACCATTGAAGAAATGGTGCACATGGTTGAGAAGGTTGAAAGGAAATTAAGAAGCCAAGATTCTTCCAAGCAGAGTTCTTCATATCCCTCATCAATTTGGAGAGGTTCTTGGCCCAAGAAGGATACAAAAGTGGAATTGAAGAAAGCCACTACTCCTAGCACATCAAAGGCTAGTACCACTGCTCAAAAGTCAAAAGTGTCTCCTGCTAGTCCTAAACCCTCTCGTGAGGTCATTTGTTTCAAAGATTTGGCTAAAGGACATATCGCTTATCAATGCCCTAACAAATGCATAATGACACGTCGAGAAGATGGTACATATGAGAGTGAATGTGAGCAAAAATCTAATTATGAGGGAATGCCACCACTAGAAGGAGAAAGTGACGAAAAAGAAGAACCACCCACGAAAGAGAAGCATTGGTGACAATGAGAGTATTTAGTGTGCAAGTAAAGGAAGATAATGATGAGCAAAGAACTAACATCTTGCACACTTGTTGCCAAATCCAAAATAAAGTTTGCATGGTGATTATTGATGGTGGTAGTTGTAGCTAGGGGTATTCATCGGGCGGGTTATTCGGTTATTCAGTTTATTCGGTTTATTCAGTATGGGTTTATTCGGTTTTCGATTTATTCGGTTTGGGTTATACGGTTTTCGGCCAAACCCGTATTTATTTTTATATATTATATGTAATTATAAAAATAATATATATTCATATAAATAATACATAAATATATATTATATGTAATTATACATATAATATATATACATATAAATAATAAATATATACATATATTCGGGTTTCGATTTGGTTTCGGTTTAATCCAAAACCCAAAAATCTAAAAATTCGGTTTTCGGTTCGGTTTGAATTCGGGCAGATATTCGGGTTATCCAAATATTGAATACCCCTAGTTGTAGCAATGTGGGTAGCACTACACTTGTAGAGAAGTTAAAGTTACCTGTGACTAAGCATCCTTGACCTTATCGTCTGCAATGGTTGAATGAATGTGGGGAGGTCTGAGTAACGAAACAAGTGCTAATTCCGTTCTCCTTTGGCAAGTATCAAGATGAGATTCTATGTGATGTGGTACCAATGCAAGCTGGTCACTTACTTCTTGCCCGTCATTGGGAGTATGACTGAAGAGCCATTCATGATGGATTTACGAATAAATATTCTTTCATAATAAATGGCAAAAAGATAACTCGTATACCTTTGTCACCTCAGCAAGTATACAATGAGTAAATGAGATTGAAACATGAGAGTAAGAAAAAGCAAAAGAGTTAGAGAGTGCAAGAAAAGCCAAGAGAGTGAAAATAATAAAGAGAACATTGAGGTAACAATTGAGAGTGAGCATGAGGTAAAACCCGAGTGAAGAGGAAAAGAATTGGTTGAATATAAAATTGAGAGATTTTTGAGAGGAAAGCCAATTGTGTGAGATAGAAAAAAGGCAAATTTCTTTGTGAGTGCACATGAGGTAGATAGAGCTATTTCATCTCACAAGTTTTTTTGTTATACTTATGTATCAAGAAGTTTGTTTTACCACTAATGACTTACCTCCAGATTTGCCTGTTCAAATTGTGTCTGTCTTGCAGATATTTGAAGATGTCTTTCCCGAAGAGATTCCAAATAATTTGCCACCAATTTGAGGGATTGAACATCAGATTGATTTTGTTTCTAGAGCTATAATTCCAAACAAGCCTGTCAATAGAGCTAATCATGAATGAGATGAAAGAATTACAAAGGCAAGTGGATGAATTACTAGCAAAAGGACATGTTCATGAATCTTTGAACCCGTGTGCTATTCCCATAATTTTGGTACCTAAGAAGGATAGAAGTTGGCGCATGTGCGTTGATTTTCTAGTGGTTAACAAGATAACGATAAAATATTGTCATCCCATTCCTAGGTTAAATGAAATGCATGGTGTTTGTGTATTCACAAAAATAGATTTAAAATCTATGTATCATCAAATAAGAATGAAAGAAGGTGATGAGTGGAAAACTGCTTTTAAAACTAAAATTGGTCTATATGAATGGTTAGTTATGCATTTTGGTTTGATTAATGCCCCTAGCACATTTATGCAACTAATAAATCATGTTTTAAGAGCTTTCATAGGGAAATTTGTAATTTTCTACTTTGATGATATCTTAATTTATAGTAAAGACTTAAAAGAACATGTTGAACATCTTAAAATGGTTTTAAGTACTTTGTGAACTGAGAGACTATTTGCTAATATTAAGAAATGCACATTCTGTGTTCCGGAAGTTGTATTTCCTCGTTTTATTGTAAGTGCACAAGGAATAAAAGTTGATAAAGCAAAAGTTGAGGCCATTAGCAACTGGCCAACCCCTTCTAACATTTCTAAGGTACATAGCTTTTATGGTTTAACTAATTTTTAACGAAGATTTGTTAAGGATTTTTCTACAAAAGTTGCTCCACTAATCAAAATTGTCAAGAAAGATGTAGGTTTTCATTGGAGAGCTGAGCAAAAAAAGGAGTTTAACCAGCTTAAACGTGATCTGACTTCTGCACCTTTACTAGAATTACCTAACTTTGACAAAACATTTGAATTAGAGTGTGATGCATTAGGAATAGGTATTGGAGGTGTTCTTATGCAAGAGAGTCATTCGATTGCATATTTCAGTGAAAAGCTTAATAGTGCTGCGTTGAACTATCCAACATACAACAAAAAACTTTATGCAGTGGTGCGAGCTTTGGAGGTTTGGCAACACTACCTTTTGCCAAAGAAGTTTGTCATCCACACTAACCATGAGTCCCTCAAACACTTGAAGGGACAAAACAAACAGAATAAGAGGCATGCCAAGTGGGTGAGTTTCATTGAGACACTTACAAACAAGGTAAGGAAAATATAGTGTCTAACACACTGTCTCGGAGGCATACTGTTCTCACTAATCTCAACACTAAATTGTTAGGATTTAAGTATATTAAAAACTTATTTCCTACTGATCCTAACTTTTCCAGTGTTTATGCAGCTTGTGAACAGTTTACATTTAATAAGTACTATAGACATGAAGGTTACTTTTTTTTTTGTGAGAATAGATTATGCATACTTTCTTGTTCATTGGGAGAGCTTTTAATCCATGAGGCTCTAGTGGAGGTTTAATGGGACATTTTGGAGTTTTAAAAACTCTAGATGTCTTGTCTAAACACTTTTTTTTTGGCCTAACATGAAAATAGATGTAGTTAGGATTTGTGATAGATGTATACCTCGTAAGCAAGATAAATCTATTTTCCTACCTCATGGATTGTACACCCTATTACCCATACCTAGTTCACCGTGGGTCGACATTTTCATGGATTTCGTCTGAGGATTGTTGCGTTCACATAATGGTATGGATTCTTTACTTGTTGTAGTAGATTATTTTTCTAAAATGGCTCACTTTCTTGCTTGTAGGAAGTCTGATGATGCAAAACACGTGGCTGACTTGTTTTTCAAGGAGGTGATCCAACTGCATGGAGTTTCACGAAGCATAGTTTCTAATAGGGACGTTAAGTTATTGAGCTACTTTTGGAAGACACTTTGGGGAAAATTGGGTACTAAGTTACTTTCTTAACAACTAGTCATCCACAAGTTGATGGTCAAACAGAGGTAACCAATCATATATTAGGTACGTTGCTTTGAGCTTTGATCCAAAGGAACTTAAGGAGTAGCAAAGAATGATTACCTATTGCTGAATTTGTTTATAACCATATTGTGCATTCTAGTACTAACCATTCTCCTTTTGAAGTTGTTTATGGCTTTAAACCTTCAATACCAATAGACTTATTGCCAATAAAGGATCAGTTAAGCTTAAATGGTGCAAAGAAAGCTGAAGTTGTCTATAGATTACACTAGAAAGTTCATTTGCACATTGAAAGAAAGACAGAGCAATATGACAAAAGTGCAAACAAAAGACGTAAACAGCTCATGTTTGAATCCGGAGATTGGGTCTGGGTACATATGAGAAAGGAAGGTTTCCCAGCACAAAGATGTAGCAAGCTACATCTTTGTGGAGATGGATCGTTCCAAGTTTTTGCTAGAATTAATGACAATACATACAAGCTTGACTTACCCGGAGAGTATGGTGTAAGCACGAATTTTAATGTAGTAGATCTTATATCGACCCACTAGATTTGAGAATGAATCCTTTTGAGGAGAAGGGGAATGATGGAGATCAAGGAACAAAAGACATGCTTAGAGATTTAGTTATAGAAGCTCATGGGCCAATAACAAAGGGTAGAGCTAATAGACTTAAAAAGGCCCTTAATGGGCTTATTCAACAAGCTCAATTTATAAAAGAGTCCAAAATTGAAGATTTTAAGCCCAAGATCATTAATATTTTAAATGTAATTACCAATGGATCTTGCAATAAGCCCTTAATTATTTAGATTTGATAATTTGAAGTCCAAAGAAGGTTATGGCCAAAATTAGTCCTATTAGAATGTTTAGGGACGAATTTAAACTAGGGTTTAACCCTAATTCAACTTGTAATAGGTTTTCTAGTTTAATCCAACTAATTGTGGCTGAATTTTTAGATGTCTTCCTAGAAGATTTTCAAGTTGTATTAAGGCCAAACTTTTCATTTAGAATTAGTTTATGGTTAGGATTAAAGGTTAGATTCTTATAGAGCATCTAATCCAACCAATCATAGGATATCTTTAATATTCAATTTTTATAAGGATTAGACCAACTCTTGCCCTATAGAAATGACAAGAGGGGCGGCCATTATGCGTCTAATTTTGAGAGAGTAAAATTTTATTTTGTGAGAAATTCACAATTCAAGTTCTTTTGAGAACTTTTTGAGTGCATTAAAATTGTTCTTGTGCTACTCTTGTAACTTATTAAGTTAAGAGTTGTTCCCTTAACTTATGGTGTTGCTTCAATCCATTGTTATACAAAGGTTTCAATCCACATTGTTGGGTTGGAGTCAAGGTTTTTCCCACCTTGGAACAAAGTTCAATTCTTTGGCAAGTTGCTCTTGGGGCCATCCATTCAAATTGTGGGTTTTTAAGACAAGTTCCCTAAGGGTTCATATCAATCTAAGACTCCCAACTAATCTTCTGAAATAAGTTGAGTCGACCAACTCACTAGTACCATCTTTTGTCAACTTCAGTCTTTCCTCAATTAGGATCATTATTAGCTTAGTTTAATCCATCTTAAACCTTTTCAAAATATCACTGACATATTTCTTCTGTGAAATGAATATACAATCTTCTCTTTGATCAACTTCAATTCTAAGAAAATAAGACATTAATCCCAAATCTATAATCTCAAAATGACTAATCATGGCATCCCTAAACTCAAAAATTAATTTGGGATTACTAGTAAAAATCAAATCATCAATGTATAAGCACACAATAAGAAGATCTCCACCAAGATTGAATTTGATGTATCAAGTATGTTCAAACGGACATCTTTGGAAACTATTTTTTAAGAAATATGTGTTAATTCTTGTATACCAACCTCTAGGAGCTTACTTCAAGTTATATAATGCCTTCTTCAGTCTATAAACTTTATTTTCATGAGACTTGTTCACATAATCTTGAGGCTATTCATCAAGATAAACTTCTTCTTCAAGAATACTTACCATTTAAAAATATAGATTTTACATCCATTTGATAATTTTTTCAAGAATGTTTTGCGGCAAGTGAGATAATCATCCTCCCTGTGTCAAGTTTCGCAGTGGGTGCAAAACCTTCAAAATAATCAATACTTGCTTTTTGCTTGTATCTTTTAATTACAAATCTTACTTTATAGTGGTTTACTTATCCATTTGGCTTTTATTTAGTCTTGTATGCCCATTTAACTCCAATTGGCTTCTTCCTTGTTGAAAGCATAGTTATTCAATATTTTATTCTTCTCAATGGTATGAATGTCTTCATCCATTGCTTTTACCTCTCAATCATTCTTGACTAGTTTTTCAAAGGTAATTGGATCACAATTGGCAAATAAAGCAAAATTTACAATATCTTTACCAGAAACATCATTATTTTACCAACAACATAATCTTATAATCTGGTCGGCATTTGCCCTTGACGAAACGTCTCAACTTGAACTAGTTGGGAAACATCTAAAGAAAATTGTGTAACTTGTTTTTCTTGCTGTCTATTCAAACTCATTTTTTCAAAACTTGAAGGAATCAACAGACACCTAACTATTGCTTCATACTCCTTTGAAGACCAATCCTAAGCCGCTTGCTCATCAAATTTGAAATCTCTACTAATGATTACCCTTTCTGTTTTTGGATTATATAACTTATAATCCTTTGTTTCATGACTATAGCCATGAAATATATATTTTTCTGCTTTATTATCCAACTTCTTCCATAAGTTGTCTAGAACATGAGTATAAGCAATACATCTAAATACTTTTAGGTGACTAAAATTTGGCCTTTTCCTTATCCAAAACTTTTGAAGTGTTTTACTATAATTGCACCTTGTAGGACTGATGGGATTCTAGGAACTGTTCAAGCTACTCGCCAAGCTTTCAATCTGCTGTGACATATTGTGGGGGCCGATGACGAAAGCTAGGTCTAAACAACTTCAAGAAACCATTAAGTGGTTTAATCTTTGACATTCAAGCTCATCGAGCATGCGGCCAAAACGTGAACAGTACCCTGAATAGTACTGTGAACAATGCCGTGAATAGTACCGAATGGGCCAAGTTGTTTATTTAATTTTGTAACATTATTTTTAGGTAATTATGGCCAAATTATTTAGTAATTTTAATTGCCAAATTTGTAAGTTTAAAAAAAGCCTTAATGGGCCAAACCTCCAAATCCAATTGGCATTAGGGTTTTTGTTTACTTTTTATTTTAAGGTTGCCCTTTAATTAATTAAAGGACTTGGCTTCGCCCTTAAGAATTAGATTAGGATTAGAATTTTAGTTGTTGCCTTTTTAGCACATTTTTGTACTCTATAAATATAAACCATTGGTCATGAGTAATAGAAGACATAAATTTTGAGAATTTTGATAGTACGTCCTTGAGAGTTTAAATGAATCAATCTCTTCGTTCTTGTAAAGAACAATGGGCTTATCAAACTTGACGAGTTTATGGAACCTTTGAATCTTATCAATCTACTCGAACCCTAGGTTATGGCGACGCTTCATCCATCAATCTCAATTTCGTCGATTCTAGTGATTTCGCAAGTTAAGTCTTAGATTCTATTTCCCTTGTTGCGTATTGTTGACTCCCTATAGCCGTGAGGTGCGCATCAGTTTGGTATCAGAGGTCTAGGTAATTTCAAAATTTTGTAGATCATTCTATTTATATTGCTTCCATACACGAAAATTCTATTTATATCAATCTTCCTTGTAGCTGAAAATTCTATTTTTCTTGTGGTAGTTAAATTAGTTGTTTAGCTCTTGTCTTCGAGACTCAATTAAACCTTTTCTTGTTGCCAACTTTTTGTATAGATAATTTGGGTTTTGTTATTATGTTTATTGTGTGAAAAAAAAATTCATTGCCTCTTGCTTGCCTTAAAAATATGAAGTGCTTGAAGTTGCCTAAATCCTAAAAAAAATCCGAACCTTTTCAGTTCCCTTCCATAATCTTTGATTTGTATTTTTTTTCTTCTATAAATTGTGCCTCTTTGTGTGGATATATTTCTGAATTGTTCTTTTCTGGTGAAAAAGAAAAAAAAAAGAGAAGAATTGCTGATTGTTGTTTCTTGTTGAAAAAAAAAAACTGAACCCTTGAGTCCTTGCCATAATCTTTGTTCTTGTTCTATTTTTCATTCCTCTTGTGTAGATATTTTTTTGTTGCTGTAAATTTTTATGAGGAAACACCCAAAATCGTCCTCCACATTTCAACAAATAATCTTTTTCATCATTCACTTTTAAAACGGGAACAAATAGTCCTTCAAATTTCATAAATCGAAACTTTTGGCACTATTTGTGAAATAAACGGGAACTTTTAGTCCTTCAAATTTCATAAAAAGGAACGTTTAGTCCTGAAATTTTCCTTCAAATTTTGGTCCTTGAAATTCGAAGGACTATTTGTTCCCATTTTAAAAGTGGAGGATGAAAAAGATTATTCGTTGAAATGTGGAGGACGATGTTGGGTGTTTCCTCAATTTTTATTTTCTAGTGAAAAAAAAAAGACGAAGAAGAAAGAGCCGAAAAAAGAAAAAACAGGAAAAAATAGAAAGATCAAACCAGAAGAAAGAAAGAAAGAAGAAACGAAAAACGATTCTTGATTCTTGAATTCTTGTTCTTGATCCTTGAAATTCTTGTTTCTTGTTCCTTGGAATCATTGTTCTTGAATTATTGTTGCTGAAATTTGCTTCAAGAAATTGTGACTTGAATTCTGCCCAAAAACACCCGTATTGTTTTTTTCTTTCTTGTTCCTGAATTCTTGTTGATTTGTTGCTAGAAAAAACTATGCTGCCTTGTGTCTTGAATCATAACATAATTTTACACTTTAGTCAACTCTAGTGTTGGCAAAAATTCTTGACAAAAAAATTCTGCACTTGGTAGAAATTCTTGGCTGAAATTGTTGATTGAAATTTGGTTCTTCTTGGTCAAAAATCCTTATTAAAAATTGCCTCAAGAAGTTGCTCCAAGAATTCTGAATTTTTGTGATAAAATTCTACAATTTATAGTAAACTATCTTGACTGAATTGTTTTGTTGTTGTTCGAATTGTCTTATTTTTGGCCGAAGCTTCTAGTTCTTTGTCCAGAAAATTATTGATTTGGTTCCCCGTATGTCCCACTTGTTTCTGATTTTGTCCAGAAAAGAATTTTGTTGGTTGAATTTTTGTTGATGCCATTTTTTCTTGACACTTTTGGTTCCACCCGAATCTTGTTAGCTACAAGTGGATCTTGCCCAACTTTTGTCTCCAGTAGCAATTTGTCTTGAACATAAATTTTCAGCCACCCAAAATTTAATCCCAGCCAAAATCTTCACTTGTTTAAATTGCTTGTTTATGAGAATCTTGTTTTCTGCAATTTAGATAATCATTATTGGACTGAAATTCTGCACTTTGACAACTACTTGTGCTATCCAAAATTGCACTCTCTTGGCAGTTTCTTTTGCACGAATTTTTGTTCCCTTTTGGCAATTTATCTTGGCCAAAGTTTCTGTATAAAAAGAGCTACAAGAATTGTTTCATAATTTGATTTTTACTTGCAAGAATTGATTCCTAGTTGTATTTGTTTTCGCTTAAAGTTACCTTCCTTTAGTAGTCTTTCCTATTGGTTTCCTTTTAAATTACGAATTTGTTTTCCTTTTTGATTCCATATTTTCTTTCCCTTTAGGTTTCATATTCAGATTTATTTAGTTTCTATTTATTAGATTTCTTTATTCACATCCACTTTGTAGTTGGTTTTGCTTAGTTTTCTAATCCCTTAGTTTCCTAAATTGTATCCTACTTCCAATTTATTTTCAGATTTTGTAGTTTTCTAATTTATTCACTTTCCTTGAATCTTAGTTCCTAAATTCATACATTCTTATTGGAGATATTTTTTGGCCAAAAATTCCTAAAGGTTTGATAAAGTGTGTGTTCTAAGCAAGAACTTAGAGAGAGATTGTTGAGTGAGAGGTGAGACATAGAAAATAACCGAGAGCTTACCCATATGCGCCCTTACTACAAATCTGCCCATATTATTGTTTCTTGCTTTTGTTTGTACTAACTTTTTGCAGGAATCATGTCAAAAGAAAGCATAGTTTAATTGACCAAAGGTTCCTTAAAGATTGGTCGGACCACATGAGCCGAAGTTATTCCAATATGGGTGATCAACTTAAGGTTTTGTAATTAAAGTTTCAATCCAATGACAACAAAATGAAACAATTGGTAAACACTTTTCGTAAAGGTATGAAGTCCATCAGTGAGTCATTGTCATGGAGGTCAAAGTCTAGAAAGAAAATTCCCTCAAGTTCCGACAGTAGTAAAGAGTTTGATGGAGCTTCTACTTCGCATAGGGGTGGAAACCAAATTGATACATTTGACCAAGTTTTTGGAAGTATAAAAATGGAAATTCTAACTTTCCAAGGTAGAAGAGATCCTGAAGAATACTTAGGATGGGAAAAAAAGGTTGAAAGAACATTTAATTGTCATCATTATTATAAAGATTTCCTTTTAGACTCTATATTTAATGCGGATGTGATTTTTGATAGTAAGTTCGATGATTTTATGCCTTCTTTGACTGAGATTGACGGTGAAGAAGATGCCGTAGTAGGAGAAGCACTTACTACCTTGAATTCTATGTAATTAGTGGTAAATGATAAAAGATCTTCAAATGGAGAAGAAGCATTAGTGACCACGAGATCACTTAGTGCTGCAACCGTGGAGAATGATGAGCAAAGAGAGAACATCTGTCATGTACAAGTTTATGAACATCAACTCCAAATTCGCAATGAAGAGAAGAAGGTTGATGAGGGAGAAGAGCCAGATAGGGCAAATCTATTGAGTGGTGGTCATCAAAACCAAGAGCTTGAGCTAGTTGATAACGTTTTGACTGTTCGAGCCATAAATATGCATGCCACAGATGACAATCTTCCACACATTGACTTTGTGTTTGGAGAAAGAAAATTTTACCGCACTCCGCTACAAACTTGGAGCCTTCAAAGATTGGTGGTAAAAAGCAATTACGAGAGTGGCCCGAGAAGAGATAAAAAAAAAAGGCCATCGTTTTCCCTAGCCAAACTATTTCTTCTACTCCCTAAGGGGTTCAAAGTATGTTAATTTCATCCCAAGGGTGTTGTTGAAGATTTGAAGATGAATCCTTTCGAGGAGAGGAGGAATGATGGGATTCTAGGAGCTATTTAAGCTACTCGCCAAACTTTCAATCCGTTGTGATATATTGTGGGGGCCGATGACAAAAGTTAGGTCAAAACGACTTCAAAAAACCATTAAGTGGTTTAATCTTTGACATTCAAACTTTTCAAGCATGCAGCCAAAACGTGAATAGTACTGTGAACAGTATCGTGAATAGTACTGTGAACAATGCTTTGAATAGTGCCGTGAACAGTAAATAGTGCCGAATGGGCCAAGTTGTTTACTTAATTTTGTAGCATTATTTTTAGATAATGATGGCCAAATTATTTAGTAATTTTAATTGCCAAATTTGTAAGCTTGAAGGAAGTCATAAAGGGCTAAACCTCCAAGTCTAATTGACATTAGGGTTTTTGTTTCCTTTTTAATTTAAGACTGGCCTTTAATTAATTAAAGGACTTGGCTCCCCCCTTAAGGATTAGATTAGGATTAGGATTTTAATTGTTGCCTTTTTAGCACATTTTCGTATTCTATAAATATAAACCATCGGTCATGAGTAATAGAAGACATGAATTTTGAGAATTTTGACATTACGTCCTTAAGAGTTTGAATGAATCAATCTCTTCGTTCTTGTAAAGAATAACAGGCTTATCAAACTTGACTAATTTTGTGGTGCCTTTGAGTCTTATCAATCTAGTAGAACCCTAGATTGTGGCGACACTTCATCCATCAGTCTCAATTTACCAGTTCTAATGATTTCGCAAGTTAAGTCTTGGGTCCTGTTTTGCTTGTTGCATATTCCTGGCTCCCTATACCCATGAGGTGCACATCAAGGACATTGATTCTATACATAAACAATATACGCAACAACTTCTGCCCAAAATCACTTTGGCATTTTTTTAGCATGCATAATTGATTTGACCATATCCATGACTGTTATATTCTTTCTTTCTGTCACTCTATTTTGTTGAGTGTACCTGATTGTCAATTGATGTTTGATACCACGATTTTTTAAAATTATCACATACAGTAAATTCTGTGCCTCAATTTGTCATTTAAAACTTTGATATAAAATCCACTTTGCTTTTCCATATAAACATTGAAACTTTTGAAAACTTCACAAGCATCAGATTTATATTTTAGGAAATAAACCCACATTGTTTAGTTAAAATTCATCAATGAAGATAATAAAATACTTATTACCTCCGTTTGAAGGATCTTCAATTGAACACAAATTTGAAAGTACCAACTGTAATGGTTTGTTAGCTCTTCAAGCTTTTTTTTTTTTTTTTTGGAAATACATCTTGATGCTTCTTACCCAATATACAAGATTCACACTTCTTATCCCCAAAGTTGATAGAAGGCAACCCATAAATTTTCTTCTTTCTTGGAAGAAATTTCAAAGTTTCAAAGTTCAAGTGCCCATATTTTAGATGTCACAACCATGTATTATCAAATATTATATAATTAAAAGAATATGATTATATCCTTTTTCAAAAAGCTATCCTCACATTAACAGGTTGTGACACAAACTAGGCACATAAAAAACATCCAATATATAATTAGAAGACACATCTTTTAAAGTAATGGCAATTTTCCCATTTTCAGTAGCATGCACCTTTTGCATTATTTCCAAATGTCACATACGTTTTAAATGATTCATCATGATGGACAAAAATTTCTTTACGGCTACTCATGTGATTACTACAAGTATAGTCTAAATACTATTTTTTCCTTCTTGTTATTCTCTAAAGTAGAACTAGAAAATAGCAATGTCTAATGTTTAACTTGAGAATCATCTTCTACCATTTTAGCTTGCATGTCTTTGTGATCATCATTTTTGAACCAATACTGCCTTTTATAATGACCAAATTTTCCACAATTATAACATTGGATTTTTGATATGTCACATCTTTGAAAATTATTCTCTTAATCATTAATTATATCATCACTATTTTCCTTTTGTTAGTAGGTAGGGTTACCTCTTTCTCGGCCAGAAAAAAATTTCCTCTGCCTTTATCTTGATAATTACATCTGCCTCCATGTCCTATATTTTGGTAACCTTGACCTCATTGATTTGTCTCACCATTTTTTGAGAGTTTTTCCTTTGGGTTTATTTATCATTTTTTTCAATGTTTCTTTTGCTTGTTCAACTAGTTGTTGAGCTAGTGACATCTCATAAGTAATCAATTCACCTTCCAGATCATCAAACTGGAGCGTGCTCAAGTCCTTAGTTGCTTTAAAAATTGTCTTCTTTGTGTGAAATTTTGAAGACAATGAATGTAAAAATTTGGAAATCACTTGTTCTTTCTCTAACTCATCACTATTGATTTTCATCTCACTCACAATACTTTTAATTCTATCTTGCACTTTTTCAATGGGTTTTATATAGGCTAATTCATATTGCCTTCTCAACTCTTGCAATTTGACCTTTCTAACTTTGTTACCATGATTCGTATCTAAAAATATTCTCCATGCTTCATTTCCTATTTTTGCATGTAGAATTTTATTAAGTATTTTTACTTGGACTTTTTTTCGCATATAAAACTTAGCTCATTAATCGTGATTTCAACTTGTTTCTAATTCTTGAGTTTGTTGTTTTGTTAATTCTTGACCCTCTTGTGGTTCCATCAATTCATGCCCGCCTTCAAAATCATTCTTGCTATCAAACACAAATACTAGCCAAACATGAAAACTTACATAGATGCCATCTTTTAATCTCCTTAGGATCTCTTACACAAGCTCTAATACCAAATATTGAATCCAAAATAATATTAAAACTAAATAGGACAAGATGGCTCTAAATTCTAAAATAAAAAAAATTTCCAAATAAAAAATAAAGAACAAAGCCAACATATGACTATTTTTCAAAATTGGAGACTTATTTTTTCCTCTTTCTCACACATAAAATATATTGGATATGTCCTATTTATAAGACTTACCAAAACCCAAATATAACAAGATTTCTTATCTAGTTTTAATCAAGTTTAGAATAGGATTTAATTACCAATACCAAATCCAAAAGAAGAACTACCAAAACCTAAACCCATTTGGGAATTTAGTTTAATTCTACTACACTTCATACCCATCAACAAATTAGGGTTATATTTTTTTTAAATCCTAATTTTATTTTGGATTAGTAATGAAGAAGAAAGAAGATAACAATAATATCATTTCCCATTTGACCAGAAAAAATTTCATGGAACCCATATGTGCTAGGAAAAGTTTCTTCCACTTTTACATTAAAGAGTACATTGCTTCTTACATGTTGAGTAAAGTGTATCTTGATTTTAAAAAACAATTTCTCAATTAGACAAAAGTAAATCATATTATGAAGGTAATAGTAAATGATTTTTTTTTGAACATCAAGAACCAAATATTAGTTGAAGGGTTAGAGTGATTTATCCTTGTAAGTTGTGGATTGACTTTTAGTATTAAAACTTTGTTTTAGTAATTGCTTACTTTTCTTTTTGATTTATCCAAATCTCGCGTAGCTTTTATTCAAAGGGATATGTATGATTATGTTTTTTCCTAATTTTGATATCTATTTATTACTTTTACAAATAATACAAAATAACATAACGTAAAACTATGTATTACACAAATAATGCTTGTAGCAGTATTCATCCTTAAATATACATTACATCTTGGTTCAATAATTTAAACTAAACATTTCCTTTCTAGTTAACATTCTTAATGTATCCAAACATAGAAAGGAAAAAATTCTTCTGTTCATCTTACTTAATTAAATTCTCAACAATCATAATATTACATAACTTTACTTTCCTGTTAATCAAATGGATTAGTGCTTGGGTATAACTTCTAGGTATATATTCTTTTCCCAACTATGCATGTTCACACTCTAAATATTGACTAAAAAGAATCCACAATCAAAACTTTTTTTTGTGCCTCAAAAAATGTCTACTTTTGGATAAAATTGAATTGAATGAAAATTTTATATTATTCTCAGTAATAATGATTATCTATTACCCACTATTAAAATATAAAGATAAAAATGAAAAATTTCACATTGACTAGTACATTAAGTGTGTTATGTTTTATAACTAAAAAAGGGTTATACCAAGTAGAAATGGAATTTTGTTTTTTTGGGGGTTGGGCGGGGGGGGGGGGGGGGGGGAGGGGGGAGGGGATGTGAGGAGGTGTGGAGAGAGTAGTTTATAATTAAACTATTTATTATTTGTAACAAATGGCATATCTAATGCAAAAAGAAAACATAAAATTTAGAACTAGAAAGAGTATTTTGCACATAATAATAGAAAAGGCGAAATCGAAATATTGCTCAGCTCAATCTAGCAAATTTCCAATTTCTATTAATCATGTATCTTTTCTTTGTTGCATTTGCAATCAATACCAAAATGTATCACTCCCTTCATTCCAAAAATAATAATAAAAAAAGAATCAAGTTTTAAGAATATTGTTTGGATTTTGGTGTGAAATTCTTATACTACCCTTGCAAATAATGGCAATGTAAAACTCAAACTAAAAAGTAAAGATAAAAATATAAAAGTATACAAGTAATGGTGTATTAAGGGGGCGCCTGGCTTGTGCGGGGGAATGGGAAAGGTAATGGAAATAATAGTAATGGAGAATGGTAGTGGGGCCTTTCATTATAATTCTGCTGGTTGGTTTGTGCTAGAGAATGTGAATGATTACTAATAATGGTGGTTGATTTGTGCTGGGGAATGGAAATAATTATAAATTAATTGTAATAATTAGTATTAATTAATTAGCTATTATTAGTTATTTATTTATCATAATATTAAATTAATTAATTATTAATAAAAATATTATTGATTAAATTAATCTTAAGTAATTAATTGATTAATTAATTTAATCTTAATTAGTTAATTTTTATTACTTAATAATAATAAGTTAATAATAAATTCACTTATATTAATTATAATAATTAATAATAATTAATTAATTAGTATTAATTGTAATAACTAATATAATTAATTAGTTAGTATTAGTTAATTAATTAGTTAGTAATAATTAGTAATTAATTAATATTATCAATTATTTATTTATAAATTAATTAATATTAATTATACGTTAATTCTAATAATTACTATTAATAAATGAGATTAATTAATTATTTAATTTATAATATTAATTAATTAATTGATTAATTAATTTAATCTTAATTAGTTAATTTTTATTACTTAATAATAATAAGTTAATAATAAATTAATTTATATTAATTCTAATAATTAATTAGTATTAGTTAATTGATTAGTTATAATATTAATTGAAAAAATCCATTCCATTCCCTAGCTTCCATACCCCCCAATATTGGGGGGTATGAGGAAACCTCAATATGGGGTAATCAATTTCCATTTCTCCATTCCATTTCCCCCAGCCAAGCAGGGAGAATGGAATGATTTTCATTCCCTCCATTCCATTTTCCCTCAATCAGACGCCCCCTAAATGTGTTATACCCTATAAATTTTTAAAAAGTTATATGATAGAGAGCTAGTAATACGCAACAAGCGAAACAATACCTAAAACTTAACTTGCGAAATTACTAGAATCAGCAGAATTGAGACCGATGGATGAAGTATCGCTATAACCTAGGGTTCTACTAGATTGATAAGACTCAAAGGCGCCACAAACTGGTCAAATTTGATAAGCCTGTTGTTCTTCAAAAGGATAAAGAGATTGGTTCACTCAAACTCTCAAGGACGTAATGTCACAAAATAATTCTCAACTTGTTTTCTATATTACTCATGACCAGTGACCTCTTTAAATAGAGTACAAAATTTTTTTGAAAAGGTAACAACTAAAATCCTAATCCTACTCTAATTCTTAAAAAGGCAGCCAAGTCCTTTAATTAATTAAAAGGCAACCTTAAAATAAAAGGAAAAAAAAACCCTAATGCCAATTGGACTTGGAGGTTTGGCCCTTTAAGGCTTCCTTCAAATTTGCAAAATTTGGCAATTAAAATTACTACCATTTGGTATTGTTCACTTTTTGGCTACATACTTGACGAGTTTGAATGTCATGAATCAAACCACTTAAAATTTGTTGAAGTCGTTTATACCTAATTCTCGTCATTGAACCCAATAATATGTCACAGCGGGTCGAATGCTTGACAAGTAGGTTGAACGGCTCCTGGGATCCCATCATTGTATCAAATTAAAAATGAACTCTCTTTTTTGAGATGGAGGGAATAAGATTTTTTTTTTCACTTGTAAAAACATTTTAGCGCTTTCACCATCTCAAAAACCTTATAGGATAAATTACATCTATTTCCTCAAGGTCTAAAAATTATCAAACGAATCCAGTAGTTGAAACTAACAAGACCTCACTTGACTCAAAGTAACCACTAAAGTGTAAAAGACTAAAACATCTACCTATTTACTAAACCAAAAATGCAAACAAAAAGAAAATAATAATATAAGGGAAAAAATGTACGAAATTTGATTACAAATATTGCATGATGTTATAGTTTTGAAATTTGATTGATATTTTATACCTTTTTTTATTATTAAAATTGGATTTTTGTTATTATTTTTCTTGTTTATTAATTTCTTAACCCCCAAACTCAAACCCTAATTCCCAAAAAGATACACCTATTTAATGAGTCATATACAAAGAATATTTTGTATATTTATAAAAAGGTTATAATTGCAGGTTTATTAAAAATAATTAATGAAAAAGACTAAGGGATAATTTTTTTTTCATATTGCATAATTTCTTTTGGTGTTGTCATCATTTTTCAACCACGAGGGACCTCTAAATTTTAAAGACTTGACCAGTCAAGCAGCTATTATTAGTTTTCTCAAGTTATAGGGTTGTTTGGTAAACATCTAGGGAGGTAGATATAATTTATCCAAACTTGTATTGACTTTTGAATGTGCTGTTATTGATTGCTTATTTGAATGAAATATAATATTTTTGTGGAAATAAAGTTAAGAAAGTCTTTTGCAAATTGGTTGAAGTGAAATTGAAAGTAAATTGACATAATGATGAATTTTGGATTAAAGAGAAAAGGGATTTACTAAATGCAAATAAATCAATATTTTAATATTAATTATCGTTGAATAATTATGTGTTTAAATCTCCTTTCAAATCAAAGTCGTAACCTTTCAAATCTTGTGTCACAATATTTTATTTATAATCTAACAATTATAATTAAAATAATAAAATCATTCAATTAAAGTAAAAATGTAGCCATTTCCTATATATGTGTATCTATATGACATGGAAACAGAAACCCTTGACATTAGAAAATTTAGAAATATATTAAGAGTGATTCTTATAGAAAAAGCGAAAGAAAATTTTCCAAAATATAGAAAATTAATTAGTAAATTAGTTAATTCTAAATGTCATCCCTTATACATGATCATTTAATCTTTTTATCCATGAAATTTAAAAGCAATCTTTTTGGTCCCTAACTTTTATATATATATTTGAAATTTTTTTGACTTGTTATCGTGCATTTCATGGGTAAGCTAAACATGTGAAGCACACATAAACTTAATTTTAGGAGTAATATTGCATTTTCAAACTCTATTTCATATCTTTCAAATAGAATTACCTAATGAAGGATAAAAAAAAGATCTTCTCTACATTATATCTATCAGATTCCTCAGTTCAAAAATAAATTAACAAGATTAAAAGAAATACAAACAATGTAATACTATATGATGTTGTTCTGATTGTCTTGCTCATTTAAACCACATTTGAGAAGAGAGAGAAACATGAAATTGGAAATAATCTCTCTCTATTGTGCATTCAAAAATTATTTTCATTTCCTTTTGAATCTTTGTTTAATAATTTAACCACAACTCATTTTGAAATACTAATTAAAGATCTAAAGAGTGAATTTCCTAAATCATAATGTAACTACAACAAAATGGTAGTTTTTGGCAAAGCAGAATAATGAGAAGCACGTTATTATTAAAAATTGTGGGGCTATATATTAAGCCATTTCCTTTGTTAAGAATCATGTTCTCATTGAAATTATGGGCCGCATATCGAACCATTTTTTGATTGTTACTTTCAGATGTGAAACCAATCCAAGAATATGTTGTCACTACATAACTTATTGATTGATAGAAACCTTAAAGGCAAGATTGTAGAAGACAGAGCTCTTATAAGTATTAATTAATGAAAACCTTAAAGGAAACATTGCAGACAGTGAAGCTCTTGAATCATTAAAATACAATCAAAGGATAGAAAATTGATGGACAAGTTTAACAGTCTCACACTCGATGCAATTATACCTGTCAAATCATATAGCAAATGGAGAGTACTAATATCATCCCATAAGGACTTTGGTACAAAAATGAGTAAATTTTAAAACCACTTTCTAGTGAGACAATGTAATCACTAAGTTGGAATTAAATGAATAAGTACTATTAATAATAAATGTGAAGAGAACTTAAGAACAATTTTTGACAACTGAGTCAACAACTTGAAGTTTAAGGTCTTAATTTTCATATTATACTCAATTGGCAAATCTATTCGTTTTACACTTAAGGGTTGCAAAAGATATCTTATTAAATCTTCTAATATACCTAAAGGCCTTCACCAACCATTGGGCATCTTTCAGACCTTAAACACACCTATATATCTATGGGCATGATTAGATAGTCTTTGAAAGTAGGTACCTCATTCACTATCTATGCGAGTATGTTTCCATCTCGTAAGAAACTTAAGACTATTACTACTAAATCATCGACCACTATACCTAAGTTTGATTCTACTTTCTCTTGTCAAATTCAATAGAATTGCTACACACAATGAATTGATGGCCAAAAACTAAAAGGAAATTGATACATGAGATATAGTAGAAAATTCAAATTCTATACTCACAACATAAAAGTAAATAAATCAACATAATCTACATGCAATCATCCATTTGAAGATTTATAGTAGGGATTTAGTTATACATGATATTATGTTCAAAAAATCACAAAGATTCAAAAGCCATAAGTAACATGAATCAAAGACAAAGGAAAAAGAAACTCTATAGATATTTTAAGTTGGACGTCTACTATTCAAAAACAAAGCCAAAGGGTATTTTTTTTGAATTCTCCCTTTCAACTCCACATTGATGTTTTTTAGTACCCAAAATTTTTGTCTATCTCTAACTCTTCTTCTTTTATATTGCTTTTGACAAATTTTTATAAGTCGCTTAGCATGGTAGGGCATAGAAATCATGTCCACACTAAACCTTAGTCCATATGTGACAAGAAAGTTATCCCAATGCAAATCTCATAACTATATTGTAGCACATATTTCAACATATTTTTGAAATTCAATTCTTGGCTAATTTTACCCTTTTCCCCCTCACATTCTATATCTGCCCTAGAAATCTTATTTCAAAACCTTATCTCCGAGTATGGCCTACAAGTAAAAACAAATATAAAGCAAACAAAAATATGAAATAAAATGTTTAATCTATTATTTAAATGATAAGCTGTACTTAAAAAGATAATTAAAAATTTTGACAAAAAAAATACATTACTAATTTCTAGAAAAAGTGGTATTTTCTTATTCTAGGAGAACATACATAAATTCCCTACAATATATTTGCTTTCCAAGTATTTACTTTTGTTTTAATCATTCCAAAGTTATGTTTCATATCAATTTTGTTTTGTTTTTATATCTAATGAAGCCTTGAATGCTTTAATTTGCTTTTTTTTTTGTGCTACAATTACTTAATTTACTTGTAACAAGCACATGATCCTAGCTAGCTTTCTTCAATATATAAACAATCCTAACAAATGCCAACACATCTACAATAGTAAAAGATGGATCAAAAACACTTTCCACCATTATGAATAATGTCATTATTGTTGCACCAAATTCCACCAATCAAAGGTACTAAATTTGCATGTAAGAGGTAATTAGTTTTTATGTATATAAAAGGTATAAATTTGAAATAACAGTTGAAGAATTTCATAATCTTTTATCTATACTTTGCTGATTGAAAAATGTCAAAGATACTGAGTATTTGCTTTTCTATAATAAAAGCTGTTTATCATTATCCTAAATAGATGGTGTAATGTTCTTATGACTTGCATGAAAGGAAGAGAATTTGGAGAGAGGTGAAAGTGATACCTTAGGATGCTTTTTCTTATTCTAGTACATTGTTTTGCTATTCAAAATTTAGTAGGCTATAAACCTTGCTAAAACTTTTTAACTAGATAAAGGGATTCGAATTGCATTGTACCAAGATTATATAATACAGTGATACATGCTCTTAATAAAAGAAATCATGTGAAAGAAACTTGAAATAACGGATGAGAATAGTCTTTGTCCCAATCCTATTCTACATCTCACTAATCATACCTATTTGCAAGACTCATCAATTAGATGTAGCTTGGGAGATCTTTATTAAGAGGATAGAAATGGGCATTTTCCTTTCTGTTTGAACTTAATTACCATGTTTTCTCTTGCCTACTTAGGTTTCTTGCAGAATAATAGATGTCAAGCTACAAACTAAGCTATGATACATATATTATATTGATTAGAAAATTTTGTTGTTGGCGCCAATTTATAATGTTGTCAAGCTGTGAAATGAGATGATTACTAGTGGACTTGATCATAAAGGAGCTCTTACATTGCTTACATAGTCTATAATTGAATGGAAAATTGGAGGTATCAAACCAATATTATGTGAAGATGAGGAGAAAACATTTATTACTAGAGTCAAGTATTGAGCAAATGCTTCACGCTTGGCCAGCAAGCAAACAAATAAAAGGGAACAATATATCAGAATTGAAAGATAATCAAGAAGCTTATGGTTCATTAGAAAATAAAGCTAAATTAAATCCAATGAGCTTGATAGAAAAAAGATATATATTTCAATATCTTGAAGTGAGACAGCAAGGTTTTTCTTGTTAGGGTTATTATTTTTTGTGCAATACAACAGCACATAAAAGTACAACATAGTGTATAAATAGATTTTTTTTTTCAAGAAAAATGTTACGTACTATTTTAGGATAGTAATTCAATTCCCACACTACTAACAAATTTTAGTCCCAAATATATTGATTTCTTTCATAAACAACTCTATAATGTGATGATGAGGTGCTATATATTATTTAAAATCAATTAATTCAAACAAAAGAATAACCAAAAATTCCATTCTTTGCAACGTTGATTTTTGTTGATGAGTTGTTGAGAAAAAGAATATTGTGTTACACCTATTAATTTAATATTGATTTTTTGATACTGTACAATGCTGTATAAAATTTCTCTTGTGACAATACAATGTTTACTATTTGATGCTACACTCTTAATGAAAATTGATACAATATATTTTATTGAGGAATAAAAGGCTGATTTGTTTTTCCAGAAAAATCCTTCTAATATATTGATGAGGAGTGATGTATTAGTTTATGTCTAATAATTTTATTCCGACACTAGTAAAAAATTTCATTTAGTATAATGTTAATTTTTTATGCTATACACTAGCATATAAAAGGATGAAACAATGTTCATTATTTGACAGTAGTTGCTTCATGGGAGGTAGTAAAATGTATCTCGTTGAGGAATAGAAGTCTGATTTTTCTAGGGAAATTTCTTCTAATATGGTGATGAGGAGTGACACGCTGTTTTATGCATAATAATTTTATTCTAATGCTAGTGAAAAAATTTCATTCCTCACAATCTTAACTTTTTTTTGCTATACAATAGTTTATAAAAGGATAGTACAATATTCACTATTTGATGGTATGTTCTGTTGGTTTTGTACTAAAGCCAATTAAATCTAAGATTATAATTTGTTATTTATTGCCAAGTAATTAAGAACCTAAAGGGTCACACACATAAAGAATTTGTTCTTGGACTAAAATGATTAAATAATTATGTGATAATTATGGGGGTTAATTTGTAAAATAATTAACCTAAAAGATCTCCTATAAAATAAGTTGTGATAAGATAAAATTGTTTTATCTTAATAGAATTAAAATTAGTTTTAATTTTATTAAAAGAATTCTATTACAATAGAATGTCGATCGATGTAGATCGCCTAATGAGATAGATAGAATTTACCTTTTAATAGGAGACAGACACTAAGTTCCATAGAGAGCGTACGTACAGAATTTTGACGTGCAAGACAGAGGGAAAAAGTTATTCTTTTGTTTTGTTAGAGTTCTCTTGAACTCTAAAATTTTGCGACGCTCATTGAAGGAACTAGCATATTGGCTTGGTGTCAATCAATCTTAGGAGGATCCTAAAAATAAGTTCGTGTGGATACCTTAGAGGCCGGACGTCTGTGGGGCTGTGGTTGACAAAACTTCCTTCGACGACACAATCTTCAGTCATCAAAACAGGTTTTTTATTTATACGTATATTGAAATTGATCCTAGTGAAAATCATGTTTTAATTCCGCTGCCTATAAATTTGTTTATGGCATACATGATTTCTTTTCATTGGTATCAGAGCATAGGATTTAATTTGCGTATAAATATAAATCTATGTGAATATAAATTGTTTATAGTTACATATATGTATGTGTTATGTTGAATGATTAAGAAAAATTATTTTGTTGAGTTAAAAATTGTTTTTCACTTATAGAACAAGTTGAAAATTTTATTTGAAAATTTTTTAATTTATTGCCGCTTGTCAAAGTTATTTGTTGAATTTTTTTGCCGCAATTCATGTTCTGAAAAAAATTATTATTATTATTATTATTTTTTTTTTTTTTTGAAAAGTCGCCGGCAGAAGGCAATAAAGAAAAGAAAATTTAAAAAAAAAAAAATTTTTTTTGAAGAAACGGCCGCGGCGGCAGTAGTGAAAGTGCTGACGTCATGCTGACGTCAGCTTAGGGCTGATGTCAGATGACATTAGCACAGCAGATGATGATGTCATCAGGCCCCATTTATTAAAAAAAAAAAATTTTCTGATGGGCCATTTGCTTATTGGGCTTGGGCTGCTTTTAATGAAATGGTTCATTGGGCTTCTTTTTTTTTTAATTTAATGAATCATTGGGCCATTGGGCCATTGTGGATGGATAGGTTCACATTTTGGACTTGTTTTTAATTTGGACTAGAATTGATGAATTCTGGTTGGGCTCCTTTGGTTCCTTGGGCTATTTTTAACTTGTTTTGGGCATTGGCCCGATGACATAGACATGCAAGTGGATTTACCAAAATTGGGCAAGATGGTATGGCGGGCTCCAAGTTAGGAGTTGGGCCAAATGGTTTGGGCTAAGGTTTAAGCTTTCTGGCCTGTAGAGTGGACTTTGAGTCCATTAATACCATATGGATCAAACCCAATTGGACTAATACTAAATAAATAAATAAAGAAATTTGGGACATTTTTCATTATAAAGAGTTTATTTATGTTAAGGTCTTTTTAATTTCTGTTATTTATTTATTATGGCCCAAGATTTGAAAATATTTATGTTAATAAAACTTCTCAATTAATTCAATAATATTTCTAATATGATTAGAAATGTAATGCGTACAAGATTTATGACTGAAATTTGTTTATAATTGTTTAATGTGATTATTCAATTGTTATGTCATATGTGATTTAATATTTAATTAAATGATTAGATTATTTAATTGCATATTGTATGTTTAAATATTTATTACATATGATATATGTAAATGATGAGACCATAATTTAATCCCTCAATTAAATATTAAATCAATTTAAATGCCTTCCATTATTATAGTTTAAAACAGTTTTTGTTAGGATAACTTGTTGAACTAACTCAAGGTTGTCCTACCAAAAATGTGTTTCAAACTATGAGATAAGATCTCTGAATAATGGGTATGATTTAACAAAGATTTTGATTTGTTGAGCTAACTCAAGGTCAAAAGTCTTTGAGGCAAGGGTTAGGAGACATATATGATATGTGTATCAAAAGTTGATAACCTAACTATCTAGGAGTTGCAAATAAGTTGCAATTGGTGATTAATACCTACTCATTAAAATTATTTTTGATTTGTTGAGCTAACTCAAGATTAAAAAATAATTGAGATGGGATTCTAGCCTACTAAGAATTTTGAGAAAATTCTTAAATCAATTTGAGGGATATTGATTTGAATAAAATAGTGGGAGCAAAACCAAGATATTATTAAATCCATATATTTGTGTATTTTGGTTTTGTAAATTGCATAAATTTAAATTCTTATTCTATCTTTATTTTCTTGTTATAGAAAATGAATAACAACATGAACTTGCGTAGCATTTTGTTAGACAATAAACTTACTGGCCCAAACTATATGGACTGGGTTCGAAACCTAAGAATTGTTCTTAGGAATGAGAAGTTGCTTTATGTCCTTGATGGTCCTCTTCCTGATGAGCCTGCTGCTGATGTTGATCAAGTAGTAAGAAATGCATATCAGAAGCATTTAGATGATTCTGAAAATGCATGTTGTATCATGCTCGCTTCAATGAGTTCCGAGCTGCAAAAGCAGCATGAGGACATGACTGCCTTTACAATGCTTCAACATTTGAAAGCATTATATGATAAAAGGGCTAGAAGTGAGCGATATGATACCACGAATGAACTCTTTCATAGCAAGTTGGCAGAAGGATCTTCAGTTTCAACTCATGTACTGAAGATGATTGGTCTCATTGAAAAGATGGGTAAACTGGGATTTATAATGTATCATGAGTTAAGTGTTGACTTGATACTACAATCCCTTCCTCCCAACTTTTCTCAGTTTGTGATGAACTTCAACATGAACAAAGTTGAGACCTCTACTTTGCCTGAGTTATTGAACTTGCTTAAGGAAGCTGAGGATACTATGAAGAAAGAAAAGTCTAATGTGTTGCTAATTGAGGGGTCCAATAAAAGAAAGCGTAAAGCTGGTCTTAAGAAGACCAAAAAGAAAGCTGGACCCAAGGCAACACAGAAAGCCAAAAAGGACAAGAAAGAAAAGGGCACTTGCTTCCACTGTGGACAAGATGGACATTGGAAGAAAAATTGCAAGGCTTATCTTGAAACCGTGAAGCAGAAGAAGCTTACTGAAGCTTCTACTTCAAGTTTGTTTATGATTGAAATAAACCTTTCTACTTCAAAATCAAATTCTTGGGTATTAGATACCGGATCTGGCTCTCATATTTGTAATAATATGCAGGGTCTAAAGATAAGTAGAAAGCTGGCAGAGGGAGAGGTAGACCTACGCGTGGGCAATGGAGCAAAAGTTGCTGCTTTAGCCCTAGGAACATATAGTCTCTCTCTGCCTAGTGGATTGATTCTTGATTTGAAAGATTGTTATTTTGTTCCAGTACTCACGAAGAATATTATTTCAATTTCCTATTTAGACAATGATGGTTTTGAAATAAATCAAAAGAATAAGTGTTGTTCTATTTTTCATGAAAGTATTTTTTATGGTGCTGCTTATCAAAATAATGGTTTTTATATATTAGATCTTGAAAATTCAATTTTCAACATAAATACAAAGAAACCCAAAATTGATAATTTTAGAAATTCTTATCTCTGGCATTGTAGACTAGGTCACATAAATGAGAAACGCATAACCAAATTGCATAATGATGGTTATTTGGGCTCATTTGATTATGAATCATATGAAACATGCGAATCGTGTTTACTCGGAAAAATGACTAAAACATCTTTTACTGGAAAAGGTGAAAAATCTATTGAATTATTAGGTCTCATACATACCGATGTGTGTGGACCTATGTCAATGCAAGCCAGAGGATGTTTTTCATACTTCCTAACATTTACTGATGATCATTCTAGATATGGTCATGTATACTTATTGAAGTATAAATTTGAAGTCTTTGAAAAGTTCAAAGAATATAAGTGTGAAGTAGAAAAACAACTTGGGAAGAGTATTAAAATATTTCGATCAGATCGAGGTGGAGAATATCTAAACCAAGAATTTCAAAATTATTTAAAAGATAATGGGATTCTTTCACAATGGACTCCTCCATATACACCACAATTGAATGGTGTATCTGAAAGGAGAAATCGAACATTATTAGATATGGTTTGATCCATGATGAGTCATGCAACTCTCCCTAAATCGTTTTGGGGTTATGCCCTAAATACTGCCTCCTACCTGTTAATTCATGTTCCATCTAAAGCTGTTGATACTACCCCATATGAGATATGGTATGGGAAAAAGCCAAATCTTAAATATTTAAGAATTTGGGGATGTCCCGCATTTGTTAAAAAGGTAGAATCAGACAAGCTCGATCGAAAATCTGTAAAATGCTATTTTGTGGGATATCCAAAAGAAACTTTTGGGTATCAATTTTATAACTCCATTGAACAAAAGATGTTTGTTTCAAAACACGCCATATTTCTAGAAAAAGAGTTTATTCTAGAAAAGGCAAAAGGGAGCAATATAGAATTTGAAGAAGTTCTAGAAACACAAATTAGCAAAGATAGGAACATGGAACAAGATAATGATGTGGTAGAAATCGAAGCTCAAGATACACAAGTTGTACGTAAGTCAATTAGGACACGTCATGCACCTAGTAGGTATGATGATGTGTTTATTATTGATAATGATGAGCCTACTACTTACAAGGAAGCCTTATCTGATAAGGACTTTGAGAAGTGGCTTCAAGCCATGAAATCTGAAATGGATTCCATGTATGACAATAAGGTATGGACCTTAGTCGATCCACCTGAAGGGATAAAACCCATAGGGTGCAAGTGGGTTTTCAAAAGGAAAACCGACATGGATGGTAATGTGACTACTTATAAAGCTCGACTGGTTGCAAAAGGTTACACACAAAAACATGGTATTGACTATGATGAAATCTTTTCACCAGTTGCTATGCTGAAATCCATTAGAATTTTACTTGCTATAGTTGCATACTATGATTATGAAATCTGGCAAATGGATGTTAAGACAGCTTTTCTTAACGGTCATTTGCAAGAAGAGGTGTATATGATACAACTTGAGGGCTTTGTATCCAAAGACCATAATAAAGTATGTAAGCTACAAAAGTCTATTTATGGACTTAAGCAAGCTTCAAGGAGTTGGAATATTCGTTTTAATGATACAATCAAAAAGTTTGGTTTTATCAAAAATGAAGATGAACCTTGTGTATACAAAAGGATTAGTGGGAGTGCTGTAGTTTTCCTCATATTATATGTGGATGACATATTATTGATGGGAAACGACATACCTTCTCTACAATCAGTTAAGGTATGGTTGTCCAAAAACTTCTCAATGAAAGATTTAGGTGAAGCAACTTATATTTTGGGAATAAAGATCTATCGTGGTAGATCCAATAAGTTACTTGGTCTTTTACAGTCAACATACATAGATAAAATGCTAAAAAAGTTTAGCATGGATCAATCTAAGAGAGGTTATGTTCCTATGTCTCATGGGATTTACCTTTCTAAAGATATGTGTCCAAAAACTGATGTTGAAAAACATAATATGCAAAATGTTCCTTATGCTTCTGCTGTAGGATCAATTATGTATGCTATGTTATGTACAAGACCAGATGTGTCTCATGCTCTAAGTGTTACGAGCAGATATCAGGCTAATCCCGGTGATAGTCACTGGAAAGCTGTTAAGAATATCCTTAAGTATTTAAGAAGAACTAGGGATTTATTCTTGATATATGGAGAGACAGAGCTTCAAGTACGTGGGTTCACTGATGCTAGCTTGCAATCTGATAAAGATGATAGCAAGTCTCAGTCTGGGTACATTTTTACCCTCAATGGTGGTGCTGTAAGTTGGAAAAATTCCAAACAAGAAACTACTGCAGATTATACGACAGAAGCCGAATATATTGCTGCTTCAGAAGCTGCTAAAGAGGCTGTTTGGATCAAAAAGTTCATTTCTGAACTTGAAGTGGTTCTTTCAATAGCCGACCCAATACCTTTGTATTGTAATAATAATGGGGCTATTGTTCAAGCCAAGGAACCTAGGTCTCATCAACGGTCCAAACATGTACTTAGGCGATATCATTTGATTAGAAAAATCATTAGTAGAAATGAAGTAAAGATAGAAAAGATTCCTACAGATGAAAATATAGCAGATCCATTGACTAAGCCTTTATCTCAAAAGAAACATAATTGTCATGTGTTTTCATTCGGTTTAAAATACATGAATGATTGATTTTAGTAAGAGATTTGTTATGTATGTATTTTGATATTTTATGCGATAAAGATATATGGTGTTTTATCATCTTGGATTATATATATTTATATATTGATGATAAAGTCCTTAGAATAATACTTATTATTCTTAAATATCCCTAATCATAGTATTAACAAAATTAAGGACGTTGTTAATACGGATAGATTAGCATATATGGTGATATATGAATGAATTGTTGGAGAATAATTCATTGGATTGATCCGCTTAGAGATTCCATGAGGTTAACTATTTGGGTGCTAATGGTATAATCTCTACGTGACAGTAGTGTAAGTAATCTTCAGACTTGAGATCATAAGAGTATCTATAGTGTGAATTGTTATACTTTAACCCTATGAGTCCATAACTGTAACTAGTTGTGTGTGCCATAGAAGTTGGGTATAACATGAAACATTGATAGATGATTTATGATCAATAAAGGATTCACCACTTCTAATAGTAAGAAGAGTATATCCCACAAATGGCCACTTGTTGAAATATCAACTCAAAATGTTTGCAAACGAGTAAATAAATTTGGAAGAGTTCTAAATTTATTTTAAAGGAGTTGAATTTCGGGAATAAGAAATTATAATAATTAGTTCATTAAGAGTTGGCACTTATACCTTACTCTTGTACTAATTAGGGATATAGTATGGTGAAATGATATTAATTACACGGATTCTGGTTCATGGAAAGGTGAAGTCAACCACTTGACTTTTCTTAACTCTTGGGTGGTCATGATGCCTGGCTAGAGGCCAATCTTGATCTATAAATACAAGCTCATTAATTATTGAATTAATGATAAATTAAAGTTGTTTAATTTATTTGATCTTAGAATACTCTTGACTAAATTGACTTTAGTCCAAGTGGGAGTTTGTTGGTTTTGTACTAAAGCCAATTAAATCTAAGATTATAATTTGTTATTTATTGCCAAGTGATTAAGAATCTAAAGGGTCACACACATAAAGAATTTGTTCTTGGATTAAAATGATTAAATAATTATGTGATAATTATAGGGGTTAATTTGTAAAATAATTAACCTAAAAGATCTCCTATAAGATAAGTTGTAATAAGATAAAATTGTTTTATCTTAATAGAATTAAAATTAGTTTTAATTTTATTAAAAGAATTCTATTACGATAGAATGTCTGATTAGTCTGTTAGACTGTCTAACAGATAGACAGAATTTACCTTTTAATAGGAGACAGACACTAAGTTCCATAGAGAGCGTACGTACAGAATTTTGACGTGCAAGACAGAGGGAAAAAGTTATTCTTTTGTTTTGTTAGAGTTCTCTTGAACTCTAAAATTTTGCGACGCTTATTGAAGGAACTAACATATTGGCTTGGTGTCAATCAATCCTAGGAGGATCCTAAGAATAAGTTCGTGTGGATACCTTAGAGGCCGGACGTCTGTGCGGCTGTGGTTGACAAAACTTCTTTCGACGACACAATCTTCAGTCATCAAAACAAGTTTTTTATTTATACGTATATTGAAATTGATCCTGGTGAAAATCATGTTTTAATTCCGCTGCCTATAAATTTGTTTATGGCATACATGATTTCCTTTCATGTTCTTCATGTGAGGTGATACGATGCAATGTTATCAAAATTGTGATCCAAATCGTAGGATCGCACGATTCTATGATCCAAATACACAGAATCGATCATGGATCGCACAAAATCATTTTTTATGTAGGATCGCTAGCAGGATAGGTGGGATCAGAGAGAATCGCATGATTCTAGCGATTCTGTCCGATCTCAGGAAAAAAATTAAAATGCCGTCCATTATGTGTTTCATATATGTAGACTGGAGAAGAACAGCTGCCCATCACTCTCTCTTTCCCCTTCTAATTCTATAATTTGTAGATTATGGTGCGGTCATTAAGAGTTTCAAATCAATAATGCTTCTTTGCTACCACAAAAATTCCATAGACCCATTTGGATTTAAGATCCTTAACATATCCAAACACTCATCAATGATTGTTTTCTAATCTTGGACCAACCTTGGTGAAGGGTGAGGGGAAAGGTGAGCTTCTGTTAATTTTTGTTTTCTATTTGGGTAAAGAATGAATTTTGATGATTGGTTTTTATTTGAATTTTTGTTGGGTATATAATACATGTATATATTCTATTCCAAGTTATATATTCAATTTTTGAGGTACTGAATTATTGTGGTGGTTTAGTTAGGAAGAAATTTGGGGGGCATATATTTTTTGGCGTCTTGTCTTCTCGATTGACTTGTCATCGGGAATTTGTATGTTGTTATTGGGTTCTTGCATGTGTGGGAAAGTTATCTGCATTTCTTATGTTCAAATAGGACCATACTTTTGTTTGTTTGTTTATTTGTTTTTTTAATTAATAAAGGTAGATGTTTTTTGTAACTAATTGGGATATTTGTTTATGTTGGTAGGCAAGAATTTTTTTCTAGAAATAACTTTGTGGCCTGTGAATTTGGAAACATATTTTTTTGGTGTAGCTTTCACGTGTTAAAAGAATATAATACAAAACTAATAAAAAATTGTCGAATTTGGAGGTATTTTGCCATTTGGATTTAAATTTGAAAATGGTTGAAATAATTTTTGGAACATATAGCAGCATATCCAGTGTTAAATTTTTATATTTTGTTGTATCTGGTTTGGCATCCATTGTGTTTTTGAAGCCTCTACTTTGAGAGTCGTAAGAAAAACCCCCTTGATAGGAAATTACCCTACAACCATCCCTTGTGGATCTTTCTTTTATTTCTTTTGATTATTTTAACTCTTTGATTTTGAGGTTATTTCCTGGGTTAGGAAGGGAAATTTGTGTTGGGTGAGATTGTTGGTTTTCAGATGGTGATTCATTGGTTAGAAAACACTACTGAAGCAAGGATTTTGAAGGAAACTTGCAGTACATTATTATGATCATTCGGGATATCTTGGTGGTGCATATGTTGTATGTAATTTCTTGTTTCATTCATCCAACCATCTAAGACATTGAGAATCATTAAGACACTGATCAACCTTGAAGATTATATCTATCTTTTGAAGATAACTTGTGCTTGTTAGTTGTGAATTGTTTAACTAGCTATTGATTTGCCTTTTTCTCAATTACTCAAGTTGATACTTTTAGAAGGAAAGTGAAGAATTGGTTGAATGTGTGCTGATACAATGATATTTGCATTCAAGGTTTTCTTAGTTATGGCCTTTGTTTTTATGGCTATGCAATTTTTTCTCCCTACATGAAGAAGTTCGGTTATTGTTTCCTTTGTTTTCCACCATTATGGGACTAAAACTTTTTAAAGAAAATGACTGTCTTGATTAGTGATAATTGGTAACGCAAAAAATATGTGTTGTGGGATACAATTTACTTGTTAACTATTTATTTGATGAAAAGTGGGCAATGTGTTTCCTCATTAAAGTAGGGTATATTTACCTGCTCAATCCATTGTTCTGTTTGCTAGTTTTTGCTGGATTGTTTTGGAGTGGTTTGGTAGTATATGAAGTCATATGATGCTCGACTTTGCAATTTTAGAATGTTGTCTTCTACTCCAAGAGTAAATTTTTTTAAAAAAATGCACCCAATGCTCGACTAGATCGTGTTGGAAACATAGAATTAAGATTGATCCCAACAGTAAAAAAGAGCAATGTAAATTCTATAAGGTCATTTGGATAGGAGGCATCTATAGATTAAAGCATCAATTGGCGTGCACACATCAGTGTTTTAGCTAAAACTTTAATTTGTAATTTGTATAAAAACATTCATATTCTTAAATTTGAGTTGTACTTTAATTTGTTATTAAATTTAATGTTTTAGCTAAAACTTTAATGGATTTATTTATATTGTCTATTTGGATATGAAATTGTTCATGTTTTGGTAATTTAAGATGCATTATATATTTTATTTGGTGATATTACTATTTTGTGTAGAGTATCATTGAATGATAGATGTTTGTTGTTAAACAAGATTTGGACAAAGTCCTGAATGCAAATCTATCACATATTTTATAATGTTGATTTTTTACAAATTAGCACAACTACACAATTTATTTTTGTGGAAAAATTAGTGTAAGTGATAAAATATGAATAATTATAATTATTTTGGTTATTTTTATCCCACCAATCTGATCCTGCTATCCTAAATCGATTCTACGTAGAATTCCGATCCTACGAACTATGGTACAATGTATTTTGTTGGAGAATAAAAGGTTGATTTTTTTTTTTTTAAGAAAAGTCCTTTTAATGTGATGATGAGAAGTGATATACTATTTTATGCCCAATAATTTAATTCTTGTACTGGTGAAAAATTTCAGTCCCTATAATGTTAATCTTTTATGCTTACAATATCATATAAAAAGATTGTGTGATATTTACTAAGTTATAGTACATTCTTCAAAGGAGGTGGTACAATGTATTTTGTTAATAAAAATTTGATTTTTTTGACAAAAATCCTTCTGATGTGGTGATGAAGAGAGACATGTTATTTTTTGAAACTATATAATACTTCCTCCGTCCCAAAAAATGAATACCACTTTTGATTTGATATAATTTTTTAAGTTACAAGGTTCAACACATTTAGTGCATAATTAAATGTATAATTTTACAAATTTATCTTTACTTTTTAATTTAATCTATATATTATCATCATTAGTAAAGTTAATATAAGAATTTCACACCAAAAGTGGGCTCTTTATTGAGACAAAGAAAGTTTTTGAAATTAGACTCTTTTTTTTGGGACAGAGGTAGTACTATATTTAATTGTGATGGTATAATTCATTTTGTTGGGGGATAAATTCATTTATCATGATTAAGTATTGGTGTATTATTATATATATTATAATTTATTTTTTATATTACTAAAAAAAATTTATTCCATAAGATGCTAATTTTTTGACACTATAAAACACTATATAAGAGGATAGTATAATGTTAATTATTTGATGGTACATTATTTAAGAGAGGTGGTACAATGTATTTTGATAAAGAAAAAATAATTTTTTTCCCTAAAAATCTTTATAATCTGGTGATGAGATGTTATGTATTATTTTATGCTTAATAATCTAATTGCGACAGTATTTAAAAATTTTCAAATATTATAATATTGATTTTTGATATTGTACAATACCATATAAAAGGTGATATAATATTCATTTTTTAATAGTACAATATTCAATTGACAATGTATAATGCATTTTGTTAAGGGAAAAAATTGAGTTTTCCTCAAAAAAAATTGTTACAATGTAATTTAGTTTCAAAAATATTCATGGTTTGATATTACATTATTCAGGGAAAGACATATAATACATTTTGTTGAGGAAAAGGTTGTTTTTGTTTTTGTTTTTGAAAAATGCTTACAATGTGTTTTGAAGTATTATGTATTGTTTTGTGTCTAACAATTTATTTTTTACAATACTAAAAATATTTTATTCCTACGATGTCAATTTTTGATATTATACAATACTCTAAGAGGACAATACATTCTTCACTATTGATAATATAATATTCAATTGATATAGTGCAATGTGTTTTGTTGAAGAAAAAAATCATCTTTTTCCAAAACAATCATTACAATGTCGAAAAAAAAATGTCCGATGTCATGATTAGATGTTATGTATTTTTTTTATCTTATAATTTATTTTTGACAATATTCTTTATTTTATAATAAATTATTCAAGAGAGATGGTACCACATATTTTTCGAAGAAAAGAAGTTGATTTTTCCTTAAAAAATTGTTACAATTGTTGATGAGGTTTTATGTATTATTTTACACCTAAAATTTATTTTTTATCGTACGTAAAAAAATTATTCTCTACAATATTTTTGATGTCTTATCTAGAAATTGTTGCAAGATTTTAAGATTGTATAGCTCTAATTAGAATAATAAATAACCTATTTGAAAACCATGATTATGAACTCCGATTGGAACATAAAATCGTAGGGACTTTTAGTTTCATATTTGGAGACTTTTTTTAGAATTCGTAAGTTGTATTAGCTTAATTAAAATGTTCCCAATCTATATATGTCTCTCTTTCTCTTTCTCTATATGTGTGTATGTGTGTATCTATCTTGTAATCATAATACAAGGCAAGATTCATCATATGGATAGAAATGGATCTATCCAACAAAGTTGCACAGAGATATAAGAACTTGTTGTCAAGGTAAGAATAAAATTAGATGTTATTTGGAAATATCATGGAAAGACTTTTTTTATTGCTTTTGTCATGTAATTTTTTAATGAGATAAATTATCCAAACATTAGATTGAGTATGAATGATCCAAAAATTATCCATTTAGTACCAAATGTGCATGATCCAAAAATCACTAATGATAAATAGTAATACTATAATGTATAATTTTATTTGACTTGTTGAGTACTCTATCCTTTCCATGGCACCCTTCCTCTTTTTACTACACTAGTGTCATAATGGTTATTCTCAGTAAGTAAAAGAATTGTGAGATTACCAAACCACTCAAAATACCTAGCTACATTTATGATGTTCTCAAAGGAAAATGACAATACAATCACAGTTAAAAACACAAACTATGACCTTTCAAAATATAACTTCACCTTACATTAATTGGACTCTAAATTAAGGACTAATCTTAATAAATAATTTAAACAGCTATATCACTAACAAATAATACTATTTGTAATCATGTTAAAGTAATCATAAATACTCCCTTCATCCCAAAAAAAGAGTCTACCTTTAAAAATTTTTTCTTCTCTCTCAAAAAAAAAAAAGTCCACTTTTAAACCAAATTCTTAAAATATCCTTACTAATAATAATTGTATATACTCACAATTAAAAAGTAAGGATAAAAATGTAAAATTATATATTTAGTTTCCAAGAAAAAAAAGTGAGTCCACTTTTAAACCAATTTTCTAAAATATCCATACTAATAATAATTTTGTATACTCACAATTAAAAAGTAAGGATAAAAATGTAAAATTATACATTTAGTTGGCACATTAAATATGTTGTACCTAATAGCTAATAAAAAGTTGTATATAAACCAAAGTGGACTCTTTTTTTGGGATGGAGGGAGTGTTAGTTTTCATAAATTAAACATCCCACTTGATAGTTCTAATTGAATAGAATAAAAAAATAAAATAAAATAGATAACCCTCAAAATAGTCATTCACATATTAGCCAATGATCTTTTTAGTCCCTCACTTTTAAAACGGGAATAAATGGTCCTTCACATTTCATGAATGTACCATTTTGGTCCTCCGTCACTATTCCATCACTATTCCGATAGAAAAACAAACAGAATAGTGACGAAGGACCAAAAAGGTACATTCATGAAATGTGAGGGACTATTTGTTCTTAGTTTTAAAGTGAATAACTAAAAAGATCATTGGCCAATATGTGAGGGACTATTTTGGGGGTTATCTCAGAAAAAAAAAAACCATTCAATTATTTTCCTTTCTCAAATAAGCACATGGTTGGCATATGTGTACAATGCATGCTCGCGCATTTACATATAAATAATCATGATTTTTTGCTATATATCTTTCCTTAGTGACCACATCCCTACTCAAAATGTAAAATCACTTTTGGTCTTTTGCAAGTTATATAAAAATAAATAGTGTGCAAAATTTAGACTACTATATGTAACAAATTGACATTTTGATAATCTACAATAAAACATAAACTTTGAATTGTGTAGAACTTTAAAGGGATTATTACTCTGGCATGCTTTTCCCTCAAGTTCCTCACTCAACTTTTGATTTGATTCTCACTTTACATTTTCTACATCAACTCTATAATCATACTAATTTTTCAAAATTTGGGTTGATGACGTTTCCTTATCAATCAAAATTTAAAAGAGTGTTTTACTACCAAAGATTTTCTCTTCCATTTAACTCAAGGTTGTATTCTACGAGGCTTTCTTCTTAGGTTATATATCAGTCATGGAGATGGAGGAAACTATATTTGTGTATATGGCAAAGCACTAATTTTTAACTAATTTGAGCATTTTTGTGTTTTATATGTATATGTTTCAACTTTAATGTGAAAAAATTGTATGAAAATTGGCTATTGTAGTAAAGTAAATTGCTAATCTCCAACTTATGTGAGATATTTTGTTATGGAAATGGAGCTAATTGGACAATGTATTGGTTGTGAAACCTCAATGGCATTTTGGATAGTTTCATCCTCTAATGTTACATGGTCTCAAGTAGTAAGGATACCCTTTCTTCTTTAAGTATTGTTTTAAATTTATTCAAGTCTCTTTATGTTCTTGCATTTTTTTTTAATCATAAATTTTTGTGTTCAAGAATTAATGGTACGCACCCTTTTTCTTTGACTATTTTTTTAATCCATCAAGTCTCTATACATTTTTTCATGTTTTTCTTTATTATAAATTTTTATGGTTATATATTTTGAAATGATTCTTATTGTAACAAGATGATTTGTGACGAGGGTCTAACTTACGCTTTATTCCTACAAGTTCATCCTTGTTTTGTGAAATTTTTATATGTTTTAGTAGTTTAAATTCTTGTTTTTATATTTAATATACTTTTCAATGATGTTATGCATATAAGAGTCAAAATGATGTGAAAATATCTATATAAAAGCTTAGGGTGCAAAAGCCAAACTTGTGGGGACAATATCAATGAAATAGACTAAATTGCAGAAGCAATATCTCAAGTTACAACTCCAATTTGGATGATTCTTGAAGTTAAAGGGAGGTAGCTTCAGCTTTTATGTGAGCATTTTGCTAAGTTAGATCATTATCAAATTCAAATCTTAATTATAAAGAAACTGGTGCAAATTTGAGGTTCATGAATAGGTCATCGTATGAGGGCCATATTTTGAGCCACACAGCTCCAAATTGGGTGATTTTTGAAACTATGAAAAGAATATAGATAGAGCTATAACTTTCATGTTTCCTTAAATTCTTGTATTTTGGAGTCTAAATGAAGTTGTAAATTGGTCCAATGACCAAGTCAAGTTGCCAACTATCATTGGGGTGAGAGTGTTGTCCTCTACGAAAGTAAGCTTGACTCACTTCAAGCCTTGCTTTCTTACAAGGGTTTAGAAAAAAGTAGTTCATTTATAATAGCCTTTCACTTCCTTTTTAGGCCTGA
The DNA here is from genome assembly GCA_020080225.1 of Gynochthodes officinalis. Lineage (NCBI taxonomy): Eukaryota > Viridiplantae > Streptophyta > Magnoliopsida > Gentianales > Rubiaceae > Gynochthodes > Gynochthodes officinalis. The sequence continues at coordinate 27,730,308 of CM034615.1, read as the reverse complement.
ATCCTCTCTGATTGCATCTTGTAGAAATCTTGTATATATTTTATGTAGTTATAACACTGTAATTAAAGGACAAAGGATCAGTTCACAGAGGTTGTTGTGGAGATAGTATGATGAGGATTTACTAGCTTACTCATACAAAAGAGAGAAAGGAAAGAAAGCCTCAAAGAAACATTTCACATTTTGACTAAGTTTTTAACTTCCTATTGACTTCTAATAGTATAAACAGATCATAATAGCTAGAGGAAAGAGAGAGAGAGAGAGAAAGCCCTTTTTGGACTAAGTTTGGAAAGAAATTTCAAAACTTTCTCTTGTGTTCTTAATGTTCGTAATGTTTCTTTCAAGAAATTTTAGTTGAGCTTTGGGATTAAAATTGAACTCTTTTATGAAGTTTTAATATATAGTTCTCTTCTATATGTTATGGATTGTTGATTTATGAATTGTCTACTCTATTTTTGCCTTAGTTTCCTTTCATTGCTTGATCAATAATGATTGTTTTGTTTGGAAATTACATTGAACTTGATGAGATTTCCACCAACCTATAATTCAAGAGTAATAATCTAGAGTTTCTTGAGTGATTATCAGGAAATGGCTGGCAAATGAAGTATATAAACCTAAAAACCTTCCAATTCTAGGTGTTCATAGATATGTAGGTGCATTATAGGTTTGGAGGATACCTAATAGCTTTGATAAAGGGCATTGGATACACTAGAAGATTCAACCAACTATTCACCTCAATCTAAAGGTATTAAAGAGAATAATAAGTTCAAATGAGTGTTGTAATCCTATTGTTAAATAAGTGTTAGATAAATTGGCTTTTAGTCAAGATTGTTTCCCTTTTTCCAACACTTTGCTTAGACTTAGTTTAGGATCTTGTGACTCAACTTGAATATGACCCAAATTAAACAATTCCTTGTGAATTCAAACCATGCCACTGATAGTTACTAATTGTGGCAAAACCGTATACTTGTGGTTGAAATCCATCAAGTTTTTAGCACCATTGTTAGCGAATTGTTCACTAACCTGCTTTTATTTGAGTTAAGCAACTAGTTCTTAGTCTAAACTTTTTATTTGTATATATTTGGTTTTATTTGTTTATTTTTGTACTTTATTAGTTGCTTACTTTTGTTCTTGTCTTTACTTGTTGGAACTTGGATTAAACCACTCGAAGCTTCATTTTTTAGTATTATAGATAATCCGAACTTTAATGACACTCAATATATGTAATTGGCATACGGAGATGGGGGAGTTTATAATGATAGAGGTACATGAGGAAAACCTATGGGGAAGCTTCATCACAAGGAGCCACTTGGATAAGAATAATGATACCTTTGAGATTTATTCTTTCTATGTTAGGATAGGTGCTTGCATTATGTGTGGTGAAGATCATTTGAGTGACTTGTACCCTATGAAGAATTGGTTAAGGATATTGTCGATTTCTATAAGGACCAAGGTCACCCATATTTTCAAGCTAACTTTTGCAATTTCAATTTGAATGATCAACCTACACATTCTTAGAGCAAACACGAAGAGAGCTCTTTACCATCTCAATAGGTTCACTATGTGGATTCTTCTCCTTAAGCACATCAAGTTAGTTCGCTAGAACTAATATAATTGGTTGACCAACTTGAGGAGATAAGCATCACTATTCAAGAATGAAAGATTCTCTATATTCATTGGAAGAACAAATTGGTAATTTGGCTAGATTTTTCATGGAAAATGGTATTTTGGGTCCATTACCAAGGGAAGAAGGTGATGACAAAATGAAAAATCAAGGAGTTTCATGTGGTTATGAGGTCAAGCACTTGTAAAATCTTCCTAAAGAAGGATACCATTTGAGGCACTTGTATGGTAGAGTTTTTTTCCCTTGTGGTTAGGGTTATCTATTTTGACAAACAATGTTCATGGCTAGAGTGGTGAAGAAAAAGAATAAAATCAAGTTGGAGATTTTAAATCTAAAACTATGTCTATCTTTAGTTTTACATATTTCTTAGTATTTTGATTAATATCATATCTAGAACTGTGTCTATCCTTATTTTTTAAAATATTTTTTTAGTATTTTGATTAAATTCATTGATTTTATTGTTCATTTATTGTTTCAAATAGCTTAAAGTTTAAATATTAGATTAAAATTTTTTAAAAAAAAGAAAAAAATGGGCAAGAATGGACCATCGGATGATTGGTGGGGGTGATTGAGTGGGCAAAAAAGGTATCAAAATTTTTTTTTCTTTGTTTGTCTCTTATTTTTTATAAAAATTTTAAATTGAATAATTTTATTCAATTTAATCAATTTGTACTCTTTATTTTTATTAAATTCCAAATCTTCAACTTTGAACATGAAGTACAAGTGAAAATTTTCGTTGATCCATTTACTTTTTTAAACCATATTAGCACCTTATATATTCAATTCTTTAAACACCTAGTCTTTATTTGTTATAAGCTTTGTTCTTGTTATGAATCATTAGTAAGCTAACAACATTATGTTAGCCCATAGTCCCAGGGTGCTTTTGATTTTTACTTGAGCCTTGATTCTCTTGAATATATTATTGTGATTTTAATTGTTTTCTTTTCATTTTTTCTTCATCTAAGATGATTCTTGTGGCATATTTGTTGAATATTTGATATAGGATGATTTTTGAATATATTATTACAAGACTTAAGTTTTCACAAAGAATGGAGCTATGCTTTTAATATCTAAAAGAAGAAAATTAGCTAACAAGGAATCTTTTTCATTGAAAATATAATGTAGACATCATGTTAATGCTATCACTTGATAGTTGAACTATCTACATTATGTTTGAGAATTGAATGATGATAAACATGAATGACAGTTAAGTTTATATCTTTTAATCATGTACTTGTATAATATTGGGCTACATTAGAACTTAAATTGTCGTTCATGTTCACATGTATCTTTGATTACTTTCATGATATAAAACCATATATTTTGACTATTTAGCCTATTTTCTGTTTGGGAGAAAGTTCATTGGTATCACTTTGAGTATTTAATTACTCTTTTGTTGTAGATTGATAGCATAAACTTTGAAATGAGCAATGAAACGAGATGGAGAATAGTAAAACCAATAGAATTCACCCAACTTAAAAAGTTAGTTTTGGAAGCAAGAGGAATATAACTATCATGTCATGCTAGACAATTGATGATGAACCACAAAATAAGGGAGTTCCTCAACTTTGAATTTTTCACTTTTGTGCATTGAGGATAGTGTAAAATCTAAGTTTGGGGGGGGGTGGCTTTCCCTTGGCACTTCTATTTAAATTTGAAATTTGTTGAATTGATTGATTTAATTAGTTAAATTGGTTGAACAATATGTTTGTTTTTCTTTTATTTTCTTTGTCATATTTTATGCTTTAAGTGTTGTTTTCATTTGGGTTTAATTTCTTAATTTAAAATTTGCTGAAATTTTAAAATCTCTTTCTCTCTCTATCTCTCTCATGTATCAAATAAGCAGAGAAATAGACAACAATTTCTTTAGATGTGATGAGATAGTCCTTTTTGGTTTGGATGTAAACTAATGAATAGAAGAAAATCATGTAACCAATAAAATGAATACCCAAACTCTCACTTACAAGTGAAGAAAAAGTGAGGTGTTTTGTTGTTTAAATAACTATTGCTTAAATGAAAAGTGTGACACTTGAAATAAGTTTTTCAAAGCATTTATATGGGGAACCTTAAATATTGTAGGTCTTATGAATCATTATTAGTGACTTTTTAGTGTGAACTGATGCAATATAATTCATGATTCAACCTACCTTTGTATGATCGTTTGTACTACAGCATAGTTTTGATTCAATTTAGACAATTATTTTTATATTTATGAAAATCTATTGCCACTCTATTATTGGATTGCTCTTAGACAGATGTCTAAGTGAATTGGTATAAGTGAGAATGGGTACAAAAAATTACAAAGCCTATGGTAACTAAATAAAGCGTGGGAGTATAACACCCCACCCCCCCCAAAAAAAAGTGACTTTGTTAGCTTAATGCCTATGTGCGTCTAAAACACAATGTCACAACTTGAGGAAAGAGTGATTAAACGAGAGAGAATAAAAGCAGCAATATTCAAAATGGTGTAGTACTTTTTTTTGGTCAAAAAGGTTGTTGATAAAAGGAGGTTAGTACATAGTCATCGAAATTCCTAAAGAATTACATTGAGTATAAGTGTGCTTGTTTGAACTAGATGGTATGCACGCATATACATACACAATTAGTATAAGGCATATTACTGATTTCCATGTAGTTTTGAATTAAAGTGGTGAACACTCAATTAGTAATCACCACATGAGTTGGGTAACTTTTGAGGTATCCAACATGAAATTTTTCTTAGTAGTTGAGGAATTTTTGACTTTAAAATGGGCTATACCTTAAGTAACACTAGGAATTGGATGCTATCTTTTATTTATTCTATATTTTGTTGTTTTAATATTTTTAAATTACATGTTGTGAATAGTTACTTGATGACGAGCAAAAGGATAAGTTTAAAGGAGTTTAATAGATCTAACTTTCGTCCTTATTCCTTCAAGTTTAACTATGTTTTGTGGCGTTTTTATACATTTTAGTAGCATAAATTTGTGTTTTTATATTTCTTATTTCTCTATGTGCACGATATTATGCATAGGGGAGTAAAAATGATGTATAAACAACTAAATAAGAATGCAGAGTGTAAAAACAAAACTTGTGGGAAATGATAGTGAAATGGTCTAATTTTTAGAAGTGATATCTTAGCTTAAAATGCTCCAATTTTGATGAATTTTGAAGTTATAGAAAGACAATAGAGGTGCTTTAGTTATCATATTGAGTACATTTCTAGTTTGGCCATTATCAAATTCAAATCTTAATTGTAAAAAAATAGGTCTGAATTTGAAGCTAATAAATTGGTCATTCTTTGAGGGCTATATCATGAACTACATAACTCCAAATTGGATGATTCTTGAAACTATGGGAAACCTAAATATATAGCTACAACTTTCACAAAAAATATTCCTAAATTCTTACATTTTGGAGTTCAAAATGAAGTTGGAAGCTGCTCCAGTACCCAGTTCCGATCATTGATCATCACTGGGGGGCAGTTGGGTAGTAGCCAACTACACCTTGGATCAACTTTTGATATTCTTTATGTGGTCTTTCCAATTTTAGCAAAGTTTTTGATTCCCTCTACTAGTATAAATAGGTCATAATATCTAGAAAAAAACAAAAGAGAAAGTGAGAGCCCTATTCTGGGACTAAATTTTGATAGAAATTTCAAGACCCTCTCTGATGTTCATAATGTTCATAAAGTTTCTTTTGTTTTAGTTGAGCTTTAGGGTTATAATTGAACTCTTTTATGTTTTTTGAATGTCTAATTCTCTTCAATATGTTATGGGTTATTGGTATATGAATTGTCTACTCTATTTATGCCTTAATTTCCTTTTATTGCTTGATCACCAATTATCGTGTTTAGAATTTCATTGAACTTGATGAAGGGATATGACATTTATCCTTAAATGCAGTAGCCAATGATTTAGGAGTAATAATTTAGAGTTTCTTGAGTGATAGACACATTTCAAAACATAGGTAGTCAATGAGGTACTTAAATCTAAAGACCTTTCTATTCTAGGTTCCCATAGACAAATAAGTATATCATAGGTTTGGAGGATACCTAATGGATTTTCAAAAAGGCCGTTGGATATATTAGGATGCCTAACTAACTATTCAACTCAATCTAAAGACAGTAAAGAGGATAATAAGTTCAAATAAAATAAAAAGGGGATGATGTAATCCTATTGCTCACTAAGTGTTTGATAAATTGCCCTTCAAACTAGATTACTTCCCTTTTTCCTACATTTCACTTTGACTTGGTCTAGGACCTTGTGACTCAAATTTGAACTAAATTAATCAATTCCCTATGGATCTGACTCATACTACCCACGGTTACTACTTGAGGCAACATTGTAAGCATGTGGTTAGAAGTTATCAATTTGCTCTTGCTTGTTATTCTTTGTTGTAATATGTTAAAACATTTAGAAGGAGGGATTTTAAAGGAAAATGAATTATTTTTGCTTCATATCTTCTTTGGATTGTATAGGATTTTAATGCTCAAGTTTCTATTTATGTGAAAATTTGTTTGCTAATATGATAAGTAATGTCTTGGAATGGGATGATTTCTTTTTTCTTTTGGTATTCCAAATGCATTTTAATAATCCCTTTAGGTACTAATGAAACATGCTTTTTTATCTACTTTGTAGAAAAAATGATTGGTGCTTTAATGAACCCTGTCATACGTATAAAATAAATAGAATTTAAAATAATAAAATATCTAAAAATTTGAAGAGTTTTATTTGTCATCACCTAAAACTTGAAATAGTTCATGCTATAGCTAAAATTTATATGTATATTTTAATTAATTGTTTGGTCCTTCGTAAGATTTTCTACTTTCGCTCATGTTTAGACAATAATTGAGGTTTAATAGTATCAAGTAAATGAAAATTGCTTTTCAAGAATGGTTTATTATCAAGAAATCAATTCTCAATTCTAAGGTCAGTACTTTCAATAGTTGTAAAAAATCCATTATTACATATGTTTTTATATTAGTAGAAATACTTAAAAAATTTAATTATAAGGAGAAAAAAATTAAGGGGAGATGTTATTGTTAATAAAATGATAAAATCCTGATAGTCATGCAAATCTAGTAGTAGCCATCATGTCTAAAATATAAATCCCTTTATTTATAACATGTAGCACTTTGCTAATGCCTTCAACCATAATCATTCAACAACTCGATGTAGATGCTTAGAATTTTCTATATTTTAGCTTTGATTAGTAACAGTAACTTAAGAAAAGCAGAGTTTCTCTTCTCAAAGAAATTCTAATATACTTATATTTTTATTTGTGGAGAACAAGGTTTCCGAATGATAAAATGATTTTACTTCCTAATATTTGTTTGTCTATCCTCATTTATTGAAGAAACATTATTGAAAAAAATTAAAATGACAATTATTGTGAGGTAATTAGGCAATAATAAATTTAGTACAAACACTACTAGTTAAAAACCTCATTCCATACTATATGGACACATGTATATATTTGTCAAGGTGTACAAGTGGAAGTAGGGTCGATTTCACTGTAATGTTTTTACCTTGATTAACTAGTACTTGAATTGAAAAAAAATGTAAAATCAATTTATTAAAACTATATACTAAAATGAAATTGGCTTAAAAATGAATGAAAAGAATAACTTAAGGAACAAATTTATCAATGCTCTTTGAGGACTAGGTATTAAAGGAAACTAAATTAAGAATTATTAGGAATTCCTAAAAAATTAGCATGATAATGCTAATCTTTTAATAATTATATCAATTTAGCTATGGTTCAAGCAATTATTGGGGTTCCTTTTCAAAATCTAGCTTCAATCCCTTGTTGCTAGAATTCAATGAGTTGGCAAGTATTGCTACTCTATCAAACCATTGAAATGAGAACATGGCAATATTAGGCCCACCAATTCACTTTATTTATGTCTATATTAAAGTTACTACATGTCTACTATCAAATGTCCAAACTTCTAAATCTATTGATCGATGATCAGGCACAAAAACCCATTATATACAACTTATTTGGCTATCTAATTACATGCACTACATTCAAAACATGATTTAGATATTAATTCACGTGAACCATAATACAAATCAACACAATATTAAGAAATATCAACTACTCATCATCAAATTTTAAGAATGATAGAAATTTAGCCACATATAACAAATAAAAGGATCGCAAATTAAAGAACTTGAACATAAGAGTCAACCTTAATGTGGACGAAACTTCCCTTAATTAAAAAAAATAAAAAATTAAACCCATAAATTGAACTTCAAGTCTAAAGCCAAAAAGTTTTGACAATGGAAATTTCTTTCTTCCAAATCTATGGAAAACTCTTAACTTCTAAGGTTTAATTTTATCCTTGAGAGTATAAAAGTTATGAAAATTATCTTCAAAGTGGGAATTTCTTGGAGTTTAGACGTAATGGTTTATAATAAGTGGTCTAAGTCAATAGAAAAGTGTCCAGAGAGGTAAAATGATAAAAAAAAATTGCTACTTTTACACTTGGATTTAGGCTAACTCATGCTGGTAATGTAAGAGAGCTAAAAGCATTGTATTACACTAATTCAAATTATTGAAGTATAAATGTTCAAAAGTTGATTAGAGTATAACACCACAAATGAGGAGTGGATTGTCTAGTATGATATGCCATGTGAAGATTTTGGGAAGGTTCGGGCCTTATCAACCTAAAATTCCATGTAATCGGTACTTTGTATTGATTTCATATCATAATAAATAGTTTTTTAGGGTCATTTTACAAGTATCTAAATGCAAGCAAGTGTTAGCCACATAAACGTGAATAATAATGCCTAATATATTTGTTATCCAATATCTAATTATTAATCAATTCAGTTATTTAAGAACACAACAGTGCAGAGTATTATGCATATTTCAAATTATAATTCTTAGATGTACATTTTTTTCATTCCTTTTCTAAGTAAAAATAATGCTCCATTTGTCTCATTGTTATTGTCTCATTGTTATTGTCATATTTTGTTATTTTAATTATCCAAAAATAAGAGACATACTTATATTATTTATATCACACTTTTCCATAATGTCATTTGAAAAAATGACTTTTCACTAATACCAATACATTTTTTAAATTTAAACTTGAGGATTGCATTGTAAATTCATATTTATCCACCTCATCTAGACAATCATTACATGTCTCTTTAATAAGTTGGTTTTTGAAATGTGATTTAAAATTGGGATAGAGGGAGAATAAGATAAGTATTTTTATTTATCTATAAATTTAGAAAATAAATTCCCACTACAATTTCTCCAAACAATGTAAATATGAGAAAATAAAATGATTTAGAAACTATAAAGAAGAAAATGAAATAAAGTAGTGATTGTATTATGATAATACAAAATCTATTATTCAAACACAACACTTACTTGACAAATTTATCTCAATTAAGTTGGTGGATAGATCAACCATATGTTTTTTCTCTCATATTTGTTATCTCTTGGAATAGATAAAATGTTATGAGACTTGGATTAGAAAAAAATAACAACCAATGTGAGATAAGGTCCCCAGTTGACTACAATTGACTACAGTTGTCATCATCTACCTCTAATTCAAGAAAAAGAAATAAATAAATGAAGTCAAATGTCAACTTCATGCATTTTTAAAAAAGTAATGTTACATTTCATACTTTTGCACAAAATCTTAAGTTGTCTTTTCAGTATTTGAAGACATAAAAGGCATCAAAACATCTCCAAATTTTGAAAATAAAATAGTTTTGGAAACCAAGAGAGTTTAAAACATTTGACAATATACTCAACGCATCATGAATGCACATGACAAATGACCAAAGATTGAATGGTGGTTCTATATTTTATCATTTTGTAGCTCAAAATTGCTTGATAGTTCATAAATTGAATTATAAAAATATTATAAGATAAAAGTACTTTGATACAATTTTACTTAGTGCATAAACAAAACCTAGAAAAGAATGTCAACACATTCATGCTTTATAGAATGTATCATAAAATTCATGCCCAATTCTTACAATATAAAGAACTACAAGAATATCAAGAATATGTTTTGTTTTTAACATTTACAACTATGGAATTAGCACAAATCCCAACTTGTTATCTAGAATTTTTGTAGAAGTAGTTAAAAAAATTGAGACATAGTATCTCGAAAATGAAATTACAAACATTAGTAAAAAAATTACATAAAGATTGAAAGTTATAAGATAAAAATGTTTAGGAATATTAAGAAAAAGTTTATCAAATTGGGGACATGCAAAAATCATCCAACAATATAAATAATTGAGAGGTATCAAACATTATGAGTTAGAAATTCTTTTTTATCTCTAGATACATAAATTTAAGTTTTAGAAGTCATATGAAATCAACAATATGAGAAACTACTAAAATAACATAATAATAATGATAATGATAAAAAATTTTGATTAAATAAGATAAATAGTTGTACCAGATGTGCCAATCATATCCATATTTATTATTTGAACTAGTGAGTAACATGTTCAATTATTTGAAAAAAAAACAAAAAATTGCAAATTGTGATACATGTATATTTCGTTTATTTTACTAGTACTAAATACATTGTGTTTTCATTTGAACTTTACTAACCTTAAACAAGATGAAGCTTTGTTGGAACAAGAATAATTCTTTGCCTCATCAATTCTTTGCCAAAGAGGTACCTAACTCTAAAAACTCTCTAATTTGGGATGCCCATTGGAATATATATAAGTTTAGGAAGATATGTATGTGTCTAGGAAAAATCTATTAGATACATTAGCAAATTGTAAACTAGTCACTTCAAGCCAACCATTTTAAAGGTGAAAATTAGTTCAAATGTTTTAAAAGAGGAAAACTTTTATCCTATTGGTAGCTAGGTGTTTGTTGAATTGCCCTTTAGAGTAAGTTGTCTTCTTTTACTTATTTCAATATTTTTAATTCTTGTTTGGGATTATTTTAGGAACTTATGGCTTGATTCTAGTCAAACTAAAATTGGTACAATTCCTTTTGAACTTCTCATGTTTGCCATTGGAATTTTGTCTAGCAACTCACATACTAATAGTTTGGAGTTGTCAAGTTCTTGGTACTATTATCAAAGAATTGTTAGTTCTTAAGCTAAGTTTTCGGTTGTATATATTTTTTCTTGCTTATTTTTATGTTTTGTTGGTTTTTTTACTTTTGTTTTTTGTGTAGCTTGGAGGCATTTGGGACTCAACATTCTAAACTTCATTTTCTAACGTTATATACCACCTAAACTTTAATAGGATATCTTATGGCTATGATTAGTTTGTGGAGATTGAAATGTTTAGAATAATGGAGAGGGTTATCCGGAATATACATGGTAAGCTTAGCATTATAAGGAGCTATTTTGTTTGCTGATGATAACACCATTGGTGTTCAAATTTATCAATGGCATAACATGGTATGTGAGTATCATGGTGGACCTTATTTTGTTGAAAATTTCCTAGGAGTGGCTCTTTTAGTTCATATAAGAGTAACCTTCAAGGACGACATCATGATTCACATCTTCAAGCCTACAATTCTAGGTTGAATGGTCATTCTATATTTGGTTTCATACTTTTCAACATTTTATGTAGGCTTGCAAAACTTGTGATGAGAATTATTTAAAAGAATTATGTTCTATAAAGAAGGAGATTATGATTTCTATAGGAACCAAGGATATCCACATTGGTAATCCAACATTCATTGGCCCAAGTTGAATAATCATCTTTCAGATTCTTGGAGCGAGCATGAAGTGAGATCACTACCATTGCAACCATTGCACTTATAAGCTCATGTTTTAATTATATTTTTTGTAATTCAAATACCTTGAATTGATGTGTTGATAGAAAAATATAAATTAATTTATGTTTTGTTTATTTGATTCTTTTTTGTTATTATATGTTTTCATATCCAAACAGAATCAAATAGAGAAACAATTGGACCAAGAAAAAGTTAGAATCAAGTCTTAAAGCAATTTTCAAGATAGAGAATTTAAACACTTGCGATAAAGAAGCATGGAGCCACATGAATCATAAAAAAAATATGGAAAAAATATCGCGACCACGGATTGATTTGTAAGATTGCACGATTTGAAGTCTCTTGAATTTTACCCAAATATAAAATCCTGTTCCTAAGGCTCTATAAATAGTTATTTTTCATTACAATTTAAGGAAGAATTGATGAATTTAAGGGCATAAATTGGGGGACATTTGCCTAGAGAGACGTCTAGCAAATATACTTAGGAAACTTCCTATATGAAAAGAGAAGAAGAGGGAAATAAACTTGTTTAGGGGAAAGCCTAGTTCAAAGTTCGGACCAATGGCATTCATCAATCCCATCAAGTCTTGAAGCTAATGATTTTAATATTTAATTAGTTTGCCTTCTTTCTCAATTGCTACAGCTAGCTGAGTCTCTTTTGTTGGAGTTGTGATTTGCCCATGAATACATTTGTTTATTTACTCTAACTCTTACTATTGAATTTTATTGTGATTATTTTTTTTAAGTGAATTTGATCTCTTGATTGATATTTTAGTAGATTGAATTAGAATGATCTAGGATTTTATTTCACCTAGTTGAACCTTTTAGGACAATAAAATCTATTCCATGTTTTGTTGATTATGGTTACAAATGAGTTGTCTATGATTTAGCATTTGATGTAATTGAACTTGTTTATGTGCAATTAAGTTCTTTGAAAAAAAAAACATTAATGATACTTAGGGATCTAATTCTCAACAAATGGCTTGACAAGGAATTGTAACTAATGACAAACAAAAAGTATGAATCCTAATAAAGAAAAAAAGTTGAGTTCACCAATTTCTGAGCTTATAGTTTTCATGGTTGGGTTATATTGAGTAGGCAGTTCATAACTCATGCGATAATAAGAATTGATGGATAAGTTTTTGTATCTCGCATTTGACAAAAGTATATGTATCGATTCAAATAGCTAGTGGGAAATGCACGTATCATCCATAAGACTATGGTGTGCAATTGACTAAACTTTCATAATTATTTATTTATTTCAAAATGAATTAATCATATATAATCATATAACAAAAAAAATGAGAATTATCAATAGTAAAATGTAAAAAGAAGCAACAAATAATTCCTAATGAATAAAGTACACAAATTAGAGTCCAAGGTCTCAATTTCAAATTATACTTTGATTTGTCAATCTACTTCTTTTTACACTCAATATAAGTATGTGTATCAATTCAAATAATAATTTAGAAGAACGAATATGACTTCATAAGACTTTGGTATGTAGTTGATTAAATTTTTTTAATTATTTATTTAGTTCAAAAACCAATTAATCATAAATGACAGTATATAATAGCTAAAATGAGAATTGTCAATGGTAAAATGCAAAGAGAATTAAAGAATAATTCCTAGCTAATGAAGTGCACAAATTAGAGTCTAGGGCCTCATTTTTCAAATTACAGTTTAACTAGTCAATATACTCTTTTTATAAACCTGGTGGTTCTTTCTTAATATATTTAAAAACCTTCGTCGAGATCTATTAAACATCCCCTAGACCTTAAATATACTATAAATCTATGAATATATAAGGTTTGGAAATCCTATGGACAGGTACTTCATTGATACTCATGCCTTGGAAGTATATTTCCATCCCACAAGAAGCTCTAGTCTATTAACCCTAAATGATGGGCCATTATAACCTAGGTTTTATTCTACTTCCCTTTGTCAAGTTCAATAGAATTCTCCAAACATTCATTTAATGACCAAATAATTGAGAAGAAATCATTACAAAAGATATAGTAAGTAATTCAAATGATAATAACCCATAGTATAAGAAGGTATAGACAGTCTACATGTAATCATCAAATTAAATCATAGGATATGAAATTAGCTTGAAATAAGGTCAAGTTCAATATTAAAAAAAAAAAAGAGTCAAATAGAACATAAAAGAAACAAAAGAAAAATTCAAAATCCTAGCAAATGGTTTTTTTCTTGATTTTCCATCCCTAACTAGTATGATTGGTTTGAAGGGTAGTCATACGTATCTTTTGTCCCTTCACCTTGTCCCTTTCATTTTGTTGCCCTAAACAAATATTTATAAGACCTTTAGTATATTAGGGAATGAAACTCAAATTCCTAGCTAAAGGCTACACAAATAAGTCAATAAAATTTGCCTTGCTATATTTTTAAAACTATATGGAAATGTAATTTTAAAAATTTATTCCTAACTAATCTTTACTTTTCTTCCTCCTCACCTCTATACTTGCCTCATGACCTTTTTTGGATTCTTATTCCCTAGTATGGCCTTGAAACCACACATATTAAAAAAAAGCATAAATCAATCTAATATGGCACAAGAAAACTCAACAAACACAAATACTATACTAAATTTGGGAGAAAATTCATAATATATATCTTCTATTTATCATGAATGTAATTACACATTAGGTTTCATGCTGGAGGAATCATTGAAATAATTCTAAATATTTCTTTCTTTCAATTTTTTTCCCTTTTTCAACAACCATTGGATGGCTAGAGGGCTTGGTTACCCATTTATTAATATAAATAAAAATATTACATAGAAGAAGAGGGCATATAATTGACTTCTCCTGGAATATAGAGGAAAATAAAATACATCAACCATACAATCTTTAATTAAAATAAATGCATAACTACTATCACAAAATTGAAAATTACAAATATGAAAAATATCCATATATAACAAAACCCTTACATGTCATAGAAATTTATTAAAGTTATAATAAAGCTTGAATATCCTATGAAGTTGACCACTGGTTGCTAAAGCATCTAACACCCAATTTGTCTCTCTGAAACAATGAAGAAAAGAGATGCCATCTTGACTATAACTCTTGATCTTACGATGAAAGGAGCTATTTTCCAATGTATGGACATGAGAAAGCATATCCATCAAAACTTTGGAATTAGTTTCCACCACAAAATTAGGAACTTAAAAAACACAACATAAACACATTGCAAACAACAAAGCTCGCACCTCTGCTTCAAGGCTAGATTCAATCCCAAAGAAAGAGTGAAATCTAAAAATGACTTGACTATCAAAACTCTTCAGAACAGCACCACCTGCATGTAAACATCTAAATGTGTTGCAATTAGTATTAAATTTAAAGTCATATAAGTTCCTTGTCCACCCCATCTAACCTTAGATTTCTCTTTATGGACAAAACAAATTCCTAGAAATTTAACTAATCATATCCCAATGATGATCACAACAAAAGACATTACCACATCTAGCAATACAATTAAAGGATACATCCTTTTTTAAAGCTAAAGGTGAAAACATTAATGATCTATTTTGCCATAAATTCCTTGAATTCCACAAATGCCAATAAATTAACAATGGAAGAACTTGGGCACAAAATTGCATAGGAGAGCCAATGCATTCAGCTATCGACCCTTGCAAATATCTTTTCTTAAGGGGTAGAGAAGAAAACTAAAAACCAAAGGATCCCTCAAAATATAGCCAAACTTCATATCCACCAATCATCCTTAAGAGAATAATGATCAATCAATTCTGCACTCTACAAGCAACACCCATATCTAGATAGACCATGAATGTAAAATCTAGATAATTTTTCTTCATGAGACACCACCCTTGTATGACATTAGACATAAACAAAGAGACATTTCCCAATAGTCAACTATACCGTATTTTTGGGAAATTTGCAAAAATAGCATTTTTTTGTAAAGATATTTGTAAATATAGCACTAAGATCATTTTCCTTGCAAATATAGCATTTTTTGGGTTTGACCCCTACCGAAAAGACCAAAATGCCCCTGTATTTGAAAAACGTGCCTGAACAATTTCATATGAACAGTCGGTTGGTTTCATTACTTCAGTTCATCATTGATTCAACACCCGTTTCACACAATATTTTCCTGAATTCTTCATCAATTCAACACCCAGTTCACACAACATTTCTGGACTTCAAGCATAAACACCATCAATGGTGAAAATGTGAATTGGAGCCTCATTATCTGGCAAGAAAAAGATGGAAGATGAGAAATCTCACAAGCTGACGAACAAGACTAAGAAGGTTGGTTGGAATTTAGCTTCGTATTTATTACTTTTACGGCATAAATGTTCTATTTTTGCTGATTAACCCCACATAAATGTTAGAAGATATTAGACAAATTAGACAAGTTAGGGTTTTGGCATAATCGGCTTTGCGATTGGTTCGAACACCGTAAAATCGTGCATGCACATAGTGTTTTTTCCTAAATTTGAACTGTGTTTGGCCCAAACTATCGAAAAAACAATAAAAAATGGTTGGATATGTCGAAAACCATGTTTAATATTTTCTAAACATATCTACAAATATGTCAACATATTTTTCGAACTATATATCGATAACTATGTAGAAAACAAAATGATATGTCGATAATGTTAAGAAATATATCGAACTATATATTGATAACTATGTAGAAAACAAAATGATATGTCGATAATGTCGAGTAATATGTCGAGAAATTTGTCGAAATAAATGTTGAATACTATGTACAGAAAAATGTTGACAACTAAACAATATGTCAGCAATGTCGAGAATTAGGCTGATTTGTTACTAATTACCTCTATTTCGTGCAGGAACATCTCGAGGATCAATTGGTCATTGAGGGGAGTTTTTATTTACCCAGGTTTTGCAGTACTGTTACTACGAAACCAATATGAAGAGAATTCGGTCAAAATTGATGGATACGCAAAAACAAATGCTCCAAAGGGAAAGTTGTCTTGTAGAAATTGCTCTTGACCATGAGCAGACATTTTGGTGCAAACAAATCATCCATTCTGTGTTGTTGAGGCAACTTAAGCCGGATGAGAAATCCAAGGTCGATAATAGTATTAACTTCAACTTCGCAAGTAAGAATGTTAAATTTAGCAAGAGGGAGTTTGCCATCATCACCGGGTTGAAGATGGGAGACTTTGAGGCTACATATGCCAAATACAAAGTGCCATATGGTCTTTCTTCAATATCAAAGTGCCTACAACATGTGAGCCAAAGAGATGAGACCACATATGATGAAGTGTTCAAGGCTTACGACCGTATAACTCAACTTATCCAGACGATGAAGTTGTGTCTCTGACACTCTTGCTTATATACACCTTCATTGTGGGCTTGCCGAAGAGGACCAAGATCGAAGAAAAACTGCTCCATTTGGTCTGTGATTGAAGGGAGTTTGATGAAATGCAGCGAGCTAAAGTATCTTACAGGATCACTGTGAATAGTGCTAGAAAGGCAATTATCAATGCCTTGAAGCAGATAGGACACCTGGAACACAGGACTTACACTATTGGGAAATTCCCAATTGTATTAGAAGTAAGGATACTGAACGCATGCTAATCTTGGCTGTTGTTAGTGGTGTTTTCCCCATATTTAGTTATGCTAATTTTTCTTTCAATGTCCGAGGTGTTCGCATATGAAACAATGCCATATCTTGAACAGCTCAAGATGGTGAAAAAGGTCAAAACCTCTGGATGCAAGCCCAAGATGTGCTGATGGAAATGATTGAATGCATAACGTAGAAATCAAGAAAAGAAGAATGTTTGGTCAAAAAGAACAGTAAACGGGGAGATATGTTTTGCTTATTAGCTAATGTTTGATAATTAGTTTACCGACTTGATTAATGAATATTGTTATTTTTTGTTTTTTAGAAAATGAAAGTTATCCGAATAAAACCAACGCCCAAAGAGAAAGAAAAATTCTTAGGTTGGGAAAAAGACGAGGAGGCTGGCAAGGAAGGGGAGTTTGGAGGAGATGAAGAAAGACTACGAACAGATGGATGCAGATTGTTTTCTCGTGTTCTACAAGAAGAGAGAATGAGAAGACGAAGTTCCAGAACCTGAAAAAAGACAAAGGTTGACCAAGGTAGAAAGACGGGAGAAATGAGGGTTTTAGTGATGAGATAGTAGCACGTCTGGGAAAGTGTGAGCTTGAAATGAAAGAGGCAAAAGAGGAACTCGTGCTCGAGCGTGCTCGATCAACCGCTCTGGGGGACAAATTGAATAGTCTCAATACTGCCGTGCAACGGCTGACTTGCAACGTCAGCCGCATGTCGGATTACGTTCACCATACGCTGGTTATGCAAAGTACGCCCAAATCTAGTTCGTTTCCAGACGATGATGAAGATTCTAGCGGAAATGACCAGGGAGTGCAACAATTCCCACGAAATGATAACTCCATTGCTCCTCAAGCAGGGGAAACAGAGGCAGGGCCTTTAGACTCGAACAAAGGGGCCTATGATAATCAAAAGGCCAATGATGAGGTGGTTTAAGTCCGGGGTTAATGTTGGGTTGGCTCAGGGTGAGCATACCATGGAAAGAGAACTAGAGGTCATTAACATAATTTATATTGCTTATCAACTCATTAATGAACAATGTACCCCCAGTTCAAAGCAATCCTACCGGTAGAGAGTGCTCCACCTTCACCCATGAAAGAGAAAGAGATGAAATTTCCAGCAGATGAAGTCCCGGTGGGGCAAAATCTAGGGCCGACACTTGCCCTAGAAACAGAGGGTGCGAGGTCTAGTGTGTTAGTTGTGTAGCCAACTCTCCAAGATGAGCAAGAAATGAAGTGGTAGATGAGGGCGAGACCAGCCCTCTATTTGGAAACGGAGGTTTTATCTTTGGACTCCGATTTGCTTAGGACAATGTGGACAAAAGGATTTTGGCTCAACGATCTTGTAAGTTAATTGACTGATGAGTTTCTTCCTACAAACTTTATTTCTTCATATTATCTTTTAACGAAACTTCTTTTTATTTTTGTAGCAAATTAATTTGTATACGTCTATACTACATAAGCAAATTATTGATATGGGTCGAGCTGATATTATTAAGGAGACTTATTTCGATGTAAGTTAGATTTCCAATGCAATTGTAAGGATATTGTAGATACATTCGTCTGATTAACTATTTTCTCAAATTTGTGTTAGATGGACATAAAGAGAAGTTGCATGCCACCTAAAGGCTTCCAAACATTGATAACTTGGTGATGGCGCAGTTTGTTAGTGATTGTTCATTCGAACGCGATTATCAGAAAGTAGACATCGTGTTATTCCCATGTCATATAGATAGGAGCCACTAGATGCTAGTGAAGATGGATTTGTATACACAGATATTCCATGTGTACAATCCATCTGATCAAGGGGCAGTCATAGTGCCAAAGTTAGAATTTCTCATCGCGACAATGCCTAAGCTAATTGAAGCGTGTGAGTTCTACAAATACTTTGCCAGAAAACATCTAGTGGGGGATCAATGGATAGTGGCTATAGAGGAAAATTTGATGCACCAAAAAAAAATAAGAGCATCTACTAGATTGTGTATTCCATGGTTGTAAGAATAAATAACTTTGTAATGCGATGGTCATTTTGCAGGAGTGGCGATTGTAGTGTTTTCGAATTAATGTGGGCTAATGCATTATCCATAGGTGGCCACTCGATACAATTACATTGTTCACTGCAATGAATTTGCGAAAAACGATGGCGGCAAAACTATACCTACATGCAAAAGAGGCCTACCCAAGGGTGCAAGAGAGTAGAGCTGGAAAAAGAGCTCAAAAATGAATTACACATTTAGCAATGTAACTCTACTTTTATTAACTCATTCTTTCAATGATGTAAATATACTTTATTTTAACAAATTAGTTCAATGTAGATATAGCATTCGTATAGTGTAGATGTTAACAAATTATTTAAATGTAAATATAGCAAAAAGTTCCTAACTCATTCTTTAACATACATATCATCCATTTGTTCGATGTGTTATTATTAAAGTGGTTGACATTGTACAAAACATGGCCGTTATCAATATATTTACATTATTTTAAATGTGAAGTACTTTGACGTCATACATTACAAATGCGAAGTACTATGTGTAATAACCGTGTCGACATTTTCCGGTATAATGTCGACAAATTTCTTGACATTATATATTTTAAGTTCGATAGTTTTTCTGTTAGTTTTGTTGACATTTTACGACATAAGTTCGATAGTTTTGTTGATATATTTTACTTTAGGTTCGACATTTATGTCCACATTTTCTAACAAAATTTCGATAGTTACGTTGACATATTGGATTGAAAGTCGACATTTTATTCGAAGATTAATTTTGACATTGTAAACATATTGTTGACAAGAACGTAACTATTAACAGTTTACTCGACATTTATCTCGACTACAGCGAGGGGAACAGATTTCAGAATTTTTATTAATTAAACTTCATATATATATATATATATATTTCACTTCGAAGCCATGATACTTCATTGCAAATCTCCCTAAACTATTTGTTCAATTGCTCACCTCAAGAGGATCCTCTCAACAACCAATTGTTCATCCGTCATCTTCTAATCACCACGGAGAAAACGTACATTTTTGCCTATGATAACTTTTCTATTTTGTAAGAAATGACACACCAGTATGTTTGGTCTGTTCATATTTTGTATGGGGGAGAATGGATTGTTGATGTAAAGATAAATGAGCATAGATTTAAGCACTATAAGGGCATTGAAACTATATTGAAAGAAGATGCGACCTTCTTGGAAATGGTGAATTAAATCATATCTATTATGGGCTTAGATCCGGCAATACATAATAAACTGGTTATAGAATACCTACCCAAGTACCTATCAAAGATCTCCATCCTACCCATCAAGAACGATTACTATGTGCAGTGTTTCTTCAATGAGATTATAAAACAGCCTGAGGATGCCAAGATACCCATATGCATTACCCTTCAAGAGGTTAGAGCAACACAAGAAGAAGACGGTGCTAGCAACTCACCCACAAAGCGTTTGAGCTCTGATAGTCCGATATGGACTAACAATGTAATTCATTCACGGCAATTGGATACGAATATCTTTACAATACAAGATGAAAATCCTAGAGGTCGAGATGAGGATGATGATGGGGTTAATGAAACCATCATTGTGGAGGATGATAACTTGCTCTCAAGTAGGCAGCAGAAA
Organism: Gynochthodes officinalis; assembly: GCA_020080225.1. Lineage (NCBI taxonomy): Eukaryota > Viridiplantae > Streptophyta > Magnoliopsida > Gentianales > Rubiaceae > Gynochthodes > Gynochthodes officinalis. The sequence continues at coordinate 27,709,749 of CM034615.1, read as the reverse complement.
GGTGAGCAAAAAGTTCAAGAAAACATATGTAGCTTTGAGGCGACAATGTCCTCGCATATTGTTACATCTTTTTTGGATGGGTTATCCGCAGTGGTAGATGTTGTAGTCAAAGAGGTATTCAAGACAAGGTAGCATTTGTTTATGAGGATGTCCATACTTGCCGTGAAACATTTCTTCGAGTGGAAGGTTGTTGGGGAAAATAGTAGGGCATGGAACCTAAGGTGTAAGGATAAAAGTTGCAACTGGAGGCTGAATGCAACGGCAATTGGGAATTTATCAGCCTGGAAGATAACTAAATACAACAACACCCATACATATCAATCCTCGTTGGTTTAATCTGACAATCGGCAGGCATGCAACAAAGTAATTGGGTCGTGAATCAAGTGCAAGTACACGGACATATGTCGTCCGTATAGGCCACGTGAAATCATACATGATATTCGTTCAAAGTTGAGTTTTAACGTATCATACAACAAGGCTTGACGATCGAGAGAATCTGCATTGCATGAAATCAGAGGCAATTATAAGGGTGCATATAGGATACTGCCATCCTATTTACACGTGATGAATGAAATAAACCCGGGCACATTTACTAAGCTAAGTATTGAAGAAGATGGAAGATTCAAGTATTTATTTTTCACATTTAGTGCTTCGATTCGTGAATTCCGCAATCACATGCGACCAGTTATTGTGGTTGATGCTTTTTTTTTAAAGGAAAATATCCTGGGTCATTAATCGTTGCAACGTGCATAAACGGTAACAACCAAATCTATCCTGCCAGTTAGGGGATTGTTGATTCTGAGAAGGAAGCATCTTGGGAGTAGTTTTTACAAATGCCAAAGGATGCGATCGGCGATGATATGGACGACTTGGTTTTTTTTTTTTTGACTGGCATAAAAGCATTGCAAAAGGTATTGAAAATGTTTTCCTAAATTCTTTTCATGGATAATGTATTTATCATTTGAGCAACAACTTAGAAGCGAAGTTCAAAAAAGAAGATGTGATCCCATTATACTTTAAGGCTGTAAAGGCTTACACCTTTGCTAAATTCAATCAGCTGTTCTTACTGTTTTCATAGCAAAATTCTAAGGTAAGCAAGTACTTACAGGAAGTTAGGTTTGAACGTTGGTCAAGGGCATATTTAGGTGGTAAACGGTATACAATAATGACCACCAACATTGCAAAATGTTTGAATACATTATTGAAGGATGCTCAAGAATTACCTATTCATGCGTTGTCGAGTACATCCAAAACACACTGCAGAGGTGGTATCACGAAAGACGTACCGCTGCTAGCAAGATGAGAACACCGACAACCCCATACATCCAGAATGAGAGAAGCATAATCCTATGTCATTGAGCCGATTGATATACACCGATAGTATGTATGAGACATTGCAAATCGGAATGCTACGGTCGATTTGCTTAAAAAAAGTGCACTTGTTGGGTGTTTGATATGATCAAATCCCTTGTGTTCATGCATTAGCCGACAACTCAATACATTGAAGAGCAAATTGCATCCAGAATGAGAGAAACACAATCCTATGTTGTTGAGTCGGTCGATATACCCAATGGTGTATACAAGACATTGTAATTGGAATGCTACAGTTGATTTATTTTAAAAAACGTGCACGTGTCGAGTAATTGATATGGATCACATCCCTTGTATTCATGTATTAACAGCAGCTTGTCATCGACAAATTGACCATCGTACCCTATGCTTGCCATTTTATCATACTAATGCACTTTTAGGTACTTATGCAGATTCTATTATGCTGGTTGGTGATCCTAAAGATTGGACCGTGCCCAAAGATGTTTTAGTGATTCAACTATCACCATTGGAACCAAGGGCTAAGAGTAGTAGGTGCAAGAAACATAGAACTCCGTTAATAGACGAGCAAAAAGTTACAAACAAGTGTGGTCATTGCGGAGAGAGTTGACACAACAGGCAAACTTGCTCAAATCCATTCATTTGTAAGGATACAAAGTGATGACATTTTGTGATATTCTTTATTAATATTATAATTTATTCATTTCCATAAGAATTGCCCAATTTATTTATTTCTTTCCTTGAATATTTTAGCTAATTACGCAACCAAAACAACCATACATGATGTTTTATTAATACAAACATCACATTTGTTAATAAAAGAAACATGATATTCAAACCGCCCATCTTGGAATGGTCAAAGACATCTTTAATCCCATATTTGAAAAAATACAGTTTTCGACATATTTATAGACATACGTTCAACAATTTTATCGACATATTTATTGATAGTTTTATAGATACATTTTTCAACATTTTATTCGACATATTGATTGACATTTTCCTTCACATGTTTATCAACACATTTAATTCTCAACATATATCTCGACATATTACGCGACATATGTTAATCCTCAACCTTGATCAACATGTTTATCAACATATTTATCGACATATGCTCCCACCTTTCTTTTTCAAATCCAGTTCGATTTTGGAAAAAACAAACATATACATAGTACACACACCCTGTGGGATAGCAAATATGAAGGTTAAATTAAGGATGAAGGATATATGTCCAGTTCATCTAGTTCTATGGTCTCGGCTAATCTTCTTCTCGTTCGTCTAGTTTTGTGCTACTCGCATGCATGCTAGAGTACATTCATCCGTAGACGATAATGAGTTCAGTGTCATGGGGTTGTTGATTCAGTGAAGGATGAAGGATAATTGGCCATTATATATGTTTGGTAAGATGGGATTGTTTATTTAGGCGCAAATGTTTTAGGCATTTTTTTTTGGTGAATGCAGAGGCATTATTGTCTTTTCGCTAGGGGTCAAACCCAAAAAGTATTATATTTGCAAGGAAAATGGTCTTTGTGCTATATTTGCAAATGTATTTGCAAAAAGTTTTATTTTTGCAAATTTCCCCTTATTTTTTTGATATATAGATAAAAGACTTAGCATAATAATCTTGCACAAGCTCCTAACCCAACCTCACTGTAAACACACTATTTGGTTCTAAAGTCCAAATCATCTTGTCTTCCAAATTAGGATCTAAGCACAACTTCTTTATGATTTATGGGAGTCATTGCCTGGAAACAAGGCTAAATAAACATCCAAAACACCCTCAATCGTGAAGTTTGAAAGCTAATGATTTGGATATTTTGGAAAATAGTTTTCCAATAATCCAATACCAATTCAATTACCCAAAAAAGAGAAACATGGCCTTAACAAATATCCCAAGTTAGCTTTGACTCAATCATCAAATGAGCCTCTAACATTCGTTTCAAAAATAATGATGAAAAAAAGGATATAACTAGATTATTTGGATGCCTTTCTTGGACATACTTCTTCCACATGAAGCCAGTCCACAAAGTATTTCATAATACAAAATTTTACCACACCAAAATCTAATGACCAAGGATGAAGACCTAATCCTCACCTCTCCTTTCCTAACTAGATAAAATAAAGTTTTCTAACTTCTCTAATGAAAATGCCTATCAAAATCTAATTTGCCCCATAAAAAGTTAGCATCAATCTCTCCAACTCCAACATCGCACCAAGGAGAAAATGCTTGTCTTAGTGGTAGTTGGAGCCAGGAGTAAAGTGTATGAATAAAGTCAAGAAGGTTGCTTAGATGCTTTTTATGCTCAATAGTTGGCAGTTGTACGTAGAGAGCTAGAAATGTTTTTGGCTATGAAAGATCGACGAATTCCAAATTTGTTGCTCATTAATGAGGTTGAGGTCCACTTGACAATAAGGTGCAACAGGAATGGCTAGCTCTACAGGGCTAAGATTTGGGATAGTGACAATTAGTAACTCTCTTATAAAGCCAATAGAGCCAGAAAAGGAGGTTGGTAGTGTAGAGTGTGAAGTGGTAGCTTCTAGCATAATTTAAATTAAACACAAATGAAGATGGAAGCATGATTGGCAAACTAGGGTTGATTGCAATTGGGGGTATTCTGAGGGACATGGCAGGAAGATTAATTTTTGCATATCTTGCCTCTTTTAGAGCATTTACCAGCCTCAAGGAGGAAGTTCGGTCTCTTTTGATTGGATTGGTTCTATGCTTTAAATTTGGGATGAGAGGGTATTAGTAGAGAGTGATTCAAAAGTAGTAGTGAATGTAATAAATAGGGAGGCACAGACACCATAGAACTTATTGGTGTGAAGTAGAAAGCTACATAAGTATAAGGTAGGGGTTGTGGCATTTAGTCATTATTATAGAGAAGTAAATACAGTTGCAGATTCTTAGACGCGAGCTGTTCCGCAAAAGGAGTTCCAGTTTTTCACTTCTCCAGCAAGTATGCAAGAGGAAACTAGAGGACTGTTATGAATGGATCAAGAACAAATATGTAATTTTTGTTTGTCTTCATTTAAATATGGAATATCATGTAATTTCTTTTGTTTAGAGAATGGTTTCATTTATAGAATAGAGAGTGGTAAGTGCACTTTCTCAACTAATCTAGGAGTGGTAAGGCCTTTATCCCCCTCTTTTATGTATTTATTTCCAAAGCTAATAAAAGGGTAGTCAATCCTGGCAGCCAATCAATAGCTATTTAAAAAACAGAATCACTTTTTAGTAATAAAGAATCTATAGAAGAGCAAAAGAAGCAAGAAAATGGAGGGAAAAAACACCAAAAACAAGGGTTATGGTAAAACGGGCATGGCATAGCTAGAGGGGTGATATGGTGTTAAGAATATAGAACATCAAAAATTCTAGGAAAAATGGAATGTGTGTGCCATGGTGACACTTTTGGTGCTCCCATAGTGTGCCCCTACCAATTGCATTTCTTGTTTGGACTTTTAGTTTGGGACTACTAATTCTTTTAAAAATAGAACCTCTACAGATAGAGTTTGGTGTATTTTGGTCACCAAACAACATATATTAAAGAGAAAGAATGGATTGAAATTTCAAATGTTCAACATTGAGAATTCATCAATTGAGCATAATTCTAATTTCTTCTTTTCCTCTCATTCTTTAGTTGTTTGGTTCCATTTATTCTTGTTTTTGTCATGTCTTTTTCTTGGTTCTAGTTTCTAGGGCTTTAGATGTAACTGTTGAGTCTTTTTTTATTAATTTATTATTTTTATTAATCTATACTAAGATTCCTTTTTTTTTTATTGAATGTAAAAATTTACTATAAATCAAAAATAAGGTTTTACACCATCACCGGGCATCCCCGGGCAATCACATAAGTGAACAAATTCCAAACTATCTATACTAAGATTCTTGATATTACTACTTGTAGGTTGATTGGCCACTACTTATATATCAAACATATTAAGTGAAGGAATATAAATTGGAACCTAATATTAGTTCATAATAATATTAAACTTGGGTTGTATAGTTATCTAAGTAGTCATAAACCTTTGCAACTATGGATTCCGAAGATTTTAATGTGATTTTATTAGTTCCTATAGTCATGGAAGTAATCATAGGGAAAACAAAAGTAAAAGTAATTTTTATCTTAATTCTTAATAGATGGGATATAATAGATGGAAGGGAGTTGAAAGAAGAGAATGAAATTGATTAACGATAGAATACATAAATAAGGGCCAAGGGAAAAGTAAAATTTTTATTTAATTAATAAAAGAATTTTTATTTTTAATTGGGAGATAGGGATTAAAAACGGAAAAAAAGAAAAATCCTCACCGGCAAATTTATGACAAGTTGATATCAAGAATGAGCTTAAACCTAGCGATGAAGTTATTTATTGGGCAAAGTAAAATTTTATGTAACAAGCTTGTAATGAATTTTATTCACATCTATGTATCAAAATTCAGTGAATCTTTAAGAAACAAGCCTGTGATTTTTCATGTATTAAGATATTTTAAAAGCTCTAGAAATAAGAAGCTGACATCCATCTGTGGAAAGGAAAAACAGGATGTAACTATACAAGGTACACACTGAATTTATAATTACTACAAATCAATTGACATATAGTAGTCCAAAAGGAAACACAATACTATTCTGAAGGGACAAAAAAAAAAAAAAAGAAGGAAAAAACGTAAACTAAAAAAACCTGCCAAAGACAGCTTGCCAAATTCCAAATTCCAGGATGGATGGAAACACACAGAACTAAATTATTTCGACGAGCCAAAAGAACCGTTTCTAAGTTCCAAATTCTAAAGGCTGATCACACGTTAACCCACTAATTGTTGCAGACTCAATCGTTCTAAGCAGGTCTGTGAACCTGAAAAAAAAAAAAGGGAAAAATCTACGTCAGTTACATTATAATTGAGGAAATCAAACCGTTGGTTCTCGTAATAATCGTTGTGGTAAACCATAAATCCTTTAAGAAATCACTAAACTAAAATGAAACGATGATTACATTAAGAACTCTTTTGCCGCAATTAGAATAATCCATCATAAAATTTTACATTTTTTGACACGAATGAGTACTACTAATAATAAAAAAATAAAGTAATAATTTTATTTGCCACCATGAAAATCGCACTCTTAATTACTTACAAGTCTGACTAACAATCATACATTTAATTTGTGCAAGATGTATACAGCATAGACATGCCACAAGCAAATATAGGCAAAATGAAGATGGATGTCAGATTTGCATGTATCGATTTGACCATATGGAGTAATCCGTGGTAAATTCGAGTGATAAAAAGATGCATATTGTATTTCCCTGATATTTTGTGCGCTAATGTTGTGCTATGCCTTGGAAATCCACAAATATCGAACCAAGAAAAATAACATAATGATATATTTCCTTCTTACAAAGTTTTCTTGTTACATATTTAATGTGTTATTTTATATTACACTTTTTATGAATTGATATGAATCTTATAATTTGTATTGATATTTATATCATAATAAATTTTAATATTAAGTGATACACTTTTTTGTTGTTAGATTATATTTATTCAAAAATTTAATATAGAAAAAATGAAAAAATACTATACAATTTTATTAAAATATTAGATTGATATAAAAAACAAAAAATTTAATATTAAAATTAAGTAGAATAAAAGTGAATTCTAATATTTTATACAATATTATAAATTATAAAATTTATTAAAATATATAATATAAAATAATACCCAAAAAAAAAAAGTATAACAAGATATTTAATTCCCTCCTTTTCCTAGTGGAATTCATTTCATGTATTTTGGGGAGGTTCTCGATGGACTAATAATGGAAAGGCATGAGAAAATTAAGGGCCCCAACTAGGCCACAACTTCATAGTCATGTTGAGCATTTGAAAAACTGGTTAAAATCAAAAGAAGCTGCCAGCCACTTTTCTGGTGCAGTCCAGCCATCATCGTAAGGAAATGGTTCAACAGCCTTACAAGTATTTTTTTAATCTAAGTTATGAAATTCGCCCCAATTAAATTTATTTAAAGAATATTTAAAATATGATAGTCTCATATTTTTGTACGTCAATCACTCATACTCATTTATAAGTAAAATATTCAATTTTAATAAATACCTAATGAGAAAAAAAAAATTAAAAGTTCCTTTAGTTACTAACTATGCAATGTCAAATGCCACACCACGCCATATTGGTTGACCAAATACTCAGAACTCGACCTTGCAAGCAATAATTAAGCTAGTTAGCTATGTTCGACGCCCTAGAGTACCCTTTATTTAGCTTCACAAGTTTTAATCAATAACATTTGTTATGAATGTGGGGCCTGATTAGAAAGTACCACTTCAAGCTTTAAAATTTCTCAAATTGTCTCCTTGTCTCACTGCATAATATGGTTAATTTCCCTACTAAACTTTAGATTTTCATTCAGTATACAATCATCCCAAAGTGAAAACAATTCAGTAAACAATAGATGCACATGTTCTGTTAAAAAACTCAATTAAGATCTCTTTGAAGTTGGGAGATTTTACTTCCCAAGAACAAGAGTAATTTAGTAATTAAATTGGAGGATTGTATTAAATTAGTGGTAAAAATAATAAAAGTATAATTCCACATTGTATTTAGTCATTAGCCGTTATTTAGTATTTAATCATTAACCATTATTCTAATTAATTTTTTTTGAGCAAGAAGCAATCACGAAAAGAAAGTAAACAATCTATACTGGTTAAAACAAGCAGACAGCCAAGTGACTTTTTCCGGAATAGCAAGCCGACAAGGACTTTGGAATTCAGTGTCATTGTATAAACAACCTTCATGGATTCCCAGAATTCTATGCCAAAATTCAGTCTGAAGGTCGAAAATCATTTAGGGCACTGAGGTCATTCATTCAATCAAATCAAAGCACAAATGACTAAGAGAGAGAGAACACTCAAAGGAAAACATAAAAAGATCAAAGGAAAATAGAAAGAACAAAATGAAATCTTCAATCGACATGGCAAATGCAATGGAGTGGAATAAAACGCATGTTGACATTTAGGACTGAAGTTCATTTTTGCTTACCAAAAAATAGCTTTCACCATGCTGCAAGCCTTCCAATGGGAAACCATGTTCATTCACTGACACTGGTATTCCTGAGGAGTGAAATAGTACAAAATCTTGACCAAACATTGCCCTCAGGTCTATAGGCCCTCTTGGTATCTCTGTTGCAACTCCATTAATGAATACTGTGATGAATCCTGAAGCATGGATGCAACAATAATTTAAGTGAAAAACCTAAAATAATTTCTTACGTGATAGAGAACTTTTGTCTTTTTAGCTTTAATTAACTTGTTTTCGTACTTCCAAAATTAGTAAAAATTGGCAAAAACTAACCAAATTCTCCATCAATTGTGTTACTGACCCTTTTAAGATGAGGTGGGGAGTCAATACGACTCCAAGTAATTTTCATAGTTTCTTCTATTTAGATTTAAGGGCAAGGAAAAGGATGTAAAGGAATTCGTTAGCAACGCTTCGCCGCCCAAAACGGGGGGGCAAAAAAACAAAAAAAAAAAGTTTCGACTATGGACGTTCTTTCGGTATTACTACCTAAGAAAACTATTGAATCTGAAAGGTGAGGCCCAACACATGAGATTACCAGATTGAGAATGGGAATGATGAGTGATATTTGAGGGGCAGAAAACCGAAGCGGCACTCGAAGAAGATTGCTCAGTTTCTAAGCGACCCATGTGTCCAGGAAATCCCAAAAGTTCACTAGCAAAATCATTTTGGACAATCCCACAAGCCGAGGAACCAACCAGAGGAGGATAAGAAGACATGGAATGCTGAAAACTAGCGGATGAACTACTTTCATGCTGAATTGCACCACCACCAATATCCCTTGGCTGAACTTGTTTCTCCCCGCAAAGGCTAGCCTGGATTTGTCGTTGCCGACGGCGAGACCTGGAGCGACGATTTTGGAACCAGTAGAAAACGTTTGCATCACCCACGGAGCCGAATTTTTCCAGGAGCTTTCTTATTCTGACTGTTTCTTCTTTTGGAGGATTCACCATACCGCTGTTGAAGATGGACTCAAGTATGAGGATTTGTTCCGGCTTTGGAGTCCACCGTGACCTCACTGATTCAGTTCTCTGATCAGTGCTACTTTCAGAGCCATGGTTTGGTCGGTGGGTTTCGTCTTGTTGTGGTTCTTGATCTTCCATACCTGAGTTACAGTACCAACTGGAATGCACAAAGGAAGTATTTTAGAGCAAAATATTGGAATAACAAAACAGTACACACAATTCACACACACGAGGGCAGCGTAACACAGTATTTAAAGGCGCGTCTCAGCGAATGATATAAACTTGATTTACAACTTTGCCCTTTCAGGTTTCCTCACATAATTCGACGAGAAAAATCATTGTTACTTTAGAAAATTTTTAATTTTTAATTTTTAATTATAATATAATTATTGTATTATTAAAAGTATAATTATATATATATATCTTTTAATTGTGATATTATATGAATTATTTTTAAATTTTTTTTTCGAACAAAAAAATTACATTTGAAACATATGTAGCACATATTAATTCTTTTAGGATGATTCATTTTTAAATTACTTGCTGATAGATGATCACAAATTTTCCAAGTGATGTGATGTGGTAATTGTATGCATGTACGGGTGCTCCAAGGTTCATCTCTCTAGGACAAATTATATGTGTTGTCAGTTGTCACATACTGATGTACCAAGGTGACAAATATTTCAATCTATATTGAAGTCTAATTCTTTATGTTTTTCTCCAACAGTCTCAATTATCATTTGCATAAAACCTAAACTAGTAATGGTCGGTCAACCCTGAAAACATATTTCAGTTGGCATGATAATCAACTACTAATACATTGAAAAAAAGCATCAGCTAAAAAAATTAAAATTAAGAAGCTTAAATTTTAGGGATAAATTTTAAAAATTTGGAAATACCTTGATTCTAGAAGATAACAATGGTTAATTGTGTATCAAAATTCAAAGTCATAATCATTGATCATGCATAGTACGTAAGATAAAAATGTATTGCATGTATCATGCTGAATCACACGATGTGTCAATGTATGCTATGGTTCTTTCTCAAATGAATAACCCAACTAAACTATGTATAAAAAACCCATATCTTTTATTGAGTAAGGAATTCGCAACCGCTACTAAAGGTGCGCATTAGATAAACCCTACCCATGTGTAATAGCTCGTAAATCACACAAGAGATGTAAATTACACTAGGCAAACCCTGTGCAACGGACTTGATCGAGAAGGTGTTGACAAGCGGATTTGAACTCGCGACCTTACGGTCACGTGCTCGTTATCACACTAACTCGGCCACCTCTGAAGGGGCTAAAAAACCCATATCTTTAATCTATATATATACATACAGTCTCCCGTTTAATTAATTAATTATGGTATTAAATCTTCAAAGTTACTATTTTGCTCTAGAATAAGTAGGAATGGGCCTGTAGATATTTTGGTTTTTGCTTTAATTTTGTTTGAGTCCACAAGTGTAGGCCACATGTCGATGCATGATGATGATGATGATAAATTAACATAAAAGAAAACAAGATTAATTTTTCAAAAATTACACTATAGCTTAGGAATCTTCCCTCGCTTTCATTCTTGTGTTCATGCATTGTCAAAACACATAGAATATAATCTTGAATGTTTATATGCCCGTGGTTAATGATACCCAAATAGGGGACAAACTGAAAAAAGGTCATTTTTTTGTTTTCTGTAGTATAATTTTTGTTCAACCTTTTCTTATGATCAACTTTTTCGTAATGTTTGACATGTTCAACATGCATTCATTTTTGAGAATCTGAACGAAGATGGCTCAATGCGGAATAATTCGCGCATGGGGAAATAGCTTAGCAAAATAAAGTACGCAGGCCTGAAGCCTGTCTTGCCTTTTCCCCTCTCTCTCTCTCTCTTATTTTTTATTTTTCCCTTAATGTTATTTTTCTTTCTTTTAAAGTTTTTCATAAATACCTTGCAACTAATCTAGCACCAGCAGCCAGAGCAATCCTCGTCATATATATTAAAAATGATCAATTCAGCGGATTCCTCCAAACATGAGAACTTACAACATAATTATTCTCTAGCTTGGATGTGTCCCTTCCATGTGTCAGTGTGGTTAATGTTGATAAATTGTTTTGCTTTTATGATTAGTTTCTAAGTTGTGTAAGGATTGTTTGAATATCTTTTATAATATGCTTGTTACGTCCATTCTTTGTCCTTGTAAGCATGTGTGTAGTGAAATTAATATTTACGTTAGAGAAAGACTTACTTGTACATAATGAATGAGTTTGATAGTTCGAATATTTTGTTGGTAATTGACTTGATTCGTAAAAGCTTGATTCTTGAACTTCTCTCTGTCGTTGGAATATTTTCTTATTACCAATCCATAATGTCATGAGTATTAAACGAAAAAGACTTAAGTATTTACTAATAAAAAAAGTTTATTTTCTTTTGCATTTTTTAAATTTTGAACTCCAAGATAATAAAATTAAATTATTTCAATTATACAATATCATGGTAAAAAATTTATACGTTAAAAGTGTATATAAGCCATTGCACTAATGAGTACTAGTAGCCATTATACTTTCTCTAATAAGTGAGGAATTTTTAATTTTAATATTTAGATGTAAAAATTATTCTTAAAAATGCAGGAAATTAAGCATGTGAAAAATTATCAACGTGTGATTCTTTTGTTGACTAATGAACCCGTAGCCGCTACCAAAGATGTGCACTAGATAAACTCCGCTCCTGTGTAATAGCTCGCAAACCACACAAGAAATGTAAATCATATCAATGTCTGATTCTTTTCTTACCTAAAGGTTGCTTGTATAAGGGGTTCAAGTGATATTTATTTAATAGATTTATTTAATAGTGATGATAGATATGGGAACAATTATGATAAATTTGCTTGTTGATTAACTTAGAATTTATCTGATATAAGTTATTAAATAATAGTTTTTTGAATATTTACTATTTCCTCAGTAACAAAAAAGAAGAATTTATTTTCATAACTTTTTTTTCCCAAAAAAAGTCTAATTTTAAATAAAATTAAATGAAATTCTTATATTATTTTAATTATTAATATCTCCATCACTAAAAAGTAAGGATAAAAGTAGAAAATTTTACATTGTTTAGTGCATTAAATGTGCATAAAGTTGAACGTTTTTTTAGGATGATTGGAGTAATATTTTGTTGTGATAATTTATTAGTATTTTTAACTCCAACTACTATTATTCTTTATTTAAAATTTATTCATGAAAGTAACGCTTAGGTGCTTTTTCCCATTTGCTTAATTAAGATTATCTACGACCAAAAACATTACAGTTACAAACATCAGATGCGTGGGGCCCTTTGTCCCGTTTTCAAGGTACATTTTTCATTGCAAGTTTTTCTTTCAGCTCATTGACTGCAAAAAGCTAGCTTCTTCGTAATAAAGGTGCAAGTTATAAAGGAAACACCATACCAATTAGGAATTTTGCAGAAAAGTAGAGAACTCAAAATTTCTGTGTTTCTGAATATGATCCTTAACACATTTAATATCTACCATTATATTTTAAGATAAAATAATTTGAATGATTAAAATATAAAATAATATAGTAAAACATTTCAATAACTTATTGGAGTAATTAATGCGACATTGATATTAGTAAAAATTATTACGTAATAGTTATTCTAATTATACAATAATTTTTTGCAATGTGAATTTTACATAAATCATTATAAAATTTCAATGAAAATTTCTACAGTAAATATTATTTCTTTTGGTTAATTTGCCTCCAAAATATATATGACTACATTGTTTATATCAAATGTCGAGATGAAATGATGTTAATCAATAAAAAAAACAGAGGGAAAAATCATCTTTTACCTTCTTGTAATATTTACAAAAGAGCTTGAAAGTTGAGCAGAAGGATAAGGATTTATAATAAAGAAAAAAGAATCCAGACAACAAAAATTAAAGCCAAACGCCATGGTTAAAATGGTCAGGGAAAATGGATGGAGATTGGGAGTGTGAAGGAAAGGAGGACAAAAGAGTTAGGGTTTGGGCGTGCAAGTGCATGTGATCAGAAATGCATGGAAAGCTGGGTCGCTTAGAAAAGGAGGGAAAGATCCAAAAAATTGTCAAGCAACCATGCAATAATTTATTACTTGTGACGTTAGGCAGAGGAGACATGGTGCACAGTTCACACGCAGCTGCTCTCTTTCCCGCTGTATTTTTAATATTAAACGAGAGGATAGCAAAGGTGCATAAAGGTTGGCTTGAACTCGGAGCTTGTTTTCCCACCACCATAAACATTATAGAAAGTGCTGTCCGTTGTTTCATGAGAACCAAAAGAAACAATAGCCCAGCCGACTTGCAACATAAACGCGGTTTCCTGTCTCTCTTTGTTTTTTTTTCTCCGGCCGTCTCCCTAATTTTACAAGGATTTTTATGCCCTCTTGATATATGTCAGAGGGTACCCAATTTAATTATAAGTGGGCTATAAAGAGTCACAAATATGCTGTTACAATTGCTAGTTGATCTAGTGGACTAACCAGAAGACTGAACCTATATATATATCCGCTGACAAGTTGAAGTAGAAGAGAAAATTATCGATCGGGAATATTTTTCCAGAAGGCAGTGGATGATTCTTAGTTAATAAAGAGGATATAAGTTTTGTCAAATTCGGATAAATTCTTGTGTCATCCAAATAGAAAAGTATCTACTTTTAAAGAAGTAACTATTTCGGCTATACGTTTGATAGGTGACATCTGGCCACCATCTCCTCAAAACTATTGTGAACTAATGAGATCACCCTACAAGAAAAATAATTTTTAATGACGGAAAATATCGTGACGAATAAAAAATTCATCATCAAATACTCCCATTAGTGACAAGAACTCGAGTCGTTACTAATTTTGCGTCAACCCACCAGCTTTAGTGACGAGTCACTAGAAGTCATCACTATTTCGTCATTAAAGAATTTGGTAGAAAGGCTTCCCACAATAGGACATAATTAGTAACGAAAATTTAGTGACGAGAACCACTCTCATCACTAAAATCTTAAAATTTTATTCATTGGTGATGAAATTTTTGTCATCACTAATTTGGATGCCTTTTAATGACGATTTTTGTCGTCACCAATTTCTTATTATATATGTAATTTATACTACTTATATCTAATTCTCAATTAAATTCTTAATTATATGGATATATGTGAGATATCAGTAATTCAAATACATGATTTTGTTTTTGTTAGTGTATTATAAAATTGAATTTTCTGGTTTAAAAGAATTTTTAATTAAAAAAATAGTCAGAATAAAAACAAAAACAGTTTTAATCTTTTAATTCAAAATATATATATATATATAAATTTTTAGTATATAATATTATTAAATATGGAAATATAAAATATTTGTTTTGGTGTGTAATGAAATTAAATATTATAAATTTTAATAAGAAGATATGTATTGGGCCATATAATCTGGAATAGATTAAATAAAATATTTTGGGCTAAATTGATTGACCACAACTTATATAATGATTTGATTTGTTTGGCTAAGGATATGATTGGGTTATAGAATTTATTCATTGGGCTAAACTTAACTTTTTAAATTTAAACCTCTTAATTTCTAGTAATTGTACGAAGACACACTAATATATATGAATTTGCCTACATTATTTTACTTCAAGCATAGAGTCCTTTTTTAGATACACTATCAATTAATTATAATTAAATTTTTTTGGCTAAAAATAATGATTGGACTATGCATATTCTTCCTTATGCCAAACTTAGCATCTATTATATCTCTTAATTTTTAATAATTGTACTAGGACATCCTAACATTTTTGTTTGTCCATATAATTGTACTTTAATCACACATTCTTTTTAATATTACAATACCCTATTGATTAGTACTAATTGGCTTTCTTTGGTTAAAAATAACAATTAAACTAAGTATATCCTTTATTGAGCTGAGCCTGAACTTCATTGACTTATTTATGTTATGGTTCTTAATTTAAAATAATTATATTAGGACACCTTGAGATTTGTGAATTTGCACACATAAATTTAATCACTTTAACCACATAATTATGTTACTATTAAAATACACTATTGATTATGGTAATCAAAAGTTTTGACATTATTACGAACTATATTTCTTTATAAGAAAATCAGGAATAAAAAATATATAGTTTCAAACTAGTTATAGTCATTACTAATGTAATATTATAAAATAAGTAGTGACTAATATATGTACATATATAGTTAGACGTACAACATACAACAAAAGCAGTAAATATTTATATTCCCTCTATCCCAAAAAAAGAGTTTGTTTTCACTAATATACAACTTTTTATCTTTGGTCAAGCAAGTGGAGGTACAAGTGTACAACTCATTTTACACCACTAATTTCCTCATTAAAGGTATTGTATATCAATACACCATTTTAATGCATTCTATCTCAGTAAGGGTATTTTGAAAATTTTGTTGAAAAATCAGTTGACTTTTGAAACTAGATTAATTTTTTGGGATGGAGTATATATATATAATATACATATTTTTTTCAATTTCAACATGAAAATGTAAATATTATTTGTTTCTCTGAATTAATTTAAAACGATTTCATTTTGGCCATTAAATAACTAATTAGCATTTGAAAATGTAAATTTTGAAAAAAATTCAAATCAAAATTTTGTGAAACCAATATAAGAAAGTCATCATATTTGTGATATGATGAACAAGATAAGAAAGTCATCCATGGGAGGTTTCTGATTATTGATTATTCCGGCATGTCTCATATACCAACTGTGCACTGACAAGGTCCACTAGAGTAGAACTAACAGATTTGAACATGGTAATCTCCTCCCAATAACCTTCTCTCCCTTGATCAATTCCACCAAGTCCCTCACAATATTGTGCCTTGTGATCACCCCCCCTTCCCCCTTCATTGCACCCACCAACTCACCAAACTCAACCGAGGCAGCCTCATTATCAATGAATACCTTACCTCTCCTTATGGCCTCATCATCGCATTCCCTCATGGAATGTGTAAATGATCCCACCAAATCCAAATGGGCACCCATTTTGAAGTCCTGTCCTTTCACCAATGGCATCTTTGAGGTGGTGGCACAACTCACAATATCCCTAACCCTCACCACCTCCTCCAAGGACTCACTAGCCTTATTGAAACATAACCCTTCAAACTCACCTTTTTTACCAAGATTTGCAACCAAAGTTTTTTCCTTTTCAACAGTTCAGTTCCATACTGTCACCATTTTCATGCTTGGCCTCACAGTTAAATGTGCTTTGATCAAATGGGATTCCAAAGCACCAGAACCAATCATCACCAACACCAATAATCAGAAACCAATATGACTTTCTTCTCTTGTAAAACATACAAATCGAAGTCTTCTGATGCCATTCGAAGTCTTGGGCTGCCGTTCGAAGTCTTGCCTCGACCACTAGCCCATCACCAGATGTTCGTCGTCATTCACAAGCCGTCGGCCCACCACCTATTCAAAGTCTTCTATAGCCTGCTGCCATTCAAAGTATTGCACAGACTGCCGCCCTACCAGTTGTTCGAAGTCTTCCATAGATCACTGCCACAGCAGCTGTCCATTTTGTTCAAAGTCTCCTACACCTTCGAGCTGTTCACCATTCGATCTATTTGAAGAGGCTTCTTCCACTGCGTGGAGCCTCAGTATTGCAAGACCCTTAACCTTTGGTGCTTTTACAGTCTCTCAGGTCGTCAAATGTGGTATATTTTTCTAAAATTGAACAATTCCTTGCTATGTCCTATGTTGATAATGACTTTGTTTACTGTATATTGTATTGTTCAACTGTTGGGTATGTGATTGTTAGACTGTCAGTGCCATTTTGTGGAGTTTTTGTTTGTTGTT
Source organism: Gynochthodes officinalis (assembly GCA_020080225.1). Lineage (NCBI taxonomy): Eukaryota > Viridiplantae > Streptophyta > Magnoliopsida > Gentianales > Rubiaceae > Gynochthodes > Gynochthodes officinalis. The sequence continues at coordinate 27,692,510 of CM034615.1, read as the reverse complement.
TTCTAGGTATATGCCCAAATTGTTTGACAAAAGGTCGCAAAGAAAATATTCTCTCATTTTCTTTGTTTAACTGAATTGGGTTATGATGTTTATGGAAATTCTTGGTTGATGATTTTGATGGAGACCTGTCACTCATGGTGTGGTTACAGTTAAAGGCCTGAAATTTGTTCCCAAAATCAAGTTGTAATAATAATGAAGCAGTTGTTTTGTATGTGGGATTAGCTATGCTGTTTTGTATGTGGGATTAGCTACGCTGTTGTCTATGTTTTGGTCGTCCTCGCATATCATTAGTAGTATTCATTTTATGTGTGTGGTAATGTTGCCAAATTGTTTATCCCTACTAGGCTGCCATGAACCCCCATACGAGTTTTGTTTAATTTCTTGAGGCAATACTTGTGTTCTATGCAACACATAACCATAAGAGACACGATCAATAAAACATGAAATTTTTTATTTATTTTGATTTCTTTGAGATTGTGGATTTCACAAGTTAAGTCTAATGATTAATATTATTATTGTTTTGATTTAGGATTTATTTTAGATGGTTTGATTTTGTTATAGATAATTTGTATGGTTTGTTATGGATTACTTGTCCATAGTTGAGTTTAACAATAAAATTTTGTTTTGTTTTGTACTTCTTTCATCCTAATCCAAAAACCGATTAAACTGACCGATGAACACCTCTAGTTGTATTCATATTGTATTCTAATATTTGAATGAATTGATTATAGGTAAATGACAAGTCATGGTTGAAAATTGCTCACAGAATAAAGGACATAAGATATAGGTTAGAGGTGGAAAAATCCTTAAAATTTGCTTATCGTGCTAAAGAAGAATCAGAAAAAAATTCCATGTCCTTGTAAATCATGCAACAACTTGTGACATTTGGAAATCTTTTATTTGGAAAGGGAATGGTATTTAATATTCAGGACTGAGAGCATTTGAAGTCTCTATCTTGGAGAATAGTCTCTTTCTTAGGAGTGAAATTTCCTCTTCATTAGTGAAGAGGAGAACACGTGACTTTGGTGAGGCAATAGGTCCATTCTACGTGTCCTTAAAGCATACTTCACAGTTACTATTGGCATTAAGCCATAGTTAGTCACTAGTTTTAGGTTGTGTGTGTCCAGATTACCTGCACTATTTGTCTTCATCGGTTTCCATTCACGGTTCAGACATCACTAGTTCTCTCTTCTTCTTGTTTTTAGCTTCATGGCACTTTCCTTACTTCCTTTGAGTGTTTAGACTAACAGTTACATTCCTAACACTCCTATCTTTTCTACGATACATCTAGGAAATTTTAGTTGTTGTCCTTTTAGATTAACCGTTCCTTTGGACATACGACTAGAGCAACTCAGCTAAGGTTCTTCTTTTTATTTATTGATTTCTTATTGTTGTTGTTCTCCGCTATTCTAGGAAGCCAGTTGTCTTGTGGCCTTGGTCAACTGATGATGGCTAGTGAGAATCTCCTAGATCTGATGTTGGTGGTCTCTGAGTTGATGCAACGGTTGGAGCTCACCAGAGAAGAAGACATGGGAGTAGAGATTCAGGAAGAGGATGTCCAAACCAGCATAGTGGAGTGTTCAAAGAGTCTTATCGACTGAATTTTTGGGGAGAGGAAGGCGAATTTCATAGGTGTCAAGAATACTTTGGCAAGAATTTGGCCAACCAAAGATCCATTCAAAGTATAGGAGCTTGGACCAAACAAATTTCAGTTTGTCTTCAGTAACAAAGAGAACAAGGTAAGGGTATTGCAAGGTAAAGGATGGATGTTTGATTAGCAATATATTGTTCTCAGAGAGTGGATTGCCTTTATACAACTTACGTAAGAAAATTTCAGCAAGGTGGACTTGTGAATTCAAGTGTGGAACTTGCCCAATCAGTGGCTCACAAGGGAGATGGGGTTCGGGGAACAACAACTTTTTCCCAACATTCTTGATGTTCTCATTCTAGAAAATGAAAGTACAATCAGAAGGTGTATGAAGATACTTGTTATGGTTGATTTGTGAAAGCCTTTATTAAGAGGCACACGGCTGAAACTAAAATCTTAAGAGTGCTGGATATCCTTTAGGTATGAAAATTTAGCTGTCTTTTGTTATTATTGTGATAAGGTTGGGCATTTGGAAAGGATATGTTCTGTTAGAATGGCAGCTCTTGAACAAGACGAACTAAAAGAGGGACAATTTGGAGAGTGGTTGAAGGTTGTAGGAAGCAAGCCTAATGCAAAGGAGAGGGGAATTAAACCTGGTCCAGAATTTAGAAGGCCAACTTGGTTGGGGGAGTTAGGAAAACACTTAAGTAGAGGTAGAGCTCCAAGCATAGAATTGCAAGTGCAACATCTTGGGGCTGAATTTCAGGTTCATTCATTGGTTGAATATGCATTTGCAGCAGTGCAGTCCGCTATCAAACATGAAAGGAAACAAGGGGCAATCAGTGATCATGATTTGCCACATGAGAAAATGGATTTGGAATTTAGAATGTCAGCAATTCCGACTGAATTTGAGGCTCATCCATTAGTTGAATTTGAATATGTAGCATTGCAGTCCACTTTTAGCAATTCAGAACTTCAGAGGGAACAGGAATCTAGAATTGAGTGTGTAGCAAGGAAGGAAGCAAAAGCTAGGGTGCCTGAAGAAAAACAAGTGGTAGTTAGCAATAATGATTTGCCGACTGAGAAAATGGAATCAGAATTCAGAATTTCAGCAATGCCTGAGATGGCCGTTGTAAACTTATCTTCTAATGGTAAGTATGACATTCTGCATTTTAGCAATTCTGAAATTCAGACTTCGGATTTTCATCAAGAGCTGAATTGTGACCAAGCTAATGGGCAGCAGATGCAGAACGAGTTGAGCTTACATGTGGGTGTAGCAATTCAAGAACGCAGAAGCTTAACCATTCTCAACAAGTCAGTCTTTCACATTTTAGCCATTCTGAACTTCTAAATTCAGACTTTCTGCAAGAGCTGGATTGTGACCAAGCCAACGGGAAGAGGATGGTGAATGAGCTAAATGTGGATGTGTGTGTAACAAGGAAGGAAGCAAAAACTTGGATGTATGAAGGAAAAAAATTGGTAAAAAAGGCAAAGGAAGGTGTGCAAAATAGAAGCTGGATAAGGATGAGGAATAGAGTTAGGAGGATATCTAAAGTTAAAGAAAAAGTACCGACTGGCAGCAAGAGATCTTTGTAGCTCAAAGATGAGAATTCTGGTTTAGAGCAAGAACATGAAGTGTGTATCAAAAGGCTAAGAAGTGAATGTCAAAATATAGGAAATGTATCAAAAGTGATGGAGACCAGCCTGGAGTGGTCCCAACATGAAAGATGAAGGTTTGTGTGTAGAATTGTAGAGGTTTAGCAGGACCTTCTACAGTTTTTCAATTGCGAGAGGTCATTCGATCTCACCTCCCTAATTTGATATTTCTATCTGAAACAAAGCAAAATAGGAAGTTTGTGGCCACTATGTGTAGAAGATTGAAATGTGATGAAAATATGAGAGCTAAGGCTGAAACAATCAACCATCCAGCCGAGACAACTCAACCAAATCCAAGAGAGACAAATCTAAGAGCACACAACTTGCTCAATTGAAAGGAATTGATAGTGCTATAACTAGGTCACGAATTAAGAGAATGCTAGCTGCCTTAACATCTCTTATAATTGAATTAATTAAAGCTCAAGTCAAGGCAGCAAGGAAAGCATGGAAGATGTTCGAATTTAGTTCATCATAGTCATTCTAGTCATTAATGAAGACTTGAGAATGAAGGATCGAGTGTGGCTGATTTTGACACGTGTAATCAAGATCCTTAGGCCATTTCTCACCACAATCCAAGTTCGAATTTGGAAAGTTCTAATTTGGCAAGAAGCAAAACAAGTTTAGCCGCCATTCACTTCTCTGATCCAATCAACGCTTGGATTAGTTTTAGGCAACTTTGTTTTATTTCCTTTTCTTAGATTAGGAGTCTTTTAGTTTATTCCCTTTTTCTTAGATTAGGAGTTTTTCTTTTTAGTAATTAGTTTCTTAAAAGGCAAGGAATTCTAATCCTTTTTTAGGATAGATTTCCTCTTAACTGCACATTGTAATCTATAAATAAAGGCCATTCAGCCACAAGAAAAAGACAGACTTGATTCAATTACAAACCAAAGAGCTTTATTGCTTTTCAACTAGAACTTGCTTTGAGTCTTTGATGATAGCCTCTTAGGTTCATGTTTAGGCTATTTTGTTGAGTTTTTTTCCCTCAACAATCTGAGTGTGCCGGTTGGTTCCAAGGATAGTCCAATTCACAACTTTGAGTTTTGGATAATTCCTTCGGGTGTCAAGTGGACAAAAACAAGGTCCTTCGTCAATCTTGGAGTTGGTGTTTTGCTAAAGGAAGAGTTAGTTCAACCTAGAGGACGATACTAGGACCAACACTTTGGTATATGTTTTGAATTTTAATATTTGGTTTAAGATTTGTATCAATTTGGTATCAGAGCTGCCTTTGGATTGCTCATTTGAGTTGTTCATATGTTTTTGTGTATATTTGTTTTTCTTTCCAACTTACCGCTCTTGTGTGCTATAAGTATTATTTTGTCCCTATGAATACTTATCCAAATTCTTGTTAATTCCGTGCTTAAAAACCAAAAGAAAAAGTTCCACATGAATTGTAAAATTTCTGCCCGATTTTTATCTCAATTTCATTACCTGTGTTGTGTCTGTTTCTTTGATTTTTTTTGCGTTTCTGTTTTGTATATCCGAGTTCTTGTTTTTGCCCATTATATCTTCTTAATTCTCTTCTTATTTTCGTGCCTAAAAAATGACATAAAATTCTCCATCCGAATTGTTAAACCTCTATCGTAAGTTTTGCTCCAGTTTCTGTCGAGTTTCTGTCTTCAGAATTTTGTCCTCAGTTTTGTGCTTTAAAACCTTGGTTCTATTATTTATCTAACTTTTTGAATATTGGTTGTTGATAGAGACTTTGGGTTGTTGATTGCTACTGCCGAAAATGAGAAACCAAGTGCTGAAAAATTCTGAACTTGTTGAGAGTGAAAATTCAGAAAACCCAAATCTGTATTCTTCAAGTTCTGCCCAATTCTGAGTTAAATCTGTTCTTGTACATATTTATTGAGTAAAGATGCTTCATCTTATTGAACTTTACTATTGATTTGTGCTGCAAAACGAGAAGCCAACTACTGCAACAATTATAAACCCATTGTTGAAAAAAAATTCAGAAAACTCGAAGATCTTTACTTCAATTTCTTTCCAGTTCTGTGATTAATCTGTTCATGTGAGTATATTTCCTGATTAAAGGGTTTCAGTTTGTTGAATTTTGATGCCAAGATTGTGCTCAAAGTTGTGATATTGGCTGTTGGAAATTTTAAAGACTTGCCACGAAAGATTTCTCACAGAAAAGAAGACCGTTTCTGCCCAGATTTTCCCTCGCCTGTTCCTGTGTTAAATCTGGTTCTGTGCTCTAATTTTCTATATGAATATTGGTTGATAAGAGTAGACTTTGGTTTGCTAATTGTTGCTGCCGAAAGTGTGTTAAAAACACTGAAAACCATTGCTGAAAACTCAGAAAACCCATCCAGTTCTGTCCAGAATTTTTGCACATCATATGATCCAGTTTTTGTCCAACTTTGTATTCTAACTTTCATGTGAGTTTTTCTTGATTAAAAGCTTCGGTTTGTTGAGTTGTACTGCTAAGATTGTGTTACAAGTTGTAGGATTGGCTGCTAGAATTTTTTTGGAAACTTGTTGCCAAAACCGAATACAAATCCTATTTGGACTTGGAATTGATCAAGAACTGTGAGTGCTGTGAAGTCTGAGTTCGGTCTAGCCTATTTAGCAAGATATAATCATATTCACCAAGTTTTACTTCATCACAAGTACATAAAGAATCACTTTGCATAATTCTTTTCATTGAAAAAAAAACATTTTTTCCATTCTTTGCAAAATTCAGCCTTTACTTGTTTTCTTGTTCTAAGAACTTGTTCTTGTTTTTTTTTTTTTTGACCTCTAAATTTTGTTCTTTCTTTAATTTGCATCTAATTGTCTAACTTCTTGTGACTGTTGAAGCTTATATGAGTTAGAACTTTTAGAAAGGCAATTAAGTGTGAGTGAACATACTCAACAACCACATCACTATAAACAAGAGAAATAAGCCATGTATTGGTGAGAATATCATACATTGGGCAATTGGTTAGAGGGAAGTGAGGTAGGAAATTTTTATTACTAACATTGCTCGTGCAGAGATGGCTGAAAACCCAAAAGAACAAGAGAAAGATATGAAAGAATATCTTAAGGACTTAGCTTCGGCTCTAGAATTAGTCCATAGGAGATTTGATCAAATGGAAGGCACAATGGCTCAAATTGCATTCGCAAAGAAAGCATCCAATCTAACAAATAGGAAGAAGTTTAAACCACAAACTTCTTCAAAGGTAAGTAACCCTAAACCTTCGTCTACTTCAAATAGTTCTAACACTAGTTCTTCTATCAAATGTTTTAGGTGCTTAGGGCAAGGACATGTGACTTCTCAATGTCCAAATTCTCGAACCATGACTACCTTAGGTGATTGTCTTTATAAAAGTGAGAGTAAGGAAGAGTCAAATGGTCTAGATGAAGACATGGCTGTAAGTGATGTTAAAGAACATTGAGGGCATGAAGAGGATCAACTGACTAGAGAATGTTGGGTTACAATAAGAGATTTGAGTACTCTAACTGAAGAAGACACCAATGATCAAAGGACAAATATTTTTCATTCGAAGTGTCTTATTAAAGATCAAATTTGTATGTTACTTATTGATGAAGGATCTTGTACTAACCTTGCTTCTACTTATCTTGTAGATAAATTGAAACTCAAGTGCTCCTTGCATCTGAAACCATACAAATTACAATAGATGAATCAAAGTGGATCACTCCGTGTCACAAAGCAAACCTTGGTGAGTTTTCGAATTGGAAATTTTACTGACCAAGTTCTTTGTGATGTTCCTATGCAGGCTACGTACTTACTATTAGGGTGACCTTGGGAGAATGATTGTAATGCAAGTCATTCCGGGAGGAATAATAAATATCACCTCAACAAGGATGGGAAAGCCATCACACTAGCACCATTGCCACCTTTGGAAATTAGTAAATTTCAACAACACCAAAGGGTGAAGCACATGGAGTGGAAAAAGGAACAAAAAAAGGTTGAAGAAGGTCCAAACTTTGCTCAAACCATGGAAATTCTGCTCAAACCGTGAGTAGACAAAATCCTTCCACTTCTAAAGGTAAGGCTTCGGTTCCAATGAATGAAACCGAAAGTATACAGCTATCACTTGAAAATTTTAAAAGTAGTTTCTATGTTTGCATGAGGGATGTTGATAGAGCTTTAAATGCAAGTAAAGAATGTGTGCTAAATATGTTTCTAATGGCGTTGTTTACTACTAAATATTCCCAAATAATTTGTGTTAACATCCAAATAAATTGTGTTAATTATGTTTTAAGGGGTGTTAATTATTGTGGTTATTCCCTATTTGAGAATATTTATGATTTTAATCCACTAACCCCTCTTGACTTAGTGCCATTGCCAAGCAATGAGCAAATAAATCTTGATAGGTACAGCAAAGGCTAAGTTTGTTCAAGACTTGCATGCAAAGGTACCCCTTCAAATCCTCAAGAAGAATGAACATTATGCTCAAGTTGCCAATAGAGGAAGAAAACACTTATGTGCACAACGAAGAACTAAGCTTCATCCTCGAGGAGATGGTCCTTTCCAAATTATTACACGCATGGGTGAGAATGCATACCAACTTGTCCTTCCAAGTGACTATGGTGGTAGTGCTACATTTAATATCTCTGATCTTTCTTTGTTTGAGTTGGATAATGAATTTATGGACTCGAGGGCAAGTCCTTTCAAAGAAAGAGAGTCTGATGAAAATATGAGAGCCAAGGCTGAAACAATCAATTGACCATCCAGCCAAGACAACTCAACCAAATCCAAGAGAGACAAATCTAAGAGCACGAGTTGGACTTTTAGTTGAGAATTCGTCCACAATACGTCCACAACTTGCTCCAATGAAAGGAATTGATGGTTGTATGACTAGGTCATGAATTAAGAGAATGCAAGCTGCCTTAACATCTCTTATAATTGAATTAATTAAAGCTCAAGTCAAGGCAGCAAGGAAAGCATGGAAGACATCCGAATTTAGTTCATCATATGTCATTCTAGTCATCAATGAAGACTCGAGAATGAAGGATCGAGTGTGGCTGATTTTCACACGTGTAATCAAGATCCTTAGGCCATTTCTCACCACAATCCAAATTCAAATTTAGAAGGTTCTAATTTGGCAAGAAGCAAAACAAGTTTAGTTGCCATTCACTTCTTTGATCCAATCAACACTTGGATTAGTTTTAGGCAACTTTGTTTTATTTCCTTTTCTTAAATTAGGAGTCTTTTAGTTTATTTCCTTTTTCTTAGATTAGGAGTCTTTCTTTTTAGTAATTAGTTTCCTAAAAGGCAAGGAATTCTAATCATTTTTGAGGGTAGATTTCCTCTTAATTGCACATTGTAATCTATAAATAAAGGCCATTCAGCCACAAGAAAAGACAGACTTGATTCAATTACAACTAGAGAGCCTAATTGCTTTTCAACCAGAACTTACTTTGAGTCTTTGAGGATAGCCTCTTAGGTTCATGTTTAGGCTATTTTGTTGAGTTTTTTTCCCTCAACAATCTGAGTGTACCGGTTGGTTCTAAAGATAGTCCAATTTGCAACTTTGAGTTTTGGATAATTCCTTCGGGTGTCAAGTGGACAAAAACAAAGTCCTTCTTCAACTTTGGAGTTGGTGCCTTGCTAAAGGAAGAGTTAGTTCAACTTAGAGGATGATACTAGGACCAACACTCTGATATATGTTTTGAATTTTAATCTTTGGTTTAAGATTCGTATCAAAATGTCAAGAAAGATGGCGAGTTATAGAGCTGGCTGGCACCAAAGGAGGGTTGTTTATTTGTTGGAATGATAATATAGGTATTCATAAGATCATATCTACTAGCTTTTGTCTTCAATTGCAATGTGAGCTCAAAGGGGAGAATAGATTTCTTTTGGGTTGTTTTCTTGTATGCTCATACAGATAAAAAGCTATGACACGAACAATGGGTGTACCTTGAGCAACAAAGACATGGATGGGGTGACATGTGGTTTTTGGGAAGAGATTTTAATGATATATTAAGACCTGAAGAGAAGAAATAAGGGAGGACAAGGACAGAGGTTAGTTGCCAACCTTTCAAATCATTTGTTTGTAATATGGGAATAGGGGAAGTATGCTTTGTGGGAAGGAGCTTCACATGGGCGAATAATCAAGAAGGAGAAGGATTTGTGGAAGAATGGCTTGATAGATTTTTTTGCTCCCCTAATTGGTTATTCAGCTATCTGAGAGTAAAAGCTTATCATGTGGACATGCAATCTTCAGATCACTCACTTATCTTGATGGACATTTAACCAAAAGAGCAAAGAGCAAAGCACAGATTCATTTTTGATAAATAATGGGTCAAGAAAGAGGATATGGGTAGACTAGTGGAAGCTAACTAGGCAAGGGAACAACGAGGCACCCAGATGTTTCAACTCTGTGCCAAAATCGGACATACTCGAGAGGGCTTTTAAAATGGAGTTAGGAAAATTTGCATAATTCTGCCAGGTGAATAGTGTGCATCACAGCACAAATGGATCACTTATCTTGTCATGGGGGTAACATAAATTGGCGAGAATGGGGCATACTGTGAAAAGAGCTCTATCGAGCTTATAGAGATGAGGAAATCTATTGGTGCCAAAAATAGAGAATCCAATGGCTCCAAGAAGGGGACAAAAACACCAAGTTCTTCCATGCTTCAACAATCGATAGGAGGAGGCAAAATACTATTGAAAGATTGGTGAAGGGAAATGAAAGTCCATGTGAAAACATCCACAAAGTGAAGGAGGAGATCCTGAGGTTCTATGACAAATTTTTTGCTACCTCTAGTTCGAGGGTCTAACATGAAGATTTGAATGGTATCCTACTATCGATCACAGCAGCCATGAACCATAGGCTGATGAATCCTGTAGAAGAATCTGAAATCAAAAGTGCTCTTTTCAAAATGCATCCCAATAAGGCCCTTGAGATTGATGGTATGACTTATCTTTTCTTTCAGTCTTATTGGAATGTGATTTGTGTAGATTTGTGCAATGCTGTGAAATTCTTTTTGAGCAAAAGAGAATGCTTAAACAAGTGAACCATACACTTATCACATTGGTCCCAAAAATTAAAAACTCTATATCTATTGGCCATTATAGACCCATTAGCTTATGTAATGTAGTGTATAAGGTCATCTATAAAATTTTGAAGGAAAGGATGGTAGTTTGCCTCCACAAATGCATTAGTCACTTCCAAGCAGTGTATCTTCTGAGGAGACAAATTTTAGATAATGTGGTTGTCAAGTATGAGTGTATTCATACCCTAAATGCTAGGAATAAAGGAAATCAGGAGTGGATGCCTATTAAACTTGATATAGCCAAGGCATATGATAGGGTCGAGTGGAGTTTTTTACGTGGAGCTCTTAAGAGATTGGGGTTTTCTAGTATCTTTATATATTGGATTTGGCAATGCATTAGTTCATCAACCTTATCTGTTAATATCAATGAGGAAAAATGTGGATATATTCAATCTACACGGGGAATTAGACAAGGATATCCATTGTCTCCCTACCTTTTCTTAGTCGTGTCTGTGGTATTTTCAAATATGCTTAAGCAAGTAAGCTTGAGGGGGGAATATAGGGGTATGAGGGTCCGCAAGTTACACTTCTGTTGTTTGCAGATGACTTACTACTCTTTTGTGCAGCAGATTTGGGACAAGCATGCAGGATCAAAACCCTATTATCCAACTATAGCTGTTACTCTAGGCAGATAGTCAACTGGGAAAAATCTTTAATATTCTTCAGCAAGAATATACCAACAAGGCAGAGAGAAGGTATTTGTGAGCTTCTAGATGGCATCAACGAGAAGCTGAATGCAAGGTATCTTGGACTTCCTATGATAATAGGCAGATCGAAAAAAAAGGTGTTCAATTATGTGGGAGAGAGAGTCTAACAGCAAGTTCAAGGATGGAAAAATCAATTTCTTAGTCTGGATGGAAAAATTAGTTTCTTAGTCTTGCTGGAAAAGAATTGCTCCTTAAGAAAATAATTGATGCTCTTCCTACATATGTAATGGCATGTTTCAAAATTCCAAAAGAAGTATGCCAGGACATTGTCGACAAACTTCAAGATTCTAGTGGGGAGATACAGGAGATGGCCGGTCTAAGATACATTGGAAGGCTTAGCAGGATCTCACTTGGCCGGAGGAGAAGGGCGGATTGGATTTCAAAAATATACAACTCTTTAATGATGCGCTCATAGCAAAACAACTTTGGAGACTTATTATGCAGCCGAACCTCCTTATGAGCAAGGTAATGAAGGCCAAGTATTTTCCCGGTACTGTAAGTCCCGATTAAAAATAATGCTTTATGCTTATGGAAGTGCGGGATGGGAGCTAGATATATTCTTAAACAAGGGACCATTTTCCAGGTAGGGGATGGAAAATCATGTAGAATATGGGGAAGCCCTTGGATTCCTAGAAGACCAGAGTATAGACCAACAACGAGTTTTTGAATGAAAGGGGTGATTGTTGGAATAAAGAGTTAGTGCAAAGGCTTTTTAGTCCAACAGATGTTGATTAACTATAAACTTTGCATCTGGACTAAAATGCCAAATTAGCTTGTCTTGACTACCTGGGGAATCCAAATTTGCAAAATATCATGTTCATGCTGTTGTGGAAAGATTCATGAGATGAGAGAAATATTCCAAGCAGTACTATTTGCGGACAGCAACTCACTTACCCATCTTACTAACTGCTGGTCTAACTGACTACACCTGAGTCTAAAATTCTATCTGTCCAATATCCAAGGCGACTCCCACACCCTAATTGTCTTCTCATCTCCCACTTGATATCTTGCTCCATTTTTAATAGCATGTTTTGCCTCCATCCATCCCTTCCATAACCAAGATGCATTGCCTTTTGTATCTGTGCTCGTCATCCCCGTATAAGGAAAATATTTAGCTTTCAAAATTTTGCTCATCATCAACTCCGGTTGTGTCAAAACTCGCCAAAGTTGTTTAGCAAGTAATGTATCGTTAAATTTCTAAATATCCTGAAACCCCATTCCCTTCTCACTCTTGGCTTTTGTCATTTCTTTCCACGCATTCTAATGAATTTTTTGATTTCCCTCCTTTTGAGCACCCTACCAAAAATTAACTGAAAGTTTGCAACTGTCCTTGTATATCCCCATTGGTAACTTGAAATAGCCCATAACATAAGTAGGGAGTGCATTAACTACCGCTTTGAGCAACATTTCTTTCCCAACCATACTCAAGAATCTATTCTTCCAGTTTTGCATTCTTTTCTGAACATTTTCAATAACAAAATTGAAGACCTCCCTCTTGGATCTCCCAACTTGCATCAGCAGTCCCAATATTTTGTTCTTTCACTCTTTCCAGCATTTGACAAATCTGGTTTTTTTCCTGCATTTTCACATTATGGCTAAAGAACACAGAAGATTTCTCCATCTTAATGAGTTTGTCCAGAGCTTTGGATATATTTGTTGGGAAGAGCTTGCAATATTTGTGCTTGTCTTGAGTCCGCCTCACAAAACAACAAAGAATCATTGGCAAAAAACAAGTGGGTGATTAGAGGTCCCTTCCTACTGGCCGTCTTACCCTTATATTCTCCTCTCACACTCACTTGTTTAATAAGATTAGATAATGCTTCTTATAGAATAAAAAATAAGTAAGGTAAAATAGGGTCCCCCTGTCTAATGCCTCTTGAAGGATGAAAAAAACCACATGGTTCCCCATTTATATTAATTGACATGGAAGTAGTACTAAGACACTGCATTATCCAACCAATGAACCTTCTACCAAAACCCATATATTTCATTACTAACTCTAAAAATTGCCACTCAACCCTATCATATGCTTTGGCCATATCAATTTTCATTGCCATAAAGCCTTTCTTTCTTGTTCTCATTGAATTTAAAGTACGGATACATTCATGTGCTATGACCACATTATCAAGTATTCGTCTCCCAGGAATGAAAGCAGATTGATTCGGGCTAATACACTTATGAAGGAAAATTTTGAGTTGGTCAGCCAAACTTTTGAAAATGATTTTATAAACCACATTACATAAACTAATGGGCCTATATTGAGATATGAACATGGGCATTTGGACCTTAGATATTAATGTAATCAGTGTGTTGTTTATTTTCCGCAACATTTTACTATGAGTGAAGAAATTATTGATTGCATTGCAAATATCAATTCTAACCACATGCCAATACTTTTGGAAAAAAATTGGAGTCATACCATCCAGGCTAGGTGCTTTGGTTTGGTGCATTTGAAAGAGAGCTTTTTTGATTTCGGATTCCTTCACTGGTCTCATAAACCGCTGGTTCATGTCTTTGGTAATGGATCTAGGCATGCCTTCAAGAATGGACCTATCAGGTATAGGATTGCTTGATGTATATAGCTTCTCATAGTAATCCAGAATTTCTGTTTGTACCTCCTCCTTGGACTCACATATCCTTCCACTTAGTGCTTGCAATCTCTCAATATCAGTCACCTTTCTCCTTTGGATAGCTGTTGCATGAAAAAACTTCGAATTTTTATCCCCTTCCTTCAGCCATTGATTTCTGGATTTTTGTTGCCAAAATTATTCTTCCTCCTTATATGCTTACTAAAGTTGGTTTCTTAACACACCCTATCTCCTCCAATCTCTATTTCCACCTTCATGGCTCAACACGTCCATTTGTTCTTAGAGCCTTATGATTTTCTTAGCAGAATTGTTCCCATTGTTAGCACTCCAAATCTGAAAATCAGCTTGGCATTGCGAAATTCTAGAGGTAACTATGTATTGCATATTGCCCCATTGTGGTTTACTCCATACTACCCTCACTCTTTCCAGCATCCCCTATTTCTTAACCCATCTTTTATAAAAAATAAACCTTCTCCTTCCTCTATGCTATTGAGCGTCCGTAACTAACATAAGCATCTGATGATCCGAGGTTTGTTTGGCAGAATGTAACACTTTAGCTTGATGAAAATGCATTCGCCATCTTGCCATCCAAAAACTTTGTCCAATCTTTCCTCAACAAAACCTTCTCTCTCTCGGTTGTTAGTCCAAGTAAACGGATACCCCACATATCCCAAATCAACCATTTCCATATGCCTCATGAAATTCCTAAATGGCAAACAACTTATTTCTGATTTGGGCCTCCCCCATCTTTTCTCAAAATAATGTGATAATTCATTAAAATCCCTTCCCAAAATCCACCACTCCCCATTTTTCCTTCTCATTTTCCAAAAAATGCCATTGTTGCTCCTTAACTCTACTATCTATGCTAGCATAAACAAAAATAATCCAGCACATTAATGGATCTTCTTTTATTTGACATTGAAGTTACACACAAAGGTTGTTGCTGAGCAACTGAGTTACAAAAACATTTTCAGTCCAACAAACTAATATACCTCCTCTAGTACATTCGGCTTCAACATGATTCCATCGTTGGTCAAAATGTAGCCTCCTACAAACCTTAGCCACAAAAGGTGTTTGCTGCTTAGTTTCTAACAAACATAACACTTCCGGATAATGGGATTTTATTGTCTCTCTCAGTTGGAAAATTGTAGAGGTTCCACCCAAACCTCTACAATTCCACACACACTTTCATAAGGTATCTTGGAACCTTTCTAGGCTAGTCCCTTTCACCCCCAAATTCTACCCAATTTCTAGTATTGTACCTCTACTTTTCTTCCTTGGATTTGCATGATTCTCTTGTGAACTTTCCTTCTCATCAATTAGGTGCCAATTTCATTTTTCTGTAGACTGCACACTACTACCTTGCAGCTGTTGGCGTACACTTTCTTCATACCTTAGCCTGCTCCCTAATCGTCTCCATTTACTAGGCTGTTGTCTCATTTTGTCGTCCACTCCCAAAATGCTCAAGGGAAGCTTGCGAGTGCTCTCAGCCTTGTTTATCTTTACCAAACCCGCATGCATGATAGGATATAACATGCTATAGTTTCTATACAATTTCATGCCATGTATGTTTTCTATTACTTTGATTGCTGGTCTTTCCTTCTTTCTTTCTGGATTCATTTCAGAAAGTGGATAGTGTGTTTTCTTTATTTAATTATTCCTTGTTTGTGACTTATTCACTCTTTTATGCTTTTATGGTTGCCAAAACATGTGTTTTATTCCACTTGTGTTCTTTATGGCCCTGTAATTTGGAATTATAGTGTTATCTGTGTGAAATCATAGAGACTAGTGTTCATAGTGCTTCTGCCAACCTAATTTAAGTGATGTATGTGTTTTCGTTCACAATATATGAACATTGTTTCGTTACAATTTCTTTCGTAGTTGTGTCTTATTTGTGTTGTTTAACTTCTCCAATTGGAAATTTAAGCGTTCTTGTGAGTTTTTCCCTTCTCTGTATATATACCTGAGTTGTTAATGTAGTGTTCTCTTGGATAATAGGAATTTCAGAAATAGAATTTAATGAATTCCGTAACAAACTGCGACGTTATAATTTGGGGCTGGATTACCTCTAATGAAACAAGGGCCAGATAAGGTCCAGGTTTTTGGTTTTGGGAAACCATTTCTACGCTCAAGTCAGTATTCCGTGGTGAGGTTTAGGTGTTCTAAGTAGTTGCGAAAAGAAAAAGAGAGAGAGAGTTCATACCTATTAAGAGGATATTTGTACCCCTGAATCCATCGTCATTATGCAATGATCACGAGGCATGACCGAGCGGCCCAATCAAGCTCACCTCAATTTGCCAACTTCCACATTAGAGTTTGTTCGTCACACCATGCCACTTGACACGTGTTGTCTATAACTCTCTCCATTGGTCAACTAGTGCTATGGTGTAACTTGCATGTCCACCAACTCACTAACGACAATGACCATTCATTAACTACTACATCTCTGGTCCTCCACGCAATTTGGAATTCTAATCCAATGGTAGCAAATAATGCAAGACTAGATTGAGATTCCATATTCGAGTGACTAAAAACTCTTCTTTCTTCTTTTCCCTATTTTTCCAAGTTTTCTTTGCACACTTCCTCCTCCTCCTTTTTTTTTCGTTGAATGCTAGTAGTAATTTCTTATGAGCCTTTTCATCTTCTGCGGCTGTTACACTAATCATGGATCATGGAACGAATTTCAAGGTGCTCTGCACACCTTTTCTTGTCCCTTCATTACTCGCACAGGCTTTATTTTCCCACTCTTAAGCTCTTAGTTTCTCTCTATATATAGCCCTAACACCTTCTTCACTCTTTTTCTTCTTTTGTTTCTCTTTTATTTTCTATTTTCTTCAGTCATTTTTCCTTTGCAACCTTGCCAGCTTTTCTTTTTTTTTTTTTCCATTTGTTCTTTCCATTTTCTGTCACTCCTACCTCTATCTTCATCAAGCACTTTTAGTTCTTTCCTTCTTTAGCACTACTCTCACCTTCTATAGGTTCTTTGAGCTTCCCACCAAAATCTTTTTTATTCACCTATTCGTCAAATAGTCATCAATCTAGGGTTTTGTTGTGAATTTTGCAGGTCGTTTTTGGTGTCCATGTCAATCTTGGATTTATCCTTTTTCTCATTAAGTCATAATTTAGCTTTGTTTTTAGTTTTTTCATAATGCCGAACTCAAGAATCAATGTTTATAAACTGATTCTTTCTCAAGACTCTCTAGACGAGTTAGCCTAAGAATTCCATATATGCGCTTTGGTTCCTCCGAGGTTGCCTTTAGACTCAGAGGTGGCCACTACCCCCCTCTCCCTATAGGGACAATAGCTTTGTAGACAGAGTTCTTTAAGGGCAAACTCTGTATTCCCCTAGCTCCATTTTTTAAAGAGATTTTGAAGTTCTACCAAATTCACATTTTGTAGTTGTCTTCGAACACAAATCGGAAGCTTATATGTTTTTAACTAGTGTGTCGTCTAGAATGAACTGTATCGTGGGTCTTTTTAGATTTATCTTTCAAATAAAAACAAATGGGGATTGGTTTAGTTTTAACAACGGGCCCCAATGACCATAGATTCTCATAAGGTTTGCCACATCCATCAAGAAGTGGAAAATGAAGTTCTTCTTTGTTCTCGCTTCTACTATGAATCATACAGGAATGGCAGCATCTAAAAACCATTAAGGACCCCTCCTCACCAGAAGAATACAAGGTGAGTGATGCCAAAGCTCTAGGTGGACTGACTTTCAGAGTGAATGACATTCTGAAACCATTTTGGTTGCTATTGGAATGAGTCCAGCTTCAAAAGGGAAAGGTGATGAATTAGTTATAGAAGATGAAGAGGGAAATTGTAGGGTTCCATTCTAATGCTTGTTCTTACTTCAATCTCCTATTAGGCTTTTATAGTTGCTATTGTTATTTTGTTTGTTTTATTCTAATACTTGTTGTAGTGTTGGCTTATTATTATTATTATTACTACTACTACGTACACACAACAATGAACCTTCGCCAATACATTGAAGTCGTATCCAAGCAAGCTACCAGCGTGGCTTCAGGCCAAGGAGCAAAAACAACAGTAGAACCTACAAGTTAAGCAAAAGCATCCTCTTCGAGCGAGGATCTGGAAGAAAAAACTAAGCCCGAAAACCAAGGCAATACTACTACTATTTTTATGCCCCTCTGGAAAAAGGGGTGATTCTTACTAGGCCAAGCTCTTCAGACCGATCCAAAAAAAGGTTAAGAAATGAATCAATCATAAAGCATGCTCACAATGAAGTGGCCTAAAGGGATCCTTTTCTAAGTTTTGAAAGGGAATAAAAAGGGCTGCCCTCACTATTCTCTGAATAGGAATCAGGAGATTTTACTATCCGGTTTTCGACTTCGAATCTATTCATTTTGAAATGGAAGAATATTTACTCTACTACCAAGTTTTTTAGTGTGAGCACTAGGGCTGAGTGGGTGCGTTGCCTTTCACAAAAATTCAAGCAACAACTCAAATCTTTGAGTTCGAGTATAAGAACAGAATAAACAAGTTAGCGGTGAAGATGAGTGAGGTTAAACAATAGTACTTACTAAGATTTCTTATATTCTTAATTTTAATTAATTTAGATGTTTTCTTCTTTTTTCTCTTCTCTCTCTTTGATATTATTTTATTATATTTTTTTCTAGGCTTTTCTGGTGACCGGGTGCATTCACAGGTTATTAGAGACAAAGGATACCGACTTTAACCTATTGAAATAGACCACGGAAAAGCTAAGAGATATGGTGGCTCTCACTGTGGATTGAGAAGAGAAAAATCGAGAGGACATCCATGTCTGTGACCAGAAGATTGTTGGGCTGACTTCATAATTACACCAAGCCAAGGATCAACAAAGGACGATTGAAGAGAAAATGAAGCAATTAAAGGCCGTTCTTGCTCAGAAAGAGAAAGTCTTGGAAAAAGCTAGAAGTGAATCGCAAAAATGGATCTCAAAACTCTGAGATGCAACCACCAAGAGCGATTGGTCTAAAGAGATGTGGAATTTTCGCTTGACTCATGGTTGCAAATTGCTTTTTA
The DNA here is from genome assembly GCA_020080225.1 of Gynochthodes officinalis. NCBI lineage: Eukaryota > Viridiplantae > Streptophyta > Magnoliopsida > Gentianales > Rubiaceae > Gynochthodes > Gynochthodes officinalis. Next base: position 27,673,932 of record CM034615.1, on the reverse strand, counting down.
ACAAGTTGTTGGGAAGTAATGAGTTCGGGCTGTCATTTGGGACTCTAGTCCCAAAATTACTAGTTGCCACCAATGTGCAAAAGTCCCAAAATTACTAGTTGCCACCAATGTGCAAACCATAGAGCAATTTAGGGAGATGTACTTCAACCATATTCCCTTAGAGCAAATCCTGAAATTCAATCCAGATGCTAATTAGGAGATGAATGCTGGGTTTTTGTAGAACTACAGTCTGGATCCCATCAATTTAAATTTTTCGATGTCCTAGCTGTGAATTTGAACATGACTATTAAGGATTTGCTTAATTTCACACTGCCACAACCCCTTTTGTAAATTTCCATGTAAATATAATTTCTGTTTATGTAATGCAGACAACTTCTTTATAGTCAATTTAGTGTTCAAACTAAAAAATATAGGATTTCATTTCATCTAATCAAGAATTGGCTATTGAGCCATACAGATGGGTTATACCCACAAAACATGCAAAAGAAATCCATTCCCAAGAACAAGTCAACTACTTCTCAAAAGAAAATGATACTTCTAACCGAGGCATAATTTTTTCTTTTCTTTAAAAATATAAACGCTCCAAGTTGGTAACATGCCATGTCCTTAGCACTTGCTTTCTGCCTATGGTTTCTAATAGGTAGTTACCGAATTCAAAGACTTTTGCTACCTTGTAAGGTCCTTCCTAGTGCGGATTCAATCTTTGATGCCCCTCAACTCCACTGACTTTGTTATTGCGGATAACATAATCCCCCAGTTGAATGACAACATGGCCAACTTGAGAGTTGTGATACTGGACCACCATTTGCTTATATCTTGCTTGCTAGAGCGTGGCAATCTCTCTCCTTTGTTGAAGGTGTTCAGATTGTGCTTTATTTCCTCATCATCACCCGCTACTCCAAAATCAAGTACTTGCTAGGTTGGCATGCCGATCTCAACAGGGATGACAGCCTCTATTCCACACACCAAACTATATGGTATTTCCACAATAGCCGTCATAGGTGTAGTTCGATAAGCCCAAAGTACATTCAGCAATTCCTTCACCCATTCACCCTTTGCTTTCCCCAAACAAGTACAAAATCCTTGAATAATGACCCTGCTAGTGACTTCTACTTGCCCATTGGCCTAGAGATGCACTACTGAAGTAAATTTCTGTTGAATATTATGTTCAGTGCACTAACTTCGTACCGGATCTTCCGCAAACTACCCTCTGTTGTCATTAATGAGGATATGAGAGATTTGAAACTAGCATACAATATTTCGCCAAATAAACTTTGAAACATTCCTTTTAGTAGTTGTCACTGGTGGCTTCGCTTCAATCCATTTTGTGAAATAATCAATAGTGACTAGTAAAAATTTTAACTTCTCTAAGGCCTCAAGAAATGGTCCCACTATGTCTATCCCCATTGGTAGAACGGCCATGGACTAATTATGGACACCATATCAGTTTAGGGAAGTCAACGAATTGCCGAGTGCCGTTGACAATGGTCATAGGATTGAACTAAAATATTGGCATTTTTATGCAAAGTTGGCCAATAGTACCCCTGCTTCATTGCCATCTGCACAAGGGCTCGAGATCCTGCATGGCTAGTACAAACTCCTTGATGAATTTCCTTTAGTGCATATTCTGCTTGAGCTATGCCAAGACACGGCAACTATGGCCTAAGATAAGACCTTCTATACAAAACCCTATCAATTAGTATATATTTTGCTGATCTAATTTGGATGGATCACACCAACACATTGTCTTGAGGCAATTCTCCCAATGTCAAATATTTGACTGTAGGGGTCATCCAAATGTCTCCTACGTCATCCACCACTAGAAGCATAGTGCGAGTGTCAATACTCTGCTACTCTAGCTTCTCTACGATAACTTCTCAAAATTCAAGGATGTCTGCAGTGGAAGCCAATTTGTTGAGTGCATTAGCACCCTAATTTTCCGTCCTCGAGATTTTTTCAACCAATCGGATTCAAATAAGGGGAGTAATTCTTATACCTCGCTAGATATTTGGCCACAATAGAATCTCCTGCATCATATTGTCCATTCACCTATCGAGTTACCAATTGAGAATCACCATAAACACACAATCTTCTCATTCTCATCTTGTGGGCCATTTCTAGTTTGGAAATAAGGGTTTCGTGCTCAGCTTCATTATTAGAAGCTAGGAAAGCAAACCTTGAAGCATAAGTTGACTCATTGCCATGTGAGTCTACTAGGAGGAATCTGGCTCTGGCATCTATTAAACATAAGACTCCATCAACATACAGCGTCCAGATTGGTAAAGACTGTTACTTGATGAGATCATTGCTTCTATTTTGTGAGGGCGAAGCCATTTTTGTAATAAAATTGGCAAGCACCTACCCTTTTATAGCTTTTTGTAGCTGAAAAAAGATATCATATTCTTCCAATTCTATAGCCCATTTGTCAAGCTCCCTGCAACCTCAAGTAGTGAAGGAGCTATCGAAGTGGTTGATATGTCAATACCACAATAGAATAAGCCTAGAAATAATTTCAAAATTGTTTCACGGCATGTATCAAGGCAAGGACTAACTTCTCAACATTAGAATATCGCTGCTCTGCATCTTGCAGAGCTCTACTGACATAATAAATTGGTCTCTATACTGTTCTTTCTTCATGAAAGAGTACCACACTTACTGCTTTGTCTGCGACAACTAAATACAGATAAAAAACCTCTCTAGGTTCAGGAGTAATAAGGGATGGAAGGTGGCCAAATGTTGTTTAAGTGCTTGGAACACTCTTTTGGCAGCGTTGGTCCATTGTAATGAGCCCTTTGCTTTTGTTCCTTTTTTCAGCAGCTGAAAGAAAGGTAATGACCGTTCTGCAAGAGAGAATTGCAAAGAAAAATGAAAAAATGCCCAAGAGAGAAAACATTCTGGCTGAAGGTTATAAACAATAGGAAGTGACCAATGAGACATACGGTGACAAAATCCATCCTACCAAAAGCAAGTTAATGACAATGACACACACCTAAAACAAGTCAGTTTGTCTATCTCCAATCATTTTCTGAAGGGCCATTTGTGGTAAGAATTAAGTTAGAGTGGTATGCCTACTAATCATTAGACAATGAGGCAGTAAGTAATTGGGGAGTGGTCGAACAAAAATCCACGGTAGAAGTAATGGTAGAAATAGAGATGTCAAAAAAGGTAGAGAGGGATAGATTGCAATTCCTAATAGGGAGTTGCAATAGCAGGGAAGAGGATTTGATACCTAAGCCACTAGTGGCCCATTTAGAAAAATAGAATCCCATAACCAAGAACATAGTTTTGATGTTAGGGAAAGTTGAGGTCCAAGATCTCAAAAAAAAAAAAAAAATCACATCCCAACGAAATAAAAACTAAGGGCTCTAGAACTAGAATAGATAGCCTATAATCCTTCCATAGGTGTTTATGAGGATCAATTAAAGATAAGTTTGAGGTTCTCCTTATGCCTTATTATATTCAAGATTCTAACCTATTATTATCTTGCCCTAACACAATTACCGGTGAACTCAGTAAGGACTATCATAAGATTTGATGTGTTATGTAGTAAGGGCAAATCAAGAGCTTAGTAAACTTGTTTAGATATTTCTACTGTAAAAAAGGTTGGCAATCTTAGTGGGATATTTCTCCTTCTTTCCGAGGTTAGAAAGTAAAGTAGAGAAGCTCTCCACCCATCATGACTAGAAACAAAGATTTTTCTTCTTCAAAATTGGCCCTTGTAGGTTAGAGATGGGGTGACACTATGAGAAGGCAAATGACACCTTCAAGAACCAAAAGAAACATAGCTCTTCAAGCCAAAAGTATATAGAACTTGGAGAAAAAAGAATTGTGAAGTTCACAAAGAAAGTACTAGTGAAATATAAGCGGAGTCTAGAAATAATTGAAATCAAACATAAAGCCTCGGAGCCACTATAATAGAAAAGAAAAACACAAAAGATAGGACTACTATATGAACTATTCACATTATATTGATTTTGGATAGTACAATTAACCATGTATTTCTTTTGTATTTACATGCGACCTTGGCAGCAACACACCTATGACCACCTCAAAGAAACCATTAGGCACCACAAAACTTTGAGAAGGGGTTTCAACTCAAGAGGGCTAGAAAGCAGCAAGGAAGGCACCCAACAGAAATACCGAGTTTAGAGTGCCCTCCCGAAAAGGAAAAAAGATTAAGATGGAAGGTACTAAAGAAAACGCCACCAAGAAAGTTGCCGAGATTAATAACACTACCAAGTCCTTCTAGGCGAATTCGTGATAGAATTAAAATGTACATATTTCTTGTTCGTATTTTCCCAATATTAAATTGATTATAGGGTGAAATTGTTTGTTTTTTATGTACTTTTTGTTTTAGGTATGGAAAATGGAGAATTGAAGAAAAAGAGATTAAAAGCAAGATTTTTTGTATGAAATGCACCCAGAAGACTTCAAGTTGCTAGGTGTGGGCACGTCCAACAAAGTAGAGCCAAGACCAGAAAACCTCCTTAAGTAATGTGTGGCCATGTACTGTCAATTGTTGAGTTGGACAACTTTGAATTTCAAAAAGAAGAATGTTGCAAACTGGATCAAGACAGCTGTTGTTTCAAAAATCTATGAGATTAGGTTGTTAGTTTTAGATTGATTATGTTATCTTTACTTTGGGTATGAAATTGAAGTTAAATTTCTTTTATTATCTTATCTTATCTAAGCCTTATTACGACTTTATAAGCTACTCTATATAAAGACCCTGTTAGTTGTCTTTCACAACAACAAGAGTAGAGACTAGAGTTAGGCTAGTAGAAAGTATGAATTATTGTTAGCATGTTGTTCACCATGAGTGGCTAAACAACTTCCTTCTAATTTGAATGAATAAGTTGATTCAATTGCTATCATTATAAGGTCTTGAATTTAATTCTTCTTCCTTGCTTTCCATTGAAGTACTTGTTGATTCTTATTTTTCCTTTCTTTGGATGAATTGTGTTGGTGAAGTTGACAATTTGACGTAACACTTTTCATTCTATTGCTATCTATGTGTCCAGTGATCCGTAATTACCATGGATGACTAAACTGAGTAGCAACTAGATTGATTATACTTTATATAATTACTCTGGGGAAATCAAAAAGACAAGATTGTATATTTGTAGCTATCTTAATTATACAATCTCGATTTAATGCTTTTCATCGACTTTAATGCTATCATTAATTTGATATAGAATGCTATCATGCCCAAACAATTAATGGTAAGTTTTGATTTGGGTGCTGGGCTCAGTCAATTATTTTTGAAAAATTAAGAATTTATTATGGCTATTCTAATAAGTTTTCGACTTCAATACTAGAATTTGCAAGGTGACTATTAGTGACCCATGATCACTGATGCAATTAAATGCAATCAACCCTTGAATTGAAAGTTCGGTAAGATTGGTATTTATTTCTTTAATTTTTTTACTTGAACATTTATTTTCTTTTAGTCAAATAGTTGATAATTCCAAAAATCCCCCTTTGTTTTATTTATTTTTAATTTATTGTTCAAACTTGGAACTATATTTCGGTTCTTTTGGGATTCGACCTGGTCCTCTATTGCTGCAAATTTAATTTGTAATCACTCGAGGACCAGTGATTAATTTTGTGGGTTTTGATAAATCCATTCAAATTTTGGCACCGTTGTTGAAGAACCAATTAGTTCCTAGTTTTAAACAATTAGTGTTACTAATATTTTCTTTCTTGTATTACCCGTGCTTCTTAGAAAGACGAATTTGAATACAATCCTGAAATTGAGATGGCCGCTCGCTAACTAAGAAAGAGGCTAAGCAAAGAAAAGGTGGTTCATCTTCAAGGGTGAACATTGAAACAAAATCAACCAAGTTTGAGATAGACGAATCTCAAGAAATGGGAGATTGATCGTTAAAGGAGCTGGCTATTCCTACACTAAACCAACATCCTCTTTGTTTTCAATTTCCTACCTTAGATGTTGGTTTTGAATTGAAATCTAGTTTAATTCACTTATTGCCCACATTTTGTGGTCTTGTAGGTGAAGACTCGCACAAGCATTTAAAGGAGTTTCATGTCGTTTGTTCTAGTATGAGACCATAAAGAGTGTTAAAGGAGTAGATCCAGTGGAGAGCTTTCTCTTTCTCTTTAGGAGATAAAGCAAAGGATTGGTTATATTACATTCCTTCACGTTCAATCACCTCATGGGATGAGATGAAGAGATTATTTTTAGAGAAGTTCTTCCCTACATCCTAGGCTGCAAATATTATAAAGGAGGTCTGTGGGATATAGCAATTTAATGGGAAGACACTGTACAAGTATTTAGAAAGATTCAAGCAATTGTGTGGTAGTTGTCCCCACCATCAAATTTCCAAGCAACTCCTCATCCAATACATCTATGAAGGATTATTATCAATGGATAGGAGTATAGTAGATGCATCCAGTGAAGGAGCATTAGTGAGCAAAACACTAGCAGAAACTAAGCAATTGATCTCCAACATGGTAAAAAATTCCCAACAGTTTAGAACCCAAGTTGAAGGGAATCTTAAGCGAGTTAATGAGGTAAATACTTTTGATCTTAAAAATTAAATTAATGATGTAACTACTATGGTTCATCAATGAGCTGTAGGTTATGCACAAACTACCAAGGTTTGTGGGATATACTCAGTACCTGGTCATCCCACAGACACGTCTCTTACACTACAAGAAGATTCATATCAACAAATCAATGTAGCAGGAAGATTCCCTGGTCAACCCCAATGGAGATATGATCCCTATTCTAATAATTTTAACCTGGATGGAGATATCATCCAAACTTTAGTTATAGAAACCAAGGAGCACAACAAAGATAACAACCACAGCCTTATAATAAGTTGCCTTCACCTTCAGCTCAATTTTCAAACTCATGTATGCACTTGGAGGAAATTGTTAAAACTCTAGCTACTAATTTTCAACAAATGCAATAGGAGCAAAGAGCTTTGGGGAACCAAATTACCCAACTAGATACATCCATTAGCAAGTTGGAGGCACAAAATTCTAGAAGGCTACCTTCACAACTAGTGGTGAATCCAAAAGAAAATGCAAGTGCAATTGTACTAAGAAGTGGGAACGAGATCGATGCAAGACCAGATCTACCAGAAAAACCAAAGGATTCAAGAGCACGAGAATAAAGAAGGAGAAGAAGCCACACTTGAACCGTAACCTCTTTTTCCAAATCTAAGCCATCATTTTCTAATGTGATTGTTCCATCTTTTCTTAATAGATTGGAAAAATCAAGACAAAAAGAGTATGAGAAAGAAATCGTAGAGACCTTTATAAAGGTGAAAGTGAACATACCCTTGTTGGATGCCATCAAGTAAATTCCGAAATATACAAGATTTTTGAAAGAGTTCTGCACCAACAAAAGGAGGTTTAATGGAAATGAAAAGATTATGGTAGGGAAGAATGTTTTGGCTATGCTCACACAAAAAGCTCTACCAGAAAAATGCAAGGATCCAGGTATATTCACATTTCCCTATGTGATTAGGAATAAGAACATTGAGCATGCTATGCTTGTTTTGGGAGCTTCTATAAATGTTATGCTATACTCAATTTTCAAAACTTTAAATTTGGGTCCTCTAAAAGAAACTAGGATAGTGATTCAACTTGCAAATTGTTTTAATGCTTACCTTGAAGGGCTTGTTGAGGATGTTTTTTTACAGATCAATGAATTGATTTTTCTGGCAGATTTTTACATCCTAAAAATAGAGGAGAACACAAACACAAGTTCTACCCTAATTTTACTAAGGAAACCCTTCATAAAGATAGATAAAACAAAGATAGACGTGGATGAGGGCAGTCTCTCTGTAAAGTTTGATGGGGAGATTGTTAAATTCAATATTTTTTATGCTATGAAATATCCTCCCAAGGCTCATTCAATTTGTTCTATTGACATTGTTGATTCTATTGCACAGAAAATCTTTGATGAAGAAAATACTAAGAAGGAGGAACAATTGAACGAGGAAAAGGCTGTCGAACTATGTGACGATATAGACTTTACAATGGATGTATAGGCAAGGTCAACACTTTTTAATATTGAACCTTTTTTATCTCACGAGAAAGTGTTACCTTCTGTTTTGCAAGCCTCAAAACTTGAACTAAAGCCATTGCCAAACCATCTCAAAAATGCATATTTGGGGGATAATGAGACTCTTCCAGTCATAGTTATGAAGCAGTTAACAATAAACCAAGAAGAGTTTAGTGGTAGTTTTAAAAGAGCATAAAATGGCGATTGGTTGGCAATTGGCCAACATTAGAAGATAAAGTCTGGCAATTTGCATGCACCACATTCTCCTTGGGGGAGATGCCAAGCCTGTAAATGAAGCTTAAAGGAAGTTGAACCCAGCAATGAAGAAAGTGGTTATGAAGGAGGTCATTAAGTTACTTGCTAAAGGAATTATTTACCCAATTTCTACTAGTAAGTGGGTGAGCCCAATTCATTTTGTGCCAAAGAAAACTAGGATAATAGTGGTAAGAAATCAAAATAATGAACTAGTGCCCATGAGGATCCAAAATGGGTGACGAATGATTATTGATTTCCGAAAACTCAACTCAGCTACTCGAAAAGACCATTTTCCCCTACCCTTCATAGATCAAATGTTAGAAAGATTAGTGGGAAAAGTTTTATTTTGTTTTCTTGATGGATTTTTAGGTTACTACCAAATTGCTATTGCTAAAGAGAACCAAGAGAAGACTACTTTCACTTGCCCTTTTCGGACATTTGCCTATAGAAGGATACCTTTCGGTCTTTGCAATGCTCCAGGTACATTTCAAAGATGCATACTAAGTATTTTCTCTGATTTTATTGAGAATTGCATTGAAGTGTTAATGGATGATTTCAATATTTATGGAGATTCATTTGATAATTGTTTAGACCATTTGACGAAGATTTTGAAAAGGAGTATAGAAACCAATTTATTTTTAAATTATGAGAAATGTCATTTTATGGTAAACGATGGCATTGTTTTAGGTCATATAATCTCCTCTAGAGGTATAGAAGGGGACAAGGCAAAGATAGATCTTATTGTAAGCTTACCTTACCCTATGAATGTTAGAGAAGTACGTGCTTTTCTTGGTCATGTAGGTTTTTATAGCATGTTCATCCAAGATTTTTTAAAAATTGCACTGCCCTTGACCAATTTGCTCCGAAAGGATGTAGTTTTTGAATTCAGTGATGATTATAAAAAGGCTTTTGACAAACTCAAAAATTTGTTGAGAATAGCACCTATTCTTCAACCACCATATTGGAATTTGCCCTTTGAACTCATGTGTGACACAAGCAACTATGCTGTGGGAGCCGTCCTTCGACAATGAGTTGATAAAACGAGTCACATAATTTATTATGCCTCACAAACATTGAATTCTACCCAATGAAACTACATTACCATCGAGAATGAGCTTTTGGATATTGTTTTTTCTTTATGAAAATTTAGGTCATATCTACTTGGATCTAAGGTAATCATCTATTCTGATCATGCAGCCTTGAAGTACTTACTGGCCAATAAGGAGTCTAAGCCATGACTAATTAGATGGATTTTGCTGCTCCAAGAATTTGACCTGGAGATAAGAGATAGCAAGGGAGCCGAAAATTTGGTGGCTAACCATTTGAGCAGGTTCGTACTGGAGGAAGATTCCCTACCCATTTTCAAAAACTTCCTTGATGAACATCTCTTTCAAGTCAAAAGTATGGCCCCTTGGTATGCTAACATTGTCAATTATTTGGTTACCAAAGACTTACGAAATTGTTTGAGAAAGGCCAAAAAGGAGAAAATTAAAGTGGATGCAAAATATTATGTGTGGGATGAACCGTATCTTTGGAAGTTTTGCTCTGATCAAGTGATTAGGAAATGTGTCACTGACAATAAGCATAACTCCATTCAAGCCTTTTTCCATAATTTTACTTGTGGAGGTCGTTTTGGACCTAAATGAATAGCTAGAAAGGTGTTGGATAGTGATATTTATTGGAAAACCATGTTCAGAGATGCTTATTTGTTTTGTAAAAGTTATGACTGGTGCCAAAGAATAGGTACATTGTCCCATAGGAATAAGATGCCCCAAACCCCTATTTTGGTGTGCGAAATGGGTTATGTTTACATTCTTTTAGCAATTGATTATGTGTTGAAATGGGTAGAGGTAAAGGCCACTAAAGTTGATGATTCTAAGACTGTTGCTGGTTTTATCAAAACTAACATTTTTAGTAGATTTGGGATACCTCGAGCAATCATCAGTGATCAAGAAAGTCATTTTTGCAATAAGAAATTGAGGTATTGCTAAAAACATACAGAGTACATTACCGGGTAGCAATTGCATATTACCCTCAAACAAATGGACAAGCGAAGATCTCAAATCAAGATGTGAAAGCCATTTTGAAGAAAATTGTCAACCCAGAGAGAAAAGATTGGAGCGTATGCCTAGATGATGCACTATGGGCTTATCAAACCATATACAAAACCTCGATTGAGAGTCCCCGTATTGGTTGATTTTTGGCAAATCTTGCCATCTTCCAGTGGAGATTGAACATAAGGCTTATTGAGTAGTTTGTCAAAGCAATATGAACCTGAATGAAGCTAGCAAATCTAGGAAATTGCAATTGTAAGAGTTGGAAGAATTGTGATTAGATGCTATGAAAATTCAAGGATCTACAAGGAAAAGACCAAATTGTTTCATGACAATATTCTCATGAGGAAACAATTTGATGTTGGGCAAAAGGTGTTATTGTACAATTCTTGATTAAAACCCATGCCTTGTAAGTTACATTCTCAATGGCTTAGTCCATTATTTGTTACTAAAGTTTTTCCTTATGGTGCAGTTGAGATTAAAAGTTTCAATACAAGGAAGGTTTTCAAGGTAAACAGGCATAAACTCAAAATATTTCATGATGAGGTTAATTTTTTAACTTTGATTGACATTAAATTAACCTCGCCCATCTACCTGAATTCCTAAAAGAAATAGAGACATTGAGCATAATGACATTAAACAATTGTGCTGTTTGAGAGGCAACCCAAAGGATTTCTTCTTTTCCTTTTTATTCTTTGTTATTGATTTTATTGTTTCTTTCTTTTCTTTCTTTTTATGTGTTAGCTAATGAAACTAATTCTTGTTTGAAGTAGAAGACTTTACTTTCTTAGATGTGACCACGCTTTAAAAGCAATAGTTTTCTGCTAGATACATATGTTTTTTCTGGAACACCTTACTTCCCTAGATGTGGCCATGCCATTAGTAATATAGTCTTCTGGAATTTGCTGTACGTTCTCTTGATTTTTCTTCAGACAACCTTATTTCTTTAGGCATGGCCATGCTTTATTACATTAAGTCTTCTATTTTTCCTTAGGTAGTTCAAGTTCTCTAATAATAATAACAACAATAAACAAAAAAAAAAATCCACGTAACCCATAGTTAATAAATCCAAAAAAAAAAAATCCAACCAATTTAAATCAATAAGGGTTATGCCAATCCCTTTTTTTCTTTTTTTTTACACTTTCACTCTTGCAGCCGTCACTGTCAGCCCGTGCCTCTACCCACACCACACTGTCGTTAGCCCAGCCATGGTGTCGTCTTCTCGTCAGGTGTAGCAGCCACCATTTCACTTCAGTCTTCTCACTTCAACAACCACGTCTTCGTACTGCCATTTTTTTTTCCGTTGCTCATACCTCCACCATTCTTTTCCTAGCCACCACAGGCCATCCTTTTCTTCACCGAAGTTCTTTTCCTAACTATCCATTTGTTTTTCTACTTTTTATTCCTTTTTCCTTTCTTTTATTTATTTATTATTATCATTATTTTTTTAACTAAAAAAGGAAAAAAAACAATAGAGAGGGTGCTATCCGAAGGAACCTTTATTCTCCAATTTTTGATTACCTTCATGTTTGATATTATGTAAACAACATACAGGAAAGCAAGCATCATTAGTTCTTAGTTAATTTTCTATGGAGTTTGAGATTGAACATCATGCCTGATTATTGCACAAGTACTCATAATTAATAGTTGATTTTTTTTCTTTTTTTTTCATGCATTTTCATAATTACTTTGCTACTGTTCTTATTTGTTGTGGTTTACTTTGTGCTACAATGCCTTACTTTGCTGTGCTAATTTAATTCTTGTGGTGGTTGTCTTTTAGTTACTCTTTGTTTGATCATGTCGAGAGTTAAGATGTTAGCTTGTAACCACGTTACTACACCACCGAGTAGTCCCTTACCACCAATCAGTTCTTCTCGATCTCACACCCCTCACCACCAAATAGTCATTCTCCATCGCGCCACTCAACACCACCTAGACTTAATCTAACTCTTAACCCATCCACCAGTCTTGCACATCAAAATAGACTGCATATGAAGAAAGGTAAAGTTGTATTTTCCAAAGAGAGTTAAGAACCAAATAGTCATTCTCCATCGCGCCACTCAACACCACCTAGACTTAATCTAACTCTTAACCCATCCACCAGTCTTGCACATCAAAATAGACTGCATATGAAGAAAGGTAAAGTTGTATTTTTGCCTTCCAAAGAGAGTCTTTGTGGACATTTAAAATTTTCTACTAAAGCATGGCAGTGAAGATATACTTAGATTTGCAAGTAGAAGATCTTGCCAGGAAAGTGTATTCATTTCCCTACTCTTGAAACATTGGGTTTAAGAGCTGTATTTGATTCTATGATTGACAATATTGGTTGGCACTCATTTGTTTCTATTAAGTGCTTGCCTTCATTGAGTTAATTCGTGAATTTTATGCCACTTTCATGTTTAATAGGCTGAACACTCTCACATTGGATAGTCCTAAAGTTTTATAATTTAGATTGATATGGAAGGAATTAAATATGTCTATTACCAAGTTCAATCTCGCCTTAGGACTTATCACTTCTGCATATGCACGAACCTCTGAATATAAGGCATCTAGAGTTGATTTTGATGATGCCTTTGAGCCTAATTCCTTGTGGAAAGAAATGTCGGTGGATTGTAGTCCATATGATCCAAGCCAATCAAAGGATCTTTACCTTCATGAACCGGTTTGGAAATATGTATATCGGTTTTTGGCATATACTTTTTTTGGCAAGAAAGATAGTTTAGTTACATTAACCAAAATTAAGTTCTTTTTTAATTTGGGCCATGATTAACAATGTTAAAGTTAATTTGGGGTGTTGGGAAGCCACTCAAATCCATGTTGTTATTCAAAAGGAGCACATTTTAATTTTTGGCTCTTTGATTACTCACATGGCTATTAATCTTGGATTAATTGATTTAGAACATATTAACCTTCACGTTGCCTATGAGTTAGAACCTTTAGATCTGAAGTGCCTCCTTCGCATGGATCTTGTGGAGTATCATGGCAATAGTTATCGATTTTTTCCACCCGACCCACCTTCGTTCTTGCGACGACGCAACAACAGTTGCCCCCATGCTCAAGATGAATCCACTCCATTGCAAGATGCCGCTGGCTCTTCTTCGCGCCCAGTAGCTCCTTCCTCTCTATCTCTAGCTTTTCTCCAACAGCTTAATAGGCGCATTCGCAAGATGGAGACAAATCAAGCTACCTTCTTCAACCATTTTAGCTTCACCCCACCATGCCTTCCTTCACCATAGATCTACTCATTTTCTATCACAGTTTAGGGCAGTATCTTCTTCCCTCGTCTTTATTTTTATTTTATTTTTCTTTCTTTCTTTCTTTCTTTATTTTCTTATTCGTGTGCGCATTTATTTCATACATTGGGGACAATGTATGATTTAGAAAGAGAGGAGGAGGGGGGGGGGGGAGAGATGCTTTTGTAGTTATTTGGTTATTTTCCAATTTTTCATTTTGGGAAATTTTGCAAAATCCTTGTAAGTATGCTTGACAATTTGAATGTCTTCTTTGAAATTCTTAACCCTTTTGATACTTGTTTATAATAACTTTTAGTTACCATGTATTACTAATTTGTGTTGGAAAGCATGAAAGGGGCAAGTATGATTAGCCTTTGCTTTGAAACTGTTTAAGCATCTTATTAATTTTAATGATTGAATTGAATGAAAATGTGCAATGTTTGATACATTGAACCAATTGTGTGAGTATTTGAGCCTACGAGGATTTTCCTTTTCTTGCTCGCATTTTCTTTGTTGAGTGTTGATAAATATGGTATGTTATTCTAGAACTTGCTTTGTTGGGCATGTCGAGATCACATTGTGGATTCATGCTTTGAAATGATAAGGACACCTAGGTTAGCTACTTAGACTTTATAAAAAGCCGTTCCGTTACAAATACCCCTAGTTAGCCAATTTTGAACCTTAACCTTTCTTTTTTACAACACCTTATTGTTTAGCCTTAAACCTTTGTCTTTGTCTACCATCGGTGAACCCTTTGTCAAAAGCATGTGGAAATGAATTGCGTGATGAACATTTTGAAAACACCGAAAAAAAAGAAAATGAAAAGTGTGAAAAAGAAAAAAAGAAATAGTGAAAAGTATCCCCAACGAATATTGGACAAAGTTAATGTTCTCCATTGTATACAAAAGGGTCCAAAGGTGCTATGTAATTGCAAATAAGGGGATAATGTTACTTGGAATAAAGTAAGTGGTTCTAATGTGCTATTATTGTTGCTTTTGAGTCATGTAAGGAAGTTCTTACATGTCTTAATTTGTGCAACCTAAAATTTTCCTTTCTAGTTGCCCACCTTTATCCAAGCCCCGTTACAACCCTTTTTAAGTTCGTTTGACTTTTGCATGGATTCATACTTGTATTAGTGGTGGAGATGTGATATATAAGCAAGCCTATGGTAATGACATGCTATGTTTGATTTGAGTGCCAAATGACTAAACACTTTGAGTGATTAAGGTGCAACCTGTGAGAGGTTATCAAATTTTGTTACATTTGATTTCGATGAAATTATTGGGATTGAAGAGATGCATTTGTTTGTTTAGAAAATCATGTTATGAATATTTGTTTCTTGGATTGTTATTCCAATATTGATTTCTAATGTGTGATGACTTTGAGTTATTTGTTAATGGGTTGAAAAGGGAAAGGAATGGAGAGGAAGATATTGATCTAATGCATTCTTGAGGACAAGCATGGTCTAGGTGTGGGAGATTTGATAGACCTTAAAATGCACATATTTCTTGTTCGTATTTTCCCAATATTAAATTGATTATCGGGTGAAATTATTTGATTTTGATGTACTTTTTATTTTAGGTATGGAAAATGGAGAATTGGAGAAAAAGGGATTAAAAGCAACATTTTTTTTTTGGTAAAAAATGCAACCAAAAGACTTCAAACTGCTAGGCATGGCCAAGTCCAACATAGTAAAACCAAGACCAGAAAACCTCCTTGAGTAAGGTGTGGTTATGTATTCTCAATTGCTAAGTTGGACAAATTTGAACCTCAAAGAGAAAATTGTTGCGAACTGGATCAATACAGTTGTTTCAAAAATCTAAGAGATTAGGTTGTTAGTTTTAGATTGATTATGTTATCTTTACTTTAGGTATGAAATTGAAGTTAAATGTCTTTTATTATCTTATCTTATCTAAGCCTTATCTAGACCTTATTAGCTACTCTATATAAAGACCATGTCAGTTGTCTTTCATAACAACAAGAGTAGAGACTAGACTTGGGCTAGTAGAAAGTAGGAATTATTGTTAGTATATTGTCCACCATGAGTTGCTAACCTA
Source organism: Gynochthodes officinalis (assembly GCA_020080225.1). Lineage (NCBI taxonomy): Eukaryota > Viridiplantae > Streptophyta > Magnoliopsida > Gentianales > Rubiaceae > Gynochthodes > Gynochthodes officinalis. The sequence goes on along the minus strand of CM034615.1, from coordinate 27,658,298 downwards.
CTTCCTTCTGATTCAATAAAATAAGTTGATTCAATTACTATCATTTTGAGGTCTTGAATTTAATTCTTCTTCCTTGCTTTCAATTCAAGGACTTGTTGATTCTTATTTTTCCTTTCTATGGATGAATTGTGTTGGTCAATCTAACAATTTGACTTAACACTCTTCATTCTATTGCTATCCATAAGTCCAGTGATTCGTAATTGTCATGGACGAGTGAACCGGGCAGCAATTAGATTGATTATGTTGTACATAATTAGTCTAAAGAAATCAAGAAGACAAGATTGTATAATTTCAGCTGTCTCAATTATACAATCTTGGTTTAAATCTTTTCACCAACTTTAATGCTATCATTAATTTGATATGTAATGCTATCATGCCCAATTAATTAATGGTAAATTTTGATTTTGGTGCTGGGCTCAGTCAATTATTTTAGGAAAACTGAGAATTTATTGTAGCTATCTTGATAAGTTTTCGAGTTAAACACTAGAATTTGCAAGATGATTATTAATGACCCATGATCAATGATGCAATTGAATGCAATCAACCCTTGACTCAGAAGTTGGGTAAGATTGGTATTTATTTCTTTAATTTTTCTACTTGAACATTTATTTTATTTTAGTCAAATAGTTGATAATTCCAAAAACCCCCTTTGTTTTATTTATTTTAAATTTATTGCTCAAGCTTGGAACTATATTTCGATTCCCTTGGGATTGGACCTAGTCCGCTATTGCTGCCAATTTAATTTGTAATCACTTGAGAACCAGTGATTAATTTTGCGGGTTTCGACAAACCCGTCAATTCTCCCCCGTGATAGAAATGCAGAGGATAAAATTTCTCCCTCGCGATGGAAAAAGCAAATGCGAGGTAGTAGAGCCAAGGCATACAGGCATCCCCTGAATATGAAGACCAAATAGACAAAATGATTTTTAAATTAGAGTTATTAGTTCAAGAAGGCAAACAAGATAGTAATAAGTGTCGGAGAGAAGAGGCTATATTAGAAATGTACTTAAAAAATTATAAGGTATAGTTATGTATGGAGAAAATAAGAGCAAAAGTAAAGTCAATGTAGATATGAATGTATAAATAGCAAACGCATGTATGCATGTATAAATAAAATATTATGTTTTGTACGCTTTATCTGCGTTTTCTTTACTAAGTCATTCTCTCACCTAGGGGATATTTTAGGTCTCACCACCTTTTAGGATGTTTTGAAAAGTAGCAATTTTACATAAGGTGAACCGAGGTTACACGTGAATTTTTTAATTTAATATAAAGCAGTATATTCTCAAGCCTTATTGAACGAAGCTTCAGGATTCATATATCCCTTCTCTAAATTTATTTAATAACAATCAGGATAAATTCACAATGAAACAATCAAAACCTTTATTAGCTAATATGAAAATTTACTTATATATAAAATATTTTCAAATTATTAACATCCTATGTACGAGGCAATAGTTCCTCTCATTTAATGGATAATCTATAACTCCCTAACTTAGATACATCTATTACTCCATATAGGTGTTCCCAATTGGCTTTTAGTTTACCTTCGATTTTAGCTCAGCTTACTTCAATCTTCCTTAGCACAATGTCCCTTAGTTAAAATTCATTCATTTTTCACCCTTTTATTATAATACTCGGTCATAACCTATTTGTATTGAGCTTCCTCGATAAAAAATGTTCAATTTTTCCAATAAGTCTAAGTTTGATTGCTGAGAAAGATTTACGTTAAGTCAAAGTAAGACCATAAACATGCAATGTGAGTTCGATACAGCAAGATGATGAGACAAAGATTCCGTGAATATGCTTGGAAATGAGGTACCCAAGAAAGATGCTTTTAGATATCTAGGATCAATATTGCAAAAAAAAGGATAGATTGATGAAGATATAAGCCATAGAATCAAAGCAGGTTGGATGAAATGGCTTAGTGCATCAGGGTTTTTGTGTGACAACAAAATCCCACTTAGGCTAAAAGGAAAAGTTTATAGAACGGCAATACAACCGGCAATGCAATATGGAACTGAATGTTGGCTAGTACAAAGACAACATGAGCATAAGATGGGAGTAGTGGAAATGAGGATGTCAAGTTGGATGTGTAGTCATACAAGGATGAATAAGATAAGAAATAAGGATATTCGACGAAAAGTTGGAGTAGCACCGATGGCAAAAAATATGAGAAAACATAGATTAAGATAGTTTGGGCATATTCTTTGAAGACCCCTACATGCTCCGATAAGAGTATAAGTTTATTATAAAGAACATGATAGGAAGAAAGGGAGAGGTAGGTAGCAACTTATGTGGGGGAAAGTAGTAAAACAAGATTTAGGGGAGTGGGAAATAGATTGGCGTACGGTTTACCTTAGAACAGAGTGGAGGAAAGCTATTGGAATAGCAAAATTCCTATGTTCATGACTGCCTTTTCTTGTCCTAACCCTTTTCCCTTTATTATGTTATATTTCTTTTAGTGATTTATCTATTTCGTCTTGTTATATCCCTTTATTTTGTTATATTTCATTTTATTTCATTATTTCCCCATTGTTTTGGCTTCATCGACTGTCGACCCCAACTATTTTGGGATGAAGGTGATGTTGATGAAGTCTAAGTTCAATTGCATTTCTTTTTCATTAAGGGTTGAATTGAAAACGACCATTCTTGGGTTAAAGAGCCCAATTTCAATTGGTATGATAGCCTTGGATTTATAAACCAAGCTGTATAGAGTCTCTTTTGTCATCGTCCAAGGTGTAGTACAATATGGCCACAAAACATTACGAAGGTACATTACTCAATCCTCTTTTACCTTGTCTAGGCAAGCTTTTAACCATTAGAGAAGTATTTGGTTAGTGATCTCAACCTGGCCATTAGCTTGAAGATGAACTACCGATGTGAAATTCTACTTGATGTTCAACTCTTCACACCAAAACCGAAATGGATTATTAGCAAATTGCTTCCCTTTATCTGAAACAATATGAGGGATGCCAAATTTTCTGATGATCTTACTTCATACAAACTTCAAGATATTATTGCTCATGATAGTGGCTATTGGCTCCGCTTCTACCCACTTAGTGAAATAATTTATGACCACCACTAGAAACTTAAGGCCCCCTAGTGATTCAAGAAAGGGCTTGTGAATGTTAATACCCCACTGTACGAAAGGGTTGGAAGACTAAATATTAATCAACTCCATTTGAGGTTTTCGAATAATTGGGGCATATAATTGACACTTTACACACTTTTAGACAAACTCATGAGCATCTTGAAACATAGTGGGCCAATAGTACTTTCACATGATAATCTTTTTAGCCAATAACTGAGATCTTACATGACTTCTACTAGATCTCAACTATGCCTCCCTAAAGACGTAATCAGATTTTTGAAACCCAATATTTTGTCGCAAGGGTGGAGATAAGAGTATTTATACAGTATCCCATCTTATAGAAAATATCAGGGTGCTTTTTACTTCAATTTCTAGCCTCATTCTTATCTTTTGATATGTCACTATATTGTAAATATCGTCAAATGAGAGTCGTCCAATTATCTTCCCCATGTGTCATCATTTTCTCATTCGTATTTCAGCATTACAAAACTTTGACTAATATTTATTTAGATGGGAGAAAGCCGACAAGACTAGCTTATTCAATACATTAGCCCAATTGTTCTTACACATCAGTATTTACTCAATAGTAAAGCTCTTGAAGTTCTTTGCACTTCCCTGGCCTCATAGGTTCCCTTTATTTGATTGACCACCACTTGAGAACTACTAAGAACCTTGACACTTCTCGCCTCCATCTTTTGGACTAGTTTAGTCCTATAACCAGAGCCTCATACTTTGCTTCATTATTTATTACTTTGAAGTCCGAGCACAAAATATATGTGATATTGACCTCCTCAAAACTTCAAAGGAGCAACCCAACGCTACTTTGTTTCTTCCTTTGAAACCCTATCAACATACAATATCCTAAAATCTATCTACTCATCATTCTAAAGGAAAGTCAATGATGCATTCAACAACTTGAGGTCAATTGTAGAACCTTATTTTATGGCCAATTTTTACAATGAAATCTGCTAATACCTACTCCTTAATGGCACCTTAGGGCTAGTATCTCACATTGTGCTCTCCAAATTCAATAACTCATTTCATCAATCTTCATCAGACCTCAGGCTTGAGTAGAATTTGCTTAATAGGATAATTTGTCAATACATAGATTGGATGTGCTTGGAAGTATGGTTCCAACTTTCTAGCGAGTTTACTAAGGCCACACCAATTCTTGTATTGGAGGATAATGGATCTTAGGTTCATACAGAATTCAAATGACACAATATATAGGTTTTTGAATGCCTTCCTCATACTATACCAATAGCGTGCTAACAACATTACTTAAGGTTGCCAAATATAAGCATAGTACCTATCCTAAATAAGATAGTTAATGAAGATAAGGTTGCCAAATGAGCTTTCAACTCCTTAAAAGCTTTCTAACATTGCTTTGTCCACTTGAAGCTCTTGGTATTTTTTTAGTATCTAGAAAAAAAGTTAAGTGTCAATTTGTGGATTGAGATAAGAATCTGTTTAGTACTGTTAGGTGTCCTATCAATTTCTAAACATATTTTACTATGCGTAGAGGTAACATCTTAGCAATAGCTCTTATTTTTTCAAAGTTAGTTTTGATATCGTACTTGGAAACAATATACCCCAAAAACCTTTCCTAATCCAACTCTGAAAGTGCATTTTGGGAGTTCAAACACATGCTTGTTTTTTTCAATATTTGTAAGATTTCTTTTGAATCAGTTGGCACATCTTCTACATAGACCTTTATATCCCTACCAATTCGTTTAGAGAAAGTATGGCTAACTAACTCTTGGTATGTGGCTTTGGCATTCTTTAATCTAAAGTCTTTTTTTTTTTAATTATAGACGATACATATTTCACTAATATAAGCAGTTTTTTCCACATCTTCCTCCTCCATGAGTATATGATGATATCCCTTATAAAACCAGAGATAGCTTCCACTTTTTGATTTATGCTAGGCAAGGGAAAACAATCCTTCGGGCAATATTTATTTAGATAAATATAATCCATGCACATGTGCCAACTTCCATAAGGTTTTCTAACCAGCACTAGATTAGCTAGTTTGGTTAGATAAAACACTTCTTTTAAGATATCTGACTAAAGTAGATTTTCCTTTTCCACATTGACCTTCCAGTTTCTCTTCAAAGTGAAGTTCGTTTTCATTTATTACACAAATTTCACTTCGAGATTAATATTCAATTTATGGGTCATCAAAGTTAGAAGTATTCCAAACATGTCATTTATGCTCCAAATGAACACTTCTTTATTTTTTTGGTACAGGTCAATTATTTTGTTCATCATCTCATTTGGAAGCTAGTGAGGTACCGATTTGAGCAACTTGGTTGGGATGTGCTTCATTAGTGTTGACCTATTGAACCTCACCAGTTTTGTCATACACTTGCACTTCTTCTGATTGTTGAACGTTTGTATGTTCTCGAGGTGTAACCTCAAGATTAGCAGCATCCAACTTCATCTAACTATTTTAGGGTCTTTACTTTTTTTGAGGGATGTGAACCTGTGATTAGTTATACCTCATTCATCACTTGATTGGAATATAGCCCTGGGTCTTAAATTTTTTTTTTTAATGCAACCCACATACACTCGAGTGTCATATACTTGTCACCTGACACATAAACCACCCCATACTCTAGTGAAAATTTTAAAATCAAATGATAAGAAAACCGTATGGCTTTGGTTTTATTCATCTAAGGTCTTCCAATTATAGCATTAAAAGGCAATGGAGCATCTATTATATAGAAACCCATAATGATAGTTTTGTCTCGAGAGTAATCTCTCATTGTGACGGAATGTGATAATTCCAACAAGATGCACTACCTCAGGAGCAAAAGTCACGAATGGCATGCTAGTAGGCCTCAAAGCCTCACGAATACCCAACTTCCATAAACAAATCTATATACATAACATTCATAGCACTCCTATCATCAACATATACCCTATGCATCTATTTGTGCGCTACAATTACTTTAATTACCAAGGCATCATTACATGGGCAAATATGATTCATTGCATCATCCTCATAAGAGGTATGACCTCTGATGGTTTGAACCTCTTCTATACTGGTTCTTAGGGATAGATTCTTCTAGAATTAACTTCAATTACAACTTGTGATTGCCCTTTTAGTATCATTTGAAAATAGTATGAATTATGCCAGTCAGATTTCTATTCTTTCGGAGGTGGCCTTGAGAATTGTACTACTACTGTGGATTTGACTATGACTGTTGGGTCTAGATGGGTTCCTATCTCATCCTATTATCAATATGAGTTCAAAGAGCATCTCTCCCTCTTTAGTGCTCACCTCTACCTCATCCACCAAAATTATATCCTCTTTCTCGGCCTCCTTACCAAGATTGGGATCTATGGTTGTGTAACTACCACCTCTGGGCACACTGGTATAGCATGCTACTTTGATGAGTTCTCTATCTCATTTTTCAAGTTATTATAGTATTCGGTGTCATAACCATGATTATTATAAAGGCAAAATACGAATGCCAGGGTCATTTTTGTGAAGTTACAATTGATGACAGTGATGGCCTCAGGATGCCTATGTGAACTACTAAGATCTTGATACAACTTTTGGTCAGTGAATATGAGGTTTCAACTTGCCTTGATTAAAATTCAACCTATCAAACGCTACATTTCTAACTCCACTCTCATTTTCTCCATCCCTAGCCCCATCTTACTGTTTTTTCTCATTCTTTTCATTCTTCCTTTTATTCCTATTAGCTTTCTCTCCTTTGGTATAGTTTTAGAATTTCTGCCATAAGGTTTGGACATTGGTAGAGGTATCCCAAGCCAATTTGGTGTAAAAATTGCCTAGATTTAGCCTTGTGAATGCTAATATTACTAATTAATCATTGCAACTCTCCATTTGTAAATTTTCGTCACAAAACCTATCTAAATAAGACTTCAAGGTCTCATTTTTCCTTACTTGATGTTCATTAAATCGGTGGCTATTTTGTAAAACTTCTTCCTCAGGTAGAAACAGGTATAAAAGAATTCAACCAGTTACACAACAGATGAGATATTGTCTCTGGATAGACCATCAAACCAAACACAGACTTTTTCCTTCAAATAGATGGGGAATGCTTTACACATAAAGTCTGTGGGAGTATTCTTAAACTTCATAGCATACTAAAAGTAGGACAAATGGTTCAACGGGTTAGAATCTCTATCATAAACCTCTAACCCTTTTGGTACCGGGGGATATGAACAATTAGTAGTATGGGATGCAAATGGAGAAGGCACGTTATCTTTGCCATCCATTCCCACCAAGTTTCAGATTTCATCTTGACTTTCCAGCTTACTTCTAGAGCGTCATTCATACAGGGTTTCTTATAGGTTTTTTTTGCGTTCTTGCTCTATGGCAGTTATCTCCATAGTTGTTTTCAGCATACGATTCATATTGTTCCTTCTTTATGTCATTTTCTCGTCTATGGCCATTGTCACCATCTCTCTTTAACTATCATCCATGATTCTTTTGTTTTTTTCTAACCTTTTTGAATTTCTCGAATTGACATCGATTCTATTCAAGGAATGTGCTCGTCATCATTGTAGTTGTTCTCCACCCGCTAATCACATTGATCGAAAATAGAGCATTCGGTTTGATCATCTCTGTGAGTTGGCCTCCATTCAAACTTCTCAGGAATGTCATCCAATGATTGTGTTCCTCCTCTTGCAAAGCCAAAACGTCGAGGACCATCCTTTTGATAGCCAGGGCCACTGTCTTATCTTCGACTGTAGATCGAGTATCAACCATATATACAGAATCAGAATTTAAACTAGTAGAAAAGAATGAGTATGCAAAAATAATGTCTTAGGAACAAATCACATTAAAAAAAAAAGAAGAAATGATCCGCATAGACGGCTCACTTGATGAAACCAATATCTGCTACCTATTCCTTATTGAATACCCATCAAACCTCACGGTTAATGTTATTCTTGCAAAACAAATTTTGATGGTTCTTACAATTAATAGATACTCTTATGCTTAACTTAATATTTGGGCCTTTCGATTGCCAAAATTTAAGGGTGCAAAAATTAGAGTTTTTTCCTCATTACCTTACATAGTTAAGAAGTATTTATACTTGTAGTTCGAAATCGTAAGAATGTATTTTTAAATGAATGATAAGTTATTAAATTCTATACAACTTCTAACATCATCATACTTATAAACTCCATCATGCGTTTAACTTTTTGGACTTTAAAGTTTGGATCGAAATCTAATACTCATCAAATACTTTAAGAGTGAAAAATTACTTAGAAAACTATGGCACGGTCGATCCTCACCGTCTATCTTGGTTGGACAAATTGAGGAGGAAATTTATTTTCACCAATAATTTGTGGGTTGGTTTTATGCCATGTTACACCATGGTTTAGTTTTACCAAATTTATGTTAAAATAGTGTTTTTATTCTTTGTTAATCTCATTGTCATTTTAATTTATAAAATCTAAATAAACTCAAAAAGTGACTTTTTGATTTTTTTTTTTAATTCAAATGTCATTCTTTTTATGTAATTACTAACTCAAATAGAGATATATTTCTGTATTTTTATTATTTTTATATTTTTTGAAAGAATTTTTGTATTTATAAAGCATATGTTATTATATATTCCTATAATTGGACTTATCTGACTCTGCTCCCATCTGTTAAAAAACTTTAAAAGAAAATCCAAAATAATTCCAACACTTCTTAAATGCCACGGTAGCTAGCACAATTTTTTTTCGGGGTCAGTTGCTGATAATTTACCCCTTCAGCTTTGACCCTGGTGCCACTTATTCTGACCACTACTGTTTAATGTCAAGCAAAAACTTTGGTACCTACTACAAAAACACTTGCATTTCAGCTGTTTTCTTTCTACTTGATTTATTTTCTTTCTCCAGATTGTTGTTCTTCTCTCTTCTTCCTCCTCTGCCTTTTTCGTTTTCATTGGTAAATCATGGGGGATGCATTTGCTGGGTTATTAGTAGAAAATGGTGTGGTCGGAGGTGGGGAGTGCATAAAATGGCCTTGTTGACTGGGTCTTCTTAGTGGGTGGCAGCGTGGATTGGTGAAAAGAGAAAATAGAACAAAGAACTTTCAAGGTCAGCTGGTCGGGCACATGCATGCATAAATTTCTAAATGCATAATTTATTTTAGAACCGATTTAATGTTTAAATTTCAAAATTTTCTGCATACAACAGTGACAAAAAAAACTTTTTGAAACTTTTTTGGCTAGCCAAAAACATTTCATAGCTTTCGCAAGAATTAATATTTGGTAAAATGCACACTTAGACAGTTGTGAATTCCACTAAAGCAGGCGAATAACTTCACACCTGTTGATTAAATATTGCAAATTTTTTAGTGCCAGAAACAGCATCTGGATGGGGTGCGATCTTGATAAAGGGGAACCGCGTTGATTATTGTAGAGATCGAACATTTCTCCAAGTACAATAACCCCATGAGAGCTTGCACCCCAAAAGCTAAACTCAAATGTTGGCCGGTTTCCACTAAAATATTCAATATTCCACCGTTTCAGAACGTTCCACTCTCTCATGCATCTGTGTCAAGTGGTTGGCATATGAACACTTTCGTCAACTTTATAAGGTTTTCTAGATTCTTGGACTTTAGCTACAAATGGAAACATGGCTAACGAATGAACGAGAAAAAAGGTATCCTTGCATCGTATATCTCAGTCGTCAAATTATTGAGGAGATGCTTGGTTCGAATTTTCCAATGAAAATTATAATGAAATTTATTGAAACAATCCATCACAATGGGAATTTTTATTATATTGTTAGTATTTAGTTCAAACTTTATAATGAATATTAATGTGAATAATGGTGCTTGGTTCAATAAAATTATGAGAATAAGAATCAATCAAAATTCTAATTTTACCCTTACAAGTAAATATATTAAAAAATAACATTATACAGTGATATGAGATAGAAGAGAGAAAATTGATGGTAGAGAAAGTAGAGTTAGAAAAATGATGAGAGAGAAAGTAGAGTGAGACAATGAATTATGGAGAGGGATGAGCAAAAAAGTATATTGAGACAATGGATAAGAGAGAAACTAAATTGAGAAAACTAATGAGAGAGAAAACAACAATGAGAGGGAAGATAGAGAAAGTATATTGAGAAAAATGATGAATCAGAAGTAAAGTGAAAAAAAATAATAAGAGAAAAAGTAACGATGAGAGGGATGAGAGAAAAATTATATTGAGAAAAAAGATGAGAGGGAAAGTAGAGTGAGAAAATGATGAAAGAGAAAGAAACAGTGAGAGGAATGAAAAAGAAAGTAACAGTAGAGAGAGATGAGAAAGAAAGTATATTAAGAAAAATGATGAGAGAGAAAGTAGAGTGAGAAAGTGATGAGAAGGAAAGAAGTGTGAGAAAAATTCTGAGTGAGAAAATGATGAAAGACAAGTAATAGTGACTACGAATGAGAGAGAAATAGAAGTTAGTGGGAAGAGAGAGAAATTGTAGTGAGAAAATGATGAGACTAAAAGTAGAGTGAGAAAAATGATGATAGTTTAGTATTGAAGGTAAAATTGAAATAACATAATGAAAATGATTACTGAGTTTTAGGTAATCAATGATTATTGAGAGAGGTAAGTAATCAACGATTACCCAGTTTTCTACCATCATTACTGAATTCTATTCAATTTTTCTCCGACCAAACACCAAATAACGAAATAAATTCCATTAACTGGTTTCATTTCTCCCAACAAAACACCCCCTTAATATAGTATTGTCATAATCAAACTGGGAAACGAATCGATGAATCCAAGTGATCAGTAATTAATCGATCGAACAAATTCGAATAAAAAATTAAATGATGTCATTATATAAATATTAATATTTTTATAAAAATATTCTAAAAATAAATTATTTGATTTTTTAGTGTAGTTAAATTTAAATTTTGTGTGTTTGTACGAAATTCTAAGTGTATCATTGAATAATTTTGTGAAAAATAGTATAAAAGTATTTTAAATAAAGAATATGTTAAAAATGTAAAAATTTTCTTGTATAAACATTTAAAATATTCAATTAAAAATTAAAAATTTATTAGTAAAAAATGAATTTTATAAAAATTCGGTGTCAAACTATAATTTTTAAAAACTAAAGTTATTTTCTATCAATGTAAAAATAATGACCTAATCAAACATGGGTCAATCTCCGTTTTGGTTCAAGTAAATTTTTTAATTTTAATTTTTTAGTGAAAATCAAATTGAACTCATAGTTTGTTTCTAACCAAACTGGTCGAATCGACTGGTCGGATCTAATTTTAACAATGTGGTTTAATACCTTTTTTTCCCCCCAAAGAAACGATCTTTATATTAACACCAAAGTTGTAAAATATACAAGTTTGTCCACTAGCAATGAAGTCCTTAGCTCTCGCAATGAGATTAAGTGAGTTAGCTTCTTAACCCTGTGCATCGAGTAAGGTAACATCCTAACTATATTAGTTAAGACAAACAAAGAAAAAAAAACACAAAGAAAACCTAGCTTGTCGGCCTCTACTTGAGCATCGCAAGCTGCATGTAACAAAAGCAACTAAACTCAAACAGTGAACGCAGCTTTTCGTACTTAACTTCTGCCTAGGCCATTCTTTATGCTACCGTATACATCAATTGCCCTTCCTTCTAATTAGGACACGAACACCTTCAAGATGGAGGAAAAAATCCTAATAAAGAGGGACCTAGATTCTACTTAATAGAAACATATTACAACCTAATTTTTTTTTTAAAAAAAAAAACCCCTCAATCACACTTTTTTCGCACAAAAAATCGCCCACAGGAGATGATGGTCTGGCCAGGCGGCCCCTTTTTTCAACCTTTTGTTGCTGTCAAATTATTGAATCTTCCACAATGTGGTTTAATAGAAATGCGTTAATTAGAGCCGCCTTTCTCATTGTTTTCTTTAGTTGCAATTGGAACACTATGATGAATTTCAAAATTACCATCAATTACAGCTATTACTCGTTTCCTTCCAAAAGCAAAAGGAGTTTATTTTCAAAAAAATTCTTCATCCCAAAAGAAAAGTTTACTTTTAAACCAAATTCTAAATTATCCTTATTAATAATAATTATGTATACCTACAATTAAAAAGTAAGTATAAAAACTATAAAAGTATATATTTAATGATGCATTAACTATGTCACATAATAACCAATACTACTATTGTCCTACAAAAAGAGTTCATTTTCAAAACTTTTCCTTGTCTCAAAAAAAAAAAATTAAACCGAATTTCTAAAATATCCTTATTAATAATTATTATATAAAATTGTTACTAAAGTAAGGATAAAAATATAAAATTATATATTTAGTGGTGTATTAAATATGTTATACCTAAAACTAAAGAAGATTTTTTCTTTTGAATGGGAAGGAGTAAAAAATTATCTCTAAATTAAAATAAACTTTTTTTTTTAGAATGGAGAAAGTAGTATTTTATAAGATACTCTACAATTAGCCTCCATTTACTTTTTATGTTCAGGTTTCTATTAGGTTGCAAATCTTTATTTACTGTAAATAAAGATTTTCTAAAAAGATTTCTAATTTCAATGCTCCCTCCGTTTAAGTTTAGGCCATGTTTAGATTGTGGTTTTTTTTAAAAAAAAATTATATTAGAATGTGGAAAAATATTAGTAGGATTTTTTTTTATAAGAAAAGGTATTGTGGAGGTAGAATAAAAATTTTCTTGGAAAGAAAATTTTTTAAAGTTACGTGAGGAGAATTTGAGAGAAAAATTCTGAATTTTAAATTTTAAAATAAAACAGTGTTTAGATATTTTTATTTATTTTGTGAAAAAAAACTTTTTGCGTGCAAAGAATAATCAAAACATAGCCTCAAGGAAACTACGGCTGTGCCAACTATTCATAACTTAGTTTAAAATAAACGACAACTATGCCAAATGTTCAAAAGTCATGACATTTGGGCATCAAAAGCTATTAATTAACAAGAGATAACTCCCAAAATAATTCCTCACATTTTAATAAATGAGCTTTTTAGTCTTTCACTTTTAAAACAAGGAAAAATAGTCCCTCATATTTCATGAATGTATTCTTTTGGTCTTCCGTCACTATTTCATTTGTTTTTCCGTCACTATTCCGTTTGTTTTATGAGGGTTTATTTGACAAAAAAAACAAACGGAATAGTGATGGGAACCAAAAGAGCACATTTATAAAATATGAGGGATTATTTTTTCTCATTTTAAAAATAAGGGACTAAAAAACTTATCTGCCAAAATGTGAGGGACTATTTTGGGGGTTATCTCAATTAACAAAAGTCAATTTTTTTGTCGAGGAAAAATTTTGCCCCTTTTCCCCAACACAATACCCACGTCATAGACTTAGTATGGTCACACACGACATTCAATTTCTACTTCTCTATTGTAGTCAAACAATAATGTGACATGAGTCATGTAGCAATTGAGGTTTTTCTAATTTTATCACGGATTTTAAAAAATTAAAAAAATTATAGGAGGGTGAAATATCTTGTTCCAACAATGGACAGTTCGCATGTGGCAAATGTTACATGAGACATTGGGTTACATTTGGTAAATGCAAACTGGCCTAACCCGTGGTTTCACAACCTGGGCTTAGGTGCATTTGGCAGAGCGCCCAAAGCAGTTCGGCACATGTGGCCAATGTGATTCCAGGGCAGCCCAACCCATTTAAACAAGCCTCCCAAAATTATTGGGAAAATTTCTAAAATAGCAAGCCCACGACCGTTGTTTACAAATATAGTAGCCTCGGTTTTTTCTTTTGAAACATGGCAGGTCAACTGTGTTTGACCATGTGAAAATACCACAATGTCCCTCAATATAGCAAACTGCATCGTTATTCTTCAGTAATCTTGATTCTTGATTCATTATTCTTCATTCTCAAATTGCGAGGATCATCGTTTCATCATCTCATTTGCTGCATTGAACTGTTTACAATGAATCCTGTGTAGTCCATACACTGTTTTCATCCTCATTGACGGTGTGTAGTAAGTTAGGACGAAAAACAAAACCCGATCGACGAACACGGAGTATTTCCTCTGGAAATAGGATGTTTTATGGACCTACATCTTATACAAGTTTCAAAGAAAGAAATTATACAGTTGTTTATGTACTTTACGATTTTGTCGACATTTCTGTCGATATATGTATCGACATTTGTTTATGTATTCTATATATTGCTCGATTTTAGGCCGACATTTTAGTCGATACTTTTGTCGACATTTGTGTTGATACTTTTGTCGATATTTTTCTAGAGAGGTGAAAAATACGAAAATGCCACCGCATTTGAAAGTCGCGCCCGTTCGTTTTCCCACTCTCTTTCAGTTATCCCTCATCATTTCAGTTACTTCCAAAAAGTTTCAATTCCTTCCAAAAGGCTTCCAGACCGATTCAGCACCCTTACCAACCATCCTTTGTAGTTCGAGTTCAGCAAAGTACCTACACTACATTACACTATCAATGGCACGCACGCGAGGTGGACGCCCGTCGTCGGACACAATGGAGGAGAAATCAAAGAATGTGCAAAAGAAAAAGGTCAGTTTTGAATGCATTGTTCTTTTACTTATTTGAAGCTTTCTGTGTTGGTGAGTTAGCAGCAGATTGTTGATTTGCTTATTTCCGCTTATTTGTTCACATTATATTTGAACCATATAAGTTAGGGTTTTATCACATAGTTTTTTTGTTCATATACAACAAACGGTTGAAAGAATACGCGTTTGCAAATGTTAATGTTAGCCATAAACAGTTTGAGGATCACTAAATAGAGACCAAATGCCGACATTTGTGTCATTTGTTACATAGACTAAACTCTCGACTAAAGTATCGAGTGAAGTATCGACTAAAGTATGGACGATAGTTTGGAGTACAATCTCGAGTGAAGTGGCGACGAGACTATGGAGTAAAATCTCGAGTGAAGTGTCGACTGAGAGTATGGAGAGTATGGAGTAAAATCTCGAGTGAAGTGTCGACTAAAGTCTCGAGTAAACTCTCGAGTGAAGTGTCGGCTGAAATCTCGAGTGAAATCTCGAGTGAAGTGTCGACTGAGAGTATGGAGAGAGTATTGAGTGAAATCTCGAGTGAAGTGTAGACTGAAGTCTCGAGTAAAACCTAGAGTGAAGTAATGGACTGAGAGTATGGAGTAAAATCTCGAGTGAAGTGTCGACTTAAGTCTCGAGTGAAATCTCGAGTGAAGTATCGACTTAGAGTAAGGAGTAAATCTCGAGTGAAGTATCGACTGAAGTATCGAGTAAAATATCGAATAATGTGACCAATTGAATCCACACTAAAAACATATTGTAGTTTCATGGAAACATATGACAACAGACTAATCTGGGTGATAATGGGGTGGAACAAAATATCAACTGCTTTGTTGACGTTTCTTGTTATGTGCAGGAACACCTAAAGGATAGAATGGTTGTTCAAGGAGACTTTTTCAACGCCTAAGTTTCGCGATCGCTATTATGAAGCAAATATGAAGATGATCCGGTCCAAGATAGCGAGACGAAGCAAATCTTTGCGAAGGAGAGTTGTCCGCCGCAATCGCTCTTGACCATGAGCACACATTTTGGTGCAAACAGATCATACACTCCGTGCTGATGAGGCAACTGAAGTCTGACGAGAAATCCACACGGGATAATAGTATATACTTCAACTTCGCAGGAAAGAAGGTGAAGTTCGGTAGGAGGGAGTTTGCCATCATCACGGGCCTTAGGCTGGGCGATTTTGACACTGCTTTTGGCAACTACCATGCCCCACATGGTCCGGCACCAATCGTCAAGTACATTAAACCATTGGGGTCAACCAAGGAAGCCACGTATGATGAAGTGTTAAAGGTTTACGATCGCATCAACTCAACTTATCCAGACGCTGATGTCGTTAACCTTACGCTCTTGCTCTTGTACACATCAATCAATGGCCTGGCGAAGAGAACGAAAATCGAAGACAAGATACTTCATTTGGCATGCGATTGGCCTCGGTTTGATGCATTGCCGTGGGGTGAATTATCATACAGGCAGACCATTGATAGTGCTAGGAAGAGCATGATCAATGACTTGAAACAAACTAGCCACCCACATCTTAGGACTTACACTCTGGGGGATTCACTTTGCATTGGGGGTAAGGCTACCGATATTTGTCATATAAATCCATATTATGCCACATCATCTTCTTATGTATCTTTCACATGTCTCAGATATTTGCATATGAGGTTATGCCACATCTAGAGCATCTGAAAAAGGTGCAGAAGGTCCACATCGAAGGTGTAAAGCCTAGGATGTTCAGATGGAAAATTTGTGAGCATGTGTCGAGAACAAGAAAGAAAGCAAGTGTGGGAGAAGCAGGCTAGCGGGAGGTAAGATTTGTGTAAATGAAAGTTTTACTAAGTTATTTTTTTATTTCAATTATTGTATACCAACTTAATGAAATGATTCAATTATTGCCTGAGGAATATGTTAATGATATGCAGAAAGTGGTAGTTACACGAATAAAGGCAACTGAGGAAGAAGAAGAACATTTCTTGCAGTGGGAAGATGAGACGGAGGATGAGGGGCTAACCAATCAAGAGAAGAAGGAGAAGAAGGAGACGAAGGAGAGTCCTCAAGTTTTTCGTCTCATATAGGAAGAGGCCCAGAGAAGCGAAGTTTCAAGAGGAGAAAAGAGAACAAAGGTTCGCCATGAGGCGGGGTTGAAGCGCATCCTAGAAATGTTAATGTCTGTTTGCTTGAGCGTCGAGGCGGTGAGCAAAAATTGTTCGATACAAGAGGAGCTCAATAGTCGAGGCGGATATGGATTCTAAAGTGAATGGCTTGACTATTCAACTCGAGCGAATGTCCATGAAATTGGCGGTGAGTTCATATGTACAAAAACTTATTGGCAAGGATGCTTCTCCTCCGGCGATGCCGGGTGGTGATAGCAATGAAGAGGGTGGTCAGACGGTGGTCCGGGGCAATGAAGAGGAGATCGGAAGAAAGGGGTCAAGCCACAGAGCGGGGTTCGAGGCTTGGAGATGAGATCCGGGCGTGGAGGGGTTACGCTCTGGAGAGGGCCCCAGTGAAGGGGTCTTGATGAAGGCCCGGTGATGGGGACAAGGGCCTCAAGACGAATCGGGTGATGCGGTAGATGAGAGCAACCATTGGATCGAGCGAACGAAGAGGTCAATATAATGGATATTGTTCAACGACTAGCTGTTGAGCACGATTACTCCATCGCCAAAGGCGCCGAGCCGATAGTGCTCGCCTCCGTAGATAAAGAGAAGGGTACAACATCGACGGTAGAGGAAGGCATTGTTGGGCAAAATTTGGCCCTGTCACTTGACCTAGCAGTGGTCAATGAGAGCAAAGATACCTTGTCTTTGCCTGTGCCTTTGCCTTTGCCGCCAACCGAGGAACAAGAGAAGGAAATGAAGGAATAGATGACCGCCTCGGAAATCCGTTACTTATGGACCCCGCTTTTTCGGTGGACTCGGAAATGCTCGAGTCAATGTGGACCAAGGGTTTTTGGTTGTCGGATCACGTAAGATTTCACGTTTGATCTATTGTCCATACTAACTTCGTTTTGTATGATTGTTTTCTCTTTCTAATGTTTTATGTTTTGCAGCAAATTGATTTGTATACTTCCATGCTGCGTAAACGGATCATGGATAATGACGGCGGAAGAATATCGATTATGGAGTCATATTTTGATGTAAGTCGGACCTTTAATACTCTAGGAACAAATTTGTCATATGTTAACTCACTACTTCCATATGTTAACTGTTTTCCTTATTTTATAGACTGGCATGAAGATGATACACGACACGAATAAGGAGGTCGACTTCGATGACTTGGCGCTTAAGCAATTCGTTGGTGATACTCCATTTCCTCACGACCTCATGATGTTGGATTATATTCTATTCCCTTGCCACATTGATGGCAACCATTGGATGTTGGTGAAGATGGACATATATGAAAAGGAATTCCATGTGTTCAACCCATCGCCTCAAGGGGACATTGTCATTACGAAGTTGGACTATCTAGCGAAGACAATGCCCAAGATATTCGAGGCCTGTGATTTTTACCAATACTACTCCAAATGGATTCCTCTGCGGGATAACTGGGAGGTCCTGGTAGAGTCCAATATGGTGCACCAAGAATCGGCGTAAGTTTACATTTGTCGAAGAGAAACGGTTACGTTGTTTAATCACAGTGTTTATATACTAACTTCAATTTCTGGCCTAACGTAAATGCAGGAGCGGCGACTGTGGTATTTATGTTTTAAAATGGGCCGAGTGTATTATCCACGGCGCGCTCGGCTAATCACACCAACGAATGCTTTGAAGGTGCGTCAACAGATGACGTACACGCTTTTTGCCCATGCCTCCGAGCAAAATAAATTTTAACCGGATGATAGAAGGAGAGCCAGGGCAGCTAGGCAACAACATAAGAAAAAGGCTGCGCCAAAAGGGCGAAGGAAACCTCCAAAGAAGAAATGACATAGAAGATGTCGTATAGGTTGCTCTTACACACATTATACAATGTAATTGGATATTTGATATGAGAAATACCCTCATTATACAAGTGTAAATAGATTAGATGATTACTTGTAAATATATACATTTACATTATAGGTTTCAATGTCATAAAATACATTATACAATGTAACTATATACATTTACACATTATACATTATACAAAACATACATTTGCAATGCAAATCTATACATTATACAAATCTATACACTACATATTATACAAATGTGTCATATTCCATGCTTAAATGTGTTAAATTCAGTGCAGTGAAGCTTCTGCTTCTAACTTTATTCGCATAATACTAGAGATGCATTTTAGTCTATATTTCTGTCGACAAATTGCAAGAGAAATTAGGATTGGGTTACTTAGTCGACATTTTAGTCGATATTTTAGTCGATATTTTAGAAAGTGGTCGACATTTCAGTCGATATATTAGTCGGCATTTAAGTCGATATATTAGTCGATATATTAGTCGATATATTAGTCGATATATTAATCGATATATTAGTCGACATATTAGTCGACAATTATGACCGTCGATAGTTTAGTCGATATTTTGATCGACATTTACTTTAAAAAATCGGGCGACGTCAACGCGCAACGGCGTCGTTGAGTATGCGCGGGAAAATCAAAAAGGAAAGGGCCGGGGAATTTTTATATTAGGGCATAGGAACACATCTGTATGCGTTACTGAGTGAAGTAATTTCGGTGGACTATGAAACTAGTGATCGATCTACCACATTTCCAATTTTGTAGCAGTTTCATCGGTCGAGATACATTTCAGGTAAGGAGTATTTATATCCTCATTTTATGAAATTGTTCACCCACATAATTCTTCTATGAGTTTGTTCACCTACATTTACATTGGTCATTTGCATCGGTCGTGCATTGGTGACCTTCATCCATCTTTCTATTTTCATATGCCAGGAATGGCTCACCTGAACATTTGGACTGTCCATGTGTTAGTTGGCGGCGAATGGATAGTCGATCCCGTCACAAATGAACATAGATTCGTGAACCATCGGCTTGACGATATTTTGTTGAAAGAGGACGCGAGTTTCTGGAAAGTGGTTGATTGGATCATGGGTACCATGGGTCGAGACCCGGCACAAAGGAATAACCTAGTGATACAATGCCTACCAAAGAATCTATCAAACATCGGCGTCTTGCCGTCTGGAATGATCGCCAAGTCGGTGTTTTTGAATGACATTATAAAACGTTCTGAGGTCTCACGGATACCATTATGTGTTACCGTCAAAGACGTTGGAGCAATGAACCTAGAAGATGGGGCTAGCAACTCGCCGATGAAGCGATTGAGCTCGGATAGTCCAATATGGACTAACAATGTCATTGTTTCAAGACAAATGGATGAGCGAATATTGACCATACCGAACGAAGGTGGGAAAGATAGTGATGAGGAGGAGGATCGGGTTGACCAAACATTTGTTGGGGAGGATCAGGGACAACGAGTCCCCACGGAAACAAGACAGAAGGAGAAATTGAAGCAGATTACAGAGAGCGGGCATTGTCTAGACGCAACAAATTCATCACATGCGGATGCTGGTACCTCGTCTGATAGACTATCCACATTGGTGGATGTTGCAGTAAAGGATGTGTTTGAGACCAGACGTCATTTGTACATGAGGATGTCCATGCTAGCCGTGAAAAATTCCTTCGAGTGGAAGGTTATAAGGGCAAATAGCCAGTTCTGGTACCTACGGTGTAAGGACAACAATTGCAAGTGGATGTTGAATGCGGCTGCCATTGGGAATTCGGAAGCCTGGAGGATCACTAAATATGACAACACCCATACATGTCAATCATCTTTGGTCCGAAGTGATAATCGGCAGGCTAACAGCCGTGTACTTGGCTCATGGATCAAGTGTAAGTACACGGACGTGTGTCGGCCGTATAGGCCAAAGGAAATCATTCATGATGTTCGGACAGAGTTGGGTGTTAACATTACCTACCAAAAGGCGTGGCGATCAAGAGAAGCTGCATTGGACAAAATTAGAGGAAATTTTGAGGATTCATACAGGATTCTACCAGCTTATCTACACGTGATGAACGAGGTAAACCCTGGATCATTTATTGAGATAAGTAGAGAAAACGATGGTACATTCAAGTATCTGTTTTTCGCATTAGGTGCATCCATCCGGGGATTCCGCACTCACCTGCGGCGAGTTATTTCCGTTGATGCTTGTTTTTTGAAAGGAAAATACCCTGGATCATTACTTGTTGCAACTAGCATGGACGGTAACAATCAAGTCTACCCCGTCGGATGGGGAATTGTTAATTCCGAGAATGACGCATCATGGGACTGGTTTTTACAAAAACTTAAGACTGCAATTGGTAACGATATGGATGGGTTGGTGTTTGTTTCCGACCGACATAAGAGCATTGCAAAGGGTATTGCCAATGTTTTTCCAGAATCGTTCCACGGAGTGTGTATTTACTATCTGAGCAACAATCTAAAATCAAAATTCAAAGACCGTTCAGGGATCCAATTATTCTTTAAGGCTGCAAAGGCTTTGCGTAGCTGAATTCAATGAGATGTTTGGAAATCTTTCACTACAAAATCCAAGGGTGAGCGAGTATTTAAGAGATGTTGGGATTGAACGATGGTCAAGGGCGCATTCTGGTGGCCGACGGTATACAATAATGACGAGCAACATAGCAGAATGTCTAAATGCATTGTTGAAAGATGCCCGGGAATTACCTATCCATTCTTTGGTCGATTACATCCGCAACACTCTTCAAAGGTGGTTCCACGATAGGCGTACCGCAGCGGCCGAAGTGAAAACAATGACAACCCCATACATTGAAGATAAAATCGGCTTTAGGATGAGAGAAGCACAAGCATACATTGTAGAGCCGGTCGATATGAACCGATGGTGTGTCCGAGACATTACAAACCGTGCAGCTACAGTCGATTTGCTTGAGAAAACTTGCACGTGTAGAGTGTTCGATATGGATCAACTCCCGTGTGTGCATGCATTAGCTGCAGCTCGGCGCCGACAAATTGACCATTACACCTTATGCTCACCACTTTATCACACAGATGCACTTTCAGGTGCATATGCAGATCCTATTATGCCCGTTGGTGATCCTAAGGATTGGAATGTGCCCGAAGATATTGTAGCTTTTCAGCTATTACCTCCGGAATCGAGGGCTAAGAGTGGTAGGCGCAAGAAAAAGAGAATTCCTTCAACCGGCGAGCATGTGGTTCAAAAGAAATGTGGCCGTTGTGGACAACACGGACATAACCAGCAAACTTGCTCAAATCCACTTGTTAGTAGAGACAACCATTGATGACGCTATTTTCCTTTCCTCTATTGCATATTAAAATGTATTCAGCTTGGCAAGGAAATATGATGTTATATTACTACAACACAACAATTTGAGGAATAAAATAAATGCAATATTCCATTCCATTAATTTCTATATTCGAACCATTAAATATTGCAATAAAACCCATTTGGATCACAATGGCCATGTGGTTTTCTTTTTCAATAAGTTTTTCGACAATTGAGTCGACAATTTGGTCGACAAATTTATAAAAAAAAGCTAATCAAGAATGAGCAATGTCGATTAAAATGTCGACTAAAATATCGACAACAATGTCGACAAAAGTCTCGATCAAAATGTCGACCAATATATAGAACACATAAACAAATGTCGACCAAACTGTGGACCAAAATGTCGACAAGATCGTGGAATTTATAAACAAATGTATAATATTTTACTTTGAAACTTATATCATATGCAAGTCCATAAAACAAATAGTGGTGGGAACCAAAAGAGCACATTTATAAAATATGAGGGATTATTTTTTCTCATTTTAAAAATAAGGGACTAAAAAACTTATTCGCCGAAATGTGAGGGACTATTTTGGGGGTTATCTCAATTAACAAAAGTCAATTTTTTTGTCGAGGAAAAATTTTGCCCCTTTTCCCCAACACAATACCCACGTCATAGACTTAGTATGGTCACACACGACATTCAATTTCTACTTCTCTATTGTAGTCAAACAATAATGTGACATGAGTCATGTATCAATTGAGGTTTTTCTAATTTTATCACGGATTTTAAAAAATTAAAAAAATTATAGGAGGGTGAAATATCTTGTTCCAACAATGGACAGTTCGCATGTGGCAAATGTTACATGAGACATTGGGTTACATTTGGTAAATGCAAACTGGCCTAACCCGTGGTTTCACAATCTGGGCTTAGGTGCATTTGGCAGAGCGCCCAAAGCAGTTCGGCACATGTGGCCAATGTGATTCCAGGGCAGCCCAACCCATTTAAACAAGCCTCCCAAAATTATTACAACAACAACAATAATAATAGTAATAGTAATATTATTACAATATTTTTGATAAAGAAATTAAGATGTGAAACTGCGAACAAAAAAGATTACATTAAAAAATAGTTGAATAATAGAATTAGATTTTGGGTTTTGACGACACTTTTTATTTATTTATATATAAAGGATAAATATATATATACATACATATATATATATATATATATAGTGTATTACAATTACTACTACAATAATAATAATAATATTAATCATAATAATAACAATATCATTATTATTATTAGTATTAGTATTAAAATATATCTTATAAAGACATTAAGATGTGAAACTGTGTACAAAAAATTTGATTAACATAATTAGGGTTTTGGGTTTTGAAAACATTCATTATTTATTTGTGTATAAAGGATAAATATGTGTGTGTGTGTGTGTATATGTATATGTATATATATTTATAGTATTATAATTATTACAATAATAATAATATTATTATTATTATTATTATTATTACAATATATTTTATAAAAATATTAAGATGCCAAATTGCAAACAAAAAAAATACAAAAATAGTTGATTTTACAAGTAGGGTTTTGGGTTTGAAAATATTCATTGTTTATTTGTACATAAAAGATGAATACATACATATGTGTGTGTGTGTGTGTGTGTGTGTGTGTATGCGTGTGTGTGTGTATTTATAGTATTATACAATTATTAGAATAATAATAGCTTAGAACTGTAACTAGATGAAAAACCAAAAATTATCAAAGTTTGGTAAGATGAATCAACTTGCTTCTATTGCAATCAAAGTGGAAACCTAGCATTGTAGTATTGTGTGAACTTTTGGGTATATCTGAACGGAACCCTCTTATGCACAGATCGCAACGAAGGGTACTATTTTGAAGTCAAATGTACAATGTCTTCCTCTTCCCAATCTATTCGACCACTAGCTGCATTAGGTACCATAATAGGGTACAATTCTATATCGGCTACATCTTTCTGCATCCCTAACTACAGGGTCATTAGGTAATTAAAAAGTGTGTACATTGATGGTTTGTTGATTTGCACGTTTTTTTTTTTTTGGGCAATGAACTCAAGAAATTTAAAAAGCCTTGGAATGGACAATTTTGAGTTTCGTTCTACAAGTTTTTCATATGTACCACAAGTAGAAGGTTTAATAGTTCTGCTCTCCTTGGGTCACAGCTAGGTCAATGCCTTCACCCACACCATCTATATATTCATCCACGTCATTGTCATTATCATCCTCCTCATGCCCATCTTCGTGCTTTTCATCCTCATTCATTAAATGTCCAGACATATATACAAGGGTCTGCATCTCTCAAGAACGAATGATAGTAGTGGATATTTGGCCAAGTGTAGTCGAAATAGCTAGTGGCTCACTATCCCTTAGCAAAACTGGTACGATAAATGTAAACAATGAAGGGAAGAAAGTTGGTGTGGCTGGCTTAGATGTAATAACATGAAATGAACCCGATTGTGTGAAACCACCAAGGGGTCAAACATGTCACCTCAATGGAGTCAAACCCCCTACCACCTTATTTACACCTTTGAACATTCTTGGGCTGTCTATTAACGACGTGGGGGTTCATGATTGACTATATAGTTCGATCCTCGACTTGCAATGGTCTAATCTCCAATCTGTGAGACTTTATAACCACATGCATTGAGTCATTAGCGAAATCATGTATCTCAGTAAATTGAGCTGCATGTAAGACCTCACAACATGTCATATAGTCTAGAGACATATAGTAGATCCAGGACATTGTATTAATCTAATTCAAAAAATAGTAACATTAGATATTGTTTAAAATTGAAATAATCAGAGCACAAGATCAAAAAAAATCACGTACCAAAAACTCTGTTGTAGAACCAATGCTATAAAAGTCTTTGGGTATTGCATCAGCATGACTCGGGTCAGAAATATATATTATTATGCGAGACTTGTACCATGAAAGATAATCATGAGATGAAACAGAAGATTATTTCACAACATCTCCTACCTCAACAAATTTGTGACGGTTTGCCCACATATGTACATATATTCAATGTGTGGCTACTCAATCATTATCTGTCCTTCCATGCCGAGCCATATTATGAATATTTTTTAAACGATCCAATAGTCTCGACCTAGGAATAGACTAGAACATCCCAAACTAGCGTAAAATGTGATAAGGTACATGGTGTTCAACGAATCTCTAACAAATGAGGTACACTATGGATTACCAAATTTCTTGAACGACTATGCAATTTGGCGAAAGAGCTTGCAAAATCTCTTCGGAATAAGGCAGCCAAATGAACTATATGAACAAAATTCTTATTAGTAATGAAAACATACTAAAACCAGTGTTGTGAAAACCAAATTAGAGAGCGAGTCAGTCAAGTCAAGGGTTATGGGTCAATTGGTCAGACCCTGGTCAACCCTGATTTTGACCGGTCAACCCATGGTTTTATTGGGTTTTGATTGGTTTTTTCAAATGTGGTTTTTAACCCAAACTAGATCATACATACACCACGATAGGTTCGTGATTAGACTGGTCTAACCGGCCAGCTCAAGTCAAGTTTTACAATAGGGCAAAAAAAAGTTAATGTGCAAACAATTAGTATATAGTATTTGATCAAAATAAAAACTCGTCAACTAATCTCAGTATGCGTACAAAACATGCATAGGCACTCTAGACACATCAAAATGCTCACTCCACCTGCAATTGCAATCATTGTATAAGTATCGAAGTCAATGAATTTCTATAATAATTTAAAACCGTAATCATCACAACCTCACACCATACGAAAATTGAAAATCGTAAACCAAATTACGACGTGTCGACATGAAAAAGGGTATCCTCTCACAACCCATAACTATAAAACATTATAATTTTATATTAGATATGTGCATAAATATTCAAATATTTAAAACTGAAATATTTAAATATCCTTTTTACCTGTAATAGGCTATGTCAGTGGTTGTCGGTGTCATAGCATCACATATATTGTGGTATAAATATACTAGTACTGCATTACCCCAAATGTATGCCTGTATCACTCTAAAATCTTATAGCATGGACAGGTATGAAAGGAGCACCTGATAGTAAGATTTATCCAAAAATAACAGGCCATCGAATAGTATTATAAGGTATGTACGCACACACTATATAGTCCTCTTCTCACTTGTATTATCAAGTGGAAGGATATCTAATGCCATATCCAAATAGCCTACATTAAGTCTATCTCCCCCCGCTAGCGAATACAGCGGACAAAATCCCAATAATCCCTAGCACATATTTATCCACTGATCAACACCACATCGCTTGTCACTGTCAATGACTGGCAACCCATCTATACACATACGCTATAATACCTCTACATCCTACAATGTGATAGTCGTTTAACCGACTGACAGATGAAATGTATGTGTCTCTAGTCTCTTTCTCTCTACCAACATAGTGATGAGCGTGCGATCAATTTTAACATGACCACACTGTACAATCCGTTAGAATCCCGCGATTCATATATAATGTGCCATTCGGTATAGAATTGGCATATGTCTCCAAAAACTGCCATCACATTTTTGTATTTGAAACTGTGAATTAGGTATGTGGCCATGAAATATAAGTCAAGCTTAGTGCTGAGTGTGCATAAACAACATATTCAGAATGTGTGGCATAGAATGCATATTTACGAAGAGAATTAAAAGAAACTTAATTTATTTCACGACATAGAAACAGTGTATGAAAAAAAATAAACACATTTTCCCTTATTAAGTTTCACACCACCTACATGCACAATATGTCACATATCATTTTTAGCATCCAACAAAAAACACAACCGATCCAAGAGCAATAATCGTAATTTATTTCACAGCACAAATGTAATATATAAAAAAATGGATAGATCCTTTATCAAGTCCCACACCACCTGCATGCACAATATGTCTTGTATAGTTTTCAACACCAAACAAAAAACATAAACAACCTAAGAATAGTAATCGTAATTTATTTCACGGCATAGATACAGTATATGAAAGAAAACAAATAGAGTTTCGTCTATCAAGTCCCACACCACCTGCATACACAATGTCATGTATCGTTTTCAACACCCAACAAAAAACACAATCGATCTAAAAGTAGTAATCATAATTTATTATAATGCAATACATAATAAAACACAACATGGTATAATGGACGAAGTTATCTTTAAAATCAAATAAATATGTTTACAACTTTAAATACAAATAGAAATCAGACTTTAGTCTGAGCATGTGGACATTTTCTTTAATTATGACCAATTTAATGACAATTTTTACATCTATGAGGCTCATCGGGGTGTTGGGCATCCATTTCATTTAGTATGCGACTTGCACAAATACAACCTCCACGTTGAGAGATGTACATATTCCTATCTAGTTGTAGTTCCTATCTGGAAGACGGCCAGTAATCTAGGCGTGCCATGGAAGTGAACTTACTAGAAAATTGCTGAACATATATATTAACTATGTACACTTCATTCACTTGCAAATATGGATTGTCCATTCTCAACCTACACATAGCCAATGTCCATTCTTAAACTATGTTCAAACTTATCATAAGCCCCAAGCTTTGGACTGATTCCATTAAGGTGAATCTAAAATTTTAGAATATTATATTATAATATTTATCAAACTTAACAAAGCTTGCCTTAGTTGAATTATATGACTTGATTCAATTGTACAACATCCCAAGAGGTGTAGTCAACCTAAAATTCCAATGCATTCAATAGGAT
This sequence comes from Gynochthodes officinalis, assembly GCA_020080225.1. Lineage (NCBI taxonomy): Eukaryota > Viridiplantae > Streptophyta > Magnoliopsida > Gentianales > Rubiaceae > Gynochthodes > Gynochthodes officinalis. The sequence goes on along the minus strand of CM034615.1, from coordinate 27,630,631 downwards.
TGTTAATTACCTAGATTAACTTAAACACCTTTATTGGAAATAAGCTTTCTTCATTACTTCTTGTCTTTTCCATAAGTTTAAATCTTCTCCAAATAATCGCTTTCATTATTACTTTTAGGTGAGACCATCATTAATTTTTTTTTTCTCTTTTCTCTTTAGCATGTTCAAGTGATTTTCATTACCCTTTGATGCTAATTCTCATTTTGAATTTTAGTATCTACGAGCCAAGTAAGTATGTGTCTATCTAGATCTTCTTTTCATTCGTTAGTAGATCAGACAAAAGAAAGAGATAGCATGGATTCCACAACAGTTAATTTGCCACTTGATAATTAATTGCATGGATCTGAAGGTTGTGGCTCTCTCCAAAGAGCATCTCATTTTGAGATGAAAAGGCGCTTAATTTTTTATGAAAAATATATCCCAACTACATGATCTTATGATTCTATTTCATCTTATCATATGGAAGAAGAATGTATTTTTAGATATTTCATCTCCTCCAATCATAGGTTTCAAGCTCCAAGAAAGAGTAGGTCCATTAATGTCCCTGCAACTATTTTTTGCATCTATTTATGAGACTCAATTATTAGCTAGTCGTAGATTTCCCTTATATCCGATTACACCCTAGATTTTACAATTTTGTAATATAGTTCTATCCCATTTGCTCCCTAATCCTATAAATATGGACTATTGTTGGTTTTGACTTGCCATGTAATAATTTAAAGATAAAGTTTTTTGTGATTTTGTTTAGATATTTTCATTATATGAAAAGAGGTCCCTATAGGCTAATTTAATTTTTATCCTTGAAGGAACCAAAGCAAAACAGTTTCAGGACAAACAATCCGGAAAAACCTAACTGCAATTCACAATTAAGTTGGGGAAGAAAAAAATTGAAGTTCGGAAGAGATAGAAAATTCAAGAAAGAATTAAGAGGAGAAAATAAAAAAGTAACTAGAGAGAATTGAGTGGGACAAAACCCGATTTCATTCATCAAGTCTAAGTATTCAAGAACCTTTTTGCCTTTTTATACATGTGCTGCTCACTGAAACTTTTGTAAAACTTTCATTAACTAACTAACTCCTTTCTTAATTGCAATATTGGACTTTCTTTAATCAAAATTACAAATTGACCCCAAAGCTCCCCAAGATCATGACAATACGACCCCCTTTAAAATAGCCTTGCTCTCAAGGCTGGAATTTAGGAATTGTTTGCAAATAAAAGCTTGATCTTCCCAAGAATCTCTTTTCTTTTTTGTCTTTTTTTGTTGCTGAGTTGATTCCACTGGATCAGTCATTGTGGCATTAGATGATTATTCCTCTACACAATTCTTCTTTGCAGCATAGCTGTTGGTTCTAAAGGACAAATATCATCCTCATTCAGTTCAGGCAACACTATAATTGGTACAACCTCATTGCCTATTTTCTTTTTCAAGGGCGAAACATGAAACACAAGGTGGAATTTGGTTCTTGGTGGAAGTTGTAGGAAATAAAATATGGCACGCAGCAAAAATTTAAAATTTTGATTTCCTCCAATGATCCTTACGAAGTGGTTTCAAGTCGGCTGTGAAGAGATTTACCTTTGCCGATAGCAATTGAACTTTCTTTTGAAAACTTTTGCTCATTGAATCATAGCAAAACCCAGTGGAACCTTGCCTCTATGGTATCCACATGATCATCTGCAAGTTCCAGGTTAATTTTCACACAATTAACCCAAGAAGAGAAGCAACGAAATTCGAAGGTGCTAACCAAGAATTCTCCTTTCTGTTTTTCTGGTTTTGAAGCTTCTCCAAGCTTCAGTTTTTATTGTTTCTTTAACAGAAGGAGCAATTGCTGATTTTCCTCTAAAACTAGTTAAAAGACCCCTTATGTTCTTGTAAATTTGGATGTTTTTTCTTCACAAGAAAAGCTGAAAAATATTTACTGAAAACAAGAAACAAAGGTTCGGGTTGTTGAGGTTTTGATTTGCTGCAAAATTTTTCTTCTTCAAGAAGAATTTTGTTTCAGTCTCAAGCAGCAAGAGTAAAGTGTTTCTTTCTGCTCATGTTGGGTTAAAAGGCTGCTGAAATCATAAGTCCAAATTTATAGAAAATAGATTAGGGTAAAACTTCTTCTAAAGAGTTTTACTTGAATTATAAGTTATAAACTATTTTTGGAACTTTCTAAATTTCATTAGCTTCCAAAACAAGAATCCCATTCTTATTTTGCTTTCTAATTTTCGGCCCTCTCATGAATTAATAAATCCAAAAATATTTTGGATTTATTAACACAAAACAAAACTATTTAGAATCCAAAACCAAATACCGATTTAAACCAAAAACCTTATAGAGTCCTATTTGCAATAGGATTCTTAAATTAACTAAAATTCATCAAATGAATTTTACACTTCGTTTGGATACGATCTAAGTGTGTGACTCAATAAGTTCTTATAATGTTGGCAATGACATAAAATCTATTTTATGCCATAAGCATTGAGCGGTACCTAGTAACACATCAATGCTACCCAAATTATAAGAATGCTAGTAATTTGACATTATTTTTCTTGTGATAAATGTTACCATGTAATTCAATCCCTTTGCCCTAGATATCTTGATTGAACACGAGCCATGTAGTGTGTCACATTCGCATAGTTCAATCTTTGCGTTTCTTGATTCCCAAGTAAACACATCTTAGCAAATGAGCTCAATATCACATATCGACTCATTTGAGCACGGCCATGCATTTTATGGTCTCACTTGAGCAAGGGGCCCAAAGATATCACTCCCATTATCTAGGAGGAACAAATTCTATATTGATCACTCAACATCCCGCCACATGATTCATTACATATCTAATTGTCACTTTTATGGTTCAACTTGTTACGTGTAATGTTTAGTAGCATCAAAACATACAACCTCGCATGTTGGGATCTCTGGTGACCTCAAGTCTAAGGATCACTTACACCATCATCACTATGAGAAATGCTTATAATGCTTCATATAATAATCCATGTAGCATTTCTCATGGCGAGTCGATCCAGTACATAATTCTCTAACATGTACCTATGTGTTAACTTGATATCTTATATCATGACACAATTCATCAGTCACTACACATACTAGTCTTAATGCATTATCATTGTCCCATTTAATGATAATATATGACTAGGGATAATTTTAGAATAATTAAATTCTTGGGACATTATTATATTTATTCATTAAACACAAATATAGAAATAAACATAATAATTATTACCATTAATTATAAACATTATGATACAATATATACCCAAACCCTCAGCACATGATTGGTCCTTAAGGCATAATCCAATAGAAGTTTCTGCTGATAGGCAACTTGTCCTACATTTGCTTCAATTTGATAAGGTCCAAAATACTTGGAGGACAGCTTTAGATTTGAACGGATTGCTACACTTTGCTACTTGTAAGGTTGTAACTTCAAGAACACCCAATCTCCTATCTCCAATGTTCTTTTAGTTCTATGCCTGTCAACAAAGTACTTCATTCTTCCCTAAGCTTTGTATAGATGTTCTTTAAGGCTAGCTATAACCAAGTTTCTTTGCTTGAACATATTAGTGGTTGTTGGTATGATTGAGTCTTGAAAAGGTCCCAGAACGAGAGGGACCAGCTTATAGCCATATAAGGCCTCAAATGGTGTTGCACCCAGGCTACTAGGAAAGAAGGTGTTGTACCACCACTCAGCTAGAGAAATCCAAGTGCTCCAGTTAGTTGGCCTTTCACATGTGAAGCATCTTAGACAAGTCTCTAAGCATTCATCCACCCTCTCACATTGGCCATCACTTTAAGGATGATAGGCAAAATTTTAGTTGAGAGTAATGCCTAGTAACTGAAATAGAATCTTCCAAAAATGGTTGGTGAAAATTATATCTCTGTCACTGATGATAGAATATGGAAGGCCATGGAACTTGAAAATATTGTCTAGGAAGACTTCAGCTACCGTCAAAGCTATGAATGGGTGAGAAAGGGGAATGAAGTGTGCAAATGATAGAGTGTATAATTACATATTTATTGGATCAATTTCCTTGTATTTTAGTTGATTAAAATGCTTGTTTATAAGGATATTAATTGTTTTTATGATTAATGGTTAGGGTGGAGTATTTTTAAGAAAAAGAAAAGAAAACAAAGAAGAAAAGGAAACAAAAGAGTGGCTGAAATTTGGTAACAAGAAACAAGAGGCAACGTCCAAAAGAGGAAGAAAGGCCGCAAGCTGCAAGTTGAAGAAAAGAAAAAGGGAAGAGAAAGACAAATGGGCAACAAAATCTGTACAAAGACAAAGGTTGAATTTGGAAACAAAGAGAATAGGCTGTTGAGTTTGGAAAAAGAAGAAAAGGAAATAAGGGAAAAGCTGCACAAGAAAACAAAGAAAAAAAAAAGAGAAAGAACGTCCAAAACAAGACAAAAACTGCAAAAGAAAAGGAAACAAAACGAAGATAGAAAACAGGAAACAAACTTGAGAGAGGTGGCCCACCTTTTATTTCTTGAAGAGCAACACCTATATATTCATTCGTTTCTGGAACCGTACAAGGCATTCTTTCCTGGAGAAAAACAGAGAAAGCAGCCGCAATTCTTTTCTTTGAAGAGAGCAGGGCAAAAAGGAAAGAAAGCCGCACGGCAGAAGAAGACAAACGGCAGCCGGTTCTTTTGATTTTGTTTGTACTTTTTCTTCTACTATGTCTAGCTAGATTTTATTTTTCCAATCAAGATTAATTGAGGTTTGATTCCAACAATTGTGAGATTTTAGTAATTTTATTATTTCTTTTATTCTTGAGTATTTATATATTTTCTGTGCTTCATTATATTATTGGATTGAATTGTAAGACAAGAGGCCTATTGTTTAATAGTTGAATTCAATAGATAGTCATTTGGAATAATTAATCTTTGGTTGATTGTTCTAATTCAAGTGACAAATAACAACGTCGAAAGGTAATCAACGCCTTAGATTGTATGTTATGAAAATATATAATCTAGCTTAAATAAACAAGGCGTTTCTAGGTGTACTGGTTAGTAATTGGGTCTTTTTGAATCTTAATGCAATTAATAGACATAACTCATAGGACATATCCGAAGGTTGTATTTGTTAATTAGAGAAATAACTCATAGGACAGATCTGAAGGTTATCGAAAAAGTAAGAGGACGAATCTTCAACAACTATAACTCACTGGTTGTTAGAGGACAAATCTTCAACAACTATAACCAATTTATTCAAGATAAAAGAATCTATCTTTTGAATCAATGATCAATTCAAGGAATCAATACCGAAATTAATTCTTGATTGGAAACTTCTCCATATTAATTTTTCCTCATATTTTTTAGTTGGTTATTTAATTTGTTTAGTTGTCTTAATTAATTCTTGCTTAGTTTCATATCACAAAAACCTCCCCTCTTTTATTTTATTTTGTTTAAGGGATAAATCTAACCAATCTCTGTGGATTCGACCCTCTCACTGCTATCTACAGAACTTAGCCCAGAGAAGGATTATTTTTGGTGGTTTCGACACCCATCAGCAAACTTAGTTAATTGATCCACTATCACCTTGATGGTGTCAAATCCATGCGAGTTAGGCAATTTCTCAATGAAATCCATATTGATCTAATATCAAGTTTGCCGAGGTATTTGTAGTGGCTATAAAGTCCAGGGTATGACAAGTGTTCAGATTTGTTTCTTTGACAAATCTCACAACTATTGACCTTTTGAACCACATCATGTTTCATGTTAGGCCAAAAAAAGACCAATTTGAGTCTTTGCAATGTGGTAGTTTGTCCAAAATGACACCCAAGAGGAGTTGTATGCATTTTCTGAATGAGTTGCATTCTGAGGTTAGTTGAACTCCCAACATATATCCTGGTTTCCTTTTTGAGTATTCCATGGTCATACTAAAATTTTGGTTTAGCTTGTGGGTTGATTAATAGCTTGGCAATGAGAGAAATATAAGCTAGATCTTCTTGGTAGCTGGCCTCCAGTTGCTGAACCTATTCTGGTTTGCTTACAGAAATTGCCATAGTTAAACCAACTGATTCCCCTTCTTCTGAAGTCATTGTTCTTCTGGATAAGGCATCTGCAGCTTTATTGTCAGCACCCTTCTTGTATTGAATATCATAGCTACAGTGATGAAAATATGAGAACCAAGGTTGAAACAAACAACCATCTAGCCGAGACAACTCAATCAAATTTTAGAGAGACAAATCTAAAAGCACAAGTTGGATGTTTCGTTGAGAATTCGCCTACAAAGAGACATCCACACCTTGATCCATTACAAGGTATTAGAAGGCCTATGACTAGATTGAAAATTAAGAGAATGAAATCTACTTTAGTAACACTTATAACTAAGTTAAGTGAAGCTCAAGAAACTAAGGCAGCAATGAAAGCAAAGAAGAATTCCGGTCTTAGTTCATCATTTGTCATTCTAGTCATCAATGAAGACTCGAGAATGAAGGATCGAGTGTGGCTAATTTTCACATGTGTAATCAAGATCCTTAGGCCACTTCTCATCACAATCCTAGTTCGAATTTGGAAGTTCTACTTTGGAAGTTTACAACTCAATTCGGCCTTGGAAGATTTTAGCATTTGGCCTTGGTAGGTTCCAACATTAAGCCAATTTTAGGAAGCTCAAATGGACGTTTTTGGTAGCCTAATTCCAGCTCTATTTAGTTCCATTCCATTCACACTTGGAATTATGGTTTAGGCAATTCCATTCAACACTTGGATGTTGATTTAGGCAGCACAAGTTCCAGTCCAAAATTGGATTTCAATTCCAGAAATTCCAGCCACACTTGGATTTCAGTTTTGGCAATCTATCAAGTATTTCCATTGCTTGATCATGAATGATATTAGAAGCTTCTAAAGTCAGAGCCATGATATTTGAAGAAGCTTTCAAATCCAATGCAAGTCTGGATGAAATTAAAGCCATATACAACACAAGTTTAGCCAGCACACAAATCCAAATCAGCTTTGGATTAGTTTTAGATTTAGGCAACTATTTTATTCTATTTCCTTTTCTTAGATTAGGATACTTTTAGTAAGTATTTCTTTTAGTAATTATTTCTTTAGTTATGTTCCTAAAAAGCTAATCCAACTAGGGAATGACTTTCTTAATTCTTGCAAATTGTAAACTATAAATGGAGGCCATTTAGCCCCAAGAAGATACAAGAATTTGATCAATTACAAACTTGAGAGCTTTGAGCTTTTCTTTGAGTCTTTGAGGATAGCCTCTTAGATTCATGTTTAAGCTATTTTGTTGAGTTTCTTTCCCTCAACAATCTGAGTGTGCTTCTTGGTTCCAAGGATAGTGAAAGTTCACATCTTGGGTCTTTGATAATTCTATTGGGTGTCAAGTAGACAAAAGCAAGGTCCTTCTTCACAAGTTGGAGTTGGTGTCTTGCTAAAGGAAGACTTAGGTCAACCTAGAGGACAATACTAGGACCAACACTCTGATATAGGTTCGGATTCTTATTCTTTGGTTTAAGATTCATATCATACGGCCTAACAATTTAGTTACCCATTTATGCTACAAAGGAATATTTAGCTTTTGTTCTAAGAGGTATTTTAAGGACTGATAGTCATGACAAAATGACTACCAATTAGGTAATGCTTCCACTTGGTTACCACCATTACAAGAGCTAGCAACTCTTTTTCATAGATGGACAGCCCCATATTTTGAATATTAAAGGCTTTACTCATGAAAGCTATGGGTTGTTTATCTTGCATTAGCACTGTTTGTAGGAAACCGAGTATATCAAGCAATGGAATTTTAAATTTTGGTTTCCCTCAAGATCCATACGAAGTGAGATTAAATTGAAAGTTAAGATTAGTACCTTGGTAGTTTTCGGAATAGCCGGCTTGAAAAGATCATTGTTTGTCGAATCACTAGCAAAACTAGTTCGGCTTCACCTCTATGGTATCCACACGACTGATCTAAGCTTCTAGTTATTGTCACACAAGTAACTAGAATAGGAGCTCTCAAAAGCCAAAGTGCTAGCTTCAAAATTTGAGTTTGAGTTTCTCAGAATTTTTTCTTTCAAGGTTTCAATTTTTCACTTGTTGATTTTTCTTTCAAGAGGACGACGGCTGTTTTCTTTCAAAAAGATGGTCGAAGGGTTTCCTGTGTTTCTATATTATGGCTGCCAAAAATCCTAGTATTTATAAACCTAAGCTGTAGTTCTAGGGTAAAACTTTTCTAAAAAGTTTTGCTTGGACTACCAAACCCTAGTCTGTTTGGGATTTCTAAATTCAATGAATCTATTGACTGCCAAGCACAAGAAGTCTATCCCACTCAGAATTGGACTTTAAAGCTTTGGATATTTCCATTGCTAAGTCCAATACTATTTTGGATTTATTAGCACTAAAACCCAAACCACATTTTTAGTCTTTAAATCCAAATACCGTCTTAAACCGGAAAACTATAGAAAGTTCTATTCACATTAGGATTCTTGAGATTACTCAAAATTCATCATATGAATTTTACACTATTTTTGGATTCAACCTAAGTGTGCAACCCAATAGGTTCTCATAACATTGGCCATGATATAAAATCTATTTTATGCCATAAGCAATTAAAGGTATCTAGCAACATATCAAAGCTACCCACGTTATGAGAATGTTGGTGACTCAATATAACCTTGTCTTGTGATAGACGTTAGCATGTAATTCAATCCTTTTGCCCTATATACCTTGATTGAACATGAGCCATAGAATGTGTCATGCTCATACAATTCAATTTGTGCATTTCTTGATTCCCAAGTAGACTCATTTAAGCAAATGAGCCCAATATCACATATCGACTCATTTGAACACGGCCATGCATTTTATGGTCTTACTCAATCAAGGGGTCCAAAGATATCACTCCTGTTAAATGGGAGGGGCAAATCCTATCTTGATTAGTCAACATCCCACTGCTTGATTGATTGCATATCCAATTACTGCTTTTATAGTTCACCTTGTTATGGGTAATGTATGGCAGCATCAAAACATACAACTCCTCATGTTGGGATCTCTGATGACCTCAAGTCTAAGGATCACATATATCATTATCACTATAAGACATGTTTATGACACTTATGTAGCATTTCTCATGACGGGTCGATCTAGTACATAGTTCTCTAACATGTACCCATATGTTGACTTGATATCTCATATCATGACGCATGTCATCAGTCACTACACATACTAGTTTTAATGTATTATCATTGTCTCTTTTGATGATAATACTTGTCTAGGGATAGTTTTAGAATTACCAAATTCTAGTGACATTATTATATTCATTCATATTACGCAGATGTATAATTGAACATAACAATAATGAAAATGCCATAAACAATAAGCGTTATAATACAATGTATACCCAAACAACCATCACATTATTGGTTTTAGGGCATAATCCAACACTGCTCCCATGCCATTTGTGCATGCATCAGTTTTCACCATAAATTCTTGAGAAAAATTGGGCATTCTCAATACTGGAGGTATGTAAATGGTATTTTTAACTACTAGAAGATTGATTTAGCTTCAGAACACCATTGAAAATTATCCTTCTTCAGCAAATTGGTCAAAGGTCTGCTGAGAACTCCATGATTTCTGATAAACCTACTATAGTACTAGTTAATCCCAAGAAACCCCTCAATTCCTTGATATTGACTAGTTGAGGCCAATTGAGTACATTGTCCACATTTGATTCATCCAAGCTAACACCATGTTGAGAAATAGTGCAGCTAAGGTACTCTACTTTTCGCTGTGCAAAGGAGCTTTTTAGTCTTTTGGCAAATAGTTGATTCTCTCTTAGAACTTGTAGCACAATGCTTAAATGTTTGACATGAGAAACAAGGTTATGACTGTACACAAGTATATCATAAAAAAGAAAAAAAACACCAAGGACAAACTTTCTCAAATAAGGTTGAAAAATGTGATTCATTAAAGTTTGGAAGGTTGAAGGTGCATTTGTGAGGCCAAAGGGCATAACAAGAATTAATAGTGGCCATGGTGAGTTTGGAACGCTGTTTTACGAATTTTCTAAATTTTTGACTCTAAGTTGGTGGTATCCAAATCTCAAATCTATCTTTGAATAGAATCTTGAGCCAAACAACTCACTCATCTAAGATTTCATCTTTGTTTGGAATTGGAAATTTGTCCTTGATAGTGTAGTAAACTAAGTACATCATGCAGCGGAATTTTAAAATTTTGGTTTCCTCTAGGATCCATACGAGTGAAATAAAATCAGGGTTTAGGGCTTGTACCTTAGTAGTACTGGTAGAGTTATTTTACAATTTAGCTTATAGAATCACCAGCAAATCCAATTTAGCTTTGCCTCTATGGTATCCAAATGATCGATCCAAACCTCTAGTTATTGTCACATAAATAACTAAAAAATTAGCACACAAAATTCTAAACTGCTATTTTCAAAACTTTGTAACCTGTTTCTAAAGATTTTCTTTTCAAGGATTTCGGTTTTCTCAAGAACTTTTCTCAAGTGGAAGGCTGTTTTTCTCTTCAAGAGAATGGTCGAAATATTTCATTTTAGCAAGAAAGAGGCTACAAGTTCTGTTTTCTCACACATTGTGTGGCTATAGTCTGGTTGTCAAAGACCCCACAATTATTTCAGATCTTTACACTAGCTACAGTTGATTTGTAGTAGTGGTTGACCAATTCAAATCCCATAGAGAGCTATGTGTTGAAGAATTTCTTAGCAATTGAGATGAAGAAAAAGAATTTTTAGTACCAAATCTAATAGTAGTTAATAAAGAAAATTTATAAGAGAAATCATTGGAAATATTTAAAAGAATTACTTCAGTCTAACCAAGCTCCGATCCAAGGTAGTGTAGTTGTATCGAATATATCTAAATCATAGGATTCTTAAAACATTTCTCTATTCAAGCATTTAACCCAAAAATTTTTAGGATAGCTATGACAAAATTTTGAGTTTTCCTATTCTATTTGTTTGACCTTAGCTTTCACAACAAACCTTACTAACAAATGACTGGGGGCGATAGCGTTCCATATCATTTGATAACAACACTAAGAACCTTGAAAACAGTTAAAACAAAAACTAACAATTGAGATAGCTGCAATTTAAAATCCTTGTATCATTAATCCCCTTCAAATCATAAATGCATAGTTACTGTCACTTTACACATGCAAAAAGATTTAAATGCTACTTGGTCTAATTGTTCCGGACAATTACGGATCAAGAACAAATAGATAGCTGTAGAAAGAAGAATGTAAATAAGTTGTCAATTTATTTAATATTCAAAGTCCATAAAAAATAGAATGCAAGAAATAATGATTACTTGAATGCAAAAAGATTATTAAACTACAAACAACACCTCACTAAATATATTGGCATTAACATCACTTGGATTGGAATGGAAGTAATTTAGCCAGTCATAGTAGCAAAACAATTCTAACTTTATTCTAGAATAAAAGAAAAGTACAAAAGAAAGAAAAATTTCTGCAGAAATTGAAGGTAAAAACTTATGTCTTCCAAGTTCGCTTGCCTTTCTATTTATAGACCTCTTCTCTAACAACCTCCCTAAAGACTTCCTACAATCTCTCCAAAAAATTCTAAATTTTTAAACTTTTGATTTCTAACTAATTATCCAGCCAACCATCCTATCTAATCCTAACAAATTTCTTAAATCACTTCTAACTTGAATTACAAAAATTGAAATCAAAAGGAAAATTTAAGTCGTGAAAATTCAGCTCATCATCCCTTTATCTTTGCTCAGGACATGGTCACGTGCATTGTGTATCTTTTTGAGTTTCACCTTCAAAACAGAAGACTTCATCATTTAAGGCGTGATCTTAGTTTATCCAAAATAGCCTTCTGTTTTTGCTCCAAAAATCTTTTTCCAAAAATTGTCTAAATCTTCATTAAATTCTATCTTTTCACCTTAGTCCAACAATTTCACTCCCTGGTACAAAAACACCTCAAATTAGTCATTTTCATACCAACAAAAACATTAACATCATAAGTTTGCTCCTATTAAATGGTAACAAATTAAATCCTATCAAATACCCCCCACACGTAAACTATGCTTATCCTCAAGCATAGGATAGATCAATATCTTCCTCTCTATTCTCTTCCTTTTTTCAAACCATTCACAAAAAACCCAAAATTACCACACGTTAGAAATTAAGATTGAAATGACAATTCAAAGGATAAGTATTCATATCCCAATTTTCTAAACAAAACATATGCATCTCATTAATCCCAACAATTTTATCGAAATCAAATCTACAACATTTGATAACCTCTCACAGGTCGCACTCTATTCAGTCAAAGTGTTTAGGGATTCATTTAGCACTCAAATTAAACATAGCATGTGATTACCATAGGCTTGCTTATATATCACATATCCACCACTAATGAATATGAATTCATGCAAAAATCAAAGGGACTTAAAAAAAGTTGTAACGGGGCTCAGGTTAAGGTGGGAAACAAAGGAAAATTTAGGCTACACAAATCAAAATACGTAGGAACTTCCTTGTAAGATTTAAAATCAACACAAGTAACATTTTTAGAACCACTTTTTTATTCTCTTTTTTTTTTTGGGAATATAGCTGGACATTTTGTAAACCCTGGAGCACATTACTTTGTCTAAACCTTTTAGGGAATACTTTTTCACTTTTCTCTTCTTTTTCTTTAAATTTGAATTTTATTTTTTCAAGTGGTTCTTTTCTTTGGAATCAATAAAAATTTAATCATGCAACTCATTCCTACATACACTTGATAAAGGGTTCAACGATGGTAAACAACAACAACGGGTTAAGGCTAATGATGTGGTGTTATCACAAGGAAAAGCTAATGCTCAAAATTGGTTGACTAGAGTATATATAATGGAATGGCTTTTTAGAAAGTTTAAATTGGCTACTCCTAAATGCCCTTATCATTTCAAAGCATAAACCCTCAATGTGATCTCGACATGCATAACAAAGCAAGTTCTAAAATGAACATACCATATTTGTCAATACTCAATAAAGAAATATGTGAGCAAAAAAAAGAAAATACTCATAGGCTCAAATACTCACAATGGGTTCAATGCATCAAATATTGCACATTCTCATTCAATTTCGTCATTAAAATCAACGAGATGCTTTTAAATTTTTCAAAACAACGGCTAATCATGCTTTCCCTTTTCATGCTTTCCAACTCAATCACCAATGCATGTTAACCAAGAGTTATTCTAAACAAGTATCAAAGAGTTAGGAATTTCAAGGAAAACATTCAAATTTTTAAACATGCTTTGAGGGATTTTGCAAAAAAATTTACTAAAATAATTCAAAGTCACAAAAGCACAATAGTAACACCCCACACCTAAATCATACATTGTCTCCAATGTATGAAAATACGTACACAATTCAGAAAAGAAAAAGGAAAAAGAAAGGCAAGGGTAAACGAAACATCCCTGAATTGTGGCACAAGCAATTCACCTTACGGTGTGGGTAGCCAAGGTGGCACGAAACCAAAATGTTGGAAGAAAGCAGCCAAATTTGTCTCTAATCTCTTGATTCGCAGCATGAGTGAACACGGAAAATTGCAAAGGCAATAATGAGGATAATACAGCCCCAAGAATAATAGTCCAGCAGCCACAAATGGAAACAAAAATAATGTAGAAAAATTGAAAGAAAAAAAACAAAGTTCCGCGCTGCACAAGGAAAAAGAAGACAAAACAAAGGAAAAAAAATTAACGACGCCATAGCAATTCAAAGAAGACAAAGGAAAATAAAAGAATGCAGCCGCACAAGGGCAGCAACAAAAAGAGAAAACTAAACGCCGCAAAAGTTCAAATAAAGTTAGAATCGTTCAAATCGTTCAATTTATAGTCATAGAAAAAGGGCAGCCGCCCTATATATATATTTTCCTAAGAAAAGCCAGCCACACTTTCAACTCTAATGGCCACACAGGAGGGATGTCTGAAGGCCTCCAAATATTCTTCCTGAAGAAGGAGTCAGCCACATGCAGTTTTTCCTGGAGAGAAAACAAGAACAACAAGCCGCCACAAAAACAAAAAGAAAAACAGGAAAGCCGCATGAAATGGACTAGATAAATACTACAAGCGAAATACAAAAAAACTAAAATATAAAGATAACAGAAAAAAGTGAAGCCAATGAAGAGAAGGAAAAACCAGCAAGAAGAAGAAACGACTGCCGTGGGCGATGGTGGAATGCGGCTGGGTTGCTGGCAGAGGCGAAACGCGATGGCAGGACTGGATCTTCGGTGGTGGGGATATGGGCGGAGCAAAGATTGCAGCAGAGAGGGCTAATTGACATTGGCGCAGCTGAGCTTGGACAGCTGAAATGTTGGAGAAAAGCTGCAATTTGGAGAAGAAAGAGAATTAGAGAAAAGAATTGAGTTTGTAAAACCCTTTTTTTTTTAATTAATTAATTAATTTATATATATATATTTTTAATTAATTAATTAATTAATATTTTTTCTATATATATATATATATATATATATTTGTAGTTGAAATCATGAAAAAAAAACGGAAGACTTGATAGAATAAGGCGTTGGCACGTCTAATAAAGTGGAGTCTCTAGGAACATAAAGAAGAAAATCCAGAAGACCATTGAGCTTAAGGCGTGGACACGCCTAAGAAGATGAAGTCTTCTAGTTTTTTATTTTATTTTATTTTAAGAGCATGTTTACGTCTATGAAAATAAAGCCTCCATTGCAAAAACAATTAAAATCATTAGTTATATAAAAAAAAGAATGAAAATACAATATAATTAAGAATGAAAAATAAAAAGCAAACGAACAAGAAATTTATTGGGTTGCCTCCCAAAAGCGCAATTATTTAACGTCGTTATGCTCGACATCCTCTATATCTCAAGTTATTAAATTTTTACAAGTTGCTTGGACCACACCTGCATTTTCTTTATTGATTTTGCACAAGCCACCATTACTTTCTCAATCGCTTCTAAATGTGCATTCAATTCATCATTATTCATATTTCCTTTTTCTTCAAAAATATCCTGCATACTCCTTTTTTTGTCCTTTGTTAGCTATTTTGCAACGATGATTGGAAAAGTCTCATTGTCCCCCAAATAAACATATTTGAGATGATTTGGCAAGGATTTCAATTCTAACTTAGGAGCCTGCAAAACAGAAGGCAATAATTGCTCATGAGAAATCTGAAACAAATTCTTCAAATTTAAAAGATTTGCAAGAATTTCCAAGGCATATTCTTCACTTATATCCTCATCTCATTCTAACTTTAGACTCGAGCCTGCAGAAAAAACATCATTTTCTCCATCAAAAACATCTTGCACAATAGGATCCACAATATCAATAGAACACAAGGAATAATGTCAACTAGATGTTTCATTGCTTCAAAAATTTTAAACTTGACAATTTGTTCATCAAATTTTATAGAAATTGTGCACTCATCCAGATCTATGTTAGTCTTAGCTGTCATCATAAAAGGTCTCCCCAACAAAAGAGTGGTTGATTCTCCCACGTCATCATCCTCAATTTTCAAGATATAAAAATCAGCCGGAAAAATCAATTTATTGACTTGTACTAAGACATCTTCCACATCTCCTTTAGAATATGTAGTAAACCTATTAGCAAGTTTAATAATTACCCTTGTTGATTTCATTGGAACCAAATTTAGAGCACAATATTGGAATATGGCATAACATTAATTGATGCTCCTAAATCTAGCATGGCAAGTTCAATTCTTTTATTCCCAATCACAAAAGGAATTGAAATCATACCAGAATCCTCACACTTATCAGGTAATTTTTTTAAAATTACTGCACATGCATTTTGCGCAACATTGATTGTTTCATCACCTTTTAGCCTTCTTTTATTGGTGCATAATTCCTTTAAAAACTTTGCATACCCAAGAATTTGCTTGATTGCCTCTATCAAGGGAATATTTATTTCTACCTTTTTAAATGTCTCTAGAATTTCTTGCTCATACTCCTCTCTTTTTGACCTTACTAGCCTGCTTGGCAAAGGTGCAGCATTAGTATTTGAATCATTGGATAGTAAAGAATCAGATCTTATTACTTTTAAGTTTCCTTCTTCATTATCTTTGGTCTCCTCCACATTTTTCTTTGGGAAAGTAGGTGTGGGTTGAAGTTCCCTACCAATTCTCAACATAATTGCACTAACATTTTCCTTTGGATTTACCACTGTCTAAGAAGGTAATCCTTTTGAGACTGTTTGCTTCAATTCACTCATTTCTGCAGCTAATTGAGACACTTGATTCTCCACATTACGGATACTAGCTCCAGTCTCCTGTTGGAATTTATACATGTTGTGTTGAAATTGTTGTGTGTTAGTAACCAAAGACCTTACAATATTTTCTAAAGGCATACCTAAATTTGATGATTGCATTGGTGGTGGGGTTGTGCTGGATTGTTTTGGCTCGAAAATTGATATCTTTACTGCCCCTCGGGTTCCCATAACTAAGATTTGGATAATCCCTCCAACTAGGATTATAATGGTTTGAATAAGGATCATATTGTCTTTGGGGTTGACTGGGATATCCTCCCATTGCATTTGCCTGATGCGTTATGTCCTCTTGCAATTTCGGACACAAATCTATAGGATGTCCAGGAATTGAGCAAACTCCACACACCTTAGCATTTTGCTATTGTCCTATAGTCATTTGACAAACTAGAGTTGTTAAATCAGAAATTTGGTCTTGAATGCTAGAAGTACTTACCTCATGAATCTTTTTAGTAATCCCTTCAGATCTTGAACCAAATTGTTGAGAATTCTCTACCATGTTAGAGATTAATTGCCTTACTGCTGTTGGTGTTTTGTTCACCAAGGCTCCCCCGCTGGCTGCATCAACCATACTGTGATCCATCGGTAATAACTGCTTATAAAAGTATTGGATCAAAAGTTGATATGAAATTTGGTGGTGCAGGCAACTTGCACATAATTGGTTAAATCTTTCCCAATATTCATATAATGATTCCACCAAGCTATTTAATATCATAGAACTCCTTCCTAATATTTGCAGCTCGTAAGGTAGGAAAAAATTTCTCCAAAAACAACCTTTTCATTTCCTCCCAAGTTGTAATGGAACCTGTAGGAAGATAATAAAGCCAATCCTTCGCCTTATTTCCCAAGGAGAAAGGAAAAGCTCTCAAATTAACTTGTTCCTCCGTCACTCCTTGTGGTTTCAAACTAGAGCAAACCACATGGAATTCCTTGAGATGTTTGTGTGAATCTTCACTTGCATTTCCATGAAAAATAGGTAACAACTGAATAAATCCATATTTTAGTTCAAATGCTACTTCTAAATTTGGAAATTGTATGCAAAGAGGCTGTTGATTCAAAACTGGAGCAATAAGCTCTCTCAATATACAATCTCTTGCAGACATCCTTTCTTCCTCAAGTGGTGTTGAATGAAATTACAGCCTCCATCTTGTTTCCTTCTTTAGTCGCCACGCTTCTGTCTCAATTTCTGAAATGAACACAACATCACCTTTGTGAGAAGCATGGATCATGCAATAAAAAAAATTCACAATGCTGAGAAACAAGATAGGTCCCCGACAACGGCGCCTAAATTTTGGTCGGGTTGTCGAAGCCCCCAAAATTATTTCAGATCTTTAGACTAGCTACAGTTGATTTGTAGTAGTGGTGGACCAGTTTGAATTCCACAGGGAGCTATGTGTTGAAGAATTTCTTAGCAATTGAGATGAAGAAAAAAGAAGTTTTAGTAACAAATCTAATAGTAGTTAATAAAGAAAATTTATAAGAGAAATCACTGGAAATATTTAAAAGAATTACTTCAGTCTTACCAGGCTCCGATCCAAGATAGTGTAGTTGTACCAAATATATCTAGATCATAGGATTCTTAAGACACTTCTCTATTCAAGCCTTTAACCAAAAAATTTTCAAGATAGCCATGATAAAATTTTGAGTTTTCCTATTCTATTTGTTTGAACCTAGCATTCACAACAAACCTTACTAACAAATGATTGGGGGTGATAGCGTTCAATATCATTTGATAGTAGCACTAAGAACCTTGAAAACAGTTAAAACAAAAACTAACAATTGAGATAGTTGTAATTGAAAATCCTTGTATCATTAATCCCCTTTAAATCATAAATGCATGATTACTGTTACTTTATATACGCAAAAGATTTAAGTGCTACTTGGTCTAATTGTTTCGGACAATTACGGATCAAGAGCAAATAGATAGCTGTAGAAAGAAGAATGTAAATAAGTTGTCAATTTATTTAACATTCAAAATCCATAAAAAACAGAATGCAAGAAATAATGATTACTTGAATGCAAAAAGATTATTAAATTATAAACAACATCTCACTAAATATATTGGCATTAACACCCATTGGATTGGAATGGAAGTAATTTAGCCACCCATGGTAGCAAAACTATTCTAACTTTATTCTAGAATAAAAGAAAAGTACAAAAGAAAGAAAAATTTCTGCAAAAATTGAAGGTAAAAACTTATGTCTTCCAAGTTCACTTGCCATTCTATTTATAGACCTCTTTTCTAACAACCTCCCTAAAGATTTCCTAAAATCTCTCCAACAAATCCTAAATTTTTAAAATTTTGATTTCTAACTAATTATCCAGCCAACCATCCTATCTAATCCTAACAAATGTCTTCAAATCACTTCTAATTTGAATTACAAAAATTGAAATCAAAAGAAAAATTCAAATCTTGAAAATTCAGCTTATCATCCCTTTATCTCTGCTCAGGACGTGATCACGTGCATTGTGTATCTTTTTGAGTTTCACCTCCAAAACAGAAGACTTCATCATTTAAGCGTGATCTCAATTTATCCAAAATAGTCTTCTGTTTTTGCTCCAAAAATCCTTTTCCAAAAATCATCTAAATCTTCATTAAATTCTATCTTTTCGCCTTAGTCCATCAATTTCACTCCCTGGTACAAAAACACCTCAAATTAGTCATTTTCATACCAATAAAAGCATTAATATCATAAGTTTGCTCATATTAAATGGTAACAAATTATATCCGTTTAGGCTGTCAAATCCCAACATATATATAGATATAGATTGTAGTATTAGAGTAAAACTTCTTCTAAGAGATTTATTTGAACGACCAAATTATAATATATTTGGGATTTATAAATCTATTGGCTACCAAACACAAGAATCCCATTCAAATTTGGTTTTCTTAATTTTGGATTTCATTAATTAATAAATCTAAAATTGTTTCAGATTTATCAACACTAAAACCAAACACATTTAGTTTTAAATCCAAATACCATCTTAAACTAGAAAACCCTATAGAGTCCTATTCACATTAGGATTTTTGAGATTAATCAAAATTCATCATATGAATACTACACTCCTTTTGGATACGATCTAAGTGTGTGACCCAATAGATTTTCATAACATTGGCCATGACATAAAATCTATTTTATGCTATAAGTAGTGAGTGGTGTCTAGCAACACATCAAAGCTACCCAAGTTATGAGAATGTTAGTAATTCGACATTACTTATCGTGTGATAGATGTTACATGTATTCAATCATTTTTCCCTAGATACCTTCATTGAACACAAGCCATGGAACGTGTCATGCTCGCATAATTCAATCTTTGCGTTTCTTGATTCTTGAGTAGACTCATCTTTGCAAATAAGCCCGATATCACATATTAACTCATTTGAGTACGACCATCCATTTTATGGTCTCACTCAATCAAGGAGCCCAAAGATATCACTCCTATTATATAGAAGGGGCAAATCCTATCTTGATCACTCAACATCTCACTACATGATTTATTGTATATCCAATTGCTATTTTTATAGTTCACCCTATTACGAGTAACGTTTTGTAGTATAAAAGCATGTAACTCCTTATGTTGAAATCTCTGATGACCTCAAGTCTAAGGATCACATACATTATCATCACTATGAGCTATGCTTATGATACTTTATATAATAATTCATGTAACATTTCTCATGGTAGGTCGATCTAGTACATAGTTGTCTAACATGTACCTATGTGTTGGCTTAATATCTCATATCATGACGCATATCATCAGTCACTACATATACTAGTTTTAATGCATTATCATAGTCCCATTAATGATAATACTTGACTAGAGGTAATTTTAGAATAATTAAATTCTAGGGATATTATTATATTTATTCATAATACGCAGATATAGAATTAAACATAATAATAATAAATCACCATAAATTATAAGCACAATGATACAATATATGCCTCAAAATCATCATATGATTAGTCCTTAGGGTATAATCCAACAACTCCTACTTGCACTAAAACCAATCAATCACATGTCTAATGCCTACTGATTTAGTGTGACAATCATGTCTATGCTGCGTCAAAGGCTTTATCAATGGATCGACAATATTATCATTAGTTGATACTTTGCATATTTTCATATCCCCTCTCTCAATGATCTCTTGGATGAGATGGTAGCACCGAAGTATATGTTTGGATCGTTGGTGAGATCTAGGTTCCCTAACTTGTGCAATGGCTCCATTGTTGTCAGAATAGAGCTCAATTAGATCGGCAATACTAGGTACAACCTCAAGTTTGGTTATGAACTTTTTTATCCAAATGGCCTCTTTTGCTACGTCGAAAGTAGCGATACACTCAACCTCTATCATAAAATCAGTTACTATTACTTGCTTTGAACTTTTCCAACTCACAACACCACCATTTAGGCAAAACACATAACCTGACTGCGAACGATAGTCATCTTTGTCGGTCTGGAAGCTTGCATCGGTGTAACCAATTATGTTGAACTCTTTCCCACCTCCATATATCAAGAATGTATCCTTAATCCTTCTTAACTACCTAAGGATATTCTTGACAGTGACCCAGTGACGATCACTAGCATCTACTTGATATCTGCTCGTCATGCTTAAAGCGTACAAGACATCAGGACGAGTACATAGCATGGTAAACATGAGAGATCTAATAGCTTATGCATATGGAATCTTACTCATATGTTGTCTCTTTTCTTGTGTCGAAGGACAATGTTCCTTCGAGAGACTAATTCCATGTCCCATAGGCAAGAATCATTTCTTAAATTCTTGCATGCTAAACCCTTTTAGCACTTTATCTATCTATGTACTTTGACTTAGGCCAATAAATTTCCTTGATCTACCTCTATAGATCTTAACACCTAATATATAGGTTGTTTCACCTAAGTCTTTTATAGAAAAAACAAGTTCTTAACCAGGTCTTTACAAATTGTGAAGAAGGAATGTCATTCTCAAAAAGTAGTATGTCGTCTACATAAATACTAGGAAGACAATAGTATTCCCACTAACCTTCTTGTAGACACAAGGTTCATCTTCATTCTTGATGAAACCAAACTGTTTGATTGCATCATCAAATCATAAATTCCAACTTCGAGAAGCTTGCTTTAACTCATAAATGGATCATTATAGGTTACAAACATTTCCAACATTTTCTAGATCGACAAAACCTTCAAGTTGTGTCATGTACACATCCTCAAGAAGATTTCCACTAAGGAAAGCAGTTTTGACATCTATTTACTAGATTTCATAATCATGGAATGCAGGTAGTGCAAGCAAGATTCTGATGGATTTAAGCATAGCAACTAGTGAAAAAGTTTCATCATAGTCTATAACATAAACTTGTTTGAAACCTTTAGCAACCAATTGTCCCTTAAAGGTATATACTTTACCATCCATGTCGGTCTTCTTCTTGAAAACCCATTTGCACCCCATGGGTTTTACCCCTTCAAGTGGGTCAACCAGAGTCCATACCTGATTCGCATACATGGATTCTATCTCAAATCTCATGGCCTTAAGTCATTCCTCCGAGTCTGACCCCAATATTACTTCTGGATAGGTCATAGGCTCCTCTTGATCCATGAGCAAGACGTCACCATTTTCGGTCATCAGAAATCTATATCTCTGCTGCTCACGATGAATCCTAGTAGACCTACATGGGACTTGTGTCTCTTGAGTAGGTACTTGTAAGACAACTGTTTATGGTGTTTGCTTAATTTCCATCTCATCAAGTTCAGCACTACTTTGTGGTTCTAGAACTTGCTGAAGTTCTTTTTGTCTCCCACTAATTTTCTAGAAATGAACTCCTTTTATAGAAAGACACCAGTTCGAGCTACAAATATTTTGTTCTCGTTGGGATTACAGAAGTAGTATCCTTTTGTTTCTTTAAGATACCCCACAAAGATGCACTTATCAGATTTAGGTCCAAACTTGTCGAATACTTGACATTTAACGTAAGGCTCACACCCCCATATCTTCATAAAAGACACACCAGGACGTTTCCCAATTTATATCTCATATGATGTCTTTTGAACTGATTTAGATGGAACATGGTTTCGCCTTTTACAATTTTTTTGTTTTGCTCTGCATATCTAACTCTATCTTGTAGGAACATGTTCAACATAGCCTCTTTTTTTTTATACTGGTCATTCCCTTTTTTACCCTATTGAGTTAGCTTCCGTTTCTCCAACATCGTCTCGACAGGGACCTTATCACTAGAAGCCAACTTTAGGCCCTCCTTGTTCAGGTGAGCTTACGTTTTTTCAACCTTTAATTTCCAAGTTTTGCATTCAAATTGCAACTCATAAATTTGCTTCTTGTATAGATCGAGCAACTCTTGGAGACTTCAAATCTCCCCACAATCCTCTTTTTATTTGCTTTATTTTGCATAGCAGCGGACCTCTCCTGAATGATCAAGTCCCCTATCACCCTTTACTGTTTTAGTTTATGTTCCTTGAGAGTGCAATTTAACCATCCGAGATAGGCAAGTTGGTCCCTAAGTTGATTATTTTCGTTGCCTAACCTACCTATTGTATCTCGGATTTTGTCATATGCGGCATTGAGAGCCCTCACTTTCTTATTCATGGCATTAGAGTTAGATTTTTGTGGCAAAAAACGGCCCTAACATAGTAGGAATAAAACAAAATCAAATTTTCATTAATACAAAAGTTGGCTTTACAAAACTTAAAAGAAAAAATGGTACAATAAGTGTCAAAGAACTAGTCTCTTTCTACTCTTCCTCGGCACGAAATGAAGTATCGACTTCAGATTCTTGTCCTCCTATCTCTCTACCTTCAAGAGTGTGGAGGTCCAGGTCTCCATCAATTTGGCATTCCTATAACTCTTCTAATGTCATTGGAGCTCCGAGATGCTAGGTGATCAAGAAGTGCAAAGGATTTGTCAAACCTCCCAAGGCCTCAGGGTAAGCCTAATTAGCCTTGGTCATGACCTCAGGATCGTGCCCAGGCAGTTCTTCCAGTTTCAGATCTAGAAACTTCTTTTGGATCTCTACGGCCGCATTGTGTCAACTGACATCCCTAGCTTCCAGGTAAAAGTTCATTGCAAAGTTGCTGAAATCCAGTGTGTGAGAAACCTTTTTCACTAGCAACCAAGCAAACTGTCATTGGTTGATCCCTTTTAATTTCTGGACCTTCCTTTGGTAGGATTCCAGTTGTTGGCACAGTGATATGATTTCATCTTCAACTTTAGGATTCTTGTAATTGGGCTATCTTGGCATTCTACTTTGTGCCTCCTTCATCAAAGCGATATGCTCTATGAACATACTTCGCCCATAGAAGCATGGCCTATCAAATCCACATGTGCCAACACTACATTAGGCCTAACCCCTATTAATATGTAGAAGCAAAACACACGAATGGCCACAATATTTAACCTAAGGGATTGCAGCAACCAAGCTATTGTCAAGGTCCAAGATGGGCATGTCTTCCATTTTCTTCTGCTGCTCTCCATGCCATGGACCATGAACCCTTGGAAATATTCCCTTAGAAGATTAAAGAAGAATGGTGCTTTCGAGGTGTTGACCTTGGCAGCCTTCTAGCTGGTTTTCTCCTTGGTGTCAACCATCTGACTCTCTTGCCTTTAGTGGTTGCTTTCACCTCGGCACTCCTTTTGTCAACCTTCTTTTTGTAAGACTCAATCACTAAGGGCTTTGCAGCTGAAGGAGTCCCTTTTTCTCCCTTTGCATCCTTTGCACTTTTCTAAGAGGTGCTCTCCTTCTTTGACACTGATGCGCTGAAATTCACCACTAAAAGATGGAATCTTAGTTAGTCTTAAATGTCAACAGGCTACATATAAATCATTACAAGGCACAACAACCCTACCCTTTGTGTTTTCTTTTTTAATAGGCCTTGAGGTCCAGGGTCCAGCCTTTACTACTGCTAGACTCAGGTTGTATTTCTCCAGCTTCTCTTTAATGTATTTCCCAATCCTTTCTTCTTGGAGTTCAACATATCTCCAACCTCTGGGGTTATACCTTTTTCGATTCCTATAGCTATCGTTGGCATCCTTATAGAGCCATTCCATCTCTACCTCACATGACTCTAACTTCACAAAGATGAACTTACTCTTTTAATTGTGATGGTTTGAGGGCTTTACTATTTTACACTCGGACCTCAGGAAAAGGCGAAATAACCCATTGAATTCGCCTACTTCTTCATACAATAAAAATACCTAAATAAGTTGATGAGCTCTCGATCTGACCCTCTCGGTATAGAACTTCAAACCTAATTATAGTTCTAACCGAGTTGGGTACCAATTGGGCCAAGGCTATCCCATAATACCTTAGGACCTCAGTCATCAACCTACATAGGGGAAACCTCAACCCTACATTCAACTATTCTTTATAAATGGCGCAATATCCTACTGGAGGTTGGTAGGCCTTCTAGTATGATCCCACAGCTCTAACTCTATACTCTTTAGGAATATAATATTTATTCCTAAGGTTCCTGGTATCGACCTCCCCTAAGACCGAGGTCAAGGCTTTAGCTGTAAGAGTGAATTTTTTGGATAAGCGACTAAAACCCTGGCAACAAAATTCTCTCTCTCACTATTAGAAGAGCTTTTCGCCGCCGGTGATTTTTAACCCACTCTTAGCCAACGACGATTTTTCTCCCGAACTTCAAACTTTCCCCTTTTTGTTTTCCCTTTCTAACCTTTTTCCTACTATCCTATTCTACTTTCTACGCAATACTATCCCCTTGGTTGGACAAGCTCATTACACTAAATTCTTTCTCATTGCTGGTCAGGGAAAAGGCTTGAAGCCATGAGATCTGAGATGGAATCCATGTATACAAACCAAGTATGGACTTTGGTTGATCCACCTGAAGGGGTAAAACCCATAGGGTGCAAATGGGTCTCCAAGAAGAAGATCGACATGGATGGTGAAGTACACACTTTTAATGGGAGATTGATCACTAAAGGTTTCAAGCAAGTTCATGGTATAAACTATGATGAAACCTTTTCGCCAATTGTTATGTTTAAATCCATCAGGATCTTGCTTGCAATAACTGCATTCCATGACTATAAAATATGGCAAATGGATGTCAAAACTACTTTCCTTAATGGAAATCTTCTTGAGGATGTGTACATGACACAACCTGAGGGTTTTGTCAATCCAGAAAATGCTAGAAAGGTTTGTAAGCTACAACGATCCATTTATGGATTGAAGCAAGCCTCTCGAAGTTGGAATCTTTGATTCAATGATGCAATCAAAGAGTTTGGTTTCATCAAGAATGAAGACCAACCTTGTGTCTACTAGAAGGTTAGTGGGAGCACTGTTGTCTTTCTGATATTGTATGTGGATGACATACTGCTTATTGGGAATGACATCCCTTCTTTACAATCTGTAAAGCCTTGGTTTGGAAGTTGCTTTTCAATGAAAGACTTAGGTGAGGCAACCTATATATTAGGTATCAAAATTTATAGAGATAGATCAAAGAAATTGATTGGCTTAAGTCAAAGTACATACATAGATAATGTGCTAAAGAGGTTTAGCATGCAAGAATCCAAAAAAGGTTTCTTACCTATGGGGCATGGTATTTCTCTGTCGAATGAACAGTGTTTTTCTACACAAGAAGAGAGACAACGCATGAGTAAAGTTCCATAAGCATTGGCTATTGGATCTATCATGTATGCCATGCTATGTACTCATCTCGATGTCTAGTATGCTTTGAGCATAACGAGCAGATATCAAGTAGATCCCAGTGAACGTCACTGAATCACTATCAAAAATATCCTTAAATACTTGAGAATGACTAGGGATACATTCTTGATATATGGAGGTAAGGAAGAGCTCAATGTAACTAGTTACACTAATGCAAGCTTCCAAACCGACAAGAATGACTATCGATCGCTATCAGGTTATGTATTTTGCCTAAATGGTAGTGATGTGAGATGAAAAGTTCAAAGCAAGTTACAATAGCCGATTCTACAATAGAGCCCACCTATATCATTGCATTAGACGCAGCAAAAGAGGCCATTTGGTTCAAAAGTTCATAACTTAACTTAGGGTTGTACCTAGCAATGCCGATTCAATTGAGCTCTATTGTGGCGACAATGAAGCCATTGTGTAGGCTAAGAAACTTAGATTTCACCAACATCCAAACATATTCTTCGACGTTTTTGCTAAACTCTTCGAACTGCGCGCGATGTAACTCAGCGAAAGCTCGCTCATCATCTTCTAGTTGCTTTCGTGCCAATGACTTGTCTCGATTTGGAGATGTATGTTAAGAGTGTCCACCTTCATGATTAGAATGATGTTTTGATCATTCAGGAATTCCACCCAAGCGTAATGGATCATTCGCTCTAGGTCCTGAACGACTACGCCAAGCTCCTTCTCGCCTAGTCCTTTCGGCGGCTCTCCGACCTCCAGATCTAGTGTCTACCATGTCAATATGAATCAAAATCAAAAGAAAAGTTGCGAATACTCCTTCAGATATCAAGAAATTTCTGTCCTACAAACAGCACCACTTAATGAAGTTGAAACCTACAACTTGGTAACGATCCGATCCGATTATCACAATCCAAGGTCCTTAACAATGGAGATTCCTGCAAAACAAATTCCAAAGTGGTTCTCCAGAGTAAACTCTCCGATGCTTAAGTTAGTACTTTGATCAGAGTTTAGTAATTTTTTAGTAGTCTGAGCACGTCCCCATACTTGGTTGCCCTTCCTGGTTTTATCTTTCTTTTTCCGCCATTAGTGGGATTTGATGTTGTTGATAGATACGTGGATGGCGATTGTAACTGCTGACTGTGCGTCGTAATGTACGTTCCATAATCGTAGGCTGCAGTTACGTGCTTATGGATAAGCAATATTCTATTGAACTCCCACATCATGACATGGGGCTCAAAGGTCCCATTCACTTCGTGTGATTTCAATGTATTACTGGCTCATGGATGTAGAGTTCCGAAGTTAAGCAGAAGTCGCGCCATTGCAGGTGTCACGAAAGTCCCAGTCTTTGGCTCTAAGGTCCAGAACTTCGCTTGTCATGAAGGTCTGATCTTTGACTTCAAGATCTAGAACTCTAATCCTTGCGAACTTAATCCGTACACATCATTATCATTGCTGGTCTTTGAACTCAGAGTTCAAGGCCTAAGTGGAGATCATGCTGTTGAGGTCTAGAACTTTGCACATTGATGAGATTTGATCCTTGCACAAAGACATAGCTTTTAATTAGCAACTCACTGACCTAACCTTTAATCTGAACCTTTGATCTAAGATGGGACGTTAGGAACTGGATTCATACACATCACCATCTAAGAGGAAAAACATGGCTTCGATTGCATTGAAGGACGTGCATTTTTAGCAACGAGGCTCTAGCAAAAGAAATTGGAAAAATTGGTTAGTGGCTTTGAGATATTGTCGTTCGATGATAGACACCAAGAGGAAGTGAAGTTTGTGGATAGTGGTAAATGGTGGATGGTGGCGAATTCCCATTTGTGAAAGGTGGCGAATGAATCTAAGCCGTCTTCAATTTTATACATGATTTTTAATGAGTAAAACCAATCAAAATATAAAACTAAAATAACTTTATGACATCACTTTAGAATGAATTTACGTTAAGTAAATAAAAAAATTATTAAATTGACCATAAGGGATCATCGTAAAAATGGTAAATCCTGACAAAACTCAAACCTTTATAGTCAATGTAACATATTGATTTATGTCAAAAGCAGGAAAAAAAAAAGGTTTTGAACACGCCACACAAAATTCATCCTAAAAAGTTACGTTCTTTAATCATTAAAATTTTAACACGATAAAAAGAAAGTTGTTTAACATGCCCTCATCATCTAATTGACATAAAAGATATTGGAGAATGTTAGAGAATTTCTTTACAAAAGTTTAATATATTCTTATAAAAGTAAGGATTCGACAATATGACACATTTGAAATTCCTTGCGTTCATATTATAAAAATCCTTCCTATTTTTTCGACTCTAATACTTATTTAAACTTTTGGGACTTCACCAAAATAATCTCATAAAGCATTGATACAAATACTAAAATCAACTTCACGTAAACGAACTTTTGCAGAAATCTTAAAATACACGAGGAAACAAATGTTAGTGAGTTTTTATGTGTTACATCTCAGAATGATAACATTTTGAACCAATAGGGTTGGCAAAATTTAACCTAATTCAAAATTTTAACCCAACTCAAAAATTCAACTCAATTCACTTATGATTTTTATTAGTTGGGTTGAATCGAATGGGTTACAAGTTCAATAATGACTTATAATTTTACGAGTTGTGTTAGGTTCAATCCAAATATGACCATAAATTAAAATTATTAATTTTTTCAAATAAAATTAGCGATCGGCCGACAATTACCACCGCTGACTGGATTTTGACCAACTTTCGACAACTTGGCCGGAATTCAATGGGACAATCGATGGCAAGAGGTGGTCAATTGCCAACTAGACATCTATTTTTTTTTTTAAATTAATAACTTTAATGGGTGGATTGGATTGGCCCATTATTTTGTGAGTTGAATTGGGTCATCATAACCATAGTTGTTAAGTTCGCGATTTATATCGTAAAATTGTACGATCCTACAATTTGAATCATCATAATCGATTCTAGATCATATGAGATCGTATGATCCCACCTACTACATTTGTTATTTTTAAGGAAATTGGATTGTTTTTAAATATTGGTCCAACTATAAATAATTTATAAAAAGGACCCATGTAATATTTTGGTTATTTCGAGGCTTTTTTCTTCTAAATATTTTGCAATAAACTTATTTTTTTAACAAATTACCATTGGTTGTTCACTTTTCAATCCTTGAAACTCTCTATTTGTTCTCCCATTTTGCTTACAAAAAGAAAATCATAGCACAATTGTCTTCCAAAAAGAGATCAAAGTCTAACCCCAAACTGTAGCTTTTAGTATCTTGTAACTCATTACAGTTTATAAGGGGAGATCTTAATGCCTATTGGCAATAAAGTGTTTGATTTTTTTCTAGAAAGTTAAAAAGGAGATAATTAAAAATATAATTAATTCAATTACTAAATTAATTTTTAATCTATTAGTTTTTTATGAAAAAAAATATGCTTGACTTTGGCTTTAAAGATAATGAATACAATAAGCATGATATATAATTTGGTTTTATATTCATATTTTTAAAATTTGTAGTGGACTTTGTTTTCTTATGAAATTTATCTATTAATTGAGGTTTTAACTATTTTACTTACTTTGCCTATTAAAGTGTGGAATTATCTATGTTGTGGTAATTTAAATTATAAAAAATGCATTATATATTTTATTTGGTAGTATTATTATTTGGTGTATAGTGTTATTAAATATTGGATTAAACGTTAAATGTTTACAATTAACAAGATATTGACAAAGTATCGAATGCATATATATGATAACTTTTATAATGTTGATCACAATATATATAGCACATGTATATAACTTATTTTTATGAAAAAAAAACTAATATATGTAATAAAATATTTATTATTATAGTTATTTTAGTGATTTTTTTTTTGTAGAATCTTATAATTTTACAATCCGATCCCACTAATCTGATGTTACTACCTCAAATCAATTCTACATGAAATCTCGATCCTACAAACTATGGTCATAACTCATAAAATTACAATTCATAAGTGACACAACCCATCCATTTGAAAATTTGATTAGTTTATAATTCCAATTAACTATTGTGCCTGCTTCCATAAGTTGTAAATCAATACTACATTTGTCATGTTTATTCTACAACTAAAAAATTTAGTAATATTGGAGAAAAAAATTTCCTTTTGAAACTATTCTTTTTTAAATATCCAAAAAAATTTTGTTGATTATTATAAAAATTAAAATAATTTCTTAAGAAATCTTGGGAAATGGAAAAAAAATGCATAACATTGCTCCCAAATTAAGGAATTATTCACTGATAAAAGAACATAGTTATTATAATTACTACTTAACCCAGCATAAACTTCAAAAGCTTATTATAACTATCCAATAAAAAAAGTCCAATTCATAAAAAGAAATTAAGTATTATATCATTGTTTCACAAGCTCAAAACGCATTAATATTATTGAGCATGATTAATCAATGAGTAATGATAATCATAGTGATAATTAATAAATAATTATAATTATAGTGACCTTTTTAAAGTGAAAAGTTATAATGACTAATGTGCCATATAAAAAAAAATAATCATTCCTTATTATTTTGGACATGTTAAGGGATGTGATAAATTATTTAATTTTTTCATCCTTACTACATCAATCACTATGACTTTTCACTATAAAAAATCATTATGAATATCATTACTCTTAATTAATATGATACATTATAAATTTAAGTTTTAAACTATACTCCTTTCATACTAAAATAAAAATCCACTTTTGATTTGGTACAACTTTTTTTAATTTACAAAGTACAATACACTTAATGCGCTATTAAATGTATATTTTTATATTTTTGTCCTTATTTTTTAATTTAAGGTATGTATTTTCATTCTTAATGAGGGTAATATAAGAATTTCACATTAAAAGTGTACTCTTTTTTTAGAACAAAGAAATTTTTTGAAGCTAAACGCTTTTTTTGGTGGAAAGGGAGTAATAATTATTGTGTTAACGGAAAGCACAACTATTTACTTTTTAAATATCAAAACTAAAAACACGAATTCATGTGCAAACCCATTCTTTATTTCCAGTACTAGTATATATATATATATATATAATATCTATTTTTTCACATTCTGCCACGTGTATTAACTCTACATTTATAATTATGCCACATGTCATTATTTAAATAATTTTTATTTTTACAATCATAATTTGAGTAATATTATACCATTTTAATTTTTTTATAAGTTAGTTGAATTTATGTTTGAGTTACATATAACAACTAACAAGATAATGTGTTATTATTTAGATTTTTAATTGTCTTTTAAAATTTTCAATTTAGAAATTTCTAAATCTTCAATATCTACACATACTCTATATTGACCTTAACTACTTTGTAATCTGGCCATTTATTTGTGTTTTTTATTTTTTTTATTTAGTCAGAATTATTAGTCTTCTTTTTTGATTGGAAATGATCAATGCTATTAAATTTTATTTTATTTTGAAAAGTATCATGTCTTTTAAAGGTGACTGTTGAACCCTTCAAGTGCAAAGTATCACGCAGTTTAAAGGTGACCACTGAAATCAAAGGCAATTTTAGCGTTAATAATTTTTTTAAAAAAAATTAAGTATTTATTGTTTAATTTTATGGGATAACATATTAAAATGTCCCGAACTTAGTTTCTTATAATCGTTTTGACTTAACCTTTCAATTTTAACAACATAATACCTGAACTTTACAATTTGTAACAATAGTAGTGGCCTCTGATTGAAAAAAAGACTAAAATATCCTCCTTAAAGATAGAAATGACAAAAAATTGATATAGTTTAATTTTTTAATTAACTTTTTAAAATAAAATTTAAAGATAAAAATTTAATAAAATTATGTAAATTTTGTTAAAATTTTTAATGCAAAAAGAGAAAAATTTATTATATGATACTTTGTTTTTTAACCTCAATTTTTTTGTCATTTTGTCTCTAAATTTTATTAAATTTTCATCTTTAAATTTTATTTTTTAGTTTAAAAAAATTTATTATATAGTGTAAATAATTTTATTAAAATTTTGTCTTTAAATTTTATCTTTTTTGTCTTTTTAAAAATTTATTTTAGAATTTTAAATTATATGCTTTATTAAAGAGGGCATTTTTATCATTTTTTTAGTCAGAGGCCACTATTGTTACAAATTATAAAGTTCAGGTATCGTATTATTAAAATTGAAAGGTCAGGTTAAAACGATTATAAGCGTCTAAATTCAGAACATTTTAATATGTTATCCCTAATTTTATAATATTTTATTGCATTAAATAATAATAATAGTAATTTTATTCCATGCATGTAGTTTTTAGTATTTATTATTAAAATTATTTGTTTGCTTTTTATTCTAAAATTAAATAAATAAGTTCACAATTGAAATAATAATTGGTTATTCACGTGAATGGGTCGAATTCTAGTTGAATAAGAGAGATGACACTCTTAGTTAAAAGTGATAATAAAAAGTTACAGTAAGTAATATAGTAAATAAAAATTTGATAAAATCATGTATCATAATTTAAAAATATATACATATAATTATATTTTTTTATTATTGTCATCATGGTGTATGAAATTTCACGGTATAATTTCACTTAAAATATTATTATTCATTCAACACTATTGCATGTGCTTCATTACTAGTTGTTTTCAGGACTTAGGATTCTGTTACTAGTGAAGTAGTAAATTAATTTTTTATAATTTCACAACATATCAAAATATATTGTTGTTACTAATTTGGTTGTTATTATCATTCACATGCACACATTTATTTATTACCAGCTAGCATTAAAAATCCAACATTAACTAGTCACACGTTGCCACATGCCTAGTTTTCACCAGTCATGAACCGTTGTCGTAAATTTGTATACTGAACTTGTTGAGAGTTGGCACAGTTAATTTGTTTGCCGCCTTCAGCTCAGTGTCTCCATCACAAAACACTGCAGTCAACGAGGGATTACGATACGACTGGCACTTGTTGAAACATTCCATCCGCCGACAAAAAAAGACCCCTCCCCCTCAAATAGTCAAATGTAATGCCCATCTCTTGAAACTTTAAGAACACGTACCGACGCTGGTCTCGTCACAACTCAAAGGGTGGTGTGGGGAGGAGAGAAAATGCCCAAAACAAACTGCCATCTCTGCTTGTTCCTAGTCTTTGTTCTCTTCTTCCTTCACGGCCAGGGCCAACTCCAGAAGAATACCATCAGCCCAACTGATCTATCCGCATTACAACAAATCAGAAACAGCCTCACCGACATTCCCTCCTCTCATGTTTCTCCAACCACCACCACATTCTTCTCCAGCTGGGACTTTTCCTCTCAGGATCCTTGCTCCACCTTCGCAGGCATCACATGCTCATCACCCTTCCTCAGTCCTCGACGTGTAACCTCCCTCATACTCGGCACCGGCCTGTCGGACTCCCTTGGCTTAGCAGGCTCTCTTTCTCCATCCATTTCAAACCTTACAGAGCTCAACCAACTCGTTCTTTACGCCGGCATTGTCACCGGCTCCATTCCGGCCCAACTGGGAAATCTCAAAAACCTCCGAGTAATCTCCCTAACGAACAATCGCCTAACGGGACCCATTCCGGTCTCTATTTTCTCGTTACAAAATCTGCACACTCTCGATCTCAGCAAGAATCAGCTTTCTGGATCCATCCCACGGGGCATTTCCAGTCTGGCTCAGCTCAAGGTGTTGGTTCTCTCCTCAAACCGGCTGATTGGGAAGATCCCGACTGAGTTACCGACACAGCTACTGCATTTGGACCTGCAAAATAATGGATTCTCGGGGGTGTTGCCAGCAGAGATGCCGTCGTCACTCCGTTACTTGTCTTTATCCGGAAACAACTTGTGGGGACCACTCAACGGACTAGAATCCCTCTCGCAATCAGTGTACCTCGACTTAAGCATGAACCGTTTCAGTGGGACCATCCCCACATCTGTCTTTCGCTCTTCCCTCTCATCAATGCTCCTCCAACGGAACAATTTGTCAGGTAACCTCCCACCGCAAAACGCCACCGCCAATTCCTACAGTGTGGGGTCCATTGTGGATCTTAGCCACAACATGCTGACCGGAGAGCTTCCATTTTTTGGGGCGGAGACTCTGTTTCTGAATAATAATAGATTCGCGGGAGAAGTGCCCAAAGAGTACGCTGAAAGCCTGTGCAGTGGAACAACCAAAACGCTTTATTTACAGCATAATTACTTGACAGACTTTCCAATCACTCAGGATTTAAAGCTTCCGGATTCAGTCTCCTTGTGCTTGTCCTATAATTGCATGGTACCACCGGTGGGGTTAACGGCGTGCCCAGCCAGCGCTGGTGAACGGCTTTCCAGGCCTGCCTATCAGTGCTCCAAGTTCAATAATGGTGGCTCCACTGGATGAAATTGTTGTTGCTCAATCCGCTGCGACCAATTACGTAACTACGCATTAATACATAATTAATTAATTATACCTTTTTCTTTTTTGTATGGGGTGCTATTGGTATTGGTTTCTCTGAGAACGATAGCTTGTTACCTTCTTGAAATAATTTTGAAAGCGTATTTTCATTTGATAGACCACTACAAAGCTATTTGTGGCAGTGTTAGAGTGTGCCCCGAATGGCCTTCTTTTTTTTTTTTTTTTTTTTAACTTGGAAGTATTCTCACATTCACTGATTATATATGTCCCAAACCATGGGATACCTGATTGTATATGCTAAAAATGCTCAAAAATATTATATTAATTATTTTTCGTTCTATAAATTATAAAAACAGATGTGAAATTGTTTAAAAGTAAAATTTATTTATGAAACAATCAACTCTACCACATATACCACAATGTGCAAATAGCAACGCTAACTTAATTGCCTTTTATTTTCAACTACTTTTTTCAAATTTAATAAGCAGTTTTATTATTTAATAAAAAGATTTCTTTTCAACTGCTTTTTTAGCCTCCCAAAAAAAATCAATTTTTAAAAATTTTGTCTATAAAGTAATAATGATGATATATAAATTAAAATTTAAAAAATAAAGATAAAATTGAAAATTTGTGTATTTAATGGTATATTAATTGATTTGTGCTACTTTATAACAAAAAATTTATATTTCATTAAAAGTGAAATTTTTGTTTAAAATGGAAGCCGTGTATACGTAAATGTAAATATATGTAAAAATATTTATAACCAACAAGTAAAAAACAAAGATAAAAATGAAAATTTGTACAGTTAATGATGCATTGTAGTTTATGACTAATAAAAATTTGTACAAATAATAAACTTTTTCTTTTTCATTTTCTTGGCGACAGAGGGAATACTTAGCTGTGGATTGATTGCAACAAACAAAAGCCTCTGAATTTTGTCAGGCTAAACTCTCCTAGTTTGAATGTGCTGTCTCTCTTTCTTTTAGATGAAACGTTAACCAACAAACAGAAGTGATTAACATTTATCTTTTACAGAATTAATTTGCTCTGGCAATAAAACAAAATTCATGCCCAAGAAAGAAATATGAATAGTACTTATAAGTTGAGATGGATTATATTAGTGTGCATATATAAACTCAAAGAGGGTAAAGATGGATTATGTCCCATGAAAGTTTTGACAAAAATTATGGCCATATTTTTGTTTGTCACATTATTAGTTTGAGTTTAATGCTCGTTGAGACACTTGGAAAAAATTTCCTTTTCTGCTTAAAAAAAGAAACTATTATGCCCATTTCGAAATTCAGATTGATGGTCATTTTTTTAACTTATATTAAAACATTTAACCATTAAAACTTCAAATCAACATTGTTAGGTAAAACTTAAACCTTTATACATTTTTACCAGCATAATTCGTGATAGAAATGAACTATGAGAATCTCAATTTTTTTTTTCAGAATTTCCTTTTAACAAATTTTAAGCTATTTTTCAGAAAATATTCAGTAGTAAACACAATATGTTTATGATGATACAACAATTCTGTCAAAAATTTAAACATAGATATAAATTATATTTTAAACTGTATGGACATTCCTTAAATAGGTTTTTTGGCCCTTTAAATCTTTCGTTCTACACATTAATTAAATTTTTTATCTCCTTAGTAATGCTACATCTGTTTAAAAAACAAAGGTCTACTTTTGATTTGATGTAATTTTTTTTTAATTACAATATACAACACACTTGATGCATTATTTAATACATATTTTTACATTTTTATTCTTACTTTTTAATTTGAGTTATGCATTTAATCATTAATAAGAGTAATACAAAATGGGCTACTTTTTTTTTTTTTTGGAAACAAAATTTTTTTTGAGCATGACTTTTTTTTGAGGATAGAAGGAGTACTTAATTTTCTCTTACGTCATAAATATGAAAATCATTAGTTAAAACTATGTATTTTCTAACATTCTAATTTACTATTGAAATGAAATAACATAGGAATTCAATTCTTCCCTGTAAAAATATTTTTTTCCAACAAGATCAACATTCTTTCTCATAAAATATTCTACAATAAACACTATGATCTTAACAACATAGCAATAAAATGTAATCTTCCAAGAACTGAAATATATTCATTATATTTTTCTCTAACTCTCAAATTAACCATTGATAATAAGCAGTCATTTTATACATTTCAGTAAATACATATAACCGAAACCTTTATCATTTTAGTAACATAAGAAAAAATAGTACATAAATAGATATTATTATAAAGATTTATTATCATTATCATCATTCAATTTACAACTATAATTATTCATTTTCGATAACATGGCAACAAAACTAGTAAAAGAAAATATTAACAATTAATATTAAATTTACTTTAGATAACTAAACACAAGCAAAGTTACATTGGTGTAAAATACACATTAAAATTACATCATTAAATAATAAAATTTGAAATAACACCTTCCCTATACCGTGTGTAATCTTTAAAAATATTTAATTATTATATTAATACTTAGATTCCTCCTGCATACGTTGCAAATATCAAACTCTAAATTATTATTTAATTATATATATATTTTTTATTATAGAATAAGAGAAATGATATGACAATCACTCACAATGACTAGAACTGAAATCAAATTCACTTCTAAGAAGTTGATGATATCATTGTTTTGGCGAATTTGAATATTTTGTATAGAATTTATTTCCAAAATTACTTTTAGAATTAGATATTTAGGCATGGATTATTTCATTAACAATTATAAGAATACCATAGGTATACACTAATTACTGATATTGTGATGGAAATAAATTTTGGAAAAGATAAATTTCTAAAAATTGTCACGATTATATAATCGATTATGCTCAAATTCTAGTTATCCACAAAATGCCAACTTTGCCAAGTGGTTAAAACAATATATTTTTACGATTAATAAAAATTATAAGAATAATTTAATGAAAATACATAGGCATCCTTGATTTGAGTGGGGCCCATCCCCATCTACCTGTAGGTAATTAATAAATGAGTAATGATACTGCTAGTAACTTTTTATAGTAAACAATCATAATAATTGATGTGATAAGTATCAAAAAATAAAATTATTTGTTACACTCCTTAAAAAATATAAAATAATAAAAAATAATTTTATTTTTATATACTTGCCACACATAAAATCAATAAGTATTATGAACCAAAAGAGGCATTTCATATTTAGGTCCCTCACTCTGTTTTCTATTTTTTTTTCTCCCAAAATGATAGTTATTTCAATTGATGAATAATTATTGTACACGGGTTAGCCAGAAAGGTTAAATGCTCTCCTTGAACTTACATAATAGCTCAGGAGGAAAATACAATAACATCGAAACTATTATCTCATTTAATGTGAAAACTAGCTAGAACAAATACTAAAAACCGTTTTCTAATTACCATGACAAAATCTAACCACCTATCTCTAGCCATTATGTCACCAATAATTAAGCTATCTAGACAGAAATGAGCGTGATACAAGGAGTATATCAGTTATTGTGGTCAACTACTGGCTTCCAAGCTGCAATTCACATGCAAATGAATAAACGAAATAAATGCATGAAATATTTGAGTTACGTTCATGTGTTCATGTATAGAAGCATACTTTTTCTTGTTTTTTTTTTTTTTCAAGTAAAGCAAACTCCATTTTCATCAACTTAAATAAAAGAGTTAAAAAAAAAAGAAGCAATAAGAGGCAGAAAAACCTTTTTTTCACTTGTTTAGCTGATTACAATGAATCCTCATTGTATAGAACTAATCAAAAATCCATGATGGATCACAACCTAAACATTTACATCACTTGACTCATTTTGTGTTCTTTGCAATTTTGTTAAAACCAGAAATCCGCCAAAAGTTTGGTCCAATTTTTAATAAAAAAACTAGCTTTTAGAAATTAGGTAAATTTTGGGTTTGACCGGACAAAATTGGGATTATTTAGGTCATATTTTTCTTTTTACAGAAAATAAATTTAATTTTTTAAAAAATAACTTTTCTTTTTATGTAAATATTTTGAAAATTTTAATTATTTGAAATTAAGTATCTCAAATATCTATACAAGATAATTCTTACAAATTTTAAGACTTTTTTTACTTAAAATATTTTTTATATTATTTTTCACAAAATTATTCAATCATACACTTAAAATTTTAAATAATTTATACTAAATTTAAATTGAACTACATTAAAAAGACTAAATAATTTATTTTTAGTATATTTATATATTAATATTAATATTTTTATAATTAATTAACATATTTCATGTTTAATACCATAATTTATATCATAATCTAATAAGAGTCATAATTAATTTATACTACATTTAGAATTCAAAATAAAATAAAATAATTAACTAGATTTTCATTCCTAAAAATTTTGCAAATCAACCACCATTATTAATAATTATAATCATTCCTAAATACAAACCAAACAATACAATTATAATAAAAAAATCTATTATTATTTTTATTACCTTTACCATTGTCCTCAACAAACCAAGCGGTTTATGAAACTATACAAAGGCCACTGGCAGTTGTTTTGTCTTACAGAAATCCTTCCTATACATGTTTTCTTAGACGTGCTAGTTGGCCTTGTCGCTATGTCATGATTGGATCACGGGACAATGTTTATTGGCGCAAATAGGGTGCAAATCGAGTCGGTTTTCGGGTTGTTCGAGTTGGCCATTTTCAAAGTTAAATTTGGAACTCAATGCCAATTGAATTTAATAATTCGAATCGATTCGGAATTTGAATTCAAAAAAAAATCGAATTTCGAAAATTAATTCGAATTCCAAATCAATTCAATTCAAATTTAAAAAATTTAAAACCCAAACCCATTTTTATACCTAAATTAATTTTATTTTTAATATGGCCCAATTAAAATAGTTATTATTATAATAATACCTATAATTTATTTCTATTTTAATTTTAAAAAAAATCTAATTTAAATCTAATTTTATTCAATCACATCCTCAAAATATATTTATTCCTTCCAATTGCACCCTCAATATTTCAATACAAAATTTATTGAATTAATATAATATTTCATATTAATATGATGAATTAATAAAATAGTAGTGATCAATTATAATTTCCATATGAGGACCGAATAATTGTTAATTTATCATGATCAACTTTTTTCCCATTAATTTTCTTCTACAAAATCTATACATGTTATTCTCCATATTTTTTCAATTATTTATCATTCTTATAAATAATTTTTACATTTTTTAAATAAATTTCTTTTTCCTTTTATGATTTAATAGTTATCAATTCTTCAAACTATACTAAATTGTACTTGTTTCAATAGCAATGTCAGTAATAATATACTTTGATTACGATGTTTGATCATATAATCTCACCAATGAGGCAAGGAGGGAGCCATTTTTATTGTTACTATTCCAACTGTTCAAATTAGATTCACTTGTTTATGATTTGATTTTGATACTAACCTATAAATTTACAACTATCAATGTTGAATCATTACCTTATTAGAGAAGCAAATTCAATATATATATATATAAATCACTTAGTTTTATAATTAAATAGTTACATTATATACATGCAAAGATGCACCTTATTGGTACATGATCTATAAAAAAACATGTGTTCTATACAATAAATTACAAATTAAAAGGTAAATAAAACTACATATTGATAATTTGGCAATTTTTGATATTTCAAACTTTTGACTTTGAATTATTAATAATTAATAAATTAATTAAGTAAATAAGCAAAACTTTTGAAATTATTAAATTAATAATAACTAATACCTAATTATTACTCACTAATCAACTTGTACCTTTGTGGTTATTAACTTATTATTTTCAAATTACAAAATTATACACTCAAATAAGACATGAATAAGTTATTAAATAAGAGAATTGAGCTATCATATTTGTGTAAGTTAATAATAATAAATATCTAATTAATATTCATTAATTACTTTGTGATTAATTATAAAGTTACACACTCAATGAAAAGTTATTAATGATATTAATTGCAAATTTGTATTGTCATAAGTCATAAGTCATATGTACAAAACTACACATGTTATTTTCTATTTTTCCACATATTTATCTTATTTTTAATAATTTTTACATTTTTTTTAATAAATTTTTTTTCATTGTATGATGTAATGTACTAATAGTCTAATATCATTATTACGATTTTAATATCTCAATGATGATAATAATGACTCAATTAGGACACTAATGTCATTATATTACAATTATCAAATAACTTGTTAGTTATGAATTATTTACTTAGTTAATAATTAATAAAACTAAAATCACAAGAAAATTATATATATCTTTTACCATATAGCAATTAGCATATGTATATATTGTAATGTAAATATTGTAGTAATATAAGTAGTAGTATATATTTACAGTAAATATTTACATTTTATACCATCTACATACACTTTATTTGTATTGATTTATAAATACTCGTGTTCTATACAACAATTATAAATTTAAAAGTAAATAAAACCACATTCAATTATTTATTTGCAATTTTTATTTTTAAACTTTAGAGTTTTTTATTATTAGTAATTAGCAAACGTTAGAGGTAAAATTACTAAATAAATAAAACTAAAGATTAAGTTAGTAATAACCAAATGTTACTAATTATTACTCAATTTATTTTTAGTTTATTATTATTAAATTACAAAGTTATATGTTCAAATGAGACATGGATAAGTTAGGTTGGATGAGAAGAAATGAGATTTTCTCTATCATATTTGTATACTATATAGTATATACATAATTTTTCCTCACTTTTTTCATTTACTTATCAATTTTTTTCATAATTTTACACATTTTTAAAAAATTTACATTTAATATTCTTCAACATTTAATCTTTTCCAATTTACTATACTAATGACAAGAAGTACAATTATTTGTATACAATCATTTCCAATATACACATTATTTGTATATAATTTATAAATATGTGTTGTGTTGTATACAATAAAATGCAAATTAAAAAAAAATACAAAAATATGATTAATACACAATTTTACAAATTCTTTTAATTTTTAAAGTTTCACACACATATATAATAAATCAAATACAATCAAGCATATTTTTTATATTATATAATTATATGCACATATATATATATATATATATATATATATATATATATGTATAAAATTTTTAATTTCGAATTCATATTTAATTTTTAAATTTAAATTTTCAATCCATATTTTTTTTTTCAATCCAAATTCGTTTTTGTTTTTGTTTTTGAATCTAAATTCGGTTTCGGTTTATTCCATTTAAGTTTTCGAATTGTTTTCGGTCGGTTTTCGATTTCAGAACCCCAAACTCGAAAACCGAATTTGAATTCGAATTCGAGTTCAACTCGATTCGAAAACCGAAAATCAGAATTCGATTCGATTTTTTTCGAATTCGAATTTTTG
This sequence comes from Gynochthodes officinalis, assembly GCA_020080225.1. Taxonomy (NCBI): domain Eukaryota; kingdom Viridiplantae; phylum Streptophyta; class Magnoliopsida; order Gentianales; family Rubiaceae; genus Gynochthodes; species Gynochthodes officinalis. Next base: position 27,588,892 of record CM034615.1, on the reverse strand, counting down.
AATTTGGTGAATATTCGAATTAATTCGAATATTGCACACCCTTAGGCGCAATGACGTATATGCTAGCTTGCTTCTGCAACAGTCTTGGTAGAAGGAGCCCTCATGTAGGTGGTTTGTGCTACTCCCAATTTGCGAGTATATTTGTGCCAACAAATCTCATGAACGTGAATACAACCCTTGAGAATTAGATTATAGTTGGACTTTTGTGGCCATATGAGTAACAACAATCACCACGAGGATTCAATGAAGTAATGACAACAAAACAAGCAAAAGGACATTAAAAAACACATCAATAATTGAATACCAAACACAAACAATCAATAATGTATCAACTCTAGATTCACGACTTGCTACTCCCACTTGACTTAATTAAACTTTATTGTGCTTTAGTTATAGAAAAGGTAACCCAAGATTCTTGTGTATCGACCCTTTAACATAATTCAAGGTTAAAGATATCAAACCATGTTACTGGTTTAAGAACTCCAAATTCGAGTTGTTATACTTAATACTAAATTGTTAGTAAACAAACAACACATGGAAGCTAAATTTAGTTAACACTCAAAAATATGAGTGAAATGGAGAGAAACAAATGCAATTTTTCTATCAAATATCGAGACAAACATGTCTTCTTTTATACTAATTTTATTTTACTGTCCTTCTCTCTCTGTCTTTTTATAAATAACTTTTTACCCTCTATTTATAACCAACACAATAACCAAAATCTATCTCGCTTTGAAATCTAATCGTTAATAGGAAAACTAAAATAATTAATTTAGAAATATAACAAATAAATGAATCCTATTTTAAACAAGAATCCTAAATCTATTAAACTTAGTTTAATATGTCAACATGCCTCCTTTAAACTAAACTTCCCAAGAAACAAGTCCAACACATTCACAAGCAAAATCTCTAGAGCAAATTCAACCTAAGTAAATGAGACATGCAACTCCAACTTATTGTTAGTGATCATTTTTACAAGTGGCAAAGGTTGAATCTTATACCTCACATACAATTTTCAACTTACTCTTTACAATCAAAATATTTATTCATAATTACCCATTCATCTTCATAGATGCCATAATTACTTCCAAAAATCATATGACCTCCAACTTCTTCTTGAAAATATTTATTCATATTTACCCATTCATCTTCATAGATGCCATAATTACTTCCAAAAATCATATGACCTCCAACTTCTTCTTGAAAATATTTATTCATATTTACCCATTCATCTTCATAGATGCCATAATTACTTCCAAAAATCATATGACCTCCAACTTCTTCTTGAAAATATTTCTTCACTTAATCAATTTGAATTCTTCAAATAATTTATCAATAGCAATAAAATCGACACGATGTACCAAATCAACAATGTCCCCGTTCAAAAGGTTTTCACCTTTCACTTTATTTTCTATAACTTTATCACCAAGTGAATCAACTTCAACCAAGTCAATTTTCACATGGCAGGCTAAAGATTCAAAGATCTAAGAAATTTCAACATCTATGTCCTCTTTTAATTTTAAGTGAGTAACTCCTTCAAACTCATCTACATTATCATTATTGTCCTCTTTTAGTGGACAATTAACAATATTGATATTGTTCACCAATCAATAACTTCATCAATAATTTTATCAATTTCACACCAATTTGAAAAAAATGCATGTGAAGTACCTACCAAGCAATGATCATCATTGTTGTTATCTTGAGCTTCGAAGTTAGAAGGCAATAAATATCCACCTTCATTATAACTCTTTTTATCTTTTGTAAAATTATCTAACCAACACTAAGTTTGATAATGTCCATAATTACCACAATTAGAACATTGAACTTGAGATTTACGATTACCTCTCATCACTTCTAAAATCAATTTTGCTTTTCTAACTTTCATTATAATAATACTGTCTACGTTGAGAACTTCTATCACCATTTTCATAAGTATTTATAAGGATTCTTCATGAATTTCTTGCCATTTTTGCATGTAGAAATTTATTAAGTACTCTGCCATTTTTACCGTTTTTAATGTTGTTTTTTTTTTACTACAAAAGAGAAAAAAATCACATGACAAGCATGTAATGGTTGACCCAAGTTACTACAGTAACTTGCACATTCATACTTTTATTACTATACTTGATAATATTCCCGCCCCAAAGGAAATTAAAGTTTCGTTCGGACATAGTTTCTATTTACAAAAAGTTAACTTTTATTAAATAAATATAAAACATCCAAACACATTTTTATTTCAAAATTTAAAATTTAAAATTTAAGTTTTCTCACTCAAATTCCTCTCACATAATTTTAAAAAATTTTCCTCATATTTTTACCTCTAAAATACTTTTTCTATCAAAAAATGCCTACCAAAATTTTTCACACATTTTAATACAACTTTTTGCAAATAAATCACAATCCCAATGAAGCCTAAGGGAGTAATAGGGTATTGTTACAAAGGGAATAATTGCAAAGTTTTTGGGGGTTGGGGTGTCCTCTGTGGATTATTTATTTAACAATTCAGATTGGCAATTGTGTTATATATATATATATATATATATATATATATATATATATATATATATTCTCCATTTCAAAAAATATTATACTTTGAATTAGATGCAATATTTTTTAATTATTAACTATTATACATTTAATATATTATTAAATTATCAATTTTATATTTTTAACCTTATTTTTTTTAATTATAAACTATACATATTTAATAAACATAATATAATTTTTTTAAAAATATTAAACTTTCTTGTTAAAAAAATTAAAAATGAATTTTTTTATACAGAATATATAAGGGGGCGTTTGGTATAATCTGTGGGTTTAGGAATGGAATGAATTTGTTAAAAAGAAAGGTTTGGAATAGAATGGAATGATAGTAATTATGCTGTTTGTTATTATTTCTGATAATGGAATGAATTTTAAAAAAACTGTTTAGCTATTATTAAAAAAACTGTTAATTATTTATTATAATATTTAATTAATTAATTATTCATAAAAATATTATTATTAAATTAATTTTAAGTAATTAATTAATCACTTAAAATTAATTAATATTAATTAATATTAATTATAATAATTAATATTAATGAATGAGATTAAGTAATTATTAATTATAATATTAAATTACAATATCAAGTAAATGAATGATTAATTAAATTAATCTTAATTAATTAATTATTAATAAAATATTTTTGATTAAATTAATTTTCAGTAATTAATTAATTATCCATTAATATAATTAATATTATCAATTAATTATTATTAATTATAATCATTACTATTAATGAATGAGATTAATTAATTAATTATTAATTATAATATTAAATTAAAATATTAAATAAATGAATGATTAATTAAATAATCTCAATTAATTAATAAATTAATAATAAAAATATTATTGATTAAATTAATTTTAAGTAATTAATTAATTATACATTAATTAATATTATCAATTAATTATTTATAAATTACTTAATATTAATTATACATTAATTAAAAGTATAAAACTCATTAATCAATTCTAATCCAAACCCAAACCTATAAACCAAATAATTATTTTTTATTCCATTCCAATTCATTCCCATCTAAACCCACCATCCAAACACAACCTAAATTCTCTTATTTTACAGAGTTAATGCCAAGCGACAACATTAGCTCAAATGTCGGATTTCTCGTGATGTTTGCCACATCTATTGGTACCTGCACGTGTACGTGCTGGATTGTACAAACATTTAAACCGTTAAGAATCAATCTCACCAACTTTATAACGGCTACTTTTTTGGGTCTCTACCTCTTAATGTTCTCTCCTCCCCCTTTTCCCACTTCCTTTCCAGAACTACATTGCACTGTACTCACCGAGATGAATTCAGATTTGGCGGCCCCTTATGGCGGCACGTTAGTGATGGTTGTGGAGTATCTCGAATCCTCCATGTCAAGAGATCTTCTCTGCAAATTCCCAGACAACTCCTCCTTTGATTTCGACTATTCTCAGAGCTCCATTTGGTCCCCTTTGATCCATCGTCCCTTTCCAACAGCCAAAGTAAGTACTGCTCCCGAAAATGTTCTCAGCTGCGACATCTCGAAAAGGCTTGTGTATGATGATGACAAAGGGTTGACTAAAATCAAGAATGTGACGGCAAACATCAAGAGAAAGTTCACCGATGCTGTTTCGGATAATCTTCAAAAGTACCAAAATTTGAAGAAGAGGAAGAGGAAAAATAGTATTGACTTCTCTCCAATCCCTTGTACTAATAAATATCCTTCAACAAGTTCAACGCCAAGAAAGGTATTATTTGCAAGAGCCTTTGTAAATTTTTTCCTAGTTTTAAACCCAAAATTTGAGAAGTCCCAAAAATGGATAATTTCTGCTAAAGGTTTTTTGGATTAGCAGATTTCAGAATTCTGTCTCTGTTAACTGCAATATCTGTAGGTTTTGCTTCTGTATTCTTGTTGCTCTGTCGAACCCGTCGGCATTCCGGACCCGACTCGTCTTCGCTTCATGCGCCTCAATTTCTGATTCTTGCTCTTTCTTTCCATCATGAATGTTGTCGCATTTTCTCCTCTATTAGAAGCATTTTATCCATGAATAGGCTTAAGAATCTTTGTTTAAGCAGACTTGAATAATTTGAAGGAAGATCTTTTCTCAAAACTCTGTCTTAATTTGGTAAATTCAGGTGTAGTTACTGTTAGCGTTGTTTTCCTTGATATTCTAGCTACGTGATGTTGATGGGGTAAATAATTGTGTAGGGATGGATCAAGGTGCTGAAAGCAGCTTCTAAACATTTCAAGAAGATGAAAAAGAAGAATGGCTCAATTGCTCGGATGAATTTTCCCAGTTGTTTAACAGAAGGAGGAGATCCATGAGAAATCCTCCCATATTGCCAAACATTTCATGCTTTTGATAATTTGATTTACAGATTCAATGTCAACTAATTAATTGATTTTGTCAGTTATTAAATTCGGCACAAGCATATAGCTTTTAAATCCTTCCCAAAGTGTAAATTTTCTGTAGCTTTGAAATCTTGAAGTGTAATCCTCTGTTTAGCCAACTTGAAATACAGTTTGCCCGTTTCTTTGGGAAAACATGCTTAAGTGATGGGGGACAATGTCAATATGTAACTCCGCCCCTTCATTAGTTGGTGGGAAGAATCAGCACTAATCAAATTTTTTGAGAAATATATCAAAAGTTAATTTGTTATTTACAAATTAATCAGTTTTTCAGTATGATGTACCTAGATACGCATTTTCATTGTTCAATTGTTTTGATAATCTTCTTACTTCGTAATTGGTACTTTCTCTATTCCAAAATAAAAAAAAATCATTTTCAATTTTTTTTTATCCCAAAAAAATGTTTACTTTTAAAATGAAACATCTCTAATATACTGAGAGATAGCAATTACTCATTTCGTCCCAAAAAACAAGTTTACTTTAGTTCAGGTACAATTTTTTATTAGTTATTTGGTACAACTCATTTAATGCACTATTAAGAGGAAACACCCAAAACCGTCCTCCACATTTCAACAAATAATCTTTTTTATCCTCCACTTTTAAAACGGGAACAAATAGTCCTTCAAATTTCATAAATTGGAACTTTTGGTACTATTTGTGAAATAAACGGGAACTTTTAGTCCTTCAAATTTCATAAACGGGAATGTTTAGTCTTGAAATTTTCCTTCAAATTTTGGTCCTTGAAATTTGAAGGACCATTTGTTCCCGTTTTAAAAGTGGAGGATGAAAAAGATTATTTGGTGAAATGTGAAGGACGATTTTGGGTGTTTCCTCCACTATTAAATATATAATTTTACATTATTAGTCTTATTTTTTTAATTTTGAGTATATATAATAATTATTAATAAGAATATTTTAATAATTTAGTTTAAAACTGAAATCTTTTTTTGGGAAAAGTAAGAAGAAAAATTTTAAAATGAGATAACTCCTAAAATGGTCATTCACATATTGGCCGATGAGTTTTTTAATCCCTCACTTTCATGAATGTACCATTTTCCGTTTCATGAATGTCTCTTACATTTTATGAATATACCATTTTTCGTTTATTTTTCTATCAGAATAGTGATAGAATAGCTACGGAAGACCAAAAGAAAATATTCATAAAGTGAGAAACTAAAAAGTCAATATACATTTTGGGGTCATCTCTGTAATAATGTATAACTGACATTAAAATTTGTATTCATTGCTGGGATTTTTTTATTTTTATATTTTTATTTTTTTTGAAGAATGGAAGAGGGTATTTACACAAATCATTGTGTTTATGCAATTTTCACTAAAATCCTATAAATTAGAACACATGGAGCAAAATAAATAAAGTTTTGATTATACATTCCAGCGAGAGGTGATAACAACAGTCACTTATGGGTTGTGTGGTTTTCACCCTGAGTTACCATTTGGACATTTACTGGAAGGAGCCCATATGGATGAAGAAAAGATAAAAGAAGAAGAAAATTCAGGATGAGATTATCTAGAAAGAAACAGAATTTTCATTACCAAAAATCTCTTTTTTCCTTTTTCCTATTTATTATAACTTAGTCATTTTATCACTTATAATTGAAATTGAAGACTAATCATTTTGATAGTTACAAAAACGTGAACTAATTTACGCAAAACGTGAATTGATCCCGTAGATTATGAAAAATCCCGTCCTGGAAAAAGGCTTGTCCTCATCTTTGAACAACAATCTCTTCAAGTTTCACCATGACATCAAATAATCTTCATGTTGGTTCTGAAGCTCCGTGAGAATTTCTCAACACATTTTAACACCTCTAATAGAATACCAATGAATAGTATGTTGGTTCAAAATTCATGAATTTTCAACCAACTCCCAAGTTCTATTTTTCTGATATACCTAGAGAATTTTTTTTTCTAGAAAATAGAGAATTGTATTAACTTTGCAAAAGTTAATAGTTACATTCAATATCACGAAGTGGACTCTCCTTAGTTCTAAAAATAGGCTAAGACTAACTGACTATATGTTAATCACCTAAATTCATTCCCACAAAAATACACAACAGGAATATAGTGGATATGCTAACCGGATTAAACAACAAAAAAGGTTAGGATTACCACAAGCTTTCCTACCATGCTCCACCTTCTATACTAGACAACCACTGACCTCATTTTCTTTATCCTAGCTCTCTAATCTACCAGATTTTCTTGCTGAAATTCCATCCAATTCTTTTTTGCCAATTCGATAACTTTCATCTCCTCCATCCATTCACCCTAAAAAACTCAAAGATTTCGACTTTTCCATATCATCCACAGGATGTTAACTGTGAATTGTATTCTCTCCTTCCACAAGGCCGCTGACTTATTAGTACAGATGTACTGTCACTAGTCTCCAAATTTAGCTTCTTGTTCTCCAATATGATTCCACTCAACAGGTGCCAATTTCCAGATCTTCTAAGTTCGAGAGCATGTAAACATAAGATGTTCCAGTTTTTCTACTTCTGCCCCACACATTAAGCATATGGAATCCACTGGCATTCTTCTTTGTTGTAATCTAGCATTTAGTGGCAATATATCATGACAACACCTCCATAAGAAATTCCATAATTTTCTTTTAACATTCAGGTTCCATATTGTCCTCCATATAAGCTGCATTCGTTTTCTATGGTTACTGCTCTTGGCTTGCTGCACCACTTCTTGTTGATTCTTTTTCAGCTACATGTATGTAGATTTAACATTGTATTTCTTGTCATTACTGAAGTGCCACATAAGCTAATCTTGTCTGCCTGTTTTTTCCAATGGCATGTTCAAAATTGCATCCGTATCTTGCTTCTGAAAAATTATGGAAATCATGTTCCCATTCCAGCCTCTTCCATTCTCATGCATTAGCTCGTGCACCCATGTTATTGACTGTTGGTCTGAAGTATAGCTTCTTCTCAGCCTGAAATCCTTTCTCCATGGCATAGTTCGTAGAATCGGGATTTTAAGTAGAATCGGATAATAGAATCCTAAGATTCTACAAAAAATGACCAAAATAATTATAATTATTCATATTTTGTCACCTACACTAATTTTTTCACAAAAATAAGTTATGTACTTGTGCTAAATTATAAAAAATCAACATTATAAAATATTCGATGTATAGGCATTCTGAATTTTGTCCAAATCCTGTTTAACAACAACATCTATCATTCAATCATTCAACCACATTCTACACAAAATAATAATAGCACTAACAAAAAAACACAGAAAATGGTGCAATGTGCTTCAATTAAAATAGAAAAACGATTCTACTAAGGATTCTACTAATGATTCTTCTAACGATTATGTACGATTCTGACCGATTCTGACTGATTCTACTGATTCTACCGAGGATTCTACTTGTTGAACGGTTTTGTGCGATTCAGGATTGATTTTGTTAGGTGGGATCGTAGAATCGTGCGATTCTACGATCCGGATCACGATTTTAACAACTATGCTCCATGGTATCCAAGGCGACTCCCACACCTTAATCGATTTCCCATCCCCAACACTATATCTTGCCCCAAGTTTGAGTACACTTTTTGCACCCATTCACCCTTTCCACAACCAAGAGGTGTTTCTTTTGTATTTTGTCTTCAAGAGTCCATCATGTGGGAAGTACTTTGCTTTCAGAATTTTGCTCATCAACAGCTTTGGTTTGGTGATAACTCACCAAAGTTGTTTAGCAAATAGAGCATCATTGAACTGTTGAATATCATGAAAACCTATTCCTCCATCAAACTTTGCTTTCGTCAGTTCCTGCCAATTTTTCTAATGGATTTTCTGTTTCCCTTCTTTTTGTGCTCCCCACCAAAAATTTGCTATTAACCTGCATATTTCTTTGCACAAACCCACTGGCAACTTGAAGCATCCCATGACATAAGTTGGGAGTGCATTAACCACCACTTTGATAAGAACTTCTTTGCCAGCCGAACTCAGGAAACTTTTCTTCTAATTCTAAATTCTTTTCTAAACTTGCTCCAGCACAAAGTTAAATATCTCCTTTTTTTATCTCCCTATTCTCATCGGCAACCCTAAGTAACGGGCATTGTGTTGTTCTTTTACCCCCTCCATCACTTGACCAATCTGAATTTTTTGCTCTCTTGCCAAATTTTTGTTGAAGAACACTAAAGACTTTTTCCAATTGATAGATTGTTCTGAGCTTTGGCTGTATTTGTGGAGGATACTTTGCAATTGCTGTGCCTGCCTTAAATTTGCCTCACAAAACAAAAAAGAATCATTGGCAAAAAAGAAATGTGTTATGATAGGGCCATTCCGACTAGCTCTCATTCCCTTGCATTCCCCTCTATGACACACTTGTTTAGTTAAATTAGATAGAGCTTCAGAAATGATAAGAAAAAGATACGGTGAAATAGGGTTCCCTTGTCTAATCCCTCTTGTAGGTTGTATAAAACCACATTGCTCTCCATTTATGTTAATGGACATAGTAGCCGTGCTAATACACTGCCTAATCCATCTAATAAAACCCCTTACAAACCCCATTTCCCTCATCATTTTGTCTAGGAATTGCCACTCAACCCTATCATAAGCGTTTTCCATGTCAATTTTGAGTGCCATGTACCATTTTCTCCCCTTCCTCACTAAATTCAATGTATGATATACCTAGAGAATCAAACATTGAATAACAGAAACATTGTTATTCAAGAGACTACAAATCCTAGACATGAATTTAAGTTTCTCCAAAGATTTCTTCATTGGGTGTACTGGAAGTACCAATTTTGATAGAACTGAGGCTCCCTAAAAGTTCATCCTTTAAATCTAGTTACTTCTTCAACCCAAGATCTATCAATTTCCATATGTGTTTCAGTAGTAATTATAGTTATTTCAAGTTTTTCATTCTATTGTAACCCAAGTTTAGCAAAATCATAAAGAATATCACAAAAATCATCAAAATCATTCCCAAAAAGACTTGTATCATCTCTCACAGTAGGAATAGAACCAAGATAATTAGCTTTTTCTAAATTATGGACTAAAATATGATTCTCATTTTTTTTTAAACGTCACAAAATTGCCATATAAGTCTATTGTCTTCACATCTTTACATCACAAAAGGATTTAAAAACATAAAAATTTGAAACTTTATCATTTTCATCACTTTCATAAAATTTAACTTCCTCACTGCCATTAATGTCCTCAGTGATGGTTTTGAAGTTCTCTAGAGACCGTCCCTCACTAGAAACATTTGACAAGCAATTTTCAACTATACTCGACAAGAGTTCTTCTTCAATTAGGGGCACAACTTATTGGAGAGGAGTTAGTATCTCAAAATCTGGTATCAATAAATTCTTGTTCTGTTATTTCTTAAGATGGTTTTGTCGATGCCCATTATTTTGAGAAGGAAATTAAACTTCTCATCAATTCAGACTCCAAAGTTATCTATTTTCTTTTCCATTCTCTTGGATATTGCTTCCATCTTTTTTTTTTCCAGTACCCATAATAGTTTGTTGGAAGATTTCAAAATAATTTTTTCCCTTCTTCAAATTTTTGAATCTTCATATCTTGTGCCTTGATTGGTACCTCCAAAAAATCCAATTCATCATCTTCATCACCTTTTCTTTGAATTATACTTGAGTATAAAGGGTTTTGTATGATTGAACCCATGAATCATTAATGGATAGTTGAAAAGGAAATAAAGCGATTAAAAGAATAAAGCTAGATAAATTGTGAAATTTAGAAAAACATATCGAGAGAAAGATTAGAGACATAAAAAGAGTTTTGGACGAGAAGGAAGAATAGGAAGCAAGCCATGGAAGAATTACAAAAGGAAGAACAGGAATAGGTAGGGGAAAAATACAGGAACAAAAATTTGGAAGGGAAATTGAAATTGAACTAAGAGAAAAGATTGTGAAGTATTCAGAAAGATTTAGAGAAATTGATTAAGAGAGAAATTGGATGAGGATCGGCTTCTCTAATACCAATTGTCATCTTTTCAAGTTGAATACCATTGGATAGATATAGGAAGTGTTGGATATATTTAAAATATAATCCAAATAGTATGTTCACATATAAGCCTAATAGGTGAAAATTTGGTTATTAGGGCACATGTAGGATGGAGTCCAATAGCTTATATATATATATATATATATATATATATATATATATATATAAATATATATATATATTCTAGAGTAATATAGTTGGAGGTAACACTGTTGAATGTCCCAAATTTGACGTCTCAAAGTGTAATGCTTTATGCACCAAACTCTCTCAAATCTATATACCTCCAACAATCTTGGAATATTATCAGTGTAGATCAGATCTGAGCAAGTAAGGTGTCTATTTGAAACTTTCAATTACAGGAATTCAACGGTGCTAACAGATTTCAGATCTGACGATGGAGTTGGTCGGGATATGGGTTTGAAGTTTTGGGACTCAAAATCTTTCTTTTCAGATCTCAAAAAATATAGTTGATTATAGCATGCGAGATCACTTGGGTTTTGTTCTACTCATCGAGACAAACATTTTGAGTGGTTACCGGCATCAAGCAAAGGTCGGAGAACAGAGATATAACCGTCTAAAGTTTTGGCCGAATCACGGACCGAGTTGACACAGTGAGTCGAGCGAGTTGACTCAGGCGAGTCACAGACTGAGTTAGACCATTGACTGTTGACTGACTGTTGACCAGTAGTTTGACCTAACGTTGACTTTTTCCCTGTAATTTTTCCAGCGATAAGGGCAATCTATTTTAAGGTTTTGGGTACTCCGGATCAATTTTTGAGGTCTATTTTAGCTAATTAATCTTCTAAAGTGCAGTTTGATTGAAGTTAGAGGCTCTGTAAGTCAGGAGGACCCCAATGTGCACTCTTTCCTATTGTCTTCTTTATTTAAAATGGCAAAATATAGTTTCCATGATATCATCAAATTGCAATCATTTGATGCTACAAAATTTCACGGTTGGAAAATGCATGTTCAATTTGGCATAAAAGAACGTGAAATATTTTACACTGTTTTAAGGGATTTTGCATCTACTACTGAGGATGTTGATGAATATTGATGGAAAAAAGATGAGGATTTTTGTAAAGATTACTTGTTGAATTATCTAAATCCTCAATTAGTTATGACCTATAGTCAGTATAAGACGACAAAAGAGATATGGGATCGCTTGAATGCTCAGTTCAAAAAACAAGAGGGGCTTCTAAAACTCTCATAGTGGAGAAGTTATTTGATTTTAAATTTAATATGAATTCGAGCATCACCTCTCAGTTGATTGAACTTGAGAATATAAGGAATAAGTTGAAAAAGAAAAACTCTGATTTGTCTGATAATCTCTTTGTCGGTCTTGTGTTGAGTAAGCTACTCGTTGATTGGAGCTCTTTCAAAACAAAAATGCACATACTGAAAGAACGGATAGGACTAGACAAATTAAAGAGGAATATTCACATTGAAGATCAAAACATTGCTAGGAAGGGTTTGGTACAAGTTGGACAACAAAAGTCAGTTGCCAACTTAGTTTCACATTCCAATAAACCTCTCAAAAAGTCTAAGTCACCAAAGAGTGAATTCTCTTCATAGTTAGAGGCCAAAAAGACTATCTTCAAAAAGAAGAAGAAGGGCAAGTGCCATAACTACAGAAAGTGGGGTCACTGGGCGGCGGAATGTAAACTACCAATGAAGCCAAATACTAATACACCACAAAAGGAGGCAAATATATTAGTTGGGAAAGCTGAGTCACAGGCTTTCATTACAATGATGACTGACGGAAAGACTAGTGCTTCGTCTGAATGGTGGTTAGATAGTGTGTCATGCTGCAAATGATAAGAATTTACTCATTGAAATCACTGAAGTGAAAGACACTGTGGAGAATTGTAATGGTGATGAGGCAGAGGTGACTCACACTGGAACTGTAAACTTGGTGCTTTCTTCAGGTACATTACTAACTCTAAAACATGTTATAGTAGTACCTTCACCTAAAAAGAATTTGATTTTTATGAGTTTACTTGATAAAGTTGGTATGTCTTTTTCAACCATAAATGGTAGAGTAATTTTATCTGTTAACTCATATTATTTTGGATGTGCATTCATGGTTAATGGTTTGCATAGATTGAGTTTAGCTACTGATAGCATCTACTGTGTGAGTTCTACTTTGATTGATCCTAAGTTGTTGCATAACAGACTAGGACATGTAAATTACAGGAAAATGCTACAACTTACTAAAACTCATAACATTCCATTAGACACTTCTATTTGGTTTGACAAATGTAAAGTTTGTGCATAAACTAAAATCACTAGAAAACCTTTTAAGTTGGTTTCTAAAAGTACATTTCTTGAGTTGATACATTCTGACCTTTGTAACTTTAAGAGTTACGTTACTAGAGGTGGTCAGAGGTATCTAATAACATTCATAGACGATTTTTCTAGATATTGTCATGTTTATTTGTTGAAATCGAAAGATGAGGCTTTTGAAAAGTTTAAGATTTTCAAGTCCAGAGTAGAAAACCAACTTTACTTGAAAATCAAAAGGTTTAGGAGTGACAAAGGAAGAGAATATACAATGACAAGGTTCAAGGAATTGTGTGATTCAAAGGGCATAATACTTGAAATTACTGCTCTTTACTCACCCCAATCAAATGGTGTAGCTAAGCGAAAGAGTAGAACGTTAACATAAATGTTATGCTTTATGTTACTTACAGCTGGTCTGCCTTCCTCTTATTAGGGAGAAATAGTTCTAATTGCTAATCACATCTTGAATAGGTTGCCACACTCTAAATTGTCTTCAACTCCTTATGAGATATGGCATAAATATCCTTGTATATATGATACTCTTAAGACTTGAGGTTGTATTGCTTATGTAAGAATACAAGACTCTAAACTACCAAAGGTAGGGTCTAAAACCCACATGTGTGTATTTTGGATGTGTAGAAGACAGTGCTGCTGACAGATTTCTTGACATGACTACTAATGCCATTATAGAGTCTAGATATGCTATTTTCTTTGAGGACAAGTTTCTTAGAGATCATGGCTTGACTGTTCATGGCTCTACTAAGGTGTCTACAGAATTATTTAATGAACCTGAAACAAGTTCTCAAGGCACTAGTCTATCTGAATCAATACCTATTAGAGTATTTACAATGAAAAGAATACCTAAAAGTTTTGGTGACGATTTTTTCACTTACCATCTAGAGGACGATCCATTCTCCTATCAAAAAGCAATGAGATCTAAGGACTCTTTACTGTGGGCAAAAGCCATAGATGATTAAATGAGTTTTCTACTACAGAACCACACTTGGCAAAAGTCGATTTGCTAAATGGGGCTAAGTCTATAGGTTGCAAGTGGGTATTGAAAAAGAAATTAAATAGTGATGGATCAATAACCAGGTACAAAGCATGCTTAGTAGTTAAAGGCTATAAATAGTAGAGTGGAATAGACTAGTTTGATGTCTACTCACCTGTGTGTCATTTATCAACTATAAAAATTCTTTTTGCATTGGCATCTATTGAACACTATGTAGTGCATCAAATGGATGTAAAGATCGCTTTCAACTTAGTAAATGGAGAGTTGAATGAGGAAATCTATGGGGAACAACCTAAAGGGTATGTCATAGATGTGGCATCATAAATTTGACAAAGTGGTAAAGAGCTATGGTTTTCAGTCCAGTTATTTAGATAAATGCCTTTACCATCGGTTTATGTCTAATAAGGTAGCCATCATTTGCTTGTACGTGGACGATGCGTTGATTCTTGGCTCCGATCACTCTGAAATGAGTGATGTGAAATTTGCTTTAATTAAAGAATTTGACATGAAAGATCTTGGTATTGCTAATACCATTCTTGGTATGAAAGTAAGCTTTGAAAGGCTAGCCATCTCCCTTAGCTAGACTCATTACATTGAGAACTACTTTCTACCTGGAGATACAGTGAGTGCAAACCGAGTGAGATACCATGAGACTATAATAAACGACTGAGTTCTAATGAAAGGACCAATGTGGATCAATTAAAATACTCAAAAGTAATTGGGAGTCTCATGCATGCTATGAGTTGCACTAGACCTAACATAGCTTATACGATCAGCATGTTAAGTCGTTTCACTAGTAATCCTAATAAAGAGCATTGGAATGCCCTCAGTAGGCTGATGAGAAACCTCAAAGGTACTAAAGATTATGCTCTATTTTATACTGGTTATCCTCCAACTATGGATGGATACTCTGATGCCTCATGGTGCTCAGAAATTAGGAACAGTAAGTCCATTAGTGGATACATATTTAGTTTGGGTGGAGCTGCTGTTACTTGGAAATCTAGAAGACAGACTTGTATTGCATTGTCTTCTATAGAATCAGAACTTTATACTTTGGCCTCAGCCGGCGAAGAGGCAGAATAGATAAAGAATCTGATAATGGATATTCCTTTGACTCAGCAAAAATTAATTCTTTAAACTTGTTTTGTGATAATCAAGTAGCTGTCTAAGTTGTCAAGAACTCACTTTTTAATTTGAAGAGGACACATGTGAGACTGAGAGATGCGTTGTTGAATTATCTAAAAGAACATGGAGTTATCACCTTGGTCGATGTGCGATTGAAGGATAACTTGGCTGATGGTCTCACAAAGAGTTTGCCTAAAGATCACATATTCAAAATAGTGGGGGAAATGAGATTAAAAACTATGTAGACAAATCTTAATCATCATTTAATTATGAGTTTTGAAATATTGATCTTCCTTTGTTGGCCAAAATGGTAAGCACAGTTAAGTGTTTCACTGATGTTCATCGTCGCTGACTAATTTGGAAAGAATGAGTTGTCTCATTCCAAACTTGATGTAGATAACTTTAACCTAATTCAGAGGTCTTAGTCAGGAAGGTTGTGTCATTCCAAACTTGATGAACACAATCCAATTGGGTTAGACTTTCCTTTTCGGTTAAATGGTCTCATTCCAAACTTGATGCTAGACTATTTGACTTAAAAAGAGTTAGTGGTTGTGACATTCCAAATTGAAATATAGAAATTGTTGTTTGCATAAGAAACCTATTAGTCTTGTTCTTAATTAAAACTTGACTTTGTTTGGTTAGGTTGTTTGTAAGTGATTTGACTATCGATCTTGTTCTTTGAAATTGGACAATTGGTTATTCTCTTACAAATAAACTTAAGTTGCTGGCTCTTTGTAAATCAAACTGTTTAGGCCTTGTTCACAATTTATGAAACTGGGGCTTGATGCTTATGAACATGACATTTTGATGCTTTATGACATTAATGTATGTTCTTTTCTGCCTAATGTAGTGGTGCTAAGTTCTTTTAGTAGAATTAGGCACTCTAGTGGATTATTCAAATGATTGAATTCATGTCAATATGAAATTCATGTTTGACAATCTATAGGGGATGGTGGAGATGGATGAGAGTTAGATGTGTGAGATCCTAAACATGATGACCTACTTGATGAAGATATCATCTTCAGATTGTAGGGAGCTTATCAGTCTACTTGCATTTTGCCCATTTTTGAGATGATACTCATTTTGTCCATTCTTCTTGTGAAACTATTATATTTTTCCATTATTTGTTGAAACCATTAATCTTCTAGTATGGTTCACACTTACTTGAGAATATAAATATTTTTTGTTTTTAGACTGGTCTTGAGACTTTGGTTTTAAGCTCTAAACAGATCTAAAATAATTTATTTTTTTACTTTTATATGAGATGGATTGTTGATGGAGTTTCTAAAATTTCATTAGAAAACTCTATGCTTGGATAATTTGAAACAGGGATGTGAATTATTCATGTTCGTTTGAACATTACACTGACCACTGTATTGGATTGTGTTGTATGGTGAACATAGGAGGATATTGTTGGATATATTTAAAATATAGTCTGAATAGTATGTTCACATACAAGTCCAATAGGTGAAGGTTTGATTATTAGGGCACATGTGTGCTGGAGCCCAATAGTTTGCATATATATTCTACAGTAATCTAGCTGGAGATAACACTGTTGAGCGTTCCAAACTTGACATCTCAAGGTGTAATACTTCAAGTACCAAACTCTCTCAAACCTATATACCTTCAACAGGAAGGAGCACATATGGATGAAGGAAGAGAAAAGAAAAGAAAATTTAGGGCGGAATTATCCAAAAAGAAACAGAATTTTCATTAACAAGAACCACCTTCTTCCTATTTATAATTCTCTTAGTTTATCGCTCATAATTGAAATAAAAGACTAATCACTATGATAGTTATAAAAGCATGAACTCATCAATGGAAAAGTGAATTGATCCTTGTCAGGAATTAGACTTCGTAACCACGAAAGAAAACTAGCTTCATTCATATATATTGCAAAATTTATATAGTCAAGCTCAAGATTCTAGAATTATTTTTTTCATGGTTGCCACGTCAGTCACTATACAAAATCACTATGATTTGTTACTATCTCTATCATTATTCTTTTGAGTATAACACAGGCTTTAGTCAGAATTAGGCCTTGCAATAAATTTCCTTCTAGGTGCATAATCGAACGGTAATTTTGGGCCTCTCTTAGTAAAAAGACATGTCCTAAGTTTTTTGAAAATAAATTTACCTGGTTGGTCTTTTCTCGGGTGTTAGTTGAGAGGATAATTGATAATTAAGGAATATTTCATTGGTATGGTAGGTGCTATATTTTAATACTTTTATATTATTTTCATTAATAAATAAAATTTATTTATTATTTATTATTTTAATTAACTATTATTATTTAAAAAAGATGGGTGGGTGACTATTTTTAATTGGTTGAATTCTGGAAACCTTAATAAAATCATGTGGATGGCATCCAATATTGGAGCGGTCATCATCTAATAAGATAAATAAATAAACTATTCTTAATAGGATTTTAATGAATATTCAAAATATAATTTTATTAAACTAGCATTCGATCTATTCAATTAATTACACGATGAATTATTATCTAAATTGTGAGTGTATTTTGGAAGTTTTAGATAAAAATATAGATATTATTTAATTATAACAACAATAACTTATCTTGTATCCTCCTATGTGGAGTCGGTTATATAGATTATATTTAGCCATTATATTACGTTGACCAAAGAATCTATGTATTTTTTAATAATTAATTATTTATAAAACTATTCAATAAGAATATAGAATAATACACACATAAAATTATTAAGTATATTAAGAATAATGAAGTAATGAAATGAAATTAATGGTTGTCATCAAACAAATTAACAAATTTAACATTTTATTATTTATTTATTAAGTACTATTTTGAAAATAAAAAGTGAAGGTAAAATTGGTCGATAATTGAAAGTGTTTTTTTGTTTATTTGGCAAGTCCTTGTCTAAATTTTTAGTCATTGTAGTTCCCTTATCATGGTGACTGCACATAATAAATACAAAAATTTAGTAGAATAAAAATTATAATATTATTTTTTAAAAATTGTTAAATAACAAAAGGGGAAGCAATTACCTACTTGTACAAATATTTTTTTAAAGTATTTTCTTTTATTTGAAATTGCTTAGGACTTCAGGTTGATCATGATGTAGTAGAGTATGGTGGCATATACACAATAACTGGTAGAATATTAGAGGATCCACTTTCTGTTTCACTTGTTTTTTGAATTGAATCAATCGAATAAACTTGATATCATTTTAGTAAAACATAAATAGTGTGTGATAAATATAAAACATGGATATAGTTATAAAAGAAGTGCCTTGCAAAAAGAATTGTTTTTTCATATGAAAATTATAATGAAACCATTTTGTCATTGTAAAGCTATGTCTCCCTTACTCCAAATTATAGCTATTTAATTTATTTAAAAATGTATGGTCTGAATATGAGTTTAGTAATTATTTCAAAAATAACTTTATTTTCAAAACCTTCTAGTAAAATGTGAGAAAATGGCATATTATTAATTCTATAATGAGACCATACATTTAAAAATATTAATAGTGTGAAAGATAGAAAGAAATGAAATAAGTTGTTTTTTATGCATACCGATGTCATTGACATGTCACCAGTAACTCTAAGATTTTTTTTTCCAAAGAACATTAGTTATATTAACTTTTTCAGAAAGTTATTAATTACATCAAATAGTCTGTTGGATGGACTTTCCTTAGCTCTTATATATAGCTAAGGCTAAGATTAGCTATCTTCCCTACCTCATCTCACCTATCTTTTCTATACAAATAAAACCAGTTATTGCTGATACCTTCTTCTCGGTTCCTTTTTCCATAACTTGAGCGCGGAGAAGGAAGAGATAAGAGGGCCCTATGGAGAATGTGGTTAGAAATCCATAATAGAGTCCGACCACAACAACCGAATTGATTATCTTCATACTTAAGGATACTAAATTACCTAGTAGAAAAGATTGAAAAATCATCACAAACCTCTCTTATTTCTTTTCTATTGCAATTTTTGGATTATTATATGATATTTTTTTAACTTTCCATATACATATATAGAAAAGAAATATAGACTAGAAACGACATCTGTTATGTCAATGACATCAAAGGGATATTAAATGAATGGAATTAGGATATAGGTGGAATATAATGAAATAGAGCCACTTTGAGGTTCCCTCTAAAGTGAGGCATGGAAAGGAGCCACTACTGGTTGGATTGTTGAAGCCCCCAAAATTAATTCAGATCTTCAGACTAGCAACAATTGATTTGTAGTAGTAGTGGACCAGTTCGAATCCCACAGGGAGCTATGTGTTGAAGGGTTTCGTAGCAACTGAGATGAAGAGAAAAATAAAAGAAGAATTTTTAGTACCAACTCTAATAGTAGTAAATAAATAAATAAATAAATATATATATATATATAATCAACTGGAAATATTGAAGAGATTACTTCAATCTTACTAGGCTCCGATCCAAGGTAGTGTAGTTATACCGAATATATCTAGATCATAGGATTCTTAAAACACTTTTTCATTAAAGAATTTAACTGAAAATTTTTCAGGATAGCCATGACAAAATTTTGAATTTTCCTATTCTATTTGTTTGAACCTAGCATTCACAACAAACCTTACTAACAAATGACTAGGGGCGAGAGCGAGAGCGTTCCATATCATTTGATAGTAGCACTAAGAACCTTGAAAACAGTTAAAACAAAAACTAACAATTGAGATAGCTGCAATTGAAAATCTTTGTATCATTAATTCCCTTTAAATCATAAATGTATATTACTGTCACTTTACACACGCAAAAAGATTTAAGTGCTATTTGTACTAATAGTTCCGGACAATTACGAATAAAAAACAATTAGATAGCTATAGGAAAAAAATGTAAATAAGTTATCAATTTATTTATCATTCAAAATCCATGAAAAACATAATGCAAGAACTAATGATTACTTGCAAAAGATTATGAAACTATGAACAAAACCTCACTCAATATATTGATATTAACACCCTTTGGAATGGAAAGAAAGTAACTTAGCCACTCATGGTAGCAAAACTATTCTAACTTTATTCTAAAAGGAAAGAAAAGTACAAAAGAAAGAAAAATTTCTGCAGAAAATTAAAGTTAAAAACTCATCTTCCAAATTCACTAACCCTTCACTAGCCCTCTTATTTATAGCACTCTTCTCTAACAACCTCCCTAAAGACTTCCTAAAATCTCTCCAACAAATCCTAACTCTTTAAACCTTTGATTCCTAACTAATTATCCAGCCAACCATCCTATCCTATCTAATCCTAACAAATGCCTTCCAATCCATTCTAACTTGAATTACAAAAGTTGAAATCAAAAGACAAATTTAAATCTTAAAATTTCAACTCATCAACTCTTTATCTCAGCTCAAGGTGTGGTCATGTGCATTTTCTTGAGTTTTACCTCCAAGACTTCATCCTTTAAGACGTGGGCAAGCTTTATCCAAAATAGTCTTCTATTTTGGGTCCAAAAGTCCTTCTCCAAAAATCATCTAAATCTTCATTAAATTCCATCTTTTCGCCTTAGTCCATCAACTTCACTCCCTGGTACAAAAACACCTCAATTTAGCCATTTTCATACCAGATAAAGTATTAACATCATAGTTTTGCTCCTATTATATGGTAACAAATTAAATCCTATCAAATACGAAGAAGTTCGGGGGTTACGAAGAAAGCTTCTTGCTCATATTGTTCATGGGTTGAGAATAGGAATTGAACTCTATGAGATATAATCTACCATTGTTCCTCAGTAGTTCAGTGGTAGAGTGGTTAGCTGTTAACCGATTGGTTGTAGGTTCGAATCCTACTTGGGGAGATTTGATTCATTCTAAATTCTTTAATTCAGGCTCAAAGAAATGGGCTCGCTTTGACCGTTAAGAGTAGGTAACCCATTCTTTGTCTTTGCATTTTATCTCATCGTATCACATTTTGCGAGATTTTAAAATCACTGTCAATACCTTGATGTAGGTCTGGGATAATCCTTTGTTCCGTAGGCCCGAGGCTATTTACAACTAGCTAACTAAGAATTCTCAGATGTACTAGTACTAGCACTGCATCAAAGATGCAGTCATCGATTCTCCCAAGAGGTCACAATTGCCGCGAGATATTAATGACGAGGAAGGATTTTTTGTTATGCTACTAAGACTTGTACTTGTTCTGCTATTCTACCCAAGCCTAGCTGAGGAAGATTTATGAAATGTAAAAAAAAAAAAAAGGCTAATGGGACCGGGGCATACTATGTGTAATGATTCGACCATTCACAAAATAAAAAGAAAAGCCATTTCATTTCGACAAAAGACCGACACCCAAGTTTCATAACTTTTGGTCTACTATCCCCATCATTCGACCCCTAGAGGGAAAGGTACTTCCCCCTTGGGCCAATTGTGGGCGAGGAGGGATTCGAAACCCCGACACCGTGGTTCGTAGCCACGTGCTCTAATCCTCTGAGTTACAGCACCACCGCGTCTTCACTGGATCTGTTCACGGGAGTACCCTCAAAAAAAGGACCCTTTCCTCTGCCCAGCTATTTCTGGTTAAGAAGATATGAAAGCTTATAAGAAAGGTGCACTCGAGGTGTGAAGTGAGAGAGAGGGGATGCCATAATTGGGGTTTTGAATAAGACAACATTTGGATTTTTCATTTTTTAGTTTTCATATATTGAAAAAGTAATAATAATGAGAGGTCTTAAGTTTTTTATCATCCTAGTGTCGAGCTATTTTTCCGTAGGACCTCCCCCTACAGTATCGTCACCATAGTAGAGTTTAACCACCAAGTTCGGGATGGTTTGGTGTGGTTCCTCTACTCCTAGAACACTAGAATATCGAACCATGAATGAAGAAAGTCATGAAAGAAAAGTATATTGGCAAGTGATTATGAAATCCCAATTCTTGGCTAGAGGTGACACCAAAGGCCTCTGCCCCCTCCCCTCCCTCTTTATCTAAAGGATTGAAGGGCAGAGTTTTTGGTTTTTTCATGTTGTCAAAATCAAAAAAGAGTTGAAAAATATTTTTTCGTGTTGTCAAGGATTTGAACAATGAGCAATGAAAACAGATGGCGATTGCCTGAACGAATTGATCAGGTAATGTAAGAACAAGGTTCAAGTCTACCGATCTTTAGGATGCCTCAATTGCATATATCATTGCACTTCCACTTGACACCTATCGTAATGATAAACGGCTCATCTCACCGTGACCTTCTCTTGAATTCTC
Source organism: Gynochthodes officinalis (assembly GCA_020080225.1). NCBI lineage: Eukaryota > Viridiplantae > Streptophyta > Magnoliopsida > Gentianales > Rubiaceae > Gynochthodes > Gynochthodes officinalis. The sequence goes on along the minus strand of CM034615.1, from coordinate 27,566,337 downwards.
AAAACTTCTATTGTTTCATCCCCGCAGGGGCAGAGAACCCGTCGCCGTCTCTGCTGTGCTACCAAAGGCTCTGAGGAAGTCAGAATAGGAGAGCACTCATCTTGGGGTGGGCTTACTACTTAGATGCTTTCAGCAGTTATCCGCTCTGCACTTGGCTACCCAGCGTTTACCGTGAGCACGATAATTGGTAAACCAGAGATACGTCTTTCCCAGTCCTCTCGTACAAGGGAAAAGTCCTCTCAATACTCTAACGCCCACACCGGATATGGACCAAACTGTCTCATGATGTTCTGAACCTAGTTCACATACTGTTTTAATGGGTGAACAACCTAACCCTTGGAACATACTACAGCCCCAGGTGGCGAAGAGCCAACATCGAGGTGCCAAACCTTCCCATCGAAATGAACTGTTGGGGAAGATCAGCCTGTTATCCCTAGAGTAACTTTTATTCGTTGAGTGACGGCCTTTCCACCCGGCACTGTCGGATCACTAAGACCGACTTTCATCCCTATTTAAGGGGTGGGTCTTGCAGTCAAACTCCCTTCTGCCTTTGCACTCAAGGGCTAATCTCCGTCCGACCCTAGGAAACTTTTGCACGCCTCCGTTACCTTTTGGGAGGCCTACACCCCATATAAATTGTCTACCTGAGATTGTCCCTTGGCCCGTAGATCCTGACACAAGGTTAGAATTCTAGCTCTTCCAGAGTGGTATCTCACTGACGGCTCGGGCCCCCCTAGAAGGGGGCCTTCTTCACCTTCCACCTAAGCTGTGCAAGAAAAGCCCAAAGCCAATCCCAGGGAATAGTGAAGCTTCATAGGGTCTTTCTGTCTAGGCGCAGGTAGTCCGCATCTTCGCAGACATGTCTATTTCACTAAGCCTCTATCCGAGACAGTGCCCAGATCGTTACGCCTTTCGTGTGAGTCGAAACTTACCCGAAAAGAAATTTCGTTACCTTAAAACCATTATAGTTACGGCCGCCGTTCACCGAGGCTTCGGTCGTGTGCTCCCTTGTCATCAGGTCACCAACTTCCTTGACTTTCCAGCACTAGGTAGGCATCAGTCCCCTTATATAGTCTTACGACTTTGCGGAGACTTGTGTTTTTGGTAAACAGTCGCCCAGCCTGGTCACTGCGACCCCTTTTGTGAGGAAGCACCCCTTCTCCCGAAGTTACGAGGCTATTTTGCCAAATTCCTTAGAGAGAGTTGTCTCGGGCCCCTAGGTATTCTCTACCTACCCACTTGTGTCGGTTTCGGGTATTGATACCTTTTTGCTTATGGTCATCCGAGTTTTTCCTAGGAGTATGGCATGGGTTACTTTAGCGTTGTAGCACCTGGTACTCGAACATTGGCTCGAGGCATTTTCTCTACCCACTTTTACCCTGAAAAGTAGGGGCACCTTACGTTTTTGAACCGATAACCATCTTTTGACTAACCTAGCCTTCTCTATCCCTCGGGACTCACAAAAGATAGTACAGGAATATTCACCTATTGTTCATCAACTACGCCTTTCGGCTTGATTTTAGGCTCTGACTCACCATTTGTGGATGAACCTTGCGGAGGAACCCTTAGGTTTTCGGGGCATTGAATTCTCACTAATGTTTGCGTTACTCAAGCATTCTCACTTCCGCTTCATCCACCACTGCTCGCGCGGAGACTTCTCTCTAAGGCGGAATGCTCCCCTGCCGATGTATTTTTACATCCCATAGCTTCGGCAGATCGTTGAGCCCTGGTCATCTTCGGCGTAAAGGCGCTCAATCAGTGAGCTAAATGCACTTTTTCATGGGTGGCTGTTTCTAGGCAAATCTACTGACTGCCTCTGCACCCCTCCCTCATTGATCATTGAGCGGTCATTTAGGGGCCTTAGCTGGTGATTCGGGCTATTTCTCTCTCGACGATGAAGCTTATTCCCTATCGTCTCACTAGTCGACCTTGACCCTTGTTATTTTGAGGCCATATTTAGTATTCAGAGTTTGCCTCGATTTGGTACTGCTCTCGCTGTTCGCACCAAAATAGTGCTTTACCCCTAGATGTCTAGTCAACTACTGTGCCTCAACGCATTTCAGGGAAAACCAGTTAACTCTGGGTTCGAGTGGCATTTCACCCCTAACCACAACTCATATGTTGATTTTTCAACATCAGTCGGTTCGAACCTCCACTTAGTTTTACCCAAGCTTCATCCTAGTCATGGATAGACCACCCAGGTTCGGGTCCATAAGTAGTGATAATTGCCCTATGAAGACTTGTCTTCACTACGGCTCCGGTGGGTTCCTTTAACCAAGCCACTGCCTATGAGTCGCCAGCTCATTCTTCAACAGGCACGCGGTCAAAGCTCTGGGCTCCTCCCACTGCTTGAGAGCTTACGGTTTCATGTTTTATTTCACTCCCCGATGGGGGTTTTTTTCACCTTTCCCTCATGGTACTTCTTCTCTATCGGTCACCCAGGAATATTTAGCCTTGCAAGGTGGTCATTGCTGATTCACAAGGGATTTTGCATGTCCCATGCTACTCGGGTCAGAGCGAAAGCTAGTGATGCTTTTGACTACTGGACTTTTGCCATCTAAGGTGCAGTTTTTGAGTTGCTTTGCCTAGTAGCAAGATGCTTGTATTGCTCTCCCACAACCCCGTTTTCACTGTTTAGGCTTTCGTTCGCCGCTACTACGGGAATCGCTTTTGCTTTCTTTTTCTCTGGCTACTAAGATTTTCAGTTTGCCAGGTTGTCTCTTGCCTACCCATGGATTCAGCAGCAATTCGAAAGGTTGCCCTATTCGGAAATCCCGAATCTATGCTTATTTTCAACTCCTCGAAGCGTTTCGTCGATTACTACGCCTTTCCTTGTCTTTGGGTGCCTAGGTATCCACCATAAGCCTTTTCTCATTTGAACCTCACCCTTCACTTTTATTTTAAGGCTATACCATCCTAAGGTGCTGCTAAATGGATGGATCTTATCAACGTCCATGAATGAGAAATCATGGATCGAACAACAGAATCAAAAAAATGGGGTACTATCATATACTTTGTATCGGCTAAGTTCATGAGTTGGAGATAAGCGGACTCGAACCGCTGACATCCGCCGCAAGGTAAACCACCGCCTCTCAGGTCCCCCGACTTATTTTACCATAGAGGCCAACGATAGACAATAACTCCCCTCCAAACATAGCTTATAACTTTCATCGTACTGTGCTTTCCAAAGAGCAACTCTTCTCAAAATCTCACTCAAAAGATGCTAAGTTGGAATCCCATTCTAACTAAGGATTCTTGTAGTTTCGGCGGCTCCAGTTACAGGAGAACTAGGAACTGAGAGCTTTCCCCCCCTTTTCCGCTCGACTCTTTGGTCATTCTTAAGAACGTTAGTTTTAAGAATGAGTGATTGCCCAACCTTACTGCCTAACCCGAGAAAGGATAGCTAATTTGTTCCACTTATTGAACAGGGTTCTATGGTCGGTCCGTGACCCCTGAATGCCAAAGGCGTCCTTAGGGTGATCTCGTAATTCTTACGAGATGGAGATGATGGGGTCGGTCCATGGATTTTCCTTTATTTTCTTTTACCGCATTTCTATCAAAGGGTTGAAGGGAGATAGTGCATCAAGTTATTCGCAAAGGCCAACTTGATCCTCTTCCTAAGGGATCTCAGATGAGGGAACCCTGGGAGAGCCACTAGCTCTAACTACCGTCCATGTACGATCTATACTAGATCTGACCAACTGTCCATCCTACCTCCTCTACATTCTTAACAGATTCTCTTTGTCTCAATAGAGTTTTTCGGTGGCATGTTTCGGTCCTCTTTTCCATTACTTAGAAAAAAGTGAGACACCAGTTTAGGTACAAGATACTATCATTACCGTTTGGACAATTAGACATCCAACCCATAATCACAATGACCCAATTGCAAGAGCAGAGCTCTACCAACTGAGCTATATCCCTTGAGCCGAGTGGAGCATGCATGAAGTAGTTAGATGCTTCTTCTATTCTTTTCCTTGGAGCAGCTGGGCCATCCTAGACTTGAACCAAAGACCTCACCCGTGAAGTAAATCATCACACCTACAGACCAACCAATTGGGAGAGAATCAATAGATTCCTTTTCAGGAGTGATTCATTCTTCCTGAATGTAGCATACAACTCTCCGTTGTATTGCGCTCTCCAAGTGTGCTTGTTCCCTCCTTCTTTACCTTGACAAGTTTTTGTAAAATAACTCCAATAAGAAGAAGAAAAAAAAGGCATTAAGAGACCCTCATGGCCCAACCCTAGACACTCTAAAATCCTTTTTCAAACCTACTCCCATCTAGCATGGCCACACCTAAGAAACAGCTTATGAAAAACGGCAAGCTTAATTACACCCCAAAAAATCTCCTATAGGTTGAAGTGGTAACTATAACCTGTTGATTCAAACATTGGCTACATTTACCACTTCCTTCCCTGCTTGGACTTCACTTGATTTTGCTATGTAACCACTGAACCCAATGTATTGTTCCTAGCTACTAAGCTTACCAAATCGGCTTACCACCTCTACGGCCATTCCTAAGCTCCTCTCTCTTCCCCACTCTCCATTGCACTAGCTTTTTTATATTCTATCCACTCCGTCGTTGCCATATCTACCACTGCCTTTTCTTCCTTCCATTCCCCTCTAAATATCCATAGATTCCTTGTTTTCCATAGCATCCACAATATGTACACAATAAGTTGAGCTCTGTCATACCACAAATGTCCTTTTTTGTTACAACAGACATTCTGCCATCACTCTTTGAAACTTAGCACATATTGTTCAGACTCATTCCAGTTGCTTGGAGGAATTTTCTAAACCAACCTAGCTCTTGGACAGTTGATTAGAACATGCTCTAAATTTTTTCCTTAATCACTGCACATTGGACAGATTGGATCTGCTTGTAGGTTCTTTTTATGGAGCTTCACCCTTGTTATTATATCATAGCAGCTTCACCCTTGTTATTATATAATGTTAAGTTTCCAGCTCTCCCTCCATATGGAATGCATCATCCTTTTGTTGATACTGCTCTTAGCTCCTTGATTCTTCCCTTCTTGTTCCTTCTTTAGATAGTGATATGCTGACTTTACAGTATAGTCACCTTGAGAACTGAGTTGCCAAACCAATTGGTCTTTACTCCCCTCCAAGCCCTGTGGTAAATTGAGAATGGCTTCTGCATCTCTCTTGTTAAAAATCCCAGTAATTAGTTGACTGTTCCACCTTTTCCATCTTGTTGTAACAGTTCACTCACCCATGCGACTTTATCTTTGTTGAGGTTGCATTGACTTGGCTTATACCCTAGTCTTTCTTGAATCTATGGAGAGTCCCAGACCCTTACAGATTTACCATCCCCTACTTGAAATCTAACCCCCTTTTGCTAAATGTATTTGGCCCTTATCTAACACTGTCACAACTAAGATGCATTTCCTTTGTATTCAGATTGCAGTAGCCCTTCTTTAGGTAAATACTTAGCTTTTAGAATCTTGCTCATAAGAATGTCTGATTGTGTGACTATCCTTCATAACTGTTTGGCCAATAGTGAGTCATTGAAAATCTGTAGAACCTAAAACCCTATACCTCCCTCACTTTTTGGCCTAGTTAAATCTCTCTAAGCCTTCTAGTGTATCTTTTGTTTGCCGTCCTCTCTTTCTCCCACCAGAACTTAATTGATTTTCTTGCAAACTGCCGCAAGTAGCTTAAAGCAACCCATCACATAGATTGGTAGAGCATTTACCACAGTTTTGATAACTACCTCATTGCCTGCCAAACTCAGAAATCTTGTTTTCTATCATTGAATTCTCTTGTGTACTCTCTCAATCACATGGCTGAAAATCTCCTTCTTTGATCTACCTATGAATATTGGTAGTCCAAGATATCTAACATTTCTTTGTTCGTTCACCCTCTCCAAGGTTTGGCAAATTAGTTGTTTTTGTTCCAATGACAAATTCCTGCTGAAGAACACTGATGATTTATCCAAATTAACCAGCTGCCCTAAGTATTTGCTATAGGTGTCTAGTATGGCTTTTAATTTCAGTACTTGCTCCAAGTTAGGTTCACAAAATAGAATTGAGTCATTTGCAAAAAATAAGTGAGTGATTAAAGGTCCATTTATGCTAAATATCATCCCTTTGTACTCCCTTCTCAAACTTGCTTGTTTGATTAAATTTGAGAGTGCCTCCGGGATAACCGGGAATAGATGAGGTGAAATGGGGTCTTCCTACCTAATTCCGCTTGTAGGTTTGATGAAGTCACACTATTCTCCATTTATATTAACAGACATTGTAGAAGAGCTAACGCACTGCATTATACACTCTATCAAAATTTTTGTAAATTCCATTTTTCTTAAGACTTTTTTCTAGAAACTTCCACTCTACTATATCATAAGCTTTAGCCATATCAATCTTTAGAGCCATATACCATTTTTTCCCTTTTCTCATTGAATTAAGAGTATGTATATACTCATGTGCTATCACCACATTATTTATGATATGTCTCCTTGGGTTGAATGCAGGCTAGTTAGGACTGATGCACTTATGAAGGCAGTGTTTTAGTCTCTCAGCCACTATTTTAGATATTATCTTATACACCACATTACAGAGGCTTATTGGTCGATAATGCATGATTCAACTGTGGTTTTGCACCTTCGGGATAAGTGTGATTAGGGTATGGTTCATTTGTCTAAGCATTCTTGTATGAGTAAAAATATCTTTGATAGTTTTGCATATATCTACTCTAACCATATTCCAATAATGTTGAAAAAAAAAAGGGCTCAAACCATCTGGTATAGGGGTTTTGTTGGGGTGCATTTGAAATAAAGCATGTTTAATTTTCACTTTCTCCACTGGTCTTGTCAACCTCTGGTTCATGGCTTTTGTGATAGACAGTGGTATACTTTCAAGCCCTTCCTGGCAATGTTATGGATAAGAGGATGTGAACAAATTTTCACAGAAGTCAATAATCTCCTTCTGTACCTCATTTTTATTCTCACAAACTTCTCCCTTAGCAGTCACTAGTCTTTCAATACAATTAGTCTTCCTTCTCTGAATTGTACTTGTATGGAAGAATTTAGTGTTTTTGTCCCCCTCTTGTAACCATTGGATTCTAGATTTCTGTCTTCAAAATATTTCATCATTCATGTACGCTTTATGAAGATCAGTCTTTAGACTAGCCAATGCATTCCAATCCCTGTTACCCCCTTCACTGCTAAGCTTTTTCCATTTGTGTCTTGATCTTCTGAGTTTCCTTAGCTGAGTTTGACCCTTGTCTCTTACTCCATCTAAGCAACTCTATCTTGCATAATCATCTGATTCTCACGTTCCATGAATACACAAGACATTGAGGAATAGCCAAAAATTATTTTTGAGCAGATTTCAAATATCGGGGTTCCCCGCTGTTCTTTGTTCCAAGCTTCCTCCACTATGCTGTTAACCCCTTGTCTAATCTATCTTTTATAAAAAAAAAATGAATCTTTTTCTCACTTGCTGAACCTTAGGATCTGTATCCATCATTAAGAGAGAGTGATCTGAAACCTGTTTCTCCTAATGATAGACTTTTGCATTTGGGAACTTAAGCAACCAATTAGGGGCACTACAAAATCTATCTAGTATTTTCTCCACATAGCCCTCCCTCTCCCTATTATTTGCCCAAGTAAATGGTCTACCTACATATCTTAAGTCCTCTATTTCCATTCTCCTAATGAAGTTCCTGAATGGCATGAGGCTTGATTTAGTTCTTCAAATCCCCCTATTTTTCTCCTCCTGGTTAGTTATATCATTGAAATCATCCCCTATGAACCACTAGTCCCCCCATTTTTGTTTTTCTCTTTCCAAATAAAGTTTACAACCCTCAAAAAATATAAATAAAAGATACTCTTTTCTTACAATCATTTTTAATTCTAAGTTATGTATAAACACACACACCCCCTTTTTAACTCTAAGTTATATTTTCTTTATAATTTTTAAATTTATATTATGTTTTTCATAACTAGAATTTGGATCCCTTTTATGGTTTAGTTTCGATTCCACCTTCAAGGTCATGTTATTAACCCGAACCAAATAGCTTGATCAGATCAGTCTAACCACGAATCAAGCTTGGTTTCGATCCAAGTTTTCCTTACCCTCTTTTTAAAAACCTTGTCAAATCCTAGTTTAACCTAGTTTTCTCAACTTATTTTAAAATAGAATTCTAACTTTTAAAAATTATAATTTGACCCTAAAATTTTATAAAACTCTCTTTTAATGTTCTTTATGTGAATATTTTGAATTTTCATCCATAAAGTTTTAATTTTTTTGAAATTTAATATTTCCAACAATTATACAAGAGATTTGTTACAATTTTTAACAATTTCTTTACTTAATTTTATTTGTTATATTATTTTCTATAAAACTATTCAATAATACATTTGGAATTTCATACAATTTACGCTTAATTTAATTACATTAAAAAATAAATAACTTATTTTTAATACATTTGCATACTAATATTAATATTTTTTATAATTAAGTTATATTTATTTTATCGCAATGACATCATCTAATTTTTTATTACAAATCTGACTGGTTAACCCCTGATCCTTTGACTGGACCAATTCATAACCCAATCTAGTTTTTACAACATTATTTTATGAGAATAGGGAAACAATAATTTTGCAACTGTAATATGTGGTTTCCAAATTGTGATCACCTCTGATAATAACATAGTATGAGAATGTAATTTAAAACTGTGGCCTAGTAAAAAAACTAATCTTAAATTCACATCCTAAAGAGCAAAAAGGCCGGATGCTACTATTTTTAATTAGGCCTAATATACGAAATAGCCTTTGAACTTTACCTCTTGTAACAATTATAGCCCGATCTTGAATTTTAACAATCTGATTTGACCTTTTCAATTTGTAACAATTATAGCCTCGGTTAGTCCACCGTTAGAACTTACATTAAATTGATGATGTGGCTGCCACGCGGCAACACGTCAACTGCTTGATCATCCACGTCATCAAAAAATTTAAAATTTTTGGGGCCTTCTTCTTCAAACCGACGTGGCACGCCAAAAATTTTCTTGTTTCTTTCTCTCAAAACCGACGGGGCCTTCTTCTTCTTTCAAAATTTTTCTTCCTCTTTCTCTCATCCTCTCCGTCGCCTCTCAGTCGCGCCGCCGTCGCGGGTAGGGTTCAAGCTCTGTCACAATTATAGGCACGTCTGAATGATCAAATTCTCGTGATTAGAAAAGCGAAAGAGATTGCGATAGAGCTCGAGATTTGGCACTAACCGCTGCTCGGTTGCCTCCCAATATATTCCTCCGCCCCATTCTCAAGGTATAAAGTATTCTTGCAAATTGTCCTTAATTCTAGGCGCAATCACTTTTCCGTGAGCTATGTATTTCTCCCATAGGTGTTCGCTTGTTTTAACGAGTTATAAACTTACGAGTGTGAAATAGAGAGCTCATTGGAATTAGTTAATTTGTCCTTTATATCCCATGCGAAAATCGGTTAGAACTAGTTTTTGCTCTGAAGGGTACAAACTAATTCTTTATGCTTAACGTTAAAGGGGCAAAGTGGATTCTCTGTTTTCATAGTTCAACTTTTCTTACTTTGAAGATTGTTACGCTAGAGAGTCATTGTTTTCAATCCTAAATGATCATTTTTTCGTTTTTCTTACGGTTGCGAGGATGTGATGGGCGACCCTTGTGTTCTTTGGCGATGGTTATACTTATGACGGGAAGGCCATGGAGGTGTGGCTTGAAACAAATGATAAATCTCCAATGACAAACTTACCTCTGCCTCATAAGAACCTTCTCCCAAATTATACTCTTCTTTCTGCCATTATGGAATGGAAGTCGGAAGAACATTGACAAAATAGTATTCAATTGGAGGGTGTGTCACGACCTACGGAATCCTTTGGTTGTAAATTGATTTGTGGATATATTTTTGGAAGTTAAGTGTCGAAATAGTATGAGAAAAAATTACTGAATTAGTAGTGATGGATTTTAGGTGTATGGAATGTTAAGTCATGAATAAAGTGATGCAAGAGATTTATATGAACAGTCATTTTGTTTTACATTTTTATATTCTCGAGATAATTCTCTATCATAATTTTATCTCGAAAGCAAAACGATATAACAAAATAGCTGCCACATTGACATTTCTAGTGAAAACTTCTCCCACTGAATACGATGAATGAGAATCAAGCCTCGGTCAAGCCCGACTAGCTAGCTAATGTTCTTGAACATCCAATGCTCAATCTCAGAGTCTTGGAAGAAAAACCAAGCTTCTCATTTTCCAATTTCTTCAAGTTTGCTGACTATACATTTTGTATCGGGCCTAAGAGAAGGTGAAGGAGAACAACATGCCATAGCCACTTGAAACAATGCGAAAATGCGATCTTACATCAACGCCTTTTGATCACTGCTTTGGCTAAGAATAATGTCGGATGATACAATTCCTAATTTGATCATCAAGGATTGCGATCCTAATGGCATTTGGCAAGTGAAAGTCTTGATGCAGGGGTCGGATTCTCATCAATTGGCTCCTTCCCATTAATAGTTCTAGTAAGATAACTCCAAAGCGTAAATATCACTCTCTCGTTGACATCTTTCATCTTTATCAACTCGGGGCTTTGTATCCTCACAGAAGACGCTTCAAGCATTTGTTGCCCCGATTGGGTTCAAAAGAAGATGCGATCCAACATCTGAAAGATACGGTGATGTTGCCGATCGATAATACATTCCTAGACTTAATATTTCCATGAATTATGGGCAACTCCAAATCATTGTGAAGATAGTTTAAACCATGAGCAATACCAAGGGATATCTTATATATGATGGGCCATCGTGAACCTCGCCATTTCCATCTGTAAGAAACATTATTGTTTTCTTGAGACTTACATGAGATCTGAATCTTGTCAAGGATAGTAAAGCATTAAAAGTAGCCATAGACTTGGGATTAATTCTTGCAATCAACTTAGGCAAAAAAAGTTTTCAACAAGAAATACAAAAGTTCCAAGAGAGCCAACTGTGTCAAGAAACATGTTCTTAGCGATTGGACAGAACACTATTTGGATCCAAAACCCTTTATGCAGCAATCAATAGTGAAATCTTATCATATTTTAGTACAGAAGATTTCTCAAAGGAGGGAAGGAAAATCTTCAAGATCCATCCATTAGCTTACCTTACCAGGCAATGGCGGATTTCTGAGGATTTGAAGTGAACTTTGGGCGGCAAATGCGAGAAATAATGCACGCGACGGAGAGCTTGAACCTGCGCGCGCGGAGCTGCTGAGCGGAAGGCGGCGGAGGCTGGCGGCGGCGGCGACGAGAGGACGGAGAGGATGAGAGAAAGAGGAAGAAAAATTTTGAAAGAAGAAGGAGGCCCCGTCGGTTTGAGAGAAAGAAGAAGAAAAATTTTTGGCGCCACGTCGGTTTTGAAAGAAGAAGAAGGCCCCAAAAAATTTTAAATTTTTTTATGACGTGGTGATATGGGCGGTGGCGTGTCATACGTGGCGACCATGTCATCAATTTAATGAGAAATTCTAACGGTGGACTAAGCGAGGCTATAATTGTTACAAATTGAAAAGGTCGAATCTTGTATTGTTAAAATTGAAAGGTCGGGCTATAATTGTTACAAGAGGCAAAGTTCGCTATTTACGTATATTAGGCCTTTTAATTAAGACAATCATCAATCATTATTATCCAAAAAGAGTGCAGAAGCAGAACATCACACAAGGTACAACATAATGCTTCAATATTTTTAATTAACACAAGGTCCAATAACCAACTCTTAGCTCTCCAGATTGCAAGTCCTCTGTGTTTGTATTTTTACACACACTAGAGGTGTGAAGTCTCTCCAAAGAGTGCTAGGGTCCTATAGAGGGTGTAAGGGTATCCTTAGAGATAGTTAGTGTCTCTAACTAGATAGGTACGGTTAGGGGAAAAAATATTTCTACTGGGTAACATCTTAGTTATTAAAATTACCAAATGTGGAGTGCTGGAATATTTGTCTTCTAAACATAGCAAAAAACCCAACGGAGGCAGACATATCCAATAACTAGCCTATCACATCTTGGCATCTTCACTACTGATCTCTGAATCTGCTTAGAATCACTCTGTAAGATCGGCCAGTGGTTGTCGCTCGAAGCATTTGGTTGTTTTATGCCTCTTAATCCCTGGAAGAAGCTGATTGTAAGCTCGTTCTTTTTCTGTTTCCTGGAAGTAGTATCCTTTGGCAGATCAGCTTTCTTTGTTTTTTTTCCTTTTTGGGTTATCTCTTTTCTTTGAACCGAGTCTGTCGAGCATTAACCTATTGGTTTTACCGTTATTATGGCTTGAATAACCTGTTCTTACACACGATCCTGAAACTGCCGAAGCTGTTGGCTGCAAGCCTTAGTTTTTATTTTTTTCTGTTTCTAGTCTCTTTGAGTGTGTAAGCTCTCCTGTTGAGCTTCTGCCACACTCTTTGCTGTGTTTTTTTCCTATCTTTCTTTGCAAGCTACCTTAGTCTCTGGTTCATAAGGTTGGGTAATGGCAAGTGGTAGTACTCCTGGCGAGCTAGAGGTGATTGGGCTGTTTCAGAATTTTTGCTTATCCAAAGAAGAGTAAGATGGGGTGAGTGTGGGTGAAGAGGGCCTCCGAACCAACATTGAGGAAGGGGGTAGAAGCTTGGTTGGCCGTGTTTTTGGAGACAAGAAGGATAACTTTACAGGGCTTAAACTCATGTTAGAAGGATTATGGCCGAAGTTTGTGATGAGGGAATTAGGAGAGAACTACTTCCAGTTTGTGCTCAGAAATTTAGAGGACAAACTAAGAGTTTTTTATGGTAAAGGCTGGACGTTTGATAATTATTACATTGTCTTAAAGGAGTGGTCGGAGCAGTTAACACTCGATCCTTGTAATTTCCAGCTGGTTGATATGTGGATTCAAGTATGGGATTTGCCTTTTTAATGGGTGACTAGAGAAACGGGTATTAAGATTGGAAGTTTGTTCAAGCAAGTAATGGATGTGTGGGTGTTAGATTTGGGAAGCAAAGAGGGAAGACACATTCGGCTATTAGCCAAAGTTGACATTGGCAAACCATTACTTCGAGGGACTGTGTTGAAGCTTCCTGGTCTCTCTTGTTGGATCACTTTTAGATATGAGAACCTTGCTTTGTTTTGCAAGTATTGTGGGAGGGTTGGTCATATGGAGTGGGCGTGTTCGGCTAGGAGGGAGGATAGCCAGCAAAATACGCTTAAGGAAGGCCAATTCGGGGATTGGCTAAGGGCGTTAAGTACCAAGAACCAATGGGTAGGAAGGAGCAAGGGGATTGATGAGTTGGGGAATAGAAAGAACTTAGGGAGGGCAGAGAATTTTGAGGGAGGGCGGGCTGTTCCAACAGATAGGGTGAGAGGGAATGGACTAGAAAAAAAGAGGGGTGAGGGAGATAGCCACAAAGCTTTAAAGCTGGAGTTTCTGGGGTGAGATTGTCAAATGGGGATGGAGTCTCTGAATGTGTGATTCTAGCTAAGGGCTGTGAGGAATGAAGGGGTGCTTTACTTCGGGAGAAAAGAAATGGTGAGGGGACTCAAGGGTGTAATCATCAAAGTTCAAGAACCAAAAAAGAAAAAATTTCTGTTGGCATTATTCAGAATTTTCAGGTTGATGAAAGTCAAGAGCGTGAGAGGGCAAGACAGGCTCCTTTCATTGTGAGTTCTTTGGCCGGGATGGGGGATAGAAAGTCGGCTAAGCTAACCAAGTCTTTGAAGCTTCATCTAAGGTAAATGTGGTGATGCCAAGTGAGCAAGAAGTGAGGCCTGGAGTGGAAAATCCAGTGTGGGACCAAGTGCAGCTGTTGAAGGCTGAAGCTAAGGAAAAAAAAGATGTAAAAAAGGACGAAAAAAAGAGGGTAATGGCTCTTGGGTTATGCGACAATAAAGAAAGGGAAGTGAGTAAGTTTTCTGAAAATTCTACAAAGAAGGCCGACCCGATGTTATTGGATTTGGTGAATGTGCCAATTTGTTGTGAAGGAAAGGGCAGTAAAAAGAGAAGTGGAAGGAAGTGAGTTTAAGGATATCAAATTCAAGATAGGAGGATCAATAGGGAGAGCACAAAGGCAAAAGAATAGATGGGTGAGACTTAGAGAGAAAAATCAAATGGAAGCCGAAATGTTGATGCAAAATTTGGAGGAAAATTCCATGAGGGGTAGAAAAAGAAGTTGGGGGGGGGGGGGGGTTAGAGGAAGTTGTTAGCGGAGTAGTAGAGGTGGATCTGAAAAATAAAAGACAGAGACACGATTTGATAATCAAGCCAAGCGAAGGAGAGGTGGGGGCATCCAGCCTAGACTGGGCCCATGTGGATCCATGAAGACATGTGTGTGGAATTGTAGAGGTTTGGGCGGACCTTTCACAGTTTCCTAGGTGAGGGAAGTACGAAGAATAGTAAGTATGTGGCATCAATTTGTCGAAGATTGCAGTTCAAGGATAGATGGAGAATTATGGAAGCGAATGGGACTCGCTGAGGTATACTGGTACATTGGTCAGATGAAATCACAACTATCAAAATTATTTCCACTAGTTTCTCTTTCCAGCTTGAATGTAGGTTGGCGGGGTAGGCAAGTAATTTTTGGGCAATCCTCATATATGCTAGCACTAATACAAGGGTTAGGGAGGAGCAGTGCAGGCATTTGGAGAGGCAAAAACAAAGTTGGGGAGTGAGGTGGTTGATGGGGGGAGATTTTAATGATATAGTCCAGAAAGAAGAAAAGAGTGGAGGTAGAAGTAGAGTAGATGGTAGTTTTGTTGCTTTTAGAAGTTTCCTTAGGAATATGGAAATGAGAGATCTGGGCTTTGTCAGAAGGAAGTTTACTTGGGCCAACAATAGAGAGGGAGAAGGTTTTGTGGAGGAAAGATTAGACAAGTTTTTTGGGTCGCCAAAATGAATAGTGGAAAATCCAAGATTAAAAGTATCACATATTGAGTGTCAAGCTTTAGATCATTCTTTTTTAATCATGGATACGAACCCAAAATAGCAACATCGGAAAAAGAGGTTCTATTTTGATCAAAGATGGGTTAAGAAAGATGAGGCAATGGAGATCATTAAGGAAGCTTGGGCAGGACTCAAATGGGCACTCCAATGTATCAAATTTGCTCACGAATTAAACAATGTCAGTTGGCTCTTCTTCAATGGAGTCAAAGGACAGAGTCCAATTTGGCCAAGAAATTCTTAAGATCAAAAGAAGGATGGAGTTAATGCAAAATCAAGGAGGGGGGGGGGGGGGGAGAAACTGGCAAGAGTGGAGATTATTGAGAAGTGAATTGAATCGAGCTTACCTAGAGGAGGAACAATTTTGGAGGCAGAAGTCAATAATCCAATGGCTTCGAGAGAGGGATAACAACACTAAGTTCTTCCACGCAAGTACTGTAAGCCGAAGGAGATAGAATGCTATAGAAGGATTGATGAAAGGAGACGGTTCAAGATGAGAAAGTCAGGAGGAAGTCAAGGAAGAAATTTTTGAGTTTTATAAAGATTTGTTTACTACGGAAAACCCACCTAACCTCCAGGAAGGTCTGCAAGGTATTCCGTTGTCCATTACCCAATTAATGAACCAAAGATTGATAAGGCCTATGGAAGATGAGGAGATTAAGCATGTTCTATTTCAAATGTACCCCAATAAAGCTCCTGGTCCTGATGGTATGACTCATCTTTTCTTTCAGTTGTATTGGGATATTGTCAAAAATGATATTTGCAATGTTGTTAAAGATTTCTTTTCTTATAAGAAAATGCTCAAGCAAATGAATCATACTTTGATAACCCTCATTCCAAAGGGTGCGAACCCGAACTCCACTAAAGATTATAGGCCTATAAGTTTGTGTAACATTGTCTATAAAATAATAGCTAAAGTGCAGGCTAATAGGTTAAAACCTTGTCTATCTGTATGTATCAGTCAAAACCAAGCAGCTTTTATTCCTGGAAGACAAATATTAGATAATGTGGTTGTTGCTCAAGAATGTATCCATACTCTATATTCAAAGACAAAAGGGTCGAAGGGGTACATGGCAGTCAAGCTTGATATGGCAAAGACCTATGATAGGGTAAAATGGGAGTTTTTGTGTTCAGTACTTAGAAGGCTTCTCTTACTTATTTATTGAATGGATTGGGCAATGTATTACCTCATCCTCCTTTTCATTCAATATTAATGGGGAACAATGTGGATATATAGAACCTACTCGGGGCATTAGACATAGGGATCCTATATTGCCTTACTTGTTCTTAATTATTTCGGAAGCTTTTTCGAATATGATTAAACAAGCTAGTCTGCAAGGTGTATATAGAGGATTGAGAGTATGTAGGAATAGACCCATAATTACTCATTTGTTATTTGCGGATGACTCTATTTTATTTTGTGAAGCAGACACTGAGCAAGCTAGAATGATTAAGGTTTTTCTAGATGAGTTTTGTGGAATGTCGGGACAAATGGTCAACATGGATAAGTCCTCAATATTCTTCAGCCACAACGTGACCAAAGAGTGCAAAGATACCATTGGCCTTGTGCTAGATGGGGTGAAGGAAAAGAAGAATGCTAAATACTTAGGTCTACCTATGCATATAGGAAGATCTAAGAGGGAGATTTTTGGCTATGTTGTGGAGACAGTGCAGAGGAAGATTAATGGGTGGAAGAATCGGTTTCTCTGTTGGGCGGGCAAGGAGACTTTAATTAAGGCTGTGATTGATGCTCTTCCCACATATGTCATGAGCTATTTCAAACTCCCAAGTAACATCTGCCAAGATCTGATTAGAAATACAGTGGCCTTCTGGTGGAGGGACAATTCGGAAAGGAAGTCAAAAATTCATTGGAGAGCATGGAAGGATTTAGCTGTACCCAAAGAGGAAGGAGGGCTTGGCTTTAAGAATATACAATTGTTTAATGATGCTTTGATAGCTAAATAGTTGTGGAGATTGGTTACTCAACCTAATCTGCTTGTTACTAAGGTGATGAAGGCTAAGTATTTTCCTAAGATGGGGTTACTGAATGCGCCTCAGAAAGGCAACTCATCCTGGTTGTGGAAGAGCTGGTTGAATGCTCGGTATGTTATATGCCATGGAGCAAGATTTCAAGTAGGAGATGGCAAGTCAATAAGGATCTGGGATCATCCCTGGATTCCGGGGATCAAAGGAAGGGTAAATGTTCATGAACCATTTTGCACGAATCAAATCATGTGGGTGAGTCAACTCATGAATCATGGAAGGAAGGGATGGAATAGGCAATTTATTGATGAGATCTTTAATAACTATGAAGCTGAGCTAATATGCTCTATCCCAATAGACCAGCGAGGGGGAAGTGATAAACTTATTTGGCATCCTAATCAGGACGGAAGGTTTACGGTTAAATCAACATATCAGGAGATTTTAAGGGAGCAGATGAAGAACCTAAACAAAGCAAAAAGTAGTAATTCAAGGGCCGTACTTAGTCGTCTCTGGAGGAGATTATGGAAGCTAGGAATCAAAGGGAAACTCAAATATTTTATTTGAAGATGTTGGAATGACATTCTCGTTACTAAGGACCAACTTATTAAGAGGGGTATTGAAATGGATCCGGTGTGCAAAATGTGTGAGGAGCAATTTGAAACTCATATGCATGTGCTAATTTACTGCAAAGGTGCAAAGAATGTTTGGAAAATTGCATCAGTACAATGGGTTGATGTTAACTCACAAGAGCAATCTTTCCAGGATTGGTGGACTCAAACTAGCATGAGGATGAAGGGAGGCAATTGGCAAGATAAACTTCAACTTGTGGTTTATATTTTGTGAATGATATGGAAATCCAAAAATCTCTTGATTTTCCAAATGAATGGAGAGAGGAAAAAATTGATGTGGATTTGACATTTGCAGAATGGAGGGAATTTCAAGAGGCTAAGAGTCGTATCTAGTCAATTCGATGCACCTGGAAGGAAGGAAAGATAGTACTACATATAGTTGATAGAGTTACTATTATGAACATAATAGTTACACTCTCCATTATATAGGGAGAATTTAAGATTTTATAGTTGTGAGTAAGTTACTAGAAGTAGTTTCTTCAGGGGTTGAGACTCGGTTAGAGTGCTTAGTCGATTCATCACCATTTGGTAGTATTGTTTTATTGGACCTTTTGATGATATCAATACAACTATCGTTTTAAGTTAAAAAAAAAAAAAAAAAAAAAAACTCTCCTGGTTACACAGGAAATGTCACCTGAATTCTTCACAATTTGCGTACAGTAATATCTTCAATAAAGCGTCCAAGTGAAACGGAGGAGGAACCACCATCAGTCAGTGCCTTTCTACTTATCTCTCCGATCTCTTTCACTTTCTTCCTTGCCGGATTTTCAGGATCCATCAAACACATGATAGCCTTTTCAATCTCATTGGCCATTACAAGCCGATCAGTATTTACAAAGCGGTAATCTAATGTCAATTCCACAGCCATTCCCAGTTCCTTCACCAACTCAAATGCATTAGATTGTTGCTCTGCATATATAGGCCACGTAGCAATAGGCACACCATTCCATACACTTTCCAATATAGAGTTCCAACCACAATGAGAGACAAAGCCTCCAACAGCTTTATGGGCTAAAATCTCCACCTGTGGTGTCCACGCACACACCAATCCCCTGTTCTCTGTCCTTTCCAGAAACCCTTCTGGCAGAATTTCAGAAAAATTGGTATACTCGGTTCGCTTTATATTAAATTCCTTGGGTGGCGGCGCTCGTACAGACCACAAGAATCTTCTCCCACTTTGCTCTAGTGCAGCTGCAATTTCAGCTAGCTGGGGTGGTTCAAAACCTCCCATACTTCCGAAGCAGAGAAACACCACAGATGAAGAGGGCTGGTCATCAAGCCACTTCATAATCTTTTCGGACTCGGAATGCTGTTCAATCTCAAAGTTAACCACAGGTCCAACAGTGTAAATTGACGGTGCTTCTTTATCTAAAGATTTAATAGCATAGGGCTCTAACTCTGCAAAAGTATTTATGATTATCCCTTTTGCTTCTTTAAACCGCGTTCCATGACTTACCATTGCAGAATAACCACCATCTTTATCAAACAAAAAAGATGGTAAAACTTTTGAAGGTACGGGTTGGGAATATGCCGGAATAATTGAATCTGGATCTGAAATCGTTAATTGAGATCCCACTTGGGCATGTCGACCGGGGAGATAAAGCATAAGTCCAAGAAAAGCAGCATTAGAGGCAAAGAAAACATAGGCAGGAACAGCAAGCTCATTTGCGACATCAATCATTGAAGTGCAAAACATATCAATCACTAACCCCCCAAGTTGATTGCTCGGATTGGACAAAACATGGTCGACTATTGCATCTTTGACAAGGGATTTATGGTTCTCTATGTGAACAGAAGCAAATTTCTCAATAGACTTCATGAGCTCTGATGATGGCGGATCGACATGAGGGAGAGGGATGAACTGGATGCTTGGATTGGAGGCAGCTAATTCTTCGACATAGGAATTCAATTGAGGTGAACCAGTCAGCTTCATAACAAGAACAGTTATTGATATGCGTTCATCTTTTTCAAGCAGGCGCTTGGCAAACTCGATTGTGGATGCTATGTGACCTCTGGCTGGTGTAGGAACAAAGACCAGGGTTTTCTTCATCTTTTGAAGTGTTGAAATTTTCTGACCAACGTGGATTTGGAGGATTTTTAGGAGCACTATAGCATATCGCGTGGTGATGAGAAATAAGATCAGTGTCTTTGTAAATTGTGATGGGGACACGATTGGGACATTTTAATCACTCGGGACCAGATAAAAGTCAAAGCACAAACCAAGTTGGTTAAGTGAATATTTGACTTTATATGGTACAAAACCACTTATTTTATTACAAATGTTGTTTTAAAATGATGGGTTACAACGGCTACAAATCAAAAGTATAGAGAAACTTATATAATATTTTCTCTTTTTCTTTAGAAAAAGAATTCTTTATTTTAAGTTATATTTCCTCAGTTCAAAAAAAAAATTAAGTTTCAAAAGTTTAATTATTTCATTGAGAAAAATATTCACTTTTTATATGAAATTTTTTATTGTTATTAATAATAATAATGTATAATTTAAATTAAAAAGTAATGATAAAAATATAAAATTTAAAAATTTGTACCAAATCAAAAGTTGACTCCTTTTTTTTTTTGAATGGAAGGAATATATAACTTTTTTAGTTATTAATTACAACACTCTTAATTACCAAATCAAAAATTGATAATTAATTTATCAATTTTTATTTTATCATTTATTTTTAAATGTAGGTCACACATACTTATTAATGGTAAAGCCAATATAGAAATTTCTTTTAGAAATTTTTTTGAAAGTAAATTCTTCTATTGAAACTAAAGGAGTAAATGACTATGTTGAATAATTAATATGTTTGGAAGTGAATATATTGATTGATTATGAGACATTTAATTGGGATTTGAATAAATAAATAAATAATAATTTAAAGAATTACTTAAGTATAATAATGTTACAAGATAATGAAAAGATAAAAACGTATAAAGATTTTTATAGAGTGGAAAAAAAGTTTACTTGCATCCGAGTTTGAGCTTAGAAAAGAAAAATAACAAAATATTGTGGGGATTGTTACAATGAAGACAAACTTTTCAACCTTATTAAGAAAAAATTGAATATAATACTAAAAAGGGAAACAAAAGAGACGACCTTTATTAGGTTGTTGTCTTACATGATTATTGGAGTAAATTGCAAAACATAACACAAACTTAAATCAAATTGTGAATTTCCTATAAACCTCTATTTGTAGCAATTAATTTATTGAAATTCAATAGCTGAAATCGACCAAAGCAAAGCTCTGTGTACAAATTCGATCCAAGTTGTCTATTAATTTAATATTGCGTGAATATATTATCAAAAGCTACTAAACTACAACAATATAATAATATTGTGTAATTTTATTATCAAAAACATTCATAAAAGCATAAATTGAAAACATATCCAGTCACCTCAAAAATTATGAAACTAGATAATTGTACATTTAAAATATTCTAATTTTAATTTCTGTTAAAAATTTACACAAGTAAAACTTTAACAAATCCAAAGAAAAATTATAATAGGAACTGACTCAATGGTCTTTTTAATTTTGTCGTTTGGGTAAATTTGCAGAGCATAAAAGTTAGTTTTGTCATTTCATGTTTTAGTATCAAGGATGAACGTAACTTGGACTTAATTGCAATAAATTAGTTATTCTACTGGTCAATTGTTATAATTCAGAATTTAAGGGATATTTTATAGTTGAGTTAAAGGCTTAAAGCTCAGGGATAAAGTTTTGGATAGTTTGGACCGAACAAAGAGTGGGCCGTCAAAAAGTAGGAGTATATGTCGCAATCTTTTCTTTTTTTTTTTTCAAACAGGATAGTCATTTAGACAAATTGATATAAAAGAACTTTATAAGAGTAAACCATGAAGGAGTCGTCGACCTAAATGCTTTTTGTACTCACATAATAGCCCAATTGAGGAAAATACAATAATGGTGAAGACCACTATCCATTAAGTTCTACGGTGCCGTTTGGAGATGGATTCGTGTGCCTTGGATCATGACAATTGCCATTCCTTCAAATCAGCCTTATCCTCAAGACTAAAAATCTGAAAATTGTTTAGTAATGAAGCTCTAAGTCTTTCCATAAAGTTTCTTTAGGTGTAAAATTACTCTATTGGATTAGCCATTGCACCACAGTTTTGTTGTCTCTAATGATCTCCCGTCTTTGAAGTAAAGCTGCTGGCTTAAGGGGCAAATATTCTCCAAGTTGAATTTAGGCAATTCTGCTTCAGTAAGAGGAGTTGGTCTTGATCTTTTCTTGAGCAATGATACATGAAAGATAGGATAGAGCTGTGAATGTGCAGGCAACTTCAATTAGTATGCCACAGATCCTATCTTCTCAAGAACTTCAAAGGACCATAAAATCTTGTTGTGAGCTTGAGGCAAGATCTCATAGCCATTGATTGCTTTTAGTATGGCTCGATCTTGAAGTACACCCAGTCACCACCTGAAGTTCTCTCGGTTCTATGCAGGTTAGCAAAAATCTTCATCCTACTATGAGCTTTGGCCGATGCTCTTTAAGCAAGGTCATCAATGATTGACACTGCTGGATCATATCCATAGTTGTTAGAATCAGCACATCTTGATAGGGCCACATGGTAGAGGTCTTGGTTCCTTCCGAAGAGAGTTTCAAAAGGAGACATTTTGAGACTGAAATAATATGCTATGTTGTACAAATATTTTGCCATAGTGTTAGGTGCCAACCTCTCAACATTGCCCTGTAACCTCTACACCACCCCAACAGCAGCAAAGGTGTGTCGCTCGTGCCACTCAACAAACCAAATCACAAGTGAAGACCTCAAGTGACAATGCTCTTTGATGTAATAGATAGGCCTTCATATTGATTATCTAAATATAGTTGTAGTTTTGAATTAATTTTCTAGTTTGTTAGAATAGAAACTGCATCTTTGTAAAAATTACAGTTTTCCATTTTGTATGTAAAGTTATCCTTGTAACTATCGCTTTTAGTTTTTAACTAGGACATACTTGGTGAGTGCATATAATTAAACAAGTGAAAAAGCCTACTCACCCCAGCTTAGTTTTGTGTGCATCTTGTTTCAAGTAATAAGAACAACCATTTTCTTCACACGATTGCAATTGTCTTTGTGTATCTCATTTCATCCATCAAGCTCGCCATGATCTTCTCATTCTTTTAAAGGCATTGCGTGCATATTTTTGCCATGTGCTAATTGTGATGAATGAGCGATTCTTGGGGAAGTGGCATCCAACGTGTTGCTTGCTTCACGAATTGTTTACAAACTTAGCCAAACAACGACTTGTAACACTTGGTATCGAGTTTCAAGTTGCAAGACTTGAGTCAAAATTTTGCTAGATTGTAGTATGAATGTCTTGCGAGGAAAATGGGGCTAATCCTTACTTACTATGTGCTAAGAACTTAGTGCGGTGTTAGTGCTCATTTGGAGATTGTGAGATCTTAAAGAGAGCAAATCAATGCCTTGAGGTGGCTATCGACCGTCTCAATGTTATATGCTTTGACAATGAGCAAGGGCCATATCTTTTGATATGTGAGTAACTCAAGTGTAAACGATCTTGTTCACCTCAAGACGGATCTCAAAAGAACAAGGCCCTTTGCAACGATTAAGTGAAGGGACCCAATCGTGCTAAGATGAGGATTCTTTCATTGTCAATGGCCAATCACCCTAACGGCAGTGGGGATAATATTCTTTGGAAAGGCATTCAATATACCTAAAGTTCTAGAATCAAAGGTATTTGACGTGCGAGATGCAAAGGAATTGGAGAACTTCCTCTTCAACATAGAGTAGTACTTTGAAGTAACAAACATTGGGTATGATGTAAAGAAGATCATCACTTGCCATATATCTTTAAGTGACACCAAAGTGTGGTGATGTTTGAAGAAGGCTAGACATTTGGTCATAAACATTTGAAGAAAGCTGAAGTAATGGGTTAAGTGGCTATTCTTCCCTTATAATGTCAAGGAACA
This sequence comes from Gynochthodes officinalis, assembly GCA_020080225.1. Taxonomy (NCBI): domain Eukaryota; kingdom Viridiplantae; phylum Streptophyta; class Magnoliopsida; order Gentianales; family Rubiaceae; genus Gynochthodes; species Gynochthodes officinalis. The sequence goes on along the minus strand of CM034615.1, from coordinate 27,542,845 downwards.
AGCTCATTGTGCTTTATGTGCCCCGAGGCAAATAGGCTATGTTCACAATTATGTGCCAATTCCAAGCTTGCCTATTAAGCATAATAGACATGTTAAAGCGGGATCGACTCTTTTTTTTAAAGAAGGGTTCAAGTCATAAGCAAAATAAGAGTTGCAACGAGCAAGGTTGAGGATTGGGACATAGCAATTGTATAGGTTGAGAGTTTAATGGACTATCCGTCAAACAGACATTGGGAAAGTAGGTTTGCGAACAACAACCCTTCTAAGGGTGAGAACAACAAGTTTAGCGGACCAAATATGGGAAAAGGTGGGGAAAATAGGAGATTGCATCTTCTATGAACAACCATAGACAAGGTGGTCAAACTAGCGAAAGAGCACAAACCCCACCCTAGAGTTATACCAAAACAATGGTGCTTTATTTGCAATGCGCCACATCGGATGGTGGAATGCCCTAAGAAGAAGCCATTCAATGTATTTTGGGCAGAAGATACTAGTCCAAACCATGGAGAACTATCTTCTAGTGGGAGAGGTGGGGAGAATCTATTGGAGGATAAACATGGTGCAATATGAGTGTTTTGCTTTTGGTGCCATGCCTTGGGAAGCTCTATAGAGAAGCGAGATGAAGGAACCATCCCTCAAATAGACTTTGTGATTACAAAACTCCAAATGGAGAGAAAGGAGCATGCAAATGCCAAGAAATGTAGCCTAAGTGTTGCAGTTAAGTCTACTGTAACTATCACCAAGGAGGAGATCAAGCATGTGAGGCCAATATGCATAAAAAGAATGGCCTTATGTATGTAGACTTGTGCGTGAAGAGAAACCTCATCCGAGCTATGATTAACATCGGAGTTTGCACAACTACCTAGTAAGCAAAGAAGCGAAGTGGCTAGACTCAATATTGGAGAAGTCTGCAAGCGAGTAAAAGCCTTCAACTCTGCTTCCCAACCTATTATAGGCATAGCTTACACATGCACGATGAGGGTTGGTTCTTTCATAGTATAGGCTAGCTTCTATGCTTTGTAAATATGGATGATCTCAAACTCATCATTAGCATGGAATTCTTGCGAGATACAAAAGATTGCAATCTACCCTTATGGGAATTCTATAATCATTTTAGGCAGCAATTTGTGTATGATTCATGCAACATTGAGGAAGTCTCACGAGAAAGGCCTCTCAACCTTACAGTTCACGAGAGGCCTTAGATATAATAATGTTAGTTATCTTGCTGGCCTTTGTTGGGATGACATCAAGGATAGGTTGAGACTAGTGAAGTCATCAGTTAAGTAGTTGTGAGAGGAGTTCGAAAATGTAATGCACGATGAACTACCAAAATGACTATATTCCTAGCGTGATGTGAATCATAATATTAGGTTGGTCCCTAGGATCAAACCACTAGTGCATGCACTTTATAGGATGTCCCGATTAGACATCATAGAACTTCTCAAGCAATTGTGAGAGATGGTCAAGGGTGGTGTCATTGTTCCGGCAAAGTCACTATATCTAGCCAAACACTATTTCAAACAAAGTAAGATGGCTTCTTGATGGAAACCTAAGGACCAAGACAACCACACAAGTGAAACAACTCCACACTTGAAACGTCCACACTTTGATCCATTGCAAAGCATTGGAGGTCCTATGACTAGATTAAGAACTAAGAGAATGCAAGCTGCCTTAGCAACTCTCAGAGCCGAATTTCAAACTAAGGAAACAATGAAGGATGAGGTAATGAAAATCGGCTCTCAATATGTCACTATGATCACTATGATTAGTGTTGTAAATGATGAGTTAAGTGTTTCTAATGCTTCATGATCGATCGGACAGCCAAAGTACTTAGAGAAGCTTCCAAATCCAATTCAAGAGTGGAAAGTACCATGGTGAACACAACACAAATCCAATCTACACTTGGATTATAGTTTAGGAAGTCTTTCCTTTTCTTAGAATAGTAGTTCTTTTTGGTAGTTGTTTTTTTAGGTAAGTAGTTTCCTAAAGAGGCAAGGTGGACTATTCCTTCCAGAGCATGGGATTCTCCTAGGCCAAATCGATCAATAAAGCCATAGGACACACAAAGAGGACACAACTTTATTCAATAAAAACTGGAGAGCTTTTTGCTTTTCTTTGAGTTCTAATTTAAGAACTTGTTTTGAGTCTTTGAGAATAGTCTCTTAGGTTCAATTTAAACTACCTTGTTGAGTCTATTTCCCTCAAGAATATGAGCGTGCTTCTTGGTTCCAAGGAAACAGTCCAATTGCGACTTTCAATTTGGATTAATCCTTCGGGTGTCAAGTAAACAAAAGCAAGGTCCTGTTTCAATCTTGGAGTTGGTGTCTTGCTAAAGAAAAAACTAGTTTAACCTAGAGAATGATACTAGGACCTACACTCTAGTATTTGTTTTGAATTTATTCTTAAGTTTAAAATTTATATTAGTTTGGTATTAGAGTTGCCTTTGGGTTGCTCCTTTAGTTATTCATATCTTTTTGTGATATTTGCTTTGTTTTCAACTTACTGCTCTTGTGTGATGTAAGTATTGTTTTGCCCCATGAATTTTCTTAGTTTCGCTTCTTATTTTTTGTGCTTGAAAATGAAAAGGAAAATCTCCATCCGCTTGAACTGCTGTCTGAATTCTGCCTAGAAACCCGTCGCTTTGTTTCATGTATAAATCTTGTTTCGTGCTTGGTTTGTTGGAGTACATATTATCGATTAAAAGAGACTTTGGTTTCTGATTGTTGCTGCCAAAAGTGAATTCTAAATTGAGGAACTAGCTACTGAAAAATCTTGTAAAATTGTCGTGTGAATTTTTCAAAAACCCGTCTCATTTCGTCCATAATTTTTGCATAATTTTTGCAAATCATATGATCCAGTTCTGTCCAACTTTGTATTATATCTGTTCTTGTAAATAATACTTGATTAAGAAGGCTTGGATTTGTTGTCAAAATTGGGTTGCAAATTGTGAACCCGTTCTTGAAAATTTTGAAAACAATTTACGCTAAGATCATATGCTCTAGTTTCTATCCAGTTTTTGAGTTATATCTATTCTTGTGAATATTATTGTATTAAGAAGGCTTGGTTTGTTGAATTTTGCTGCCAAAAATGTGTTACAAGTTGTGGAATTGGTTGCTAGAGTTTTGGAAACTTGTTGTGAAGGATTTCTCTCAAAAAGCGAAACCAAATTGGAATTGATCAAGAACCATAATTTGCTGCAGTCTCTATGTTTGGTTTGATCCATTGAGCAAAGAAAATTCATATTCACCAAGTTTACTTCATCACAAGCATATAAAGAATCACTTTGCATAATTATTTTGTCCCTTCAAACTGTTTCTCTTTTCTTTGAAAATTCAGTTTTATTGGTATTTTTTTAATTCTAAGAACTTTGTTCTCATTTCTTGTTTCTTTCTTGACCTCTAAATTTTTGTTCTTGCTTAATTTGAATTTAATTGCCTACTCTTTGTGACTCTTGAAGCTTGTTTGGGTTAGAACTTTTAGAAAAGTGAATTGAGTGTGAGTGAATCTACTCAACAACCCCATCACTATAAAAGATAGTTCGGCCTTATATTGGTGAGAGATTCATATATTGGGCAATTGGTTAGAGGAAGTGAGGTAAGAAATTTTATTACTAACATTACTTGTGCAGAGATGGCCACAAATCCAAAAGAACAAGAAAAAGACATAAAGGAATACCTTAAGGGTTTAGCTTCATTTGTAGAATTAGTTCATAGAAGAATTGATCAAATGAAAATCACAATGGCTCAAGTTGCATCCAACTTGAAATAGCCAAGGCCGAGGAGCCTCAAGAAGTTACTCAAACAAACCCTAAGGAGAAAAGAAGAAGTCCAAAAGGATGAAACAAGTAGCTCATCCAGGAGGAAGGATTCGAGACTTCAAGTTCAGATGAGGATCATTATTCTACAAAGAGAAAAAGAAAATCAAACAAGGAATGAAAATCTTGCTAGCATTAAGTTGCAAATTTCAGAATTTGAAGGCAAGAATAATCCGAAAGCATACATGGAATGGGAGGAAAAGGTTGAAAATTTTTTGATATCCATGAATTTTTGAAAGAAAGAAAGTTAATTGGTTGTAGTTGAGTTTTCTAGACATGCATCTACTTGGTGGCGAAGGACTTGTCACCAAAAAGAGGAGAAGTTTAAGCGACCAATTTCATCTTGGACTTCATTGAAAAGATCATGAGAAAGAAGTATGTTCCTCTCATCACAAAGAGAGTTGTTGCAAAAACTTCAAAGCTTAACTCAAGGGAACAAAAGTGTAGATGATAACTACAAGGAGATGGATCTAGCCATGCTACGTGCTAATATAGAAGAAGATGAAGAATCTACAATGGCAAGGTTCATGAATGGGCTTAATAGGAATATTTCTCATCTAGTTGAGTTGCATCACTATAGCAACTTTGAGCAACTACTACAAATGGTGAAAAAGTTGAGAGGCAACTTAAAAAGGTGCCACAAAATTTGAAGAGCTCAAACTTGAACAATGAGTGGTGCAACAACAATAATAATCACCAAGGTGGTAGGTTTAATTCTTCAAGTTCAGGAGTGCTCCATGGAGAGGAGGTTCGGCTTCCAATCCAACAAATGGGAAAAAATTTTGCACCACAAAATTCTTTAAAGGTAAGTAGTCCTAAACCCTCTTCTAGCTCAAATAATACTAACACTAGTTCTTCTATCCAATGTTTTAGGTGTTTAGGCCGAGAACATCTAGCTTTTCAATGCCCAAACTCATGAACCACGACCATCTTAGATGATAGAACCTATCAAAGTGGGAGTGAAGAGGAGTTAAGTAATCAAGATGAAGACATAGCCACATTTATAAAAAGGAACAACCAAATGGTGATTGTTTGGTTACAATAAGGGCTTTGAGTGCTCAACCCGAGCAGGACACCTAGGATCAAAGGACAAATATTTTCCATTCTAAATGTCTTATCAAGGATCAAATTTGCATGTTAATTATTGATGGAGAATTTGTACTAACCTAGCTTCTACTTATCTTGTAGATAAATTAAAGCTTAAATGTTCATCGCATCCGAAGCCATACAAGCTCCAATGGATGAACCAAAGTGGATCACTCCGTGTTACAAAGCAAACCTTGGTAAATTTTTGAATTGGAAATTATACTGATCAAGTTCTTTGTGATGTTGTTCTTACAAAAAGAATCTTAAAGATTAGGAAGCATGTGTACCAATTATTGAATTTGCTTATAATAGAACTATCCACTCTACTATTGGTTATTTCCCGTTTGAGGTTGTTTATGGTTTTAATCCACTAACCCTCTTGACTTAGTGCCATTGCCAAGCAATTAGCAAGTAAATCTTGATAGTGCAAAGAAAGGCTAAGTTTGTTCAAAACTTGCATGAGAAGTGCGCCTTTACATCCTCAAGAAGATCGAACATTACGCTCAAGTTGTCAATAGAGGAGAAAACAAGTAATCTTTCAACCGGGGATTTGGTGTGGATACACATGCGCAAAAAAGGTTTCGACTCAACGGAAAACTAAGCTTCATCATCAAGGAGATGGTCCTTTCCAAGTTATCTGCACGTGGCGAGAATGCCTATAAACTCAACCTTCTAGGTGACTATGGCGTTAGTGCTATATTTAACGTCTCAAACCTTTCATTGTTTGAGTTGGATGATGAGTTTATGGACTCGAGGGCGAATCCTTTTCAAAGAAGGAAGGGATGAAAACCTAAAGATCGAGACAACCACACTTGCGAAACAACTCCACACTTGAAATGTCCACACTTTGATCCATTGCAAAGCATTGGAGGTCCTATGACTAGATTAAGAACTAAGAGAATGCAAGCTGTCTTAGCAACTCTCATAGTCGAATTTCAAGCTAATGAAACAATGAAGGATGAGGCAATGAAAACCGAGGTTTCAATATGTCACTATGATCACTATAATTAGTGTTGTAAATGATGAGCTAAGTGTTTCTAATGCTTCATGATCAATAGGACAACCAAAGTACTTAGAGAAGCTTCCAAATCCATAGCCATGATAATTAGAGAAGCTTCCAAATCCAATTCAAGAGTGGAAAGCTCCGTGGCGAACACAACACAAATCCAATCCACTTTTGGATTATAGTTTAGGAAGTATTTCATTTTCTTAGGATAGTAGTTCTTTTTAGCAATCGTTTCTTTAGGTAGTTAGTTTCCTAAAGAGACAAGGAGTTCTACTCGTTTCTTAGGATCGTAGTTCTTTTTGGTATCGTTCTTTAGGTAGTTAGTTTCCTAAAGAGACAAGGAGTTCTAATCATTTTAGAGACTGGAAATCTCCTTGGCTGAATCTATAAATAAGGCCATTGGCCACACAAAGAAAACACAATTTTTATCAATACAAACTTAAGAGCTTTTTTCTTTTCTTTGAGTTCTAATTTTAGAACTTTCTTTGAGGCTTTGAGGATAGCCTCTTAGGTTCATGTTTAAGCTATCTTGTTCAGTCTCTTTCCCTCAACAGTTTGAGCGTGCTTCTTGGTTCCAAGGAAACAGTCCAATTCACAATTGGATTTTGGATTGATCCTTCAGGTGTCAAGTAGACAAAAACAAGGTCCTTCTTCAATCTTGGAGTTGGTGGCATGCTAAAGAAAGAACTAGTTCAATCTAGAGGACGATACTAGGACCTAAACTACGGTATTTGTTTGAATTTTATTATTTAAATTTAGAATTCGTATCACTTCTTGTGATTTTGTGTGGACTATTGAGCACTCAACAATATTACGATGAAGAAAAATATGCATTACCACTTATTGTTGATTGTTTAGATCAACTATGTCATGCCAAATACTACACAAAAATTGACTTCACAATGATTAAGTGAAGGGACCCAATAAATCTTTGAGATGAGGATTCTCTCATTGTCAATGGCCAATCACCCTAATGGCGATGGGGATAATATTGCTTTGGAAGGGCATTTAATATACCTAAAGTTCTGGAATCAAAGGTATTTGACGGAGTGCGAGATGCAAAGGAATTGGAGAACTTTCTCTTCAACATAGAGCGTTACTTGAAGTAACAAACATTGGGTATGATGTAATGAAGAACACCACTTTGCCATATATCTTTTAGGTGACACCAAAGTGTGGTGATGTTTGAAGAAGGCTAGACATTTGGTCATAAACATTTGGAATGAGTCAAGAATGAGTTAAGTGCATTTCTTCCTTTATATTGTTAAGAAACAAGCTCATTGTGCTTTATGTGCCTGAGGTTGCCTATTAAGCATAATAGACATGTTGAAGCAGATGTTTTTTTCTTTAAAGAATAGGTGTTACAACAAGCCAAGGTTGAGGATTTGGACATAGCAATTTGTACAGTTGAGAGTTTAATGGACTATCCGTCTAAAAACATTGGGAAAGTGGGTATGCGAACAACAACTCCTAAGGGTGAGAAGCAGGACCTAATATGGGAAAAGGTGAGGATAACAGGAGATTGCATCTTCCATGAACAACCATACACAAGGTGGTAAAACCAATGGAAAGAGCACAAACCCCACCCTAGGACTTATACCAAAAAATGGTGCTTCATTTGTAATGGGCCACATCGGATGGTGGAATGCCCCAAGAAGAAGGCATTCAATGTATTTTTGGCGTAAGATACTAATCCAAACCATGGAGAACTATCTTCAAGTGGGAGAGGTGGGGAGAATCTATTGGAGGATAAACATGATGCAATATGAGTGTTTTGCTTTTGGTGCAATGCCTTGGAAGCTCTATAAAGAAGGAGATGAAGGGACTATCCCTCAAATCAACTTTGTGATTACAAACTCGAATGGAAAGGAATGAGCATGCAAATGCCAAGATATGTAGCCCAAGTGTTGCATTTAAGTCTCACTGCAACTATCACCAAGGAGGAGATCGAGCATGTGAGGCCAATACACATAAAAAGAATGGCCTCATGTATGTAGACTTGTGCGTGAAGAGAAACCTCATCCTAGCTATGATCAACATTGAGTTTCGCACAACTACCTTGTAAGCAAAGAGGTAGAGTGGCTAGACTAAATAATGAAGAAATGCAAGCGACTAAAGGTCTTCAACTCCACTTCCCAACCTATTATGGGCATATCTCACACGCACGGTGAGGGCTGGTTTTTCTTAGTATAGACTAACTTCTGTAATGTACAACATGGAATTCTTGCAAGATACAAAGATAGCAATCTACCATTATGGGAATTCGTAATCATTTTAGGCAACAATTAGTGTATGATTCATGCAACATTAAGGAAGTCTCACGAGAAATGCCTCCCAACCATACAGTTCAAGAGAGGCCTAAGACACAATAATGTTAGTTATCTTGCTCGCTTTTGTTGGGATGACATCAAGGATAGGTTAAGACCAATGGAGTCATCAATTAGCGGTTGTGAGAGGAGTTCAAAAATGTAATGCTTGTTGAACTACCAAAATGACTATATTCCTAGCGATGTGAATCCTAATATTAGGTTGGTCCCCGGATCAAACCACTAGTGCGTGCACCTTATAGGATGTCCCAATTAGACCTCGTAGAACTTCATGGCAAATTGCAGAGATGCTCAAGGGTGGTGTCATTGTTCTAGCAAAGTCACCGTATGGAGTCCAACACTATTTCAAATAAAGTAAGATTGCTTCTTGTGATTTTGTGTGGACTATTGAGCACTCAACAATATTACGATGAAGAACAAATACAGTTACCACTTATTTTTATTGTTTAGATCAGCTATGTCACGCCAAATACTACAAAAATTGACTTGTGTTGAGGGTATTGGTAGGTTCGTATCAAGGAGCTCGATGAGCACAAAACTACTTACGTGATGAGATATGGGATTTTGAGTTTAAAGTCATGTCTTTGGGCAAACTAAATCACCGACCACTTTCTACACCTCATGAACTAGACATTTGAGAACTTAATTGATCAATTGGTGGTGAAGTACCTAGATGATATTGTAATCTATAGCAACACGTAGAAGACCACCTTGAACATTTTAGGAGAGTGCTAACAAAATTACGAGAGCATGAGTTCTATGCCAAACTCTCAAAATGTTTGTTTGCATAATAGATGATAGATTTATTTGGGCACATCGTTGAACTAGGCAAAATATGCATGGATCCCAAGAAAGTACAACCTATCACAAATTGGAAGCCAAAGCGGTGTCACGAGTTTGGTAGTTCCTTAACCTAACTAATTACTATTAATGCTTTGTGAAGGACTATTCCAAGATAGCTTTGCCTATGACAAATCTGCCCAAGAAAAAAGGCATGGAATTAGAACATTTTATGTTAGCATGCCTTCGAACATTTAAAGACGAGCATTTCCATGGATCCTATGCTTGCATTGCCCGGATATTGTGAAATTTTTGAAATACACATAGATATTTTAAAAGTCGCATGAGGGCCACCTAGTGGCAACATGGCCTATGAATGTTGCGCACTAAGTGATACCGAGAAATGCTACATCGAGTGCGGAATGGAGTTGTTTGCGGTCATATATTGCATACATCTCTGGAGGCACCACTTATTTGGGTCTTGTTCATGGTGAGAATTGATAACATTGAGGAGATTTACTTCTTATCCTAACCTAAATTAAATAGTGGACAAGCACGAAGGTAGGAATTATTGGCAAAGTTTAACTTCATTCTTGAGTATCGGGTAGGAAGAACCAATCAAGCTCAAATGTCCTTAATTACTACGGCTAATTAGTCGCTGCTCTTCAGTCTCTACTCTACAAGGGAGCGAAATATCAACCAACATCAAAGATCGGATATGTGATCTTTTAATAAAAGATCCAAGCACTACGTGTTTGGTCTAATTGGTGGAATAAGTGAAATATCGAAAATTTTGACTTGACGATGGCCTCTTTTACACGGATAAAACCACTTTTAGGTCCCAAAGGGCGGGAAATTATGAATGAGCATTATAAAGAAGTGCTACGATACACTTTTGGGTTGGACACTTAGGAATTGAATGCAATCAAATTGGTGCAATAAGGTGCTTTTGGCGTAAATGCAAGATGATGTCATGAAAATATGAGAGCCAAGGCTAAGCAGTCAACCATCTATTGTGACAACTCAACCATATTCGAGAGAGACAAATCTAAGAGCACAAGTTGGATGTTTAGTTGAGAATTGCCCACAACTTGCTCCGTTGAAAGGCATTGGAGGGCCTATGAATAGGTCACAAATTAAGATAATGCAAGTTGCTTTAGCAACACTTATAATTGAATTAATGGAAGCTCAAGTCAAAGCAGCAAGAAAAGCATGGAAGACTTCCGAACTTAGTTCATCATATGTCATTCTAGTCATCAATGAACACTCAAGAATGAAGGATCAAGTGTGGCTGATTTTCACATGTGTAATCAAGATCCTTAGGCCACTTCTCATCACAATTCAAGTTTGAATTTGGAAGGTTCTAATTCGGCAAGAAGCAAAACAAGTTTAGCCGCCATTCACTTCTTTAATCCAAGCCACACTTGGATTCAACTTTAAGCAATATTATTTCTTCTTCATGAATGAAATTAGAAGCTTCCAAGACCATATCCATGATGTTTACAGAAGATTCCAAATCCATAGCCATGATGAATTAAAGAAGCTTCCAAATCTGAATGAAAAAGCTCCTCAAGCTCGGCCAAACACAATCCAAACCAGCCTTGGATTAGTTTTAGACAACTTAATGTTTTATTTCCTTTTCTTAGATTAGAAGTATTTTAGTAATTAGCTTCCTAAAAGGAAAGGAATTCCAATCCTTTTAGATGATAGATTTCCTTTTAGGCTGCGCATTGTTTCATCTATAAATAAAGGTCATTCGGCCATATGTAAAGACATTTTGTTTAATTACAAACCAGAGCTTTGTTGCTTTTCTTGAGTTCTAGTTTAGAACTTGCTTTGAGTTTTGAGGATAGCCTATTAGGTTTATGTTTAAGCTATTTTGTTGAGTCTCTTTCCCTCAACAACTGAGTGTGCCGATTGATTCCAAGGATAGTTCAATTCACAACTTTGAGTTTTGGATAATTCCTTCGGTGTCAAGTGAACAAAAGCAAGGTCCTTCTTCAATCTTGGAGTTCGTGTCTTGCTAAAGGAAGAGTTAGTTCAACCTAGAGGATGATACTAGGACCAACACTGGTATTTGTTTGAATTTTAATCTTTGGTTTAAGATTTATATCAATTTAATATCGAGAAATTTGCCTTTGGGTTGCTCATTTAAGTTGTTCATATCTTTTTGTGTATATTTGCTTTTCTTTCCAACTTCGCTCTTGTGTGCTGTAAGTATTGTTTTGTTCCTGAATAATCTTCCAAATTCTTCTTAATTCCATGCTTAAAACCAAAAGAAAAAGTTCCACCGAATTGTAAAATTTACGCTTTCGATTTTTATCTCGATTTTCATCACCTATGTTGTGTCATTCTTTGATTCTTTCGTTTGTTTTGACTACTGAGTTCTTGTTTTTGCTTGTGATCTCTTCCTAATTCTCTTCTTATTTTTGCCTAAAAATGACATAAAAATCTCCATTCAAATTGTTAAACCTTTGTCGCAAGTTTTGCTCCAGTTTTCATTTTTAGAATTTAGTCCTTGGTTTTGTGCTTTAAAACCTTAGTTCTTTGCTCTATATTGTCTTGTGAATATTGATTGATAAAGGAGACCTTTGTTTATTGATTATATTGTTGAAGTTGTATTGATCAATTGCTGGAAAAGTTTGAAACTTGTGGAGAAAGAAAAGTTGAGAAAAGAGACCGACTCGCACGGTTCTTGAACCGCAATTCCGCCTTGATTCATGTGTTGTATCTTCTTGTGATTATTACCTGAGTAAGAAGGCGGCTTCTTCTTGAATTTTACTATCAAATTGTGCTGCAAAAATCATGAAGCCGCTTAGCTAAATTCTTTCTAAAAAAGATAAAGCGGCAAAAGCTGAAACCCCAATTTAATCTAGTGCGCGATTTCATCTTGATGTGATCGGGTTATTGGCATGAGTATTTTCTGATTACAAGGGCTTCAAATTGTTTCCAAAAGAGTGTTTCAAATTATAAAACCTTGCTGGAAAATTTAGAAGCTTGTTGTGAAAGAATTCTTGAAGGAAAACCGAAGGCTTGGAAGTAGTTTTGGTCGAGTGCGAGTTGTTGTGAAGTCGAGTTTGGTTTGATATATTGAGCAAGATACAATCATATTCACCAAGTTTTACTTCATCACAAGCACATAGAGAACCATCTTTTACTTATTCTTTCGCCAATTTCATTAACTCTAATTAGTCACTTCACAATTTGATCTTAAAATTGTTTTCTTGTTCAAGTTCTTTGTTTTTATTGTTTAATCTCATTACTTTTTCTTGTCCTCAGAGCTTTGTCTTCATTTTCTTGTCTTTCTTGACCTCTAAAGATTTTATTCTTGCTTTAATTTGAATTTAATTGTCTATTCTTTGAGATTTTCAAACTTGTCTTGGTTAGAACTTGTAGAAAGGCAATTGAGTGTGAGTGAACCTACTTAACAACCCCATCACTATAACAAGAGAGTTAAGCCGTACTTTGGTGAGAGATTCATAAATTGGGCAAATGGTTAGAGGGGAGTGAGGTAGGAAAATTTTATTACTAACATTGGTTATGCAGAGATGGCTACAAACCCAAAAGAACAAGGAAAAAACATGAAAGAATACCTTAAGAGCTTAACTTGGCTCTTGAACTAGTCCATAGACGGTTTGATTGAATAGAAGCCACAATGGCTCAAGTTACATCCAAAGAAAGCATCCAATCCAATAAATAGGAAGAAGTTTAAACCACAAACTTCTTCAAAGGTAAATAACCCTAAACCTTTGTCCATTCGAATATTTCTAACACTAGTTCTTCTATCCAATGTTTTAGGTGCTTAGGCCGAGGACATGTGACTTCTCAATGTCCAAATTCTCGAACCATGACTACCTTAGGTGATAGAATCTATAAAAGTGAGAGTAAGGAGCAATCAAATGGTTTAGATGAAGACATGACCGCAAGTGATGTTAAAGAACATTGGGGGCATGAAGAGGATCAACTGATCGAGAATGTTTGGTTACAATAAGAGATTTCAGTGCTCTACCCAAAGAAGACACCGATGATCAAAGGACAAATATTTTCCATTTTAAGTGTCTTATTAAAGATCAAATTTGTATGTTAATTATTGATGGAGGATCTTGTACTAACATTGCTTCTACTTATCTTGTAGATAAATTGAAACTCAAGTGTTCTTTGCATCCAAAACTATACAAATTACAATGGATGAATCAAAGTGAATCACTCCATGTCATAAAGCAAACTTTGGTGAGTTTTCGAATTGGAAATTTTCTTGACAAAGTTCTTTCTAATGTTGTTCCTATGTAGGCTATTCACCTACTATTAGGGCGACCTTGGGAGAATGATTATAATGCAAGTCATTCGGGAGGACTAATAAGTATCACCTTAACAAGGACGGAAAAGTCTTCACATTAGCCCCATTGCCACCTTTGAAAATTAGTAAATTTCAACAACACAGGGTGAAGCAAATGGAGTGGATAAAAGAACAAAAGAGGTTGAAGAAGGTCTAAATTCTTCTCAAACCATGAGAAATTCTCAAACCGTAAGTGATTACGCTCAAATCATGAGTAAACAAATTCCTTCAACTTAAAGGTAAGGCTTGGTTCTCATGAGTAAAGCCAAGAGCACACTGCCATAATCTGAAATTTTTGAAGGAAGTTTCTATGCTTGCATAAAGGATGTAAATAGAGCTTTAAATGTAAGTAAAGAATTTGTGCCAAATATTTTTCAAGTGGCGTTGTTTACCACTAAATATTCCCAAATAATTTGTGTTAACATCCAAATAAATTGTGTTAATTATTTTTAAGAGGAGTTAATTATTGTGGTCGTTCCTTATTTGAGAATATTTATGGTTTTAATTCACTAACCCTCTTGACTTAGTGCCATTGCCAAGTAATGAGCAAATAAATATTGATGGTGCAAAAGGCTAAATATGTTCAGATTTGAATGAGAAGGTACGCCTTCAAATCCTCAAGAAGAATGAACATTATGGTCAAGTTGCCAATAGAGGAAGAAATCAAGTAACGACTAAACTTCATCCTCGAGGAGATGGTCTTTTCCAAATTATTACACGCGTGGGTGAGAATGCATACCAACTTGTCATTCCAAGTGATTATGGTGGTAGTGCTACATTTAATGTCTCCGATTTTTCTTTGTTTGAGTTGGATGACCAGTTTATGGACTCGAGGGTGAGTTCTTTCAAAGAAAAGGGGACTAATGAAAATATGAGAGTCAAGGCTTGAAACAATCAACTATCCAGTGAGACAACTCAACCAAATCCGAGAGAGAGACAAATCTAAGAGCACAAATTGGATGTTTAATTGAGAATTGGTCCACAATACGTCTACAACTTGCTCCATTGAAAGGAATTGATGGTCCTATGGCTAGGTCATGAATTAAAAAAATGCAAGATGCCTTAACATTTCTTATAATTGAATTAATTGAAGCTCAAGTCAAGGTAGCAAGGAAAGCATGGAAGACTTAGAACTTAGTTCATCATATGTCATTCTAGTCATCAATGAAAGACTCAAGAATGAAAGATCGAGTGTGGCTGAATTTCACACGTGTAATCAAGATCCTTAGGCCACTTCTCATCACAATCCAAGTTCGAATTTGGAAGGTTCTAATTTGGCAAGAAGCAAAACAAGTTCAGCCGCCATTCACTTCTCTAATCCAAACCACGTTTGGATTCAACTTTAAACAATATTATTTCTTTTTATGAACAAAATTAGAAAATTCTAAGACCATATCCATGATGTTTAGAGAAGCTTCCAAATCCATAGAAATGATGAATTAAAGAAACTTTCAAATCTGAATGAAGAAGCTCCTCAAGCTCGGCCAAACACAATCCAAACTAGCCTTGGATTAGTTTTAGGCAACAATGTTTTATTTCCTTTTCTTAGATTAGAAGTCTTTTAGTAATTATTTTTTTGGTAATTAGCTTCCTAAAATGCAAGGAATTCTAATCCTTTTAGAGGATAGATTTTCTCTTAGCTGCATATTGTTTCATCTATAAATAAAGGCCATTCGGCCACATGTAAAAACAATTTTGATTAATTACAAACTAAAGAGCTTTGTTTCTTTTCTTTGAGTTCTAGTTTAGAACTTGCTTTGAGTCTTTGAGGAAATTCTCTTAGGTTTATATTTAAGCTATTTTGTTGAGTCTCTTTCCCTCAACAATCTGAGTGTGCCGATTGGTTCCAAGGATAGTTCAATTCACAATTTTGAGTTTTGGATAATTCCTTCGGTGTCAAGTGAACAAAAGCAAGGTCCTTCTTCAATCTTGTAGTTGGTGTCTTGCTAAAGGAAGAGTTAGTTCAACCTAAAGGACGATACTAGGTCCAACACTTTGGTATTTGTTTGAATTTTAATCTTTGGTTTAAGATTCATATCGTGATGTGAATAACTTCTTGAGGACTTGCCTCATTTGCTAGCAAGACAAGCAAGATCATCATCAAAGGGTGGGCTCCTTCAATCACTTCCAGTCCCTAGCAAGCCTTGAAAGAGTATATCATTCAACTTCATCATTGAATTGGCTAAAGTGAAAGATCTAGTCACCATCCTAGTGATAGTTGATCGCTTTTGTAAATATGCAACTTTCATCCCAATACCCAATACATTATAACAGAGAAGACTACTCAACTCTCCTTCAAGCATTTCGTCATATATTGGGGGCTAGTTCAATTTGGCCATCGGACTCTCACTTCACTGGTAATTTTGGATTGAACTCTTCGGATCCTTGGGTCTAAATTGAGTTTGAGCTTCACGACACATCTTGAGTGCGATGGCCAAATGAGAATGGTTTCTTGCATGTTGGAGGAATACCTTTGACACTTAGTAGTATGTAGGAAAGACTTGGTGAAACTCTTGGATGTTGCCTAATTGTGTTTCTACTCTCAAAAGAGTTCATCCACCAAGAAGAGCCCTTTTGAAAGTGTCATTGAACAACAACCCAGTTGCCACGCATAGTTGATATTGCTAAAGATCTAAGTCTTCAAGAGCACAATGTTTCTCCCAATAATGGAAACAAAACGTGAAAATTCCCATAGCTATCTTGAAATGGCCCTCCAACGCATGAAAAGTATGTAGATGAAGATAGGTTCTTTTCAAATTCCACGTGGGAGACAATGTTATAGTAAAAGTGTCTAGCCAATAATAGAGTTGAAACCTCGAAATAGGGACTATCGTCTTTTACAAAAATACATAAGCCCTATTGTAATCTTAAAAAGAGTTAGTAAGGTAGCTTCAAAGGTTGACATCGCATTTTGGTGGAAGATGCATCCATTTGCATGTAAGCATTTTGAAGTGGTATCACGAAGATTTGGAAGAATCGAGAGAGAACGATGACAACGCAAGGTCTAAACATCCAAACCATAGGAAAGCAGTAGTTGAAGTTATTTTTAGGGACTAAATGGTTGGTAGTCATCTAAAGATCAATGAAAATACCTCATTTGAAGACATTCGGATGAAGAAAACATTTAGTATTTGGCAAAGAACTTATGGGCTTTTTAGCCATGATTAATGCATAAAAAGTTTGAAGGCTCAAGAGAAGTTGCCAAATCAATTGGGTAAAATATTACAACCAAGCTGTTAACATTGAAGGTGAATGAAGTGAGCGAATGAAACAAGCAGTTCTCATCTTTTGTAAATAGAAGGGCATTTAGGTCTTTTCACATAGTCAAACTACGTTGACCCTGCTATTTTGGCAAGAAAATTTTAGCAAGTGCCATATTTCATTAAGTCAATTGAAAATATGCTATTTTTACAAATTTCCCCTTAGATCATGATAGTTTGTGATTTTATGGGTTATAACCCAACCTAATTCACATAATTGCAAGTGAAATTTGGGTTGGATTAGATTTGGGTTAGGTTTAACCTACCTATCCATTAAAATTATTAATTTTAAAAAATGAAAATTAGCGTATGGCAATAACTACCATTAGTCATTGCCGGTTGGCTTGTCACCAATTTTATTTTTAAAATTAATAATTTTAATTCATGAATTATATTTGGGGTTGGGTTTCACTTGTAAAATTACGAGTCATTATTTAATTCATAAAATTACGAGTTATTATTCAATTCGTAAAATTAACACAACCTAGTTAACTCGTGGCCTATCTAATCTAACCCAACAAGTTAAAATTATGGATAAGTTAAATTGAATTTTAGGGTGAATTTTTTTTACCGCCCTAATTCTAGCAATACAAGATAAACATAAACTATAATGTTAATTAATTACTAGTAGCAATGGTAACTAAATTGTGACTACTAGAGATGCTTGTAAACTCCAACTTGTAGACTTGATTAATAAATTTTAGACTTTGTCTCCTTAAATCAAAATGTTTTTGCTAAATTATTGGTAGTTTTCTAACCACATTCTCGCGTCACTTATCTCTTAACTTTTTAATAAGAAATTTATGTATAAGAATGGAGCAGATCTAAACTCTTAAAAATAATAAGGGTGTGCTAATTTGTTAAAAGGAATGAGAAAGATAATGGAAATAATAATAGTGAAGAATGATAATGGGGTTTTTCATTGTTATTGTGCTACTTAGTGACAAGGAATAATCATGATTAGTAATAATAGTGGTTGATTTTCTGAATCTTTAGGAATGGAAATTTAGTTAACTTTTTATTTTATTTTAAATTCTAAATGTATTATAAATTAATCATGACATTTAATAATAATTATTATTATTATTAATTATTAATTATTAAATTCTAATATTAAATATTTTTTATAATATTTTAAATAATCTATTAAAAATAGGGACGATGAAAGGAAGAGAGAAAGTGAGATGCTAGAAAAGGATAGAGAGAGAAAGTAGGATGAGAGAGTGTGTAAAATGGAAGAGAGAATTTAGAGAGAGAAAGTAGGATGAGATGGTATGAAGGAAAGAGAGAGAAAGTGGGATGAGAGAAAATAAAGACAAAGAGAATAAGGAAAAAGAATAGTCAAATTTTTTGTGAGGTAATAAATATCATACCCCCAAAATGTAAGGGAATCATGAATATCCTAAAGTAAAATATCAATACACTATTCATATAATCATGCCCACATACCAAACAACCATATATAATTATTTTCCATTTCTTACTTCCTAAATCCCCAACCAAGCATCCCAGTAAATTTATTTGATTCACCACTAAAATGTAAATTATTAATTGGATCTTATCATGTCCTTAAAATTTCATTATTTAATTTTTCTTAAAAAATTTCAATATCGAGGATAAAGTATTCTGAGAAAGATTTTTTCCAAAAAAATCATCTAAATAACATAGAACAATTGATGTTCTAGTTTAAATGTTGTTAAAATTATATTTCTAATGAATTTAAATTGAGAAGTATTTACGAATGATTTCATTACTTTTTTTAAACGGTAACATTTAATATAATTTTTCACATCATATTATTCTATATTTTCTTTCTTAACACCAAGGTTGGTACCATCATGATCACAATGCTAACCCTCTATAGATATGAGAGCTTCAAGCCCCATGTTATATCAGCACAAAATGCCGGAAATTAGGTCTTCATGATGAAATCGTAATTTTGAGTAGAGTAATGATAGAGATAGTGGTACGTGGCAAGCCATGAAAAGACAAAATTATTCATTTATCTTCATTACAAAGCGCAAAATAAAGAGGGCTAATTTTTTTATGGTTACCACGTCGATCATTATCTGAAGTCATTATGATTTGTCTATCTCTATCATTACTCTTTTGAGTATAACCACGGCTTTAGTCGAAATTAGGCCTTGCAATAAATTTCCTTACGGGTGCACAATCGAGCGGTAATTTTGGGCCTCTCTGGTAAAAGACATGTCCCAAGTTTTTGAAAATAAATTTACTTGGATGGTCTTTTCTCAGTGTTAGTTGAGAGGATAATTGATAATTAAGGAATACTTCATTGGTATGGTAGGTGCTATATTTTAATACTTTTATATTATTGTCATTAATAAATAAAATTTATTTATTATTTTAATTAACTATTATTATTTGAAAAGATGGAGTCGTAACTATTTTTAATTGGTTGAATTCGAAACCTTAATAAAATCATGTGGATGGCATCCAATATTGGTGCGGTCATCATCTAATAAGATAAATAAATAAACAATTCTTAATAGGATTTTAATGAATATTCAAAATATAATTTTATTAAACTAGCATTCGATCTGTTCAATTAATTAAATGATGAATTATTATCTAAATTGTGAGAGTATTTTGGAAGTTTTAGATAAAAATATAGAGATTATTTAATTATAACAACAATAACTTATCTTGTATCCTCACACATGGAGTCGGTTATATAGATTATATTTAGCCATTGTATTGTGTTGAATAAAGAATCTATGTCTTTTTCATAATTAATTATTTATAAAATTATTCAATAAGAATATAGAATAATACACACTTAAAATTATTATGTATATTAAGAATAATGAAGTAATGAAATGAAATTAATGGTTGTCATCAAACAAATTAACAAATTTAATAGTTTATTATTTATTTATTAAGTACTATTTTGAAAATAAAAAAGTGAAGGTAAAATTGGTCGATAATTGAAAGTTTGTTTTGTTTATTTGGTAAGTCCTTGTCTAAAATTGTAGTCATTGTAGTTCCTTATCATGGTCACTGCGCATAATAAATACAAAAGTTAAGTAGAATAAAATTATAATATTATTTTTAAAAATTGTTAAAGAATGAAAAAGGAAGCAATTACCTACTTGTACAAATATTTTTTTAAGTATTTTCTTTATTTGAAATTGCTTAGGACTTGAGTTGATCACGATGTAGCAGTATGGTGGCATGCACACGATAGCGGTAGAATATTAGAGGATCCACTTTGTTTCACTTGTTTTTGAATTGAATCAATCTAATAAACTTGATATCATTTTAGTAAAACATAAATAGTGTGTGATAAATATAAAACATGCATATAGTTATAAAAGAAGTACCTTGTAAAAGAATTGTTTTTCATATGCAAATTATAATGAAACCATTTTGTCATTGTAAAGCTATGTCTCCCCCTTTTTTTTTTTTTGGTCAAACCAAATTGATTGTATTAACGTGGGAATAAGTAACCTGATCTGAGAGTGTCTACAAAGGGCAGGCTTTAAATGGATGTGCCCTAACACAACTAACCTACCTCGGTAGGGATTGGTTAAGGCCTAACCGATAAAGCGGGATTGGCATACCCCAACACGGTGGGACCGGTATCTCCTAGTTACTAACTAGCTAAGAGAACTACAACCTAACAGCCGGCCTCTACTTGCACCCCTCGGCAACAACGAAGCAGCGGACAGCGGTTACCCTACACGGCCTTTGTTTGGACCTAGTTCTATCCTGCGAACTTACTACGTGTCATCATGCTTGCCCTTTACCCAAACTAGAACACAAAATCTCTGATAGGAAAGCCTAGCCGATAGCACCTGGAACATCACGGCGAATTATAGCAATCGACGTCTATGATCCATCTCGGCTCATGCACTATACTAGGAACCTAAAACCTCTCAACGGAGGACCCATATGCTACACTACATGGAAAAAAATTTCTTTGTAGCTACAAATCGCACCTTTTCACACTTTTTCGCATGTGATTCGGTACCTTTGCTTGAAAAAATAGCTATTGGCCTTCTCAAAGCTATGCCTTCCTACTCAAATTATAGCTACTTAATTTATTTGAAAAATGTATAGATGCGAATATGAGTTTAGTAATTATTTCAAAAATAACTTTATTTTCAAAACCTTCTTGTAAAATGTGAGAAAATGACCTATTATTAATTCTATAATGAGACCATACATTTAAAAATATTAATAGTGTGAAAGAAGGAAAGAAATGAAATAAGTTGTTTTTGATGCATACCAATGTCATTGACATGTCACTAGTAACTCAAGATTTTTTATTTCCAAGAGCGTTAGTTATATTAACTTTTCAAAAAGTTAATAATTACATCAAATAGTTTGTTGGATGGACTTTCCTTAGCTCTTATCTATAACTACGGTTGAGATTAGGCTATCTTCCCTACCTCATCTCACCTATCTTTTCTATACAACCTTAACTATGCATCTAGCATGGCCGCACTTAAGAAACACTTTATGAAAAATAGCAGCTTAATTACACCCCAAAAAATCTCCTATAGGTTGAAGTGGTAACTATAACCTTTTGATTCAAACATTGGCTAAATTTGCCACTTCTTTCCCTGCTTGGACTTCACCTGATTTTGCTATGTAACCACTTTGAACACAATGTATTGTTCGTAGCTACTAAGCTTACCAAATCGGCTTACCACATCTAGGGCCATTCCTAAGCTCCCTTTTTCCCCACTCTTCATTACACTAGCTTTTATATTCTATCCACTCCGTCATTGCCATATCCACCACTGCATTTTCCTCCTTCCATTCTCCTCTAAATATCCATAGATTCCTTATTTTCCTAACATCCACAATGTGTACACAATAAGTTGAGTTCTATCATACCACAAATGTCCTTTTTGTTGCCACAAACATTACGCCATCACTTTTTGAAACTTAGCACATATTGTTCAAACTCATTCCGGTTGCTTGGAGAAGTTTTCTACACAACCTAGCTCTTGGAAAGTTGATTAGGACATGCTCTAAATTTTCTTCACGATCACCGCACATTGGGCCAGATTAGGTTTGTTTGTAGGTTCTTTTACGGAGCTTCACCCTTGTTATTATATCATGGCGGCATCTCTAAATCAAGTGCTTCAATTTGCTTTTAATGTTAAGTTTCGGCTCCCTCCACATGGAATGCATCATCCTTTGTTGAATCTGCTCTTAGCTCCTTGATTCTTCCCTTCTTTAAATGGTGATATCTTGACTTTACTGATATAGTCGCCTTGAGAATTGAATTGCTAGACCAATTGGTCTTCACTCCTCCTCGACCATGTGGTAAATTTAGAATGGCTTACGCATCTCTCTTGTTAAAAATCCCGATTATCAGATTATTGTTCCACCTTTTCTATCTTGTTGTAATAATTCACTCACCCATGTGACTTGATCTTTGTTGAGGTTGCATTAACTTGGCTTATACTCAGTCTTTCTAAAATCCATGGAGAGTCCCATACCATACAGATTTACCATCCCCGCTTGAAATCTAATCCTTTTGCTAAATTTATTTGGCCCCTATCCAACACTTTCCTTTGTATTCGGATTGTAGTAGCCTTCTTTAGGGATATACTTAGCTTGAGAATCTTGCTCATAAGAATGTCGATTGTGTGACTATCCTCCATAAGCTGTTTGGCCAATAGTGAGTCATTGAAAATTTGTAGATCTGAAGCCCATGCCTCCTCATTTTTGGCCTAGTTAAATCTCTAAAGCCTTCTAGTGTATCTTTTGTTTGCCTTCCTCTATTTCTCCCACGAACTTAGTGATTTCCTTGCAAACTATCTCAAGTAGTTTAAAGCAACCCATCACATAGGTTGGTAGAGCATTTACCATAGTTTTGATAACTACCTCATTGCCTGCAAACTCAGAAATCTTGTTTTCTATCCTTAAATTCTCTTGTGTACTCTCTCAATCACATAAATGAATCTCATTCTTTGAACTCCTATGAATATTGGTAGTCCAAGATATGTAACATTTTTTCCTTCACCCTTTTCAAGGTCTGGCAAATAAGTTGTTTGTTCCAATGACAAATTCTGCTAAAGAACAACGATGATTTATCCAAATTAACCTACCTAAGTATTTGCTATAGGTGTCGATTATGGCTTTTAATTTCAATACTTGCTCCAAGTTAGGTTCAAAAAATAGAATTGAGTCATTTGCAAAAAATAAGTAAGTGATTAAAGGTCTTTTATGCTAAATATCATCCGTTTGTACTCCCTCTCAAACTTGCTGTTTGATTAAATTTGAGAGTGCCTCTAAGATAACCGGGATAGATAAGGTGAAATGGGGTTTTGCCTAATTCCTCTTGAAGGTTTAATGAAGTCACACTATTCTCCACTTATATTAATAGACATTGTAGAAGAGCTAACACAATGTATTATACACTCTATAAAAACCTTTGTGAATTCCATTTTCTTAAGACTTTTTCTAGAAACTTTCACTCTACTATATCATAAGCTTTAGCCATGTCAATATTTAGAGCCATATACCCTTTCCCTTTTCTCATTGAGTTAAGAGTATGTATATACTCATGTGCTATCACCACATTATCTATGATATGTCTCCTTGGGTTGAATGTAGGCTAGTTAGGGTGATGCACTTATGGAGCGGTTTTTAGTCTCTCACCGCTATTTTAGATATTATCTTATACACCACATTCTGAGGCTTATTGGTCGATAATACATGATTGAATTGTGGTTTTACACTTCGGGATAAGTGTGATTAGGGTATGGTTCATTTGTCTAAGCATTCTTGTATGAGTAAAAATATCTTTGACAGTTTTGCATATATTTACTCTAACCATATTCCAATAATGTTGAAAAAATAAAGGACTCAAACCATCTGGTCTAGTGGTTTTGTTGGGGTGCATTTGAAATAAAGCATCTCTAATTTTCACTTCCTCCACTAGTCTTGTCAACCTACGGTTCATGGCTTTGTGATAGACGATATACTTTCAAACCCTTCTGCAATGCTATGGATAGAAGGTTGTGAACAACTTTTCATAGAAGTCAATAATCTCATACATGCCTCATATTTATTCTCACAAACTTCCCTTAGCGGTCACTAGTCTTTCAATACAATTAGTTTTCCTTCTCTAGATTGTACTTGTATGAAAGAATTTAGTGTTTTTGCCTCCTCTTGTAACCATTGGATTCTAGATTTACGTCTCAAAATATTTTCTCATTCATGTTGGCTTTATGAAGATCGGTCTTTAGACTAGCCCATGCATTCAGTCCTGTTACCCCCTTCATTGCTAAGTTTTTCCATTTGTGTCTTGATCTTCTTAGTTTCTTTAGCCGAGTTCGACCCTTGTCTCTTACTCCATCTAAGCAACTCTATCTTGCATAATCATCGATTCTCACGTTTGTGAATAGCCGGGAATTTGAGGAATAGCCAGAAATTATTTTGAGCGATTTCAAATATTGGGGTTCTCCCTGTTCTTTGTTCCAAGTTTCCTCCACTATGCTATTAACCCCATCTTGTCTAATCCATCTTTTATAAAAAATGAATCTTCTCATCACTTACTGAACCTTAGGATCTGTATCCATCATTGAGAGAGTGATCAAAACCTATTTCTCCCAATGATAGACTTTTGCATTTGGGAACTTAAACAACCAGATTAGGGCACAAAAAATCTATCTAGTCTTTCTCCACATAGCCCTCCTCTCTATTATTTGCCCAAGTAAATGGTCTACCTACATATCTTGATCCTCAATTTCCATTCTCCTAATGAAGTTCTGAATGGCATGAGGCTTGATTGATTCTTCTAATCTCCTCTTTTCTCCTCACAGTTAGTTATATCATGAAATCTCCTTTATGAACCACTAGTCTCCCCACTTTTGTTTTTCTCTTTCCAAATAAAGTTTAGAACCCTCAAAAATATAAATAAAATATACTATTTTCTTACAATCATTTTTAATTCTAAGTTACATATATCTACACACACCCCCCACTTTTTAACTCTAAGTTATATTTTCTTTATAATTTTTAAATTTATATTATGTTTTCATAACTAGAATGCGGATCCCTTTTATGGTTTGGTTAGATTCCACCCTTCAGTCATGTTATTAAACCCAAACGGATAGCTCGATCGGACCGGTCAACCACGACTTAAGCTTGGCTTGATCCAAGTTTTCCATAACACCCCCTTTCTCTTTTAAAACCCTATCAAATCCTAGTTTAACAAGTCAAAATGGGGTTGAGATGTTTGACCTAGTTTTCTTAGCTCATTTTAAAATATAATTCTAACTTTTAAAAATTATAATTTGACCTAGAATTTTATAAAACTCTCTTTTAATGTTCTTTATGTGAATATTTTGAATTTTCATCCATAAAGTTTTAAATTTTGAAATTTAATATTTCCAACAATTATACAAGAGATTTTTACAATTTGTAACACATTCTTTACTTAATTTTTTGTTATATTATTTTCTATAAAACTATTCAATGATACATTTGGAATTTCATACAATTTACACATAATTTAAGCGCATTAAAAATAAATAACTTATTTCTAATACATTTGCACACTAATATTAATTTTTTTATAATTATGTTTTATTTATTATATCGTAATAGCGTCATCTAATTTTTATTATAGATCCGATCGGTTAACTCCTAATCCCTTGACTTGACCAATTCATAACCCAATCTAGTTTTTTCCTCTAAAACGGTCACCATATCATTGCATAAAATAATTAAAGCTGTACAAGTGTTAGCCAAGAAATTTGAATGATCTCCTTGGTGTAATGCAATACCCAATTTAGTTTTACAACATTATTTTACAAGAATAGGGGAACAATTATTTTGGAGCTGTAATATGTGGTTTCCAAATTGTGATCACCTCGATAATAACATAGTATGAGAATGTAATTTAAAATTGTGGCCTAAGAAAAAGCTGATCTTAAATTCACATCCTAAAGAGCAAAAAGGTTGGATGGCACTATTTTTAAGGGTAAATTACATTTACCACCCTCGAGTTTGAGTAAATTACTAATCGAACCCCCAATTTGGTGAAACTTCCAAGACCCCTTGACGATCAGACAGGCCAATCAACCATCGAAATGTCCAAAAAGAACAAGAGTATTAAAAAAATAAAAATAAAATAAAAAGTGTGTGTGAAAAGGACCTAACCTTTTAGAAGTGGAAATGTTAGACCTTTTGTTTGTCCTTCTCTCGCTTTCATGTTGCAAATGACAGGGGTTGTTTTGTTTCATATTCTACTGCGAAGTTTTTCAATTTTACAGCAAATTTTGTAGCAATCTGCACTAATTTTTGCCTTTTCAAAGTGCGCTCGAACTGTACCCGTTGGCTAGGCCACATCTGAAAACATCGAACTTTGGCTCCATCTACTCGTTGCTTTCTGGTCGACAATAAGCATGGTAAGAAACCACATTGATTATAGTGCATGACGTTTTTCCATAGAAATGATAGAAATGAAATGTTCAAACTCGATTGATGCTATCATGTTTGGAGATGCATGAAACCACAGTCTGACGATTGTTCATAAATATGTTTGGGGATTTTATGAATGCATTATTTTTAAGCGATTATCTTTGGGCTTATGAATATTACGAGTTTCTTTTCACAATTTTTGTTGAATATCTTGTAGCGGGTTTTGGAGTGCAAAATTTGTTCATGGTTGAATATCATTCATGGTTTTGTTGCAAAAATCTGTTCATGTTTAATATCTGTTCATGGTTTTTGTTGAAAATTTGTTCTAATGGGGTTTGAATTTTGTAGATATTTTGTTGAATATTATGGGTTTACATTCATGGTTTTTGAATTCGTGCTTGTATGCATTTTAATAGATGGGATCATTGTAATGAATTGTCATATGAGGAGAGTAGTCTACATGTGTTTTACTACAAAATTACGCAACTACATGTCCATTAGTTTTAGGATAATCTAACAATTACTTATATTTGATGATTTGATTTAGTTGGAGATAGTTATTTTTCATATTTTGTTCTATTAGCATTAAATTTGGTCATCTTTGGAAGTAAAGTCATAATCTTGTTAAGTGTTTGGAGAACAAATTTTAATTGTCTACGTATTTTGCATGTACGTGACCACAGATAATGGTTATACTCTTAAGTTATATTATGGAAATAAGACACATGCCATAAAAGGTGTAGATCCAAACAAATACTCCCACATTGTCTTGCTTTCAGACATGGTGAGCATGTTTTCAATTACCCAAATGGATGGAAAACAATGCGGTTGTCCTTACATGTGATAGGCCAAATAGTTCGGAAGAATAGGGATTGATTTTGAAAATATAGTAAGGGAAATGTTTACAATGTATGCGGGGTATGACTCAATCAACATATATATTCTTGATCGAATAGCAACACATTTGGGCATGTAGTTGGAGAAGGAACTAGAAATGCCGGTTGTAGTAACTCTAGAAGGAAAAAATTACCAATGATTAGAAATGACCGAGTCCCCACACGTAGTAGTAGACTTAGAAAAAGCGTGAGGTTGGCGGGATGTATTAGACACTTGCCAAGTTACGGCACAAAAACATTAAAGAAATAGTAAGTGATAATGATGATAGTGAAGACCGCTACATGCTATTAGTGATGATGAAGAAGTACATGCTAATGTAGATGAAGATTTATTAACTAAATATTCTAATGAGGATCTAGAACTTGAAGATGACAGTGACAATGCATTGTCTAATTATGAATCCATGATGAGGTGTCAATCGAACATGAATCGGATAGTGAATTTGAGGGTGATCTTATGGGTTCATGTCTAAATAGGTTTGAGTTTCACATTCCCAAGAGAGAAAAATTTAAATTGTTGCAAGGAATGTTGTTTGAGTCCATTCACAAGTTTAGGGAGGTACTATATGAGTATTCAATTCTTTGGGCTTTCCTCTTGTTAGAGTGAAAAATGAAAAAAAAAAAAAAAAATTAGCTGTTTGTGGGGATGAAGTTTGTGATTAGAGGGTGCATGCATCTTTAATGCACAATGAATAACTTTTATGGTTAAATCATGCAATCGACCACTCTTGCACACCTAAGGATAATATTAGAGCTTGACAAATTGGATGGCACAAAAGATAGAGGAATTGTTAGGGCAAACCGTAATGCCAAACTGAAGTGATTAGGATGAGCTACTTAAGTATGGGTTACACCCAACAGGAATGTAGAAATTCTAATCAAGGAGAAAGGCATTAGAAATGGTGGATGGCAACCATGCAGAATCCTATAGGTTGCCAAAGTCGCATGATGGTGATGCGAACTAATCAGGCGCATTGCCAAGATTCATTTCCACATGTTTATAGGAGTTACACTACCATTAGTGAAAAGGTCTTCTTGGGGTTAGATGCAATGAAAAAGGGGTTTTTAGCGGGATGCAAACTATTCATAGGGTTCGATGGTTCCCACTTAAAGCGTCTATACGGAGGAGTTTTGTTAAGTGCTATTGGGATGGATGGCAATAATGGATTGTTCCCTATTGCATTTGCTGTGGCAGAAAGTGAAAACAAAGACAGCTGGTCTTTCTTCTTCCAGTGGTTGTCTGAACTACTTGATGGTTTTCGGTCATAAGGAATGGACATTTATGATGATCGACAAAAGGTAATAATTGTCAAAATACTTTGGTGCATTAAATTTCCGATTGTTCTGGTTTTTCTTGTTTATCTTGGTTTGAGGGTTGTGAAAGCAATTTTATACGTGGTTCAGAATGCAATGCAGAAAATGCTTGAGGCACATTGTGGCAAATTTCAAGGCAAGTTCCTAGTTGTTATACTTACGAAGCTATTTTGGAGGGTCGCTAGGGCTTATATAACATGATTACAAGGATGCAATGGCCGAAATTCGAGAGTTGAGCATGAAGCATTCACATGGTTAGAGAGACTTGGTACTGAACTTTGGGCACGACACACATTTGAAACTCTAAAGAATGACCACATCACCAACAATTCAAGTGAGTCTTTCAACATTGGATTGGTGATCTGACGAGAAACCTGTTTTGACATTGTTGGAGGTCCTTAGGTCAAGAATGATGGGTAAGTTGTAGAAAAGATATCAAAGGGTGTCGGTGGAAGCATTTGGTCACACTAACGGTTGTATCTAAATTGCAACAAGTTCTTCTTGAGTGTAGAAGTTTGACCTATGTGTATTGCAATGGAACCACATCTGAAGTCAAGGAAGGGAAGGTATCCTTCATAGTAACTATGGAGAATCGGGCATGTATTTGCGGGGTTTGGAATCACACCGTAATTCCTTGTAAAGATGCGATGTGGTATTAATTGTGAAGACAATGTTTGGAGGACTATTGTGACCCGATGCTTTCCAATGATCGGTATATGAGGGCTTATGGCCATCTTATACATCCTATTCAGATGTAACCTTTTGGCCTAAGTTCGCACTAGTGAGGTAGTAGATTGTCTTTCCCGAGTTCAAGAGACGAATTGAAAGGCTAAAAAAGCGAGAAGAAGGGAGGTGAGAGCAACCAAAGAACAAAGTTCAAAGGTCCTCTACAATAAGGTGTGCTAAATGCCAACAATTTGGCCATAATAAAGGGGCATGTCAGAGAGGCCCAAAAGAGAAAAAGGAGGTCCAACAACAGAAAAAATAAAGTTGCATGTTATATTTTCAACTTTAAACACTTTTTGAATTTTCAACAACTAACATAGTTTATTATTCATTCATAGGACATGGTGGAGGCAATGATCAACCAAGGAGTGCAAGCGAGCAAGGAGCCAAACACCAACATTTACGCCAAGTGGATCTCAAATTCTGTCACCCTACTCCCAAGGTATGGTTCATATATGTTGTCAAATTCTGTCAAACCTAAGTACTTGTTTATGTAACTACAAGTGCACTAATGTACACATACACTCTTAGGGAGTTAGGACTAAGCGACTAATGCATTTCTGAGGAGACTAGAATGAGAGCTTCAACATCCAAAAATTTGGTCAAATGTCCAATACTCCGGTACTCTTAAGTCAACCAACACCGACTTCAACGTCTATGGTCACTAGAATGTCTCGAGATGAATGAGAGCTTCATCGTCTCAATCGCATACAAGTTCTTAGACTAATGAGTATAACCGAATTCTTACCAAATGCGAGAAATCTGGGTATAATCTAGTATGCAAATGTGTACTTTTGGTGGTATTGTCCACTTCACATTAAGGGTCTTTTGATGTTCTTGTATATTTTATGTCCAAACAATAAGTTAATGTACTCATTCTGGATTAAGTGAAGTGTGACTAGTATGAATCGTATGGTGTATGCATTGTTAAGAAGCGCACCGTTTTGCTAAAATGAAATGCGATTTATAACTTTTGGGATGCATTTGCTGATTTTTATGTGGTTTTCGTGTACTTTTAGTGACCCGACATGTGCACATTGTTTGAGCATTGGTTTGAAAGTATATTACTGCATTGTTAAGAGCAAACCATTTTCCGGGCGAAATGCAATTTATAACTATTGGGATGCATTTCTGATTTTTATGTGGTTTTCTATACTTTTAGTAGTGACACATGCATATTGTCTAAGCATTGGTTTGAATCGGTATGGTGTCTGCATTGTTAAGAGTAGACCATTTCTTTGAAGTGAAATGCGATTTATAACTATTGGGATGCATTTGCTGATTTTTATGTGGTTTTCACGTACTTTTAGTGTGACACATGCATATTGTTTGAGCATTGGTTTTTGGGTTGTATGGGTGAACAAAAAAATTTGCGAAATATGTAGTTTTGGGGTTGTATGGACTAAAACAAAAAATTTCCAAAAAGCGTGTAGTTTTCTAGGGTTGTATGGACTAAATGAGAGATATGATCGGAGTCCTTAAACAATATTCTTCAAACAAACTCTTGACAAGCTGAAACAAATTGCAACACAACACAATCTCATTCATTAACAAATTGCAACAAAACAAAGCTCATTCATTCGTAGCATTTAGCAATATACATGGGAATCGGGAATAAAGCGCAGAAAACAAAATCTATCCTTAAACAAGACTAGACACAAATGCAACAAAACAAAATTAGTCCTTAAACAAGGCCCGGACAAATTGCAACAAGACAAAGCTAGAATCTCATTCATGAACGAACTACAAGAAAACAAAAACTCATTCATTCAACACATTAAACAATATACATGGGAACAAACTAGCGAATATTGGAAATTAGAAAAGTTTGCATCAACTCCTAACTAACTACTACCCATAGAAAAGTACTGAACATTGTCACTAAACTTGATCGGTCTAGCTTATCAATTCCTTAGTAAATGAATTAAAATTCCAGCAAAGTTTGCAGCCAAAAGACTTATATTAGCAATCATCGATTGCCCAAGCAGTCCACATACAGCTACAACTTGGCCTAGACACAATCTCTGCACCAACGCAATCTCCAACCGTGTCTTTTAGCGCGAACCTCCTCTTCATAGGGTAAGTTTGTTCGATTCCATTATTCTTGGAACTACCCACTTCAACCATCCATGAATCCTGTGAGTAGTACAATCTCCCGGGGTTATTCAACGAATTAGATACCAATACTAGGGCTTTCCTTCGCATTCACCACAGTTGACTTCGCTCATATCTCATACTATCCACTTATTCTGTCGCGGTGGAGTGTGCCATATGACAGGAATGAGGAGTACAAGCACGCAACCTAGCTCATTCCCACCATCCCACCTCCACAAAATTAGATGAATTAATTAAGCAATGTAACAAAAGTTCGCATTTTTTCAACCATATACCAACCAAGCATACATGTGAGTGAAATTAGAAATCTTCACCTCTTCAACTGGAATGTCTAGCGCGAATGGAGTTTCAAGCAAAAACAATCAGACCCAGCTGTGTTTGTGTTGTTAATTATTTTCGTGTATTTAAAATAAGTTTTGTAACCCTACACCAAGACACGATGAAAGCTACAACAAGGGTACTTTTGTCAGCACACGAGGTTTTTCAACTGACATCACAAGTTTACATTATCTTTCCAGCTATTAGGGGTCATTTGTTAAGCGTTTGCCTGTCAATGGTCTTAGTAGTTTCACCAAAATTGAGAGTTCGATTGATAATTTATCCAAACTTGAGAGTGGTAAATCATCAATCATGATTGATAATTGGGGTTTGATTTATAATTTACCCTATTTTTAATTATGACGATCATCAATCATTATTATCCAAAAGAGTGCAGACCATCGCACAGGTACAACATAATGCTTCAATATTTTTAATTAACACAAGATTCAATAACCAACTCCTAACTCTCCAGATTGCACCGGAACATTTCACCAGAATTCTTCACAACTTGCTTACGGTAATATCTTCAATAAAGCGTCCAAGTGAAACGGAGGAGGAACCACCATCAGTCAGTGCCTTTCTACTTATCTCTCCGATCTCTTTCACTTTCTTCCTTACTGGATTTTCTGGATCCATCAAACACATGATAGCCTTTTCAATCTCATTGGCCATTACAAGCCGATCAGTATTTACAAAGCAGTAATCTAATGTCAATTCCACAGCCATTCCCAGTTCCTTCACCAACTCAAATGCATTAGATTGTTGCTCTGCATATATAGGCCACGTAGCAATAGGCACACCATTCCATACACTTTCAATATAGAGTTCCAACCACAATGAGAGACAAAGCCTCCAATAGCTTTATGGGCTAAAACCTCCTCCTGTGGTGTCCAAGCACACACCAATCCCCTGTTCTCTGTCCTTTCCAGAAACCCTTCTGGCAGAATTTCAGAAAAATTGGTATACTCGGTTCGCTTTATATTAAATTTCTTGGGTGGCAGCGCTCGTACAGACCACAAGAATCTTCTCCCACTTTGTTCTAGTGCAGCTGCAATTTCAGCTAGCTGGGGTGGTTCAAAACCTCCCATGCTTCCGAAGCAGAGAAACACCACAGATGAAGAGGGCTGGTCATCAAGCCACTGCATAATCTTTTCGGACTCGGAATGCTGTTCAATCTTAAAGTTAACCACAGGTCCAACAGTGTAAATTGATGGTGCTTCTTTATCTAAAGATTTGATAGCATAGGGCTCTAACTCTGTAAAAGTATTTATGATTATCCCTTTTGCTTCTTTAAACCGCGTGCCATGACTTACCATTGCAGAATAACCACCATCTTTATCAAACAAAAAGATGGTAAAACTCTCGAAGGTACGGGTTGGGAATATGCTGGAATAATTGAATCTGGATCTGAATTCGTGAATTGAGATCCCACTTGGGCATGTCGACCGGGGAGATAAAGCATAAGTCCAAGAAAAGCAGCACTAGAGGTGAAGAAAACATAGGCAGGAACAGCAAGCTCATTTGCCACATCAATCATTGAAGTGCAAAACATGTCAATCACTAACCCCCAAGGTGATTGCTCGGATTGGACAAAACATGGTCAACTATTGCATCTTTGACAAGGGATTTATGGTTCTCTATGTGAACAGAAGCAAATTTCGCAATAGTCTTCATGAGCTCTGATGATGGCGGATCCACATGAGGGAGAGGATGAACTGGATGCTTGGATTGGAGGCAGCTAATTCTTCGACATAGGAATTCAATTCAGGTGAATCAGGGAGCTTCATGACAAGAACAGTTATTGATATGCGTTCATCTCTTTCAAGCAGCCGCTTGGAAAACTCGAATGTGGATGCTATGTGACCTCTGGCTGGTGCAGGAACAAAGACCAGTGTTTTCTTCATCTTTTGGAGCGTTGAAATTTTCTGAACGAACAAAGACGTGGATTTGGAGGATTTTTAGGAGCAGTGTAGCATATCCCGTGGTGTCGGTGATGAGAAATAAGATAAGTGTCTCTGTAAATTGTAACAGCTGGCAAACATTCGAACCAAATCAAAGGGACATTTTAATCACTCTGGAACAGCTAAAAAGTTATTCTCATAAAGGGGACCGCCAGGCCATTCAAAAAATGGGAAAATTTGCAAATATAGTATTTTTTTAAACGCGTTTACAAATATAACACAAATAACATAATTCTTACAAAATAACACTTTTTGTAGTGAAAAATGCCAATGTCTCTCTAGCTGAATTCATATATAGCACTTTTGATTTTAATCTGCATGAAAAATACTCTTCCTCAATTTGTATGGAAAAAGTTTTGATTACGATGCAAGATTCTTCAATATCATAAGCATACAAATCTTGACAAACACGGCATAATTATAAGAAAAGGCTTGGCCAATATAAATATAAGCACGACAAATTATTGTTATTTGGATAATCGCTCTGCCGATATTACAAGGTGCGATCTATGTAAAACTTTCCTCAAAATCACACTTTGTATCGATGCCACGATACTCAATTCGTCGGCCTACTTTTTACTAACGAAGGCCACACTTGGGAAATATATATCGAGACTTTGTGTAATAGGTGAGAATAATTGAGCGGTAAAGTGGAAGAGTGGAACAATAATTGAAAGTAGTTACGTCTACATAGAAGTACTGGAAGGTACATATTTGCACTCTTTTAAAATGTCGACTCCCAAAATTAAAATGTCGACCCCACAGACTAAATGTCGACTCCACAATATATGTGGACTAAAATGTCGACATATATGTCGACTCAAATATCGACATATATGTCAACATATATATGCGGACTAAAGTGCCGACATGTATTTTCCTTACGAAAAGACTCCAATGTCCATATATTTGAAAACGTGCACGAGCGAAGTAACCGGTTCACAACTTTAGCTCATAACCACATCAATTCGCCGATTCCTACAAAAACCTCACTACAACTCACTATAGTTCATCTTGCAAAAAGCTTCCTCAATTAAATCAAGACAACACCCACTTCAAACAACCTTTCAACACTTCATCCATAACAAAGATCAATGGTGAAAACTCGAGGTTGAATCTCAAGCCATGATGGGATCAAGGTCAAAGATCATAAAGCTCACTAGTCCAAGAAGACTAAGAAGGTTTATTCCTTTTCTACAAAATGTTCCATTTTTGTGACGCATACATGTTAGAAAATATTAGACAAATTAGCAAAGTTAGGGTTTTGCCATGTAGGAATTGGTTGAAATGCACACATACCGTGAATGTGAAGATTTTGCACTAGGTTTGGCCCAAATTGTCGACAAGACAATCGTGAATGGGTGGAAATGTCAAAACAATTGTGGAGTTTCATCTAAATATGTCAAAAATGTCGATACATATGTCGACATTTTGAGGAACTAAATGTCGACAGAAAGCGATTTTTAAGAAACATACATATGTCGACATTTTTCAAAGATTGGAATGTGCCGAATTAGTTTTAGCAGTACAACTATCACCACCGGAAGCAAGGGCTAAGAGTGTTAGGCACAAGAATTATAGAATTTCGTCAACAGAGGGAGAAAGTCACAAAGAAATGTGGTCGGTGCGGAGAGATCGGACACAACGGAAAACTTGCTCTAATGCATTCATTTGTAGGGATAAAAGTTATGACATTTTGTGATAATCATTATTCAATATTATAGTTATTCATTTCATAATTTTCTTCAAATTTTTGGATTCATGAAAAAGCTAACATAATTATGCAATCAAATCAACTATACATCTTTGTTTTATTAATACGAACAACGTAGGTGTAGATAATATGAACAACATATGGAGTGGTCAAATCCCACATTTACAATAATTCGGTTGTCGACATATTTGACGACATATTTCTTGACAATTTTAACGATATATGTATTGATATGTTTGTCAACGGCTATCTTACACATATGTCGACATATTTATCGACATTTTCTCCCTCATTTCTCGTTCAAACCAGTCATTGTCATTCCCATGTCATACAAAACGTATCCAAATTAAATATGAAGGATATATGTCCATCCATTCATCCATTCGAGGGTCTCAGATCGACCTTTTGTTATTTTTTGGTCCGTCTAGTTCATTCATAAATTGTTAGCGTGCATGCAATGGTTTCACCTATGATTTACAATGACTTCACTCTCATGAGGTTGTTAATTCAAAGAAGGTGAAGGATTCAGACAAGGATGAAGGATACAAAGAAGGATGAGAATGAAAGATGAAGGATAAAGGGGCATTCGCGTCTTTTAGCAAGGGTCTTAACTCACAAAATGCTATGTCTGCAATGAAAATAGATTTGATGCTATATGTGCAACGCATTTAAAAAAAGTGCTATATTTGCAAATTTCCCAAAAATTAAAGTTTTTTCCACAAATATTATTAAAATAAAATAAATTAAACAATATTGATGTTAAAAATTTTCTTCCAATTGTACTAAAGTCGATATCCGTGATATCGACTTCAAGAAATGAACAAGATATAAATTTTTTTGACTTATTTATTCTAATTTAAATAAATAATGATGTTTTAATTTTTTTCTTTTTAAAATAATGAAGCCGATTTTTAGGAAATCGACTTTAAAGCCGATAATTCGATCGATTTAAAATTTTAAAGTCGATTTTGAAAAACATCAACACACAAAATAAATTGTACTTAAATTATACATTTTTTAAACAATTTGAGAGATATTTAAATTTATCTAGATTTTACACCTTAGTTTTAGAGAAATTTGGATTTATCCCAACTTTTACAACTTATCAACAAGGTTAAATATATTTAAAATAACAAAATATTGTGAGGATTGTTACAATGAAGACAAACTTTTCAACATTATTAAGAAAAAATTGAATATAATACTAAAAGGGAAACAAAAGAGACTACCTTTATTAGGTTGTTGTCTTACATCATTATTGGAGTAAATTGCGAAACATAACACGAACTTTAATCAAATTGTGAATTTCCTATAAACTTCTATTTGTAGCAATTAACTTATTGAAATTCAATAGCTGAAATCGACCTAAGCAAAGCTCTGTGTACAAATTCGATCCAAGTTGTCTATTAATTTAATATTGCGTGAATATATTATCAAAAGCTACTAAACTACAACTTTATAATCATATTGCGTAATTTTATTATCAAAAACATTTATAAAAGCATAAGTTGAAAACATATCCAGTCACCTCAAAAAATTATGACACTAGATAATTGTAAATTTAAAATATTCTAATTTTTATTTCTGTTAAAAATTTACACAAGTAAAACATTAACAAATCCAAAGAAAAATTATAATAGTAACTGACTCAATGGTCTTTTTTCTTTTTGTCGTTGGGGTAAATTTTCAGAGCATAAAAGTTAGTTTTGTCATTTCATGTTTTAGTATCAAGGATGAACGTAACTTGGACTTAATTGCAATAAATTAGTTATTCTAATGGTCAATTGTTATAATTCAGAATTTAAGCGATATTTTATAGTTGAGTTAAAGGCTTCAAGCTCTGGGATAAAGTTTTGGATAGTTTGGACCGAACAAAGAGTGGGCCGTCAAAAAGTAGGAGTATATGTCGCAAGCTTTACTTAGAAAAATATAGCCCAACTATCCAATTCAGTCAACATTTAGGGACAAACCAATGAATGAAAGAGAATCAACCAAATGAAAGAATAAGAGAGAGAGAAAAGAATGAATGTAAGAATAAGGGAAGAAGGTACACGAATCGGTATTAGAGAGAGAGAAGAGAGTTCCAGTGCATGAGTCATCAAACTAACTCCCCTTTCTGCGTTGCTAACCCATCTGATAGCTGCCTGAATTGAGCAACAAATTTTGGAACTTAACTACCGCTAACTATTAACTATCATTAAGTTCTACGGTGCCGTTTGGTGATGGATTCGTGTGCCTTGGATCATGACAATTGCCATTCCCTTCAAATCAGTCTTATCCTCACGACTAAAAATCTGAAATTGACAATTGCCATTCCTTCAAATCAATCTTATCCTCAAGTAAAGTTGAACGGATAATTAGTTTTATTTTAGATACTTTTCCAAAGCAAATGGGATAGTAGTCTTCACCATTATTGATTTTCCTCCTGAGCTATTATGTGAGTCCAAGATAGCATTTAGCCTTTTGGCTAACTCTTGTAAAGTTCTTATTTATCAAATGAAATGACTATCATTTTGGCAAAAAAAAAAAAAAATCTGAAATTAATTAGTAATGAAGCTCTAAGTTTTTCCAGGAAGATTCTTCAGGTGTGAAATTGCTCTATTGGATTGGCCATTGCACCACAGGTTTGTTGCATCTAATGATCTCAGTCTTTGAAGTAAAGCTGCTAGCTTAAGGGGGCAAATATTCGCCAAGTTGAATTTAGGCAATTCTGCTTCAGTAAGAGGAGTTGGTCCTATCTTTCTTGAGCAATGATACATGAAAGATAGGATAGAGCTGTGAATGTGCAGGCAACTTCAATCAGTATGCCACAGATACTATCTTCTCAAGAACTTCAAAGGACCATAAAATCTTGTTGTGAGCTTGAGGCAGGATCTCATAGCCACTGATTGCTTTTGTATGGCTAGAGCTTGAAGTACACCCGGTCACTCACCTAAAGTTCTCTTTCGGTTCTATGTAGGTTAGCAAAAATCGCATCCTACTATGAGCTTTGGCGGATGCTCTTTAAGCAAGGTCATCAATGATTGACCTTTGCTAGATCATATCCATAGTTGTTAGAATCAACACATCTTGATAAAGGCCACATGGTAGAGGCATTGGTTCCTTCCAAAGAGAGTTTCAAAAGGAGACATTTTGAGACCGAAAAAATATGCTATGTTGTACAAATATTCGCCATTGTGTTAGGTGCCAACCTCTCAACATTGCCAGTAACCTCTGCAACACCCCAAACAACAACAAAGGTGTGTCGGCTAGTGCCACTCAACAAACCAAATCACAATTGAAGACCTCAAGCGACAACACTCTTTAATAGGCTTTCATATTGATTATCTAAATATAGTTGTAGTTTTGAATTAATTTTCTAGTTTGTCGAATAGAAACCGCGGTCTTTGTAGAAACTCGGTTTTACATTTTGTATGTAAAGTTATCCTTGTAATTGCCACTTTTGAATTTTTAACTAGGACATACTTGGTGGGTGTATATAATTAAACAAGCAAGTGAAAAAGCCTGCTCACCCCTAGCTTAGTTTCATGTGCATCTTGTTTTAAGTAATAAGAACAACCATTTTCTTCACACAATTATTGCAATTGGCTTTTGTGTATCTCATTTCATCCACCAAGCTAGCTATGATCTTCTCATTCTTTTAAAGGCACTGCGTGCATATTTTTGCCGTGTGTTAATTGCGATGCACAAGCAAGTCTTGGCGTAAATGACATCCAACGTGTTGCTTGCTTCATGGATTGCTTACAAACTTAGCCAAACAATGACTTGTAACAATTGGTATCGAGTTTCAAGTTGCAAAACTTAGGGCAAAATTTTGCTTAGTGTGTAGTAAGAATGTTTTGTGAGGAAAATGGGGTAATCCTTACTTTGTGTGCTAAGAACTTAGTGCGGTGTTAGTGCTCATTTGGAGATGGTGAGATCATAAAGAGAGCGGATCAATGCCTTGGAGGTGGCCATCGATCGTCTCAATGTTGTATGCATTGACAATGAGCAAGGGCCATCTCTATTGATATGTGAGTAACTCATGCAGATCGATCTTGCTCACCTCAAGGCGGATCTCGAGAAGAGAACAAGGCCCTTTGCAACGATTAAGTGAAGGGACCCAAACCTTGAAACCATATTGGTGAGAAATATCGGATAGTTAGTGGTGCTACGAGCTATAATGGGAATTTCCTCTTTGAGATGAGGATTCTTTCATTGTCAATGGCCAATCACCCTAACGGCAGTGAGGATAATATTGTTGGAAGGGCATTCAATATACCTAAAGTTATGGAATCAAAGGTGTTTGACAGTCTGAGATGCAAAGGAATTGGAGAACTTCCTCTTCAACATAGAGCAATACTCAAGTAACGAACATTGGGTATGATGTAATGAAGATCACCATGCTGTTGCCATATATCTTTTAGGTGACACCAAAGTGTGGTGATGTTTGAAGAAGGCTAGACATTTGGTCATAAACATTTGGGAGGAGCTGAATCAATGAGTTAAGTGGTTGTTCTTCCCTTATAATGTCAAGGAACAAGCTCATCCCGAGGCAAATAGGCTTTCTTCACAATTATGTGCCACAATTCCAAGCTTGCCTATTAAGCATAATAGACATCTCAAGATGGATAAGCTCTTTTCTTTAAAGAAAGGTGCAAGTCATGCGAAATAGGAGTTGCAACAAGCAAAGGTCGAGGATTTGGACACAACAATTGTACAAGTTGAGAGTTTAATGGACTATCTCAAAATAGCGTTGGGAAAGTAGGTTTCTGAACAACAACCCTTCAAGGGTGAGAACAAGAAGTTTAGCGATAGGGCTTAAAATATTCCTTTTTCTTGCTAATATTTCCTTAATATTAATTTGAATTTTAAGAGGAATTATTTGGTTTTAATATACTTTGTTTTAGGCATGGAAAATAGTGAATTGGAGGAAAAGTTAATAAAGGCAGGCAACAATTAGGCAGAAAAAAAAAACTTCCTATTCCTTGCACGGGTGTTTTGGAACACAAAAGAAATTGCATAAGTCAAGTGGCCGGAATTGAAAACAAACTACAGGCAACATGACTGCGGGCAACATGGAGAAAAGAAGGGAATTAATCTTCACTAGTTGGAATACACCAAGGAAAAAACTAGTCAGCCTCACCTCTTCAAACTTGGCCAAATTACTTCTTCAACAAACAAGAGCCGTGTTGTACAAAACAAAGAAAGAAAGTTGAGCTGCAATTAGGAAACAAGAACCGTGTTGCAGTTGGGAGGCAGAAGACAACTCAAATTTGGAGAGGAAAAGAAAAGGATTCGCATCGGAAGAAGAAGAAAGCGGTGAACAAGGAAGCAAAGAAAGTTGGAACACGGAAGAAGAATTCAACCACAACTTGGAAAAGAAAAGAGGAATAATTCGCCACACAATTGGAAGACAACAAAAAGACTTCTTCATTTACCCAGCAACTTGAAGAAGACAAACCGTAAATAGAAGGACAAAGAAAGACTCACGCAACCAAGAAAAAGAAGTCATCGGGATTTGGAAATAAGAAAGAGAAGTTAATTTGCAATTTCAACACAAGAAAGAAAACAAAATCAGCTGCAAGGAACTAGAAGCTAATTACAACTTGAAGACAAAAATAAAGAAGGATTCAGGAATGGGAAACAAAATAGGTGCAATTGAAGTAGAAGACAAAATTGATTTCGGTCTTTGAGAAAGAAAAGGAAACGAACATGAGTTTACAAACAGGAAAAGGACAACATGAAGTCTATAAAAGCAACAGCCATCATCATCTGTCAAGGGCATCTTGCTTTCTTTCTTTGGTTTAGCTTAGGTGTTTGATTTTTTCCCAGTCCTTCACGTCCCTGCTTGTTTTCCCTAGAAGACAAAATTACATTCGGGTTTGCTTCAAAAACAAAACAGTCGCCTACGT
Source organism: Gynochthodes officinalis (assembly GCA_020080225.1). Classification (NCBI taxonomy): domain Eukaryota; kingdom Viridiplantae; phylum Streptophyta; class Magnoliopsida; order Gentianales; family Rubiaceae; genus Gynochthodes; species Gynochthodes officinalis. The sequence continues at coordinate 27,501,884 of CM034615.1, read as the reverse complement.
TTTTTGTCATCCTGGAATTCACGTCCTTTGTTTATTTTGTTCTTTTCTTTCTTTTAGTTTTAGTCATATTATTAGTAAATTCCATCAGCCATGTATGCCGCTATGAGTGGCTAAATTCTCTTTTCTAATTCAAGGGAATGATTAATTTTAATTGCAATCACTGTGAGGTTTTTTTCTTAATTTATTTTCTTGCTTTTAATTCAAGTACTTGTTAATTCTTGTTTTAATTTTTATGAATAATTGATGATTAATTAATCTGACAAATTAATTGTTCATTATTTATTCTATTGCTATCTATAAGTTCAGTTGATCGTAATTGTCATGAATAAGTGGACCAAGTAGAAAATGGGTTAATTATGTTTATGACTTGAAATATGCATGCTTAGCCTAGAGAAATTAACGTGGAAAAATTAATTTATTCTGACTATCTCGGAGTTTTAATCTTGGTTTAACTGTTTTCATAGATTTTAATGCTATCATTAAATTGATATAAGCGCTATCGTGCCAATCAATTAATGGTAAGTTTTGATTTAGAGTGCTAGGCTTGGTTAATTATATTAGGAAAATGGCAATTTATTACGGCTATTCTAATAAGTTTCAAGTTAAATATTTGAGTTTGCAATGTTATTTTTAGTGACCTATGATCGATGATGCAATTGAATAATATCAACCCTTGGATTGAAACTCGATTAATTTGGTAACTTTTGTTATTTTCATTTTTTTTCAGTTTTAATATTAATTTTTATTAATTTTAGATTTCATAATTTAGTTAATCATTCAAAAATCCCCTTGTTCTATTTATTTTTATCTTATTGTTCAAAATTTGGAATTATACTTGAGTTCCTTTGGATTCGACCTAATCACATTAATTACGCAATTTAATTTGTAATCACTTAAGGATCAATAATGAATTTTGCAGCTTCCACAACCGCAAATTTTGGCGCCACGGGGATCCAATTAGTTCCTAGTTTTGAACATCTAGTGCTACTAATATTTTTCTTTCTCGTATGACTCGTACTTCTCAATAAGTGAATTAGAATACAATCCTCAAATTGAGAAGACCGCTCACTAACTAAGAAAGAGACTAAACAAAGAAAAGGTGGTTCATTTTGGGGTGGACATTGAAGCAGAATCTACCGACTTGGAGATAGCCAATTTGCAACAATGGGAGATAGAACGTTAAAGGAGTTGGCGGCTCTATTTTAAACCACCAACCTCATGCTGCGTTCAATTTCCTACTTTAGATGTTGGTTTTGAATTAAAATCTAGTTTAATCCACTTATTGCCTATTTTTCGTGGTCTTGTAGGTGAGATCCGCACAAGCATTTAAAGGAGTTCCATGTTGTTTGTTCGAGTATGAGACCGCAAGGGGTGTCAAAGGAGCAAATCAAGTTGAGAGCCTTTTCTTTCTCCTTAGAAGATAAGGCGAATGATTGGCTATACTATCTCCTTCCGGTTCAATCACTTCATGGGAAGAGATGAAGCGGTTATTCTTAGAAAAGTTTTTCCTGCATCTCGGGCTACAAATATTAGGAAAGAAATCAGTGAGATACGACAACATAGTAGGGAAACTCTGCATCCGTTATTAGGAATCGATTTAAACAATTGTGTGCTAGTTGTCCCCACCATCAAATTCCCGAACAACCTCATCCAATACTTCTATGAAAGATTATTACCAATGGATAAGAGTAGTAAATGCAACCATTGAGTAGCATTAGTGAACTAAACACCCACAATGGCTAGGCAATTAATATCCAATATGGTAGAAAATTCTCAACAATTGAGAACCCGAGTTGAAGGGAATTTTTATGGGTCAATGAGATAGACACTTTGATCTTAAAAATCAAATTACTGATCTAACTACCATGGTTCATCAATTGGCTACAGGGCACATACAAACTGCTAAGGTCTGTGGAATATGCTCGATTCCTGGTCATCCTACGGACATGTGTCCTACACTGCAAGAAGATTCACATCAACAAATTAATGCGGTGGGAGGATTTCTAGTCAACTTCAATGGAGATATGATCACTATTCTAACACTTATAACCCTCGGATGGAGGAATCCGAATTTTAGTTCATGAACCAAGGAGCACAACAGAGATTTCCACCACAACCTTACAATAAGCCATCTCCACCACCACCCATCTTCAAACTCTGTATGCATTTAGAAGACATTGTTAAATCACTTGCTACTAATATGCAACAAATGCAACAAGAGCAAAGAGCCTTGGGAACCAAATTACCCAACTAGCCATATCTATCGCCAGTTGGAGGCACAAAATTCTAGAAGGTTACCTTCATAGCCGATGGTAAATCCAAAAGAAAATGCAAGTGCCATTGTATTAAGAAGTAGGAAAGAGATTGATACAAGACCGGAACTACCAAAGAATGCAAGGAGCGTGAAAATAAAGAAAAGAAGAATGCACACTTGAACCGCAATCAAAGCTAACTCTTTCTTCTAATTCTAAGCCAACATTTCCTAATGCGATTGTTCCCCTTTTCCTAGCAAAGTTGGTGAAGTCAAGATAGGATTATGAGAAAGAAATTCTAGATACCTTTAGAAAGGTAGAAGTGAATATACCTTGTTGGATGCTATCAAACAAATTTTGAAATATGCAAATTTTTGGCGTTGTCACCAACAAAAGAAGGCTTAAGGAAAACAAAAAATTAAGGTAGAGAAGAATGTTTCAACTATGCTCACTCATAAATCCCTACTGAAAAATGCAAGGACGTGGTATGTTCACAATTCCATGTGTTATTGGAGATAAGAAAATTGAGCATGCTATGCTTGATTTAGGAGCTTCTATAAATGTCATGCCATGCTCAATTTTCAAAATTTTAAATTTGGGTCCTTTAAAAGAAACTAGGATAGTGATTCAACTTGTCGACCGATCTAATGCCACTAAAGCGGGTTATTGAAGATGTTTTGGTGCGGAGTCAATGAGCTAATTTTTCCAATGATTTTTACATCCTAAAAATGGAGGATGACTCAAACCCAATTTCCACCCCAATTTTGGTAGAGAGACCTTCATGAAGACAAAGAAAACAAAGATAGATGCGGAGAGGTTCTTTCAGGAGTTTGATGGGAAGATTGTTAAATTTAATATTTTTGACGCTATGAGATATCTCTTCGAGGCTCATTCAATTTGTTCTATCGATATTGTTGATTCCATTACACAGGAAACCTTTGATGAAGAAAACACTAAGAAGGAAGAACAATTGAGTGAGGAAGAAGTTTGATTATGCAATGATATTGACTATACCAAGGACACACGGGAAGAGTCAACACTTTTTAATATTGAATCTTCTTTATCTCAAAAAAGTGTTACCTTACATTTTTGCCCCAAAACTTGAATTAAAGCAATTACCCAATCATCTTAAATATGTATATTTTGGGGACAATGAGACCACTTCCGGTCATAGTTTCAAATGCTTAACAAAGAACCAGAAGAGAGGTTAGTGGTAGTTTTAAAACTCAAGGATTTGAACGGGAACTCAGGGAAATTACAAACTCAAAGAAATTAGGTTGCAGAGTTGGAAAATTGAGATTGGATACCTATGAAAACCCAAGACACACGATAGCTTAATTTCAAATTTCTGTTTCACACAATGTTCTCAATGAGGAAAGCAACTGGAGGCAGCGTAAGGTGTTGTTATACAATTCTGTATTAAAGCTCATGCCTGTAGTTACGCTCTCAATGGTCATCCATTTTTGTTACTAAAGTTTTCCAGGCGCTTGAGGATGTCCAAAATAATGAGAAGACCAAATTGTTTTCATGACAATGTTCTCATGAGGAAACAATTTGATATGGGGCGTAAGGTGTTGTTATAGTTACTCTCTAGATTAAAGCCTGCGTCTTCCTGTGAAGTTGCTCTTCATGGCTTGGTCCATTTTTTGTTACTAAAGTTTTTCCTCTATGGTGCAAATGAGATTCAAGTTTGGAAACAGGAAGATCTCCAAGGTAAATCGCCATGACAATGTTCTCGCTGAAAACAATTGGTATATAGAGGCGAGAAGGTGTTGTTATACAATTCTAGATTAAAGCTCATGCTCGTGAGATTCGTTCTCGATGGCTTGGTCCATTTTTTGTTACTAAAGTTTTTCCTCTATAGTGCGGTTGGAATTCAAGAAGTTTGGAAACGAGGAAGATCTCAAGAATGGCAGGCATGACAATGTTCTCATGGCTCTTTGATATAGGAGGCAGAAAGGTGTTGTTATACAATTCTAGATTAAAGCTCATGCTTTCCATTAGTTACGTTCTCTCGTGGCTTGGTCATTTTTGTTACTAAAGTTTTCCTACGTAGTGCGATTGATTCAAGAAGTTTGGAAGCTTGGGGAGAAGATCACCAAAATGCGAACATAGACTCGAGATATTTTATGGCGAGTTAATGTTTCAACTTTAATTGACATTAAGTTAATCTCGCCCATTGCGGATTTTAATTTTTAATGTGACATAGAGACGTCAAGCATAAAGGCGTTAACAATTGCGCTACTTGGGAGGCAACCCAAAGGATTTATTCTTTTTCTTTTACTTTTTGTTCTTTCTTTTATTATTATTTTCTTTTCTTTCTTTTTTCTTTATCCTTAGCATCATCCTTGCCTTTGTAAAGTCTAAGCTTGAAATTTGATAGAAAAGATGTACAATTTGTCGACTATTTCATTTTTCACCTTCCTCCATGCCCAATCTCACTATAGCCATTGCTTGTGCTGCAATTTAGGAAGTTTCTTATTCCATTGCCTTTATTTTTGGTTTCTTTGATGTGCATGCATAAGTCTTTCATACATTAGGGACAATGTATGATTTAGGTGTGGGGGTGTTTTATAGTTATTTGAATTATTTTGATACAATTTTTGCAAAATCATGCTTAAAATTTGAATGTTTTCCTTGAAATTCCTAACTCTTTTGATGCTTGTTTAGAATAACTCTTGGTTAGCATGCATTAGTAGTTGAGTTAGAAAGCATAAAAGGACAAGTATGATTAGCATTTGTTTTGAAATTTTTTAAAAAGCATCTCGTTGATTTTGGTGATTGAATTGAATGAGAATGTGCAATGCTTGATACATTAAACCCATTGTGTGAGTATTTGAGCCTAAGAGTATCCCCTTTTTTTTTGCTCACATATTTCTTTGTAGAATGTTGACAAATATGGTATGTTCATTCTAGAACTGGCTTTGTTATGCATGTCGAGATTACATTGTGGATTCATACTTTGAAATGATAAGGCTATTTAGGATTACCCATTTAAACTTTCTAAAAGCCATTCTATTACATATACCCTAGTTAGCAAATTTTGAGCCTTAACTTTCTTTGTTATAACACCACATCATTAGCCATAAACTATTTTTTTTACCATCATTGGACCTTTGTCAAGAGTATGTGGAATGAAGTGTATGATAATTTCTATTGATTCCAAGGAAAGAACCACCGAAAATTGCTGAAAAAAAGAAGGAAAGTGTGAAAAAAAAAATAGAAAAGATGAAAAAAAATAGAAAAGGAGAGAAAAAAGAAAGAAGAAAAAAAGATGAGAAAAGTGAAAAGTATTCCCTACGAAGAGTGGATAAAGTAAATGTTATTTATTGTATACAAAAGCGGTTCAACTATATGATGAAGTTGCAAAAGGGAATGCATGTTATTTGAAATAAAATTGGTTCTAATATGTTACTTGTTGCTTGTGAGCCATGCAAGAAGTTCCTATGTATCTTGATGTCTCAGAGCGTAAATTTTCCTTTCTTTTTACTCACACTTTATCTAACCTGCTTACAACCCTTATAAAGACCCTTTGATTGTTGTATGGATTCATATTTATAAGTGGTGGAGAGATGTGATATATAAGCAAGCCTATGGTAATGACATGTTATGTTTGATTTGAGTGTTGAATGAACCTCTAAACACTTTGAGTGATAGAGTGCAACTTTGTGAGAAGTTATCAGAATTTTGCTTGCATTTGATTTTGATGAAATTGTTGGTATTAATGAGATGCATATGTTTTGTTAGAAAAAATCGGGGTGTGAATACTGCTGTTCTTTGTATTGTTATTCCAATCTTGATTTCTAATGTGTGATGACTTTGGAGTTATTTGTGAGCAGAACTGTTATGAAAAGGAAAGGAATGGAGAGGAAGATGTTGATCTAGCATCCATGATACTTAAGAACAAGCATGGTTTAGGTGTAGGGATTTGATAAGGTTTAAAATGTTCTTTTTCTTGTTAATATTTCTATTAATATTAATTTTGAATTTTAAGAGAATTATTTGGTTTTAATATATTTTGTTTTAGTGCATGGAAAATAGTGAATTGGAGGAAAAGTTAATAAAGGCAACAATTGGGAAAAAATTCAGCAAGCTTTTGGCCATTAGACTTGGGCAAATTTGTATCAAAGAATAGGAAGTTCATTTGGCAATAGAAGACATATAAGGAAAAGGCAGCCGCACAAGACTACAAGAAATACAATAGAATAGAAAACAAACAGGAAAAGAAAAGATTCGGGCAAGTAAAAAGCTACAAAGAAAAAAAAACTAGCGCTTGCACAAGTCAAGACTTGCTCAAAGAATAGACAACAAAACAAAGAAGAAAGTCAGCTACACAACCAAACACAAAGAAGACTCCTTCAGCTGCGCAAGCAAGAAAAGAAGAGCCAAAAGAAAAGAAGAATTCTAGGAGACACAAAATCTAGAAACAAAAAGGAAACAAAAGTTGAGTACAATTGGAAAAAACAAGGATTCCAACACGGATACTAAAAGAAAGCCATGGGGATTTGGAAACAAAAGAAAGCGTCTTCAATCGCAAGAATACTACAAGCTGGGTAACAGCAAGGAAATAGAGGCCGACTGCAATTTGGAAGTAAAAGAAAAAGGTTCAGGAAAGAAAAGAGGAAGAAACTGAGACGAAGCAAGTAGAAGTTGACTGAAATTGAAGGATTCTAACAGCTGATATTTAGAAAAGAAATTCATCTGGAAAAGGAAACAAAGAAGATAAGGAAGTCCGTTGCACAAGTCATTCAACAAAATAGGAAACAAAAGAAGACAAAGGAAAGAAGTCACCCAAATCAAAGTCCAATTGGAAAAAGGAAATAGCCGAGAATTCAAAGATTCGAGAGGAATTTGGAAGCAACCATACTTGGAAGTCAATTGAAGAAAGAAGACAAATTGATTTCAACAAAAGGAAAGAAAAGAAGTCAAACTAAAGAAGGATTATGGCAGCCGAAGTCTTTAAGGAGACAAGCATGAGTTTACAACCAGGAAAAGGACAAAAGGGAGTCTATAAAGCGTCATCTCCGTCCTTCACGTGCCTCTTGTTCTTATTTTCTTCCTTTGGTTTAGCCTAGACGTTAGTAGTTTTTTCCTTGTCATTCCCATTCTTCTTTTCTTTGTCTTTTCTTTAGCTTAGTTTTTCTTTCTTTAGTTTTTCTTTAGTTTTTAGATTTTTCTTTTAAAAAATTCAGCAACCATGAATGCCACTATGAGTGGCTAAATTCTTTTTTCTAATTCAAGGGAAGGATTGATTTCAATTGCAATCACTATGAGGTTTTGTTCTTAATTTATATTCTTGCTTTTATTCAAGTACTTATTAATTCTTGATTTAATTCTTATGAATAATTGATGATTAATTAATCTGACAAATTAATTGTTCATTATTTATTTTATTGCTATCCATGAGTTCAGTGATCCGTAATTGTCATGAATAAGTGGACCAAATAGAGATTAGGTTAATTATGTTTACGACTTCAAATATGCATGCTTAGCCTAGGGGAATTAATGGGACAAGATTAATTTACTGTATCTATCTCGGTTATTTAATCTTGGTTTAATTTTTTTCATAGATTTTAATGCTATCATTAAATTGATATGGAACTCTATCGTACCCCGTCAATTAATGGTAACTTTTGATTTAGGTGCTAGGCTTGGTCAATTATATTAGGAAAAGCGAAAATTTATTACGGCTATCCTAATAAGTTTCAAGTTAAATATTTGAGTTTGCAAGATTTTTTTTGTAACCTATGATCAGTGATGCAATTGAATGAAATCAACCATTAGATTGGAAACTCAGTTAATTGGTAACTTTTGTTATTTTCTATTTTTACTGCTTTAAATATTTATTTTTATTAATTTTCAAAATTTTAGTTTAGTTAAACATTCAAAAATCCCCTTGTTCTATTTAGTTTTATAATTTATTGTTCAAAACTTGGATTTTTGCCAAGTACGCCCGCTTTTCTAGTTCTTTTCCAAATTTTTGTGGACCAAAGTACATTGCTTCGGTTTTTTAGTTCTTTTTCTGGACTAAAGCACATTGCTTCATTTTTTTCCTGATTTTTTCTTGACTAAAGTGCATCACCCCGTTTTTATTTTTTTGTTATATTTCAGATTTTCTATGGACTGAAGCACATTGCTCCATTTTTTCGTTTTGTTTTCTGGTTTTTTCTGGACTGAAGTACATCATTTCGGACTGATGTGGTTCTTTTTTTGGTTTTTGTCTGGACTGAAGCTAGTGGATTCCATTTTTCTGTCTTCTTTCTGGTTTTTACTGGCCTGAAGCATGTTGATCCATTTTCCTGCTTTTTTTTTTCTTCTAGTTAACACTCTTTTAAAATAAGAAATATTGCACTAATATTTTTCTAAGGCCGTTTATTTTGGTACAAGGTAATAATGTGTTGGTAGTTATCATTTCTCTTCAAACTCCATTTATTATAGATTGAGGGGCGTTTTCTGGTAGCACTCCAGGTTTAGGAATGGAATGGATTTGATAGAAAGAAAGGTTTGGAATAAAATGGAATGATAGTAATTATGCTGTTTGCATTATTTTTAGTAATGGAATGAATTTGATAAAACTGTTTAGTTATTATTAGTTAATTATTTATTATAATATTAAATTTTAATTAATTATTAATAAAATATTATTGAATTAATTTAAAGTAATTAATTAATTATAATTAAATAACTTTAAATTTATTAATTATATTAATTAATATTAATGAATGAGATTAAGTAATTATTAATTATAATATTAAATTACAATATTAAATAAATGAATGATTAATTAAAATAATCTTAATTAATTAATTAATTAAGTTAATAAAAATATTATTGATTAAATTAATTTCAAGTAATTAATTAATTATAAATTAATTAATATTATCAATTAATTACTATAAATTAATGTTAATATTAATTATAATATTAAATTACAATATTAAGTAAATGAATAATAATTAATATTAATTATAAGCATTAATTAAAAGTGTAGAACTCATTAATCAATTCTAATCCATTCCTATCTAAACCCTAACCCCTATGGGTTTCAAATAAAACTTTCCTCCATGGGTTTAATCCATTCCAATCCAAAACCTGTAAACCCACCAACCAAACAATCTTTTTTCATTCCATTCCATTCCATTCCCTAAACCCACCAACCAAACACTTCTGATTTGTTCCACATTGTATCTTGAGTTAATGGTAAGTTGGAATTTGTAGTACATGCTGATGCCATGTTTGGCTCAATTTGGATGTGTTTAGCCTTGAATTTTTTGGTTTCTGGATTGTTCTTGCCTCATATAGTTTGTATAGAAGGTTTTTTTTGTCTATATGTGCAGACCGATATGGCTCGTCCCGCTAGGTTTCTAACGCACGCCTCAAATTAAAGCGATTATTGTTGCTTCGTCGATGAATGCATAATATGTTGATTTTGGTATATGCAATGTATTTTGCCATCTTTTGTTTTCACCTTCGAATTATGGTTTGTGAAATCAAAATAAAGAAAGAAAAAAGATTGGATAACATGAGATGGATGTATAGATTGACCATGGATTGTGATGTTGCATGTATTAGTGAACTTCAGATTTGATAGAGCAACATTTAGATCATGTAGTCAAATGGTTAAAGATGTTGAATGTTTAAAACCTACTAGATATACATCTATAGAAGAGGTTGTAGCAATGTTTGTATACACTTTGGCTCAACACAAAAAGAGTAGGACAATTAGCTTGCTTTTTCTCGTGAGTAAAGAAACTCGTGGATGTCAGAATGTTATGTAACCAGGTTATTTTGTAATATTTAGCTTTTTTTTATAACTATAATATTGTATTTAGGTATGATTTGGTGCCTTGTTTTGTTAACTTGGTTATTATGCATCATTGAACTTATTTGAAATGTGTAACTAGCATCGAATGACGAGATGCAACTTATTTTAACTCATATATTTGAAGTGGTTGTAGCAATGTTTGTATACACTTTGGCTCACCACAAAAAGAGTAGGACAATTAGCTTGCTTTTTTCTCGTGAGTATAGAAACCGTGATGTCAGTGAATGTTACGTAACTAAAGTTATTTTGTAATATTTAGCTTTTTTATAACTATAATATTGTATTTAGGTGTGATTTGGTGTCTTGTTTTGTTAATTTGCTTATTATGCATCATTGAACTAATTTGAAATGTAACTAGTAATCGAATGACGTATGCAACTTATTTTTTAATCTCATATATTTGAAGTGATGAGGAAGTTTGATATGGATAGTCAAAGCTATTGAATTTTTTTTTCTCTCACAAAAGTATGGATGTGGAAAGTAGCCAATATGGGATTGATTATAGCTTTGAAACTAGAGAATGGACAAAAGGTTGAAAATGAGCTATTTTGCTTTCACTAGCAAATCTAATTTAACCTCAACATGCACCAAAAATATAGATCTAATTACCATCGCACCGGCTTGCACACCTATTCTTTTTTCCTATGATGAAGCATTGAAGATGCTAATCAACAACTGACCCTCTAAAACAAAGGAATCTTATTGACCTTGTGACCAATCACATGAAATATCAAAAGTGGCTTTCATTATTGTTGTTCTATCAATCTTAGACTTTTGTATAGCATTTGATATTTCTTCAGAGAAAATTTAACTAGAATAATAGTATACATCAAGTGTGAACAACAAACAAAATGAAATGCATTATAGTAGCCAGCTACTCAATGAAACATTTACTCTAGGAAAAAATATTCTCTTCTACAACATTTGTTGGCCAGTAACTCTCCGCTTTCAAACCCATCCTCGTATGGGGTGATAAGATGAGGGTGTTGATTAATAAGATAATTAAAATACCATAATAAATATAATTAATAAAAAAATTATACTACAATAGGCAATGAGAATACAAAATAATACAATTAATATATTACATTATTAATACCATAATTTATTAGTAATTATAGAATATTTATTAGTAATTCTTAGTAATTATAGAATAAAATAAAATAAAATTAACTAGGTTTTTAATATCCTAAAGATTTTGAAAACCAAACTCAACAAGCATGAGAATACAAAATAATAAAATTAACATATTCCATTATTCATACTATAATTTATTTTAGTAATTATAGAATATTTATTAGTAATTTAGTAATTGTAGAATAAAATAAAATAAAATAAAATTTAATTAGATTTTTATTTCTAAAGATTTTGAAAACTAACCACCATTATTAATAATTATTTCCATTCTAGCATAAACTAACTACCATAATTGGTAATCATTTCCATTCTTCAACACAAACCAACAACCATCATTAGTAATCATTCACATTCCTCAAAGACAAACCAACCACCATTATTAAGAATCATTCTCATTTCCCAACACAAATTAACCATCGAATTATAATAAAAAAACCACTATCATTCCTCATTACTATCATTTCCATTACCTTTCTTCATTCCCCCACACATGCCTGTGTGCAAAAATTTTAATGTGTTGGACTTTCATTTAGGTTATAAATAGACTTTTATTTGGCGCCTGGTGCTTAAAAAGGTTTTTTTGGTTGGTCAGTTATAGATAGATTTTCACCGGGGCCCTTGTTGTATATTATTGTTGGGTTTGAGGCATAAAAAGTGGATGGATTGATTGACAACCCAAACTCGAAAACCTCTTTTTCGAACAAAAGTGAAAACCAAAATCCAAAAAGAAACCGATTTTGTATCTAAGGTTTGTTTGGAATGTAATGTATTTGAGAAAAGTTGTATTGCTCAGACGAATGTGCTGAAAATTCAAAGTGGGTATTTTTGATAGAAAAATATTTGGAAGGAAAAATAAGAGGGAAATTTTTTTACAATTATGTGGAGAGGAATTTGAGTGAAAATACTAATTTTAAATTTTGAAATAAAATGTGTTTGGATGTTTTGTTTTTGTTTGAGAAAAAGTTAACTTTTGCATTTAAGAATCCTTGTTTTAAACATAGCTTAAATTTCTATAAAGGAAAATTGAATAAACCAAATAGAATAAATTAAAAATTAAAACTAAACTGATTTTCTTTTTGAAAGAAAAGTATCATATCATTAATAATACATAGTACATCATAGTCTTCTTACCAAAATATTAGAAGCTATACTTTGGGCTTAACATTTTTCCTAGAGATTTGACTATGACACACTTCTTCTAATTCCTCTACCACTTGTTCCATATATCTTCTACTATGCTTCTAATAGAATACCTGAATCTTGTGGTTGATCCAAACCTGTAGAGCAATTAGTGAACTGCTAATAGTATGACTTTAGTCCAACCTCTTTTAATTGCTTCTGTCAAGACATTCAGAATAGTTAGAAGTTCGGCTTGTTTTCAGTGAGAAGACACAAATTTTTCTCTTGCTTTGGAAGGTTCTCTTCCTCTTTGTCCCAGGCAATCCATGCTAGTGCAGTCTTCATCTTTTTGCCTTGAAGGCTCCATCAGTACAAATTTTTGTCATTTCTGGATGATAAACCAATCTGATGAACACACCTAACTGAGATTTTTCAAATCTCCCTCCATGTAATTCTTAAGCTATTAATAAGCACTCCTTAAGGTTGCCTGCTTGAAGGCTGTGGTTTTGTTGGAGGCATAAAAAGGACTGGCCCTGGTCTTCGTTAATGTTATCGAACCTGAATCTGTCACATCGGTCATACCGCATACCGACCTAGCTTCTGAATTTGATCCTGATTAAAATAAAAATTGATTCGAATTTGATTGAGTTTTTAATTTATTTTAAAAATACCCATTTGATAGGTCTCTGGTCTCCTTCCTCACTTAAATGCTCTACCCAAATTCCATTAATAATGTTGTCTACAAAAATGTCTCTTTGTACCATACATATGCTCAAAAAGGAATTGAGCTCCAAATTGGAATGTCTATTAGAATGTTTGGAAATTAAAACTATCAAAAATAAATTATATATGCTGAATCTAATATGAATTATATCTTCATGATGTATCCTTATTAATTGATGTTTTTTATTTTTATATAAAATTCTATACATGCTATTTGATGTTATGAATTTTTCTAGAATTCACTTTCCTCGTTGGATAAACTCATACTAGATTTACTTACATTCTACGAGAATTTTCTAGAAAAATTAATTTACAAACTCATACTAGCTGTGAAAGTTTACTTTTCATGTATTATGGCCGAAATGTGCAGGTGACGGCCAGTTTTCTTGCTTCGCCTTCATCATAATCATCATCTTCTTCTCATTCATCACAATCACAATCATCATCGTCGTCTCCAATGTCAAGTCAGAGAAGGGATTTGACGGAGTACTTGAAGGCTATGCTACAGTACTTTCCCATTTCTTGTTATTGTTTCAAAATTCTTCTTCCTAAGGAACGAATGCATGCAAAGTGGGAAGGAATTCTGGGAGCAATATTTAATAAACTATCCACAAATAAGTTTCTCAAAGCAGGAACTCGTTTATTCAATATTTGGTTATAGATTTTAGACTTAATCATATTAATCTGTTGTTTCTAATTAAACAGAAAAATTAATTAAAATCCATGTCCAAGGCCTGGTTCACACACATTTGTTCTTGAAAACGAATTGAATTGCAAGCAATTTAACTTCCAACAAAACAGGAACATATTATTATTATTATTACCCTTTGAGAATCATAGGAAAGGGAAGCAACTCATAACATTACGGCAAGAATTAAACACGCATTACTCAAATACATACTATTCCCAATGCAGAAGCCAGCTGCAGCTTTAGAGGATGCATGCATGCATATATGTGCATGCCTTTTAAGCTTTCTACTTTATTCAATTGAACACCAACTACGAACATATGGATCATCATGGAGACAGCATCTGGCATACTTGCAAGTTTTTCTCTACCCATGTAACCATCGAATCCAAATAGATCGCCGCTAGAAATTTTTACAAATGGGGAACAAAATTAATTATACCATATTAAAAAAATACATTCCTTTTTAGTGACAAAAAAATAAACCAATAAATAATAATAGATGTACATACCCATTTTTCTCACACTCTGCAAATGGGAGCGCAACCATTATCAGTGGTACAAATACCAGGCGGACAAACTGGACATTTGCTCCCCAAAATCTTATGGTTTCTCGCACAATGTCTCTTGTAAGAATGAACTTCAATGATCATAACTAGAAGATAAATATATAATCATAATCAATCACCCTTTAATTAATGATACTTAAGTTAAAGAGCAAAAATATATCCAAAAACGAAATAGTTATACTCACGTGATGCAACCAGCAAGAACAAAACCAAGCAATGAGCTAACTTGGCCATAGGACGGCAATTATTGGTATTTTGAGAAACTTGGAAATGTTGGTGAGTTAATAGTTGGCCCGATTGTTAGGAAATCAGCGTATGCCATATAAAACAAATTTATAGGCAGCGGAATTAAAACATGATTTTCTACCAGATCAATTTCAATATACGATAAAATAAAAAACCTGCTTTGATGACTGAAAATTGTGTCGTTTAGTTGAAGTTCTTGTTTCAACCATACCGCACACGCACGCCCGGCCTCTAAGGTAGCCACACGAATTAGTTCTTGTGATCCTCCTAGGATTGATTAACACCAAGCCGCCAATACAGGCTAGCTCTTACAACGAGCGCATAACTCAAGTAGAAAATTTAGAGTTCAAGAGAACTCTAATAAAACAAAAGAAGAACTTTTTCTCTCGGCTCCTGCAGCAAAGAAACTTTTTCCCCGCTGGCTAAAAGTCTATACGCACGCTTCTATTTGAAATCTCCAAGGCCCTGCTTCCTATTAAAAGGTAAAGTTTATATCTATCTGCTAGGACAACAACAGACTTATTAGATATTCTATCATGATAGAATTTTTTAATAAAATTAAAACTAATTTTAATTCTATTAAGATAAAACAATTTTATCTTATCACAACTTATCTTATAGAGATCTTAGGTTAATTATTTTACAAATTAACCTCCATAATTATCACATAATTATTTAATCATTTTAACCCAAGAATAAATTCTTTATGTGTGTGACCTTTTGAGGTTCCTAATCACTCTGGCAATAAATAACAAAATTATAATATTAGATTTAATTGGCTTTAGTACAAAACCAACAACTCCCACTTGGACTAAAGTCAATTCTAGTCAAGATATTCAAGATCAAATAAATTAAACAATTTTAATTTATCATTAATTCAATAATTAATGAGCTTGTATTTATAGATCAAGATTGCCCTCTAGCCGTGCATCATGACCACCTAAGAGTTAAGAAAAGTCAAGTGTGGTTGACTTCACCTTTGCATGAACCAAGCAATCCTGCAATTAATATCCTTTCACTCATACTATATCCCTAATTAGTACAAGAGTAAGGTATAAGTGCCAACTCTTAATGTACTAATTATTATAATTTCTATTCCCTAAATTAACTCCTTTAAATAAATTTAGAACTCTTCCAAATTTATTTACTCATTTGCAAACATTTTGAGTTGATATTTCAACAAGTGGCCATTTGTGAGATGTAATTTTTCTTACTATTAGAAGTGGTGAATCCTTTATTGATCGTGAAATCATTTATCATTTCATGTTATACCCAACTTCTATGGCACTCACAACTAGTTACGCTTATGGACTCATATGGTTGTGTAAAGTATAACAATTCACTACTATAGATACTCTTATGATCTCCGGGGCTTGAGGATTACTTACACTAATGTCACATAGAGATTATACCATTGGCACTCAAATAGTTAACCTCATGGAATCCTCATAACTGGATTAATCCAATGAATTATTCTCTAACAATTCATTCATATATCACCATATATGTGCTAATCTATCCGTATTAATAACGCCCTTAATTTTGTTAATACTATAATTAGGGATATTTAAGAATAATAAGTATTATTCTATTGACTTTATTTATCAATATATAAATATATATAATCCAAGATTTATAAAACACTCATATATCTTTTATTGCATAAAATATCAAAATACAACCTAAATATGATGGTTTTAAATTACATAACAAATCTCTTACTAGAACCAATCATTCAAGTGTATTTTAAACTAAAATGAAGACACATGACAATCATGCGTTTCTTTTGAGATAAAGCGTTTAGTCACGACCGCTTATGTTTTCCCTCTCGTAGGAATCTTTTTCTATCTTACTTCATTTCCTACCAATGATTTCTCTTAATCAAATGATACGCTTCTAAGTACATGTTTGGACTGCTGATGAGACCTAGTTCCTTGGCTTGAGCAATAGCCCCATTATTATCACAATACAGCGTATCGGGTCGGGCTATCAAGTGAACCACTCAAGTTCAGAATGAACTTTTTGATCCAACAGCTTTCTTTAGCAAACAAGAAAAGAATATATTCAAATGCTGTGTAACTGGCAAAGAGTTTCTTATTTGGAATTTTTCCAACTTACAGCACCAACATTGGAGGGTAAAATGTACTCCATACCGAGAGACTTGCTATCATCTATCAGATTGAAAGCCAAAGATCAAGGAACCCACGCACTTTAAGCTCGCCTTCTATATATATCGCTGAATAAATCCTAGCTTTTCTATACTTGGCAGATATTCTTGATAGCTTCCGCTGACCATCACCGGATTAGCCTCGATATCCGCCGCAACACTTAGAGCATGAGACATCCGGTCTTGTACATACATAGCATACATAATCGCATCCTACGCCAGGCATAAGGAACATTTTCAAGATACTATGTTTTCAACATCGCTTTTTGAACACATATCTTAAAAGCGTAAATCCTATGAGACATGGAACATAACCTTCTCAGATGATCCATGCTAAACCTTTTAGCATTTTATCTTATGTATGTTGGACTGTGAAAGACTGGCAACTTATTGGATCTATCACGATAGATCTTTATTCCCAAAATATGTTGTTTCACCTAAATCTTTCGAGGAAGTTTTTGTAGACAACCATACCTTAATTGGACAGAGAAGGATATGTCGTTTCTCACCAATAATATGTCATCCACATATAATATCGTGAAAACTATAGCACTCCCACTAACTTTTGTATACACAAGGTTCATTTTCGCTTTGATAAAACCAAACTTTTTGATTGTATCATTAAAATCCTAATATTCCAACTCCTGAAGTTTGCTTAAGTCCATAAATAGATTGCGGGCTTACATACTTTTATTAGTGGTCTTGGATACAAGCCCTGTGTTGTATCATATACATCTTCTTCTGCAATGACCGTTAAGAAAAGTCAGTTTTAACATCCATTTGCCGATTCATGATCATAGATGTAGCTGGGCTGAAGTAAAATTCTAATGGATTTCAAAGATGGTAATTGATGAAAAGGTTTCATCATAGCTAATACCATATTTTTGTGTGTAACTCTTGCAACCAAATAGCTTTATAAGTAGTCACATTACAACATCCATGTTCTGTTTTTCCTTTCAAAACCCACTTGCATCCTATGGGTTTTATCCTCTGTGGATCGACTAAGGTCCATAATTTTATTGTCATACATGGAATCCATTCTCAGATTTCATGACTCTCAGCCACTTCTCAGTAGTCCTTATCGTATAAGGCTTCCTGTAAGTAGTAGGGTCCATCATTATCAATGATAAACACATCATCATACCTAATAGGTGCATGAAAGGATGTCCTAATTGACCTACTGCATTACCTTGTGTGTATCTTGAGTTTCGATTTCTACCACATCATTATGAGGTTCAAGCCTTGTTCCATGTTCCTATTTTTACTAATTTGTGTTTCTAGAACTTCTTCAAATTCTATATTGCTCCTTTGGCCTTTTTCTAGGAATAAACTCTTTTTCTAGAAATATGGCAATGTTTTGGAAACAAACACCTTTCTACTCAATGGAAGTTATAAAATCTGGATACCCAAAAGCTTTTTCGATATCTCACAAAAATAAAGAGCATTTTTCAGATTTTTGGATCGAGCTTTATTTGATTCTACCTTTTTAACAAATATTTGAACATCCCCAAATTCTTAAATGTTTAAGATTTGGCTCTTTTCCCATACCATATCCTCATATGGGGTAGTATCAACACTTTAGATAGAACATGATTTAATAGGTAAGAGGCAAAGATATTTAGGCAGCAACCCCAAAACTCAGATTAGGAGAGTTGCATGACTCATCAGCGGATCGAACCATATCTAACAATGCTTCGATTTCTCCTTTCGCATACACCCATTCAATTGTGGTGTATGCTATGGATGGAGTCCATTGTGAAAGCTAATCCCATTCTCTTTTAAATAATTTTGAAATTCCCTGGTTTAGATATATTCTCCACCTCGATCTCGATCAAGTATTTCCAATACTCTTTCCAAGTTGTTTTTCTACTACAACTTATATTCTTTGAACTTTTCAAAGACTTCAAACGTTTATACTTCAATAAGTATAATGACCATATCTAGAATGATCATCAGAAATGTTAGGAAGTATGAAAAACCTCCTCTACGGCTTGAATGGATATAGGCTCCACACACATCGGCATGTATGACCTAATAATTTAGTAGATTTTTCACCTTTTCAAAGAAAGGTGTTTTAGTCATTTTTCCGAGTAAATGTAAGATTCGCGATGTTTCATATGATTCATAATCAAATGAGCCCAAAATAACCATCATTATGCAATTTGGTTATATGCTTCTCATTTATGTGACCTTAGTCTATAATGCCAGAGATAAGAGAATTTTCTAAATTATCAATTTTGGGTTTCTTTTATATTTATGTTGAAAATTGGATTTTCAAGATCTAATATATAAAGCACTCATTATTTTGATAACTTAAAGCACCATAAAAAAATACCTTCAATTAAAAATAAATGTAACAACACTTATTCCTTTTGATTTATTTCAAAACCATCATTGTCTAAATAGGAAATTGAAATAATATTCTTCTTTGTGGAGTACTCGAACAAAATAACAATCTTTCAAATCAAGAATCAATCCACTAGCAAGAGAGAGACTATATGTTTCTTGGCTAATAAAAGCAAATAACTTTTGCTCCATCTTGCCCACGCTGCAGGTCTACCTCTCCCTTTGCCACTTTCTACTTATCTTAGACCTCGTGCATATTATTACATGCAAATGATGAGAGCGATCCTGATCTAATAAATCTAATGAATTTGATTTTTGAAGTAGAAAGGTTTATTTCAATCATAAAATAAAACCTCAAGTAGAAGCTACAAAGTAGTTTCTTCCCGCTTCACTTCGCTTCAAGATAAGCCTTGCAATTTCTCTTCCAATGTCCATCTTGTCCACAAGTAAGCCAAGTGCACTCTTTTTCTTTCTTGTCCTTTTTGGCTTCTCCTTGTGTTGCCTTGGGTCCAACTTTTCTTCTCTTGGTCTTCTTAAGACCAACTTTACGCTTTCTTTTATCGGACCCTCAATTAGCAACACATTAGCCTTTTCTTTCTTCATGGTATCCTCAACTTCCTTAAGCCAAGTTCAATAACTCGTGCAAAGTAGAGTCTCAACTTTGTCCATGTTGAAAGTTCATCACAACTCCGAGGAAAAGTTAGATGAAGTGGATTGTAAAGTATCAAGTCAACACTTAACTCATGATACATTATAAATCCCAATTTACTCCATCCGCTCAATGAGACCAATCACTCTTCGCATACGAGTTGAAATTGAAGATCCTTCTCGCCAACTTGCTTATGAAAGAAGTTCATTCGTGGTATCATATATCGTCACTTCTCTAGCCCTTTTATCATATAATGCTTTCAAATATTGCTAGCATTGTAAAGGCAAATATGTCCTCATGTCGCTTACAAATTGAACTCATTGGAAGCCGGAAAGTACATGATATAACAACATGCATTTTCATAATCATCTAAATGCTTTTGATATGCATTTTGTACTACTTTGATCAACATCAAGCAGCAGCTCATCAGAAATGATGACCATCATGACATAAAGCAACTTCTCATTCCTAAGAACAATTCTTAGGTTTCAACTCAAATTCATATAGTTTTGGGCCAGTATAGTTTATTGTCAAACAAACGCTTACGTGAAGTTCATGTTGTTATTCATTTTTCTACAAATAAGAAAATAAAGATAGAATAAAGAATTTAAATTTATGCAATTTACAAAACCAAAATACACAAATATATGGATTTAATAATATCTTGGTTTCTTTGTTCTACTATTTTATCCAAATCAATATCCTCAAATTGATTCTTAGAATTTTCAAAATTTTAGTAGAGCTAGTAATCCCATCTCAATTATTTTTAATCTTGAGTTAAATGCCAACAAATCAAAAATAATTTTAATGAGTAGGTATTAATTACTCAATTGTAACTTATTTGCAACTCCTAGATAGTTAGGTTATTTCAACTTTTGATACACATATCACACATGCCCCATTCCTCGCCTCAAAGACTTTTTGACCCTGGAGTTAGCTCAACAAATCAAAAATCTTTGTTAAACTATACCCATTATTCAAAGATCTTATCCATAGTTTGAAATACATTTTTGGTAAGACAACCTGAGTTAGCCTGTAATGCTATCCTAACAAAATCAAGTTAAAACTATAATAATGGAAGGTTTAAATTACTTAATATTTAATTGAGGGATTAAATTATGGTCTCATCATCTACATATATCATATGTAATAAATATTTAAACATACAATATAATTAAATAATCTAATCATTTAATCAAATATTAAATCACATATGACATAACAATTGAATAATTCATTTAAACAATTATAACAAATTTCAATACTATAACTAGATATGCATTATATTTAATCATATTAGAAATATTATTGAATTAATTGAGAAGTTTTAAGTGGTTAATATAAAAGTTTTCAAATCAACAAAATATAATAAATAACAATAGGAAATTAAAAAGGACCTTACATAAATAAACCTTTATAACGAAAAATGCACCAAATTTATTTATTTATTGTCGTAGTCGTGGTCCAATTCCATTGACCATATTGAGATCGACACTAAACACTTACACTAAAAAGTTTTAATCTCAAATTTCAAACCATTTACCTAACTCCCAACTTCTGTGCTCGCCATACCATCTAGCCCAATTAAAAACTAAGTCCAAAATGTGGACTTGATCTAAATTTCATTACCACATTCATTAAATTAAAAAAATGTTAAGCTCCATTTAACCATTCTACTAAAGCAGCTTCACAACGAAACAAATTCACCATCGTAAATTTTTAATGGGGCTCGATGATCATCATTCACACGACATCATTTATCTCACAGCACACGCCAAAGACCTTCACTCATCGCCGCCGCACAGTTTCTTCAAAAAAATTTATTTGGCTTTATTTTTTTCTGCCGTTTCTCAATGGCATATTTTTCAAAAATAAAAATAATTTTTTTCAGAGCATGAATTATGCCAAAAATTCAACAAAAACTTCGATGTTTAAGAATAAATTAGAAAATTTCTAAACAAAATTTTCAACTTGCTCTATAAACGAAACAAATTTTCACTCAACAAAATAATTTTTCAATCATTCAACATAATACATACATATATGTAAATATAAATAATTTATATTCACATAGATTTATATTTATATACAAATTAAATCCTATGCTCCGATGCTCACTGTTAGGAAATCATGTATGCCATAAACAATTTATAGCGAATTAAAACATGATTTTCACCAGATCAATTTCAATATACGTATAAAATAAAACCTATTTTGATAATCAAGATTGTGTCGTCGAAGGAAGTTTTGTCAACCACAACTCGACGTCCGCCTCTAAGGTTTCCACACTAACTTGTTCTTAGGATCCTCCTAAGATTGATCGACACTAAGCCAATATGCTAGTTCTTTCAATGAAGCCATAAAATTTTAGAGTTCAAGAGAACTACAACAAAACAAAAGAAGAACTTTTCTCGTCTTGCGAAGAAATTTTGGTACGCCAAAACCAGACGACGCCTATTTGGAACTTGGCGTGCCTCTATTAAAAGGTAAGTTCTATCTATTCATAGATCTAACAGATCGATTAGACATTCTATCGTGATAGAATTCTTTTGATAAAATTAAAACTAATTTTAATTCTATTAAGATAAAAAAATTTTATCTTATCACAACTTATCTTATAGGAAATCTTTTAGGTTAATTATTTTACAAATTAACCCCCATAATTATCACATAATTATTTAATCATTTTAATCCAATTATAAATTCTTTATGTATGTGACTCCTTTAAATTCTTAATCACTTAAGAATAAATAACAAGTTATAATCTTAGATTTAATTGGCTTTAGTACAAAACCAACAAACTCCTACTTGGACTAAAGTCAATTTAGTCAAGAGTATTCAAAGATCAAATAAATTAAACAACTTTAATTTCTCATTAATTCAATAATTAATGAGCTTGTATTTATAGATCAAGTTTGGCCTCTAGCCAGCATCATGACCACCCAAGAGTTAAGAAAAGTCAAGTTGTTGACTTCACCTTTCCATGAACAGAATCCGTGTAATTAATATCCTTTCACCACACTATATCCCTAATTAGTACAAGAGTAAGGTATAAGTGCCAACTCTTAATGTACTAATTATTATAATTTCTTATTCGAAATTCAACTCCTTTAAAATAAATTTAGAACTCTTCCAAATTTATTTACTCGTTCTAAACATTTTGAGTTGATATTTCAACAAGTGGCCATTTGTGGGATATACTCTTCTTACTATTAGAAGTGGTGAATCTTTTATTGATCATAAATCATCTATCAATGTTTCATGTTATACCCAACTTCTATGGCACACACAACTAGTTCTGATTATGGACTCATAGGGTTAAAGTATAACAATTCACACTATAGATACTCTTATGATCTCAAGTCCGAGGATTACTTACACTCATCACACGTAAGATTATACCATTGGCACTCAAATAGTTAACCTCATGGAATCTCTAAGCGGATCAATCCAATGAATTATTCTCCAACAATTCATTCATATATCACCATATATGCTAACTAACTCAATGGTCTTTTTTCTTTTTGTCGTTTGGGTAAATTTGCATAGCATAAAAGTTAGTTTTGTCATTTCATGTTTTAATATCAAGGATGAACGTAACTTGGACTTAATTGCAATAAATTAGTTATTCTAAAGGTCAATTGTTATAATTCAGAGTTTAAGGGATATTTTATAGTTGAGTTAAAGGCTTAAAGCTCGGGATAAAGTTTTGGATAGTTTGGACCGAACAAAGAGTGGGCCGTCAAAAAGTAGGAGTATATGTCGCAAGCTTTACTTAGAAAATATAGCTCAACTATCCAATTCAGTCAACGTTTAGGGACAAACCAATGAATGAAAGAGAATCAATAGAATGAAAGAATAAGAGAAAGAGAGAAAGAATGAATGAAAGAATAAGGAAAGAAGGTACACGAATCGGTATTAGAGAGAGAAGAAAGTTCCGGTGCATGAGTCATCAACCTAACTCCCCTTTTCTACTTTGCTAACGCATCTGATAGCTACCGAATTGAGCAACTAATTTTGGAACTTAACTAGTGCTAACTATTAACTATCATTAAGTTCTACGGTCTTTGTTTGGTGATGAATTCGTGTGCCTTGGATCATGACAATTGCCATTCCTTCAAATTAGTCTTATCCTCAAGACTAAAAACTGGAAATTGATTAGTAATGAAGCTCTCGTCTTTCCAGAAGTTTCTTCAGGTGTGAAATTGTTCTATTGGATTGGCCATTGCACCACAGTTCGTTGTCTCTAATGATCTCCCGTCTTTGAAGTAAAGATGTGGCTTAAGGGGGTAAATATTCTCCAAATTGAATCTAGGCAGTGCGCTTCAAGAAGAGGAGTTGGTCCCGATCTTTTCTTGAGCAATGATACATGACAAATAAGATAGAGCTGTGAATGTGCAGTAAACTTCAATCGGATATACCACGTATACTATCTCCCAAGAACTTCAAAAGGACATAAAATCTTGTTGAGCTTGAGGCGTGATCTCATAGCCACTGATTGCTTTGTATGGCTAGAGCTTGAAGTACACCCATCACTCACCAAGTTCTCTCGGTTTTATGCAGGTTAGCAAAATCTTCATTCTACTATGAGCTTTGGCCAGATGCTCTTTAAGCAAGGTCATCAATGATTGACACTGCTGGATCATATCCATAGTTGTTAGAATTAGCACATCTTGATAGGGGCCACATGGTAGAGGTATTGGTTCCTTCCAAAGAGAGTTTCAAAAGGAGACATTTTGAGACGAAATAATATGCTATGTTGTACAAGTATTGCCATTGTGTTAGGTGCCAACCTCTCAACATTGCCCTGTAACCTCACAACGCCTCAAACAAAACAAAAGTGTGTCGCAGCTCGTGCCACTCAACAAACCAAATCACAAGTGAAGACTTCAAGCGACAAATCTCTTTAATAGGCTTTCATATTGATTATCTAAATATAGTTATAGTTTTGAATTAATTTTCTAGTTTGTTAGAATAGAAAAGTCTTTGTAGAAACCTGTAGTTTTACAATTTGTATGTAAAGTTATCCTTGTAATGTCACTTTTGAATTTTTACCTACGACATACTTGGTGGGTGTATATAATTAAACAAGCAAGTGAAAAAGCTGCTCAACCTTAGCTTAGTTTCGTGTGCATCTTGTGTCAAGTAATAAGAACAACCATTTTCTTCACACAATTATTGCAATTCTCTTTTGTGTATCTCATTTCATCCACCAAGCTAGCTATGATCTTCTCATTCTTTTAAAGGCAATCGCGTGCATATTTTTGCCGTGTGTTAATTGCGATGCCCAAGCAAGTCTTGGTGCAAGTGACATCCAACGTGTTGCTTGCTTCATGGATTGCTTACAAACTTAGCCAAACAATGACTTGTAACAATTGGCATTAGAGTTTCAAGTTGCAAGACTTGGGGCAAAATTTTGCTAGTGTGTAGTAAGAATGTCATGCGAGGAAAATGGGGTAATCCTTACTTACTGTGTGCTAAGAACTTAGTGCGGTGTTAGTGCTCATTTGGAGATGGTGAGATCATAAAGAGAGCAAATCAATGCCTTGGAGGTGGTCATCCACCGTCTCAATGTTGTATGCTTTGACAATGAGCAAGGGGCCATCTCTCTTGATATGTGAGTAACTCAAGTGCAGACTAATCTTGCTCACCTCACTGTGGATCTCGAGAAGGAACAAGGCCCTTTGCAACGATTAAGTGAAGGGACCCAAACCTTCAAACCATGTTGGTGAGAAATATCGGAGAGTTAGAGGTGCTACG
The DNA here is from genome assembly GCA_020080225.1 of Gynochthodes officinalis. Lineage (NCBI taxonomy): Eukaryota > Viridiplantae > Streptophyta > Magnoliopsida > Gentianales > Rubiaceae > Gynochthodes > Gynochthodes officinalis. The sequence goes on along the minus strand of CM034615.1, from coordinate 27,476,403 downwards.
AGCTATAATGAGAATTTCCTCGAGATGAGGATTCTTTCATTGTCAATGGCCAATCACCCTAATTGATGGGGATAATATTGTTGGAAAGGCATTCAATATACCTAAAGTTATGGAATCAAAGGTATTTGATGGGGTGTGAGATGCAAAGGAATTGGAGAACTTCCTCTTCAACATAGAGCAATACTTCAAGTAACAAACATTGGGTATGATGTAATGAAGATCACCACTATGCTATATGTCTTTTAGGTGACACCAAAGTGTGGTGAAGTTTGAAGAAGGCTAGATATTTGGTCATAAACATTTGGGAGGAGCTAAAGTAATGAGTTAAGTGGTTGTTCTTCCCTTATAATGTCAAAGAACAAGCTCATTGTGCTTTATGTGTCCCGAGGCAAATAGCCTCTGTTCACAATTATGTGCCACAATTCCAAGCTTGCACATTAAGCATAATAGACATGTTGAAGCTGGATAAGCTCTTTTCTTTAAAGAAAGGTGCAAGTCATAAGCGAAATAGGAGTTGCAATGAGCAAAGGTTGAGGATTTGGACACAAAGAATTGTACAGTTGAGAGTTTAATGGACTATCTGTCAAAAGAACATTGGGAAAGTAGGTGCATGAACAACAGCCCTCCTAAGAGTGAGAACAAGAAGTTTGGCAGACCTAATATGGGAAAAGGTGGGGAAAATAGGGAAATTGCATCTTCTATGAACAACTATACACAAGATGGTCAAACTAGCGAAAGAGAGCACAAACCCCACCCTAGGAGTTATACCAAAACAATGGTGCTTCCTTTGCAATAGGCCACATCGGATGGTGGAATACCCCAAGAAGAAGCCGTTCAATGTATTTTTGGCAATAAATACTAATCCAAACCGTGGAGAACTATCTTTGAGTGGGAGAGGTGGGGAGAATCTATTGGAGGATAAACATGATGCAATATGAGTGTTTTACTTTTGGTGCAATGCCTTGGGAAACTCTATAGAGAAGGAGATGAAGGGACCATCCCTCAAATCGTCTTTGTGGTTACAAAACTCCAAATAGAGAGAAAGGAGCATGCAAATACCAAGAAATGTAGCCCAAGTGTTGTAGTTAAGTCTATCGCAACTATCACGATGGTGGAGATTGGAGCATGTGAGGCCAATACGCATAAAAAGAATGGCCTCATGTATATAGACTTGTGCGTGAAGAGAAACCTCATCCGAGGTATGATCAATGTTGAGTTTCGCATAACTACCTTATAAGCAAAGAGGTAGAGCAGCTAGACTCAATATTGGAGAAGTCTGCAAGAAGAGTAAAGGCCTTCAACTCTACTTGTCAACCTATTACGCATAGCTCACACATGCACATTGAGGGCTAGTTCTTTCATAGTATAGACTACCTTCTATGTCATAAAGATGGATGATCTCAGCTCATCATCAAGACGGAATTCTTGCAAGATACAAAGATTGCAATCTACCCTTATGGGAGTTTTGTAATCATTTTAGGTAGAAATTGTATGATTCATGCAACATTAAGGAAGTCGCATGAGAAATGCCTCTCAACCTTACGGTTCAAAAGAGGCCTAAGACACAATAATGTTAGTTATCTTGCTCGCGTTGTTGGGATGACATTGAGGATAGGGCGAGACCAATGAAGTCATCAATTATGCGGTTGTGAGAGGAGTTCAAAATGTAATGCTTAATGAACTACCAAAATGACTATATTCTGCGCAATGTGAATCATAATATTAGGTTGGTCCTCAGGATCAAACCACTAGTGCGTGCACCTTATAGGATGTCCCAATTAGACCTCGTAGAACTTTGCAAACAAATGTGAGAGATGCTTGAGGGTGGTGCCATTGTTTGAAAAGTCACTATATGGAGCCCAACACTATTTCAAATAAAGTAAGATGGTTTCTTGTGATTTTGTGTGGACTATTGAGCACACAACAAGATTATGATGAAGAACAAATACCCAATACCACTTATTTTGATTGTTGGGATCGGCTATGTCATGCCAAATACTACACAAAAATTGACTTGTGTTCAGTGGTATTAGTAGGCTCGTATCAAGGAGTTGGATGATCATATATATCGTAAGCCCTACGCCACGTGTAAGGTTGAAATTGCGAGTTGGTCTCGACAACATGCGGCATTTGGTGTGCATTGTGGCACAGAGTGGGCATTGCACTATAGATCAATGGGAGTGTAGGCATTAAGAGAGAAGCAAGCTTGATATATACGTAGCATGGTGGGTGTGATTATTATCCGGCCCTATCGATGCTTTGTTGACTAAAACGAACTGATTGAAAATTTGAAACTTTGAATTTTTGGGATTTTTCCACTTTGTCGCACAATTCTTGCTTTTGCCTTGTAAAAGGCGTACCACAATGATGATTGCGTCATTTGTGAGTTAATGGAATTCGTCATGGACAAACGCGTACATCGATTATTTTTATTTCTCAAAACATTGAAAGATCACGAGTTTAATTACAAAATTATGTATTCACGTAGACAATCCTCGGATTTAATTGATTGGGTGAACGCCATGATGGTGAAGCGAAAAGATTTTCAGTCCCTTAACTGTTGAGAGACGCTTATGCGGTGTATAAAAGGATAAAAGCTCGTTCGAAATTTGTCAAAGCCTTAATAAACAGTGTATGCCATTTTGATTCCTTGATTTGTACCTAGATCAATTCAGTTATTGCATAGTCAATTTACTCGTTATAGCATTGTGAAATTTTTTCCAAATGGTGGTGATGACTTTCATAGTAATAAATTGAGTTTAGGTGCGAGACCATGAGAGACATAGTAATCATGTGATCTTGACATCTTTGACGTTCACAGGATGGTTTGGTTTGACGGACCAAGCTAAGTCGATTGCTAAGGAGACATGGATGTTCTATGGCTTGTGTTTGACAAAGCACCATATGATGTCATTTTGGTAGCATCCACTATTTTTGGCGGTGGTGTGAATGACCGAGGCGTGGGCGATAAATGAAAATTGTAGTGACCGGTTCCAAACACTTGGCAAGTGGTGATATAAGTTTTGGGGTGGCAAAATAACATATGATCATGTGAATTTTGTTCCACATGTAATTCAACTGTTAGGTTTCGCAAATTATTTGATAAACTATTAGTTGAGTATAAAGACGACCAACGTAATACTATTGATGCAATCCAAGGGTGGATTGTATTTTTACTGTTACTATGATGTCGGACATGCTCGTATAAATTGCGAGGATTGCGAAGTTAAAATATTATTCAATGTAATAATATTCAAATTTATTAATCATATTTGCATTTAAAGTGTGCTTGTTCTATTCGATACGACATGAAACCCGTATCGAATACACGTGGTATTAAATATGTTTCAAACACGCTTGGACTAATAATGCATACGTTTGTTACATGTACATTCATACGCCTCTAAATAAGTCAGATGAATGTTTCCTTCCGACCTTTGAGTGAATACCATAGGGTTGATCTCATCCGCATTCGGACTTCAAAAAGAAGGTTTTCGATTGTAGTTGCTTTCTCAAATTGTAGTTGCTTCTAAACTGGACTTTACATTGGTACTACTTCTAGTATTTTTCGCTACATGATGTGGGTTGTTCAATTTGTCCGAATATACCCCTTCATACCATGTTCGTAGGTATTGACCGATCTCGGATGCATCTATTTACATGAAATATTGTGCAGAACATTATAGCTTTATGTTTCTGTTTCTTGGCTTTCAAGAACTATGGAGTTTGAGAAGGTGGAAAAGTGGAGAGGTGATGTCGATGAAGATTGTATTTCCTAACGTCAGTTGTAAAGACTTGTGCATAATAGGTTACGTAGATATTCCTTATGAGAGGATTCTAGACCATCATTACATAGTATTATTGTGGGGACACCACCTTTAACTTTCTTGGGTTTTGTGTAGTTGCAATTTGAAACCCAATTGTGCTGTAAGCCAATAAACTCCTTCCAATGCTTTAGATAATGGGGTTGATGTCATCAATGACCTTATAGAATATGTCATCATTGTGCTCTTTTAAATCAATATGGCCCATATAATAATTATGCAGGCCCAATGATTTGGCCCACAACGTCTTCCTAGACCGTGTTGGACCTCTAATATTAAAGATTGGGTCCTGTGTCTTCTAGAATGTTCAAAGATGTTTTGTTCCTTTCATCTATACAATTTCACAGGAATATTATCAGCCATCAAAATGGATTTTGGTATCGTTCTACCGGAGGTTTAAATATATTATTGAAATAGTGCTGAATTTTATTGTAATTTAAAACATATGTTGTTGTGAACCTTCTTTAACGATAGCCATTGCTTTGTTTACGGATTGAATGGCAAGCGTAGCGGCGTATAGGACATCTAATGATGACCAACGATTATTGCCAATTAGATGTATGAATTCCCGTGATCTATATACACTCCGTCTTTGGATATGTATCGTTTAACTACTGTGGCTGATTTTGTTGGTTTGATATTAGAATGGTATTGAGTAGGCGCATTAGGATGAACAAGATCGAAGAATCGTTGATTCTGAGTTTCAAACTTGTATGGAAATTGGATTAATACTTGATGTTTCTCCTTAGAATTTTGACATATGAAGGTTTTTGGAAGGGAATAACTGCAATAATAATTAAAGAATGATTTCTTTAGGAATTGGACACTTGGGAAACGTCAAAATATATTTTTACTGCAATTCCCAATTCCTCTTTCTAGCCATTAAGGCGATGCCACATCAGACTATGGGAGTTGACTCGGCAAGTGGGACGAAAACTCTCTCGCTTATGCGGGTGGGATCAGGGATATATATATATGATCATGGGAACAAAGGTATGTAATTGAGAACCCTGACTTGCAACTTTGGCTACAACAACCCATGACCGTTGCAAAGAAAAGCCATCACCATTCGGTGGAGCTTGCTTCAAGCTTGTTCAACTAAAACTCCAGCACGACTCTTAGGGCGGGAGGATTTCCACTTATTATTAAGGCCTCTGCATCACTTATTACAGTGGTTTTGCCTTTTCCAGTAACAGTAACAGGGATCTTCCCACACCCATGACCTTCATGTACATTCACACAAGCTTCAGTACCCCCATTCCCTTTTGGGTCTCAATTGAGGTTTTGACATTACAAATTCTAGTTGGTGAGCTCCTATCGTCGGAGAATTTAGTTGTGAAAACTCATCCCCTTGATTTTCCATTAGGAAGAACAGCAAGATTCAGCAGCACATCCACCTAAGCTACCCATAGAGCAGAGACTCTTCCCACAGATGAGAGAAGCTTCCAGCAAGACAGAGAAGCTTCCCACCTGAAGTTTGCCGTAAAGGAGTTTGCTGTGAAGAAGACTGGCACGTTGCAGCAGTACAACCACAGGAGCTTCCCACCGTGTAGCAAGCCACAAGAAACAAGATACAGCAGCAGGACACAAGCCAAAAACATCAGCAACCCACAGAAAATTACAGCAGCAAGCCACAGAAAAACACAACAACAACAAACCCTCTATGTTCAGGAAGATACAACAACAAAAACAAGCCACAGTAATACACAAGAATAGTAAAACAGTAGCAAAACAAGACACGAGAATAGAGACACAAAATACAGCAGCAAGCCACAAGAATATGCTAGTCCTCACTAAAGGAAATCAGTGATGGTGGCGGCGACGGCAGTGGGTTTTGACTTTCTAAGCTCAACGACGATGACTTTCAGATCTACCAAAATAAGGATGGCCGAAGAGAAAACAGCAAGAAATTGGGAGAACCTACCAGATCCGGAAGGGACAACTAATGGACTGTGGGTCTAACTAGAGCCAGCAACCAAAGAGCAGCAATTCTACTTCTTGAGGATGGGAAGCTAGTTCAAACTACATTAAAGGGGAACAAAAATAGAGTAGTGGTGGCTAAAAGTTGACAGAGGAGGGAGGAAAGAGGAGGGTCCGGCAAAGGAGGTATGGGCGGGTGGTGCTAGCAGGGCTGACTGGCAGGCGGCAGATGCGGTGCCGGAGCCATCGGCGAGGAGGTTGTGACCCACGGTTTGGTAAGAAGTTACTCCAATGATAACACAATTTTTAACACATTCTTTATTTAATTTTTTTATATTATTTTCTATGAAACTATTCAATGATACATTTGAAATTTACAATTTACACTTAATTTAACTGCTTTAAAAATAAATAACTTATTTCTAATACATTTGCACACTAATATTAATATCTTTTATAATTATATTATATTTATTACAAATATGATTGGTTGACTGGACCAATTCATAACCCAATCTAGTTTTTACAACATTATTTTATGAGAATAGGGAAACAATAATTTTGCAACTGTAATATGTGGTTTCCAAATTGTGATCACCTCTGATAATAACATAGTATGAGAATGTAATTTAAAACTGTGGCCTAGTAAAAAAACTAATCTTAAATTCACATCCTAAAGAGCAAAAAGGCCGGATGCTACTATTTTTAATTAAGACAATCATCAATCATTATTATCCAAAAAGAGTGCAGAAGCAGAACATCACACAAGGTACAACATAATGCTTCAATATTTTTAATTAACACAAGGTCCAATAACCAACTCTTAGCTCTCCAGATTGCCCAGGAACATTTCACCAGAATTCTTCACAATTTGCTTACAGTAATATCTTCAATAAAGCCTCGAAGTGAAACGGAGGAGGAACCACCATCAGTCAGTGCCTTCCTACTTATCTCTCCGATCTCTTTCACTTTCTTCCTTACCGGATTTTCTGGATCCATCAAACACATGATAGCCTTTTCAATCTCATCGGCCATTACAAGCCCATCAGTATTCACAAAAGCGGTAATCTAATGTCAATTCCACAGCCATTCCCAGCTCCTTCACCAACTCAAATGCATTAGGGCATGCACCATAGCCCTTTTTTCTCACCTGCGGCCTGGCCGCAAAAATTGCTGACTTGGCAATAAACAGTGCAAGCCAGGCTCCTTTGCCTCGCAAAGGAGTCCGCCCAAATTTTTTGCCGTTTTCGAGCAAAACGACGGCGTTTGCGACAAAACGACGCAAAGCAGCGTTGTTTCTGGTCGTCAGATCGTGACGACACGGCCGACCAATAAGATCGACACAATGTCGGCGGCTGCTCATTTTTCCCAAAATACCCTACCAAACGGCGTCGTTTAATTTAAAAAAAAAAAAAAAAAAAGGTGTGACGTGGCGCGCTGTCGACTAAAAAAAGCGCACCCAATGGGGCGTACGTGTACTTTCCCGCAAACCGGCCCAAAAAGTTGCAACGCCATTTGGGGCTAAATAAATTTATTTATTTTTAAAAATCACCATCATTATAAAATTCATCCTCTATAAAATGAGATGCATTTTGCATATTTTTTGGCCAAAATCCGAATTTCATATTTCCCAAACTCTCTCAAAAACTCTATTTTCTTCCAACAAAATGAATCCTCCTAACCCTTTTGGAAATAACCCACCCTATGGAAATAACCCTTCATTCTATAATCCATCATATGATATTGGTCAATTTGCTTCTAATTCTCAAAATCCTATCCAATTTCCCCAAAACCCACCCCAATTTCCAACTAGTTTTCCAATAAATCCTACAATGTTTCAAGTTCAAGGGTTTCAACACCACATGATGTCCAATTTCAACCATCAACCAAACCATGAAATTCCTGCAAATGTTGATAATGAAGATGGCTCCGGAGACGACGGAGAAATGCAAAATAAGGCGAAAAAATGGTCATTTGAAGAAGACACGGCTTTGATTTCAGCATATATTCATATCACAACAAATCCGATTATAGGTACATCTCAAAAGAATTCTATGATGTGGAAGAATATCCTTTCACAATATAGGGCGGTTCGGGAAGACAATGCCAACATCAATCCCAGAAATGTGGCCCAGATTAGAGTTCGGTGGCGGAGAATTTCTTCAACTGTGTCAAAGTGGGTTGAAATTTTCATGAGTCGAAAGGTTGAAAAAAGTGGAATGAGCAGCGAAGATGTGCTCAAACGCACTAACCATATGGGAGAATTCGAATAAGGGTTCAAAGTTCTAATTTATGGAGCATTGGAAGTTGTTGAGATCTTTTAAGTGGGAATCTGCATTGGAAGAAATGTTCCTATTTCCAATGTACCATTTGATGATTCAAACACCCCCGAAACACCACACACCGCTAGTAGCGGAAGAGATCACGCACAGATGATGATTTTATCAACCTATCCTCTCCAATTGGCGAACAAGTTCCGATCAATTTAGAAGACACTGCTACTAGTCCTCTAAAACGGCAATAGGGGTGAAAAGGCTAAAAGCAAGGAAAACATAAAGGTCGGTATACAACTTTTCCGGAGAGTCCGAGCATTGACAGGCTAGGCTTATCCTTCCAAGAGAGGATAGTGGTCGAGAGGGAGAAGATTGCTTTGGATATGAAAAAATTAGATGCCGATAGAATTGCTCATCAAGAGCAAATGGAGGCCGAGAGAATGAAAATAGAGGCCGAGAGAATTGCTCATCAAGAACAAATGGAAAGGATGAAACATGAGCAAAAGTTTCAAGCTTGGCTTACTTTTTATGAAAGTGGAGAAGACAACTTATCAAACTTGAGAAAGAAAATGTTTCATAAGCTTAGCGAAAGTTTAGGGATGTAGTAGTATTTTATTTATTATGTTTTAGTATTTAATTTAGAGTATTTATTTTCATGTTCTAAGTTGATTATTAAATTTTATTTTAAATGTAATTTTAATTTTAATGTAATGTGATTTTATTTTCCATTAAGTGTTTCCATTTTATTTTTAATTTATCACATTTATTTTCATGTTTCAAGAATTTCATATTTACTTTAGAGTATTTATTTTCATTTCGTATTTCATTTTAAATTTAGAGCATTTTTTTGATTTTTAAGAGTATTATTAAATTTTAATTTTAATGTAATGTAAATTTCTTTTCTATTGATTGTTTTACGTATTTTATATTTAATTTAATTTCATGTAATGTAAATTTAAGTTTTTCATGTAATGTAAATTTAAACGGCCAAAAAATATTTTTAATAATGGAACAAAAAATTATTAAAGTTGTATTATTAAATGTATTTTTAATTTTAATATAATGTAAAAAGTTAATAATGATCTGCGTGAATAGTGTAGGCGTTTACTAAGTGAGTAAATTTTATAATCTTTGCGTGAATAATCACTGATCATGTGATATAGTGCTGATGTGATTGAATGAGATATGACCCCAAAAAGGGCCAGGTGCATGGCTTAGATTGTTGCTCTGCATATATAGGCCACGTAGCAATAGGCACACCATTCCATACACTTTCCAATATAGAGTTCCAACCACAATGAGAGACAAAGCCTCCAACAGCTTTATGGGCTAAAATCTCCACCTGTGGTGTCCACGCACACACCAATCCCCTGTTCTCTGTCCTTTCCAGAAACCCTTCTGGCAGAATTTCAGAAAAATTGGTATACTCGGTTCGCTTTATATTAAATTCCTTGGGTGGCGGCGCTCGTACAGACCACAAGAATCTTCTCCCACTTTGCTCTAGTGCAGCTGCAATTTCAGCTAGCTGGGGTGGTTCAAAACCTCCCATACTTCCGAAGCAGAGAAACACCACAGATGAAGAGGGCTGGTCATCAAGCCACTTCATAATCTTTTCGGACTCGGAATGCTGTTCAATCTCAAAGTTAACCACAGGTCCAACAGTGTAAATTGACGGTGCTTCTTTATCTAAAGATTTAATAGCATAGGGCTCTAACTCTGCAAAAGTATTTATGATTATCCCTTTTGCTTCTTTAAACCGCGTTCCATGACTTACCATTGCAGAATAACCACCATCTTTATCAAACAAAAAAGATGGTAAAACTTTTGAAGGTACGGGTTGGGAATATGCCGGAATAATTGAATCTGGATCTGAAATCGTTAATTGAGATCCCACTTGGGCATGTCGACCGGGGAGATAAAGCATAAGTCCAAGAAAAGCAGCATTAGAGGCAAAGAAAACATAGGCAGGAACAGCAAGCTCATTTGCGACATCAATCATTGAAGTGCAAAACATATCAATCACTAACCCCCCAAGTTGATTGCTCGGATTGGACAAAACATGGTCGACTATTGCATCTTTGACAAGGGATTTATGGTTCTCTATGTGAACAGAAGCAAATTTCTCAATAGACTTCATGAGCTCTGATGATGGCGGATCGACATGAGGGAGAGGGATGAACTGGATGCTTGGATTGGAGGCAGCTAATTCTTCGACATAGCAATTCAATTGAGGTGAACCAGGTCGCTTCATAACAAGAACAGTTATTGATATGCGTTCATCTTTTTCAAGCAGGCGCTTGGCAAACTCGATTGTGGATGCTATGTGACCTCTGGCTGGTGTAGGAACAAAGACCAGGGTTTTCTTCATCTTTTGAAGTGTTGAAATTTTCTGACCAACGTGGATTTGGAGGATTATTTTAGGAGCACTATAGCATATCGCGTGGTGATGAGAAATAAGATCAGTGATAGGGACATGATTTGGACATTTTAATCACTCTGGACCAGCAAAAAAGTCAAAGCACAAACCAAGTTGGTTAAGTGCGTATTTGTCTTTATATGGTACAAAACCACTTATTTTATTACAAATGTTGTTTTAAAATGATGGGTTACAACGGCTACAAATTAAAAGTATAGAGAAACTTATATAATATTTTCTCTTTTTTGCTTTATAAAAAGAATTCTTTATTTTAAGTTATATTTCCTCAGTTCAAAAAAAAATTTAATTTCAAAAGTTTAATTATTTCATTGAGAAAAATATTTTCTTTTTATATGAAATTTTGTTGTTGTTATTACTAATAATAATAATGCATAATTTAAATTAAAAAGTAATGATAAAAATTTAAAATTTAAAAATTTGTATCAAATCAAAAATTAACTCCTTTTTTTTTTTGGACGGAAGGAATATATAACTTTTTTTAGTTATTAATTGCAACACTCTTAATTACCAAATCAAAAATTGATAATTAATTTATCAATTTTTTATTTTATCATTTATTTTTAAATGTAGGTCACACATACTTATTAATGGTAAAGCCAATATAGAAATTTCTTTTAGAAAAAATTTTTTGAAAGTAAATTCTTCTATTGAAACTAAAGGAGTAAATGACTATGTTGAATAATTAATATGTTTGGAAGTGAATATATTGATTGATTATGAGACATTAATTGGGATTTGAATAAATAAATAAATAATAATTTAAAGAATTACTTAAGTATAATAATGTTACAAGATAATGAAAAGGTAAAAACATATAAAGATTTTTATAGAGTGGAAAACAAAAGTTTTACTTGCATCCGAGTTTGAGCTTAGAAAAAGAGAAATAACAAAATATTGTGGGGATTGTTACAATGAAGACAAACTTTTCAACCTTATTAAGAAAAAAATTGAATATAATACTAAAAAGGGAAACAAAAGAGACGACCTTTATTAGGTTGTTGTCTTACATGATTATTGGAGTAAATTGCAAAACATAACACAAACTTTAATCAAATTGTGAATTTCCTATAAACCTCTATTTGTAGCAATTAATTTATTGAAATTCAATAGCTGAAATCAACCTAAGCAAAGCTCTGTGTACAAATTCGATCCAAGTTGTCTATTAATTCAATATTGCGTGAATATATTATCAAAAACTACTAAACTACAACTATATAATAATATTGTGTAATTTTATTATCAAAAACATTCATAAAAAGCATAAGTTGAAAACATATCCAGTCACCTCAAAAATGATGACGCTAGATAATTATACATTTAAAATATTCTAATTTTAATTTCTGTTAAAAAATTTACAAAAGTAAAACATTAACAAATCCAAAGAAAAATTATAATAGTAACTGACTCAATGGTCTTTTTTTCTTTTTGTCGTTTGGGTAAATTTGCAGAGCATAAAAGTTAGTTTTGCCATTTCATGTTTTAGTATCAAGGATGAACGTAACTTGGACTTAATTGCAATAAATTAGTTATTCTAATGGTCAATTGTTATAATTCAGAGTTTAAGGGATATTTTATAGTTGAGTTAAAGGCTTCAAGCTCTGGGATAAAGTTTTGGATAGTTTGGACCGAACAAAGAGTGGGCCGTCAAAAAAGTAGGAATATATGTCGCAAGCTTTACTTAGAAAAATATAGCTCCACTATCCAATTCAGTCAACATTTAGGGACAAACTAATGAATGAAAGAGAATCAACGAATGAAAGAATAAGGGAAGAAGGTACACGAATCGGTATTAGAGAGAGAGAAGAAAGTTCCAGTGCATGAGTCGTCGACCTAACTCCCCTTTTCTGCTTTGCTAACCCATCTGATAGCTACCTTAATTGAGCAACTAATTTTGGAACTTAACTACCGCTAACTATTAACTATCATTAAGTTCTACGGTGCCGTTTGGTGATGGATTCGTGTGCCTTGGATCATGACAATTGCCATTCCCTTCAAATCAGTCTTCTCCTCAAGACTAAAATCTGGAAATTGATTAGTAATGAAGCTCTCTAAGTCTTTCCATAAAGTTTCTTCAGATGCAAAATTGCTCTATTGGATTGGCCATTGCACCACAGTTTTGTTGTCTCTAATGATCTCCCGTCTTTGAAGTAAAGCTGCTGGCTTAAGGGGGCAAATACTCTCCAAGTTGAATTTAGGCAATTCTGCTTCAGTAAGAGGAGTTGGTCCCGATCTTTTCTTGAGCAATGATACATGAAAGATAGGATAGAGCTGTGAATGTGCAGGAAACTTCAATCAGTACGCCACAGATACTATCTTCTCAAGAACTTCAAAAGGACCATAAAATCTTGTTGTGAGCTTGAGGCAGGATCTCATAGCCACTGATTGCTATTTGTATGGCTAGAGCTTGAAGTACACCCAGTCACTTACCTGAAGTTCTCTTTCGGTTCTATGCAGGTTAGCAAAAATCTTCATCCTACTATGAGCTTTGGCCAAATGCTCTTTAAGCAAGGCCATCAATGATTGACACTGCTGGATCATATCCATAGTTGTTAGAATCAGCACATCTTGATAGGGGCCACATGCTAGAGGTATTGGTTCCTTCCGAAGAGAGTTTTAAAAGGAGACATTTTGAGACTGAAATAATATGCTATGTTGTACAAATATTCTGCCATTGTGTTAGGTGCCAACCTCTCAACATTGCCCCGTAACCTCTACAACACCCCAAACAGCAGCAAAGGTGTGTCGCAGCTCGTGCCACTCAACAAACCAAATCACAAGTGAAGACCTCAAGTGACAACGCTCTTTAATAGGCTTTCATATTGATTATCTAAATATAGTTGTAGTTTTGAATTAATTTTCTAGTTTGTTAGAATAGAAACCGCAGTCTTTGTAAAAACCTACAGTTTTACATTTTGTATGTAAAGTTATCCTTGTAACTGTCACTTTTGAGTTTTTAACTAGGGCATACTTGGTGAGTGTATATAATTAAACAAGCAAGTGAAAAAGCCTGCTCACCCCTAGCTTAGTTTTGTGTGCATCTTGTTTCAAGTAATAAGAACAACCATTTTCTTCACACAATTATTGCAATTGTCTTTTGTGTATCTCATTTCTTCCACCAAGTTAGCTATAATCTTCTCATTCTTTTAAAGGCACTGCGTGCATATTTTTGCCGTTTGTTAATTGCGATGCACAAGCGAGTCTTGGGGGAAGTAACATCCAACATGTTGCTTGCTTCACGGATTGCTTACAAACTTAGCCAAACAATGACTTGTAACAATTTGTATCAGAGTTTCAAGTTGCAAGACTTGGGGCAAAATTTTGCTAGTGTGTAGTAAGAATGTCTTGTGAGGAAAATGGGGTAATCCTTACTTACTATGTGCTAAGAACTTAGTGCGGTGTTAGTGCTGATTTGGAGATGGTGAGATCATAAAGAGAGCAAATCAATGCCTTGGAGGTGGCCATCGACCGTCTCAATGTTGTATGCTTTGACAATGAGCAAGGGGCCATCTCTCTTGATATGTGATTAACTCAAGTGCAGACTAATCTTGCTCACCTCAGTATGGATCTCAGAAGGGAACAAGGCCCTTTGCAACAATTAAGTGAAGGGACCCAAACCTTCAAAACCATGTTGGTGAGAAATATCGGAGAGTTAGAGGTGCTATGAGCTATGATAGGGGAATTTCCTACTGAGATGAGGATTCTTTCATTATCAATGGCCAATCACCCTAACGGCAGTGGGGATAATATTGTTGGAAGGGCATTCAATATACCTAAAGTTATGGAATCAAAGGTATTTGACGGGGTGCGAGATGCAAAGGAATTGGATAACTTCCTCTTCAACATAAAGCAATACGTCGAAGTAGCAAACATTGGGTATGATGTAATGAAGATCACCACTGTTGCCATATATCTTTTAGGTGACACCAAAGTGTGGTGATGTTTGAAGAAGGCTAGATATTTGGTCATAAACATTTGGGAGGAGCTGAAGTATTGAGTTAAGTGGCTATTCTTCCCTTATAATGTCAAGGAACAAGCTCATTGTGCTTTATGTGCCCCGAGGCAAATAGGCTCTGTTCACAATTATGTGCCACAATTCCAAGCTTGCCTATTAAGCATAATAGACAGGTTGAAGCTGGTTAAGCTCTTTTTCTTTAAAGAAGGGTGCAAGTTATAAGCAAAATAGGAGTTGCAACGAGCAAAGGTCGAGGATTTGGACACAGCAATTGTACAGGTTGAGAGTTTACTGAACTATCTGTCAAAACAGCATTGCGAAAGTAGGTCTGCGAACAACAACCCTCCTTAGGGTGAGAACAAGAAGTTTGGCAAACCTAATATGGGAAAAGGTGGGGGAAAATAGGGAAATTGCATCTTCTATGAACAACCATACACAAGATGGTCAAACTAGCGAAAAGAGCACAAACCCCACCCTAGGAGTTATACCAAAACAATGGTGCTTCATTTGCAATAGGCCACATCGGATGGTGGAATGCCCCAAGAAGAAGCCGTTCAATGTATTTTTGGCAAAAGATACTAATCCAAACCGTGGAGAACTATCTTTGAGTGGGAGAGGTGGGGAGAATCTATTGGAGGATAAACATGATGCAATATGAGTGTTTTACTTTTGGTGCAATGCCTTGGGAAACTCTATAGAGAAGGAGATGAAGGGACCATCCCTCAAATCGTCTTTGTGGTTACAAAACTCCAAATAGAGAGAAAGGAGCATGCAAATACCAAGAAATGTAGCCCAAGAGTTGTAGTTAAGTCTATCGCAACTATCACCAAGGAGGAGATTGAGCATGTGAGGCCAATACGCATAAAAAAGAATGGCCTCATGTATGTAGACTTGTGCCTGAAGAGAAACCTCATCCGAGGTATGATCAACGTTGGAGTTTCGCACAACTACCTTGTAAGCAAAGAGGTAGAGTGGCTAGACTCAATATTGAAGAAGTCTGCAAGAAGAGTAAAGGCCTTCAACTCTACTTGTCAACCTATTATGAACATAGCTCACACATGCACATTGAGGGCTAGTTCTTTCATAGTATAGACTACCTTCTATGCCATAAAGATGGATGAGCTTAGGCTCATCATCAGCAAGGAATTCTTGCAAGATACAAAGATTGCAATCTACCCTTATGGGAGTTTTATAATCATTTTAGGTAGCAATTCGTGTATGATTCATGCAACATTGAGGAAGTCGCATGAGAAATGCCTCTCAACCTTACAGTTCAAAAGAGGCCTAAGACACAATAATGTTAGTTATCTTGCTCGCCTTTGTTGGGATGACATTGAGGATAGGTTGAGACCAATGAAGTCATTAGTTATGCAGTTGTGAGAGGAGTTCAAAAATGTAATGGTTGATGAACTACCAAAATGACTATATTCCTGGCGCGATGTGAATCATAATATTAGGTTGGTCCCTGGGATCAAACCACTAGTGCGTGCACCTTATAGGATGTCCCAATTAGACCTCATAGAACTTCGCAAGCAGCTGACAGAGATGCTCGAGGGTGGTGCCATTGTTCCAGAAAAGTCACTATATGGAGCCCAACACTATTTCAACTAAAGTAAGATGGTTTTTTTGTGATTTTGTGTGGACTATTGAGCACTCAACAAGATTACGATGTATCACTTATACCCGATACCACTTATTGTTGATTGTGTGGATCAGCTATGTCATGCCAAATACTACACAAAAATCAACTTGTGTTCAGGGTATTAGTAGGTTCGTATCACGGAGTTGGATGATCATATATATCGTGGGCCCTACACCACGTGTAAGGTTGAGATTGCGAGTTGGCCCCGACAACACGTTGCATTTGGTGCTGCATTGTTGGCCACTTTAAATCATATTTGCATTTAAAGTGTGCTTGTTCTCTTCGATACGACATGAAACCCGTATCGAATACACGTGGTATTAAATATGTTTCAAAACACATTTGGACTAATAACACATACGTTTGTTACATGTACATTCATACGCCTTTGAATAAGCCGTATGAATATTTCCTTCCGACCTCTAAGTGAATACCATAGGGCTAATCTCATCCAGATCTGGACCTCGAAAAAAAATGTTTTCGATTGTAGTTGCTTTCTCAAATTGTAGTTGCCTCTAAACTGGACGTTTACATTGGTGCTATTGTTCTAGTATTTTACTGCTACATGAAGTGGGCTGTTCAATTTGTCTGAATATACCCCTTCATACCATGTTAGTAGGTATTGAGTGTTCTCAAATGCTTTTATTTACATGAAATAATGTGCAGCCGCAAGGAAAGATTATAGCTTTACATTTCTGTTTGTTGGCTTTCAGTAACTGTGGAGTCTGAGAAGGTGAAGAAGAGTGGAGAGGTGATGTTGATGAAGACTGTATTTCGTAACGTCCAGTTGTAGAGACTTGTGCATAATGGGTTACGTAGATATTCCTTATAAGAGGATTCTGGACCATCACTACATAGGATTATTGTGGGGACACCACCGTTAGTTGCAATTTGAAACCCAATTGTGTTGTACGCCAATAAACTCCTTCCAATGCTTTAAATAATGGGGGTTGATGTCATCAATGACGTTATAGAATACATCATAATTGTGCTCTTTTAAATCAATATGGCCCATATAATAATTATGCAGGCCCAATGATTTGGCCCACAATGTCTTCCCAGTCCATGTCGGACCCTCTAATATTAAAGATTGGGTCTTGTGTCTTCTAGAATGTTCGAAGACATTTTGTTCCTTCCATCTGTACAATTCCGCAGGAATATTATCAGCTACTTGAAATGGATTTTGGTGTCGTTCTACTGGAGGTTTAAATATATTATTGAAATGGTGCTGAATTTTATCGTAATTTAAAACATATGTTGATGGTGAACCTTCTTTAACGATAGCCATTGCTTTGTTTATGGATTGAGTGGCAAGCGCAGCGGCGCATTACGACATCTAATGATAACTGACGATTATTGCCAATTAGATCTATGAATTCCCCGTGATTTATATACACTCCGTCTTTGGATATGTATCGTTTAACTGCTGTGGCTGATTTTGCTGGTTCGATATTAGAATGGTATTGAGTAGATGCATTAGGATGAACAAGATAGAAAAATCGTTGATTATGAGTTTCAAACTTGTATGGAAATTGGATTAATACTTGATGGTGTAATGAACCATCTTGACGTTTCTCCTCAGAAATTCTGATGTACGAAGGTTTTTTGGAAGGGAATAACTGCAATAATAATTGAAGAATGATTTCTTTAGGAATTGGACACTTGGGAAACGTCAAAAATATATTTCTTCCCCAATTCGATTATGTTGGTGGGATTAGGGGATCTATATACATGATCATGGGAACGAAGGTATGTAATTGAGACCCCTGACTTGCAACTTTGGTTACAGTAGCCCATGACCGTTGCAAAGAAGAGCTATCACCATTCGGTGGAGCTAGCTTCAAGCTTGCTCTACGAAATCTCCGGCCATAACTCTTAGGGCAGGAGGATTTCCCCTTATTATTACAGTTTCTGCATCACTTATCACAATGGTTTTGCCTTTTCCAATAACAGTAACAGGGATCTTCCCACACCCATGACCTTCATGTACATTCACACAAGCTTTAGTACCCCCATTCCCCTTTTGGGTCTCAATTGAGGTTTTTGACATTGCAAATTCTAGTTGGTGAGCTCCCATCATCGGAGAATTCAGTAGTGGAAACTCATCCCTCTGATTTTCCATTAGGAAGAACAGCAAGATTCAGCAGCACACCCACCTAAGCTGCCCATAGAATAGAGACTCTTTCCACAGATGAGAGAAGCTTCCAACAAGATAGAGAAGCTTCCCACCTGAAGTTTGCCGTGAAGGAGACTAGCACGTTGCAGCAGTACAACCATAGGAGCTTCCCACCGTGTAGCAAGCCACAAGAAACAAGATACAGCAGCAGGACACAAGCCAAAAAACAACATCAACCCACAGAAAATTACAACAGCAAGCCACAGAAAAACAGAATAACAGCAAGCCCCTCTATGTTCGGGAAGATACAACAGCAAAAACAAGCCACAGCAAGGCACAAGAACAGCAAAACAGTAGCAAAAACAAGACACAAGAACAGAAACACAAAATACAGCAGCAAGCCACAAGAATATGCTGGTCCTCGCTAAAGGAAATTAGTGACGGCGGCGGCGGCGGTGGGTTCTGACTGTCTAAGCTCAACTACGGCGGCTTTCAGATATACCAAAATCGGGATGGCCGAAGAGAAAACGGCAAGAAATTGCGAGAACCAAGCAAATTCGGAAGGGACAACTGATGGACTGTGGGTCTGACTGGAGCCGGCAACCAAAGAGTAGCAATTCTGTTTCTTGAGGATGGGAAGCTGGTTCAAACTGCATTAAAAAGGGGAACAAAAATGGAGTAGTGGTGGCTAAAAGTGAAGGGAGGAGAGAGGAGGGTCTGGTAGAGGACGTATGGGCGGGTGGTGCTAGCAGGGTTGACTGGCGGGAGGCAGATGTGGTGTCGGAGCCATCCGCGAGGAGGTTGTGACCCACGGTTTGGTAAGAAGTTACTCCAATGATAACAGAATTTTTAACACATTCTTTACTTAATTTTTTTGTTATATTATTTTCTATAAAACTATTCAATAATACATTTAGAATTTCATACCATTTACACTTAATTTAACTACATTAAAAAATAAATAACTTATTTCTAATACATTTGCACACTAATATTAATTTTTTTATAATTATACTATATTTATTACATTGTAATGACATCATCTAATTTTTTATTACAAATTTGACCGGTTAACCCCTGATCCGACCAATTCATAACCCAATCTAGTTTTTTACAACATTGTTTTACGAGAATAGGGAAACAATTATTTTGGAACCGTAATATGTGGTTTCCAAATTGTGATCACGTCTGATAATAACATAGTATGAGAATGTAATTTAAATTTAAAACTGTGGCCTAAGAAAAAAACTGATCTTAAATTCACATCCTAAAGAGCAAAAAGCCTGGATGCTACTATTTTTAATTAAGACAATCATCAATCATTATTATCCAAAAAGAGTGCAGCACAACACACAAGGAACAACCTAATAATTCAACATAATGCTTCAATATTTTTAATTAACACAAGGTCCAATAACCAACTCCTAGCTCTCCAGATTGCACAGGAACATTTCACCAGAATTCTTCACAATTTGCTTCCAGTAATATCTTCAATAAAGCGTCCCAGTGAAACGGAGGAGGAACCACCATCAGTCAGTGCCTTCCTACTTATCTCTCCGATCTCTTTCACTTTCTTCCTTACCGGATTTTCAGGATCCATCAAACACATGATAGCCTTTTCAATCTCATTGGCCATTACAAGCCGATCAGTATTTACAAAGCGGTAATCTAATGTCAATTCCACAGCCATTCCCAGTTCCTTCACCAACTCGAATGCATTAGATTGTTGCTCTGCAAGTATAGGCCACGTAGCAATAGGCACACCATTCCATACACTTTCCAATATAGAGTTCCAACCACAATGAGAGACAAAGCCTCCAACAGCTTTATGGGCTAAAACCTCCACCTGTGGTGTCCAAGCACACACCAATCCCCTGTTCCCTGTCCTTTCCAGAAACCCTTCTGGCAGAATTTCAGAAAAATTGGTATACTCGGTTCGCTTTATATTAAATTTCTTGGGTGGCGGCGATCGTACAGACCACAAGAATCTTGTCCCACTTTGCTCTAGTGCAGCTGCAATTTCAGCTAGCTGAGGTGGTTCAAAACCTCCCATGCTTCCGAAGCAGAGAAAGACCACAGATGAAGAGGGCTGGTCATCAAGCCACTTCATAATCTTTTCGGACTCGGAATGTTGTTCAATCTCAAAGTTAATCACAGGTCCAACAGTGTAAATTGATGGTGCTTCTTTATCTAAAGATTTAATAGCATAGGGCTCTAACTCTGCAAAAGTATTTATGATTATCCCTTTTGCTTCTTTAAACCGCGTGCCATGACTTACCATTGCAGAATAACCACCATCTTTATCAAACAAAAAAGATGGTAAAACTCTTGAAGGTACGGGTTGGGAATATGCTGGAATAATTGAATCTGGATCTGAAATCGTGAATTGAGATCCCACTTGGGCATGTCGACCGGGGAGATAAAGCATAAGTCCAAGAAAAGCAGCATTAGAGGTGAAGAAAACATAGGCAGGAACAGCAAGCTCATTTGCGACATCAATCATTGAAGTGCAAAACATATCAATCACTAACCCCCCAAGTTGATTGCTCGGATTGGACAAAACATGGTCGACTATTGCATCTTTGACAAGGGATTTATGGTTCTCTATGTGAACAGAAGCAAATTTCTCAATAGACTTCATGAGCTCTGATGATGGCGGATCGACATGAGGGAGAGGGATGAACTGGATGCTTGGATTGGAGGCAGCTAATTCTTCGACATAGGAATTCAATTCAGGTGAACCAGGTCGCTTCATGACAAGAACAGTTATTGATATGCGTTCATCTCTTTCAAGCAGGCGCTTGGAAAACTCGATTGTGGATGCTATGTGACCTCTGCCTGGTGTAGGAACAAAGACCAGAGTTTTCTTCATCTTTTGGAGCTTTGAAATTTCGTGACCAAGGTGGATTTGGAGGATTTTTTGGAGCGCTATAGCATATCCCGTGGTGATAAGAAATAAGATCAGTGTCTTTGTAAGTTGTGACAGCTGCAATCAATGATTGGGATATTTTAATCACTCTGGAACAGCTAAAGAGTCAAATCACAACCAAGTTGATTAGGTGCGTATTTGTCTTTATAAGCTATGGTTGTTTCGATAAACTAACATATGGTACAAAACCACTTACTTTATTACAAATGTTGTTTTAAAAAGATGGGTTACAACGGCTACAAATTAAAAGAATCGAGAAACTTATACAATATTTTCCCTTTTTTTCTTTACAAAAAGAATTCTTTATTTTAAGTTATATTTCCTCAGTTCCAAAGGCAAAGTTTATTTCAAAATTTTAATTATTTCATAGAGAAAAATATTCACTTTTATATGAAATTTTTATATTGGTCTTACTAATAATGACAATATATAATTTAAATTAAAAAATAATAATAAAACTATAAAATTAAAAAAATTGTACCATATCAAAAGTTTATTTATTTATTTTTTTGGTAGAGGGAATATATAACTTTTGTTAGTTATTAATTGCAAGACTCTTAATTCATAATTACTTCATTAATTTTTTATTTTATCATTTATTTTTAAATGTAGGTCACACATACTTATTAATGGTAAAGCTAATATAGAAATTTCATTTGAAACTAAATTTCTTTTAGAAAAAAAAAATTGAAAGTAAATTCTTCTACTGAAACTGAAGGAGTAAATGACTATGTTGAATAATTAATATGTTTGGAAGTGAAGGTATCGATTGATTATGAGACATTAGTTGGGATTTGAAAAAATAAATAAATAATAATTTAAAGAATTACTTAAGTATAGTAATGTTACAAGACAATGAAAAGGTAAAAAACGTATAAAGATTTTTGCAGAGTGGAAAACAAGTTTGGTTCCATCCGAGTTTGAGCTTAGGAAAAGAAAAATAACAAACTATTGTGAGGATTGTTACAATGAAGACAAACTTTTCAACATTATTAAGAAAAAAATTGAATATAATACTAAAAAGGGAAACAAAAGAGACTACCTTTATTAGGTTGTTGTCTCACATGATTATTGGAGTAAATTGCCTCCAGTGCTGTGGTGCGCATCAGGTGCAACACATGCATCGGCACGGCCCACCATTTTGGGTGATGCAGGAGCATCACGAGCTCAGGAATTAAAAAAAAAAAAAAAAAAAAAAAAGCATCCTAAGGCGAGCATAGAGGGCTGACATCATCGATGACGTCAGCATAAGTTCCGTCGTGCCTTAGAAGGCAATTGGAGGCTGATAAGGTCCTGGATGCTTTGCATGCACAACAAGTTGTGCTCGTCAGTGCTTGCGTTAGCTGCAGGTCCCGCGCAAATCTATTTTTTCAAAAACTTTTAGGAGTTGTTTTCAGGCTGATTTAGAGTCCATTTTGGACGATTTTGATATCATTGGATTCAATTTTTTATGATCTACATTTTGACGTATGGTTTGCATAGTTTTTGACATTATTATACTTGTGAAAATCTAGATTGAATATGTTTTATGCTTTTAGTATAAAATTTAAATATTGTCACTTGTATTTTAAATTTTTAAGTATGTTAATCGTGTTAATATGCAAATATTTAGTTTATGTTGTGTAGAACATGATTAAATGCGATTAAATGCAATTAAATGACGTATTGCCCTTGTTATTTATATCGTTTAAAATTGCATATAAAGTTTTATGTAACAAATAAAGTTTAATATCCTTGGTATGAGAGAGTTTCATAAATTCAATTGGGCGGTGACAACCAAAATGGCACACTCATTTGGTTTTATGAAATATCGATCTTATACTATTAGGGATGTCTCCCTTTCTAATGTTTGGTCATATTCCCAAAGGAGGTGATTGGGTATTAGTTAGTGAAGGGATACATATACAACAGGTGCTTGAGAAATGACTGATTTTAGTGGTTCATACACCCAAAGGTGGTGAATTCACGAGGGTTGGTATAAGTTTTCATAGCCATTGTTCATGTATAAAGTTGACAATTGAATGTCATGTATTCTGCCTAAAGGTGATTGTATGATGATACGTGTGACTTTCTGTGGAGTACATTTATACGGTTTATACTAAGTTGCACTATTCTTACATATTTTTATTATAAGTCACCTTTTCTGTCAATGGCAACTCACTCACTATTAAGATTCTCATTTATTTATTTTTTAAGAAATAGAAAGATGATATAATATTTAGAATGGTTCTGGTGGACATGTCTGATGATCTTTATAAGGGCAACTCTGCAGATTTCACTGCATAAAGTATCAATGCTGAAGTGAGAAATTTACAGCTTGGGGAAAGAGCAATCGAATTTGTTGTCTGTCCATACATCGATCCATTCGTGATCATCTAAAGAGTACCTTAATTGTATTGCTAAGCGAATGATAGAGAACCTGTTAGACATGTATTGGGTTTTATCTAATGTTAAGATAGGGATCCTTGTACAAACACTTTTCAACGTGAGGTATGATGGTACTAGTGGAGTTAGAGATTATGTCTTAAAGATGGTAGAGTTACAGTGTAAACTTAGGGCACTTAAGATCATTATTCCTACTGATGTGATTGTCCATCAGGCTTTCAATATCCTTTTCACCTAAATTTGGAATTATAAAGACAAATTACAATTCTTGAATGAGACCTGGTCCATTAGTAATCTAATAACTAGGGTGATGGCAGAGCAAGGGAAATTGAAAGATGAAAAGGGACATTAGGCCATGTATGTTTCTAGTACTAGTGGTAAGAGGGATAAGAAATCCAAAACTTTTGCCCATAAAGATACTCATAAGACCACTGACAGCACTCAGGGGTAAAAAACCTAATAGTTGCTTCTTCTACAAAAGAAATGTCACATAAAGAAAAAACTGTGACAAATATAAGGCTTGGTTAGCCAAGCATGAGATTATAGGTAATGATTTTTTGTCTTTGGTTTGTGAATCCAGTCTATCTGAAGTCTCATCCAATTCATGGTGGCTAGATAGTGGTGCAATGAATTATGTTGCATTCACCATACAGGGGTTTGGAAATCAAAAGAAGCTAAATCAGGGTGAATCAAGTATAATTGTAAGAAACAATGAAAAGTTAACCTAGAGTTCATGGGAGATGTCATCTCAATATTAGAATTTGGCTATAATCTAATATTAAGAAACACTTTTTATGCACATTCCTTTAGAAAGAATTTAATTTCTTTTTTCAAGTTTAGACTGATGTGGCTATTCTTTTGAAGTAAAGAGCAATATGGTTTCTTTATTCTCTAGTTCAAATAAAGTTGGTAGTTACATTATGTCTTATGGATTGTATAGATTGTGTTTGTCTCTTAATGATAAATACGTCGCTTGTATGGCTGAAAAAGTTATTTCCAAAAGACCTTTACCTAAGGAACAGTCTTATACATTGTGGCATAAGAGACTAGGCCACATCTATAAGAAAAGAATAGAAATAATGATAAAGGCTAACATCCTACTTACTCTTAAAAGTAACTTAGAGAATTGTGTAGATTGCTATATGGGTAAAATGACTAAAATTAAGAAGAAGACAGCAGTCAGAAGTTCTGATCTCTTAGAGATCAAGCATACTGACATCAGTGGTCCATATAAAGTGACTTTGTGAAGAAATTTTATTTCATCACTTTTATTGATGACTACTCTCGATATAGATATCTGTACTTGATTAAGGATAAGTCTGAGTCTCTTGAGAAATTCAAGATATTTCGAAATGAAGTCAAGAAACAGTAGGGAAAAGTTATTAAAGTCGTCAGGTCTGATAGGGGTGGTGAATATTATGGTAGGTATGGCGATACTAGACAGTTTAAAGGGCCATTTACCAAATATCTAGAGGATTTTGAGATTATAACTTAATTCACCATACCTGGTAGGATGGCAAAAAACCCCCACCCCAACGGGTTCCCCGACCCTAAACCCAGTCAAAACCCGATTGATTGGGTTTTTTCCGGGTTTGGGGTTGGGTTTTGGGGTTTAGATTAAAACTCGGGGTTGGGTTTGGGGCGGGTACGAGAGTATCTATACCCGTCCCGAACCCGAACATATTTATAATTTTGATAATTATATATTAAAATCGTAATAATAATATTAATATATTAAATCAAAAAAGAAAAAAAGAAATTTATTAAAAAAATGTAAAAATTAATTTAAAATAAGATAAAATATTCGAAAAAATAGAGAAAATAATATGTATAGATTTATTAATTAATCATATTAATATAAAATGCTTATTAATTGACTAAATTTTGTATTAAAATATGAAGGGTGCAATTGAAAGAAATAAACATATTTTGAGGAAATAAACGCATTTTAAAAAATATTTTACACTTAATACAAAATGCTATTTTTAAACATCAATGGAATAACATTTATGGGTTTGGGTTCGGGTTTAGCTATTTTGATCGGGTTCGGGGTTCCCGCGGGAAACTCCAAAATCCGATCGGGGGGCAGGGATGAGTTTTAAGGTTAAAACTCGATTGGGTTTGGGGTCGAGTTCGGGGATGGGGTAAATTTCGGGTTTGGGAATGGGATTGCAACCCCAACCCTGAACTCGAAAATTGCCATTTCTAATGCCTGGCAGTCCTGAACAAAACGGTGTAGCCGAAAGGCAAAATGACATCCTTATGGACATGATGAGAAATATGGTAAATAGGAGTAATTTGCCTGAGTTTTTATGGAGAGAAGCCTTGAAAACGGCTCTATACAATCTGAATAGAGTTCCTACCAAAACCGTTCCATTAACACTATTTGAGTTATGGACGGACGTAAACTTAGTTTAAACCATCTTAGAGTTTGAAGTGTCTTGCAGAGGTAAGGTTGTATAGTCCAACATTAAGTAAGTTGGAATCCAGAACAACCAAGTGTTATTTTGTATCCTATCCAGATTATTCAAAGGGATACAAATTTTATAATCCAAATAGAGGTATAATAATTGTAGAATCACAAATAGCTAAGTTTTTGAAACTAGATGTGGAAAAAAAGAATGCTTGTTCTCAGACCATTAAGGATGGTAGTGTGGTGGAGACCATTACGTCACATTCTCTACCTGTATAGATTATTATGGAGCCTTACATATCATGCCCTAATTCAGTGGAAGTTGAGGATAATGTCATTGAGCCTATGCCTAATGATACTCCTTAACCTCATCAATAACTGAATGAGACTGTGATAGCTCCACTTAGGAGGTCTACTAGAAAGAAACAGTCTGCTATACCACTAGACTACATGATCTATCTTGGAGAGCATAATTATGAAATTGGTTGCGTGATAGATCCAATGACTTATACAAAGGCTATTTCTTGTCCTCAATCAAGTCTGTAAATGGAAACCATGAAGGATGGATGCAATCTATAAAAAATAAAGATGTCTAGGAGCTTGTTATGTTACCTAAGGGTTGCAAGCTCATTAGCTGCAAATGGGTATATAAGACAAAAAAGAAATCTAAAGGAAAAATAGAAAAGTTTAAAACCAGATTGGTAGCTATGAGCTTCACTCAGAAGAAATGAATAGACTATAAAGTGACCCTTTTTTCTAGTCTCTTCTAAAGATTCTTTCAGAATGATCATGGTATTAGTAGTTCATCTGGATTTGGAGCTACACCAAATGGATGCTAAAATAGCTTTTCTAAATGGAGACCTTGATAAGGAGGTCTATATAGTTTAACTCGAAAGTTTTTGCAGTTGATGATTCCAAAGAGCTTGTATGTAGAATTAAAAAGTCTATCTATGTATTTAAACAGACTTCTAGACAATGGTACTTAAAGTTTCATAGAATTGTAACATCATCTAGTTTTGTTAAAAATACAGTAGGTTAGTATGTATATAGCAAGGTCAGTGTGAGGAATTTCATTCTTCTCATATCATATGTTAATAATGTTTTGCTTATTAGTAATGATCTCAGCTTATTGCATGAGACAAAGCAAACATTGTCATATAGTTTTGATATGAAAGATCTTAGTAAGGTGTTATTTGTCCTTGGCATAGAGATCCATAGGGATCGTTCTCACCGGTTGTTGGGTTTATCTCAGAAGGTTTACATAGATCGTATTATGGAACGATTCAGTATGCAGGAATGCAAGTCGGGAATTGCTCCCGTCGTCAAGGTGATAAACTGAATAAGTCCCAGTGCCCTTATACAGATGTTGAGAAAACCAATATGAAAGACGTACCTTATGCTAGCATACTTGGGAGCATTATATATGCTCAAGTATGTGCTAGATCAGATGTTGCTTTTGCAACTGGTCTTCTGGGCAGATATCAGACAAACCCAGGACATGATTATTGGATAGCTACCAAGAAGGATTTAAGGTATTTAAAGAGGAGAAAAAACCATATGCTGACAAATAGACATGTTTAGGATCTTGAGCTAGTAGGGTATACGGATGCAAACTTTGCTAGCTGTAAGGATGATAGAAAACCGACATTCGGTTATGTCTCTAAATTAGCAGGTGATGCAGTGTCTTGGAAAGTAAGAAACAAAAGACAATTTCGTCTTCCAATATCTAGGTAGAGTAGATAGCATGCTTTACAGTTGCTATTCAAGCTGTTTAGCTCCGAAATTTCATAAAGGAGTTAGTTATATTTGATTTTATGGATAGACTCATACAGTTGTATTGTGACAATAATTTAGTAGTATTATTCATTAATACTCATAAAGATCTCAAGGGGTCTAAATATATGGAGATCAAATACTTGACTATTAAAGAAATAGTATAGAATGGTGACATAGCAATAGAGCATATCTTACAGATGATATGGTTGCAAACCCACTAACAAAAGGACTTCTCCCATGTGTGTTAGAAAGAGATGTCGAAAGTATGGGCTTAGTTGCATCGTTGGATGCTATATTTTAGTGAGGTTGCGTGTTATATATGCTTATAAAGTTTTCATCTGTGTTTTGTTACATGCGGTGACGTTTTTTTGATATGTGTATTAGCATTTGAATTCAATAAAGTTTGATCAATTTTCTGGTTATATGCTGAATACATATATATAAAGTGAAAGTCTTAAGGAATTGTGTAAACTTTGAGCACAGACTAAAAGGGCATACAGTTAGTAGTCTGGGATATATGTCTTGTACACATAAAGTTCTGTAAATAATAAAGATAAAACATATGGAAGTTCATTGGAACTATAAAGTTATTCTCTAGTGGCACATAAAGGTTTTGTGACACTGAAGAAGAGAGAATAAGAACTGACAAAATGGATAACACATAAAGTTTGCCTCTATATGAGGTGTTATCGGTTTGTCACACTTCCACATTGAATCCATATTAGTAGAGTTAATAGCATTTGTGATCATGGATGGCTCTGTGTGATTACATGCAGTTACTGCCATGGTTCGGTGTTGAAGGCTCTATGGGATAGAATTGACTATTAAAAGTAATCTCTAAACCAGCATAAAGGTGCACATTAAAGTACAGCTTTAATTAATATTTGTCCAAGTGAGAGAATGTAAGGTTTTTCTATATGTGGGCTTATATTAATTAATGTTGTTTTGGGCTTGGTTTAATAAAGTTAGATATAAAGGCTTTTAATTAGTCTAATGTGGGACTGGCTAGTGTGGGTTGCAGTTAGCCTAGCCCATGATGAGGGGACTAGGGTTTAACTTTAAATACCAGTTAGGTTCCCTCCTCTAGCCCTAATCTTTAGAAGCAATTTATGCTCATAAAGTTTAAGAGAGAAAGAGGCACACTCATTAAAGCCAGTTCATACAGAGAGTCATAGAGGAGAAGAATCTAGTTAAAATCAATCCTAATTCCACATACAGTTATGGATCAAAAGACTGGTACACAATTCTTTACTTCTGTCTTTATATTCTAGTCATGTATATGAAAGATCTTGGGTTTATTCTATTTATGTGCTAACAAATGATCTCCCATCTTTGAAGTAAAGCTACTGGCTTAAGGGGGCAAATATTCTCCAAGTTGAATTTAGGCAATTCTGCTTCAATAAGAGGAGTTGGTCCTGATCTTTTCTTGAGAAATGAGACATGAAAGATAGGATAGAGCTGTAAATGTGCAAGCTACTTCAATCAGTATACCATAGATCCTATCTTCTCAAGAACTTCAAAAGGGCCATAAAATCTTGTTGTGAGCTTGAGGCAGTATCTCATAGCCACTGATTGCTATTTGCATGGCTAGAGCTTGAAGTACACGCAGTCACTCACCTGAAGTTCTCTCTCGGTTCTATGCAGGTTAGCAAAAATCTTTATCTTACTATGAGCTTTGGCCACATGCTCTTTAAGCAAGGTCATCAATGATTGACATTGCTAGAACATATCCACGGCTGCTAGAATCAACACATCTTAATACAGGCCACATGATAGAGCTATTGGTTCCTTCCGAAGAGAGTTTCAAAGGGAGACATTTTGAGATTGAAATAATATGATATGTTCTATAAATATTCTGTCATTGTGTTAGGGGCTAACCTCTCAACATTGCCCCGTAATGCCTGCAATGCCCCAAATAGCAACGAAGGTGTGTCGCGGCCTGTGCCACTTAACAAACCAAATCACAGGTGAAGACCTCAAGGGACAACGCTCTTTGATGTAATAGATAGGCCTTATTGATTATCTAAATATAGTTGTAGTTTTGAATTAATTTTCCAATTTGTTAGAATAGAAACGGCAGTCTTTGTAGAAAATTGTGGTTTTACCTTTTATATGTAAAGTTATCCTTGTAACTGTCACTTTTGAATTTTTGACCAAGACATATTTGGTGGGTTTATATAATTAAACTGTAGTAGAATTAAACTAAGTTTCTTATTGGGCTTGTGAGTAATTTAATAATTGTATTGAGTTTAGAATTACATATTATGTTTTGGATTTAGTAGTTATCAAATCCATTAGGTATAGGATTTTGTTGAGTTCTATAAATAGAACATGTTATTCAAGATTTTAGAATATAGAGAAAAATAGAGAAACACACAAAAATTGAAACCCTATCCTTCAAAAGCCACACGGCTTTGTTTTGATTTGGAAACAATGGAAATCCATTAATTTTGTTAGTAAAAGATCCTTCTGTTTATTTTGAGCCTTGTGTTTGTTTGTCCGTGTGTGCATGTGTTTTCTTAGACGTTCGGCCAAGGTATTTGTCCAGTGGCTGCCCAGCTTTTTATTTGGTTGACGATTTTGCTTTGTTTTATTGGTGTGGGCCAGAGCCAAGTTTTGGTTAAATCAGTTTAAAAGAATTTTTTTGTTCGGGTTTTGATATTTTTGTGTTTTTGGGATTTATTATTTTTTTTATCCCAACATAAACAAGCAAGTGAAAAAGCTTGCTCACCTCTAGTGCACTTTCGTGTGCATCTTGTTTTCAAGTAATAAGAACAACCATTTTCTTCACACAATTGCAATTCACTTTTGTGTATCTCATTTCATCCATCGAGCTAGCTATGGTCTTCTTGTTCTTTTAAAGGCAGTGCGTACATATTTTTGTTGTGTTCTAATTGCGATGAACAAGCGAGTCTTGGCGGAAGTAACATCCAATGTGTTGCTTGCTTCACGGATTGTTTACGAACTTAGCCAAAACAACGACTTGTAATAGTTGGTATCAGATTTTCAAGTTGCGAGACTTGGGTCAAAATTTTGCTAGTGTGTAGTAAGAATGTCTTACGAGGAAAAGGGGGCAATCCTTACTTCTGTGTGCTAAGAACTTAGTGCGGTGCTAGTGCTCATTTGGAGATGGTGAGATCATAAAGAGAGCAGATCAATGCCTTGGAGGTGGTTATTGATTGTCTCAATGTTGTATGCTTTGACAATGAGCAAAGAGCCAACTTTCTTGATATGCAAGTAACCAAGTGTAGACCGATGTTGCTCACCTCAGTGGATCTCAAAAGGGAACAAGGCACTTTGCAATGATTAAGCGAAGGGACCCAAACCTTCAAAACCATGTTGGTGAGAAATATCAAAGCGTTAGTGGTGCTACGAGCTATGATGGGGTAATTTCGTGCTTAGATGAGGATTCTTTTATTGCTAATGGCCAATCACCCCAACGGCAAGAGAAGGGGGGTGATATTTCTGGAAGGGCATTCAACATACCTAAAGTTCTGGAATCAATGGTCTTTGATGGGGTGCAAGACACAAAGTAATTGGAGAACTTTCTCTTGAACATAAAACAGTACTTTGAAGCAACGGACATTGGGTATGATATAACAAAGATCACAACTGTTGCCATATATCTTTTAGGTGACACCAAAGTATGGTGATGTTTGGAAAAGGCTTTGGGAGGAGATGAAGCAATGAGTTAAGTGGAAGTTCTTTGCTCATAATGTCAAAGAACAAGCTCATTGTGCCTTACGTGCCCCGAGGCAAATACGGTCTATTCACAATTATGTGCCACAATTCCAAGCTTGCCTACTAAGCATAATAGATATGTTGAAGAAGGATAAGCTCTTTTTCTTTAAAGAAGGGTTCAAGTCATAATCGAAATAGGAGTTGCAACGAGCCAAGGTTGAGGATTTGGCCACAACATTTGTATAGGTTGAGAGTTTAATGGATTATCCGTCTAAATAGTGTTGGGAAAGTAGGTCCGCAAACAACCCTTCTAAGGGTGAGAACAACAAGTTTGGCATACCTAATATGGGAAAAGTGGGGGAAAATAGGGAGATTGCATTTTCCATGAACAACCATACACAAGGTGGTCAAACCAACAGAAAAAGCACAAACCCCACACTAGGAGTTATACCAAAACAATGGTGCTTCATTTGCAATGGGCCACATCGGATAATGGAATGCCCCAAGAAGAAGCTATTCAATGTATTGTTGGCAAAAGATACTAATACAAACCATGAAGAACTATCTTCGAGTGGGAGAAGTGGGGAGAATTTTTTGCAGGATAAACATGATGTAGTATGAGTGTTTTGCTTTTGGTGTAATGCCTTGGGAAGCTCTATAGAGAACGAGATAAAGGGACCATCCCTCAAATCGACTTTGTGATTACAAAACTCCAAATGGAGAGGAAAGAGTGTGAAAATGCCAGAAAAATGTAGCCCAAGTGTTGTAGTTAAGTCTATCACAACTATCACCAAGGAGGAGATCGAGCAAGTGAGGCCAATATGCATAAAAAAGAATGGCCTCATGTATGTATACTTGTGCATGAAGATAAACCTCATCTGAGCTATGATCAACATTAGAGTTTCGCACAACTACCTTGTAAGCAAAGAGGTAGTGCGGCTAGACTCAATATTAGAGAAGTCTGCAAGAAGAGTAAAGACCATCAACTCTACTTCCCAACCTATTATGGGTATAGCTCGCACATGCACACTGAGGGTTGGTTCTTTCATAGTATAGGCTAACTTCTATGTTGTAAAGATAGATGATCTCAGAATCATCATCAGCATGGAATTCTTGCAATATACAAAGATTGCAATATACCTTTATGGGAATTCTATAATCATTTTAAGTAGCAATTCATGTATGATTCATGCAACAGTGAAGAAGTTGCACGAGAAATGCCTCTCAACGTTATAGTTCAAGAGAAGCCTAAGACACAACAATGTTAGTTATCCTGCTCACCTTTGTTGGGATGACATCGAGAATAGGTCAAGACCAATTGAGTCATCAGTTAAGTAGTTGTGAGAGGAGATTGAAAATGTAATGTTTGATGAACTACCAAAATGACTATATTTCTGGTGCAATGTGAATCATAATATTAGGTTGGTCCCTGGGATCAAACCAGCCATGTGAGCACCTTATAAGATGTCCCAATTAGACCTCGTAGAACTTCGCAAGCAGCTAATAGAGATGCTCAAGGGTGGTGTCATTGTTCTAGCAAAGTCACCATATGGAGCCCAACAATATTTCAAATAAAGTAAGATGGCTTCTTGTGATTTTGTGTGGACTATTGAGCACTTAACAAGATTATGATTAAGAACAAATACTCGATACCACTTATTGTTGATTGTTTGGATTAGCTATGTATCGCCAAATACTACACAAAAATGGACTTGTGTTCAGGGTATTGGTAGGTTCGTATCAAGGAGCTAGATGATCAACTCCTTACGTGATGAGATATGGGATTTTTGAGTTTAAAGTCACGCCGTTTGGGCTAACCAAATCACCGGCCACCTTCTACACCTCATGAACCAAATATTTGAGGAATTTATTGATCAATTCATGGTGATGTACATAGATGATACTGTAATCTATAGCAACACATTAGAAGAACACCTTGAACATTTTAGGAGAGTGCTGACAAAATTATGAGAGTATGAGCTCTATGCCAAACTCTCAAAATGTTTGTTTGCAAAATAGATGATAGATTTATCTGAGCACATCGTTGAACCAAGAAAAATATGCATGGATCCTAAGAAGGTACAACCTATCACAGATTGGAAGCCAAACAAGCAGTGTCATAGAGTTTCGATCGTTTCTTAACCTAATTAATTACTATTAACCTTTTGTGAAAGGCTATTCCAAGATAACTTTGCCTATGACAAATCTACTCAAGAAAATAAGGCCGGAATTAGAACATTTTATGTCAGCGTGCCTTTGAACATTTAAAGACGAGCATTTCCATGGATCCTATGTTTACACTGCCCGACATTGTGAAGTTTCTTGAAATGCACACAGATGCTTTAGAAAGTCACAAGAGGGCATGAGGTAAAGCCTATAAAAGTTGCAAACTAAGAGATACCGAGAAATGCTACACTGAGTATGAAAAGGAGTTGTTTGCAGTCGTATATTATGTACATCTTTAGAGGCACCACTTATTTGGGGTGCTATTCATGGTGAGAATTGATAATATAGTAGTTAGTTACTTCTTCTCCCAACCCAAATTAAATAGTGGACAAGGATGAAGGTAGGAGTTATTGGCAAAGTTTAATTTCATTCTCGAGTATCGAGTAGGAATAACCAATCAAATTCCTAATGTCCTTAATTGCTACAGCTAATTAGATGCTGCTCTTCTAGTCTCTACTCTACAAGGGAGAAAAATCTTGACCAGCATCAAAGATGAGATATATGATCTTTTAATAAAAGATCATAGCATTGCATGTTTGGTCTAATTCGTGGAATGAGTGAAATATCGACAATTTTGACTTGAGGACGGCTTCTTTTATACTAGATAAAACCAATTTTATGTCCCAAAGGGCGGGAAATTATGAACGAGCATTATAAAGAAGTGCTACGACACACTTTTGGGTTGGACACTCAAGAATTGAACACAAGCTAGCATTGGTGCAACGGGGGTGCTTTTGGCCTTAAATGAAAGATTATATGGACAACTTCTTGCGGAATTGTCTAATTTGCCAGCAAGACAAGCAAAATCATCATTAAAGGGTGGGCTCCTTTAGTTACTTCCAGTCCCTAGCAAGCCTTGGAAGAATATATCACTCAACTTCATCATTGAATTACTTAAAAGTGGAAGATTTAATCACCATTCTAGTGATAGTCGATCGCTTTTCCAAATATAAAACTTTCATCCCAGCACCCCAATACATTATAACAGAGAAGACTACTCAACTCTTTTTCAAACATGACGTCAAATATTGGGGGCTACTTCAATTTGGCCATCAGACTCTCACTTCACTGGTAATTTTTGGACTGAACTCTTCAAGATCCTTGGGTCTAAATTGAGCTTGAGCTTCATTACACGTATTGAGTCTGATGGCAAAACAAAATGGTTTAACTGCGTGTTGGAGGAATACCTTTGACACTTAGTAGGAGCCAACCAGAAAGACTAGGTGAAACTCTTGGATGTTGCTTAATTGTGTTTTAACTCTCACAAGAGTTCATCCGCCAACAAGAGCGCTTCGAAATAGTCATCGAGCAACAACCTTTGTTGCCACACATAGTTGATATTGCTGAAAAATCTAAGTCCCCAAGTGTAGGAAACTAAGTACATCACATAGCATAATTTAATTTTTTTTCCTCCAGGATCCATACAAAGTGAAATCAAATCAAAGTTTAGAATATGTACCTTAGTAGTACCGATAGAATTGTTTTGCAAAGACCCCTTTTTGTCGAATCACTAGCAAAACCAATTCAGCTTTGCTTCTATGGTATCCACAAAATTGTTCCAAGCAATCTAGTTATTGTCACACAAATACCTAGAAAATGAGCACACAAAAACCTGAACTACTAGCTTCAAGTATATGTTCAGTTTATTCAAGAATTTAGCTTCTCTAAGCTTCGGTTTTCTTTTTTCAAGAGTTTTGGTTTTTTTTTTTTGAATTTTCTTTCAAGGATGGCTATTTTCTTGTGTTTCACGTTAGGTTAGTGGTTGGCCAAAAATCCCAATATATATGCAAATTAGGGTAAAACACTTACCAAATTCTAATCAGTTTGCGATTTATAGATTCAATAAATCTATTAGTTGCCAAACACAAGAATCCCATTCAAAATTGGACTTGTTAAATTTAGATTTTAACTAATTAATAAATCCAAAACTATTTTGAATTTATTAATACTAAAACCAAACATATTTAGTCTTAAATCCGAATACCGTCTTAAACCAGAAAACCCTATCGAATCCTACTCACGTTAGGATTCTTAAATTTAACCAAAATTCATTATATGAATTTTACATTTCTTTTTGAATACAATCTAAATGTGTGACCTGATAAATTCTCATAATGTTGGTCATGACATAAAAGCTATTTTATTCCATAAGTAGTGAGCAATGTCTAGCAACACATCAAAGTTATTCAAGTTATGAGAATGTTAGTAATTCGATATTACTTATAGTGTGATAGTTGTTACTTTGTAATTCAATCCTTTTGTTCTAGATTCCTTGATTGAACATGACCCATGAAATATGTCACGTTCGCATAATTCAATCTTTGCATTTCTGGATTCCTGAGTAGACTCATCTAAGCAAATGAACTCGATATCACATACCGACTCATTTGAGTACGGCCATGCATTTTATAGTCTCACTCAATCAAGGGGCCCAAAGATATCGCTCCTCTAATATAGGAGGGGAAAATCCTATCTTGATCACTCAACATCCCACTACATAATTCATTGCATATCCAATTGCTACTTTTATAGTTCACCCTGTTACGGGTAATGTTTGGTAGAATCAAAACATGCAACTCTTCATGTTGGGATCTCTGATGACCTCAAATCTAAGGATCACATACATCATCATCACTATGAATATGTTTATGACACTTTATATAATAATCCATATAGCATTTCTCATGGCAGGTCGATCCAGTATATATTTTTCTAACATGTAGCCATGTGTTGACTTGATATATCATATCACGACACATGTTATTAGTCACTACACATACTAGTCTTAATGTATTATCATTGCCTCATTAATGATAATACTTGATTAGGGATAATTTTAGAATAATTAAATTTTTGTGACATTATTATATTTATTCATAATACACAGATATAGAATTAAACCTCAGAAATATGAACTATTGCCTCCTACAAAAATACATAAACCCTGTTGTAATCTTAAAAAGAGTTGGTAAGGTAGCTTCTAGGGTCAACATCTAATTTTGGTGGAAAATGTATCCCATTTACATGTGAGCCTTTTGAAGTGGTATCACGAAGATTTGGAAGAATCAGAGAGACAATAGTGACATTTCAAGGGTCTAAACATTCAAACTATAGGAAAATGAGCAGTTGAAGCTATTTTCAAGGACTGAATGGTTAGGTAGTCATGTAAAGATCAATGAAAATACCTAATTAGATGTCGAGGATGTTTAGACGAAGAAAACACTTAGGATTTGATGAAGAACTTAAGGACCTTTTAACCGCTAATTGATGCATATGAAAGTTCAAAGGCTCAAGAGAAGTCATCAAATCAAGTGGGGAAGAATATTACCAACCAACCAATTAACATTATCTCGTAACCATTTCAACACCCCAAAGCAACAACAAAGGTGTGTCATGGCCCATGCCACTCAACTAAGCAAGCCACAGGTGAAGACCTTAAACCACAATGCTCTTTAATGTAATGGATGGGCCTTAATCTTGATTATATAAATATAGTTGTAGTATTGATGCAATTTTTTTAGTTTATTAGGATAGAAACCATGGGTTTTGTAGAAAACAATGATTTTTCATTTGTAGGTGAAGTTAACTTTGTAATTGTCACTTTTGAATTTTCAGCTAGGACATGCTTGGTGGATGTATGTAATCAAACAAGCAAGTGAAAGTGCTTGTCAACCCATTAGTGCACTTTATTTTCTTCATGTACATCTTGCTTTCAAGTAATGAGAACTACAAATTTCTTCACGCAATTAAAATTGTCTTTTGCATATTTAATTTTTGTGCATCAAGCTACCCTTGATCTCTTTGTAGCCTTGGAGATTAACTCCTAGTAGTAGGGATAATTTGTGTAGTTATTTTTCACTTGTTGGATCCAAGTAGGTGGTGTAGTTGTAATGGCCAAGAAATTCCCTCATTCTAATGATCTCTTATTGATAGCGCATCTATTCCTCATTCTTAGCACCTAGTTTAAACTAAATCTCATAGTCGAGGCCCAACAGTGTAGTTAACCACTTATGCTGCATTGGTGTTGTCAGTTTCTGTTTCAACAAGTGCTTTAAGGACTAGAGATCAATCCTTATAATGAAATAGTTTCCAACTAGATGGTAGTACAATTTGGTCACGTCTTGCACTAAGGCCATTAATTTTTTTCATATGTAGATAATCCCATATTCTTGATGCTAAAAACTTTGCTTAGGTATGCAATTAGTCTCCTTTCTTATATCAACACAGCCTTTATTCCCTTGGGAAATTAGAAATTAGGATCCTTTCTTATATCAACAAGCATCAGTTTCATTCACAAAGCTTTTTTGGGAAATTAGGAATTCTGATAAATGGTGCTTGACATAGTAGTTCTCAATTTTTGAAAAGCAGTAGCAGCCTCTTCAATCCAATAAAAGTTGTCTTTTTTCAACATATTTGCAAGGGGTTTGCTATTAGTGCCATCGTTCTTGAAAAATCTCTTATAGTATCTTGTGAGTATAAGAAAACCCCTTAAGGATTTTAGGTTATATGCCAGGACTGAATGTATTCCACCTTCCCACGCTTTATGCATACTCCAGCCGCACTAATAACATGGCCCAAGTATTCTACTGATTTCTGAGCAAATGTACATTTACTTTTTTTTGCAAACAACTAATGAGATTATAAGAATTGCAAAACTAATTCTAGATGTTCACATGAGATTCCAAATTAGTACTATATATCAATATGTCATCAAAAAAGACAAGAAAATATTTACAAGGAAGGTGCAAACATTTGGTTTATCAAAGCTTGAAAGGTGATAAGGGCATTAGTTAAATGGAAAGACATTATGAGAAACTTGTAATGTCCATAGTGGATTTGAAAAGTTGTCTTAAGCACATCACTAGGGC
The DNA here is from genome assembly GCA_020080225.1 of Gynochthodes officinalis. NCBI lineage: Eukaryota > Viridiplantae > Streptophyta > Magnoliopsida > Gentianales > Rubiaceae > Gynochthodes > Gynochthodes officinalis. Next base: position 27,437,961 of record CM034615.1, on the reverse strand, counting down.
CAACTCTAATTTGATGGTAACCAACTTTATGTTCAATTTTGAAAAAGAAATAGGCTCCAGTTTATCTAATAATTCATTAATGTTGGGGTTGGGGTACTTATCTTTGATAGTGAGTTTATTTAGTTACTTGTAATCAAGATAAAATCGCCAAGTATTGTCCTTCATTTTGACCAACAACATTGGTGAGGCAAAGGGGCTCTTATTGTGTTGACTTATGCCATTTTGGAAGCATTTCAACCACTTGTTCAATTTATGTTTTCTGTGATGAGGGTATCAATGAGGTCTTAGTTCGAATAGCTATGAATCTAGTTTGAAGAGTATATGGTGATCTAGGTTTCTGCTAGGGGGTAGAGAATGGGGAACAACAAAAACATTGGAATGCCTTTCTAGCAAACTTAAAGTCATAGTTGGAGTTTTAGTAAAAATACTTGTGGAGGTTTGCTATTGTGAATTGGCCATTTGTATTTCCCCTCAGCAGTTGCATGGATAGATTCTCTATATGCCTTTGTAAAGTCATATTAGTCCTTGATAGGGGTTAAAATGTCATTTTTATTGTTAATATTTTCTCATTATTATTGTGATTTTAAGGAACATTATTTGATGTTTGTTATGTTTTTGTTGTAGGAATGGAAAATGTTAATCCAGAGGAGAAATTGATAAAAGAAAAGAAGAAAAACTATACTGAAGAAGAAAAGAGAGAGAAAATACCAAGTCTTTGCATTAGGTGTTGACTTGGACAATTTTGGGGAGACTTCCTATGGGTGAGATTCTTGAGGCAACAAAAGAAGACGAAAACAAAAGAAAACAAAAAAAGGAAGAAGGAGGTTGACTTGGGGTAGAGTTGTGTACAAGACAAAAGTCCATCCACTTTTGGACTTTGGCTAGGAGGGATATATGGAAAAACCCTAGATACAAAAAGAACACAAGGGTGGCTTTCTCTAGAGGCTGAAAAAAGGACGTTATTTTCTTTCTTTTGTTTTAGAAAATTCTCTTAGAATAGAATTTCATTTTAAACAGTGTGAAGAACAAACATTCTTTACACCGTGTGAAGGGAGTTTCCTTGTTAACTTTTCTTATTATTTATGATGTTTGGATTTGTTTTCTTCATTTCTTTATCTGTGTTCTTTTATTTTTAATATGAGTGGCTAAATCCTTTTTAGGGTTCTTATTCCAATTTGACCATGTGTTTATTGTGATTAATGTAAGTTGTTAGCTTTGATTCATTGTTTATTGTTGTGCTTAATGTCATTTTAGGTTTGATCACCCTAAGATTGAATCAACACTATAGAACTTGATTGAGAGATAGGTTTTGTAGGATTAGGCAATAATCTGTTAATAGCTTAATTAGTTGAGAGACAGTTAAGTGGTTAATATTGATTAAAAGGTTGTGCATTCAAATTGAAGTTAAAAGACATTAGGTTGGTGAGAGCCGTCAAACTTAGAGTTAATTAATTATAGGTACTATCTGAGAAGAAGATCTATGGCTCTTAAGATCCCTTCAAGATGGATTAGATTTAACATAGACCTCGTTAGTTAAGCAATCTTAATAAATGGTCAAAAATTGAGAATAAGAATCCTAGTTTTTTGTATTTGATTGAATTCAATTTTTACTTTGATTACAATTTTAATTCAAAACCTGATTTCGGTGTCTAAACAAACAACATATTGAGTATTTCAATAGTTAGTTTTAAAAATTCTCTGTGGGACGATATCTTAATTTACTACTTGACACAACTCTGTGCGATTGCAGAAAATAGCACGTCAGTTCTATTTTGTAATAACTGGATAGTCATTCTTTGAAAATCAAAGGTTAGGACTATAATGGCTTATTGGATTTCCCATTGGACATTAGTACACAAGTTATGGTTGGTTATAGTCCTGCCATCTGCTAGTGTGACTATATAGTGATCAATTTGTTTTTTCTTCAAAGCAAAATCCTACACTTTATTGCAGTGGATATAATTATCTATGCTGCTTGTATCCATTAGGATATTCAAAAGGACTTGTTTAACTATTCCTTGCAACACTATAGTCATTTTTGTTAGGGAATTAGATAGAGCATGTAAAGGAAATTCCACGTGGCCTTAGAATCAAGACATGTCCCTTGTGATTCACTCGAACATCTTCCAATTCGAGTCTACTTTATCATCTAACAACATAAAGTTGAGGTTTTGCATTTTACATTCTGACCCAAGCCAAACTTCTCCTCACACTTACAACATAGTCCTTTTTCTCTCATTTTTTGAACTCTTGGGGTGTAATCTTCTTAATAATATTCTGATTTTTGGGTGGTATGATTTTAGCACTAGTAGGAATCTTGGAATTACTTGATCTCTTAGTCAAGAAGTTATTAACCTTATTACTCCATTGATTGAGATCTCCTTAACTTTTCATACATTCTTTTATTTCTTGTTTCACAATTCCTATGCTTGTTCTTGTAGTTGAGCTTGTTCGAATACTTCTAGAAGTGATTTTGGATTCAACTTTCAAATGATGAGTTCTAATTCTTCTTTGAGGATGCTTATGAAATTGGACACAAAATATTATTCAATCAAATGAGGGTTCTTGATTAACAACAATGATCGCAGATTCTTTAAATTCTTCACGATAGGCGATTACATGATCTTTTGTACCAGTCTTTTAAATCCTTCCACTTTATCCCTCCTCATTTTTCCCCAAATTTTTACTAGTGCTTCGTGAATTCAGTCCAAGTGACTTTTCCTCTTGACAAATTGAAACTTTGGAACAATACATCCACCTTTGGTTCTAGGTACAGTTCCACTATGTCCACTTTATATGCTTCACACACTAAGGAAATTTAAAAAATTTTGTCACATTTCCTCAAACACTCCTAAGAGTTCTCCTCATTGAACATTAGCAATTCAAGGTCTGAGCAACTAGCTATGAATGGTTTACCCTCTGAATTGTCATTTCACCTTATTCCCCAAGGATTCTTGGCTCTAGAACTAGGGTTGGTAATAAAGGAGTTTTGTCAACCACTCTATCATCTTCTCCATTGCTCCTTTTTTCTTTGCTCATAATCTTAATGAGTGTCGTGAACTTGATATCCATTCAAGCTTCTAGGTTGGCCACATGTGCTTCAAGCTTGGAATCTAGGCGGGACTCGAATGCTATAGCCTTGAATTCATGTCTTCTTCTACTCATAATCCAACCCCTTCTAGTTCTTTTTGGAATTCAACCACAAGCTCTTGGATCCGAGTATCACACTTCTTGGCCTATTCTTCCAAAAATTTGGAATGTGCTTCTTGACCATTTCCAAATCTTCCACAGTAGAGGAATGTTCCTCTAAAATACCAAATTTTCACAAGTAAGCTTTACTTGGGAAAATCAAGCTCAACTATTGATTTAATTCGTATTCAAGAACAAATGAATGAATGAATGAAACAAAGTCAATAGAATGAAAAGAATAAGAGAAAGATAGAAAGAATGAATCAACATGAATTGTCAACACAACTCCCCATTTTGCATTGCTAACCCTCTTTATAACTACTTGAATTGAGCAACTAATTGTAGGACTTAACTAACAAACTATTAATGTCATTAAGCTATATAATGTTGTTTGGTGATTAGATTCATCTACCTTGGATCATGACAATGTATTAAACAAAACAAGACCAAAATCCTATCAAAGAAACAACAAAAATAACCATATCCAACCGAAAATTATCAAGAAACTCAAGAAAAAACATGCTATTTGAAGAATGGAAAATTACGCCATACATTTGTTAATTTGTGAGGTATGTACGTTGCAAGTGTGGTTCACAACAAATAAACTATTTAAAATGAACTATACTTCATAGAATTTGAAATAACTTTTGGATAAATTACATCTATACCCGTGGTTTGTAGAAACTACCAATTGAACCTCGAGATTTAGAAAACTACCAATACCCTCAAAAGGGTTAAATGTTATGAATTTTAGGGGCTAAATGTTATAAATTTAGTTGATTAAAGGGGCTAAATGTTATGTATTTATCAAATTTAAGGGTATTGGTAATATTTCAAATCTCGGGTTTGATTGGTCATTATTACAAACCACAAGGGTAGTAGATGTAATTTACCCTAACTTTTGTTAAAATTTAGATAGTTTTCACAAAATTTTAGGTAGATTACACAAATTTCAAAGTAAGTTTTAAGGTAAAATGGTATTCTTGTGAGTAAACCGTGAAACTTACCATAATTTGTTTCTTAAAAATATAGTGCTAGTAGCATTCCAAAGATGATGTTGGCAATATTTATTTATTTATTTTTAATTTATAGGGGTAACACCATTAAAAATGGTACTAGCACCAAATAAAAATGTGTAGTATCATCAAACCGTAGACATAAAAATAATTTGGTGCTAGTACCATGTACAAAAAATAGTGCTAGCTTCATAAAATTATATAGTACCATGACAAGAGAGAATTAAGTGTTTGAATTTATTTGGAATTTTAAAATATTTTCTATCTCACATTATGAAGAAAATAACATGCGCCTCACTTTATATTCTTTAATACTTGCAAGTTTGCATTGATAAGAGAACCAATGTGGGCTCGCCTCTATGAGGAGGGTTGAGTGGGGCAAATCTAAGTGCAAATTGGTAGATTTGTACCCATTATCTCTACTCCCCAATCTTTTTGCTTGCTAGAATTGTTCTTCCCATCCACTCCTTATTTATTTACTATTGTAATTTCTAGATTATTATATGATGACTTTTAAACTTTCAATATACATTTATAGAAACAAATATAAGTTAGAAATGATATTTGTTATGTCAAGGAAACCAAAGGTAGATTAAATGAATAGAATTAGGATATAGGTGGAATACAACGAAAGAGCCACTTTGAGGCTCCTCAAAAAATAAGGCATGGAAGAGAGTAACGATTAAAAGTTCCAAAGATTATGAAGAAAGTTCTAGTTCATATTGTTCATGGGTTGAGAAAAAGTAATTAGATAATACAATTTACTATTATTCCTTAGTAACTCATTAATAAAGCGATCAAATGTTATGCAGTTGGTTGTAGGTTGAATATTACTTAGTAAGATTTTACTCATTTTGAATTGTTTAATTTAGATTCAAAGAAAAGGGCTAACTTTGGTTATTAAGAGTAAGTAACCTACTCCTTGTCTTTGCATTTTATCTTATCAATCATATTTTGTGAGATTTTAGAATTATGGTAACTATGTGTAGTTCCAAGATTATCATTTATTCTATAGTTATGGGGCTATTTACTACTAGTTAATTAAGAATTCTCAAATGCATTAATACTAGCATTTAGGCCATAATTGCCACAAGATATTAATGAAGAGAAAGGCTATTTTGTTATACTATTAAGAAATTTCACTAGGTCTTGCATATTTGCTTGCCATTCACATATAAGACCTTTACCAAGTCTCACTCACGTTTTCCACTACTCTTCTATAATTTAAGATTTGTTAATTAAAGTTTATCTAGTTTTGTAGTCTTTCTAAGTTCGTTTTTTTTTGGCCTATAAACACAATATTTGCTTGTACTTCAAACCACATACCACAAAAGACACTTTTTAGCAATCTTGCTTATGCACTCCTCTCATTGCTAGTTTTACTTATTGTTAATGTTCATATTCTCTCTAAATATTAGAGGAAATCTTATTTTATCTTGGAGAAATATTTTAATACATTCAAATTGTTTCTTTAGGACAGCCTTCAAGTATGACTCAAATTATTAGCATTTTACTATTAATTTCAACAACACTAAACTAAGCACCATTGGTAACATAACAATCACATGGGTGACATCATGTTTACCTATAAAATGGTACTACCACCATATAAATAGTGCTATTAATTATGGTGCTAGTGTGACATGATATAAAACTTATGAATAATTAATAGTGGAGAATTCTACAAGTGATCCTCTAAAAATCCAATGTCGGGCCAATTACAAAACACATAGATGGCCCCAATGAATATCCCAAGCCACGTTTGGCTCAACCAATTTGTGAACTTTTAACATCCTTCTCCAAACATGTCGTGATAAAAGATAAATAAAAATCTAATGTGCATGCCCATTCTTAACATATTTATGTCACATGAAATCTACCCACAAAAACTTTCATTGTTGAAAATGCCACCATAACTTACAACCAAAAGTTTTAACCACAAAGATCATCCAATCGAATACCAATCCTAGCTTTATCTCAAGGAAAACATAGATCTTTCCACTTTCTCCAATGAAATTGCTGCCCAAACTCTATTTGTCCCATAATAAATTAGCCATCAATCTCTTTAACTCAACCACCACCCTTTTAGAGGATCTAAAATTGTTAAAAGATGGATAGAAATAGATGATAACACATGTTTTATGAGCACCAACCATCCCCAACACCCTATATATAAACTCTTAACTTTCCTTCTTGTGTATAGAGGATATCCCTAATATGTGATTGGCAAACTCTTATCCCAAGTAACTTATTTCACCATCTCAATTTGTCGTCTAGACCATGATTTAACTACCACAAAACAAGATTTTGCCCTATTTACCTTTTGACTTTGGGCAACCTCATTATCTTGAATGACCTCCATCAAATTCTGAAACATGATTTATTCCCCAAAGGGAAAAGTATTATATTATCTACATATGCCAAGTGTTTAACATTGGGCACATAATCGAAATAGAAAAGTCTCAAACCTTAGCTTATACAATAAATCATTCAAAGAATGAGATAATGCTTTTGCTAGAATCATAAACAAAGCAAGTGACAAAGGATTCCCTTGTCTCAAACCCCACAACGATGCAAAAAACATTTAGGTTCCTCATTAACTAAGATTGAAAAATAAGGAGATGAAACTTACTATCAAATTATATAAATCCTAATCTCACGAAAGTCAAAAACTCTAAGTACAAATGAAATAGGTTCATATGGGTAATAACAAATCAATATTGGCATTAAAGCACTTAAATTTAAGTCTATTTTATGGTGTGTACTTTTGATTGCCACTCTTTGTGAGATTGAGTTTTAAACTCTTAGTGAATTCATATTCCTTATGGATGGTGTATTTAAATTAGAGAAAATGTCCACAAAGGTTCCTCACATATTGTGAATGAGCTTTTAGCCCCCAATTCCAAATGAGACAAAATCGTCCCTCACATTATATAAACGAACCATTTTCGTCATTCACATTACATAAATGAAATTATTTTAGTCCCCCAAATCACGTGTAGTGTAATGTGAGGGACAATTTTGTCTCATTTTAAAATTGAGGAACTAAAAAACTCATTTGTCAATATGTAAGAGACCATTTTGGACATTATCTCTTGAAATTAATATTCCTTATGATGAATTCATCTACATGAGAATGGAGTTATGCCTCTCTTATAAATTTTGGCTGAAGTTTTTAGAACTCTCATGAAAAACCGGACAAGCGCATGTCTTATTCGAGCAAAAATCGTTAAATAGCAAAATTGTTGGTGTTGCTTTGTGGTTGATAAAATCTTTATCTTAAATCAACGATTTATCGGTTCATAGAAATTTTACATTTCATCAATAAATTAATAAGTTATATTTTATAAATCTAAATTTGGTTCATAGTCCAAAAGACAAAAATGAATACACATGCACCTGCACAAATCCAACGAATAATCTCGATTTTATTAAATTCTTTTGAAATATATAGGGCATTGGAAGATTTCAAACATGTCATTCACTTTATATTGGGCTTGTGTTCACAAAGAGAAATAGTGGTGGGTTAAATGCGCATTAAAGGGAGTTGAATGGGCCAATCTAGTTCAAAGGTGGATTTGATTCTCCCCTACTCACGGGCTAAACAAGGTCCAATTTATTTTTGCTTGTTTCTAGGCTTACCAAAATAATTCAATTTTTAGACCTTATTTTTACTACCTTGGACTTGGTCTTAATTTTACAACCTTGAACTTGGTCTTTTACCTTAGTCTTTACCCTTTACCTTATCGACCAAGTATGCATTTTGATGGTGTAGCAGCACCAAGTCTATTGATCACGTGTGTTGACTAATTGTTCTTCAATGCACCAAATCTTCGAATCCTTATTTGTATAATCCCAACTTCCTCTAACATGTAGCTCATTTTCTTCAAAATTGGTTGCATGTAGTGCTATAAAAGTACTCTTTCTTGTATTCAAACACATCACTCAATTCATTCTCTCTTTCTCTGCCTCTGAGTTTAGTTTTTACGCCTCCGGCTCCCTTGCCTCTTGAATTACATTTGGATTTTATTTATTTTCTCACTTTGTTTTTTCTGCTCCTCTATACGAGGAAGGTTTGTTTTATCCTAGGAAACATTTCATATCACATTGAAATAGTTTCTTTAGGACAACACATTTTGTTCTGTGACTCGAGTATATTAAACTATTTACTCTTTTTAGTATTACTACTTTATTCCCAATAGAAACATTGAAGATGCCAACTGTGGAAAAAGCTATAGTCTCAAAGAAGAGCAGCTTAGATGAATCATCTTATAAAGATGAAGAAAGATATAGATGTAGAAATTGTAGATGCATTGCCAAAAAAGAGGAGTTCTCATCTTAAAAAGAAGGAACCCAAGACTCCCACCACTCAGTCTCAAACATTTGGGTCCAAAACCTTATTTGTTGGAAATCTTTCTTTATCCATTGAGAAGGTTGATGTAGAGGCATTCTTCAAATATTGTGGGGAAATTGTGAAGGTTTGCTTTGCTACTCATCTAGATGGTCCATTTAAAGGTTTGGGCCATGTTGAGTTTGCTCTATGAGCGACTCAAAAGGCTCTCAAGCAGTTGAATGGTGGAGATTCGTTAGGACATCTTGTGAGGCTTGACATTGCTCTTGAGAGGATCATATACATTATAAAGTGGCAAGGAGAGAAGTTCATTTCAGAGAGGATTTGAATCTCAAGGGCAAGTAACAAAATATGTTCGTGGCTTTGATAAAGCTGATGAAAATGAAATTAAGAGTGCATTGAGAGGGCATTTTGAGATATGTGGAGAGATAACAAGAATATCTGCTCCAAGGGATGACAATGGCATGAAAGGGTTTGCTTATATTGATTTTGTAAGAAATGATTTCCTCAACAAAGCTTTGGAATTTGATCAGTCTAAGCTTAATATGTGTACTCTTACCGTAGAAGAGGCAAAGCCAAGAGGTGACAATGTTGGCGGTGGAAAGTGGCGATAGTAGGAGTGATGGCAATAGATTTGGTGGTAGGCGTGGTGGTGGTCATGAAGGTGGTGGCCAATTTGGTAGTGGTAGGGTGGTAGCGATCTGGATCTTTCAACAAGCCTAGCATGGCTATGGTTGCTACTAGGAGAAAAACAACTTTCGATGATTAGTCAATCGTTAGGGTTTAAAGTCAAGCAATAGTATATGCGATTGCTTAAAGCATTACAACCTAGGTATCTAATTTGGAATACTTAGCATGCCTCCAACTAGCATAAATATAAGGATACACTAGGGTTTAATCGGTTAATGGGCTTTTGCCCATACAGCCCACTAAAAGGTCCATTACCTATTGGGCTTATATTAGAACATACACTTGGGTTATATTAAATACCTAATAATCTCCTCCTATGTTCTACATATAGCACAATCCAATAGATAGATAATGTAATGTTCAAAGCAGAAAAATTGAATCATTCATAGTACAAAAAGATTCATTACTCAAAAATATGAAATCTTTAGACACAATTATGAGTTTTAGAAACAATTTAAACTCAACCAAACACAATCAATAGGTGTCATTTATAAGTGAACCAAATCAAAATTTTAGAAATTACCTAAACTTCAAACACAAGAGTTTTAGAAATACTCTAAATTCAAACTAAATGGGCAATTTCATATGTAAGGGAACTACCATCAAAATAATAATCCTCCACAGTCAAAGCTTTAGATGAATTATCCATCAAATAGATTATCCTTCAGGATCCCAATTAGAATTAGCTTCTCCATTTTCATCATGTTCGTAAGTTACCAAATATGAATTTCGTGTAAATCCAATTATTTGTGTAACAAACTAAAGTGTCTAGTTCTACCAAAAGAATTTAGCACAATACCACAATGACTAAAAATAAATATATATCAATGTCAATATGCATCAATGTCAATAACAATAATCATCAATGTCAGTAACAATATGCATCAACGTTCGCTTTTTTTATAAGAACAAGACCTAAGCAGTTTCTTTTCAAAAGAACCATTTCATGTTTCTATGTGGAATGTTACATTTGTCAAGTCCAAATTTAGTTAAGCGGTATCATCGGATATGGAATGATTCAACCGCTCTAAATAGATGATGAAAATCATCCAAGGTCTGAGACAACTACAACTCCTCAAGCAGCCAAACGTGAACGTGAACAAGACGCCAAAGATGAGGCTAAAACTTCATCAATGAGGCGTTCAAAGTTTGAGCCTTTACAAGGCATGGGAAGGCCTATGACTAGGTCAAGAACCAAGAGAATGCAAGCAGCTTTAGCAATGCTTATAGCCGAAGTATTTGAAGCTCAAGACACTAAGGCAACATGGACTTCTGGTTGTGAGTCATCAAGTCTCATTCTACTGAGTGTTGTAAATTATGAATCAAGTATTGCCATTACTTGATCATTAGCTATATTAGAAGCTTCCAAATTCATAGCCATGAAATATAAAGAAGCTTTCATATCCACTTCAAGCTTGGACGAAATCAAACTTGGCCAAATCCAAATACAACTTCAATTCTCAGCCAACTCAATCCAAACCAGCCTTGAAGTAGGTTTAGGCAATTTATTTGTATTTCCTTTTATTATATTAGGAGTCTTTTCTTTTAAGTAATTAGATGTCTAAGAGGCAAGGGATTCTAATCCTTTTAGAGGATATATTAGGTCACCTTGGCCGCCTATTGTCTTCTATAATACAAGGCCATCGGCCACATGCAAATTCAGAATTTTTGACAATACAAACTTGAGAGCTTTTGTGCTTTTCTTTGAGTTGTAGTTTAGAACTTGTTTTGAGTCTTTAAGAATAGCCTCTTAGGTTCATGTTTAAGCTAGTTTATTGATTTTCTTTCCCTCAATAATCTGAGTATGCCGGTTGATTCCAAGAATAGTCAAAGTTCACATCTTGGGTCTTTGATAATTCCATTGGGTGTCAAGTGGACAAAAGTAAGGTTCCAAGGATAGTCAAAGTTTACATCTTGGGTCTTTGATAATTCCTTTGGGTGTCTTGCTAAAGGAAGACAAGTTCAATCTAGAGGACAATACTAGGACAAATACTTTAGTATAGGTTCGAATTCTTATTCTTTCGTTTAAGATTCGTATCAATTTGGTATCAATTTTGTCTTTGGGTTGCTCCTTGAAGTTATTCATATCCTTGTTTTTTTTGTTATGTTTTTGTCTTTAATCTTACGCATTATTGTTTGTATATCTGAGTCTTGTTTTTGTCCATAATCTCTTCATGATTATCTTCTTAATTCGTGTCAAAATAAAACAAAAAAGTTTCAATCGAATTGTAGAAGTTCTTCTCGATTTTATCTCGATTTTAGTGTTTGTTTGTGTTTGTGTTTCTCTAATCTTTCGTTTTGTTCTTGTATTTCTGCATCCTTATTCTACCCATATTCCGTCCTTGTTTCACTTCTTAATTTAGTGCTTGAAAAATAACATAAAAATCCCAATTGAATTGTTGAATTTGAGTCTTGAAATTCTGAGTCCTTGACTTTTTTGGTCTAGTTTTGTCGCCTCTTTTCTTGTTTTAAACCACAGTTCTTGTGCTATATTTACTTGTGAATATTTCTTGATAAAGGAGACCTTGAATTGTGATTAAGCTGTTGAATTTGTGATCAAATTCTTTGGAGAAAGATTGAAACTTGTGAAGAAAGAAAAGTTCGGCCAAAAGGCCGACTTTTGTTTTGATTTCTTGGTTGAATTTTGCGATTTTTGCATTAGTCTTCATGGGAATATTACGAGTAAGAAGAATTTGTCTTCTTGAAGTTTTCTATCAAATTTTGCAGAAAAAAACTCATGAAACCAATCACCAATTCTTTACGGAAAGAAAACCAAAGCGACAAGACCCCATCTTGTTTGAAATTCTACCCGATTTTCGTGCCTAATTTTTGTGTAAAAATCCTAGTTACTGTGCTCTATTTTGCTGTATGAACATTGGTTGACAAGAGAAGACTTTGGTTTGTTGATTGCTAAATTCAAATCCCAAACCCAAATTGCACGATTTGTTCTAAGCTTCGGTTTGCCCCAATTCTTGATTAAAAGGCTGTGAAGTTTTGTTGAATTACATTGTCAAGATTGTGCTTTAAGGCACGATATTGGTTGCTGAATTTTGAAACAATTGGTGAGAGAAGTCTTGAAGAAACCGAGTCTGCTAGAATCAAATTTGGTTCATAAAGTTAAACCAGTGTTTGAGTTTGATTTGGTTTGCACTCCTGAGCAAATAAAACACATATTCACAAATTTTACTCATCCACAAGCATCTAAAGAACCATCTAGTGCCAAACTTTCGACTAGAAATTCTGAGTTTTGTTTTCCCGTTCTTTGCAAAATTTCAACCAAAAACTATCTTCTTGTTCAAGTTCTTGTTCTTTTTTGTTGACTTCATAGTTGTTTCTTGTTCTCAGAATGTTATCTTCGTGCCTTGTCTTTCTTAACCTCTAAATAATTTATTCTTGCTTTTACTTGGATTTAATTGTCTATTTTTATGAGACTTTTGAAACTTGTTTTGATTAGAACTCTTAGAAAAGTAATTCAGTGTGAGTGAACCTACTCATCAACCCCATTACTATAAAAAGAGAGTTCAGCCTTACATTGGTAAGAGTTTCATAATTTGGGTAATTGAATAGAGGGAAGTGAGGTAGGAAATTTTTATTCCTAACATTACTTATGCAAAAATGGCCTCAAATCCAAGATAACAAGACAAAGATATAAAAGAATGCTTTAAGAGCTTAGCTTCGGCTCTAGAAGTAGTTCAAAGAAGAATTGACCAAATAGAAGGCACAATGGCTCAAGTTGCATCCACAAAGGCAGCATCCAAGCCAGCAAATGGGAAGGAGTTTACACCACAAACTTCTTCAAAGGTAAGTAACCCTAAACCTTCGTCCAGTTCAAGTAGTTCTGACATTATTTCTTCTATCCAATGTTTTGGGTGCTTAGGTCAAGGACATTAGACTTCTCAACGTCCAAACTCTTGAACCATGACTATCTTAGATGATGGAATCTATAAAAGTGAGAGTTAGATGGCTGCAAATAATGTTATTAAACATTGGAGGCGTGAAGAAGATCAAACAACTGGAGAATGTTTAGTTACAATGAGAGCTTTGAGTGCTCCATCCGAGAAAGACATTGAGGATCAATGGATAAATCTTTTCCACTCTAAATGTTTAATTAAGGAACAAATATGTATGTTGATTATTGATGGAGGATCTTGTAGTAACCTTGCTTTTACTTACCTTGTAGATAAATTGAAGCTCAAATGTTCCTTACATCCAAAACTATACAAATTACAATGGATGAATCAAAGTGGATTACTCCAAGTCACAAAACAAACTTTGGTAAGTTTTCGAATTGAAAATTTTATTGACCAATTTCTTTGTGATGTTGTTCCTATACAGGCTACTCACCTACTATTAGGACGACCTTAGAAGAATGATTGCAATGCAATTCATTCCGGGAGGACTAATAAGTATCACATTAATAAGGATGGAAAAGCCTCATACTAGCTCCATTACCACCGTGGGAAATTAGGAAGTTTCATCAACAACAAAGGGTGAAGCACATGAAGTGGATAAAAGAGCAAAAGAAGGTTGAAAAAAGTCCAAATTCTGCTCAAACCGTGAGTAAACAAATGTCTTCAACTTTTAAAGGTAAGGCTTCGATTCTCATGAGTGAAACTGAAGGTATCCAGCCATCAATTGAAAATTTTAAGGGTAGTTTCTCTACTTACATAAATGATGTAGATATAATTTTAAATGTAAGTAAAGAGTTGGTGCCAAATAATTTTCAAGAAGTTTTATCTACTACTGATGAGCTACCAAGAGACTTGTCTTCGCAAGTCAAAATTGTTTTGAAGGAAGAAGAAGATGTTTTTCCAGAAGATCTCCCTAAAGGATTACCACCTTTAAGGGGAATTGATCATCAAATTGACTTCATTCCTAGCGCAGTAATTCCCAACCGAGCCAACCCTAAAGAGTCAAAAGAGCTCTAACGGCAAGTTGAGGAATGGCTATATAAAGGTCAGGTACGAGAAAGTCTTAGTCCATGCGCAGTTCCAGTCAACCTTGTTTCAAAGAAGGAAGGTACGTGGAGAATGTGTACTAATTGTAGAGCTGTAAATAAAATTACAATTAAGTATAGACATCCAATACCTCGCCTGAATAACATGTTTGAAGAATTGCATGGTTCTAAAATGTATATTAAAAATGACCTTATGAGCGAGTATCATCAAATACACTTTAAAGATGGAAATGAATGGCAAATTGCTTGTAAAACTAAATTTAGTTTGTATGAATGGTTAGCCATGCCTTTTGGATTAACTAATGCACCTAATACATTTATACGACTCATGAATCGTGTACTTAGGCAATTTAAAGAAAAATTTGTTGTGTACTTTGATGACATTCTCATGTATAGCAAGAGCTTAGGGTTTAGAAGAGCATGTGAAGCGTATTAAATTTTTCCTAAGTGTCTTGTATGAAATTAGGTTGCTTGGTTTTAAACCACTAACCCCTCTTTACTTAGTACCATTACCAAGTAATGAGCAAAAGAAATTTTTATGGTGCAGCTAAGGTTAAGTTTGTTCAAGATTTACATGAGAGGGTACGCCTTCAAATCATCAAGAAGAGAGAACATTATGCTCAAGTTGCTAATAGAGGGAGAACACAAGTAAGGACTAAAATTCATCCACAAGGAGATGGTCCTTTCCAAATTATTGCATGCATGGGTGAGAATGCATACCAACTATTTTTCCAAATGCTTATGGCGGTAGTGCTAAATTTAGTGTCTCTGATCTTTCTTTGTTTGACTTGAATGAAGAGTTTATGGACTCGAGGTCGAGTCCTTTTAAAGAAAGGGGGACTGATGAAAATCTAAGAGCCAAGGTTGAAACAATCAACCATTTAGTCGAGACAACTCAACCAAATCCGAAAGAGACGTCCACACCTTGGTTCATTACAAGGCATTGGAAGGAATATGTCTAAGTCAAGAACTAAGAGAATGCAAGTTCCTTTAGCAACACTTATAACCAAGTTAAGTGAAGCTCAAAAAACTAAGGCAGCAAGGAAAGCAAGGACTTTCGGTTGTGAGTCATCAAGTCTTATTCTACTTAGTGTTGTAAATGATGGATCAAGTATTGCCATAACTTGATCATGAGCTACATTAGAAGCTTCCAAATTCATAGCCATGAAATATAAAGAAGCTTCCGCTACACTTCAAGCCTGGATGAAATCCAACTTGGCCAAATCCAAATACAACTCCAACTCTCGGCCAACTCAATCCAAACCAGCCTTGAAGTAGTTTTAGGCAATTTTATTGGTTGTTTCTTTTTATTAGATTAGGAGTCTTTTCTTTTAAGTAATTAGATTTCTAAGAGGCAAGGGATTCTAATCCTTTTATAGGATAGATTAGATCACTTTAGCCGCCCTTTTGTAGTTCTATAAAACAAGGCCATCGGCCAACATGCAACTTCAGAATTTTTTTAGAATACAAACTTGAGAGCTTTGTGCTTTTCTTTGAGTTCTAGTTTAGAACTTGTTTTGAGTCTTTGAGGATAGCCTCTTAGGTTTATTTTTAAGCTATTTTGTTGAGTTTCCTTGCCTCAACAGTCTGAGTGTGCCGGTTGGTTCCAAGGATAGTCAAAGTTCACATATTGGGTTTTTGATAATTCATTGGGTGTCAAGTGGACAAAAGCAAGGTCCTTCTTCAATCTTGGAGTTGGTGTTTTGTTAAAGGAAAAGCTAGTTCAACCTAGAAGGCGATACTAGGACCAACACTCTGATATAGGTTCGAATTCTTATTCTTTGGTTTAAGATTCATATCATTCACACTAGTCCCTTCATTAGGACTCAGTAGTTTATTATAATCACATGGTGTCTCGATCGGTTTACACTCATTGTATCCCCAAGTAGAAAGTAGCTACTCAATGTAATGAGACTGGTTAAGGGAGATGGCTTGCCTTTCAAAGTGTACTTTCATACCAAGAATGGTATTAAAAATACCAAGGTCTTTCATGTCAAAATTTTTAGCTAAAGTAGATTTCACGTCACTCACTTCAGGGTGATCAGAGCCAGGAATCAACATGTTGTCTACATACAAGCAAATGATGGCTATCTTATTAGACATAAATCAATGATAAAGGCATTTATCTGAATAACTAAACTAAAATCTGTAGCTCTTTATCACTTTGTCAAATTTATGATGCCACATCCTAGGTGCTTGTTTAAAACTTTACAGGGATTTGTTTAATTTACAAACCTTGTGCTCGAAACCTTTCATGACAAATCCTTCAAGTTGGTTTATATAGATGTCCTCTGTAAGATCTCTATTTAGGAAAGCTGTATTTACATCCATTTGATGCACTACATAGTGCTCAATAAATGCTAACGCAAGAAGAATTCTAATAGTTGATAGATGACACACAGGTAAGTAGACATCAAAATAGTCTATTCCACTCTGCTTTTTATAGCCTTTAGCTACTAAACATGCTTTGTACCTAGCTATTGATCCATCACTATTCATTTTTTATTCAATACCCACTTGCAATCTATAGCCTTAGCCTCTTTTGGCAAATTGACTAACTGCCAAGTGTTGTTCTGCAGCAGAACTCATTGCATCATCTATGGCTTCTGCCCACAGTAAAGAGTCCCTAGATCTCATTTCTTCATAATAGGAGAAGGGATCATCCTCTAAATGGTAAGTGACAAAATCCTCACCAAAATTTTTAAGTACTCTATCTCTTGTAGATACTCTAAGAGGTATTGATTCAGATAAACTAGTGCCTTGAAGACTTATTTTAGGTTCATTAGATGATTCCGTAGATATCTCATTAGAACCCTGAACAGTCAAACCATGATCTCTAAGGAATTTTTCCTCAAAGAAAATAGTATCTCCAGACTCAATTAATAGCATTAGTAGCTGTGTCTAGAAATCTATTAGCATCACTGTCTTCTCCACATCCCAAATACACACAGGTTAGGGTTTTAGGCCCTATCTTTGGTTGCCTAGGGTTTTGTATCCTTACATAAGCAATACAACCCCAAGTATTAAGAGTATCATATCTACAAAGATATTTATGCCATATCTTATATGGAGTTGAAGACAACTTAGAGTGCAGTAACCTATTTAAAATGTGATTAGAAGTTAGAACTGCTTCTTCCTAGTAGAAAGAAGGTAGGCCAGCTATAAGTAACATAGAGTTTAATATATCTGTTAATGTTCTGTTCTTACACTCAATTACACCATTTGACTATGGTGAGTAAAGAGCAGTAGTTTCAAGAATTATGCCCTCTGAAGTACAAATTCCTTGAACCCTATCATTGTATATTCTCCTCCTCTATCACCCCTAAATCTCTTAATTTTCAAATGAAGTTGGTTTTCAATTCTAGACTTGAAAATCTTAAACTTTTTAAAAGCTTCATCTTTTGATTTCAACAAATACACATGACGATATATAGAAAAATCGTCTATGAATGTAATTAGATACTTCCGACCACCTCTAGTAACATAACTCTTAAAGTCACAAATGTGAAAATGTATTAATTCAAGAAGTTGTGTACTTTTAGAAACCAATTTAAAAGGTTTTCTAGTGATTTTAGTTTGTGCACACTCTTCACATTTGTCAAATCGAATAGAAGTGTCTAATGGAATATTATGAGTTTTAGCAAGCTACAGCATTTTCTTGTAGTTCACATGTCCTAGTCTATTATGCAGTACTTTAGGATCAATTAAAGTAGAACTCACATGGCATATGCTATCAGTAGCTAAAACTCAGTCTCTATATATCATTAACCATGAATGCACACCCAAAAAAATAAGAGTTAACAAAAAAAGTTGTGTTACCATTCATGGTTGAGAAACACATACCAGTTTTATGAAGTAAACTCATAGATATCAAATTCTTTTCCAATAAAGGTACTACTCTAACATGCTTTAGAGTTAGTAACTTACTTTAAAAAAGCACCAAATTTACAGTTCCAGAGTGAGTCACCTCTGCCTCACCACCATTGTAATTCATCACGGTGTCTTTCATTTCAATGACTTCAGTGTGTAAATTCTTATCATCTGCAGCATGACAAGTAGCGCCACTATCTAACCACCATTCAGAGGAAATACTGGCATTTTCATCAATTATCATTGCAATGAAGACCTGTGGCTCAGTCTTCTATACTAGCATACTTGATTCCTTCTTTTGTGTGTCAAATTTGTCCTTTTTAGATTGATTACAATCTGCTGCAAAGTTACCCCACTTCTCATAATTGTGGCACTTGCCCTTCTTTTTCTTAAAGATATTCTTTTTGGCTTCCAATTTTTGAGGTTCATTCTTGGGTAACTTGAATTTCTTAGGAAATTTCTTGGGATTTGATAACGTGTTAGCAGCTGATTGTTGTTGTCTAACCATATCCAAGTTATTCCTAGCTCGATTCTTATTCTCGATTCTAATGAATTGTTTGAGATCATCCAGTCCTACTTGTACTTTCTTCCTGTACATCTCATTTTTGAAAGAATGCCACACAGATGATAATTTATAAATAATGGAACTAACTAGAAAAGGATCACATACAATGATGTTTTCATTGGTCAATTTAGATCTCAAATTTTCTAGATCAGTTACTTGAGGAGTGATTTCCATATATTCTTTGAATTTGAAATCCATGAATTTGTCAATAAGATTTGTTTTTGACAATTCCTTCTCCTTAAATTGAGTATCTAAATTGTCCTATATTTCTTTAGCAATTTTAAACTTGTTATAAACTTCTACAATACGATTCGAAAGACAGTTTAATAAATAGTCTTTGCAGAAGTCATCATCCTTGTTCTATTGAAACTCATCTACTACCTTAGTAGTGTCAGCAAAGGTACTCAAAACAGTGTAAAAAATATTTTCATATTTTAAGCCAAATTGAGTCTTTCGCTTCCATGAATTAAATTCAAACCCATTAAAAGTAATGTAAAAACATTGGAGGCCACTAAACTTTTGAGATCGTATACTTTTGACCACTAATCTAACAAAATTGCGCGAATAGACATTCAACTCGTAAATTTGGCAATCTGTGGACATTCCATTACTTTTAGCCATTAAAACCAAAGAAAAATGACCATTTTGCCCCTGAAAAATTGACTTTCGTTTGGTTTTAACTGCTGAAAGTAACGGAATGGCCACGGGTTGCCAAATTTACGAGTTAAATGGCTATTCGCGTAATTTTGTTAGATGAGTGGCCAAAAATATATGATTTTAAAAGTTTAGTAGCTTCTAATGTCTTTTACCCTAAAAAGTATGAAGTTTGACCATCTCAATTAGCACACGCTTTTCTATTTTTAATAATTAAAAAGAGAAAAATTAGAATGAGAGCACCTGATTTTAGCAAACGAAAAATTTAGCAATTGCTAAAAATCTGAATTAGAGTCGCAAAAAATTTGAAAAAAATCAACGCTCGATCAACTAGCAGTCAACGGTCAACAGCAGTTGTCAATAGTCAATGCATAGTCAGCACCTAGTCAGCAACTACTCCCAGTCAACGCCCAATCAGCAGCTGACTCACCGTATCAACTCACCCTGAGCTCGTCAGAATTTTAGTTGTTCGTTTCTCAGTCGTTCGAGCTCCGATCGACACCAATGACCACTCAAAACACTCATCTCTCTGAGGATAACAAAACCCAAGTATCCTTGTAAGCTAAAACCGATTAGATTTTCCAGAATCAAAGGAGAAAAAATTTGGTAGCTGGAACTTCAACTTCAAATCTCGGCGAATTCCACCTTCCGATCGACGATTTGATAGCAACGTTAGGTTCCTCTCATTGAAAGCTTTAAGATGGATTCCTCCTTTACCTCTACTAGTCATTGGAGCAAAAAGTCAAATTTCAAAGTTGCCAAAATACCCCTATTTCACTATTTAGGTACGGTTCATGAAAATTTTTTTAATCTCGAAAAAATGTGAAATGAAAATTTCTCCAAATCTTCAATACCTAATGCTTCAAGATTGTTAGGGTTTAAAATCAAGCAATAGTATATGCGATTGCTTGAAGTATTACACCAAGGTATCTAATTTGAAATACCTAACATGTTGCCTCCAACTAGCATATATATAGGGATACACTAGGGTTATAACTAGTTAATGGGCTCTTGCTCATACAGACCCACTACAAAGGTCCATTATCTATTGGGCTTATATTAGAACATACACTTAAGTTATATTAAATACCCAACAAATACTTGGTTATTACCATTTTCTTGATCCTACCCGTTTCTACATTTCTATTCTTTTGTCTACCCCTCTAGTTGTGGGCGTTTTGAGCTGGAAGTTTATGCATTTTTAGCGAAGGAAAATTCTGAATTTTAGTTCCTATTGTATGTTCGGGATAAATATGACGAAAGAGATACAATTATCCCTATCATACTCAGTTACCATTCTATTAATGCAATCCAATGCTATGTCTAATTGTTTTTATAGGTTTTTAACAAAATATTATACTCTCACGTACTGTATTGAAGAGATCCATCGTTATGAAGACTTAACTAAAGAAGGCAAACATTCCTAAATAGACTAGAGAATGATAGCATGGGCTCTTGGTCCTTTCAACAACTTAGGTAAAAAAAAAAAAAAAACAGAGAGAGAAATGTCAAATTTTTAAAACCTGGTTGTTTCACAAAAACTAGTGTAGCAAATGAGATCCAAGATATATAGAAAACATCATGGAGAATTAGATAATTATCATTTTGAGAAAGCATGTAACCATAAATCAGGATGTAATTGTACAATAATTAATTTTCTCTCAAGAAGAGCTGACCATCACAAATGTCAAAACCAATCAAAATGGAAAACCCTCCAAATAAGAGTTGTAGTTGAACATGATGATACATATTTAATATTTTCTAAAGTAATGTTTTAAAAATAAAATATTTTTTGAGAATGGAGAGAGTATTTAATAATAAAATAACAACTTATTGACATAGTATTTGGTTAAAAGTAACGAAATTAATTTTATATTCTTAAATTAAAGAGAAAATTACATATTTAGCCCCTTATGTCTCACACACTCATTTTTAGTTTTTAATATTTCAAATTGACATATGTAGTCCTTTCTTCATAATTTAAAGCCTCTCTCTACCTAGCGCTACTGATTTTAGTCATTATAAACTTTTTATTCATATTTTGACCACCTTCAACTCTTGCACTTTGCGACTTTTCCATCATGATAACTATTAACTAGGCTACAACTAACATTGCAGCTTGGTACTAAATTAACCAACCTAGCAAATCCAATGTTAGAGAAACATCTAAGTTTTTTCTCTATCTTTGTTGCCGCTATTTCCTTTGATTCTGTCATTGTATGAGGACATACAATCTGTACAATTTATTTTAGCGGTTAGAACCTATTCTAATTTGAATATTTCAAGTTTCACACCTAAAATTTCCTTCCCTTTCTCTTCCCTTCCCTCCCATCATCCTTTTTCCTTCTTATTACCATTACCACCGTCATCCTTCTTGCTAACCCCAATCACTATTTTTATTTTGATTAAGGCTAAATCAAGTTGATATAACACATGTAGTACTTTCTCTATTTCTGTATCCCACTTTCTTCATTCTATGTAT
This sequence comes from Gynochthodes officinalis, assembly GCA_020080225.1. NCBI lineage: Eukaryota > Viridiplantae > Streptophyta > Magnoliopsida > Gentianales > Rubiaceae > Gynochthodes > Gynochthodes officinalis. The sequence goes on along the minus strand of CM034615.1, from coordinate 27,416,187 downwards.
AATCCTTATAGAGTCATTTGATCATTAACAATAAGTTTTGTGATTAATGCTTTAACATTCTAGTGGCCAAGTTTTGTCTTATTTTGTATGGAAATTATAAATTTTCATATGAGTATAACGGATTCGACAAAAGTTTCAAACAAAATTATTAGCTCCTTTATAATGCTTTTGAGAATCTGTTTAATATTTTTTACTAGAGAGAAATTTTTTATTACTATGGATTTGGAAAGTTAATGCAAAAGAATAGAAAATTAAAAATTAAAAAATATATAAGGGGGAAATTAAAAAAAAATGAGGTTAGCTAAGTGATTTTCAACATTTTTCATTATAATCATTACAAGAGAAGACCATTGGGAGTTTTGTTTAAATGTGAAAAATAAAAGGCAAAAAGATCCAATATGAATGCGAACAATTAGATTAGTAAAATATATAATTTAAAATAAAATATTTAAATAGTTGACTATGACTAACCACCCATGTGTATATGTTATATTTAATTTTCATCAGTTATAATAGATCTAACAAACATTGGAATATCAAGGACCTCATGTGTCAGTTTTAAATGCTAGGGATAAAAAATGATTGTGTGCAAACCACAAGAGACTAAAAATGCTATTTTCTCTTTAATTTAAGAAATAAAAAATCAGTAGATATTGACTAATAGATATATTAGCAAGTATGTTATCTTACTATTGATTATTGTTAAGTGTACCAAATATGTTAAAAATTGAAAGATCAAGGTTTAGTGTGTTGATTGTCAAAATATAAGGGAATAAAAATATAAATTTTCAATTTTTTTGAGAATCCAAGTTTATTATTAGAATTTGAAGAGTTATAATGATCGATGCATATTTTACTAAATTATGCACATTTACAATTGTTGACCTCAAGGCACTAATAAATATATATAAAGCAAAATGTGAAAACACATAGAGTATCCCAAATTAGATCATATTGAGGATTTTTGAGTAATTTCAAAATTTTCAAACAATGTGTGTAAAGACCAATTAACTGTTGGGGCAGGGTTGTTTTCTGTAGGGAGAAAATAGACGATGGTGTTTAAGGCATTACAATTAGGGTATCAAATTGTGGAATACCCATCACTACTACCCCCAGTAGACCCTATAAGCAGTTGCCCAGGGTTATATTTGTCAATAAGTTATTACCCAATTAACTTATAACAAATCTTTACTTATTGTTAATTATATTAGAACATATATTTAGGATTTAATATAATTAATCCCAACAAACTCCTCCTATGTTCTATATATAATTCAACAATACAGCGGACAATGTAATGTCCAAACAAACATGGATCATCCACATTCCAATCAATAGTGTAATGTCTAATCAAACATAGATCATCCACATTCAGTCCAAGACAGTTGACTTGGATCAACGAACTTTAGCAATATATTACTAAACTCAGTCATCATTTGCAATCTAAATAAGTAGACCATAAATGTATTGAATCTGTTTTGATATTAGCATTCCAACATAAATATCAAAGAGTTTTAGACCCCGTCTAAACCCATAACATTTGAAAATAAATTCTCAAAGCAATCCAAAACTAACAAATGCATAATAGTCAAGTACAAGTGAGCCAATCAAAAATAGTCCAAGGCCTCACGAGTACAACAGACAAGCATAATAGGCGTCCACAAATAAAGATAACAAAATGTAAGTCTCAAATAAATGGACTCCATCCAAATGAGTAATAGAGAATTGTCTCCTCCAAATCCAAAGAAAGACTAATCCCCCACAATCTCTAGGTGACCTTACTAATTAAGTAAGTTATCTTGGTCTAGACTCCAATCCATGTTTGCTTCTCCTGCTCTGCCAACTCTTGTAAATCAACAAATATGAATTTCATATAAATGAATCCAACCAGTTGTTTAATTTACAAATCAGTGTCTAGTTCTACAAAAGGACTTAGCACTGAACTATAGGCTAAAAATCAGTATCAGGCATCATAGTTAAGTCTCAGTTAAGGACAAAACCTAAATAGTCTATTCTATAGAGGACCAAATCCAGTTAAGTTTCAATTAAGAACAAAATCTAAACAGTCTGCTCAATAGAAGATCATTTCCATGCTTCAATGTGGAATGTTCGTATCAAAATTCCTTCCAAAGTAAGTTGCAATCATCAAATGTGGAATGATGCAGCTTCCTCGATAAGTCTATGTCATCAAATGTGGAATGACATAGCAATGATCAGAACATCGTAGAAACATATAAACTAGTGCCATTCTAAGCCGACAAAGGGATATTTGGTATTTCAAACAACCAACAATGTAGGTTAAAACAATCTTACAGAGTCTTTAACCCCATTTCCTCCACTATTTGAAATATTCGATCTTTGGCTAAACCCTTTGTTAGAGCATCGGCCACATTATCCTTTGATCTTACATCAACCAAGGTGATGACCCCACATTCTATAAGATAATGCAACAAAGCGTGTCTCAGTCTAACATGTCTCCTCTTACTATTAAAGAGTGAATTTTTAACGACGTGGACCACTGCCTAATTATCACTGAATAGATTTAAAGAATTTATTTTTAGCCGGGTCAAAGGAATATCTATAATTAGATTCTTCATCCATTCCGCTTCTTTTGCAGCAAAAGCTAGAGCATAAAGTTCTGATTCTATATACGACAGTGCTATACAAGTCTGTCTCTTGGATCTCCATGCAACAGCAGCTTCACCCAGTGTAAAAATATAACCACCGGTAGACTTACTGTCTCAAACATCTGAACACCAAGAGGCGTCAGAATATCCTTTCACAGTAGGAGGAAAATCAGAATAGCAGAGAGCATAATTTTGAATACCTTTAAAATATCTCATCAGCCTCGTAAGGGCATTCCAATGCTCTTTGCTAGGATTACTAGTGAAACGACTCAACATGCCAACTGCAAAGGCAATGTCAGATCTAATGCAACACATAGCATACATAAGACTACCAATCAGTTGAGAATAATCTAGCTGATCTACACTGGCTCCATCATTAGGGCTCAGTCTTTTGTTGTAATCATATGGTGTCTCTATCAGTTTGCACTCACTGTATCCCTAGATAGAAAGTAGTCGCTCAATGTAATGAGCCTGGCTAAAGGAGATAACTTGCCCATCAAACTTTACTTTCATACCAAGAATGGTGTCTGCTATACCAAAATCTTTCATGTCGAATTCTTTTTCTGAGTTGGCTTTCATGTCCTTCACTACAGAAAGATCAGAGGCAAGAATCAACATGTCATGTACATACAAGCAAATAATCGCAACCTTATTTGACACAGAATGGAAGTAAAGGCATTTATCTGAGTAACTGGTCTGAAAACCATAGCTCTTTACAACCTTGTCAATTTTATATGCCACAATTTAGGTGCATGTTTTAAATCATACCAGGATTTGTTTAACTTACAAACCTTGTTCTCTAGACCTTTCATGACAAACCCTTTAGGTTGGTTCATGTAGATTTCCTCAGTCAGCTCTCAATTTAGAAAAGCTATTTGACATCCATTTGATGCACTACAAGGTGCTCAATAGACGCTATGGCAAGAAGAATCCTAATAGTTGATAGATGACACACAGGTAAGTAAACATCAAAATAGTCCACTCCACTTTGTTGTGTAAAGCCCTTAGCTACGAGACGTGCTTTAAACCGAGTTACTAATCCATCACTATTCAGTTTCTTCTTCAACACCCACTTGCAACCCACAGTCTTAGCCCCTTTTGGCAAATCGACTAGCTGCCAAGTGTTGTTATGTAAAAGAGAGCTCATTTCATCATCAATGGCTTCTTTCCACAATAGAGAATCCCTATATCTCACCGTCTCCTTATAGGAAGATGGATAATTCTCTAAATAGTATGTGACAAAGTCATTACCATACGTTTTGAGAACTTTCTCACTTGTAGATACTCTAGTAGAAGTTATTTCAACTACTAGCTGTGGGGATCTAGTGTTAGAAGGGCCTGCTTTAGATTCTACAAGAGATTCTGTAATCACATCTGTAGATCCAAAAACACTTAACCCTTAATCTTTGAGAAACTTGTTCTCAAAGAATTCTGCATCTCTGGATTCTATCATTGCATTAGTGGATAGATCCAAAAACCTGTTTGCAACACTATCTTCTGCACTACCTAGATATACACAGGTGATTGTTCTAGGTCCCACTTTAGGTCTCTTAGAGTCTTGTATTTTCACATAAGTAATATAGCCCCAAGTCTTTAGAGTATCTATCTTACATGAATGTCCGTGCCATAACTCATAAGGAGTAGTGTTCAATTTAGAATGTGGCAGTTTTTTCAAGATTTGATTAGCAGTTAAAACTAATTCTCCCCAGTAACAAAAAGGCATGCTAGCAGTAAGTAACATGGAATTTAACATTTCAGTCAAAGTCTTGTTCTTCCTCTCAGCTATACTATTTGACTGAGGCGAGTAAGGAGCAATAGTTTCAAGTATTATACCCTCAGTGGCACAAAATTCCTTGAACTCTGTCAATGAATATTCTCCTCTTCTGTCACTTCTAAATCTTTTAATTCTCAAGTTTAATTGGTTTTCTACTCGAGACTTGAAAAGCTTAAACTTTTCAAAAAACTCATCTTTCAATTTCAACAAATAAACATGACAATATCTAGAAAAATCGTCTATGAATGTTACCAGATACTTCCGACCATTTTTAGTTGTGAAATTCTTAAAATTACACAAGTCAAAATGTATCAACTCTAGAAGTTGTGTGCTTCTAGTTATTTGTGGGAAAGGTCTCATAGTGATTTTAGTCTGAGCACACACTTCACATTTGTCAAATCGAGTAGATGTATTTAATGGAATTTGATGAATTTTGGCAACTTGAACCATTTTCTTGTAGTTAACATGTCCTAATCGATTGTGTAACAACTTAGGATCAATCATTTTTGAACTTACATAACATATAGTTTTATTTTCCAAACTCAACCTATACATACCATCTATCATAAATGCACATCCAAAATAATGAGAGTTAAGAGTCAAAGTTACTCTACCAGATGCAAATGAAAAGCACATGCCAGCATTGTCTAAAAGACTTATGGAAATTAAATTTTTAGGAGTTTCAGGAACTACTTTAACAGATTTTAAAATTAGTGTCTTACCTGAAGAAAGGTTGAGCTCTGTAATGCCAGAGTGAGTCACCGTAACTGTAGCTCCACTAGCAACCAACAGGATCTCCTTCACATTATTAACATCCGTAAGCAGGGACTTGTCGTTAGTGACATGACAGGATACTTCATTATCTAGCCACCACTCAGTAGGAGTACTGGCCTTCCCAACCCCAATTATACCAACAAAGGCTTAAGGCTCAATCTGTATTGCAACTATATTGGTTTCATTCTGTGGTGTACCATTTTTCTGTTTCTTAGGAAGCCTGCAATCAGCTGCCCAGTGGCCCCACTTTTAATAGTTGTGGCACTTGCCTTTCTTCCTTTTCTATGATATGGGCTTCTTGGTCTTCAATTTAGTAGGTTCACTTTTCTCAGACTTGGATTTCTTTGTAAACCTTTTGGGCTGAGTAGCAGAGTTAGCTACTACCTGAGTCGCCTGAGGCTGAACCTAAGACTAACTCTGAGTCTCCCCAACTAGTTCCTTTTTGTTCACAACAAGTGTCTCATCCTCAATAATAATGAGCCGCTTTAGCTCCTCTAGCTCAACTCTGTTCTTCCTTCTAAATACTTTTGTCCTGAAAGAATTCCAAGTAGCAGGTAGCTTAATTTATGATGGCAACTACTAGAGTATATCGAATATTCCAAAACCCTCTTTATTCAGTTTTTTCACCATATTCTCCAAGTCTGTGACCTGAGGAATCATCTCCATATTACTCTTGAACTTCAAATTGAAGAACTTATTCCCCAAATGAATTTTGGATAGCTCCTCACTTTTGTGGAACCGAGCTTCTAATGAGTCTCATATCTCTTTAACTGTCTTCACCTTTGCATAAGAGTCCGCCAGACGGTCTGACAGGCAATTCAACAGATAATCCCTACAGTAATTCTCATCTTTATCCCATTGTGCTTTGTCGACCTCTTCAATCGTCTCCTCAAAAGTACTAAGTACAGTATAGAATATCAAGCAATGTTTTAGCTTAACTTACACAGCTCGGCGCCATCTAGTATATTCTATACCAGTGAATGATTCAATTTTAAAAATCTTTAATGTTTCACTCTTAGCCATCTCAAATACGGTAATAAAAGAGTATAAAAGAGTTGAAACAATTGCACCTGGTGTCCGACAAGCTCTCACAGTCAAACAAGGCCTTCCACCCTGATCAACTACTCTGTATGTGACTCTACGCTTATAATTAGCAGCTATAGATGTCCAAAACGACTCCGAAACCGCCGAAATACTCAAAAATGGCTAGCCGAAAAAAGTCAACGATCATCACGGTCAGCGATCAAGCGTCGATCGGTCAATCGCACGATCGGCACCAGTCGGCCTCAGTCAACGATCAACTACATAGTCGGCACCAGTCAGCGCGATCGACCGAATCAGATTTGCAATTTTTTTTTTCAGCGTGAGATACACGTGCCACCTCCCAAAGTTTCACCGGAATGTTAGTCGTTGTTTCTCCGTCGTCTGAGCTTTGATTAAGGCCTGTGACCCCTCAAAACGATCGTCTTGACAAGGAGAACACAACCCTAGTGACCTTGCAAGCTAAAAATGTCTAGATCTTTCAGGATCTGAAGAGAAAGATTTTGTTTACCGGAACTTTAAACTTAGATCCCGGAGAACTCCAACCTCCAATCGAGAAACCGATTACACCGTTGAATTCCTCTCGTTGAGAGCTAGAAGATGGACTATTTACTCGCTCAAAACAACCAACGAATCAAAAAGTTAATTTTTAATGCTTAAGATTGTTGGGGCATGATTGTTTTCTGTAGAGAGAAAATAGACGATAGTGTTTAAAGCATTACAACTAGGGTATCAGAATGTGGAATACCCATCACTGCTGCTCTCAGCAGATCCTATAGGCAGTTGCCAATGGTTATATTTGTCAATAAGTTATTACCCAATTAACTTATAACAAATGTTCACTTATTGTTAATTATATTAGAACATATATTTAGAATTTAATATAATTAATCCCAACATTAACAACCATCCTTCCACTAGTGATTCTCTTAAAGGCTTATATGATAGCTACCATCTTCACTTAACTTGCATATTTTGCCTTGCATTTCCTAGCTTTCCTATATAGAATCATTCTTGTGTCATCCTTTATATCCCCATGCCGCAACTACTATACTTTTTCCTTCTCTAACAAAAACACTATCCACAATAATTGAGAATTGAAAAGAAGGATTTGATGTTTGACTAAAACACAATTGGTCCCAAACTATTTGAAATGTTGTTGATGATGTGATTTTATCACCAATTTTAAGATCTTGCAAGAGCTTGTGCAGAGCCATCTAAGGATCAAGCCTAATGATAAGAGGGCAAAAACATAGTCTAAATGAATATTAAAATTGGACTTCTACATCATTTCTTGAGTTAAATAAATGCTAATTATGTGTTTTTTATATTCTTTTAGGTAAAAATGCTGCATAAGCATAAAGAGGTCAAAAGAAGAACAAAATTGAAGAAAAATCCAACAATTGTGCAACTTGGAGGGATATAATTCATGAATGGGAAAATAGACAATTAAGAGACTAGGTTTCAACAAACTATATCTCCTCTTCTACACAGCCAAATGAATAAATATTGGATTCTATATAAAACTTTTTGAATGTGTTTCAAATCTTATGTTTGGAGTTTTTCCTAATTTTGCGAGAATTTTAGTCAAAATTGAGGCCAAAATGAAGATTCTATAAGACCAGTTGAGGACTAACATATTCTAGAAAAAAGGGCCACATCTTTAGATAGAAAATTTTAATTATTCTTAAAACATTAGAAAGCTAAAAGGAAGAGTTACAATTTTGTGATAATCTAAGTCTAATTCTATTGAGAAAAGCCTCAAATATCAAGCAAAACCATCACTTATGTACATAACAGAGAAAAGAAAGGGCAAAAAGAAAGTTAGGTTAAGTCATGCTTCCAGCACGGCCGTCCCCTACTCTAATAGCCTATTTGATTTAATTTTTATCCTTTTGCCCCACTTGACCTTTTTTCTTGGTCTTTGACCACTTGTTATGATCTTAATAAATTCTTAATCAAATAAAAACTCAACTTTAGATAATTTTGTGGAGAGGATTCTAGATTTTTGGGGAAGTTTACAATCCTAGCCTCCATAAGAGCTCTAGTTTTTTATATAAAATTCATCCTTAGCCTAGGGTTCATGTTAGTTTTGAAGAGAAAAGATTCCATTTTGAATTTTTTTTTTTTGGATCTTTAGTTGATTAAGTGTTGAGTTAAGCATTTTCTTATAAAAGAGAGTTTTCTTCAGTCTAATCTTTTGTTTAATTTATTCAATTTGGTTTTTTTTTTTATAATTATATGTAACTAAACTCTTATAATCTCTAAGATTTGATGATGGGTTTCTAATATTTTTCCTTATTGCCCTGATCTATGTTGTGGGTAATGAATATTAATGTCTAATAGCAAGTTTTCATTTTAAAATCATACAATTTATGTAGGCCTCATGAGTTTTTAGTATTTGTGCTTGTGATTGATCATTTGATTTTTACTAAATTTAGACTTTTATTATGGGAAATTAGTAGGTTTTATATTATCAATATGTTTCATTAAATGGTATGATAGACTACGAATGAGACCAATATCATTCAATTCTAATGACTAGAGATCGATGCTAGAGTGAAAAACACCATTGCCTCTTTCATGATACCATAGCTGAATCATACAATTAAGGAAAAATAGAGACAATTTTAATCACTTATTAGATATTAATGCATCACCGTTGGTTCTAGTTTTAGTTGAGAAATTAAGGCTATGTTTGGCGTGCATTTTTATTTGCAAAAAGTTAACGTTTTTTGGCCACAAAAATAAAACATCCAAATAACTTTTTATTTCAAAATTTAAAATTTAAAATTTAAATTCCCTCCAAAATTCTTCTCACATTATTTCGAAAAAAAAATTCCCTCGAATCTACTTTTTCTTACAAAAAATTCCCATCAAAACTTTCACAAATACAAAAATTCTCAAATACAACACAATCCAAACATAGCCTAAGTTATTTTTTTTCTATGTTTCTATCTTGTTGATTTTATTCATTTTTCTCACTGCAATGTAGCATAATTATATCTTTTAACTATTTAAATTACCTTTTAGCTTCTAAGCGAAAGATTGATTCTCAAAGTAACAATATTCTCGTGGGATGGACCCTACTTCTACAAATACAATGACAAGCATATAATTCTGCTTAGATTTGCTTTAGGCTTTATTACTTGATATTTGTGATTTAGTTCTATAATTTTATATCCTAATGCGATATTTAGGTTTTATTACTTGATATTTGTTGTTTTATGCTATATTTATTTATATTCTAATTCGCACCGCATCACTTGATTCATTACTTATTCTCATTATAGAAGATTATTGCAACACCTTAAAAATGATGAAATTTGGTTGCCATTTTATATTTTTCCAGAACATTTCACTCCTAGCCAACCAAATGTTTCATATAATCAAAATTGAGAGAACAATGTTGATGTCTGGGAGATTAGGATATCAAGTGCAGCACAAATCCACAAATATCAAGTAATAGAGTTTAGATATATACAACTAAATGCAAGTATAAACTTGTTATTGTATTCATGGAAGTAAGGTCAATCCCTCGACAATTTTGTTATCTTGAGGGTTATTTCCTTGACTAAAGGCTAAAAGGCAATACAATTAAAAACTACTATGCTATATTAAAGTTGAAGAAATGAGTAAAATCAATAAAATGGAAAAATAGAAGAGAAACTTAAATTTTCAACTAAAACTAGAATTTGGAAAGATAATGATGGACTAATCCCTAAAAAGTGATTAGGGTTGTCTTTATTTCTCTCTAAAATGTGTGATTTAGATATGGGTTCATGCATTTAAAATTATAATTGTCTTTTTTACTCTAACTTCTATTTCTAATCACTAGAATAGAATGATATGGGTCATATTCTTAATCTTTCATTCCACTAAATGAAGTACGATGATAATATAAAGCCTACCAATTCCCACTACATATTCCTATGTTTGATGTACTATGGTTCCAATAGCAACTGTCTAGACTTAATGTAAATAAAATAATCAACTATAAGCACAAATTCATGCAACTCAAGAAGCCTACACAAATTGCATGATTATCAAATGAAATTTGCTTTTAGTTATTAATATACATTGTTTATAATATAAATTAACACAATAAAGAAAAATATCAACAACTCATCATCAAATCTTAGAGATTATAAGAATTTAACCATATATCACTATGAAAACAAACCAAATTGAATAAATGAAACATAAGTTAGAGCTTAAAGATGTAGAAGACTCTCTTTTATCAGAACTCTAGCTCGCATTTAAACAGCCAACCCAAGTTCTAATTTCTTCAAAAATGGAGGTTAATTCTTCCCAAGCTACTAAGAACCTAGGTTATGGATAAAACTCTATACAAATACTTGAGTTCTTGTGTAGGCTAGAGTTCTAAAATTTAGAAGTCTTCAAGTCTCTAAAGTCCCATCTAATGACCTAAAAATGAGTTTTTATAGAAGTTGGACTTAATGGACTTATTACAAGTTGTCCAAGACAAAGAATAGGGGCAAGAAAAATCAAAGGTTAAAATTGGGCCAATAGGGCCTGGTCACACTAGTAGTGTGACTTACCTAACTCTCCCTTTGCTCTCTCTTTTCTCAATCTATGTGTTAGTGCTCTTTTTAGTTCATTTTTTGAGGTTTCTGTAGGAGAATCAGATTTTGACTTCTTCATGAAAGTTGCAGATCTTCTTCTTAATTTTCAATGCTTAAAAATCATTGAAATCGGGTTTGTATAACTCCAAATATAACTGTTCTCTTGAGATGTGTTGATCATTAACCGGTTAAGTTGCATTATCATTTCAACTTTGATTTTGACCAAGATGTTGGCTGATTTGGAGAAACTTAAACTATCAATATTAAAATACATCAAAAGTGATTACCAAATCATCTAGGATCTCTTCATTTGGTTGTGTATAAGAGGAGAAACACCCTATTGAAGCTGCTTTTTTGCACGTTCAAACATTATCTATCTCCAAGTCGCACTATTGATGAAATTTTCATTAAATTTATTTTTTCTTTTTTGACTCCTCTAAACTCATGGCTGTTTTTAATAAAAATACAAGAAACAAATACAGTTAAAATTTATTTAAGTCAATAAACAATGTAAAATTTCCATTTTATGGTTCATTTGGAGAGTGATTTTGTACTTTCATCAAATGTTCTCCTTATGGATAGCTCGTTCTAGCCATTCAGTAGACCATATGTGAAAATCCATAGGTGTTCTAATTTGAAAATTGAATCCCACTGGGTAGAGTCTCCAAATAATCTTAGAATGTGAACAATCCAATAAAAGGTGAGAAATAGTTTCAATATTTGTGTGACATTTGTAGCATATACTCAACACCATTACTCCTCTTCAAAGTAAACTTTGAGTGGTGAGATAACTTTTATCAATAACTCTCCATATGAAGAACTTTACCTTGCATGGAATTTGGAGGTTCTACAACTTCTTTCAAAACTTAGTTCCTAGACTGATCTTTGTCGTCAAGAACTTAAAAGTTGAGGGTAGTTCCTTGGAGAAGATATTATAAACCATGTGCCACCCTGACTTGAATGTCTACACACTTTTGGGTCCAAGGACCAACACTTGAAATCATCTTTTACTTCTATCTACCCAAGTATATACACTACCACAATTGCCTCCACTTTATCTAGGAGGAGGACTTTTTTGAGTGGCATTGTTCTTTTCTTGCGTCATTCAAATTTGAGACTTTGAGGTTGTACATCAAGAGGCCGTATTACTACATGACTATGGATTATCATGCCCTTGGATCCAATATTTTGCAATGTGGATTGAGGACTCATTAACTACTTTCCTTTTTAGTCCACATTTTTTGAGTTTCTTGCCCGATACCTCTCTAAACACATGAACGTTGTGGTTTGGGTTTTTGTTATAGAAAGTCAACCTTTTGGTAATACTTCTTCAAGAAGAATGGCAAGAAAAATGATTTCTTATCTGAATGCATCCTCCACACCAATTTTTCCAAAAAAGCTTGATTTAGATGTAAGCTTGATCTCATTCCCAATTCACCCTACAATTTAAATTTACAAATGAAGTTCCAAGACTTCTAATGAATCCCTCTACATCATTGTACCCCTTCTAAATGAATGTTGTTATATACTCATCAATAGATTTAGCCATATAAATTGGCAAGAAAAAGGTTTCATTGTATATTACAATAGCCATCTTAGGATATACTTGGCAAAAGTAACTCTCCCATAACATACAGGCATGTAGTTTTCCATCTTGAGATTTTCCCATCTAATTCTCATGGAAAAATTATCAAAAAGATTGGATTTGGATTAAGTAAAATCTACATTATATTCCAGGTATTTTCTTTCAAGCAATTGTCTTCTAGTGTAGAATATTGAAGAGATAAATGAAACTAGCTATCCACTTGCATTTGGACTTGTCATCAACGATGATTTCTTGAAGTTTATTCTTTGACCAACATAAACAGCCAAATGTTTAAAACTCTTCCCAGACACATGGTTGTGTAAGATGAAGATCTAAAAAAATATGATGCAACGATCGACAAATATTAGATGGGAAACTTTTGAAACTCCTTTGCCTATTGAGATACATTGGCATAAGTCTTTTAATGTGAGGAAAGCATGGCTTACAAAACTTCTTGGCATAATATAAATAGAAAAGATGAGAGTACAACCTTAATGAAGCCCACTTTTTGGAGGAGAAAAATTAGATCTTTGTTTATTAAAAGCTATAGAAAAAGTCATAGTTTGAACACATTTCATAACTCATGCAATCTATTTTGAGGGGAAGCGTATCTTACACATAATTGACTATAGAGCTCTCATGATACTTTATCCTATGCTTTACTTATGTTAATTTTAATGCTGTATATGGAATTTTCCTCTTATTCTTCTTCCTAATAAATTCTAAAACTTTGTGCTATTAGAGCATTCTCATTTTTAGACCTTCTAGGAACAAAAGCTGCTTGATGTACTAATTCAATACCTAGAAGGATTGAGCTCATTCTATTGGCCATTACCTTTTCTATGACCTTATATGAAACATTGCTCTAATACGCCTGAGATCTAATAGCTCTTTCAATGATGTAGTTTTGAGAATTGAGACCAGCACTTTCAATTCTAATTAGAATCCATTACACCTATTTGAAAGAATGCCATTATAGCCTTCACTTGCTTTTTGCCAACAGTTGAGAGTGAGCATGAGGTAAAAACTAAGGGAAAAGAAATAATGGCAATACAAAGAGTTAGAGAAAATTTGAGAGAAAAGCCATGATTAAAAGAAAACGAAAAAGGCAAAGAGTTGGTAGGGCGAGTGTCATCTATTAACCTTGTTTTGCTAGATTTGCCTTCTTTGTAGAGTTTTTGGGTAAAATTTCCCATAACCATTCAATTTCCTAGAGTTCCAGAAGTTCTACACCTCAACTTTGTGTTTGGAGACAAACAATTTTACCACACTCCAACACAAACTTGAAGCCTTCAAAGTTTTATGGTAAAAAGCTACTACAAGAGTGGATCAAGAAGAGCTAGATTGACAAGACATCAATTTCTTAGGCCAAGCTATTCCATCCAGTTCTATGATGGTCAAAATATGTTGATTTCATCCCAAGGGCATTGTTAAAAATTCAAAGACGAATCTTTTTGAGGAAACGGGGAATGATGCGAACCCTAGTTCATGGTGGTTATCATTTTTGGTACCATTACGAGTTTGGGTTTGAGTTCAAAAAATTTTCAAAGATCCACTTCAAAGAAGACCATAGACCAAGAGTTGAAAAACTTAAACAGGCTTAGTAGACTCATTTAATAAGATCAATTCAAAGAAGAGTCCAAGATTGGTGATTACAAGCCTAAGACCATTAATATTTTAAGTGTAATTACCAATAAGCATTGCATTTATGCCTTAATTAATTAGAAACTGAAATAAGAGGCCCAATAAAAAGGTGTGGGTGAAATTAAACCCTATGTGGTTGAATTTGGGGTTGAAATTCAGGATTTAACCCTAATCCTACTTGTATTATTTGTTCCTAATTTAAATCAACTAGTATGGCCAAATTTTTAGGAGTCTTCCTAGAAGATTTCAAAATTTTATTGAGGCCAAACTTTTAATTTAGAATTAGTTTATGATTAGGTTTAAATGTTGGATTCTTATAGAACATCTAATTCAACCAATTATAGGATATCTTTAGGATCCAATTCTTGTAAGGATTAAACCAACTCTTGGCCTATATTAGGACAAGAGGGGCAGCCCATTGTGACTCCAAATTTTGAGAGAATAAAATTTTTTTTTTGTGAGGAATTCACAATTCAACTTCTTTTGAAAACTTTTTGAGTGCAAGATAGTTCTTGTGCTACTCTTGCGACTTATCAAGTTAAAACTTGTTCCCTTAACTTGTGAAGTTGATTAGATCTATAGTTATACCAAGGTTTTAATCCACATTGTTGGGTTAGGGTCAAGGTTTTTCCCACCATTGAACAAAGTTCAATTCTTTGGCGGGTTGTCCTCAGGGCTATCCATTCAAGTGGTAGGTTTTTAGAACAAGTTTCCTAAAGGTTCATATCAGCGATGGTGGGAGGTTAGATACATTGGTGGCAAAATTGGAGGAGAAAAACTCATCTCTAATGAAAGAAGTGAAGAAATAGAGAGACAGATTGAAAACCATGTATATATTATGTCTAATTGCATTCACAATGCTATTTTGTGTGTTCAAATGGTATTGATCTTTTGGCTATAGAGCCCATGGTCTGCCTGCACTTGATGGGGCTCGCAATTGAGTATTAACTTTGGAACATAGAGTTTGTCAAGTTGGCATGTATAAGGTATTTGTTAAAATGCCTAAATGAACATGATGCTCTTTTGTAAGATTTTATGGCCATGACCTACAGTTCCATTGTATTGAGCTTTTGTGGAATGACATAATTTGTGCTGGAATAGGGCTTCTTTTTTCATTTTGTAACATATATTGTAGTAGCTAGCTTTTATGTATTAGAGTATCACATTGCCAAGCCTAAAAGTTCTATATAAACTACCAAACATAAAAGAGTAAAAGTGCCATACACACTGCCAAACAAGTGATTCAATTTCATTGACAAAAAGGTTTTAATTTTAATGACAAGCAAACAAATGACAAGTAATATTCAATTTCATATACAATGACAAGCAAAAAGTTCCACATCCACTCTCACATTGCAAACAAATGGTATTCAATTTCAATGTGAAGCAGAAAGAGTTCTATATATAATGCCAAATTGAATAACAATTACACATTTACTGCAAAAGTGCTATCTATATTCATTGCCAAACATACCAATTCCATACACAATACCAAGTGAATAATAATTACATATGGTCTACAAAAGTGCTATACATATCCGCTTTGCCAAACATAACATTTCCATGTACTATGGCAAAGTGAATAATAGAAGTCCCTAAGTAAGTTCAAACGGCCACAAAAGGCCACAAAAGCATAATTATGCATCCAGAAGAAAGTGAATAACAAAGTCCCTAATCCAATCCCTAAGTGAATAGCAACTGTCCAACAGAAATTGAGACTCAAAACTCCACAAAAGCTGAAATGTGCATCTAGTAGTAGCAGGCATTAGTCATTGCCTCCTTCTTGTCCCTTTCCTTTGCCTCATTCTCATCCTCTTCGTCTTGATGTTGCCCATCTTCCAACCTTATATTGTGGTTCTTTCCCCAAGTATTCATAGTTTTCATTGATACGAATCTTATCAAGCTTAGTTAGATTGTGCCTCCTAACCCTAACTTTGCATGTGGCAACTGAGGAAGACGGCACACTGGACCCTTAGTTTTGTGCCGGAAGGGATTGAGATGTTGTTTGCTCTAGTTTGATTTCGAACACTCCTACTTCTCCTCTAAACCTACATAGGGAAGACATAATTGTATATTATCTATGGACATAGTGAAAAAGTTTAGCCAAAAAGGAGGTGAATCTTGTTAGGTATTTCCTCCTACTCCCTAATGTGGATGTGGCATACTTTTCTAGCTGTCATTGATCGGTGCCAGCTAGCTATAACCCCTCTTCTTGCTGCTGATTTTGCCAGAGGTTGGTTGAGGATGAACTTTTAAATGCTCTATCCAATTCCCTAACAAAAATGTATATTTGGTCTCATCTTTCGTCACTGAACTTTTAGTTCAGTCCTAGGTTTGGTCATTGAACTTTCCGTTCAGTCTCAAATTTGGTCATTGAACTTTTATTTCAGTCCTAGGTTTGGTCATTCTAATGGCATTCCCGACAAACAAAAAAACAACATTGTCCAAAATGTGGGAAAATTATCTTCTGCTAGTCTGTCATGAATGTGTAATGATGGGAGTTCTAAATCACCAAGTCATTGACCAGTAGTTGTAGAAAAACCACCACCATTGCTCTGTGGACTCCTTCTCCAAGATTGCCTATGCTCTGGGCCACTAGCCATTATTCGGATCCACCCCTATAACAGTGAGGATCTGACCAAGATATGGTTCTTTGGTGAGACACCCACTTAAGAAAACTATGGACCAACATTTAAACTTAAACCCCCACTTTAACGGCCGAAGACAGCAATAAAATCTCATAGATTTGGATTGCTATTTGGCTCTTTGAATGGGGTGAAAAAGATCTCAATAGTTGTTTCTATGTGTGTTCATTTCAATTCTGTTGCATAATCTCATACAAACTTGTACTACTACTCGCACTGCTTTTGATATTCGCAATTACCTTGGATCTCGGTTTGTATCCTACTGACCTTGAGAGCTCATAGCCAAACTGCTCATCCACATTTTGTCGTAGTTGCATGATTGGCATATTTATATTCACAACAAACTAATCCAGGTATCTATTCACTAACTAACCTATAGTAAAATGTGGATTGCTGACCTTATCATCAGCACACGTATGCACATCATTCTGTGTTACCACTACAAAATCTCCAGACCCAAGTGCTATTAACTTTTGAGCATAAACATAACAATTACATGGACGTTTACACTTTGCGCAAAGTCTCGTCTTGTCATATGTGTACATAGACAGCAATCTTCTACTCATAATAGCATAATTCTTAACTGCCTCCCTAAACTCTTTCTAATACCTAAATTTCATTCCAAGTTTGAAATTTGGGTTTCTTATGTCCCTTGCCGCATTGAAGTCCATGGTGTTAAATGGCAGTTGATGACTTCATTATCTGAAGAAGATGGATTGCTATTCAACTTCACATTCATGTTATCCTCACAGTCAATAGGGTCCTGATTTGATGGACCCTCACCTCTATCCAGTGGAGTGTTTGGTGAAGTTAAGTCGATTGCACCATCAGCTCCTCTTGGTTTCCTTTTTGAAATGGTTTTCTTGCTAATTCCCCTCGTCGGCTATACATCTACATTGCCACCCTCACCACTATCGTTGTCCTCAGGAATCCTACTTGCTTCAAACTCATCAGATTGTGTGTGTGGTTGCTCATTTGTAATTTGACTCTCCAATTGAGTCCCTATTTGGCCTTCTTTTCTAGTGTTTGGGTCATAAAATTCATAATTTTCGAAGTTCGAATATAAATTTGAAAACTCCTAATGAACATCATTCTCTGAATCACTCTCATTGCTTGCATATGAACCCTTATTACTGTTAGACTCTATGCCCTCCTCAACAACATTGTTCTCCACATTTTCTCTATGCAAGAGCTCAATATCTTTTTATCTCCATGCGAAGGATGATCCTATGCATCCTCATTCACTTCAGAAGTAGGTTTCTCAATATGTACATTTAGCCTCGATACATAATGCAAGATATTAGTAACAAAAAAACTCACTATAGGATATAATAACTGACCATATGTAGTTCTTATAACCGTTTAGTGAGTGACTAAAATTGGAACTGCATAAAAGTTCAGTGACTTAAACTGCAACTTCAAAAATATTCCAGTGATTAAATGTGGGATTGCCTAAAAAGTTCAGCGACTAAATCTGATACTGTTAAGAAAGATTGGTGGCTAAATTAGGGAACCAACTAAAGTTTCAGTGACCAACAACATAGTAACCGTAAACCCTAAACTGCCTAAGGTACATACATATGCACATTCACTTGTTTCTGCATGTCCATACAAAGTATTAGTCTTCGTATCCATTCTACTAGGTTACTCGTTGCCTTTTTGCCTTCCTGCACATTCGTTACAATGATGTCGTTAGTGATACGCACCAATAGATCGAATTTCATAACATCCTACCACTCACTTACCTTCATCACGATGATTGCCACTCTTTCCCCAGTAGCTCTATGATGAAAATATGAGAACCAATGTTAAAACAAACAACCATCCAGCCGGGACAACTCAACCAAATTTAAGAGAAACAAATCTAAAAGCACGAGTTGGATGTTTAGTTGAGAATTCGCCTACAAAGAGACATCCACACCTTGATCCATTACAAGGCATTAGAAGGCCTATGACTAGATTGCAAATTAAGAGAATGAAAGCTTCTTTAGTAACACTTATAACCAAGTTAAGTGAAGCTCAAGAAACTAATGCAGCAATGAAAACAAAGAAGAATTCCGGTCTTAGTTCATCATTTGTCATTCTAGTCATCAATGAAGACTCGAGAATGAAGGATCGAGTGTGGCTAATTTTCACGTGTGTAATCAAGATCCTTAGGCCACTTCTTATCACAATCCTAGTTCAAATTTGGAAGGTTCTACTTCGGAAGTTTGCAATTCAATTCGGCCTTGGAAGATTTCAGCATTTGGCCTTGGAAGGTTCCAACATTAAGCCAATTTTAGGAAGCTCAAATGATATTTTTGGCAGCCTAATTCTAGCTCTATTCAACTCCATTCCATTCACACTTGGAATTATGGTTTAGGAAATTTCATTTAGCACTTGGATGTTGATTTAGGAAGCTCAAGTTCAGCTCAAGTTCCAGTCCAAAATTGGATTTCAATTCCGGAAATTCCAGCCACACTTGGATTTTAGTTTTGGCAATCTATCAAGTATGTCCATTACTTGATCATGAACGACATTAGAAGCTTCTAAAGTCAGAGCCATGATATTTAAAGAAGCTTCCAAATCCAATGCAAGTCTGGACGAAATTAAGGCCATATACAACACAAATTCAGCCAACACACAAATCCAAATCAGCTTTGGATTAGTTTTAGTTTTAGGCAACTATTTTATTCTATTTCCTTTTCTTAGATTAGGATACTTTTAGTAAGTATTTATTTTAGTAATTATTTCTTTAGTTAGTTTTCTAAAAAGCTAATCCAACTAGGGAATGGCTTTCTTAATTCTTGCACATTGTAAACTATAAATAAAGGCCATTCAGCCCCAAGAAAATACAGAATTTGGACAATACAAACTTGAGAGCTTTGTAGCTTTTCTTTGAATTATAATTTAGAACTTGCTTTGGGTCTTTGAGGATAGCCTCTTAGATTCATCTTTAAGCTATTTTGTTGAGTTTCTTTCCCTCAACAATTTGATTGTGCTTCTTGGTTCCAAGGATAGTTCAATTCTCAACTTTGAGTTTGGATAATTCCTTTGGGTGTCAAGGGGACAAAAGCAAGGTCCTTCTTCACAAGTTGGAGTTGGTTTCTTGCTAAAGGAAGACTTAGTTCAACCTAAAGAACGATACTAGGACCAACACTCTGATATAGGTTCGGATTTTTATTCTTTGTTTAAGATTCGTATCACTCTACCATCATCCACATGATCAAACTGCCTTCTATTCTCATCATCATTGCTATCTATCCAACGCAATGTATTAGCAAAAAATATTCTTGTAAGAGAAAAATTTCATTCGACAAAAGGGTGTACCTTAGCAAATTCTAAAATGGCTTAAGCTAGAATGCTCCGGTGCTCGCTGCATCCTAAACTGAGTCACTATTAGTACTATAGCCAATTCATTGTGTGCATTTTCAAGGTTCTCATTTGCACACTGTTCCTCCTTAATCTTTTCTATTACCAAATAAGCTCCATTGTGGGTGATTGTTCCTCGATTTCCTTTACTTCGTCCTCTGTCTTGTGGTCACAATAAACCTCCATCACTTTATACTATTGTAACCATGCACAAAATTTCCTAACATCCTTCTCAGTTTTTAATTCTCTCAACCTATCATTAATATCCCCAATTTGGTTAATGTAATGGTATTGCACCACAGTGTCTTCCAAATGTCCTAACTTTTTCAAAATTTAATTGAAAAACCTGTTTGCATCACATAAGTCCACATAGTCGGCCTTCCCACCATTGTAGCTCTTATATTTTTCTCCAACAATTCATCCACCATGGTGAATAAGGATAGTTAACATAGTACTATCTAAGTATGCAAAGTAGAAAACAACGCACCAACGACGAAAGCATCAATAATTGTGGTATCCACAATCTAGAATAATAATGCAAACAACACAACTAGCATGTAAGAAATGGGAAATCAATGAGTGTACAACACTGCAAAAGAAGTGAATGTAATATGGACTTCAAGACAAAAAAATAGAATGTAGAACCACATATATACCATTTCCCCCAACAAGGGTTTGAACTATATAGAATTTTTAACAAAAAAAAAATAAATTCTTGGAACAAATGGGCTTGGACCACATCACTTTTTAAACCCTAATTTTCATATCATTCTTCATCATGCAAGTTGCTATTTAATATTCTACCACAAATCCCTAGTTGCAATATTTAATATTTCACTACAAATCCCTAGTTGTAATATTTAATATTCCACCACAAATCCCTAGTCACAATACCATATAAAAGATCAGAGACTCACCATAAATCATGTAAAAATCCACATATATGCCTAAGGGCCTTATTTTCTAGTCCATTACAGTGGTTTAAGGGGTGCATTTTGTCTACAATCACTTCACCTTGGTTCGTATTTACAAATTTTTCATCACCGTTGTTGCCTAGGGTTTCGACTAAGGTAAAGATTGGGGGTTTACAAATTGGATGTTGAATATTGGGTTCCAACCAACTTCAAGATAGAGAAGAAATGCAATTGCAATTGACAAATGTGAAAGGAGATAGAAGACAACTATCAAGGAAATTCGCTCCTAAGGAGATGAAATGGTTCGTCTGGGTTCTACATCGCTATTGTTGCCTAGGGTTTTGATTGGGGGTTTACAAATTAGGGGTTGAAATTTAGGTTTCGAGTGGGTTCAAAGTTTACAAAATGCAACTGCAAGTGTCAAATGTGAAAGGAGATGGAAGACAATTGCCAAGGAAATTCGTGCTGAAGAGGATGAAATTACACTTTGTCCGTGGCAAAAAGGTGTGCGTCATGCATGATAGACTTTTTGTTGCGTTTAACGAGGAAAATAGACGAAGTGACTAACTCTGAAGCATTTTCAGGAGTTTAGTGACCAAAAGTGAGACAAAAAAAGTATGGTGAACAAAGTTGGGACAAACCAAAAGTATAGTAACCAAAAATATAATTTATTCGAACAATTAATAAAAGGGAGGTGGGAAGTAAGAAGTGAGAAGTGAGAAGCAAAAAATAAAATAAAATAAAATAAAGATAAAAATTGAAATGTTACTTGAAAATAAGAAACAAATACACTAAATCATAAATTTTTGGTAATCACATAGTATGGTATAAAGTATAAAAAAAAGATTCTATCGAACTTATTTGATAACCATATAACTAAACTAGCAAATGGAACATTTGTTGGCACAACTCTATGCTACTTAAAAAACTTAAGCATGGCCAGTACATGTGGGCTTCTTGATAAATTATTTGGTTCGAACAATTCTGCTTGATAACAAAATTTTAAAATATTTAACTATTTTTTGTGTTTGAAGAAAACGAACATAAAACTTTATTGCAATTAGTTGGAGTAATCAGCCAATAAAGATGGTACAAAGAATGAAGGAGGAGAATTCCAAACCTAACGTGCAAACAAAAGTCTCGCCTGCCAAGCTAGACAATGGGCAACACCATTATTACACTTTCTAGTCCACCCAAACACTTTTCTGCTAACAAAACGCAAGAGTTCACTAATATCTCCCAAAATAGCACCTAACTCATAAAAATCCTCAACTTCGTTATTCAGCCTATTGATGATGGAAACTGAATCACCCTCCAAAAAGAGTGATAGGTGATATAAGGAGGCACCAACTCTAGCAGCTTCACGACATGCAAGACCCTTAGTCAAGTGCACACTAGTAATGCCATCAATTTTTAGTGTTATTGGAGGCAGACAAGCTCCAACGTTTTCAAGACAAATAATGCCTACACTGCATGAAAAATCCTCAAGGAGCAAAGTAGAGAAGTAGATAGGCCCCAACGTGATACGACAAATAATGCCTACACCACATAGGAATCCTCAAGGAACAAAGTAGCATCAAAGATAATTTTGATGACACCTTTCAACAGAGGCTGCCACTGTGATGCGGAAGTAGTCACAGCTATCCCCACCATTGAGTCCTCCTCTATAACCTTTTTATACTCTTGCAGAAAAGCCTAGGCACTCTATACAATGGATAGCGGATCAACTGACACCTGCTCATGCTCCTTTTTATTTCTCGACGTCCAAAGCTTTCATACCAAGGTGCAAAATAGTTCCAAATGCTCACCCCTTAACCAAAGAAGAATCTCACAAAGCATTGATTTTGCTTCCAGTTGGACTAAACTCAACACTTTTACACATAAAAGGATAATGCCAACACTTTAACAGACACCAGACATGAGAAGATAAGGTGATGAAGGTTTTCTACTTCTACACCACATAGTTCACAATCTTTTCTATCCATCGGTATGCCCTTCCTAGCCAAGTTGGAATAATGAGGCAACACATCTTGAGCCATCCGCCATATAACATGATCCAAATTTTGATTCGAATAGCGCAGAATTTGCTATCCTTCACCTTGTTGCTTCGGCACTTGACCACTATGGCCCCTATGCTCCGAACCATGATTCAAATCAAGGTGAATATGCTGGTGATCAACTAGCTACTCCAGCACTTGGGACCCATGGATCAAATGCTTCAAACCGAGCCCCATTTCAACATTCATCGTCCCAGCCCGATCTTGATCCAAAACATGCATTAACGAATTATTGCTGTCCCAGCCTCGAAGAATTTGTTATGGCAAAGCATGTGTCTGAGAAGCCTCCTCTCGGCTGCTCTTCAACTTTCCACCCCTCATAGTTGATGCCCATAACCAAGGTCCAAATTGCATAAATGATGGCTGCTTGAAAGTTGGTTGAAATCGCAAACTACACTCATAATCTATATGACCAATTACACCACAAAGATAACAAAAAGTTGGCAACTTTTTTTAGGTAAAAGCTAGTGGAATTTTAGAACCTTCGAATAGAAATTTCATCAGTCAACGCAATGGTTTATCAATCCTAATATTTACAAGAACTCGTAAAAAATCCCCCCAAGCAATCCCCTCCCTATCAACAGTTGATTCCAAAACTTACCTAGTTGATCTCCAGTGAGTGTAGCAATGGCATAGTCCATACAATTCAAGGGAAAATGATGAACCCAGATCCAAAACAAGCAAACTGAGAACGAAATCCAAGATAGAGCCTTGTACTATTAAAGGACAACAAGTTGTCAATCAAAGACCCAAGCACACCTATCCAACACTCAATTTCTATCTTCAACTCTCGAGAATTGGAAGGGAATAATGCCATCGCCTAAAATCTTATGTTGCACCAAGCCCTTGAGTTGCCAAGACCTTTTAATGGTACTAACCCATGCCTGGAGATTAACTTTCCTTGGGTAATGATTTTTTCAATGAGTGACAATGCTCCTCGATTTTGAATAGTAGAGAATTCCCTATTATCCCTTATGACAGCCTTAGTCTCCTCCTCCCCTAGTTTAAAATTTTCCATCATATGCAATATCTTCTCAGCCATCATACAACATAGGAAAAAGTGAAACCAAAGCACTACAAAAACTCAGTTAATGGAAACAACTACTTAAAAAGTAGAGAAATGGCAAAAATTCTACCAAGAGAAAGCCCGCAGAAAGGAACCCTAGAAAACCCTAGAAGAAATATTTAACTATTTAAGAGGTAATGAAACACTATGTACTATTTTAATCAACCTGATTCTAAGTTATTTAATACTTACTACCAAACACACTGTTAAATTATCATAACTACATTTATCTAATTTATTTTTACTTTTTTGTTTACTAATCTTTGGTCTATCTTATTTCTTTTTTAATTTTTATTTTTAATGCTGAATAGCTTAACTATTTCAACATTAATAATTTAGTATTCAATTTTACCAAATTGGCCTTTCTTGTATATATAGGTATTATTTTGTTGCTAATAAATTCAGTCAAAGGAATTGAGAAAATTAAAGAATATTTTAACAATCCATCTATTATATTTGAAAAAATTGAGGGAATATTGTTTTTTTTCTAAATTAAAAAAATATTGATGATTGGGAAGAGTTTCCAATTTGCTGAAGTTGATTTTCACAATATCCACTTCAGAGTCGATTTTCCAATCAGCTTCACTTGTTGTCAAAGAGGGTGAAAATTATTGAGTCTTCTCTTCCTCACTCCCCAGCACCCCACCCACCCCACCCTTCATCATCGTTCCCTATTCTCTTTGGTATCTAATTCTGAGCGGCCTCTCATCTAATCATCAGCAAGAGAGCATAGGGGACAATTATTGGGTCTTCTCTTCCTCACTCTCTAGTGCCCCACCCATACCAACTATCATCTTCTCTTCCTCACTGCCTATACTTTCCAAGATTCCAACTATGTTCAGGGGTGAAAAATTTGACCAAAATTGGATTGCACATAATAGTAGATAATCTTCTTGTTCCATAATATATATTCAGGTTTTCATCATTCTTGTTCCATCACATTCTTTGCCTTCTGCAAAAAAAACGAAAAAAATCCTTTTCTACTCAAAGAGTGGGGGTATGGAGAGAGGGGTGGGGCGAGAGTGGGAGGGGATAGGGAGGAAAGGGGGGCAACAATGGGGTTCGGTCGGGGGAGGAGAGGGGGAGGAGGGGAAGGATGGATGAGATGGAGGGTGGGAATAAACAAACAAAAAATTTTGGGGGTGAGAGAGGCAGTAGTGAGTGAGGCGGCTTGGAGGGAGGGGGGAAGGGAGTGTAATGGAATTAGGGCAGGGGGTGCCGAAGGGGATGGTGCACAGGGGAGAGAGAAGGGGATTGACGTAGCAAGGGGGAAGAGAAATTGGGAAGGAGAGAAGAAGTGGGTGCGGGCCATGTGGTAGAAGAGGGAGGGGGGAAATGGGAAGGGGAGAACAAGAATGCAGATAGAGTTTTTTTTTTTCAAACTGATCCCCTGAAGTCAACATTGAGAAGTCTACTTCAGGCAGTTAAATTTTTTTTATATATTTTGTTTGAAGTCGATATTGGCAATGCCGACTTCAATGTCGATTTCATTAAAATTTGAACTCTTTTTAAAAAATAATATTTATTTAATTTATATTAAAATAATAAATATTTTTAGAAAAAACTCATTATATATATACTTTTTTTCTCAAAAGTAACTGATTGTATTAACTGTGAATAACAAGTTAATACAGTACATGGAATGGTCATTTAAGACCTTGCCCTAACTCATCTAACCTAAACCTAGTAAGTTGGCGGTTAAAGCCTCCGACACCCGATCCACAGATACCGGGTACAGCACCTCCTAACTACCCTAGCTAAGAGAAAAAAATCCCTAACTTGTCAGCCGCTCCTTGCACTGCTCTCCTTAGCATCAACCGAATAATCGGACCGCAGATTCAGACACCGGCACTAGGTGGACTTCGACTTCCTATCCATACGCGGACTTACGCTGCGTGTCATCGTACTTGCCCTGCTGCCCAAGTTATAACACAAAAAACCCCCCTAATGGAAGACAAAACCGGATGAAAGCAAGATCGAAATCCAACTAACTCTAGACCCATATATATATATATATATATATATATATATATATATATATATATATATATATATATATATATACACTATAACTACAATAAAATACTGTAACTACAAATCTCACTTTTTTGGCACCTTTTCCACCCCTAGTGAACAGTAAAAAAAAAATTTCCCTAGCTTGCCGGCCTTCTGATGCCAAAAATCTCCCTTATATATTCATATATATATAAACAATATTCACCTATTGAGGATTGTACCACTTATGTTAAATTTCATGTCTACAATTATGCCACCTACCACCTGTTTTAACTTATTATTGTTCATTTGTTTAGTTTTTTTTCCTTCACTCCTCTTTGTGTTGGAATTGATCTGTCTTCCTATTACATTCTTTTTATCTTAGTTTCTTTAAAATTAATTAAAATATGACACTTATTTAATTATTATCCTACTTTTAAAAAAAATTTGAATTCAAGTATAACATTAATCTAATTATAGAAATCTAAGTTCCCTAAGTTTAAGAGTTTGAAATTTTGTTTAATGGTATATTTTTGTTCTAATTTTTCTTTGGATTCATCAATCGCGGACCCCAACTAGTTTAAAATAAAGGTAATATTGATGTATATTTTTGTTCAAATCTAATTAAACTTATCAAATTAACTCCACATGGCTGTTCCTTTTCCCTTTTCTCTTATTTGAATTCCTTTCAATTTTGAGATTTTTTATTTCCTTTGACATATTAATTTTTATGAACTTATGTTCTTAATTGACTTCTAATAGGCACAAAGTTAGTTTATGAGAATTCACATTTATTTAAAAAATTAATTTTAATTATTTTTTTAAAAAAAAGAAATATCTGGTCCATTGCACTGAAAGATAGCTAGTTGTTCCACAATTAGTTAAGTTGTTAGGAGCGATCATTGCTGATGACTCAATTTTTTAATCATTGAATAATAATAATTAATCTATTTTTCTAACAGTTTTCCATAGCTTCCACGTATTTCCAGTTGGGCGTATAACATCATCACTATTTTTTCAATGAACGAATCAGATTTTTTTATTTTTCATAAAAATATCAGTGGCCAAAAGTCAAATATTGTCCCCTGTTGTGCGAACATAACTTCCAAGTCTCAGATACTTTTTCCACTCAAACAATCCACACTTTTTCCACTCAAACAATCTACTAAGCCCTCTTTACTATTAACTCAGAAAACGACATATCGTCAAACGTTTGAAATTTCTAGTTTCGCATGTTTTACAAAGAGTTTACGCCTATTATGCGATTCTTAATTAAACAAATACGTTCGAGGAAAAAGATTTTTTGATTCTTTGTCGTTTTACGGGAAACAAATTTTTGAAATGTATATTTCATCATTTTAATTCAAAATATTGGCAAAGTTAGAGTATATTTGAGACAAGTACAGTACTTAAAGCAGTATTTGTTTTAATACTTATGTAAGAAAAATTAATTTTTTCTCAAAAAAAAAAGGTACAAATAATTTTTTATTTTATTTCAAAATTCAAATTTAGAATTTAAATTTTTACCAAAATTTTTCTCACAATATTTTTTAAAAAAAAATTCCTTCCAACATATTTTTGCATTTTTCTCTCAATACACTTTTTCTTATAAAAACATTTTACAAAAACTTTCACATATTTCCATAAAAAAGTTTCAAATATATTACAACCCAAACATAGTCTAAATATCGTTATTGGGAAATTATTTAATTAGTGAGACAATCACATCGACACAATGTCACTGCCAAAAATAAAATAAAATAAAATGAAAAATATCGTATTTTAATTCACAACATTAGAAGTACATTGGTATTTTGGATATTTAAATTAACTTTCGATATGGTGTTATAGGAAAACATTAGGTCAAACAATTGTTTTTTGAGAAACTAAAAAATAGAGAATTAGTTTTCTCTTTCGGGGGAAAGACTAGTTTTCTCTTCTCAGTGAGGAGAGAAAGATAGTCACAGGTCAAGGGGTGGGGAAGTCCAAATCCACGCTTAGCCTGGATTAGGAGCAACAGTACAATCTTTATCCAAAATGGTGTTTAAAATTATTTCCTAACAACTCTTATCTTTGTGTCAAAAGAGAAAACCGTTAGAGACAACAACGGTCACTCTTATGCCCTCAAAACAAATACAGCAACTAACAACCGACCATTAGAGCTAACCCAACTCTTTTAAACCATTAATACAGAAACCCTCCCTGCATCTATACCTTTGAAGCTAAGATTCTTGTAAAACAGTCATGATTACAGCTACAGAAGCGAACCGATTTAACTACTGAGCTCAGAATGGAACGAGGGGATATCTTCATAGAGGCAATAGAGATTGAAGAGCTAGTCAGCAAGCTGAAATTGTCCAAGGAAGGAGAAGGGGGAATAGCGCTAAAAGCAGACGACATTATTGGAGGCAAAGAGAAAGGAAAGAAAAGTCTGATTGGGAAAATCCATGAAGGCAAAAAAGCTAGTTTCTTAGGGTTAAAACACACCATGCAAGCAATCTGACCGATCTCATCACCTATAAAGGTAAGAGAAATTGGAGCAAATTTTTTTCAGTTCATGTTTACAAACCAAGAAGATAAACAAAGGGTGCTCAAAGGAAGCTGCTAGACCTTCGACCAACAGTACTTGATCTTGAGAGAATGGTCAGAAGAAATTACAAAGCAAGATAGAGAGTTTCAGCAAGTGGACATTTGGGTACAAATTTGGAATCTTCCCAACCATTGGCTCACTAAACAAATAGCAACACGATTAGGAACACTATTTTGTAGAGTTCATGATATTATAATTCCTGAAAGCGGAAGCTCACAGGGCAGACATCTTAAAATGTTGGTTGCTATGGATCTGGAGAAACCATTGCTCAGAGGCACAATAGTGAGACTGGAGAACAAAACACACTGGGCGGTTTTCAAATATGAACATCTGGTAGGTTTTTGTCACTATTGTGGCAAGATAGGACATTCAGAGCACTATTGTAATCAAATGCAGGAGGACCATAAGAATGGGATCTTACAAGAAGGGCAGTATGGTGAGTGGCTGAAGGCTACGGGTTTCAGAAAGGAAAAAAAGGGGTTCGGACACAAGGGACCTGCGGAAAAGAAGAAAGCAAATGTTTCTAACCACTACAACCTTACTGAAGAAGTTGCTATAGGAACAATGTAGGAAAATCTAAAAGAATTAAGGGAGGTCCAAAGAGTAAATCAAGGAGAGAAAATAATGGGTAGTGATGGGAATCAAGAGAAGAATCAGAGTGGAGAAAATGTCTCAATGGAAGCAAAAAAAGGATCAACAAACGAAGAAGCAGAAAAAATACATCAATCAGAATCGGATGAATAGAATGATCAACAAGTAGTAGTAATGGAGGAAGATATGGTTCAGCTAAACAAGACTAAAATGCTGCAAGATATAGGGGACTGCTTGCTAGTGAATGTACTTATAGACAATGCCGAAGGACACAGCAAGAACAGAAAGCAAGAGAGCAACAGAAAAGGAGTTCAATTGGCTGAATCGGAAAGCAAAGTTGAAGAGAAACGGGCAACATGGAAGAGGGAAAACAGATACGCAGGTCAGGACAAAAATCAGGAGGAACAACTGAAGCATGGATTACAAAGAATAGGTGATAAAAGGACTAGAGTAGGGCAAGAGGTGGATCCAGAAAGGGATAACAATACACTCACAAGGAGCCAAAAAAAAAAAGAAAACAGCAACAAGAAACAAACAGATTACTTGAGGTGGGAGAAACCAGCCATAAATAGTCTCAAGGTGATCAATGAGAGTATGTGTATGGAATTGTAGAGGTTTGAGCGGACTCTCTACAATTTCCCAGTTGAGGGAAGCAGTGCATTTCCACCGGCCAGAGTTACTTTTTCTTGCAGAAACAAAATAAAAAAAGAAGTTCATAAATACAGATTGTAAAAGGCTGAAATTCCAGAATAGATGGGAAGTTTTGGAACCAGAGGGAAGGAATGGAGGCCTATTAATTTGTTGGGCTGCAACAATAAAAGTTCTAAAATGCCTCACCAACTCATTTTCTATACAAGTTGAGTGTCACACAGATGGGGAAATAGGGACATGGTGGGCAGTATTTGTGTATGCAAGCACGCAAGCTGGAAGAAGAAATGAACAATGGAAATTTCTGGAAAATGCAAAGAGTAAATGGGGAGATTGGTGGTTCATGGGAGGTGATTTTAACGATATTACGGATCCGGATGAGAAAAAAGGAGGCAGAAAGAGATCACCAACAAGTTGCTTGCAATTTCAAGAGTTCATACAAAATATGGAAATAGTAGACATAGGCTTTTGTGGACACAATAACACTTGGGCAAACAATAGGGAGGGAGAAGGATTTGTGGAAGAAAGAATTGATAGATTCTTCACATCCCCTCAATGGATGCTAAAATTTTCAAAGGCAAAAGTCTACCACAAGGAAAAACAAACTTCGGATCATATGCTTCTAGTAATGGATACTGAACCATAGCCAAAGAGGTTTAAAAAAAAATTCGTGTTTGATAAAAAATGGCTCAAAGTGGAAAGGATTATGGAAAGAGTATAGGCAAGCTGGCAGCAAACACAAACAGGATCCTCAATGCACCAAGTATGCAGCAGAATTCAGCAATGCCAAAGGGACTTGACACAATGGAGCAAGCAATCCGACCAGAATGCAGCTAGGAAAATTCAGCAACTTAAAGAAATGATGGAACAGCTAAAAGGGAAATGAGGTTCAAGAGATTGGTCACTCTAGGAGAGCTTAAAGAGAAGCTTGAATGCAGCTTATAGAAAGGA
This sequence comes from Gynochthodes officinalis, assembly GCA_020080225.1. Taxonomy (NCBI): domain Eukaryota; kingdom Viridiplantae; phylum Streptophyta; class Magnoliopsida; order Gentianales; family Rubiaceae; genus Gynochthodes; species Gynochthodes officinalis. Next base: position 27,385,348 of record CM034615.1, on the reverse strand, counting down.
AGAGATTTTTTGGCAACAAAAATCTAGATTACAATGGCTCAAAGAGAGAGACAAGAACATTAAATATTTCCATGCAAGCACTCTACAAAGAAGGCAAACAAATGGTATACACAGGTTAGTGTCAGAGCAAGGGACTGTCAAGGAGAAAAAGGAGGATATGCAGGAGGAGATAACAAAATATTTTGCAAAGTTGTTTAAATCAAATGACTCACAGAGAAACCATGAAGGCTTAGAAGGCATCCCTGCTTCAATCACAGAAGACATGAACCTAGAGCTGACCAAACATTTAAAGGATGAAGAGATCAAAACAGCATTATTCCAAATGAACCCAAACAAAGCTCCAGGACCCGACGGTATGACTTCTTTATTTTTCCAGAAATTTTGGAATGTGGTTGGCAATGATATTTGCATAGTTGTTAAAGATTTTTTCAGTCGAAGTAGAATGCTAAGACAACTCAATCACACTCTAATCACATTAGTTCCAAAAGTGAGAAATCCTACCTCAATATGACAATTTAGGCCCACAAGTCTTTGCAATGTAGTGTATAAAATCATCTCAAAAATTCTGGCCAAGAGACTCAAAAAATGTCTCCATAAATGCATTAGCCCCAACCAATCAGCTTTTCTTCCAGGAAGACAAATTTATGATAATGTAGTTGTAGCACATGAATGTTTTCATACTCTACACTTAATGAGAAAAGGGAAGAAATGATGCATGGCTTTAAAAATAGATATAGCTAAAGCATACGATCGTGTGGAGTGAGACTATCTAAAACAAGTGATAAGGAGAATGGGATTTGCAAGAACATTCATAGAATGGATAATGCAGTGTGTGAGTACAGTTACAATATCTTTTAACATTAATGGTGAACAATGTGGAAACATCAACACATCAAGAGGGCTTAGGCAAGGTGATCCTTTATCATCATATCTATTCTTGATTGTGACTGAGGCCCTCTCCAATTTAATTAGACAAGCAAATATAAGAGGGGAATAGAATGGAAAGAGAGTGAGCAAAAATGGTCCAAGGATCACACACTTATTTTTTGCAGATGATTCTCTACTCTTTTACGAAGCTAACATGGAACAGGTACATAAGCTGAAAGACATGCTGGAAAAATACAGCCAACATTCGGGCCAAAGGGTTAGCATGGACAAATCAGCCATTTTTTTCAGTAACAATGTGAAGGTGCAACTAAAGAACATGATTTGCAAAGCTCTAGATGGCGTGAAGGAACAACACAAAGCAAAATACTTGGGACTTCCAATGCAGATTGGTAGATCCAAATGAGAAGCTTTCAACTTTGTCGTGGAGAGAGTGACACAAAGAATCCAAAGTTGGAAAACACGCTTCCTTAGCTTAGCAGGTAAATAAGTATTAATAAAATCTGTCCTTAATGCTTTGCCAATCTATATTATGGGTTGTTTTAAGCTTCCTGTGGCAGTATGCAAAGAAATTAGTAGCATTACAGCTAGATTTTGGTGGGGAAACAATGAGGACAGCAAGAACAAGATACATTGGAAATCATGGACGGGCCTTACATAACCAAAATGCAAATGAGGCTTGGGTTTTCAGGATATACAAAAATTCAACGACGCTTTAATGGCCAAACAGCTATGGAGGGTTCTAACCCAACCTCACCTCCTCATGAGTAAGATACTTAAGGCAAAATATTTTCCTCAAGGGGGTTTGATGAAGGCAGAATTGAAAAGGAATAGCTCATGGCTATGGAAGGGATGGATGGGAGTGAGGGATCTGTTAGCACAATGAGCAAGATTTAAGGTTGGAGATGGCAAGTCAATCTGGATTTGGGACTCCCCATGGCTACCAAACAACAAAGGTTTCAAGCCAAAGCAAGACAACCCAAACAAGGATAAAGTTATGTGGGTGAATAAGCTCATCAGAAACGACAATCAAGGTTGGAACAAGGAACTAATCTCAAGTGTGTTTGACAAGCAAGAGGCAGCTGAAATCCTTTCTTTACCAATCAATCCAGCAGGAAGCAAAGATCAGTTAATTTGGCAACACAATCCTAAAGGAGATTTTACTGTAAAATCAGCCTACCAACAAAGCATGGAAGAAAAGCATAGCAAACAGAACCAAGCAGCATCAAACAGCAACGGAAGCTATAGAACACAAATGTGGAAATTCAGTTGGAAGCTCAATGTCAAAACCAAGCTGAAACATTTCATATGAAGGTGCGGTCACGACATATTGCACACAAAGAAGGCGCTACAAAATAGAAAGCTGGATTTAGATACAACGTGTCAAATGTGCGGCGAAGAAGAAGAGAATCTAGAGCATGTTTTCTTTAATTGTACAAGAACAAAAACAGTTTGGCACCTCGCTCCGATACAATGGCACAATCCTGAAACTGAAGTAAGGAGTTTTACCGACTGGTGGCACAAATTGGCAGCAGCGCAAAGCATTATATGGGGCAAGAAAGAAGCCAACTCACTGTGTACCTACTGTGGATGCTTTGGAAATCCAGGAATATCTAGATCTTTACGGAAGAGTAGATGAAGGAGAAGACAATTGTTGATATAGCAATGGAAGAGTGGCTAGAATTCTGTAACAAAAGAGACACGGATACTATGTGTAACTAGAACTACTTGAAAGAGATTGGTCAATGGTTACAATAGGAGTGTAGCTGAAAGTATTCAAGGATTAGAGTGGTAATATTAACCGGTTACTAGCTAAGAGGTTAGTATAGCCACTTTATTTTCTTAGTATGAATTTTTGGGATAGAGAAGTAGATGAAGCAAGTTAGGGAGCTTTGGCCAAACTTTGAGCCAAAGAGGGTTTAAACTCTATAAGAACCATTTATGTATCAGTTGCTTTGTTTTACAAAGTCAATATAATGAATCTTTATTAAAAAAAAAAGTAACTAAAAAAAAGTAAAAATATAAACATGACAAGCTTTGATTAAAACCAAATTATATTTTCTCTGTCCAATCCTCTTGATTTAAATTACGTATTTACCAAAAGTGCCTATAATATTATTGTAACTTTGACCGAAGCTAGTAACTTTGACCAAATCCGTATTGGAAAATTGCTAACTGTATAATCAAACTCAAAGCCCAATGTAGAAAGAGAAAAGGGATGAAAATTAAGCCTAAAATTGAAAGGTCTTTATATTGATTTTCTCCATAGATTTTGTGGTCATACAATACAAAACGTTTAAATGAAAAAAACATTTCTAAAAACGCTCAAAATTTAATCCTTTTTTCATCTCATTTTCTACACCCTTTATTAATTTTTCATCCATGTATAGGAAACCTCTATCTATGCCCATCATTTGGACAACAAGCTTTGCTGCCTCACTTGGCTAAAGAAAATCACAAAGGAGGGTTTGGTTACTAGCTTATAGTTTAAATTTTATAGAAAATTTCAACAATTTAAAAATATTACTAACTCTATCCTATTATGAAATACATTAATGAATATTCATTATATTCATTCATATCCAATATTTGTTCATATTTTTATCCAATGTATATTCATCATATCCAATGTATGTATTTATCTCTATCCAATGTATGTATTTATCCAAATACATTGATAAGTAAATCCTTGTTTTCCTATAAATAGGAGTATAGTTTAGTGGTTTGATATGTGAAGAAAAATGGAAATAAGAATTTCTTTTCTGGTTTTCCCTACTATCTGTGGTGTCTTTATGCTTTCTCTACTTAATCTATATTTATTTTATCTATTATATACTTGTGACGCAATATTTTACAACACGTTATGAGCACGAATAGCTACCAACTGAGTAAATAATTTTTGCAAGGCAATAGTTCTCTTTGTTTTCTTTAATCATACTCCATTTCCTCCTATCAATTCTTCATTTTTTTTCTTTTTCTTGACCTTGAAGTCAATTTACCCTTCTGCTTCTAAAGTGGCGTTGGATATTTTGGAAATCTTTCTAATTTTATGATTGAAGTTGTCAACGTAAGTGTAAATGGAAAATTCCAAGAAAAATAAAGATGTTTGCTTGCTTGATAGTGCAATAACACGTACCATTTTTCGTAGTACACACTTTTTCTCGAGTATGAAATTGTGTAAAACACATGTCCATACAATATCAAGTCTTATTCCGATTATTGATGATTTCGGAAATACCACAATTGTTTTGCAAAATTGCACCATCCTCCATATTGAGGATGCGTTTCTAAGCAATAGATCAAAAAAGAATTTGCTCAATTTCAAAGATGTGAGCCTTAATGGGTACCATATTGAGACTATTTATGAGCAAAACAAGGAATATATTGGCATTATCTTTTATAAGATGAGCCTGAAGATCATCCATGACAAGTTGGAAACTTCTTCTATGGGTTTGTATTGTGTCATGATTAAGGCCGTTGAAACCTACACTACTATGTCCTGGAAATTGGTAAACCTTGATCAATTTAGAATGTGGCATGATCGACTTGGTCATCCTTGCACTTCAATGATGTGTAGAATAATTCAAAATATAAAAAGACACCCTTTAAAGGATGCAAAAGTACCATTGTCCAAAGATTATAATTGTGAAGCTTGTTCATAAGGAAAACTTATTATTAAACCTTCTATAACAAAAATTAATCTTGAATCCCCATTATTCCTACAAGGAATTCAAGGTGATATTTGCCGGCCAATACAACCACCAAGTAGACCGTTTCGATATTTTATGATACTAGTAGACGCATCTTGTAGATGGTCCCATATTTACCTATTATCTACGCGCAATGTCACCTTTGCGCGTTTACTTGCACAGATTATAAAGCGAAGGCTCAACTCCTTGATTATCCAATTAAAAGCATTAGGATGGATAATGTTAGTGAATTTACATTAAAGAGTTTTGATGCGTATTGTGCTTCACTCGGAATCGTGGTTGAGCACCAAGTCGCACATGTTCATACTCAAAATGCATTGGCAGAATCCTTGATTAAACATATCCAAATCATTGCCCGAACTCTATTATTGAGAACAAATCTCAACGATACAGTATGGGGTCATGCAATTTTGCATGCGGTAGCCCTAATTAGATTATGCTCCACTATTAGTCTCTTACAATCTCCCATTCTAATAGTCTTTGGTTATTAACCTAATATTTCACATCTATGCACATTTAGTTGTGCAGTACAAGTGCTTGTAGCACCACCAAAAAGAACGAAAATGGGTCCCCAACGTCATTTGGGCATTTATGTTGGGTTTAATTCACCGTCCATCATTAGGTTCTTGGAACCGACTACTGGTGATCTTTTTACTTCTAGATTTCTAGATTGTCATTTTGATGAGATAGTGTTTCCATCAATTGGAACACCTACAACTTCCATGGCTGCAACGTAGAAACTAGTTAAGGTTCTCTCTTGGAATGAGAAAAATTTGTCTCAATTAGACCAAAGAACTCCAGAGTGTGAAAACGAGGTACATCGATATAATCCATTTACAAGTTATGGGCAATAGACTTCTTAATGCTTTTAATGATGCTGTTAAAGTAATAAAGTTTCATATTCCAGCTGCAAATGCTCCAGTTGGGATAGCTATTCCCCATGAGCAGGCTAAAATGTATCAAAATCCCCCACACTTGAAGCGTTGTAGACCAATAGGATCAAAAGACATTGTTCCTCGAAAACGAAGGGGAAAAACTCAAGAATCCGCTCCAGAAGAGCCTAAGAATCACGAATCTATTCTAAAAGAGCCTAATGTAGCGATTGCTCCGAAAGAGCTTAGTGCCCCTAAAGAGGCACAAACCCATGAAAAAATTAGTAACCATGGGAATACTGAGTATTCCATTACATATTGTAATGAGATTTGGGATCGAAATAAAATCATCATTGATGATGGTTTTGCATTTTCAGTTCCTCATAAAATTTTGAATGATGATTGTGAGCCACGATCTATTATTGAATGCCGTCAAAGGCAAGATTGACCTAAGTGGGATGAAGCAATTAAGGCTGAATTAGCTTCCTTAGCCCAATGAAAGGTTTTTGGGCCTGTAACCTGAATCCCCAATAATGTAAAGGCCATTGAATATAAATAGGTATTTGTTCGAAAACGAAATGAGAAAAATGAGATTTTCATGTATAAACCTGACTCGTTGCCTAAGGATTTTCTCAGAGACCAGGGATTAATTATGATGAGACATTTTCACCTGTAATTGATATGATTACATTTCATTTACTAATTAGCCTAGTTGTCTCTGAAAGATTGAAAATACGTCTTATGGACGTTGTGACGGCATATCTACATGGCTCATTAGACTCTGATATTTATATGAAAATTTTTGAAGGATTCAAAATGTCTGATGCATGCACTCCCCACAACTTGTTCTCAATAAAGTTGCAAATATCTTTATATGGGTTAAAGTAATCCGGTCGCATATGGTATCAACGCTTACATGAGTACCTAATTAAGGAAGGGTACAAGAATGATCCCATTTGCCCATGCGTGTTTATTAAGAAATTAGAAATTGGATTTGCTAGTACAGTAGTTTATGTCGACGATATGAATTTAATCAGAACTCAAGAAGAGTTAGTTAAAACTATTGAATATTTGAAAAGGGAGTTTGAAGTTAAAGATTTGGGTAAAACCAAACTTTGTCTTGGTCTAGAGCTTGAGCATAAAGCAAATGGAATAATTGTCAATCAATTCGCATACATTGAAGATTACTTAAATGTTTTAACATGGACAAAGCACACCCATTGAGCACTCCTATGGTTGTAAGGTCTTTAGATTCCCAAAAAGATCCGTTTCTTCCTAGAGAATCTGACAAAGAGATTTTTGGTCCTGAGGTAACATATCTCAATGCAATTGGGGTCTTGATGTACTTAGCACAATTTACAAGACCAGATATCATTTTTGCGGTAAATTTATTGGCACATTTTAGTTCTAAGCCAACTTGAAGACACTGGAATGGGATTAAACATAATTTTTGTTATCTCCAAGGAACCATAGATTTAGGATTATATTATTTCAAAAATTCCACTACCTTTGGTTTAGTTGGATATAGATCTGATCCACATAAAGCTTGCTCCCAAACTAGTTATTTATTTTGTTATAACGGAACTGCCATTTCTTGGTGTTCTATGAAGCAATGGCTAGTAGCTACATCTTCTAACCACTCTGACATTATTGCTTTATATGAAGCTGGAAGAGAGTGTGTTTGGTTAAGATCTGTTATAACGCATATTCACAATTCTTATTGTTTAACATTGGTTACAAATTCTCCCACTATAATTTATGAAGATAATGTTACTTGTGTTGCATAAGTTAGCGGAGGATATATCAAAAGTGATAGGACCAAGCATATCACACCAAAATTTTTCGATACTCACAAACTCCAAGAAAGTAGACAAATTGATGTTAAACAAATTCAATCCATAAAGAATCTTATAGATCTTTTTACCAAATCATTGTCAATGTCAACTTTTGAGAAATTAGTATATGGCATTGGTATGCGGTGAGTTCACAAGATGCAAGATTGATTAGCTCCAGCAGTGGCTATATAGTTCAATTGAGGGGGAGATATTATGAACTATGCATTGCATTCTTTTTTCCTTCTAATCGGTTTTTTCCTACAGGGTTTTTCCGACTTAAGGTTTTTAACGAGACAATTAATGCATCCATACAAGGGAGAGATCATAAGATTTGTGCTCTGTACTCTTTTTCCCTTTCGTCCGGTTTTTGTCCCACTAGATTTTTTCGGCTTAAGGTTTTTAATGAAGCATTATCATGCACATTCGTAAAATAATGAATACAATGAATATTTAAGGGAGAGTGTTATGAAATACATGAATGAATATTCATTATATTTATCTCTATCCAATGTATATTCATCATATCAAATATAAGTATTTATCCCTATCTAATGTATGTATTTATCTCTATCCAATATATGTATTTATCCAAATACATTGATAAGTACATCCATGTTTTCTTATAAATAGGAGCATAGTTTAGTCATTTGAATGTGTAAAGAAAAGTGGAAATAAGAAATTTTTTTTTCTGGTTTTCCCTCTGTGGTGTCTTTCTAGTTTCTTCACCTAATCTCTATTCATTATCTCTATTATATACTTATGACGCAATATTTTACAACATATCCCAAATAAAGAGTTTAATTTAAAAGTTTTCTTTGTTCCCAAAAAAAAAAAAAAAGGTTCACTTTTAGTATGAAATTTTGGTATTACCCTTACTAATAATAATGATATATAATCCAAATTAAAAAGTAAGGATAAAAATATAAAATTATACATTTAATTATCCATTAAGTGTGTTGTATTTTTTAATTTAAAAAAAGTTGTGCCCAATCAAAAGTGAATGGAGAGAGTATAAAATAGATATTATAAATTAATTAAAACAAAAAATTTATATAATTAAATTAAATATATAAAAAATTCTAATTTTAACACAATTCACAAGGCCACATTCACCACTTGGGACAAATCAATCTTAATTCAGCTAGCACTGTCATGATCATACCCAATTAACATAGTTCTCGTATTCATTGTAACTCGATTAGCCAGACTACAATATAATCTTATTAGCCATCCTGGAGTACTAATCCAATTTTGCATCGTAAACATACATTTCCAATGCCATGTTCGCCTTTTCCTTCTTCCTTGAATGTCTAATTAATCCCCTTTCCAGTTCGGTACAACTCATGCATAACTGTAGGTGTTCTTTTGGCTTTCAAGAGGGATCAAACCAGAATTTATGTTGCAGTAGCAAGGAGTAATAAAACTTGGAGAAAATTGAAAATTAAAATTAAGACGGCCGAAAAGTGAAACCTCTAGCGAAAGAAAGTCAAGTTGGAAAGATGATGTTCAGATGAAGAAGATAAAAGAGTAGTATGTACCTGCAGATGCTGCCACAGCCACATCTTGCTGGGAGTCTCGGATGTTCAGGACAATTCTACTCTTGTAGTAGCCAGGGGAGGCATAGAAGTCGGAAAGGGCCACAGAAATGCAGCTCAACCCCATTTGCCCACTCCAACTATTCATGTCTAGGACCACTCCCATTGTTTGTTGTTTTGGGCTGCGGTCAATTGTTCTGGGACGAAAATGAGGCCAAGGAAGGAGGCGAAGAAGAAGAGAAAATTGGAAGTGACACGGTTAGTGATCTTCTTCTCCATTTTCGCATTCTTTGAGATTATTAATTTGTTTGATAGCTACAGGTATGTATTTATAGTTCAGCTAGATAGGCAGTGATAGACACTTATGTGCTTTAATAACTTAACATAAATATTTTAGTTTATACTAGTAACATATATACCGTTGGTATTTGCTCTCATTTTAGTTAATTTAATTGTTACGTGTTTCTTGTTTTGTATCAACGAAATATCTTAATAAAATTTTATAATATTTTTTAATTTTTTTAGACTAAAAATTAAAATAAATTTAACCTAATAAAAAAACAGTGCACCCTTAGTATTACAATTATTATAAAATCAATAGTATAAATATTAACACAAATTATAAAATTTATTCCAACTTATTATAATATGTAACATATAATGACAAACAAAAAATGTGACACGAGATGTTAGTGATTAATGTAAATAACATCAATAGGGGCTCAATTTTGGTTTCCAAATTTAATTTAATTCTTGATATTTAAAAATTTTTAATTAAATAATCAGCTTTGTAATTGGATTCTATTTTGTTCCTATGGCCCAAATCAACCAAACCCAAAAGGTTCAAATCTTCACAAAATCACATGAAAGTTAGTAGATTGTTTAAGCATCATTTTATCCAATTGGGACATCTAAAATATTTTTTAATTTCATACGATTGAAAAACAAACTACTCACATAATTTTTTATTTTTTTTTTTGCCCTCCTGTTATGTCTATGGGTTTTCCTCAATTATATCTAGTTGCAAGATCTTACGTGGTGCAGCAAATGTATGAAATATTTTCTTTATATGATTTGATGAAGAATTGGACCTCCTAGTTTGGCGGAATTTTTGTCTGAGTGATGAAATAAAATCAAATTATTAAATTTAAGGATAAGTTAAAAATTTTTAAAGAATGAAGATAACATCAAATTTGAAAACTAAGTTAAAGAGTCTATTGACATTATTTACCCAATTGTAATAGTAGTTGACGAATAGATGGTACACCAATACCTTGAATTGTACGCAACCCAAAAGTTTTTTAAAAAAAAAAAAAAAAAGAACACTTCCAATCAGCAAAGGCCATGTTATATTCGTTTAGATTGTGCCCAAAAGGGGGAAAAAAAACACTTTCAATCAGCATAGGATATGTTATATTAGTTCAGATTGTTACATATAGAGCACATTATATCAGCAAATTGATAGGTTTCTTTGGTACCTCTGCGGACCAACAGTAACTGGTTTAAACTACATTGTACTCCAAGGAAAAACTTCCCATACAACTAGGTCCTTGTAAGATTGTCATGTTTTATTTTTTAAAATTTTTCATATTATCATTTGTAGAAGTAATTTTTCTTAAGTTTTGATATAGATTTATTAATTAGTATTTTCAATTAAAATGACAGAACTATATTGAGATAGGCCTTTGCTTGTGTGGTAATGTTAAAGCTCATGTATTATCCAAGTTAGGCCTTTCCTTGACTCTTCTTGGTTTTGTACTAAAGACAATTAATTCTAAAATTATAATTTTATTTATTGCCAAGTGATTAAGAACCTAAAGGGTCACACATATAAAGAATTTGTTCTTAGGTTAAAATGATTAAATAATTATATGATAATTATTTGGGTTAATTTGTAAATTAATTAACCTAAAAGATCTCCTATATGATAAGATAAAATTCTTTTATCTTAATAAAATTAAAATTAGTTTTAATTTTTTTAAAGAATTTTTTGAGAATTTTATCATAATTTTATTTTTAAGAATTTTATTTTCAAATAGATTGGGAAAACTTTTATTTAATAGGAGATAGACACCAAGACCGATGAATCGTACAAGTTTTCATAGAAGAAAAACTTTATTGCAAAACGAGAGAAAAATATTTCTTTTTTTTTTGGTTAGAGTTCTCTTAAACTCTAAATTCTGCAGGATTGTACACTCATTGCAGGAACAAGCATATTGGCTTGGTGTTAATCAATCCCAAGAGGATCCTAGAATAAGTTCGTGTGGATACCTTATAGGCAGGACATCTGTGCGGTTGTGGTTGACAGAACTTCCTTCGACAACACAATCTTCAGTCATTAACAGAGGTTTTTGTCTTATACGCATATTGAAATTGATCCTGGTGAAATCCATTTTTTTTTAAATTTTGCTACCCATAAATTGTTTATGGTATACATGATTTCCTTACAGTGGGATCAGAGCATGAGGGTTTAATTTGTGTATAAATTTATGTGAATATAAATTTTTTATGTTTACATATATGTATGTGTTATGTTGAATGATTGAGAAAAATTTTTCTATTGAGCGAAATTTTTTTTTTTCACATTCGAAATAAGTTGAAAATTTTGCTTGAAAATTTTCTGATTTATTACCGTCGGAACAAGTTGAAAATTTTGCTTAAAATTTTTTTGATTTAATGCCAAAATTCTTGTCAACATTTTTGTTGAATTCTTGACTGATGTTGGTGATTTATGTTCTGTCTGCTTCACGGGTAAAACAACTCACAAATCTAAGAAAATTGATTCAGCTGAAACTTGGCTCTGGCCCACACCAATCACACAAATTTGAATAGCCAATTTGATTGGTTTCTTGAAAGAATTTTGGCCAAGAAAACAAAATTTTAAAAAAAAGTTTTTTTAAAAATTTTACAGAAAGCAGCGGCGACAACGAGCTGAATATAATGATGTCATCATTGAGTCAGCCCTAGTATGACGTCATCATACTCAGGTTTATTTTTTATTGAAATAAACCTTTCTACTTCAAAATCAAATTCTTGTGTATTAGATATCGGATTTGGCTCTCATGTTTGTACAAATATGCAGGGTCTAAAGATAAGTAGAAAGTTGGCAAAGAGAGATGTGGACCTACGCATGGACAATGGAGCAAAAGTTGCTGTTTTAGCCGTAGGACCATATAATATTTCTCTACCTAGTGGATTAATTCTTGATTTGAAAGATTGTTATTTTGTAACAGTACTCACAAAGAATATTATTTTAATTTCTTGCTTAGACAATAAAGATTTTGAAATAAATACTAAGAATAAATGTTGTTTTATTTATTGTGAAAGTATTTTTTAAATGGTGTTGGTTATCAAAATAATGGTCTTTATATATTAGATCTTGAAAACCCAATTTTCAACATAAATACAAAAAAAACTCAAAATTGATCATTTTAGAAATTCTTATCTCTGGCATTGTAGACTAGGTCATATAAATAAGAAACGCATAACCAAATTGTATGATGATGGTTATTTGGATTCATTTGATTATGAATCATATGAAACATGCGAATCTTGTTTATTAGGAAAAATGACTAAGACACCTTTTACTGGAAAAGGTAAAAATTCTACTGAATTATTAGATCTCATATACACCGATGTACGTGGACCTATATCAATTCAAGCTAGAGGAGGTTTTTCATACTTCCTAACATTTACTGATGATCATTCTAGATATGGTCATGTATAATTATTGAAGTGTAAATTTGAAGTCTTTGAAAAGTTCAAAGAATATAAAAAAGAAGTAGAAAAACAACTTGGGAAGAGTATTAAAATACTTCGATCAGATCGAGGTGGAGAATACCTAAACCAAGAATTTCAAAATTATTTAAAAGAGAATGGGATTCTTTCATAATGGACTCCTCCATATGCACCACAACTGAATGGTGTATCTGAAAGGAGAAATCGAACATTATTAGATATGGTTCAATCCAAAATGAGTCATGCACCTCTCCCTAAATCGTTTTAGGGATATGCTCTAAATACTGCCTCCTACCTATTAAATCATGTTCCATCTAAAACTGTTGATACTACCACATATGAGATATGGTATGGGTACAAGCCAAATCTTAAACATTTAAGAATTTGGGGATGTCCCACATTTGTTAAAAAGGTAGAATCAGACAAACTCGATCCAAAATCTGAAAAATGCTATTTTGTGAGATATCCAAAAGAAACTTTTGGGTATCAATTTTATAATTCCGTTGAACAAAAGGTGTTTGTTTCAAAACATGCCACATTTCTAGAAAAAGAGTTTATTCTAGAAAGAGCAAGAGGGAGCAATATAGAACTTGAAGAAGTTCTAGAACCACAAATTAGCAAAGATAGGAATATGGAACAAAAGTTTGAACCTCATAATGATGTGGTAGAAATCGAAACTCAAGATACACAAGCTGTACGTAGATCAAGTAGGACACATCATGCACCCAGAAAGTATGATGATGTGTTTATCATTGGTAATGATGAACCTACTACTTACAAGGAAGCCTTATCTGATAAGGACTCTGAGAAGTGGTTTTAAGCCATGAAATCTGAAATGGATTCTACGTATGACAATAAGGTATGGACCTTAGTTGATCCACCTGAAGGGATAAAACCCATAGGGTGTAAGTGGGTTCTCAAAAGGAAGACTGACATGGATGGTAATGTGACTACTTATAGAGCTAGATTGGTTGCAAAATGTTACACACAAAAACATGATATTGACTATGATGAAACCTTTTCACCAGTTGCTATGCTGAAATCCATTAGAATTTTATTTGCTATAACTACATACTATGATTATGAAATATGGCAAATGGATGTTAAGACAGCTTTTCTTAATGGTCATTTGCAAGAAGAGGTGTATATGATACAACATGAGGGCTTTGTATCCGAAGACCTTAATAAAGTATGTAAGTTACAGAAGTATATTTATGGACTTAAGCAAACTTCAAGGAGTTGGAATATTCGTTTTGATGATACAATCAAAAAGTTTAGTTTTATCAAAAACGAAGATGAACCTTGTGTATACAAAAGGATTAATGCGAGTGCTGTAGCTTTCCTAATATTATATGTGGACGACATACCTTGTCCACAGTTAGTTAAGGTATGGTTGTCCAAAAACTTTTCAATGAAAGATTTGGGTAAAGCAACTTATATTTTGGGAATAAAGATCTATCGTGATAGATCCAATAAGTTGCTTGGTCTTTCACAGTCAACATACTTAGATAAAATGCTAAAGAAGTTTAGCATGGATCAATCAAAGAGAGGTTATGTTCCCATGTCTCATGGAATTTACCTTTCTAAATATATGTGTCCAAAAACTTATGTTGAAAAACATAGCATGCAAAATGTTCCTTATGCTTCTGCTGCAGGATCAATGATGCATGCCATGTTATGTACAAGACCAAATGTCTCCTATGCTCTAAGTGTTATGAGCATATATCAGGCTAATCCCGGTGATGGTCATGGGAAAGCTGTCAAAAATATCCTTAAATACTTAAGAAAAACTAGGGATTTATTCTTGATATATGGAGGGGTAGAGCTTAAAGTACGTGGGTTCATTGATGCTAGTTTTCAATCTAATAAAGATGATAGCAAGTCTCAGTTTGGGTACATTTTTACCCTCAATAGTGGTATTGTAAGTTGGAAAAGTTCCAAACAGAAACTACTGCAAATTCTATGACAGAGGCCGAATATATTACTGCTTCAAAAGCTGCTAAAGAGGTTGTTTGGATCAAAAAATTCATTTCTGAACTTGAAGTGGTTCCTTCAATAGCCAATCCAATACCTTTGTATTGTGATAATAATGGAATTTTGTTCAAGCCAAGGAACCTAGGTCTCAGCAACAGTCCAAACATGTACTAAGGTGCTATCATTTGATTAGAGAAATCATTGGTAGAAATGAAGTAAAGATAGAAAAGATTCCTACAAAGGAAAACATAGCAGACCCATTGATTAAACCTTTATCTCAAAGAAAACATGATTGTCATGTATCTTCATTCCGTTTAAAGTACATGAATGATTGGTTTTAATAAGAGATTTGTTATGTAATTTAAAATTATCATATTTGGTTGTATTTTGATATTTTATGCAATAAAGATACATGGTATTTTATCATCTTGGATTATATATATTTATATATTGATGATAAAGTCCTTAGAATAATACTTATTATTCTTAAATATCTCTAACCATAGTATTAGCAAAATTAAGGATGTGGTTAATACGGATAGATTAGTATATATGTTGATATATGAATGAATTGTTGGAGAATAATTCATTGAATTGATCTACTTAGATATTCTCATGAGGTTAACTATTTGAGTACCAATGGTATAATATCTACATGACAGTAGTGTAATTGATTCTCAGACTTGAGATCATAAGAGTCTCTATAGTGTGAATTGTTATACTTTAACCTAAAAATCCATAACTGTAGCTAGTTATGTGTGCCATAGAAGTTGGGTATAACATGAAACATTGATAGATGATTTACGATCAATAAAGGATTTACCACTTCTAATAGTAAGAAGAGTATATCCCACTAATGGCCACTTATTGACATATCAACTCAAAATGTTTGCAAAAGAAAAAATAAATTTGGAAGAATTCTAAATTTATTTTAAAGGAGTTGAATTTCGAGAATAAGAAATTATAATAATTAGTACATTCAGAGTTGGCACCAATACCTTACTCTTGTACTAATTAGGGATATAGTATGGTGAAAGGATATTAATTACAAGGATTCTGGTTCATGAAAGGTGAAGTCAACCACTTGATTTTTCTTAACTCTTGGGTGGTCATAATGCCTGGCTAGAAGCCAATCTTGATCTATAAATATAAGCTAATTAGTTATTAAATTAATAATGAATTAAAGTTGTTTAATTTATTTAATCTTAGAATACTTTTGACTAAATTGACTTTAGTCTAAGTGGGAGTTTTTTGGTTTTGTACTAAAGCCAATTAATTCTAAGATTATAATTTTATGTATTGCCAAGTGATTAAGAACCTAAAGGGTCACACACATAAAGAATTTGTTCTTAGGTTAAAATGATTAAATAATTATATGATAATTATTTGGGTTAATTTGTAAATTAATTAACCTAAAAGATCTCCTATATGATAAGATAAAATTCTTTTACCTTAATAAAATTAAAATTAGTTTTAATTTTATTTTTAAGAATTTTATCAGATACTCTATCAAGATAGAGTATCGATGAGTCAGTTAGTTTTTCAAATAGACTGGGAAAAATTTTATTTAATAGGAGATAGACGCCAAGACCAATGAATCATACAAGTTTTCATAGACGAAAAACTTTACTACAAAACAAGAGAAAAAGATTTATTTTGTTTTCTGTTAGAGTTTTCTTGAACTCTAAATTCTGCAAGATTGTACGCTCATTGAATGAACTAGCATATTGGCTTAGTATTAATCAATCCTAGAAGGATCCTAGAACAAGTTCGTGTGGATATCTTAGAGGCCAAATATCTGTGCGGCTGTAGTTGATAGAACTTCCTTCAACAACACAATCTTCAGCTATCAAAAGATGTTTTTGTTTTATACGTATATTGAAATTGATCCTGGTGGAAATCATTTTTTTTTTAAATTCTGCTGCTTATAAATTGTTTATGGTATACATAATTTCCTTACAACTCTTTCGTTCATTTCGTTCATTTCATTCATGTATTATCCTCTTTTTTTTGATTTTATATTAGTATTAAATACTAAATAATATGAGAATTTAGGTGATAATGTAATGAGTTTGGAAACCCTTTATCAGATGTGGAAAACAAAGATTTACATATGACAACTTTTACCATATTCAGTTCATTGTCAATCTACATCCGCTTGAAAACTTTTCTCCTTTTTTTTTTTTTGGTTTTTTGTTTTTGGGGAGTGGGTGCGGCTAGTGAGTGAGACTATAATGAAAAACTTTTTCCTTTGTATAATATTTGAAAACCCAATGTACATATTTAGATTGCTTGATTTTTACTTAGAATTGATAGGATTGATATTTATAGCTAGTGGGAGTTGAATTTCATGAAGAAATTTTTTCACTTATTTATGTTAAGTTTCACAATATATTTTAGAGTCTGTTTGGACAATATTTTAAAATATATTTTTATATTTTTAAAAATAAGTTTTTATATTTTCAAAATAATTTATATGCCACAATTTTTATTTTAAAAAATACAAAAATATATTATAAAACACAATTCATATGCATATTTTCCTTTAAAATGCAGTTATAAACTGTTGCCGACTGCGAAAAATGCATGGGCTGCCAGTTATAACAATATCATTGCTTGCATTCTGACATAGGTTTCTGTAAGACCAAAAAACAGAATAGTCAATCTAAACTATGTGATATTCTTGACCTATAAGAACAAAAGAAAACATAAAATATGGCAATTAAATAGGGGAACAATTTATATAAATAAATTATGATATTTTTAATGAAATGAGGTAATAAATAATGTGTTACAAATAAAAGATATAACTTTCCATTACTGTTTAAATTTGACAAAAAGTATTGATAGGAAAATGTCAAAAAGTATGATAGGTAACATTTTCCTTTTAACCTACAACATTAGTTGATATAAATTGTCAGTCTAACTTTATAGTAAAAATAACACCACCAATTTTAATTTGCTGGAAGATTTCAGTGAAATCTTTGTTATGTGCATATCACTCTAGTTTATTTTTTGCTGGGGTTGATATATCACTCTAATTTCTTATATGCTGGAAGTTGATAGTATCTCTTAGCACATAACAGAATATCAACTCTCAAAAAAATAAAAATAAAAAAATAAATAATTAAAAAAAAGTTTATTGTATTGATGGGGGAATTTGATTACTCACACTGTACGCTCCCGTTTCATGTATGGCAAGAAGTCAAGACAAACCATTCTATATTCACTCCTTGAAGTTTTGTCTAATTACAAATAGAGCCTTATAATTTCCAAATATTACCATCACCCCTTTATCGCAACACTGAATAATTAATACTCCTTTCATCCAAAATTTTTTTTCAATTTTTCAATTTTATTTGTAAAAAAAAAAGAGAGTCAATTTCTAAAGTAAAACTCTTGTATTACCCTTACTAGTAATGATAATGTATAATTCAAAATAAAAGATAAGGATAAAAATATAAAATTATACATTTAATTATGCATTGATTGTGTTGTATTTTGTATTTTAAAAAATATTGTACAAAATCAAAAGTAGAATTTTTTTTTGTTAGGATAGAGGTAGTAAATAATAACTTTCATGTGTTGACTCCATTTTATTTTTGAGTTAATTACATTTATTTTATGAGGTTTAGTTTAATTACTAATAGAATCTCTTAATTTACAAATATTATCATCACCTCCCTTGATCCAACGGACATTAGATTCAATTGACAAAATAGGTGAAAGTACTAAAAAAACTAGTTAAAAATTATTATATTTATCCCTTTGAGATTAGTATTAATTATAAAATGAACCTTCGTAATCTAAAAGTTCTTTTATTTTTTTGCTCAAACCAAATTGATTGTATCAATGTGGGAATAGCCAAGTAACACATTACAGAGAGTGTCCATAAAAGGACAAGTCTTAAATGGACGTGCCCTAACACAACTAACCTACCCCAATAGGAAATGGTTAAGGCCTAACCCGATAAAACAGGACTGGCATACCCCAACACAATGGGACTGGTACCTCCTAACCACTAATTAACTAAGAGAACTATAACCCTAACTTGTCGGCATTTACTTGCACATCTCCCCTTAGCAACAATCGACCAAGCAAATTTATCCTGGCTAGACTTAACTCCTGTCCCTGTGCGGACTTACGTTGTGTGTCATCATGCTTGTTCTTCCTCCTAAGTTAGAACACAAAAATTCACAGTAGAGAAACCTAGCCAATAGCACTTTAGAACGCCATTGACTTCGAATTTCAGTAATCTAACGTTCATGATTCATCTCAACTTTTCTGCCCATATTGCCTCAGCACATGCACGTGTACTCCTCTACACGAATAAAGAGAAAACTTCACTCCAAAGAAAGAGACTCTACTCCAAGACAGAGACAAGAAACGCCCAAAGTCAGTACCACAGCTGCAGCTTAGTCGCACATAGAGACTAAGAGAGCACACTTTTCTAATTTTCGGGCCTTTGTTTAGAGAACTCTTTTGGTATACTTCAAAAGACCTGTTCAAAAAGGAGATTCTCTTTGATAATACAGTAAGATATATATTTATTTTAGGGCGAGCCACCAAAGGAGACTAGCCAAAGCTCGAAACAACGGACGACTACCGAAAGCTGGAAATAAGGAGACTATCCTTTCACCTACCCCTCTTTGTCCAATTTCATGCTATATAGACTCCATTGAAGGAGAAAAAAGAAAAAAACCACAAAGTTTCAGTAAAGATGAGTCTTTGGAGTAGCTTCCCAGAGTCCATAACCCACTACACGGGTTTATCTCCTGCAGCATTTTTCACTATTTTAGGTCTAATGATCGTAACCTACAAAATAGTTTGTGGGATGTTCGTGGCTGCGGGGGATTATATTGAAGTGAAAAGGGCTAACGAATATGTAATACGTGAGCCTGTACAATTAGGGGACACGACTGAGGAGGAATTGAGGGCTTATGATGGGAAAGATCCTGATAAACCTTTGCTTATGTCCATCAAAGGGCAGATCTATGACGTTTCTCGTTCAAGGTATGCACAACATTTTACAGGTTCCGTCAGCTGGTGCTGTTTCCCCCCCCCCCCCCCCCCCCCCCCCGAAGAAATTTATATTATTATTTTAGATGAAGTGTGTTTTTGAAGTGTTAGTTGGACTATAGTGTTTTAAGTTAAATTGATGGTTTCGTTTGAGAAAATTCAGTAGTTTAGCTGATTAACTCTGTTAAACTTTGATTTTGTTTTTGGTTATTTTGGAAAAAGCTAATCGGGTAATAAGGTTACTGTAACGCATACTATTTTGTTTGGGTGCTCTCTGTGGTCACTTCGGTTGAGTTGACTCTTATTTCTTACTGACTGTGAATATGATTTTTGTTACCCCCACCTTCTTTTTCTGAATGTAAACGGAAATGTGAAAATGTAAAATTTCAATTACTTAATGTCATATTAATCGGAAGTCTCTAAAGGACTTATGAAAATTTAGAAGTTCAATTAGTTAAGAAGGGCCCTTTGAGGTCTATTTTTCTCTGTCAAAAGGTTACCTCAACTTTTTTAAAGTTACCTATGTTTTTCCAAGGGAGGGGATGGAGAAGAGGAGGTTGGATTAATTGATGCATGAACAGAAACGCAAAACTAGCTAGCAGAGGCACTATTCACAATTTCATTCATGAAATTGGGGGAATCTAAGATTCTACGTCATAGTCCTAACAGGGGGATTCACTGCAAATACAAGCTTGGCCCATTATAGACGGGAAAATGGTCTACTTTGTCGGAGAATTAGCTACAATAGTTGCCTTAGCTAATTTTAGCTACATTCTCCGTCAAGGTTCGGTTGGCATACATGAAATGGCTTATATATTTATTATAATACAAATTATAGTGGAACAAAGTAGTACTTGAATTATCTTGTGGGTGTTATGATACTAAACCCTGTTGAAGAGAATAAATTTGCTCTGGGGTTTCTGTAGAATGTTTATAGCTACCGAAATATTTTTCCTGGGAATGGTGTGTTAGATTGAATATACTAACGATCATTTTAACTAGTTTAGGAGTACCTTTTTTGTGGTGAGAATTTTCAGAAAAATGCTGATATTTCCTCAGTTAAAATAAGTTCATTACATCTCTAGAATCTAGCAACTGGCTATGTAAATCACGTAAAAAGAAACAAGAATTATGTTTTAAATTGGAGTCAGTGGGATAATTTTTCCTTTATAATGGTTGGGGACTCCAGTTATTGGTGCCTTGTCTGCGATGGACTATCTGACATTTAAATTGGACTAGTTGGTTTATCAATTATTCTGCTAAGCATTGCAAATTCATGATGCTTTCTTGACTACTCATTTCTTCATTTTTGAGTGGGGTAGATAATTAAACTGTCCGTAATATGCAGTCTTTCTCTTGAAACAAAACTTTCAAGATTGTAGTTTTTCCTACATCTCAAGTTCATAAAATAGAGCTGACAAGAAGGAAACTTTAGTTTGGGTTTCTCTATTTCTCACTTGGCTAACCAGTTGTGTCCAAGAGGAAGCAAACACGTGATCTGTTGTATTCCTATTTGTTGCAATATGCCAAATTATTATTTTTTGGCCAAAAAGGGGGAAAAAACATATGTACTCCAAACAAAAGTTCATCCAACAACCATGCATGTAGGATTGGAATAATCTGCCTCCATAAAATATTTGATGCCTATAAGCTGGTTCTGGTCTCACATTATTGTTGTGTATATGACAAATTATTTCTTTACTTTTGAATGAGTATGGAAATATTATTGCCCCGGAAGTAGAACAGAGGCAGTATGAAGGTTGACAGATGCAACAATCATTTCATAAATTTGATGAAAAGTCTGCATAGTTTCTCTACAATAGGGGATGGATTGTGAAAATGGAAGCACAAAAAGAATGAAATAACTAGATTGTTCTTATTTTAACTTTCCACTGAAGATTCTTAATCAAGAAAAAGCTATTTGATGTTGGATAGCAGGAGATCTTGCCTGCATGCCACAGCAGAAGGCTTAACGGATCTGGCGTCCTGTTCTGGGCTGTGAACAGTAAAGGGGGATAAGAGATAAAGTTCAAAACATAAGGGGAAAACAGGCAAAAAATAAAGAAGAAACTATGAACAATTAAATAATTTGTTTATAGATCAATGTCTATGAACATGAAACAGAAATAAATGGAGAAGTGCATCTTCTATACTTTATAATTGTAAAGTACCGCTAAAACTAAAAGGAAAATTTTATAAAACAACCACAAGACTAATGATGCTTTATGGATCAAAGTATTGGGTCACTAACTATGAATGTGAACAGAAAATGAGAGTAGTAGAAATGAGAGTGTTAAGATGGATGTGTTGACATACTAAACTAGATAGAATAAGTAATGAATATATTAAAAAGAAAGTACAGGTGGCCCCAGTAGATGTGAAAACACGGGAGACATGTTTTAGGTAGCTTGGACGTATGTGTAGGAGACCCTTAAATGCACCTATATGATGTCTATAGAGTTCGATTGGAGTGCTCATATAGGTGCCAAATAGACCCTATCCTAGATTAGAGATATTAATAACGTGAATATTGTTATATTCCCATACTTTAAATAGATGTGAGATCTAGAAATTTCCTTCTGTTGCTGTAGAAGTAAGTTTTTTGTTATTTTAAAGAAATAGGTGTGATGCAATCTTATATTTGATGGAGGTTCAAGAATCTTCATACAAGCATGGTTCTTTAGAATGGGAAATGAAAAGGTAAAATAGATACTTTATGAAAAGGCTTAGTTGTTGTTAGAAAATATATGATCCATATTAACTCAAACTAAATGAAAAAATATGTCTTATTAGAAAGCAATGGTGAAATATGATCCATATAGCTAATCCCACATGGTAGGATAAAGGCTTAGTTGTTGTTCCTTGTCTGTAAAATGTGAGAAAACACACTAGATGTTTATAACCTATGACATTAATATGAAGTCCTGAAGAGTATTCCATTTTCCTGTAACATTCCTAAAAGAAATAGAATTAACTACAAAAATAATACTCATGAAATAAGTCAACTTCCAAATGATTCCCCTAACTACTGAAACTGAATTAAAAACCAATTGTTATTCTATTTAAGAATTGATAATCAACTTCAACATTCTTGTTGATAAACCTTGTCTTAGTTGACTTCTTCACTATTGCATCTCTATGTTTCCACTGTACCTATATAGTCACCAAAAGGGAGCTGGACTTTCCATTGGAGCATCTGTATTAGTTTGAATTTTTCTTGGCTCGAACATGGCAACATTTTGCCTATCTTGCATTACTCATCTGTATTAGTTCTGCATTTTTCCATTGGAGCATCTGTATTTTGCCTGTCAAGCAACTCTTCTGATGAACAATTTTGCAGTGAAACATCAAATGGCCCCAGGTTTACATTTTCTCCTACTAGGGAAAACACCCACTTTTGAAGACACTTTTCCCCTTTCACCTACTTTCTAAACAGTCGAAATTGACTTCCAGTGAGAAAACCAATCACTGAGTGCAAATTTAATTTCCACATAGACTTTAGTTGCCTTCTCTTCTCCTTCAGCAGTTTGCAAACAGCAAAGGACCCAAATCTTTACCTCCTCTTTCTTTCTATTGTTTCTCAACCTAAAAACAGCTATAAATCCTTTCATGAATTCATCTAAGTCTTTTAAGCCACATCATTCTTATCTAATTACTCTTCACAGCACCAGCAGTAAAATAAGTTCATGATGTACAGCTAATTATATAAGTATCCTTAATTAATAAGTATAATTTGAATAGGGAAGAAAGACTTAAGGGAAGAAAGGAGTGAGAAAGGCAGAGGAAACTGAAAGAAGTTTTTTGTTATTAGCCTTTAGGACTTAGTTTTCTGGTTTTGAATAAGTCATCCTTCTATTATCTTTTGTAGCATTATAGCTTCTTTTCTTCTATGTAACTTGTTCTGAGGGTTCCATGTTTTTGTATCATTTGGCTACTACAGAGTTTTTATTTCTTATTTTGCTATATATATATATATATATATATATATTATATTTTAATTATGAAGTGAAGGACCTTGGCTTTCTAATTTGAGTTATTCTGCATATATTGTAGGCAGGTGTTATATTTCTACCGTGGAAGAAATTTTTTCTATATGCTGTAATTTCGAGATTTGTTAGTTCTGTTTTTCTCCCCATTTTTCTCTTGAGAGGTTGCACGTGTAAAATCGGAAATGAGTCAATTTTCAACCATACAATGGTCAGAATTACCCTGAAGAATCCCAATTATTGTAATTAGTTGTGCACAATGGAAGACTCTTGAAAGGAACATCTGTGTCAATGTGTATATGGTCTATTTCAAATAATGTAATTGCATTTGAAATGATAATATATAAGGCCATCCAGCCATTATTCTGTCTGCCTGTCCTCATACGAATTGTTTACAAGTATGGAGCTTGGGCTTAAATATGTAAGCTCTTGATTATATCTCTAAGCTGAGCACAACACCTACCCTTCCCCTCCCCCTGCGCAAAATCAACCACATAAAACCCCCTTCCAGGACATGTTTTACAACTGCAATTCTCACTTTGTGGAGCAATAGTCTTATTTCACATGATTTGAAATGGTTAACTTCAGAAACCAGGAGGAAATTTTCTGCTGACAAATGTTGAGAGTGTAAGTCATCCCATTTTTCATGAACTGACTGTTCAAATTCTTCTAAAACTTATTTTCAAATGATGTCTACTTCAATTATATTTTTACATTTTTATATTAATTGTGTTGAGTATTTAAGCAGGATTTGGAAGTTCTTAAAGTTTATAAAATCACGTATATCTGCTATGTTGAGAAATCTAAAAGGGCAAGATACCCTAGAAGAAAAGAAAATTGGTTTGGAATGTTTCCTTTACCACACCCTTTTCTAGAAGTGTATTGTTATGTCTTTAATGAATTGACCTTCTTTAATTGATTTGATGCAATGCAATTAAGATTGGATAGATTTGCTTTACAACACAGATTTGGAGGATTAAAAAAACCATTTACTACAGCATCCTTCAATATCATGGCAAAATGCATCATTCTTTGTTCGTGAAACAATTAGGATAAATTTAAAAGTTCTGCAATCTTAAAAGCTAAACTAAGTTAATAAAAGCTAAACTAAGTTAACTACCATACAGTTCAAGGTTTCTTCCTGCTTCTGGAGCAAGCCACCATATGTTAAAGGCCTCATAATATTTTATAATGCTTCTTGGAGATGAAGCTATTGAGAAGTCAATGGACAAGGTACCATTCTGTTGGAGTATTTTTAGTTGAATTTGCAGAGTTGAATGTCAATGAGACAATCTATTACAATAATTAGGTAAAGGCAATATGCGTATAGTTTTTAGGTTTTTGTTCAAGCTATGTTGTTAATAGAATCATTGTTTAAGATATTTATATTTGAGTTCACAAGGTTGTTGCTTGAAGAGTAAATTCTAGTGATGATGGATGCAGGAATTTAAGTTCTCATCCGTTGCTTTATATGTGTACCTACATAAGGGATGAACATGGATTACTAAATGTAGGTAACAATGTATAGTAGACAATGATGATATCCCTGTGTTTGGTGAGGTAATCGGTTATATCTTTACATATTAGCCTCGGGTAACAGACCATTCTGATTATCACTTGCAAACTTCTTGTTCTCCACTATGTATTGATTTGTTTATTTTCTTGTCCAAATGTAAATTTATGAAAACTGACTTTTTGGTAAAGTCCTACTTTATCACAGAAGCACAACCATTTCTTATTTTTGGACGACTTGAATATATGTTTATAGATGTTGTTGATATTCCTAATTGTCTTGGGCAATTTGTGCAGGATGTTTTATGGTCCTGGTGGACCCTATGCACTGTTTGCTGGGAGAGATGCAAGCCGTGCCTTAGCTCTTATGTCATTTGACCCAAAAGACCTCACTGGAAACATTGATGGTCTTAGTGATTCCGAGCTTGAAGTTTTGCAGGACTGGGAATACAAGTTTATGGAAAAGTATGTTAAGGTGGGTCAGCTTGTTTCGCAGAAGACAACAAATACAGCATCGGAAAAAACTGCGGGAGACTGAAAATTGCCCATGAAAGGAAGCTTCGTAAAAGCCTATCCCAAGACTAGCTGAAGGTTTTACTATTTTGCTCAATATCATCATCATCACCTATCACCTTTATTTCAAACTAGTTTGGGTTGGCGGTATGAAGCTAAAAATATAAATTTATAAAATAAAGAAAATATAATAAAATAAATAGATAAAAAAATAAATAAAAATGCTAAAACTATAAAAGGCATTCAGGACTATTAGAGTTTTGGTTTTCCATTTTTCTCAACTTTTTTTTACTACAGATCATCCGTCAATTTATTTTCCCCTTCACTAAATCTGTTTTACTATTTTGTTCAACATGCACTCTGATTTTGAGTTGGAAACGGTTGTGGGCATGCGTGCAAGAGTTGAGGCTTAGGTGAATGTGGTACAAAGTACCATTGTTGATTCTTGAAAGATTCTCTTCTTACCGACGTAAATTATCAAAAGTGGAATGGGTAATCTTGCTCTGTGTGTGCGTGCGTGTGTGTGTGTTTTTTTTTTTCGATGGATCCCCTCTCGTTTACTTTTGGCCTTTTGTAAGAATGGCTGCCTCAATTTATTTAGGAAGTGACGAAAAGACATGAATACTGGTTGTCTCTGGCTTTATAGCATTAAGAATAATAAGAAGGCCGAAGCATGCTCTATGCTGTGCTTTGATAAAATCAATAGTTGTTTCTTGGATGTTGCTTTAAGTTTCTTTGTGTAGCTCTAGGTTTCTTTACTGATGAAGTTCCAGTTCAATAACAACACTTGGTGCCCAGGTTCTGTTATGAAATTAATTGGGAACGATGCAAAACAAGTCAACTAAACAAGGTTCAGGGTGATGCTGGGGGTAAATGCTCCAATGAAGTCACTAGTAGGGAGGAAGAACGGTTATAATGTATGGCCAAAAGTGAATGTTGAAACTCTCTGGCTGTAGCAACTGGGCAATTTGTTTAATGTGCGTTCAGATGCAACTATTTCCACGACAACATTGTTTAGTCCTTGTGTTTGAGCAGTCTGTTTTTATTTGTAAATAAGTAAATTTTTAAACAAAAATAAATTATCCAAACATATTTTTATTTTAAAATTTAAAATTTAAATTTTTTCATTCAAATTTCTCTTATATAATTTTTAAAAAAAAAAAATTCTTATTTTTTTCTCTAAAATATTTTTTTTTTATTAAAAAATACCTAAAAAAACTTTTACACTTTCCAATACAAATTTTTCCAAATACATTAAACTCCAAGGTTTGTTTGGACAGCTTATTTTTATTTGCAATTAAGTAAATTTTCAAATAAAGACAAACTATCCAAACACATTTTTATTTCAAAAATTAAAATTAAAATTTTTCCACTAAAATCCCCCTAATATAATTTTAAAAAATTTTCCTTCTTATTTTTCCCTTAAAAATATTTTTTTATCAAAAAATATCCATCAAAATTTTCACATATTCGAATATAATTTTTTCAAAATACATCACGCTCCAAACAAACCCTTAATAACTTTTGGGCTTGGCCTGGTAATCATCATGAATCGTGATTATAATTCACATTTATAATTTTTGGAAAATTTAAGGACTTTTTTACAATTTTATAAAACTTTTATGAACAGTTGTGAAAGCAGCCCAACAACCTGCCTTCTCTTTATTACTTGTGTAACTATTTATTTATTCCTTCACTCTTTGAGTCGTGTGTCCTTTACTTAATTCATTCTGTAGATCGAATCACTTAAGCGGTCATTACGCTAATCACCTTAAAAGAATTAGCAGGTTAGAGGAGGAGATTTGAGATGAATTCTTTTCATTTCCTCAATGATAGATGATATGTAGTGAATTATTGTTGATCTTTTAAACATGTTGTAATATTTGATGATTTAAGTTAATAATAAAATTGATAATGAATTCCCACAAAATTGTTTTAGATAAAAATTACTGATAAGCATAGTAAACGTTAGAAAATTTGAGCATTTAACTAAAAATTAATTGGTAATGAGTGGAATGGTTTAAAGAACTTATTAATTAGATAATAAGTCTTTAAAGTATAGATGTGGGATATTATTTCTGACACCCTCTCTAACATGATTTAAACTAATATAAAATAATATTTCTTATACCCTCAATATAAGAAACCAATATAAGATGATTTCTTATACCCTCAATATAACATGATTTAAACCAATATAAAATACCCTCAATACGAAATACTTCCTCCGTATCAAAAAAAGAGTTTACTTTGGTTAACATAAAATTTTTTATTAATTATTATGCACAACTCATTTAATGCACCATTAAATGTATAATTTTATATTTTTATATTTTCTTTTAAATTTTGAGTATACATAATTATTATTAGTAGATATTTTAAGAATTTGGTTTAAAAGTATACTATTTTTTTGAGACAAGAAAAAGTTTTTAAAGTGGAATTTTTTTTTTAGGATAAAAGGAGTAATATTTTTCATACCACTTCTTAAACATGACTTGTGTTGAATTTTTAAATACTGGTAATGGCGACAGATTGAACTCAAACTTGAATGTTCAAAATTGAATTGGGATTCCAGTCCAGTAAGAATTGGTTGTGTGTAGAAAAAAAAAACCCTAACCTAGAACATCAAGGACTTCATCATGTTCAGAAAATTAAACCCAAAATGAAAGCTCAAATACCATGTTAAAAATTTTAAACATCTACTAGAAAACCAATTGATGTGACATGAGACTAATGATCTTATTAATTACTTAATGAGCCTTTAGAAAATTAATATAGAACAATACTTTTGATATCCCTTTCAACATGAATCAAGTCAATACCAGATAATATTATTAACAATAAAATAAAAAGCTCTGTACATTTTTTTTTTGTCAATGTGTGTAATTTGACATCCTACACTATTCTAATCTACTCTAATCTCTGTTGTGATTATTCCCAAGATCATTCAAAAATGGAAAAGTAAGAACAAAGACTAAATCGAGATACACGAATTAATGTGGTTCGGTTTGACAATTCAAACTTACGTCCACGGCAAAGACGATGATGATATTACTAACCATTCTGAATTTTAGAATGATTTCCCAAACCCTTAGAAACACATCACCTCTCACTAATTTTGTATACATCTTCTCATCTTAGAAATCTGTCTCCAAAGCTTTTAAAGTTTTTTTTTTGAAACATCTACTCTCTATGAGAAAAGACCCCTAATATATTTATATATATAGGCATCAAGTAGGGACTCAATTCAAATCTAATTTAGATCAGTATTATAAAATATAGTAGGATTACTTAAAAGTTCCAAATCCTAATTAAATTATGAAAAACACTATATTAGAATATTAGATAAAATCATCTAATCCCATTCCAATTTGGAAACAAGGCATAATCCAACAAATCTCCACAATGACTCGTTTCCCATCATGACATCTTTTCATTCCAAAGGATTCCTATCTCAAAATGCACGCCTTAACCAAATCCAAGCAATGCTTGAAGTTTACCGATGTAATTGACTTAGTCATTATATCTGCAGGATTATCTACAGTCCCAATCTTCTTTATAGAAATTAACCCTTGAGACAAAACCTCTCAGTCAAAATGACATCTAACATCAATGTGTTTGGTCCCCTCATGATACATTTGGTTTTTCGTCAAGGGAATAGTACTCTAACTATCACAATAGATAGTATTTTGTTTTAACTTTATACCCAATTCGCTAACCAAACCATTAAACCAAATAGCTTTTTTGAAAACCTCTGCCAAAGCCATGTACTCTGCTTCAGTTGTAAACAGAGCAACGGTTGATTGTAATGTAACTTTCTAATTGATAGTACAACTGTAAAGTGTGAAAATATAACTTATCAAAAATCTTCTTTTGTCCAAGTCTCCTGCATAATCTGAATCTATATAACCAACGAGTCCGCCAAGTCTACATCTCGTTCATACACTACGCTAACATTTTCTATTCCTTTGAGATACTTTATGATCCATTTCACAACTTCTCAGTGATTTTTTCCAGGATAATGCATGAATCTACTCACAACACTTACCGCATGTGAAAGATTTGATCTAGTGCATAATATGACATACATAAAACTGCCAACTGCACAAGCGTATGATACACAAGACATACACTCCACCTCCTCCTCCTCAGTATTAGGTGACATACTAGTGAAAAGTTTAAAGAGTCCAGCTAGAGGTGTACCAATAGTCTTAGAGTCTTGCATTCTAAATCGCTGAAAAACTTTCTTGATATAATTCTTCTGCGATAGATACAACTTCCCTACATTTCAATCCCAGGTGATTTCCATCCCCAAAATCTTCTTTCCTGCACCCAAATCTTTTATCTCAAACTTACCTCTTAACTGAGATTTTAAAGTGTTGATTTTTTATATGTCTTTTGAAGCAATTAACTTATCATTAATGTACAACAACAAATACAACAAAAAACCACCAGGAAGTTTATTGTGATAGACACAATTATCATAATTGCTTCTAGAAAATTTATTCTCAATCATGAAAGTGTCAAATTTCTTGTACCATTATCTAGGTGACTACTTTAAGCCATATAATAACTTCTTCAACAAACAAACATAGTCTTCCTTGCTAGGGACTATGAACTCCACTAGTTGTTGTATATATATTCTTTCCTCTAACTCCCCATGTAAGAAATCTATCTTAACGTCTAATTGGTCCAACTCCATATTAAGTAGAATTACCATAGATAATAACACACAAATAGAAGTACATTTCACAACAAGAGAAAAGATTTCATTAAAGTCAATACATTCCCTCTGTGTAAAACCCTTAGCGACTAATTGTGCTTTGAACCTTGCATCTTCAACCCCTGGGATTCTTTCTATTTTCTTGAAAACCCACTTACACTCAACAATTTTCTGTCTTTTAGGCGGTACAACTAGCTCCCAAATCTTGTTCTTATGAAGATATTCAATCTCTTCACTTATAGCAATCACCTAATTTGACGATTCGGAACTTACAATGGCCCTCAATATGTACTAAGCTCTAAAGCCTCAACATCATCTACCACACTTAGTGCATAAGACTTGAAGTCTACATATCCATATCTCTTTAGTGATTTAATCTGTTTTCTCTCTCTATCTCAAGCAAGACTGTAATTTTCGTGTTGTTGTACTTGTGATGCATCTAAACCAATAATGTCCATCACGTTTTCACCGGGTTCTTCTGGAGTTATTTGGGGAACTTTTTCAAAAGTTTCATCCTCAAACTCCACTTACTTCTTAATGCTCTTGTTTTTAGCCATGTCAATTTTCTCCTCCTTCTTTGTTAATAAAATAGACTCATTAAAGTAGCATCCCTACTGATAAAAATTTTGAATGACTTGTCATTAGAACACCACAACTGATAACTTTTCACTCTATCTGCATACCCTAGAAATATACACTTACTTGCCATTGGCTCAAACTTACCGTCATTAACATGAGCATATGCTGGACAGCCAAATACTCTCAATTCAGAGTAATCTGTAGAGGAACCTGACCATCTTTCTTACAGAGTCTGACAATCAATTGCTGTGGATTAAAACTAATTTACCAAGTAACAAGATGTGTTCATAGCTTCAGACCAAAATTCCTTGGTCAATCTAGCACTAGAAAGCATGTACCTTGCTTTTTCTAGAATAGCTCTATTCATCCGTTCTGCAACTCCATTCTATTGCGGTGTGTATGTGACTGTGTAGTACCTCACAATCTCGTCATCCTTACAGAACTCATTGAATTCATTTTTATATAATTCCATGCCATTATCCATTATTAAGTGCTTAATCTTCATACCAGTCTGTTTTTCGATCTTGGTCTTTTAGCGCTTAAACTCCACAAAAACTTCTTCTTTATGCTTAAGAAAATACACCCACACATTCCTTGAATAATTATCAATGAATGTCATCATATATCTTACACCACCCTTTGAAGGAACTAGAGAAGGGTCCTAAAGATTGGAATGAATATAATCCAAAGTGCTTTTGGTTTGGCGAATTCCGATACTAAATTTAACACTGTGTTGCTTGTTGAACGCGCAATGCTCACAAAAATCCAACTTCCCTATAACCAACCCACCAAACAAACCCCATTTACGTAACTCAGACATCTCTCTTTTGCTCATATGCCCTAATTGCATATACCACAATTTGGTAGTATTCATGTTATCATCCCGAATTAGAAGATGAAACAGCTGCAACACCTGCCATGCTATCTTATAAAATGTAGAGACCAAACTGTCTAATTCATTTTATGACCATTAGTACACCTGTAAAGATACTTATAACTCCACTTCCACCTTTGTAGTGGCAGCCAATTGCGTCAAGTGTTTCTAAAGAAATCAAATTTTTGTTCAAGTTTGGTACATACTTGACATCTATCAAAGTTCTCACTATACCATCATGCATCTTAATTCTTACTGTATCTATTCTAACAACATCATAAGCAATGTTACTACCCATGAGAATTTTACCACCATCAATAGATTGATAAGCAGTAAACCAACCCCTACACAAATTCATGTGAAAATGCAGCTTGAATAAAAAATTCACTTTGAACCCGAGTAACCAACTGTAGCAATGAGAACATCTGCACCCTCTGACTAGCCTTCAGCAATTCCACCATCTCCTATAGAGCTCACTATCTTCTTCCCTTGGATCTCTGGACAATTCCTTTTATAAGTCCTTTTTTGCCCACAATTAAAGCAGTTGTCATTTTTTTTTTGAATTTAGATTTCGATTAGGATTTTCTTTTACCCCCTTTTTCTCTTTCTTTGTCTCTTCTTCAGATAACTAATCCATTCACACTAATTGTATCACCTTATTCAACAACTGATTTTTGCAGCTCATTAAAGTTCAATGATGCCTTTACATCCTCTATGGAACTTGATTCACGCCAATACAACAAAATGGTAATCAAGTGATCATAGGATTTTGGTAAAAAACACAGAAGAATTGATTCTCATATTCTATTTTCACATCAATATTATTAAAGTCTAGAATAATTTTATTAAACACATCTATATGTGTATCAATGGGTGTACCTTCTTTCATCTTCAAGTTGTATAACCGTTGGTTCAAATACAATCAATTCGTGAGAGACTTTGTCATGTAGAGACTCTCAAGCTTTAACCAAAGTCCTGCGGGTGTTTTTTCTCCAACAACCTCTTTCAAGACATTATCCGCTAATGACAAGACAATTGAGCCATACACCTTCTTCAAGAATTTGTCCTTCTTTTGATATGTTATTGTGTGAGGTAAATGCTCTTTACCCTTTAATGCCCTTTGAAGACTTTTTTACATAAAGAATCATACATCTTCATCTTTCACAATCCGAAATCATTATTCCCATCAATTTTTTCAATGTCATACTTGACAGTAGACATCTTGAATGAACTCAGGCTTTGACACAAATTTGTAATGATTATTCCCAAAATTGTTCAAAAATAGAGAAGTAAGAACAAAGAATAAATCAAGACACAAAAATTAACGTGGTTCAACTTGACAATTTAAACCTACATCCATAGTAAAGACAATGATGATATTATAAACAATTCCGGAGATTACAAAGATTTCCCAAACTGTTAGAAACACCTTATCTTTTACTAATTTTGTATACATCTTCTCACCCTAGAAATCTCTCTCTAAAACTCTTAATTTTTTTTGAAATCTCTACTTTCCATGAAAAAGACCCCCTATTACATATATATATATATATATATATATATATATATATATATGTATGTGAGATAATGTCCAAAAAGATCCTTCACATATTGACGAATGAGCATTTTAGTCCCCCAATTCCAAAATGAGACAATATCGTCTCTCACATTATATAAACAAACCATTTTCGTCCCTCACATTATATAAACGAACCATTTTCATCCTTCACATTACATAAACGAAACAATTTTAGTCCCCCCAATCACGTGTAGTGTAATGTGAGGGACGATTTTGTCTTATTTTGAAATTGAAGGACTAAAAAGCTCATTCCTCAATATGTGAGGGACCTTTTTGGACATTATATATATATATATATATATATATATATATATATATATATATGCATCAAGTAAAGACCCAATCCAAATCTAATTTAGATTAATGTTACAAAATACTATAAGATTATTTAAATGTTCCAAGTCCTAATTGAATTATGAAAAAAAATCAAATTAGAATATTTAATAAAATTATCTAATCTCATTCTAATTTGGAAACAGGGCATAATCCAACAATCTCTTTAACAATAAAAATTAATAATGTAAGGATAGTTTCGGCTTAATGTTTGTGTTCACTGATTTAGATTTAATTTTCAAAACCTATTATTATCTCCTTTAATACAACTTTTCATGAGGGAATTCATATTAGATAATTAATTTAAATATTTAAAGTGAAAGGGAAGTTTTGTTGGCTGAAAAACAAAGTTAGGAGAATGAATTTTGTATGTGTGAAATGGAAGTTTCTTTTGGGTGAATAACAAAGTTGGGAGAATGGATTTCATAGCTGCATTTTGACTAAATGAATTAGTGATAGGCAAATATGTGTTGGTCAAAATATAACTTAAAGCTTTATTGAGAATAAGCAACCGAGTATTGGCTAGTAATCAATTACATGAATTTATCAACTTTTGAATACCATTTCTGAGTCCTTAAGTTAGGATAAATTAAGTGTGAGTTAGGAGAAAATATTTCTTACAACCATTGTATCACGTAGGATTGTGGGAGACATCGTATAATTTAAGGGGGATAACCTATTTATATAAAAAGGGGGCAAATGTATGGGTATGCATACATTTTTTTTTTGAGTTAAACTAATTGGTTATGCATAGTAATCTAAACTTCGGATTATCTAATTAGGAAAAAGATCACTATTGAATCACAATAAGGTAAGTAGCATAGTTAAACTGACAAGGTAGCATTATTTGACTAGGTTTTAGGATTTAGTTTATTTGTTATGTAGCCTTTATACTCTTTTGGATTTTATAAATTTCTTTTAAAACATTATTATTATTTCGTAATCAAATTGGAATTAGTATGACTAGTTTACGCCTCTTTGTCATGGAAATTGTATAGTGATTTTTTTTTACTCATATGATTTGGCAAACAATATTTGAATTATTGAGTACTTAGCTAAGAAAGATGGGTTTTGGCTTTGATATGCTTTGTATCCTCTTAGTGGGATAAAGTTAAAAGTTGTATGTTATGTTCTAACCCTTCTTGTCATGTCTTGAAAACCGAGATATGGCATAGTCGTATCCCTAAAATTTCATTTTTGAAAAGTCAAGGCCTCCTGTTATCAAAGCATACTACCTCAAATAGCAAATAGATAAAAGTAATGCACCATTTTTTACAATACAATTCTCAAGATCAAACTTAACCATCATATATATGGCCTAACATTCATGAGTCACATTAATATAGAATAAGGGAAATATAAGATTTAGTGTTATTTTAATTCAAGCGTTAGCGTCTTATTTTTCATTTTGATGAATGTGCTATGGTATGTCAAATCTTTCTCTTACTACTTGCATATGGAAAATGATTGTAAGGGTTGAACTTGGATTGGTATTTACTTGTCACTAATTCTAGGCTTGATAACAATTCATGTTTCTTTTCTTATTATTATTATTATTATTTTCCTTTCATTCTTGATGTCTATGGTATTATCTTGACACATCAAATAAGATTCAAGAGGTCCAACCCAACAAGGGTTTTGTTGACAACCAAATATACTCGAAGTTCAACTTTTGCCATTGCTGATATCCCAATATTGCCTTTGCCATTTGTTCTAACCATTTCCATGTATACAATGCCTGAAAAGTACAAAATTCCACCCAACTTGCAAGTTCAAAGTTCCATGTATACAATGCCTAAAAGTTCAAAATTCCACCCAACTTGCAGGTTCAAAGTTCCATGTATACAATGCCTAAAAGTTCAAAATTCCACCCAACTAGTTATAAGTGTGGCTTTCATTGAACGGCTACAATCAGAGCCCACATGTTCATTGCACTTTTGGAAACTTGAGATCTAATAGGATTTTTTCAATTGCCCTGACACCAATTCAAATAAAACTACAAATATGCCCCATTAGTTTGTAGGTAAAAATAAAACATTTCGACCTTGCACTCTTTCACTACCATTACTAACTTAAGTACCAACATGGCTACATGGAAATAAAACCCGAGTCCATTGCTTTCCTCTCTTTTGGAGATATAATTCTAGGTGAAGCTTAGCCCAAACCCAGTTGTTGAGTCAGCCATGCTTGAGTAAGCCTTACTAGTGAAGCCATCTATGAGGAACACACCACTTGGTTAGATCCTTAACAAAAGTTTCCTATTGAACAATTCATATATTTCCACCTTGGTTATTTCCATACCCTATACTATTGTTCCATGGCTAAAATTTCATCATCAAATTCTCTAGTGCATTCCTCAATGCCTAAAGCAGCAGGAAGAACAACATCTGTTCACCCCTGATACTCTAGTTAGGAGGCTATACAAAAGTTTTTCACTCAAAATCAAGATCAACTTCAGCAAATGCCTCTTGACTATTAGAGGTGACTTAGTTTTGCCCCCTCACAATGTCAACCATCACCAGTAGACCTGCCATAGTGCCATGGTTAGTGGGTGAGGACTCCCAACAGCCCTTTTTCCAACACTTCCTAGTGTAACCATAATGAGGTCTCTAAAGTGACTAAAACAATTAGGAAGCCCAATAGAATAACCATTAAGACAATCCTCGGCCACAAGGACATTCTGTTCCAATTCAACCGTGTAGTGAGGAAAAGGAATAACCATTCAGCATTACTGTCGATATCCCAATATAGCCTT
Source organism: Gynochthodes officinalis (assembly GCA_020080225.1). Taxonomy (NCBI): domain Eukaryota; kingdom Viridiplantae; phylum Streptophyta; class Magnoliopsida; order Gentianales; family Rubiaceae; genus Gynochthodes; species Gynochthodes officinalis. The sequence goes on along the minus strand of CM034615.1, from coordinate 27,348,926 downwards.
CACCTTTTGTTCTAACCATTTCCATGTATGCAATGCCTAAAAAGTTCAAAATTCCACCCAACTTAGGGGTTTATGATAAGAGCACAGACCTAGATGATCATCTTAACACCTATAAGGAGATTATGAACATTTATGGTCTTCTTATGCCTACATGTTGTAAGTTTTTTCCCATCTCGTTGAAGGATAAAGTCAAGTTATGGTTTAAGAATTTAGCCCTCTCAAAACACAACATCGTTTGAAGATATAGAATCCTATTTCTAAGCTCATTTTCTATGACAAAAATGATTTTAGAAGATATAGGCCGAACTCATGGCCATAAAGCAATGCGAGAATAAGAACTTGCACTAATATGTTGATCGGTTCAATAATGAAAATTTGCATTATGTGAATGGTCTGATGATTTCATCATTAGCACCTTGATAAATGGCCTTTGGCATGGAAAGTTCTACAGGGATCTTACAACAAACTCTCCTACATCCTTACAAAGTTTGCTTAAACAAGTTACTCATTTTGCACAAATCAACAAAAAGTTTATTAGAAGAAAGACAAGGGGAAAATGAAAGATGGAGGATGATGCCCTAACTCTAGGCAAAAAGGTCATTTTGAAAGGTTAGGATGTTGGGGCATCTTAACTAGACTCTTAAAGGTTGTGGGATTTATTCACCCTGCCCAAAAGAAATCCTTGCCATGGTAGTTGGTGAGGGGTGCTTTGCCTTCCTTTGCAAATGCAAAGTAGGCTTTCAAGCACAATGAGCAAGTATCATGATGATCACGGTTATGATACAAATAACAATATTGATTTAAAGAGAGAAATAGAAATTTGTGTCCATAATAGACAACTTGTGCACTTTGTCAAAGATCGAGGATAGACTCAAAGGTGAAACTTCTTCAAGAAGCATGGAGACTAAGACTCATATTCCTAGTATGACTGGAAGCATGAGGACTCCAAGCATGATAAGATGACGAATTTAGATTCCTCAAATAAGCTGCTCAAGAATATGAACAAGGCAATAGAAATATTTGCTATAATTAGTGGTCCAACTAGAGGAGTGAACACTATAGTCCAAAATACTGGATGTAGACAAGCTCTAGAAATAAGAGGTATCACACAAGCTTAGCCCCCAATGAAACTATTAAGTTCTCATTCGAGGAATTGGTTCTATATCACAATTTGGATGCTAACTATCATCATTCACACACGGATGGCTAACAAAACTCTCCATCATGTATGCATAGATTCTAGGAGTTCAATTGAGATAATGTACTGATATTGCTTCAAGCACTTGGTAGTGAGGTGTGGCAACAACTTCAACCCATTTGGATTCCTCTAATCAATTTTGCTAATCAGACAATGTAGCATGAAGGTGTCCTTATTTTTTTTATGACAATCGGGGATTATCCCACAAAAACAATTCATTTACATACAAATCTCCATGGTGAAAACTGTTACACCCTATAATGTTATTTTGGGTTGACCTACATTAGGGAAACTCAAATGAATTATGTCAACTTTGCACCTTTGCTTGAAACTTCCTACTAAACATGGCATTGCAACTGTGCATGGTGATCAACAACTCGTAAGGGAATATTATAGAGTTACAGTTAAAAATACACTCAGGGTAGCATGCCCTCTTGAAAATGCCCTGCTAAGAAGGGATCTTTGAGAGAGTGGTCTTTAGAGCTCGTGTGCATTGCTAAGAGCCAACAATTGAATAAATAAAATTCAATCTCACCTAGTAGCGTTGAGGAGGTAATTCTCATTGCTGACCAAGTTAAGCACACTGTACAAGTAGGGAAGAACCTGCTTCACAAGGCAAAAGAGGTTTAGTATCATTGTTAAAAGAGTTTGTAGATATTTTTGCTTGAACACCTACAAATATGACAAGAATACTAGTAGAGTTGATGACCCAACAGCTCAATATTAGTCTAGATGTCAAACCTATGTAGCAAAAGCAAAGACCCATTAGCTCAGAGTGCAAAAAGGTAATTAACAATAAAACTGATAAATTCCTGGTAGTTAATATTCTTGGGGGGTGGGGGTGGGGGGGGGGGAGGAGTTATGTATATCCCCTGGTTATTTAACCTGATGTTTGTTAAGAAATTTGATTTAACTTGGTGCATATATGTTGATTACAAATCCTATTGAAAAGATTATCATCTCCTTCCTATTATTAAACAAAAGTTAGATTCCCTAATGGGTTATTGCATTAAGTGTTCTCTTGATGCATATGATGGGTATCATCAAATCCTTATGCATGAGGATGATGCCAAGAAAACTACATTAATCACTGAACGGGGAGTTTATTATTGCAAGAAGCGTGCTCAAGAATGGTAGAGTGATTTTCCAGGGGCTGGTGGATTATGTTTTCAAGGGATCAAATTAGTAAAAACAAAAGAGGTATATATTGACAATATGGTAATAAAGACAAAGAATGAGAAAGCTATGCTTGCCAAAAAAATGGGTTTATGGTGTTGAGGTCGGCAAGCTTTTACAACATTTTGTATCTGACAGGGGCATAAATGCTAATACAGAGAAGGTTAAAGCCATTATTAACATGATCTCATTAAGAACTTTAAAGGATATACAGAGCCTCAATGGTAGGTTTTCCTTTTTTAATCAATTTCTTTCAAGAGTGGCAAAATGAGCTTTGCCCTTTGTTTAGATCCTCAAATAGAGAACTAAGAAGGGGAAAGGTTTTAAGTGACAAGCAAATCAAATATACTTTCTAGGAATTGAAGTAGCACTTGATGCCACTTCCTTCTTTAACCATGCTACTTACAGGTGAAACCCTCTACATGTATCTGTCTATCACAAATGACACTATCAGTGCAGTGCTACTCAAGGAGGATGGGTAAGTTCAATACCGTATGTATTAAATTAGTAGGGCTCTGTAAAAGAACCAACAATGATATCTAAATCTAAAGAAAACTATTCTTGCATTGGTGCATGTTGCCAAAAGATTTCACACTATTTTCAAGCTCACTTGGTGTATGTGTTCACTGATCAACCATTGCAACAAGTTCTTTACAAGCCTAAAGCTATAGGGTTACTGGTAAAATTAGTAAGTGTGTCATCTCTTTTCCACCAAGAAAGGCTATTAAGGGACAAGTATTGGTAGACTTTATAGCTGAAATGCCAGATAAACAATAGAGTTTAACCATTTCAGACGTCCAAGAATAACCCAAGGATACTAACTGGATGTTATATGTTAATGGAGCATCTAAGGTGGAGGGGGTTGGTGCAAGGTTGCTTCATAGCGACATAAAGGGTCATGAGTTGCCTTATGCATTGAGGTTTGAGTTACCTAACCCTAAAAATGAGATAGAGTATGAGGCCCTTATCATATCGTATAGCTAGCCGAAAGGATAGGCATCCAAAGGTTGTAGATGTATGGTGATTCATAACTAGTGGTGAGTTAGGTTAATAAGAAATATGAAGCCAAGGATCCCATGAGTTAGGTAAAAGATTTGGTGTGATCCTTTAAAGAGTACTATATTAGTAATATTCCAAGATCTTAGAATCAAAGAGCATATGTATTCAGTAAGTTAGTTTCAAAAGCTTTCGCTCATTTAGCTGAGCAGGTAGTCATTGAGTTGTTGCCAAGATGGAGGTATTGATGACACTATAGCAATGGCTATAATTGAAGAGCAACACAATACTTGGATGACTACTATATTTAATTATCTCTCCACGACAGAGTTAGCACTGTAGAAGGCAGAAGTGTGAGCAATCTATATCAATGTTGTTTGATATGCTTTGGATGATGACATTTTATACATACAATTTTATCTGATGCTATGGTTAAGATGTGTAGGGCCCAAATAGGTCGAGTACATATTGCAAGAAATTCTACATAGTGCATGTGCAACCCACAGTGAACTGAATGCATTGTGCGAAAAGCAATCTTGTTGGATCATTATTAGCCTACAATGCATCAGACACTACAACTTGGTCTACACATGTAAAAAATGTCAACAACATTTTTAGTTTGGCGCCTTCTACAAACCGAACAAATTAGAACCACAAGTCCATGGCCCTTATACTAGTGTGGATTTGACATTGCAAGGCCTCTTTTGAAGGCTTCTAGGAGGTTCAAGTTCTTGATAGTCATTGTGGAATATTTTATTAAATGGGTCAAGGCAAAGCTACTGACTACCATCACTAAAAAGAATATCCTTAGGTTTTTTTGAAAGAATCTTGTTTTCCATTTTAGAATAGCTCACATCATAGTGAGTGACAATAATAAATAATTCACAAAATATTTGTTCAAGGTTTGGTGTATTGAATTGAAAATCTGATAAAATTTCACTTCGATAGCCAACTCACAAGCAAATAGCCAAACTGAAGTAACTAATTGTATGTTTTTGTAAAAGCTAAAAAACCTAGTTGGGAAAAGCCAAAGGTGATTGGGGTTGAAGAACTATCGAACATCCTTTGGTCTTACCATACTACACACAAAACAACTACTGGAAAAACACCATTTAGGCTTATTTATGGAATGGAAAATGTTGTTCCCATAGAAATTGGAATGCCTATCCCCTGAGTAGTGCAATTCAATAAAGATGTGAATGAGGAATAACTGCATCATGACTTGGATGCACTTAAAGAAAAATGAGAAATTAATGCATTCTGACAAGCTAAATACAAGCAATGGTTGCTCACTACTACAATGCGTGAATAGAGAACACAAATTTAGCCTAGTTACTACATCCGCCATGACAACAACATTAGCCAAGCAAAAGGACAACAAAAGTTGGACAGGCAGTAGAAGGACCCTATAAAATCATTGAGGCCCATGGAGTAAGAAGTTATCACCTTGAGACATTAGATGGAACAACCATCCCATGAACTTGGCATGTTACTAACCTAGAATACTTCTATTTCTAAGTGCATTATATTTTTTTTATGGGGAAAGAAGGGGGGGGGGGGTGAGGAATCCTCCTTTCCCAAGTTTATGGATGCTTTGTGATGTTTTTTAAGAGTTTATCGATTTTTTAATATTTTTTAAAACTTGTTAAATGTTTTCATGGTCTGTTGTGGTCTTTTAAGTATAACTTTATAATGTTCTTCACCTTCTTTCTAAATTGTTTTAACTTGTCCAAATCTGATTTTTTCATCTCGAGCAATGGTTGGGTGCAACCCATAAGAAGAATAGCTTGCAAAGGCAATAGCCAAAATCTATGGCCAATTTATTTATTTTATCTTGCAACTTGAATTCTGACATCCATGCTACTAAGAATACTTTTGCGGGGGGTAACATGTTTACTACCCATTCTCCTCTAACTTTGATGTATGATAATTTGGCCGTTGGGAGAATTTTCTTCCACCCCAAAATAAAAACTAACATCTCAGATGACGAGGAAGCTCTTTTAGGTGCTTATACTAGAATAGCCTCTACAAGGGCCCCAGCATGGTTACCCTTTAACACTTGAGAGGAGGAGACCTATGTTGATACATCCATAGTGCATGTGGCCACAGCGTTATGCACCTCCTTATAAGTGGCCTTTTTCTTCTGCTTGAGATACTCTACAACAATCTCAGTCCCTAGAGTTCCTGTGGAAGTGGTCATAGGAACTGTAGTCCACTTTGAATGATTTGGCTAGGGTGAGGCTGGTGGGGTATTTCCCTTGGGAGGATTTGGCTAAGAAGCGCCTAGCTATGTGGATGAGTTCAAACATGCACCCGAGCCTATGGTCATAGTAGGACCAGAAGTTGTTGTTTGACGAGTTATAATGACCTGGATAAATTGCTGAAATTTATCACTATAAGAAAGCCAAAAAATCGATGTAAGGAAAAAAGTAAAAATTTAAGGAAAACATTTACGGGACTTGAACTACAATTCCTTTCTTCATTTTTCAAAATGACCTCCCCACTTTTTACAAGGGCAAGACTCATCCCTACTAGCATGAGAGCGACCTCGGAGATATAGTCCACTCTAAAAGAATCCAAACTCAAGGACTACGTGTCAAACCCATTGTACTTTTCTAGGGTGGAGAATGGATCTTTGATATTGTTTGGAACTTGCCACTCCATTAAATATTGCACAATAGATGCACTGATAAAGAAGAATTTTGTTTTTTATTTTTTTGATAGAAGTGGCAAACCCCATGAGGATTTTAGATCTATGTGCCCATTGCTAAAACTGGGCCAATTGCCATTAGTTTTCATTTGAAAGAAATATCTAAATAAGCCAATTGTGTAGGTAATATTAGCAGAATGGTAGACCAGTTCAGAATACCTTAGCTTTTGAATTATATTGGTAGAGAGTTGGGAGATACGGATTTTGTAAAATTTCAAAAAAATCGGAGAGTGAAATATGGAATCTAACTTTAGAAAACTCCATGGAAAGGGCTACCATCCTAGGAGAGAGGTGAAGTAGCCACTTCATCGTTTGAAGGGAGTTTTAGTAAAATGGCCAAAGTCGATGTGATATTCTAAGGTCAACTTAACAAAAGAGTTGTGGGAAATAATACACTTTAAGACATTGATTCCAGTTTTAGGCATTTTGATAAACTACATAAAAACAAATGAGAAGAGTTTCAATGAATACTTGCTAAGATTCAATGGAAGAAAGTGGCAAACCTCTAAAGCAGATTGCTCGATTGCTACAAACCTTTGGTTTCCATATTTCACATATATATTGCGAGGGTAATGCAGTTGTAGACATCTTGGCTCATTTTGCTAGCCAAAACTAAGCTTCTGTCAATTTCCTTACATCTTCTCAACTGCCCAAAAACATTTGTGAACTTCTTAAATTTGATCAACAATAGATACCTTATATCCGAAATCACCATTAGCAACTTTCATATTTTTGCCATTGTCAAATCATCTCTAATTCAGGAAAAGGTAAGGTCTTATGTCCCCTTTCTTTTTGTAAGAATTTCATTCGTTTTTAATCTCAATAAAAGGGTGACAGCCCACCAGCCACATATGGCTTTTTTTTTCTTCTTAAAGTGCCAATTGGCTACTAGAAAAACACAAGTATAAACAAATGTAGCAACCACTGGCAAAGGATTTCACAAGAAACAATGAGAAGAGGTGAAATACAATCTCCAAAAAACAAAAGTAATTGATAGAGAGATGATAGTAGACAAAAGAAATAGAAAACATTTTTTTTTTGAAAAGACAGAAGTTGAAAGGATGTACAAGACCTATCAGTGCTATACACACAAAATGAGGAGTTGGTAGGTAATAATGACTTTATCAGGAAATCAAAAAGATGTTCAAAATCAAAGAAAGGACATTACATTAATTAACAAATAAGACAAAAGCAAGAAGGAAAAAAGGAAAGCATCGTTTAAAAAGAAATCTATAGTCACAATGGAATCAAAAGAACCAATCTACCTTCATTGAATTCCTAGTAGAAAACATGTGTTGTGATTTCCGCACTAAGACTCGAGGGGAGGGAGGGAGGGGGGGGGAGAGAGAGAGAGAGAGAGAGAGAGGGGACAAGTGAGAGGCTATTGCATTATAATATTATATTATAGCAGAAAAAAAGAAATAGTGCCCACCATGGGGCACTAACCTTAGTCGTAAATGTGGCCTTCATTAAATAGCTGCACTCAAAACCCACGTGTCCACTACACTTTTGGGAACTTGAGAGCCAATGAGATCTCTACGAACACCCCAACATTGACTCAGGTAACACTAAATATACTTATCAATTTGTATGTAGGAATAAGATATTTTGACTTCACACTCTTTCACTACTATTCTTAATTTAAGCATTAAAGTGGTTGCTCAATAGTAGCACTTGGCAAGTTAAGGAAACAAAACTTAACCTGATAAGTTGCAAGAGTAACACAAGGACAAACTTAATGCACTCAAAATTTCACAAAAGAATTTACAATTGTGAATAACATTACAAGGAATTTTTAGTAATGAATAATGATTTAGCGAGCATGTCCTTGGGGTTGTTTATATCACTATGGATATTGTGGAGAAACTGCCTTTATCAAATGGTAAAGGTACTATTATGATGGTGATTGATTGTTTTACCAAGTTTTCTCATTTCATAACTCTAACTCACCCCTTTGATACTCTTAAATGGCACAGATCTTTTTGGATAAAGTATTCAAGCTTCATAACCTTTGGCTTTTCTATAGTGAGTGATAAAGATAAACTCTTCATTAGTTACTTCTAGCAAGCCCTTTTCAAAACTTTAGGCTTCTCCCTATGTTATAGTACTACCTATCATCCCCAATTTGATAGCCACTCCTTGGCTGGAAAAGTTTGGTCGATGACCTAAAGCATAATTTAAAAAAAAAAAAAAGATATATCGATCGGACAAAAAGAGAAAGAAGAGGAAGGTGATGATGACATTTTTGCGTACATCATGATGGCAACAACATATTAGTGGAATGAAATCCAATTTTCTTTTGTGTTGGTTTCAAGAGTTGTCACCCAAAAGTTGATAATATGATTATTTAACTTTTAATGACAAATTACTTTCCTTTCACTTCTTTTATTATTTTGTAAATTTAATTTACAAAAGTGCTTTTCTTTTTTTTAAATTTTTGATAATTTATGAATGTAAAATAAGTTTTGAGTTGACTTTTATATTTTAATTAGATTAAAATATAAAATAGTCCCTAATCCAATTTAGCTATTTATTTGGTCCAAATTTAATGTGATTTAAATTTGGAAAATATTTTAAAATAAATTGTCTAATTTTATTTATTTGATTTTTTTTAAATAAATAATTTTCTTTATTTTTTAAATCAACTACAGAATTAATTGGATTGGTTTTAGATGTTAAAATTTTAATTTAATTACAATTTGACGGTTATAAATTTGGAGGAAATAACTAAATTTGAATTTGATTAGAATTTAGTAGTTTACCAATTTTGGAGGTTTACTAAATTTTAAATGATATTCAATATTTAGTATTAAATTTACTTTAAAATTATATTTCATATTTAATATAATTAAATATGTAAATTATATTTTAAATTGAACATTCAAATTTGATTTTTTAATTTCAATAATTGCATATTATGATCAAGAGATATAGAATTGCATTTTGTATGATGAGTTGCATATAATACGATTTAAAATTTTATATCCAATGGTCATAATAGAATAAGCAAGTTGAGAGAGTCTAATTTGGATTATAATATTTTGATTAGAAAATCAAAATGTTTGTTTTTATCAAAATTTGTAAAACTTATGTATTTAATTTTTTAAGTGCGAGCACAAGCATTTTAATCTTTTGAAAATGAAAGAGATTTGCATATTTTATTTAATAGTAATAAATGTTGGAAGAGTTCCAAGTAGAATATTGTGAACATTCTACAACTTATGCCAAATTAAATTTTCTAAAATGTTTATAAAGTTATTTGGACAAAAAAGTTTTTCACTAAACTTCATATTGGTGTTTTCATTATTCATTGTACTTTTGAATTATGATAATAATGGAAAACTGAGTTTCATCAATGATCCAATTATGAATGAGGGACTATCATTTAGCATAGATCAATGATAACAATGATTTAAAAATAGAACATCCTATTAATGATAAAGTCATTTATCAGTTAGCTAAACCATTGGTTTAGCTAAGTGGGAATTTTATTTAGAAAATGAACAAAAATTAATTTATTTTGGGAATATTTACACTTTCCTTACATCTTAAAATTTATGCAAAATTTGATGATATGAAATATTTATCATTTATTTTATTGTTTATTTATATTAATTAAATACTAAAGTCTTTAGAATAATATTTGTATGGAAGAAATCATAAGAGTTATGATGATGAGATTTTTTACATACATAAAATGCTATTTTTAACTTATCCCTAATCATGGTATTAATAAGATAGGACATTTTTAATATGGATTGACTAGCACATGTTGTGCTTCTTTCTAATGTAAGTAGTTGATTTCATCAACTATTGTGTGGTCACATGAAAGCAAATATCTATGTTTGTTAGAAAGCAAGCTCATTGGATTGACATATCACGAGATTTCCATAACCTGATCAATTGGAGTGCTAATGGAATTAATCTCTACATAATAGTAGTATAAGTGATCACTCTACTTGAAATTATAAGAGTATCTGGAGTGTGGATTATTATATTTTAATTTTTTTAGTCCTTAACTATTGTGTATCTCAAGGCTACAAAGCTAAGTTATACACAAACAATCTACTCATGTCCCAAGGTCCACCCTTCAAAAATAAGTAGACCATGGAAAAGACCAAAATAAATGAAGGATTGCCACAACATAAGGATCTATATAAGTTGACAAGATTGATGGCACCACAAGTACGTTAACTTTGATAAACCCAAATTGTTTCACAAGAACAAAGCTTAAATTCACACTCCAAACTCACAAAAGGTTAATAAATTTTCAAAGATTTTATTGTAGCAAAACATCCCTATTTGTAGGGTACAAGGGACCACCCTACAATCCTAATAATTGCCTAAAACTTTCTTTAAAAAATTACCTAAAATTACAAGTTGGCTAAGAATCAACAAACTCTAGTATCTTAATCATTTTGAAACTAAATTTTGGCTGCTCTAAACTAAGGTTGGGCAAGCACTAACACTAATTGAAAACTATAAATTAATCTCAAATATTAATGTCTCATGGGCCAAAATCAAAAAAAAAACTAACTATTACATTAATTGGACTCTTATGAAACAACTTGCAACAAAGTAATAAGTTAGACTTTTTCACATTAATGCAATTTGTTTTCTTCATAATAGCCTCCTCATGATCTTGAACTTTTTCAATTAATCCTTGCATTGCTTCATGAGCTCTCCTTGCCCCACCCAACATCATTGGATCATTAATGGCTTTAAGTAGATCTACTTCTCAACGGCTAGCTCCTTGTATTCCATCATTCCCCCTTTTCTCGAAAGGATTCGTCTTCAAATCGGATTTATCACTGGCAACAAAAAGAGAAAGATCAGCAACATTAAAAGTAGCATTCACATTATACTCTCTCGATAGAACCAACTTATAGACATTGTCATTGATGTGTTTGACCACTTGAAATGGTCCATCATTGGTTGGATGTAACTCTTTGCACATATGCACCCAAACCAAATCTTCAGACTCAAAGACAACCTTTCTTGCACCCTTGGTTGGCATAAGTGGTATATTGTTGAGTCTTTTCCTCAATATATTAGCAAACCTTTTCATGAAAGCACCCTAATTCTTTAGCCTTCTTTTGACCATTTGGATTCATTTGCTCAAAAATAGGAAAAGGTAACAAATCAATGGAAGTCAAGGGATTAAAAACCATAAACCATTTTCAAAAAAAGAATAGTTAGGAGTAAAGTGAATTGTATGATCATAAGCAAACTTAGCATGTGCTTCCGAACTATTCAAATTCTTTTGAATAATAGTATGCAACAATTAAGATGATGTTTTATTTACTACCTCAGTCTGGTCATCAATTTGCAAATGACAATTCATAGAAAATTGTAATTTAGTACCCAACTTGCTCCATTAAGTGTTCCTAAAGTAGTCCAAGAACTTTGCATCACAGTTAGACATGACGCTTCTTGGAATGAGCCATCTAGAAAATTGATCAACTTCAAGAAAGATAGAATCCATATCTCTTTTTTATCTTGGTAAATCCAAAACAAAGTCCAGACAATGATCAACCTAAGGTTGGATAGGTATTGATAGAGCTAAATATAGTCCATGAGGTCAAGATATAAATTTGGCTTACGTACAAGTAACACATTTTTTTGTGAATCATCTCAACATCTCTTTTTATATGAGGCCAAAAGAAATGTTCAACTAAAATATCTAAATTTTTTTTGACCCTAAAAGATTGGATTTTGGATATTATTGTCATTATTGGTTCATATGTTGTCATTGGATCTTGTGAAGTGAATATTTTTGTCCTTCCTTAATAGTTATTCCTTTGCCTCTTAGGTTTAGATTTTAGTTCATTCAGTAGTTAGTTGTAGTACTATGGCTTTTGCAGGAACTTTCTAAACTGTTACACTTATTCTCAGTGCTAGATCTAAGGCTATCATTGCCAGTGGCCGAGGTTGTAAATGCAACAATTTTGTTTGTTTATATATGCTACATCGATCATTTTGGGGAAAAAAAACTAATAACTAGGCAACTAGCTAACTAATGTGACACTATTACATGTGTACTTACTAATGTCCATATAATTAGATAAAAGATGACGTGGTACTCTTACATGCATAATTATTAAAGTTGACCAAATAAAAGAGGAATTGCTATGCTCAAAGGCGTAATTAGTGGATGACAATATGACATACCATTCCGCAAGCATCCCATATCCACCCATGTTGTCAAACTCGGACCATCCAGTTCGACAGCGAATTGAGTCTGGGCCTAATTCAGATTTGTATAAAAGTCCCCTATTTCTAAAAAATTAGTCAAATTTTGATTTGATTGGTCAAAATTAAGGTTGACATGAGTGGGATCGGGTTTTTGACTCTTTTTTAAAATCAAATTTTAACTTTTAAAAATTATATTTTGACCTCACATTTTTATAAAATTTATGTAAATATTTTGAATTTTCACTTACAAACTTTTTTAATTTTTTAAAATTTAATATCTCAAAAAATTATAAAAGAGATTTCTTATAATTTTTAACACATTTTCTACTTAAAACATGTTTTATAGTATTTTTCATGAAAGTATCCAATTATACATTTAGAATTTTATGTAATTTATACTTAATTAAATTAACTATACTAAAAAAATTAAAAATCTTATTTCTAATATATTTATATGCTAATATTAATATTTTTATAATTATTTTATATTTATTACATCATAATGACGTAATTTGATTTTTTATTACTAATCCGACCACCTGACCCTTGACCCTTGACCCTTGACCCCTGAGCCCTTATGATTCACATTCCGATCTGATTTTTACAACATTGGTATCCACTTCACAATTTCTATCAAATAGGTAGAACTGTATAAGCGTATACAAATGTGACAAATCTCGTTCTTCGTTAATCGAAACTCAACATTGCTTAACTATCTAGTAGTTAACTAATGTGGCACTATTACAAGCGTAATTATTAATGTTCATACAATTAGAGAGTTAATTTTTGAAATATTTTTTTTCAAAATTAAATAAATATTATTTTTTAAAATAGAGTTCATATTTTATTGAAATCTACATTCCAAAAATCGACTTTAAAGTCGATAATGGGAAAATCGACTTCACTGCTGTTTAATAACATGGCTTAAGCTAAAACACTATGCTTGGAGGCACTTCCTCTTTGCAGCTTTTGGTTTTCAGAAATTCTTCTCCAATAATCTATTTTATGAAGAGCACGGGCAAACAAGAACACAACCTTTGTACCATCTAGTCATCATCCCCATAGTTTTGTTACTTAGGATAATAGACATAAAAATTTCAAATGAATTCCATTTTTTTTCAGAAAACCCAACGGTTTCCATAACCAGCTCAATAACCATTTCCTCTCTTCTGGCAGGGGGGGTGGGGATATGGGGGGAGGGAGGGGAGCTGGGGAGGGAAGAGGGTGAGCAGAGTCGGAGGGGGGATGAAAGCCAGTCGGGGGTGTTGAGGCGGGAAAGAAGATGGCAGATCAAGTGTTTTTTTTTTTAATTAATGAACTTCAAAGTCATTGTTGACTTTGAAGTCGACATTTTCATTGTGGACTTTGAAGTCAACAATGACAATGTCGATTTCAACAATTTTAGAACTCTTTTAAAAAATATAAGGCTCCATTTGGATAGACAATTTTTGTCCCTAAATAAGAATTTGTTTGTGCGGGAATTCCTATTTTCAAACTTCATACTGGCGGGCAAAAAAAAAACACGTTTGGTCAAGGCAATTCTTGTTGACCCTAGTGCAATCTTCATCTGCCCTTAGTAAATTAGTAGTCCCTTCCATAAATTCACACACACCCAATTACCAATCAATCACCAAAATGGCCAAAAACCATTCATCCCCTCCGCCAGATCACACCAATTTCACAGGAAGGACCAATGAATCACCCAAAACAACGGAAAAGGAAATTCTTCAAAGTTTGCCCCTTTTTTCCCGTCATCTACTCATTTCTATCCATACACAAAAACTCTCCACACAAAATAGCAGCAACACCCACATCCACCACCACCATCACAGTCACAAGCTCAGCCGCAAGCTCAACCACCACCACTACCGCCGGTGGTTCAACTCCAACTCCCCTTGGTGACACAACCAACTCCATTGCAGCAGCAGCTTCCGGCAACCGGGTCGTCTACGACGTCTTTACCTTAGATTTAGCAGTTTAGCCAAGTGGCTAACCCTACCCCTTGCCTAGTTTTTGTTCCCGTCACCAACAACCATTCACCTTATGCTCAAGTTTCTGTGAAACCCTTCTGAATTTTTCTTGGATGTTGGTTTGAAAATTGTGTTGTTTGAGTTTGTTTGTGATTGTCCAAATGATAACGGAGGCTATCTCATACAATGAAGCCCCAAAATTGCTTGGCCTTATCTCATACTTACAATCAACCTGTTCCAACGCCAATTCAAACCATACTTGAACATTTTGCCAATGTAAGAATTTTCGTAAATTTGCTACCTGTTTCTGTGACAAAATGCATAATTTGAACTCCAAATATCACACCACTGAATGTGCCATTCTATCTAATTTTCTTCACTCAAATTTGATTCTGAACTATTCTAGAATGAATTCATTACATAAGTGCATCATCTGGTATGACATTTTATTAATGCTTGGTGCTGAGTAACTCTTATGGATCTTTCTCCTTGCTGTTGGAACAAGAACATACCTATATCTATCTTTTTATGTTGGTGGATTCAGTTTGTTTCATAGAATTTTACAATTGTTTTGTTCCATTATGATGGCAATGTGGATGGTTGGTGGAACCTTGAATGGAGTAAGAAGGCAATACATATAGTTGCTTTTAACCAAACAAAATGGTGAGGCTACATGTTCTAAGTTTACTTTAGTCCTAAATACACACACTTTTGAGTCTATTTGGTGAAACCATGAAGAAGATGAAGATTGAGACCAGATATTTGTTGCTTTTTAACGAGAATGGGTTAAAAAGGTAAAAAGTTTCAACAGGGTAATTATTGGATCAATGTTTTTGGCTGTCATGCCAAAGGTTGAGCTTTGATAAGGGCAAACCATAGTGTTAATGGCTTTTAAGTATCAATTAAAGGAGACTGGGACTTAATTTGATAATGGATGTCACCGTCACCTTTATATTCCCTCATCTAGCTATTTTTAATAGTTCAGACCATCTCATGTGTTGTATACAGAAACATGAATAGGCTGAGAATTTCAGCATTCTTTAAGTCTTGTGCTCAAAGGGGGAACATACATGAACTTTATTGCCCAATTTTGCATGGTTCACTACTGAATTTCTAATAGAATCGTTATACACTATATAACAAAGGTCTATTTGTGCGGAAATTAGCTTTTATTAATCTCACTGAAATATCTGAACTTATTTCAGGTGGTTTGCCAAGCGATTTTTACACCCAGCTGTTGTATCTTTTTATGATTACATATTCTTATGGGATGAGGATTTGGGAGTGGAGCATTTTCATCCTGGAAGGTAAGCATGTTGCTATGTGTCACTATGATTTTTCTTCATATGATAACCTCCCATTGAGCATTGTGGGTCACTAAATTTTTTTTCTTTCAGTTTCCTCCGAGTAAGAAGAGGTCAATAAATACCTTTTGCTAAATTATCATCTACTTCATCCTTTTAGTAACTGGAGTCAATAGTTTGTGAGCGTTCAATCTACTTGTTAAAGGTTTTGGGCACTTCTGCTTCAAATGGATGATCAAGAGTCATATAAATCTGTATATAAAACTGAACAAGTTCCAAATCTTCTTATATTCTCCTACCATTAAATTATTTCACTCTGCATGAAATTACTCGGACTTTTGTTTTGATCCTCAAATATATATTGTGTTGATTCTTATTTGTTTTCTTCTTTAAGATATTTGGAAATTGTGAAGTCAGAAGTATTTGAAATCCCTATGACAAACTGTGAGATTCGAAATCCTATTGTTTTTTACCTTTGCATTGGTCAATCAATATCGAACATGCATGCTACATCCAATTCAATTTGCTTTTGATACAATTACATAAGTAGCATTCGAAGTTGTAATGACGAGATGGTTTATTTATCAATATTCTTTACAAACTATGCTAAAATACAGACATTCTTTACACTTCATTCACACCACTCGCTTTCGACTACCATATGCAACAATAGAAGTGCAATAAATTGTGTATAAACGAGAAGATTTTCGCAGGTTGAAGTTAGTGTGCTACCAGTAGCACCGGTGGAAATATGTGCTGCGCCAATTGTGCACTGTGCACTGAGACTAGATAAGTACTTCACTACCCTATCATGGATGAGGCCAGTCCTTCGTACAGGGTTTTTTTTTGCCTTGCAGTACCGATCTAGCTTCTTCGGTCGTTTTTGCTTACTAAATGAGGGAGCTCAGCTATAGAAGCACCTAGCAACATAATCTTGGACATGAGTATATGGAAGGATACCTATATCCACCTTCTGTTTTATCACCTCAGAATTGAGTGTTTGACAGTGTGAAACTATGTTATCCCTATTCAGTTCTGATGTCAATGTAATTGTGTTTTTGGTGATTTAAGTTATCTGATGTGTGAATAAGTTTGCTTGTTATATATTATGCAGAACTTGGCAAAATATGTAATTTGGTCATTTGCACAAAATGAAAGGTCGTATATGGTTGCAAATAATGGATCCATAGCACCTATATCTTCAAAATTCAGCTCGTTATGCTTATCTATTGTGTTATTTCCTTTTTTCAGCCGCCATATTTACTTCTAGTTCCTTAATACACAATTATCTTCCACTAATATCCTACACATTTTCTCTATTCGTTCTTACTTTTCAAAAACAGGTACATCAAAACTTTATTAAATTCTATAAATTTTAACTTATTTCCAGCGTTAAAATATATACAATTTGAATTTTTTTTTTCATTTTGCCTTTAGTGTTTCATTATGAGCTTCACATTGTTATTAGTAACGAACATATGTTAATAATATGGTTCAATATGTTTTTTTGGGGAAAAAAATTTTATTCATTAACCAAACAACCAAATGTCCCTAAATAAGAATTTGTTTGTGCGTTTCCTAAATTTATTGCAGGGGCTTCAAATATTGAAACCAAACCTAGTTCAATTAGGCATTACAATCAAAATAGATATGGTGTTCAGATTCAGAACATTAATACGTACATTAGCGCATTTCATACACATTTCATACGAAGTGAATGGTACTGAATATTACATTTATTAACCATTCTAGCTAGTATAGCTGATAAAGAAATCAAAAGTCACATGCATAACTGCTTGTATCCCGAACTCAAACCAGATGTCGTGAATTATGCCACATCGACCCTGCAATGTCATCTCTTAAACCATTTCATTCTGCAACAGCCGGTTGGGAGGTGTCAAACTCTTGGGTATCCATATTATCCTGAAATACGTCGTCATCTTCCACAATCATTTCCTCATCTTCATGCTCCAAGAAGATCTCATCATCAGGATTTTGTTCTCTAATGAAATTATGAACGGCACAACAAGCAATCACAAATGATGCTTGTCGAGTAATCATGTAATTATGCATCGGCCCTTTTAGAGGGCCAAAATTTCTTTTAAGCACCCCAAATACTCGTTCAATCACATTTTTGATGCACAAGTGACGGTGGTTAAATAACTTTTTTCATCCTCTCGGTTTCCTTCCTCACCCATGAAAGTCTTGAAGATGGTATCGTTGTCCACGGTAAGGAGCGAGAAAGCCTGGCATGTTTTTGTATGCTGAGTCGACGAAGTAATACTTCCCTACAATAGCTTATGTTATACACATAACCAAATGAAATATACCGTTTCTCTTGGTTACCAACACAAAATCCTAAGTACACAAGTGAAATTTCACCTAGATGTGGCATTGGGAAGTTGGAATCCTCTCTTGTACAAGTGTCCAACAAGACTTGCGCATCATTGGCGCTACCTTCCCAGCCTGTACGGACATACAAAAATCTCATGTCACGATCGCAGACAAAGAGTACATTTTGAGAAATCACAGAGTATTGATTTCAAAATGCCTCCCGTCTATTCGCCAGCGCCCATGCAGGAACAACTGTTCCATCTAGTGCTCCCACATAATCCTACTCATGTAGAAGAAAAGCAATATGATTGACCACAATAGCTTTTGATACATGTGAATCAGTAACATATGTTCAGAAAATTAGAACTTTTACCTCAAACCATGGAAAGTATTTTGGATTATACAATAATTTTGGATGGGTTATATGTTGATTCCTCGGTTGGATAAGAGCTGCACTGAACCTCACTATTGCTCTTCCTCACGGCGAATGTTACGGTTAATTGTTTCCGTTGAATGCTAAAACCTCTCCGCTAACGTTGTATGCCGCCAATTATGACTAGCCAAAATTAAAAACATGCATACTGCTTCCTCGATGGATACTTGGGACCGAGGATTCTCTCTCATATACCTACCCTCTCTTAATATTTGACAAAATCTCATAAATGTGCCCACATCTATTCTACAATGGGAGAATAGTCTCATATGGTGACTTGTAATAAGTTCATCAACCCACTGTCTCTCCGTCAACGCTGAAGTCCGGCTTGGTATCCGCTCAGGATGTTCACACTCCGACTCTTCTACAATTCTCGTTGCGATTAGCAAATCTATCAACTCTTCCTCACTCTCGCTATCAGTGTTTGCCGAAGATGCATTCTGTGTACTTGCTAAGGCCTGGTCGGCAAGAAAGATTGAGGCTAAATTTGGAGGGCTAGACATTTCTTATGATTTTCTCATAACCAATATTCTCACCATAATGGATATAAAAGAAATTCACGACCAAATTACAAATGGTGGAGAGATTTGGTTTTCAATTTTCTTCTTTACTGAACAAATTTTTTTAAATATAAATGCAGATGCAATTCTTTGAATGTCTAAAGCTTGTATTGCACATGTACATGGCTAGTTGCAGGCAGGTTGTCCCCTAGGCTGCCACGGTTGTGGCTATGAATAGCCAACTTTTCTAATCTTTATTCACCCAGAATTATCGCATTATGAACTTGGTTATGTGAAAGATAGGTTCACATACATGCAGTAAGTGCAATATATAGGCCCTATCTCAAACAAATAATTTCCTTTTATAGGGGCCAGTGACTACGTCCGCCACATTGATTGAAGCTTTTAACAAGTCACCCAAGGCATCTACGAATGCAATTAGCAGCAAAATGTCAAATTCATCAAATAGATAAAGATTACATGTCCTCCACTTACTTTTTGGTGCTAGTCCACATCATCAACATGTTGAAATCATGATTGTTAGTGGACTAAGGCTCAATCAAATGCTATGGCCATAGCTGCATTATGTTCCACTATATTTGCTTTTGGTGGGAAATTGACAATGCATTCTAATTAACTTTTTCACTAAGCTCTAGCATTTATGATTATGTGAATTCCCTCCACACGATCATGTCAATAGTTTCAAACTACGCAAAACAACTAATTCAATCAATTAAATTAATGATAAATGTGTGCGTATGACAAGAATCCCATTGAACTGATTTTTTGTCTTTGTGAATATTGTGAATATTCATTTAAAATCCATTTGTTATGCTATGAAAAATTACAAAGTAAATTTTAATAAACTTGTTCCCCTCATAATAAAAAACTAATTCTGTTGGTAAACCCTAAATCGTCACGTAAGTCGAAAGATGTTCATCGTGAATTTTTGTGGTTGGTTTTGCTCGTCTTTTCCCCAAACAATGTATTATAATGTGGACAAATCCTAATACATTCCCAAAATCTGCATGCAACCCAAAAAGAGAAAACGAAAGGGACCAAAGGACAAGGAAAAGGTTATAAGCACTTTACTCGATTTCAATTTACTTCCTTTTGCAAAAGGGATTAAAATTTTGGTGGATTATAGTATTTTTATTTTCTTTATTTTGGGGGCAAAAAATTGAGATATTTAAAAAATAACTCGTTTGTGTTTTAACTTTTCTTATTTTTCATACAAATTGTATAAGAAATACAAAAAAACTGAATTATGATGAAAATTTGGAGAATAAAACCACGGTTTTAATCCACAAGTATGACAACAATTGAGTTGTGAGGAAAAGTTGAAAAAGATAATGCCAAAAAATGTCTAATTCTGTTGATGATGCTTTTGGATTTTTATGAAAAATGATACATTTAAAAATTGACTCGTTCGTGCTTAAACTTCTTTTAAAAAAAAGTTTTCCCGTACAAATTGGCGAGAACTATGAAAGCTATTCAATTGTGATGTAATTCTTCGAAAATAATAATATGAAATAAAAAAAATTGTAAAAATTTTAGTAGATTATTGCCTCGGTATTTACGGAATTTTGAGATGGTTGAATAATTCTCCCTTTGAAGGGATTTTATTTTTATACTCATGAATTGCATTAGAAGTACGACCAGAATTCAATTATCAAAAAATCTCAAATCTCGAGCACTATAGGCTGTATTTTTTTGGGCATAATTTGTTGTTGAACTTGTCTATTTTTGCCTACTAACCAATTGTACGATGAATACTAAAACAATCGAAATCTGATGAAAATTTGACAAATTAATAGAGGCAAAAAATGTCAAATATGGTAGATTATACCTTTTAGTTTTTGCGAAAATTGAATGAGTTAAGAAAACAAAGCATAGGACAACTGAAGTCGAGTGGATCAGCTAGCCCTGATGCATGAGCCTCCCGTCACCAACTTCATATCCACCTTCTTAGAAGTCTTCTTCTCTCTCACTTCATAATGGTCTTGGCATAGGTTTGATAACCATCCACCTGGACAAACCAACTGCACAAAGTACAAATGTTTTAGACAATTAGCCAAAATGAAGATAAGCCCACAACAATACATTTCATTACTCTCCATCAACCTACACAATAGGCCAGAAAAACTAGGAGAAAAAAAAAGAAAAACATAACAAAAAACAGAGAAACGACGCAACGTGCTTCATAGCTTCATTCAAAATAGAAAAACCAAAAAAAATAGAGAAACGCGCAATGTGCTTCATAGCTTTATTCAATTCAGAAAAACCAGAAAAAAAGAAAAGAAAAACAGAACAAAAATAGAGAAATAGCGCAACGTGCTTCACAGCTTTAGCCTTTATTCAGAGTAGAAAAACCAGAAAAACTAAAAGCAAAATGCCGCAATGTGCTTCACAGCTTCATTTAGTTCAGAAAAACTAGGAAAAAAAAAGGAGAAATATAACAAAACAGAGAAATGGCGCTATGTGCGTCACAGATTCATTCAAAACAAAAAAACCAAAAAAATGCCGCAATGTGCTTCATAGCTTCATTCAGTAAAGAAAAACCCAAAAAAAAAGAAAAATAGAACAAAAACAGAGAAACGGCGTAACGTGCTTCACGGCCTTAGCCTTCATTCAGAACCAAAAAAAATAGAAAAACTAAAAGCAAAATGCCGCAATGTGCTTCACAGCTTCATTTAGTTCAGAAAAACTAAGGAAAAAACACAAAAAATAGAACAGAAATAGAGAAACGGCGCAAAGTGATTCACAACGCCATTCAAAACAAAAAAACCATAAAAACGTCGCAATGTGCTTCATAGCTTCATTCAGTTCAGAAAAATCAGGAAAAAAAAATAAAAATAGAACAAAAACAGAGAAACGGCGCAACGTGCTTCACAGCTTCATTCAAACCAGAAAAACGCCGCAATGTGCTTCACAGCTTCATTCAGTTCAGAAAAACCAGGAAAAAAAAAAGAAAAATAGAACAAAACAGAGAAACGGCGCAATGTGCTTCACAACTTCATTCAAAACAGAAAAACACCGCAATGTGCTTCATAGCTTCGTTCAGTTCAGAAAGACCAAAAAAAAAAGAAGAAGAAAAACAGAACAAAAAATAGAGAAACGCCATAACATGCTGCACAGCTTCATGCTTCATTCAATTCAGAAAAACAAGGGAAAAAAACAGAAGAACAAAAAAAAACACAGAGAAACGGCTCAACGTGCTTCACAGCTTCATTAAAAACATAAAAACAAGAAAAACTAATAGATAAATGCCGCATTGTGCTTCACAGCTTCATTCAGTTCAGAAAAACCAAGAAAAAAAAATAGAAAAACTCATTTACCTATTTCCAAAACTCCACAAAATCAGATATCAAACCTCCACAAAATCCCTACAAATTTTATGCCCAGTAATTTCAATTTTAGTCAACAAGACGGGAAATTTTAAATGTAACCATGACTCTAAAAGGAAAATGCCAGTCAATGAGAATTGGGCACAAACCTTCAAGAGACTCTCTGAGCAGTTGAACCAATTCTGAATGATTCTTGTACTTATTATTGTCCCATTGCCACACCAACCGTAAGCTCATAACTTCCATCCTAGTACACTTCACAATAATAAAAATAAACCTTTCCTCCCGTCAATATCATTGATTTTCAAGACAACAGTTCATGTCATTAAAGTACAGACATAGAAAATTTCATAGTAACAAACAAGGCATGTCAGCATACAAGGAGGATGCAGAACATCACTTTTAGCTCCTGGTATAGCTTCACACAATAAAGAATATTCTGAAGTGAAGTGCTGTGCAAAGGAGCATTGTCTGATAACTAATTTCGTGGATCAACTTCATCCTGAAGACGGCCGACCACAGATACTACCTGCACAAGCATAGAAGAGTATGACATTACTATGGTATCCAGAAATGAATAGATTGTTTAATCGTCGAGAGAACTCAAAAAAGAATACAAATATGATAAGGCCATAAATTTCTGTTGAAATAATTGTGATACGCACATAAAAAACTGCACATTAGCACCGATAATGTGTACACAACGGCTCCCACCTATGAACATATAATAATACATTTTACAGGCCGAATGTCAATTAGAGTAATCTGAAACGATACACATTTATCGAAAGCTGAACCATGGAATTCTAACGGGAAAATTGAACTCATTGAAGAGGTTAGAGCTTAGGAAATCCGAACATGGGGTTTCTACCAAACCCCATAAGATAAGAATTCAATTCATAAAGTAGAATTAATCAAAGCAGTCATATTAAGTCTAGAATTAAGGGAAACAATCACTGCAGAGAATTAATTAGATCCAGGCGCATGTGGGGGTCCATTTACTTGAAGATGACCCTCAACACCAGTTTATAGAAGAATTGCGTGGCCTTTATGTATTTAGTTGTGTTGGTGAGCCCAAGCGAGTTTAACAGCTGCATGCACTTGGCAACAGAGACATAATCCTTCGCAGGGTGCTCCGTGCTTACCTTTCTCGATAAATACGTCTCCAACAACATATCCACAGTCTCACCTTTGCTTTTCTTACCTTTCTGATCATCAACAGACGACGACATGGGTCTCTTCCCCACAGGCCTCGAACTAGTTCCTGTATCCTGCCTACAAGCACTATCGGTCCCTCTAACGTCAATGGGCCTTGGAACACCTTTTGGTGAGAAAGTTTCACCAAGAAAATTTTCTTCCATGGCCCGTTCTTCCATTGAGCTTTGAGGGACATAGATAGGATCCATAGAGAAGTCTCCTATGGCAAAAGTCGTTATGAAGAGTTTGGTCAACTCTTCATAATGCGGAACCCCTCGTTGACGGAATCTTGAGTATTCCTTTTTTTTTTGCAACACAACACATTAGTAGAAGGTATTGTAGATATGGGCAAACAAACAAGGTGTTAGGACAAACGAACACAGGTTGAATTCGAGAAAGATCAAATAGTGAAAGTACTTACCCATATATCACAAATTTTGTTATGAAAACATCAAAACTTATCGCATCTAAAGGCATCATTACCAGTTTTTCATTCCAAATCACAAAACGGAGGACAATGTGAAGCATCAACACACATCAGCTTGGAAAGATATATACACAAACATAGGACGAAACATAGCTTGGGAGGTACCATTCTTTCTATGATTTTTTAGAAAGTGAATAGAACAACCATGAAATTGACTATACAAGCACGAGGCCAAAAAAAACACTTAGCTTGAGATCCAATTTTTCTATAATGAGTAGCCACAACTGCAAGACAGAATTAATGTAGAGGAACAAGTTTGCATTATGGAGCACATTCATCATTGCCTATTCATTACATAAATATTAACAATTACCAGCTAAAGACATACATCAAGCAAGCTTTGCCCCTTGCAGAATGGAAGTTCTCAAACACATTCTTAAGTGGATCCAAGTATGATGAAGATTCTGCACCTATTTCTTTTTACACATTTTGCTGCTACTTATGACAACAACAGTATATCCTAATATGGAGAGGCACAGCTGATTCACAGGCCTGAAAACAACAAAATACACACAAAAAAGAAATTCAATAAAAAAAATTGACTGCGTTTACCAGTGCCCTAGAAAGCACTGAATCCCTAGGTTGGGGCAATGAGAAACTAATAGCAGTTGCTGGAGACAAGTGGAGTAAATTCGCCAACCCAATTACAAGTTATGTGGATAAAGAATTCGACTTACCTGAAATGTAGATGTGACAGTTGAATCTAAGGGACTAAATCGGGACGGCGCTCTTCGTGAAGGCAGACGAAGGCAAACAGGGGTGCAGACAGGGATTGAGAAATTTGGCCAAACTTCAGATTTGAAAACAGAGGAGCAACGCAGGCAGTGGGTGGGGAATTTAATTGTGGGTTGTTGAGAGATTCAAGTGAAATGTGAGTTGGTGGAGTAATGACCGAATTAATTACTGACAGTCAACAAATGGTGAAATGGACAATAGAGAGGCATGCTGAAAATAGACCGATTTTATATCACCCTTCAGTTCGAATTAGCAAAAGCAATGTCTCATTGCATATTCCAAACATTCATGATCTGAATGTGAATGAGTCGATCTCCAGGGATTGTGAAAGATGTTCTACTAGAAATATTCTTGTTATTGCTTCAACTCATATTCCCCAAAAAGTGGATCCCACTCTAATAGCTCCAAATAAATTAAATACGTGCATTAAGATACGAAGGCTTCTTATTCCACAACAACGAAAGTACTTTTTCACTCTTAAGGCTGGGAAGAGCGGAAGAACAGTGTAGATTCCAATGCCCTCTTCAGAATGAACTGTTGAGTTTTGGACGTTACTTATGTCTAAAAAGGTCGTTACTTTTTTTCGAATTTTTAAATGAAAATGGGCTCCAAATAGGTTTGTGTTTACAAAAAGGCCTACTTTTTCTATATAAAACACAATCCAAATGGAGCCTAATATTTCTTTAATTTATATTAAAATAATGAATATTTAGGGAAAAAAGCTCTACAATTAGATGAGAGCTTACGTGGCACCATTACAGGCGTAATTACAAACGTCGACCATAATTAGATGAAAGCGCAATTAGTAGGTGGCAATATGACATGCGGTTCCACCAGCGCCACGTATCTCGTCACCGCGGCGAACTATCTCCAGAGGACGGACATATGCGTGGCCGAACGTCGTTTCTTGCGGCAAAAATTTAACCGGCCGTGATTCTCCTCACACTACCCCTGCCGCCGACACTGTTGCGACCCTGATCGCCTCTCTGCCACCATCCAAAACCTACAATCTCATCGGTAACAAAAGAGAAGGCGCAAGCAATAATGGATCACTACAAGGCCCTGGGGGTGCATAGGAATGCAAGCAAAGAAGAAATTAAACAAGCCTTTAGAAAATTAGCCATGCAATTCCATCCAGACAGACATACCGAATCTCCTAAGCACATAAGAGACACTGCCACAATCAAATTCAAGCACGTCTCTGAAGCCTACGAGGTTCTCATGAATGACGGCAAACGCGCTGATTATAATGTCGGCCGGAATAACAGCAATTGGTCGAATGATTATAATAAAAGAAGCCGACGTGGGTATGAAGGTAGACAGGGATATGGAAATGGTTACGGGTATTCCGGAGCTGCCCAAAGAACTGCTGGTGCGGATATCCCGTTTGAGCGGTTGTTTAGGTATTTTGCCACTCGGGCTTTTGCTCGAGATGCAGCCTTCGCTGGGTAATCTTTTACTTTCGATTGAACTGATTTTTCCCCTTGCTTGTATTTAGTAATTTTTTTGTCTTTTTTCCCCTTCTAAATTTTTCATGTTTGGTAAAATTTGCTAATTTCTTTGTATTGATTCGTAATGGGTTCTTTGATGTTATTGTTGTGGATTGAGTGTACACCTTGTCGAATCTCTTGTCATATAGTTTGTGATTGTTATCTTTGTGTTATTAATCAGATTTGTGCACGGCAATCAAGTTTGGGTAGGAAAGTAGTCTTGTCTTTCTTAGTGCACTCAACTTTGAAAAATGTATCAAAACATGCCTTCCGGATGATGGAATGAAGTGTCATTGTGCGTAGTGGCAATAGAATGAGATGTTGCTGCGTCTGCAGTATTGAAGTTCTTGTTTTTGTTCTTGTTAAAAGTTGGAGACAGGAGAGTAAAGGCAGCTCAATGCAAAAGTTGTGTGTCAAACTAAAAATTGAAATTAAGAAATAGTAGAAGGGGATGTGTACTCTTCTTGTCTCTGGATGAGTAGGTTTGATGCAATCGAGTTCTGGCTTCCAATAGCTAAGTTATAACTAAAGCATTACTGATGAGATGTGTCCCTTGTGTAAGGCAGTGCCCGAATCAGCACGGTACTTGCTATTTGCTTGTGGGTTTACTAGTGTTGTATGGTCTAAAATCCAAACTGCTTGCCGACTGAACCGTGATCCTTACTGCTGGACGGAATAATGAGATTGGTTAACAACTAACCTGGAGAATGGATCATTCTTAAACCAACTATGAAAATGTTGTTTAGCTGCTATGTAACTAATATGGCAGGAGAGGAATGCTCAAGTTTTAAAGGCCATGCAAAATCCTCCTGAGAGTTGCTTGTTTGATGCATCCAAAGAATAGTCTGGAGTTGTGTTTTGGGTTGGAGGGGCATCCCTATTTCTGTTTAATTGGGAACTTAGTATATAATTGGAACTTCCTAGAGAGGTATTGTACAAGCAAATGTAATAGGAAAGCTTGATTGGTGTCACTACTGCAGTAGGAGTTAGGTGAGTTTTGTTGAAGTTATGATTGTAAGCAATGATGTGAATTTTTCTTGAAGCTTTTGATTGATATAAGTCCAGCCTTACTTTCAGAAAAAGCTATAACTAAAGCAGAAACTGACTGATATGTCAGAACTGAGATTCAGATATAAAATAAGAACAAAGATGAGAGGCGTAACATAAGGTATTTGCTAGGAATAACACCTTGTGACACTAGTAATCACTCCTTGAGAGAGCTTGTTTCTCACTAAAACTGAGTCGGAGTTTTATTTCTGCAAGGTATTGGCATATGAAATCCACTACGACTTTAGATTACTTCATTATCATGTACTTCCTAAGTGACATCAGATTCACAACATACTTTATGTGGTGCTTCATATATCTACTGCAATATCAGAACTATAGTTCAGGCATTTTTGTTGATTTTTGGTTTCTAATTCTCAGGTTTAAGTAGTCATTCAGGTACGTCTAGTGGAGTATTATCGTGCTCATAACATATTTGGTTTTCCTACATCTCTGGCTACCTTTTCATTGCAAGTCTGTTCATCACTTTTCTGATTGGGAACTCCAGCTTTCAGTTCTTTCACTGCTTAGATTGTTGATGATAATTGTAAGTTTAAGAAAAAGAAAAGTGATTGTGTTGACACTTTAGTTTAAGACTATCCGATGCTTCTGGTGGGAAATTAAATTTCTCCCGTCTGTCAATGGTGTATAAAAAATTTGTTTCTGCATCAGACTATTTGTCTCTTTTCTTTCACAGAATCAGGTGATGGTTAAGGATATATATGTAGTCTTTATGCATACATATACATAAGTCTTATTTGTTGAAATCATTTGATATTTGGCACGACATCCCCTTTTATTTTTTGGGTTTTTCTCTTTCTAATCTAATTTGAAATTTTCTGCAGTGCTTTGATAACTGGGATGTATGTCATTGATGCTGGAGGAGGTGCTCTTTGGAATATGATAAATAGCGGGGTATGTTGTCATCTAATACACTTGTTTGCCCTTTCTCTACTAGCATGAGTATGAAAAAGAGAAAATGAAAGAGTTACACAACTAAGAAAACTATTATTAAGTTTAATTTCAAAGTTGAAGATTAATGAGCAAACAATGGAGGGGATCATGGGGCTGGATGTCAAACATGAAAGAAACAAAGGAACAAAACAGAAACATGGTTAGGTTTCTTGGTACAAAAAGCAGCCAATCTAGTTAAGCAAGATCAATCATCCATCTTTTCCCTTTCTAATAGCTGACCAGTAAAGACATAGGCTTGGTTCTGCCTGTGGTGTCAACAGCTAAGAACTGATTTGTTTCCTTGAATTAATAATGTGGTTAGGCAACTGAAAATTTTAAGTCTATCTACCTTATAATGTTCTATTTCAATGATTTACTGCATTCATTTAGGCATTATAAGTGTGGAGATGCTTAGGGGATGTGGCAATCCATTGGTTGACTAACATTTTTAACAAGATTCTCCAAACAAATAAGATGCCTGATGGATGGAGGGAGAGTATGCTCGTGCCTATATACAAAAATAAGGGGGATATCCAGAATTGTTCCAACTATAGGGGCATTAAGCTTATGAGCCGTACAATGAAGTTGTGGGAGAGAGTTACTGAGCATCGTTTGAGAATAGAGACAAAGGTTTCTAAAAATCAGTTTGGATTTATGCCAGGAAGATCACCATGAAGGTTATTTTCTTGGTACGACAGCTGATGGAGAGATATTGAGAAAAGAAGAAGAACCTACATATGGTATTTATTGATCTTAAGAAAGTGTATGATAGGGTTCCAAGAAAGATTCTATGGTGGGTACTTGAGAAGAAAAAAGTACCTTCAAAGTATGTAGAGGCAATCAAGGATATGTAAGATGGTATTACTACATGCGTGAAGGCTTGTAATGGAAGATCAAGCTATTTTTCAATCACAATGGGTTTACACAAAGGCTCTACTTTGAGCCCTTATCTTTTTGCCCTAGTTATGGATGAGTTAACAAAGAATATCCAAGATGAGCTGCCGTGGTGTATTCTATTTGCAGATGATATCGTGCCTATTGATGAGACCAGGGCGAGGGTAGAAGCTAAATTAGAATTATAGAGAAGCACGTTGGAGTCAAAAGGATTTACGTTAAGTCGAAATAAGATCGAATACATGAAGTATGAGTACGACACGACAAGACGAGTAGACAAAAATGTCGTAAGTATGCTCGGATAGGAGGTACTCATGAAATATGCTTTTAGATATTTGGGATCAATATTGCAACAAGGGGGAAAGATTGATGAAGATGTAAGCCATAGAATCAGAGCAGGTTTGATGAAATGGCGCAGTGCATCAGGGTTCTTGTGTGATCGCAAAATCCCACTTAGGTTAAAAGGAAAATTATATAGAATAGCAATAAGACCGGCAATGTTATACGGAGCTGAATGTTGGCCAGCACAAAGGCAACATGAGCATAAGTTGGGAGTAGCAGAAATGAGGATGTTAAGATGGATGTGTAGTAAGACAAGAATGGATAAGATAAGAAATGAGGATATTCAACGAAAAGTTAGAGTAACACTGGTGGAAGAAAAGATGAGAGAACATAGATTGAGATGGTTTGAGCATATTTTTCGAAGACCCCTAGATGCTCCGATAAGAACAACAGTTTGTTATAAAGAGCATGATAGGAAGAAAGGGAGATGTCGGCTAAAACTTACGTGGGGAAAAGTAGTAAAACGAGATTTAGGGGAGTGGGAAATATATTGGCGTACAGTTTGTCTTAGGACGGAGTGGAGGAAAGTTATTAGTGTGGTGAAAGAGCAAAATTCTTATGTTCCCGACTGCCATTTCTAGTCCTAGCCTTTTTATCTTTATTTTTTTATTTTATTTTATTTTATTTTATAACTATTTCTTTTCTTCACTTTTTTCTTTAGGTTCATCGATTGTTGACCCCAACTAGTTTGGAATAAAGATAATTTTGATGTTGATGTATAAACGTTCACTACTTTTTAGAAACAAAATGGACAATTCTTTTGATGAAACATGCATGTGTGATGATGTCAAATTCTTGTTACTTGGTTTTGTACAAGAACCCGCATATCTGGGATTATAGTACTCACTGCTTTTACCAAGGTTTGTTTGTATTAATTTTTAGGATTCTACTGCTGACCTTTAGGAGCCATCTCTTGACATGATTAATAACTATGACTTTGGCCTTTTCCCCCAGCATCTTCATATGTTGAACTTTTATTGTTTGCTTGTCTAGTTATAAGTTTATTGGATTCTAATAAGTATTGTAAAAGTACAACATTAAAAATCTGGGAACATGGGAAGCCTCTCATGATAATTGTCTTTTTGAAAGTGCTCATAATTAATGGAAATTGTGCCTACTATTTTCTTTAGGAGAACTATTTTCATCAATAGTTATGCTTTTTCTAGTTATTGCTTATCCACCAGAAGATTGGTACTTCAACCATCTTTTACCTGTGGTAATCTTGATTACACTTTTCCTAGATTTAAGATGTGATGCCCCCGCGTCCCAATCGGAAAGGTTAGGGATATGTGTTTTAATGATGTCCTTGTCAAGTGAAGACGATGGTCGGTAATATAGTTGGTAATGGAGTATGCCTAGTTTCTGCCGCACAATGAGTGAGCTCAGGCCTGGCCACAGAAAGTATTGGAGTTAAGGGATGCGTATGGCTAAGTGCTACACCAACTTAAGGGTGGGAATTACCTTTTGTATGAACTACATCTAGAATCATAGACAACCAACCATGTGCATGTGACGCGGGGAATATTTGGTCTTGTAAAGTATCATGGGTTATGGGGCTACTATAACTTCGTTTAAGCATTTTGGCAAATGGGGATGAAGGCCAGCTAAACTATTGAGCTAGTCCCACTATTTGGGATATCATAGAAGATTCCCTATCATCATCTTTGGAGATGGAAGCTATGGCTTAATTAGACTAACTTGATATTGGGAAACTGTGGATTGCAAATGAGGTGCTTATGAAGTAAAATTTATGGAGATAAGAAAATCATTAGCTGTAATTCAAACTACCCCCAACTTCCCATGGACTCTTTGCCAGCCAGATCTAACATTTAATGATTATGAAACGAACAAAATGAAAAATAGATGTTAGCAGGATGAGGCCAGTTGTCAATTTACAAAGAGAATGACTCAAGAAGTACATGAAGTCAATTAAGCTGTTATCCTTGCTGTTGAATATGATATCTTGGGGAGTGTACGAACTTGGTATGTTGTACTGTTGTTCTATATTTGTTTAGAGTTAAGAAAATACTTTTTTTAAAATTTTTGGCTGCTAAATAGAATATTAGTTTCACCAATTGAAGTGAAACAAGCATGGATATTGCCATTATAAGCCTGATCAAATTATGCGCTGTGCTTTTTCTAACAATCTGTCTTGGTGATTGTTTAGTTTCTCAATTGGCCTTTGCATGGAGTTTTGACTAGAATAACAATTTCTGAAAACCTTTGGGCTTGTTTTTTGATTGAACTACTTACTTCTATCATTTGCTTATGATATCTTAAGGAACAACTGTCTCATGTGTTTTTTTCTTTTGTTACTTTGCTGAATCCTAGAAATCATTTGAAGATGCTATGGGATCTATTGAACAAGCCAAATCAGTTAAAGATAAATGGTAGAATGTCAGTGGAAGCAAACTATTAATGGGATCTACGCATGTGGCTCACCTACACCGAAATAGCATTTGTGTATACTTGCATACAGGAACTTCATTTTCTGTATTCTTGTCTAATTTATTCGTCTACTTCTGTATATTAATAGGTACTAGTCTTAGTCACACCTTTTTTTTTCAGAATTTTATAGGCACCGTTGTTTTTTTTATTTTTTTATTTTTTTTTATTTAAGGTACCTACACTATTACATTGGGAGGGGAAATTTCTCACAATATGTAACTAGTAACATTCGAATCCCCAACCTTTGGGGAGGAGCCATGAGGCTCTAATGACTCAGTTCAACGTTTGCTCTCCTTAGTCACATATTAGTTCGATAGCCATTTCACCAATGGAGAGGAAACACAGCAATGGACTGCAACCCTACACGGGTATTATATGGACTATGGGGTTTTGATCCTTCCAAATAAATAGGGAATGGTAAGTTCGGGTTTTACTTTTTTTTTTCTCTCTTGTGTTTTTCCCTTTCTGTTTTTGAGGAATTACCGGATTTTAATTTAACCTTTAAGTTTCATGTGTAAGCATTTATGAGGATAATCTTTTTTTCTTTTTTCTGTTGGGTGTGTATAACAATTTGTTGGTAATCAACCTGAGCTTTGTAAAATGCCTTTTTGGAAAATAGATATCCCTGTTGATGTTCAAAACTATACCAAAATGGGAAAAAATTAATAGAAAGAAAAGAAAAAAAATGAAAAGAATGAGAAGTATTAGGATGAGAATAGGGGCTAGAGAAGCGGTATTTGACATATTGAACTTTAATCAATGCCGATTAGAATTTCACATTCAAGACAAAAAATTTGACTTACCTGATTAAGAGCAGCACCAAAATTTTAATAGTTCATAAAAATATTTTGAAACAGCACCTATCATTAAATGTGACTCTATACAAGGGACTCTGGCATTTGTGATGTGTCTTTCATAATGACTATAGATATAATATAGAGGATTGCAATGATTTAAATAACGAGATTGAAAATTGTATAAAAAATGACGTGTTGTAGCAGTATATTCAGTAGTGGCCACTTCAAAATAATAGATTTCAACCTCGATAGAGAGGTTAGGGAGGAGGATAAAATAATAATGAATAAGGTGGTGGTTAATATCAAGAAGGGCAAGGCGCTTCTTGGGCTTGTCCAAAAAATAGGATGAGATGAGAGAGTTAGCCATATCAACATAATTCCCAAGGCAACTCCCAAGATAATAGAAATGTGACCAGCATAATTAATGCCATTTTTGAGGGTGTACCCAGGAGGACAATCATAAGCTACTATTAAAGTTAATGCTCAAAGGATCTCTTCAAGAGGCCGTGCGAATGAAATTCATACCGTTAGAGGTCATAACCTTTTCTAAGGACAAATGTGGTACCTCATATATGTTCACATAGATAATGCCTTGGTGATTAAACTTATCATAGCAAACAAAGAGGTATACTAATTGTATGTTAATGGTAAAAGCGATATTGATGTCTTGTATATAAACCATTTGTAAAAATTGGTAATTGATTTTGGAGTTCTTAAGCCAACCAATATGCCATCAGCAACCATTGCCTATAAGGTGGTGCATCTCGAAATCATCATACTAGCAGTCATAGTGAAGAATACCCTTGAGACAAGACTATCATGACAAACCTATCACCTTTTTAACACTATAACTAGAATACACTAAATGAACAAAGTCAATACAAAAAGGTGTCCTTCTCACTTAGTTCTAAAACTTATAATAGATCATGAGATGACCTCCACAAGAGGCGATTAATATATGACACATGATTGTATGATGATTGCATTTAAAGGAAAAAAAAGGTCGAGACTCAAGGAACACATTCTATCCAAATGGTGAGTAAGAAGGTAACTAATCACTGGGTTATACCATAGAAAAAAGTGAACACATAGGAGCAATCAAAAGAAATGGATACTATTAATCCCAAGGTAAAATATAAATGTCCAAAATTAGAAGAGTCACAATACATGTTATTGATGAAAGTCATCCTAGCCATATTGTTCAAATAGGTGACTCATTCTCAAATGAGGTGAAGAAAAAGATAATTGACTTGTTCTAAAAATATAAAGAGGTGTTAGCTCGAAGCACTGCTTATATGCCAGGGATATTGTTAGTGTATACATGGCAAAGAAAAAGATATGGAACTTTGAAAGTTAGGCTTCAAATCATAAATTAGATTCACTTTTCTTTAAACTAAAATTTTCCACTATAGTGTATTAAAAATCAAGGATAAATTTCTTTTAGAATAAGATAAAATTTGGTTGAATATACTATGTACCTAGTATTCCAACCCACTAGGAGCAAAAGAAAGGTAATGGCTTATTTTCTATAGCAAATAAGACCCCAACTAAATCTTTTATAGTGGTTGAATGTTGAATTTGAAAGGTTGTAATTCAAAGTAAATTGATAATTGTAACTCTTTTTTTTTTTTCAAAGAAACGATCATAGTATTTACTTCCAAAATTGGTACATATACATAATAGCCCACTGACTATAAAGACCTTAGCTCTCATAATGAGACTAAGTGTGAAAGTATAAAATACCCAAAAAAATATGAATTCTATACATTGAATGATCTATGGCATATTAGCCAACCGATTAGGCCCAAAAGAATACAATATTAATAACTTCATCCAGTAACAAAAATACAATGAACCTTATAGGAAAGAATATCCATGCTTCTAATAAAGGCATTGCCTAAACCTAGTGAGTTAATTACCACTGACCTTGATTAATAAGTCCTAGTCACTCGCCTTCATCAAGATCCCTCTGCACCTTACTAACATCCTGGAATTTAAGCCATTCTACCAATGCAAGATCCACCATCTTCTTTTCTTCTCTCAATTCCTTTTGAAAGATCCAAAGATTCATAGTCTTCCAGAGCATCCATAAAATATATACTGTCAATCCAACTCTATCTTGCCACTGATCATCCTTTTTCCCACTACATATCTGAAGCCACCATTATTTAAAACTTAAATCCCCCAAAAGTGGCCACCTTACCCTAACAATTTTCCACACCAGTGTCGCCTTAGGACAATGCAGAAGGACATGCTCTAGATTCTCCTGCATATCTCTACACATATTTCATATTGGATCTTCTTGAATGCCTCTCTTCGATAACTGGTCCTTTGTTGGAAGAATACCATGCCTACATCGCCAGATGAAATGTTTGAGCTTCCCCTTCATGCCTAGCTTCCAACAATGCTTCCAAACCGTTTTCATTACTCCTCTAGCTGAGCTTCTCTTTGCATGATAATGTACCACCTGTTGTTCCTTAAAAGCATTTAGATAGGAGGACTTTACTATGTAGTTACCTTGGTTGGTCAAGTGCCACACGAGTTTGTCTCTATTGTCTTATTGGCCATCCTGAGAATGAGGAATACAGATTATAGCCTCAGCATCTATCGGACTCAAAAGCTGCCGCACTAACTCTTCATTCTAGCAATCACCCCTGGCGTTCAAAAGCTCACTCATCCATGTTGCCCTATCTCTCTGGATCTCAGAAGCTATAGGTCTATAATGTGGTCTTCCAGGAATCCAAGGACTCTCCCATATTTTGATTGATTTTCCATCCCCTATCTGGAAAATGGCCCATTGCTTGAGAATATATCTAGCTCCTATCCAGCACTTCCATAACCATGAAGCATTTTGTTTAATTGGAACTTGCAATAGACCACCCTTAGGAAAATACTTGGCCTTCATGACCTTGCTCATAAGGAGATTCGGCTGCGTACTAAGTCGCCAAAGTTGTTTTGCTATGAGGGCATCATTAAAGAGTTGTATATTCTTCAACCCCAATCCGCCCTCCTCCTTAGGCCAAGTAAGATCCTACAAAGCCTTCCAATGGATCTTAGACCAGCCATCTCCTGTATCTCCCTACCAAAATCTTGAAGTCTGTTTGACAATGTCCTAGCAAAAGCCTTTTGAAATTTTGAAACATGACATCACATAAGCAAGAAAAGCATTAATTACTGCCTTGAGGAGCACCTCTTTACCAGCATGACTAAGAAACCGATTTTTCCAACCTTGAACTCGTCATTGAACTCTCTCTGCCACATAATTGAACACCTCTTTTCTCGAGCTGCCTATGATCATAGAAAGTCCAAGATACCTTGCATTCGGCTTCTCCTTGATGACATCTAGAATCCCACAAATATCTTCCCTATGTCTCATTGGTATATTCTTGCTGAAGAAAATTGAAGATTTTTCTTAGTTGACCAGCTGCCCAGAGTAACAGCTATAGCTGGATAATAGGGTCTTGATCTTGCATGCTTGCCCCAAATCTGCTCCACAAAAGAGTAATGAATCAGCTGCAAACAATAAATGTGTAACTTGCGGACCCTCTTTGCTGACCTCATACCTCTATATTCCCCTCTCAAGCTTGCTTGCTTGAGCATATTTGAAAAAGCCTTAGACACAACTAAGAAAAGATAGGGAGACAATAGATATCCTTGTCTAATAGGTTGAATATACTCACATTTTTCCCCATTAACATTAACAGATAAGGTTGAGGAACTTATACAATGCCAAATCCAACCTATAAAGGTACTGGAAAATCCCATCCTCCTAAGAGCCTCACACAAAAAACTCCAATCGACCCTATCGTATGCCTTTGCCATATCAATTTTAATAACCATCCACCCCTGATTTCCCTTATTCCTAGCATTAAAGGTATGAATACACTTATGCGCAACAACCATATTATCTAAAATTTGCCTCCCTAGAAGATACGCTGCCTGGAAGGGACTAATACACTTATGAAGGCAAACTACTATCCTTAATGCCAAGATTTTAGACATGACCTTATACACTACATTACATAAGTTAATGGGTCTATAAGAGCCAACAGATACAGGATTAGCAATTTTTGGGACCAATGTGATCAGTGTATGGTTCACATGTTTAAGCATTTTATTTTGCTCAAAAAAGAATTTCATAGCATTACACAAATCTACAAGAATCACATTCCAATAAGACTGGAAGAAAAGAGGAGTCATACCATTAGGCACAGGGGCCTTATTGGGATGTATTTTGAAAAGAGCACTTTTGATTTCAGATTCCTCTACAAGACACGTTAGCCTATGGTTCATGGCCGCTGTGGTTAACAGTGGGATACCATCTAGATCTTCACGCCGGAGCCTTGGACTGGAGGTCACAAAAAGCTTGTCATAGAACCCTGGGATCTCCTCTTTCACCTCATGGATATTTACACATGGACTTCCATCATCCTTTACCAATCTTTTAATAGTGTTTTGCCTCTTTCTATCGATTGTGGAGGCATGGAAGAACTTGGTGTTTTTGTTCCCTTTCTAAAGCCATTGAATTCTTGATTTTTGGCACCAATAAATTTCCTCATCTCTATAAGCTCGATGGAGCTCTTTCCGTAGTATGACCCATTCTCGCTAATTTCTGTTGCCCCTATAACAAGGTAAGTGATCCATTTGTGCTTTGATGCCCACAATTCGCCTAGCAGAATTATGCATATTTTCCTGATTCCATTTTAACAGGCCTACTCGAGTATCTCCAATTTTAGGGAAAATATCAAAAATAGCACATTTGACTTCTCCATTATCAAAAATAGCAACGGAAAAATTGTCTTTACAACTATAGTAGCCAAAGGGTTTTATGCCACGCGAAATGTCTAAAATACCCTCTGCAATTTGAAAATTGCGTCCGAACAGTTTCTTCTCCACTGCGTTTGGTTTCAGCAAAGCAGACCCTTCCCTTTCGCTTCTTTCATCGCAAATCCGAATTTCCCAAGTCATTTCGCTGCATTCTCAGTCGATTACACAAAGTTTCGTATCCAATTCAAGCAATAGTAATAAATGGTGAGAACGCGCGGTGGACCGTCATCATCTGACAAGCAGAAAAAGGAAGAGCATACATCTCCCAAGCGGACGGGCAAGAGTAAGAAGGTTAGTTACAACAAAGCTTCGTATTTGATATGTATGATGCGTAAACGTCCCGCTTTTGCTGAATAATCCCGCTTAGCTTAGATATGTTAGAAGGAATTAGAAAGTTAGGGTTTTTTGCGCTTGGTCCTATCCTTTTTGCCATTCATTCGTTCGAAAACGACCCAGAAAATAGAATATGTATGCATAGCAGTCTAAAAACTGGGTTCTAGTTAGCATATGTCGACAAATAGGAGGAAATGTTGAAACATAGGAAGAAATGTTGACAAATGGCTCAAAATGTCGACAAAATATGTCCTTACATCCCTCGAACAGCACCAATAAATGTCGAAAGACAACCATAAAATGTGGAGCATGACCATAAATGTCGACAAACACCTATAAATGTGGAACAATACACATAAATGTGGAATGCTAATGAAAGTGTCGACAAACACTAGAAATGTGGAACAGTAACATAAATGTGGAATACTACACTCAAATGTCGACAAACACTAGAAATGTGGAAAACTATACAAAAATGTCGACAAACACTAGAAATGTGGAACAATACACATAAATGTGGAATACTACACACAAATATCAACAAACACTGGAAATGTGGAACAATACACATAAATGTGGAATACTACACACAAATGTCGACAAACACTGGAAATGTGGAACAATACACATAAATGTGGAATACTACCCACAAAATAATTGTTTAATTTACCAAAATTGGAATGACTGTTTATAGGCAAGGGTTTATAGTAATCAAGGACTATCTGTACTTTCTATTTCCAATATTATCAATGATAATGCATCTACTTCTTCTGCTTATATAATTGAATTATTTTCTTTATCGCATAATATGTCCTAACATAAAGGGTTTATAGTATGTCCTAACATACTATTTTTAGCTATATAAAGAAAATGCAATCACTTGTCGAAATTTCTGGTTTGAGTTAATCAATTTAGATAAATGTGAAATATATGTTTGAGCAAAAATCACTAAAAAGACTTGTAAAAAAACATTATGTCACTTTTATTAAAGCAAACTATAACTAGAGGTGGTAAAAAATATTATGTTACTTTTATTGATGATTTCTCTATATTTGCTAAGTTGAAAGTGACGAGAAAGTGTTTAAATTACTTGACAATTGATCTTGATTTGCTTTATATCATGCAGGAATAGCTCAAGGAGGAAATGCTCGTTCAGGGTGACTTTTTCTCTGCCCAAGTTTCGCAGTACTGCTACTACGAAGCCAATATGCGGAGAATCCGGTCAAAATTGAGTGATACACAAAAAATAATCCTCCGAAGGGAGAGCAGTCTTGCAGAAATGGCTCTTGACCATGAACATACATTCTGGTGCAAACAAATTATCCATCCTGTTTTGTTGAGGCAACTTAGGCCAGCTGAGCAATCAAATGTCGACTATAGCTTAGACTTTAACTTCGTCGGCAAGAAGGTAACATTTGGCCGGAGAGAGTTCGCCATCATTACAGGCCTCAAGATGGGGGACTTTGCGCTTGCATATTCCAAGTACCATGCCCCTGATGGTCCTTCTTCAATCACCAAGTATCTAAAGCATCTAGGC
The DNA here is from genome assembly GCA_020080225.1 of Gynochthodes officinalis. Lineage (NCBI taxonomy): Eukaryota > Viridiplantae > Streptophyta > Magnoliopsida > Gentianales > Rubiaceae > Gynochthodes > Gynochthodes officinalis. The sequence goes on along the minus strand of CM034615.1, from coordinate 27,309,675 downwards.
CAAATAGATGAGACGACATACGATGAAGTGTTCAAAGCTTACGACCGTATCAACGCATCGTATGCAGACGATGATGTCGTGTCCCTGACACTGTTGCTTCTATACACATTCATCAATGGCTTGCCGAAGCGAATAAGGATTGAAGATAAATTGCTACATTTGGCATGTGATTGGAAGAAGTTTGATGAAATGCCGTGGGGTGACCTTTCTTTCAGGGCCATTGTAGATAGTTGTAGAAAGGCAATGATGAATGCCTTGAAACAGATTGAACACCCACAACATCGGACTTACACTGTTGGGGGATTTCCAGTAGCACTCGGGGTAAGGGAACTGAACAATTGTTTTCGTTTAGGGTCTGTCGCATGCTTACTTCTCCCAATAACCTGAACAATTTTTTTTCCATGTCTTCATTTATATGTTTTTTTTTATAAAGAATAACATTTTTCCTAACATAGTTATTAAACAAAAATTATCTTGCATTCTCTATAATTTACAAACCAAAGCATAACATATTTTACTGAGCATATTACACAACGGCACATGTTCTATGGTGATATTATAACACATTTTTTTATATGGGATAATAACACATACTTTTTTTTCAATGTTATAGGTGTTCGCTTATGAGACAATGCCACATCTCCAGCAGTTCAAAATGGTTGAGCATGTCGAAACTACTAGATGCAAGCCCAGAATGTTTAGATGGAAAGGGTTGAACACCCAGAGAAGAGACCAAGAAAAGAAGAAAGTTTGGTCAAGAAAAACTATTAACGGGGAGGTTTGTTATGTTTATTTACTGAATATAGAACACTTGAAGCTACTTTTACGTGAATATTAATTCTTCACATGTTTCAGAAGGTGAAGGTGACCCGAATGAAGCCCACACAAGAAGAGAGACAGAAATTCTTGGGTTGGGAAGAAGAGGAAGCAGTTGGCAACCATAAGGAGTTCGGCAGAGACGATGATGGCACCGATCATAAGGCCGAAGAAAGTTTCTACGTGTCCTATAGAACTAGACACATAGAAACCGAGGGTACCGAAACTTCGAAATTACATTCAGAGAGCAAAGTAGAGGAGAGGCAGAAACGAATGGCCTTAGTAGAGGAACTCAGATCCCGAATTGCAGAGTGTGAGTCTCAATTGAAGGAGGCCAAAGATGAACTGCGAATCGAGCGGGCTCATTCGGCTGTTCTGAAGGGCAAAATAAATGCTCTCACTACTAGGGTCGAGTGTCAAACCACCGACCTTGCTAATATGTGGGAATACATACGCACTTTGATACTTATCCAACCAACTACACATTCCCCTTCTTTTCCACCCGATTCCCAAGATTCATTCGGACATGGTCAGCAAGAGGGACCAACGGAAGACCAATATGGTGAGCATGAGGTTCCGGCGGATGCCAAGTCAAAGGGCCGTACGGATGACCAAGGTGGTCAGCACGAGGGGTCTCAAGGGGCCAATACCGAGAGCCCTAATGATCAAGATAATGTTCTGCCATCTGAGGTAGAGGGTCAACACCCTGTCGCGATGATATCAGAGGGCCAACAAGAGGTGGAAAATGTGATTATCCTCACCGACTCACAAGTAACCCCCCAGGCCGAACCATTGATACCGGTCGAGAGTGCTCCACCCGCACCAATGAAGGAAAAGGAGCCGAAATCTCCAGCTCTCGAGGAGATAATCAGCCAAAACTTGGAGTTGTCTTTTGCCCTAGCCGCGGCCCTCTCGACAGCTGCAGCATTACCATATCAGCCATCTCCCAAAAAGATTGCAGCAATGAAACGGTGGATGAGAGCAAAACCACCCCTCTACTTGGATACGCCTGTTTTATCTTTGGATTTCGACCTCTTGCTGAGAATGTGGACTGCAGGCGATTGGCTAAACGATCATGTAAGTTATTGCTTTTCCTTTATCATAACATGATTAATATATGAATACTGAATTTTACCTAACGACGTTATATTTTATGCTTCCAGCAAATTAATTTGTATACGTCCATGCTGAGAAAGAGGATAATTTCAATGGGACGCGGTGATATCTCCATCATGGAATGTTATTTTGATGTAAGTGTGGATCGATGGAAGCGTGTATTATTTACTTAACTCCTAGTTTTAATTTATATACGTAATGACCTACGGATTGTCTTTTCCTTTTCTTGGTGGTAGATGAACATGAAGGAGCTGCATGGGGCCCAAAAAATGTCACAATTTGATGACTTGGCGATGAAGCAGTTTGTTGGTGATTGTGGCTTCGAACGCGATTGCCGAACTGTTGACATCGTCTTATTCCCCTGTCACATTGACGGCAATCATTGGATGCTCGTGAAAATGGATTTGTACGCATAGAAATTACATGTGTACAACCCATCGGCTCAGGGAACTGTCGTTGTGCCAAAGTTGGAGTACCTCATTTCGACAATCCCCAAGCTACTGGAGGTGTGCGAGTTTTATAAGTACTATGCCAAAAAACATCCAATGGGAGATCAATGGACAGTGGTAATAGAAGAAAATTTGGTCCACCAAGAAGGGGGGTAAGTTTCTCATCTCTAGTATGATCATATTCCCACGTAATGGCTGTAGGAGTAATGATTTTAGTACTGCTTGTTGATTTTTGTAGGAGTGGCGATTGTGGCATATATGTATTAAAGTGGGCTGAATGCATTATCCATGGCCTCCCACTAAATACAATTAGGCCCGAAAATGCTGTGGAGATCCGCAAGGAGATGGCGGCAAGACTTTACGTACACACAAAGGAGGAGCATGCTCGGCAAAAAGATGTAAGGCCCAAAAAAAGAAGGAAAAAGTAATTACAAAAGTGTATAAATAAATGTACATGAACATTTTTTTGTAGGAGCAGGTTTCTTATGTTAATTTAAATTACATCAATGTAAATATACACAAGATTCATTGGTTTTTTGCACAAAATGGATATTTGAATTACAAAAAGTGTATGTATTGGTCATATTCGGTTCATTAGCAAATGTATGCAATTGGTCATATCCGGATCATTAGCAAATGTATTTCCAGTTTTAGTATATCATTTTATCTACATAATGCCGAATTTTACATATTTTGGCTATCCAATATGTAGGCAATATATTCTGTTGAGCTAAGGCATTTGTTTGGCAAGGAAAACAAATTTTTAAATATTCCCTTTTCGCAATCAATTTGCACAAAATGGATATTTGAATAAGCTTTTTTTTTTCGCGATCAATTATATACATATATAATTTACCATAATTAGTTCCTTATATTGTAGCGATATAATGTTCCTTAAAAGCCAGAGGGACATAATTGACCGTATTAGAGTTTTCCTAACTAATGTCGACGTTTTTTTACTTATAGTCGACATTTCTTACTTATAGTCGACATTTTTTACTTATAGTCGATATTTTTTTATTTATAATCGACATTTTTTACTTATAGTCGACATATTTTACTTATAGTCGATATTTTTTACTTGTTGTCGACAATTTTTTACTTGTAGTCAACAATTTTTACTTATAGTAGACATATTTTACTTATAGTCGACATTTTTTTAGTACTCGACAATTTTTACCTATAGTCGACAATGTTTACTTATAGTCGACATTTTATACTTAGAGACGACATTTGTTTCGCCTATTTAACGTATGTGCCGACAGTTTGTTACACATGCATTTTTTGACATTTACATAATTTTTCCTTTTTACGGGTGCAACTGAAGCAAGCGAAATTTTTCTGAACAGTATGTATTACTCCATTTTACCGCCTTTTCAGACTTCAGTGGATTCCAATTTCTAATCACCAACATTGGGTAGATTCGGTTTCCTGCGTCTGCTTATCCTAACTAAGCTTCTTCGCCAGGTGAAAAGTATCAGGCGTCTGCATATCCTTACATTCGCAAAAGGAAAAGGAGCCGGCATTGTAAAGGTACACATTTCTATACTCTTCTTCTTCTGAATAATGGGTAGCGGGTTTATTGTAAGGGCTTTCACTCATTAGGAACGGGAATATTGTATGGGCCTTGTTTCAATTTTTCAAGGGTAAAATGAAATAATGGTGTAAAAATTGGATGTTTAATGAATGTTATGCCAAAGGGTTATCTGACTTCATTGAATGCATACAGCTGTCGAAGGTATGGCGACTCAAAATGTATGGTCTGTGCATGTTCTTTATAGAGGAGAATGGACTGTTGATGCAGCGTCGAATGAGCATCGATACATCAATTATAAGAGAGGTGAAACTATATTGTTGGAGGAAGCTGCAAGTTTCTCGGAAATGTTTAATAACATCATTGGCGTCCTTGGCGTGGATCCGAGAATAAAAGATAAACTTCTAATCCAATACCTACCGAAGTACTTGTCCAATATTTCTGTCTTGCCCATCAACAATGATTACCACGTGAGGTGTTTTATGAATGAGATTATAAGGCATGCCAGGATACCTATATGTGTTACCATTCGAGAGGTGTCAGCTGATGCGGATGAATATGATGGCAGTAACTCACCCATAAAACGATTGAGCTCTGATAGTCCAATTTGGACTAATGATGTAATCCATTCAAGACATTTGGATGAGAACAATGTTAGCAGACCGAATGCAGATCAATTCGGAAGCAAAGAGGATGATGCGCCGCCTGTACATGAAACAATCATTGTTGACGATGAAGGAATAATGGCCTCGGCAAGAAGCAAGGAGCCTGTTCTTGGGCCCAGACCTCAAGATATTCATTGCCTCGAGGCGACAAAGTCTTCTCTTGCGAGGGGGTCGGCTTCTGATAAATTAGACGAAGTCGTAGATGTTGCAGTGAGCGATGTTTTTGAGACTAGGCATCACCTGTTCTTAAGGATGTCAATGCTTGCCATCAAACATTTTTTCGAATGGAAGGTTCTTAGGGCAAATAGCAAGTTTTGGTACCTAAGGTGTACGGATGTTAATTGTAAATGGAGAATGAATGCATCGGCGATTGGGAATTCATCTGCATGGAAGATTACAAAATATGACAACATTCATACATGCCAATCATCGTTAGTTCATAATGATAATCGGCAGGCATGCAGCAAAGTTATTGGTTCATGGATCAAGGGCAAGTACCAAGACGTATGCAGGCTGTATAGGCCGAATGAAATCATTTCAGATATTCGGTCAGTTATTGGTTCATGGATCAAGGGCAAATACCAAGACGTATGCAGGCCGTATAGGCCGAATGAAATCATTTCAGATATTCGGTCGGAGCTTGGGGTTAACATATTCTATCTCAAGGCTTGGAGATCGAGGGAATCCGCATTGCACGAAATCAGGGGCGATTATGAGGGTTCGTATACAATACTGCCCGCCTATTTACACGTGATGCAAAAAGTAAACTCTGGCACTGTTACTGAGCTGAGTCGGGACGAGGGTGGTAGATTCAAGTATTTATTCTTTGCATTTGGTGCTTCCATTCGTGGCTTTCGTAGCCACATGCGACCAGTTATTGCTGTTGACGCTTGCTTTCTTAAAGGAAGATATCTTGGGTCGTTAATTGTTGTGACGTGCATGGATGGTAACAACCAAGTATATCCTGTCGCTTGGAGAATTGTTGATTCTAAAAATGACGCATCGTGGGAGTGGTTTTTGCAAAGCCTAAAGGCTGCTATTGGTAATGAAACCGATGGATTGGTGTTTGTTTCTAATAGACATAAGAGCATTGCAAAAGGCATAGCGAATGTGTTCCCGGATACTTATCACGGAGCATGTATTTATCATCTAAGCAACAACCTAAGAGCAAAGTTCAAAAACAATGCCGTGATCCCATTATACTTTAAGGCTGTGAAGGCTTACACCATGGCTGAATTCAATGAGCACTTCGCGCGGATTTCAATGCAGAATTCAAGGGTAAGCGAGTATTTACGAGAAGTCGGGATTGAACGGTGGTCAAGGGCACATTCAGGTGGGAGACGTTATACAATAATGATGACAAACATTGCAGAATGTCTAAATGCATTATTGAGTGATGCCCGAGAGTTACCTATTCACATTTTGGTCGATTACATCCGCAACACACTCCAAAGATGGTTTCACGAACGGCGTTCCGCGGCTAGTGAAATGAAAACATTGACGACCCCATACATTGAAGAGCTAATAGCATCAAGAATGAGAGAAGCACAGTCCTATGTGGTTGAACCGGTTGATATACACAGATGGTTTGTATGGGACATTGCAAACCGGACAGCTACGGTTGATTTGTTTAAAAAACCTTGCACGTGTCGAATGTTTGATATGGATCAAATCCCTTGTGTGCATGCACTAGCTGCATCTCAGCGCAGACAAATTGACCTTACACCTTATGCTCGCGACTGTATCACACTGAAGCACTTGTAGGGGCTTATGCCGATTCTATTATGCCGATGGGAGACACTAAGGATTGGAATGTGGCCGCTGATATTTTAGTAATTCAATTATCACCCCTGGAACCTAGGGCTAAGAGTGGAAGGAGGAAGAAAAAAAGAATTCCTTCTACAGGAGAGGAGAAAGTTAAAAAAAAATGTGGTCGTTGCGGAGGGAGCGGACATAACCGGCAAACTTGCTCAAATGCTTTCCTTTCTAGGGACAACCTGTAGAGCGAGTTAACTTTATTTAGTATTGGATTTTACTTAGGCATGAGGACAATTTGTATATGCAAATTTTGTGGTCTTCTTTATTGAATATTATTAAATTTAAGAACGTTTGATTTGTGTAAAACATTACCAAAGTACGCAACCATGCACATCTTTTATTAGTACAATCCAACACATTATACATTTGTTATTAGTACAATATGACACAATACTAAAATGAATAACTAATATACAACTAATAAGATTATACATCCAATAGTCGAATATTAACATCATATTAGATTATCTAAAATGAATGTACAACTAATACTAAATATTAATTGCTAATACCTTACAACATTTTAAAAAAGAAAATGCAATCAATATTCATTAATGGAAATTATTCTTTACAATTTGCATTCATAATATTTTTAAATTTTACATTTATATACAAGTAACTAAAAAAGTAAGTACATAACATTAAATTATGTGTCAGTAGTAAATAATGTTATAAGTATAAGTGATTACATAATATTTTGTGAAACATGTTAACTAATAAATTCTAAACTCTCAATACTATATACCTATTAGGTATTAGCAATTTAATATTTAGTATTAGTTGTACATTCATTTTAGATAATCTAATATGATGTTAATATTCGACTATTAGATGTATAATCTTATTAGTTGTATATTAGTTATTCATTTTAGTATTGGTTGAAATTAGTAGTAGTTGTACATTTGTTTCACATAATCTAATATAATGTTAATATTAGACTATTAGATGTATAATCTTATTAGTTGTATATTAGTTATTCATGGTAGTATCGGTTATAGTGGATCATATTAATATTAATACAATTACGGTTATAGTTCAACATTTTCAATCATTGTGTCGACATATTGTTCGAGGTATATTTCGACATTTTAGAGCACAGTGACGACATATATGTCGACATTTTAGATCACACTGTCGACATATAGTTCGACATATCTTCATAATTATCGATATATATGTCGACATATATTCATTAATATCGACATTTTATATCATATATGTCCACATATATTTTGACATATATGCATCATTATCGACATATTTTGAACATTCTCGACGTATGGACTACTCTCTCGTTCAAACCTAGTTCGGCCAAAAAAATTAACACACACTTGACACCGTACCCGCAAAACAAACACACAACCCACAGACCCTCTCGTGATAGCAGATTTGAATCTAAAAGTAGGCGCAAATTTTCACCAAACCCGCTACTCGATCGGGCTTTTTTCCTTCTTCATCTGCATGCCGTGGTTGAGCCATAGTTGATTTCGGTTATGTGGGTTGTTGAATCAGTGGATGATGAATGCTAATTGGCGATTACAAACCAGGCGGAACATACGCGGGAATGTTTGTCTAACGTCTTTCTCTTTCTCCACATAGAAGGGCTTTTTGGTCATTTCAGTTGGTCAAACACCTTGACATGCTATATATGTGAACAAAAATTACCCTCTGCTATATTTGATAATGGAGAATTCAAAGGTACTATATTTGATATTTTCCCTAAATTCCACGCAAATAAGGTGAAGTTTTTTTTAAAAAAAAAATTTAAAACGATAGTTGTATTAATATTTCCAAAAGAACTAATGAAAGAATATTACTAAATGGTAATGATCGACTAAGCACTCTTTGTGAGAATTTATCCTTGGGAATTTCAAGGCTTATACCATGGGAGAAATTTTAGAATAAGCTAATAAAAAATAGTAATATAATGCGTTAATTTAGGTAAAGTTGTATAGAAATTAATACTTGATAAATAAGCTATTAGAACAAATACTAATAAGGTAAATCAATTGGTTACTATAAGTTAGGGTTTAAGTGGACAAAATGAAAGAAAAGAAAAGAAAAGAAAACTATGTGCTATTTTTTAACTTTGGCCATTTTTACATAAACAAAATTTAAGGGGCAAAAATCTAAATATTTCTAAAATTTAGAAAAATTTAATGTCTATATATATAAAAGAGAGAGTGGTGGATAATCTTATGTCAACAGGTTTTTCCCAAGTTGTAGATTTTACTCTAGTATAAATATAATTTTGTTGAACTTTGAGACTATTTTTGTATACTTTTAGTGTATTAATTTACTTTAAAAGTTTTTCTTATTGTATTTTATTTATTATCAATTTAAGTTTTACTTTCAAGTATAATTAGTTGTAATTAAAATTTGTTAAATTTTTTATCATACATGGATTTTCTATAAATTTTGTAACTTACCTACACTTATATGTTTCTTTTATATATATTTTAAAATGTTTTATTTTTCATATTAAAAAAATTTACTTAGTATATAATTTTTTTTGTAGATAAATATGCCAATTATTTGTAATTAAAGTGTTCATAATCTATTTAAATAATTATGCATTATAATAATTTTAAATAATTTTTTGAATTAGTATTGATATTGTTTTAGTCAAAATATTTAAAATAATAAATGGGGATGAAGTTAAATTATTTTAAATATTTATTTCTATAATTTTTATTATATAATACTAAGTATATTTTTTTAATATGAAAAATAAATCATTTAAATATATATATATATATATATATATATATATATATATATATATATATATATATATATATATATATATATATATATATATATAGAAACATATAAGTGTTGGTGAATTACAAATTTATATAGTAATAAAAATTGAAAAATCTCATATATGATAAAAAATTTTATTAGTTTTAGATTACAACTAATTGTACTTCAAAGTAAAACTTAAATTAATAATAAAGAAAATACGATAAGAAAAACTTTTAAAGTAAATTAATATATTAAAAATATACAAAAATAGTCTCAAAATTTAATAAAATTACACTTATACCAAAGTGAAACTTACAACTAGGGAAAAACCTATTGACAAAAAGTAATCCACCACTCTTCCTTTTATGTATACTAGTGTTGGGCTCCCTTGAGAGGTGTGGAATGCCTATCCTTTAGTTTTTTTTTTTTTTTTTTGATCTTTAATACATTATGATGTTCCGAATTTTGATATAAATGATTTTATATAAATAATGACAAGTAATAATATGTTATTGTAATAATATCTTTTGGAATATTAACTTATTTTATGAATAGTTGTGTGGATTCTACATTAAAATTTTGAGGGTTTTTTTTTTTGTTTGTGAAAATTGTGAATAAAATTTGAACTAAAAAATTACATAGTTGATCCAATTGATCATGTTAATTAAAAAAATATGGGTGTAATAGATTAAAACTTGGACTAAAAAATTAATGAAAATTGTGGAGTATTGTTTGTAATATGAAAAATAATTGAAAGGGAAAATTACACCCTAAAAAAATAACATTGAAAGTACCTGTGGTTTGTAAAATTACCAATCGAACCTCGAGATTACCTGTGGTTTGTAGAAACTACCAATCGAACATCGAGATTTGAAGAAACTACCAATACCCCATTTGACCTAATGACCATTAAAATCAACTAATGAAATAAGTAAAAAGGCAAAAAAACCAGTCTAAAAAAATAACATTTACCCCCTTGAGATTTGTTCTAATTACAAAATGACCCTAAAAGTTTTAAAACTTTATTAAATAAAATTTAATAACTTCTGTTTCTTTATTTTATATTCTTATTTTCTTTTTCTTTTCTTTTCATGAAAACTAATTTTATAATCTTATTTTATATCATAAACCAATAAATTGAAAAAGTAATAAGAATATAATATCAATATGTGCCTTTAGAATTTTTGAAAACTAAATAGTAAAATTAATATTTTTTTACCATATTACTATTTCATCACCGTCAAATTTGAAAAACTTATTTTCTAAATTTCTTATTATACCTTCAATATTAATCTATTACTACTGTCCCTTTAAATGATTAAATAATTTGATGAGAATCCGGAAGCTGTTCAACCTACTTGATGGGAATTCGGGAGCCATTCAACCTACTTACCAAATATTTGATCCATTAAAGCATATCACGGGCCCGATGGCGAAAGTTGAAGCTAAACAACTTCAAGAAACCATTAAGTGGTTTAATTCAAGACATTCAAACTTATCAAGCATGCAACCAAGACTTGCAAGTCATTAATTTATTGCAAATCCGATTTGAAAAACACTAGTTTTGCCTTGGCCAAATTCTAGTGTGATAATAGGCCAAGTTATTTAATTAATTTTTGTAGTTTTAATTTTAATCCTTGCTGGTTTTTATTTTTTTATGGCCGAAATTATTAGGTAATTTTAGTAGCCAAATTTTTAAGATTGAAGGAAGCCTTAAAGGGCCAAACTTCCAAGTCTAATTGGTTTTATGATTTTTATTTCCTTATTGTTTTAAGGCTACTTGGCCACCCCTACCCCTTAACAATTAGATTAGGATTAAGATTTTAATTGTTACCTTTTTAACAATACTTGTTTCCTATAAATATAGGCCATTCGGCCATGAGAAAGAATGGAACAATTAGAAGATTTTGTGACATTATGTTCTTGAGAGTTTGAGTGATTGAATCTCTTCATTTTTGTAAAGAACAACGGGCTTATCAAATTAGACCAGTTTGTGACGCCTTTGAGTTTTATCAATCTAGTAGAATCTTAGGTTGTAGTGACGCTTAATCCATTCGGTCTCAACTCCGTCAGTTCTAGGATTTCGCAAGTTAAGTTTTGGGTCATGTTTTGCTTGTTACATATTGCTGGCTCTTTATAGCCGTAAAATTATTAGGTAATAAATCCGAACTCTAGATAATTTCAAAATTTTGTAGATTATTCTGTTTATATTTTTTAGTCAAAATTCTATTTATAGTTTCCTTGTAGCCGATAATCAATTTTCTTGTGGTAGTTAAATTAGTTGTTTAACCCTAGTTTTTGGGACTCAGTTAAATATTTTTTTGTTGCCCACTTTTTATGTAGATAATTTGGATTTTATTATTCTGTGAAAAAAAAAAGAGAAGGATTTATTTTTTTTGCCAATTGTTGTTTCTTGTTGAAAAAAAATTTGCAGATTGTGTAGATCATCCTTACTTTGTCCATCCATAATCTTTGTGTTGATTTTCCGTGAATTCTTCTCTTCGCGTTGATTGTGTTGCTGCTGTGAATTGTCCTTTCTAATTTGAAAAAAAAAAAAAAAAAGCGGCGAAGAAAGAACCGTGACGGAAAAAAAAATTCTGCAATCAAGTCAACTAGTGTTGGCAGAAATTTTTGACCAAAAAACATTCTGCACTTGGCAGAACTTTTTGACAAAAAAATTTTCCAATTAGTCAACAAGTGTTGGCAGAAATTTTTGACCCAAAAAACAATTTCTGCACTTTAGTCAAGTCAGAAATTCTTGACCAAAAAAAAATCCAGCACGATAGTCAAGCTTGGCCCGAAAATGTTGACTGGAATTTTGAGTTCCGCCAGAATTTTGGTTCCAAAATTTTAGTACTGCCCTCTTTCTTTGTTTGTTCTTGAATTCTTGTTGAAGAGGTATTTTAGTGCTCAAGAATTGTGACAAAATTCTGTTCAAACCCGTACTGTTTCTTTGCTGAATTTTTGAAGCCGCACTGCTTGTTGTTCAAACCCGTATCTTTGCTTGTTCCTGAATTTTTGTGAATTGTTCCAAGGAACCGTGCTGCTTGTTATTTTTGAACCACGGCAGAATTTTTCTTGCCAAAGAAACATGTGTTTTGTCAAAAAAAGAATCCATTAAATGTCCTCATCCCAATTGGATTTAGAATTGGTAACTTAATTGTAACTGAAATTCTGCACTTTTGCAACTCTCTTGGCAGTTTCTTTGCACAATTTTTTGTTCTTTTTGGCAATTTATCTTGGCCAAAATTTCTGCAATTTGGTAACCCAACTTGGCCGAGATTACTATACAAAAAGGGCTGCAAGAATTGTTGTCTATTTTGACTATATTTCCTTTCTTGAAAGATACCTTCATTAGTAAGGTTTTATAGTTGTTTCCTTTTAGGTTTCATAGTTGTTTCCTTTTTTGATTACATATTTGTTTCCACTTCCTATTTATTTTCAGATTTGTCTAGTTTCCTATTTTGTAGTTTGTTTTATTCAAGTCCACCTTGTAGCTGGATTTGCTTAGTTTCCTAATTCCTTAGTCTCCTAATTTGTATCCTACTTCAAATTTATTTTCAGGTTTTTTTTTTTAGTTTCCTAATTTTTAATCTTCCTCAATTCATAAATCCTTGTTTGAGCTATCCCTTGGCTGAAAATTCCTAAAGATGTGATAAAGTGTGTTGTTCTAGGCAAGAACTTAGAGAGAGATTGTTTGAGTGAGGGGTGAGACATAAAAAAATAACTGAGAGCTTACTCATATACATCCTTACTACAAATTTTTTCATATTATTGTTTTTGCATTTGTTTGTACTAACCTTTTGCAGGAATCATGTCAAAAGAAAGTGTAGCTCCAATCAACCAAATGATTCTCCCAAATTGGATGAAAAACATGAGCCGATCTTATTCCAAGTTGGATGATCAACTTGAGACTTTGCAAATGAAGCTTCAAGCTAATGACAATAAGATGGAGCAATTGATGAGATCCATCACTGGGTCCTTATCAAGAAAGTCAAAGTCTAGAAGGAAAAGTTCCTCAAGTTCTTATCAAAGTAAAGAGTCCGACAAGGCTTCTACTTTCTATAGAGACCGAAACCAAGTTGATAAAATTGATAGGAATTTGGGGAGCATCAAAATGAATATTCCAACCTTCCAAGGTGGGATAGACCCGAAGAATATTTGGACTGGGAAAAAAAGGTTGAAAGAATATTTGAGTGTCACCATTACTCTGAAAAAAAGAAGGTTAAGTTAGCAACTACAGTATTCACTAACTATGCAATATTTTGGTGGGATTATCTCAAGAGAAATAAAGAGCGCCCTATCCGCTCTTGGGCAGAGATGAAGACTACAATGAGAAAGAGATTCATTTCATCTTATGATAGAGAACTGTACAAAAAGTTGCAAAAGTTTGCAATAACGTTCAAAGAATGTCACTGAATATTGCCAAGCTATCATTTGCCTTAAATGTCAAGGCAAAGATCATATAGCTGCCCAATGTTCTAATCAACGAGTGATGATCACCTTAGATGATGGGGATGAGATTTCTGATAGTGAATGCAACAATTCTATGCCTCATTTGACTGTGAGTGACGGTGAAGAAGATGTCGTAGTAGGAGAAGAATTTCCTACCTTGAGTTCTATGCAATCAGTGGTAAGTATGATGAATCATCAAATGGAAAAGAAGCATTAGTGACCCTGAGATCACTTAGTGCTCTAGTCATGGAAAATGATGAGCAAAGGGAGAACTTCTGCCATGTACAAGTTTACAAAGCTCAACTGCAGATTAGCAATGAAGAGAAGAAGGATAAGGAAGAAAAAGAGCCTGATGTATCATATTTGGCAAATCCAATGAGTGGGGGCCATCAAAACCAAGAGCCCAAGCCGGTTAATAATGTTTTGACTCGTCCACGCCTTGATTTTGTATTTGGAGAAAGACAATTTTCCCACACTTCGGTACAGACTTAGAGCCTTCAAAGATTGGCGGTAAAATGCAATTATAAGAGTGGCTCAAGAAGAGCTAAAATGAAAGGTAATTGTTTTCCTTGGCCAAACTATTTCTTCTACTCCCTAAGGGGGTCAAAGTATGTTGATTTCATCCCAAAGATGTTTTTGAAGATTCGAGGACGAATCCTTTTGAGGAGAGGGGGAATGATGAGAATCTTGGAGCTGTTCAACCTACTTAATGAGAATCCAAGAGTCGTTTAGCCTACCCACCAAGCATTTGATTCATTAAGCATATCACAAGGCCAATGGCGAGAGTTAGAGCTAAACAACTTCAAGAAACCATTAAGTGGTTGAATTCAAGACATTCACGCTCGTCAAGCATGCGGCCAAGACTTGCAAGTCATTAATTTATTGCAAGTTTGATTTGAAAAACACAAGTTTTGCCTTGACCAAATTCTAGTGTGATAATAGGCCAAGTTATTTAATTAATTTTTGTAGTTTTAATTTTAATTCTTGGTGGCCAAATTTAGGTAATTAAAAGGCCATCCTTGCTGGTTTTTATTTTGTTATGGCCAAAATTATTAGGGAATTTTAGTAGCCAAATTTGTAAACTTGAAGGAAGCCTTAAAGGGCCAAACTTCCAAGTCCAATTAGCTTTATGATTTTTTATTTCCTTGTTGTTTTAAGGCTACTTGGCCGCCCCTTCCCCTTAAAAATTATATTAGGATTAGGATTTTAGTTGTTACATTTTTAACAATCCTTGTATCCTATAAATATAGGCCATTTGGCCATGAGAAAGAATGGAATGATCAGAAGATTTTTGTGACATTATGTCCTTGAGAGTTTGAATGATTCAATCTCTTCGTTCTTGTAAAAAACAACGAGCTTGTCAAACTTGAGCAGTTTGTAGTGCCTTTGAGTCTTATCCATTCGGTTTCAATTCCGCCGGTTCTAGAATTTCGCAAGTTAAGTCTTGAATCCTGTTTCGCTTATTGTGTATTGCTAGCTCTTTATAGCCATGAGGTGCGCATCATAATTATTTTTATTATTTGTGTATCTCTATAAACTTTTAAGAAATAATCATTGATTTAAATCTCTTACAATTTTTTTTAGTTAGGAAAATTTGATGTAATAGTCATAAAATTAAGAATTATTTTGGTTATTATGATTTGATGTAATGGCCATAAAACTAAGAATTATATTTATTAAACTAAACTTAAATTATTTGAATGGAAATGAAAAAATAAGCATAATAAAACATTGCAACATCTAAACTTTATATCTATTTTGGTAAAATGTTATATTATTAAATTTTGTAGAGAATTGTCTAAATTGTATCCAAATTTTGTTTATCAGTAGTTGTTATTAACCTTTTCGTAATACTAATTAAATAAGAAAAAGGTAGTGAGTGACCTATTTTGTTAAACCTTAGGTTTCATTCTGTAATTAAAACAAACATCAAAATGTTAAATGTAATTCAAATATTATAGTTTGAAGGGTAGTGTAGGAATTTTAAACAAATTCACCATTGACTTGGTCAAAAGTCAATGGTCAATCTTAGTCAACTAACGGTAGGGGGCTAAATGTTAAGAATTTGTCAAATTTAAAGGGGTATTGGTAATATTTCCAAATTTCAGAGTTCGATTAGTAGTTTTTATAAACCACAGAGGTAGCAGATGTAATTTACCCTCATTGAAATTGTGAATAATATGCAATAATTAAGTGTAGTTTATTTATTAAAAATAGGCTAGGTGCTAAATTTGTAATTCAAAATTCAAAATTTTTAACTCTTATGTCTTTAAAACTTATAATAGTAACTTGTTATAAATTTGCAATTCAAAATTCCTAAGTTCTAACTTCTTTAGAACTAATAATAGTAACTTGTCCTAATTTCTAATAATAATAAGTTATTTTACTATCCTTATTTTCTAGAACTAAAATAACTAAAGTTGTGTCTAATTTGAAAATAATAAATTAAAAGTTTAACTTTATGAATTCCCTAAATTATTAGACTTACACATGTAAATATTTTTTAACATCTAATATTGACATAATTAATAGAGTTTTTGATATAATATTTTTTATTAATCTATAGTAATTCTATTAGAACTTTAATATTTTAGTAGAGATATTCTATAAAGTAAGTTTACACCTATTAGAATTTATTTTTCTAATATAATTTCGTTTGATCTAAAGTAGTAGAGCAATATAATTTTTATATTTTTATATTTTTATATTTCTATATTTCTATATTTCTAATAGTTATAAAAAGAGTTTGATAACCAATGCAATACTTTAATATATAAAATTCCTTTAAAATATAAGATTACTGAAAAGACAATTTAAATCATATTAATCATTATAATTACATTAAAACCGACTGACAAACTTTTTCCTTTTATATAATAGTGATAGATATAGCAATTTTATCGATATCTTTAATTAATACACATTGTGGTTGCAATTTATCAAACGTAGAACACCACAGTTACACCTAAGAATCCTTTAGCCTCCAAAAGAGTACTTGATAATATAGTTTCTAGGATCAGAATCTCACTCAAAATTGATTTAAGATAATAAAATTGGATTCGTGGAATCGAATCATAAAATCAAAAGATTATAGGAACATAAAATAATATAATTTATAATTATTTTTAAAATAACAATTAGTCAATATATGAATAGATATATAGAAAATTCATGTATTGTTCATAATTAAACGATCTTAATCAAAATTTTATTCCTTGTAAATTGTTTCTTATATAATTTTCTCAATATTTGAGTTACTATCACAATTTTAAAGATAATTATAATCAATTTATTTATTGTTAAAAGTTAGTAAAAATATTATCTGAATAATCAAATTATTTATATAAAGATAAATTTTAATTTTATTTAAATATGAAAAGGTTTCAAAATAAATTAAATTATATTTCACTCTTATCATAAAAAGTAAAATCGTAAATATGATAGAATTGTTTTTGTAAATTAAAAGATAGGATCCCTAAATTTTAAAGGGATTGGTGAAACCTTTATATCTGCAACATGTTTATGCAGCAATGTTGACAATCTCTTTAATCGAGACAATACACATTCTAATGTGGCTCCAAGAAAAGTTCCCGATGATGGTGCGGGATGGACATCCAAAATTAACGTGTGGACCATGTTGGAAAATTAAGGTGTTTTTTTTTTTTCGAAACGATAATATATTAAAAAGAGGCACAATGGCCAATGTACATAGTCACAAGGGCTAAATTGAGTTTCGTGGTGTCGCAACTGAGTACAGCACTATAACCCACGAAGACAAAAGCCCACAAAGGGGCAAGAACACCCGACAACGCGGGAAAAGGCCCACAATGGGCAAAAGCACCCGACCAAGCGGGACAAGGCTGACGAGCAACCAAAAATACAAAAGCCCGGTTATATCGGGACCCTAGTACTATACAAAAGGGATGCTACTCATCCCAAGTGGCCTACCACGGATGGCCGTTGATGACAGAAACTAGAACTAAATCTCTAACTATCACCTGAGCCTCAGCGTGGAAGCCAATCTGCACACGGACAGTTCAGCAACGCCCGCATGTTGAACCAAAGAAAAAAATCGCTCATGAACGTTAATTTTTTGAAATTTCTTGTCGATGAGCGATAAATACTGCTCATTGATAAAATTTCGCATGTAAAATCGCCCGCAGAAACAGTAAAATTGAGAGAAAAAAACGGCCTCTGGCCCAAAAATTAGCGTAGGTATAAAATTGGAAAATTAAGGTGTTTAGCGTTGGAAAAAGCAAGCTTATAATCTTGGATGCTTGCCACTCAGATGCTCAACCAAATCGTCCCCACCTTGGCAATAATTCTCGTTGCAAACTGCATGTGATGTTTGCAAAAGAGGCCAATCATTCAAAGGCAACTAATAACCAACCCCAACCCAAATGTAATTGCAAGCAGTATATTTGGGGAGAAAAGAATATTTCTATTGAAACGTTATAAATTTATATGAGGTGACCAGTCAACAAAGAATACCAAAATTCAATCTAAATTGGATTGACCTTCCTAACCATCTCTCTCACTCTCACATATCTGAATAATCCTCTTCTACAGACATTGTAATTACAAGTGCACAAAACCTGCACATACAATCTACATACGTGATGTGACTTTTTTCTCGTCCTTACTACCTTCAAAATAAAGGATCGTAACTCGTAGTATAGAGCTAGTCTAGAATCATTCCACAGGGAGGATGTCAAGTACCAAATGGAAAAGAAACTTTCAAACTATTTGGATCTCTCTCTAATTTGTTTAGTGATGAAATCAAAACAAAATATTTAGCAAAATAAGGAAAATTCAAGTGATTAAATACCTCTAGGAACTTGGATTTCACCAAATGAAGACTCAATGAATTCAATCTACACTAGCTTGGTTCCTTTTGACTTTCACTTTTCTCACAACCATTCACTCAATTAAGAGTACCCTCTCTTGAGGTGTATCTCTCTTATTCATGCAATTTTGTGATCACTCTCATGTCTACAAAATTTAACACAAATACATTAAGCACTCAAGAATTTAAGGTTGCTATTTTGTGTTCTACTCTTGTAGCTCCACATTCATAGCCAAAGTTCCTACCAACTAATGTTAAATTTCAACTCTTGTTCCATCATTCAACACCTTAATTCATGCAAGAATTGATCAAATTCTTGCAAGTCATGTAAAACAAGAACAATGGATTTTGAAAAGTGAAAAAGAATCAAATAGTTTTGATTAAATTAAAGAAAATTTTAAAGGTTAC
Organism: Gynochthodes officinalis; assembly: GCA_020080225.1. NCBI lineage: Eukaryota > Viridiplantae > Streptophyta > Magnoliopsida > Gentianales > Rubiaceae > Gynochthodes > Gynochthodes officinalis. The sequence goes on along the minus strand of CM034615.1, from coordinate 27,290,820 downwards.
ATCCTAGTTCCTAGAGTTGAAAAACTCTAGTTAGACATAATATTTAAACAAAGAATTTCATAAAAATTAAACATTCGACAAAATAAACTAGAAAAAGATGACCGAAAGAAACAAATGCTAAAATCTACTCTAATGCTAAAAACTACCCTCCTTTGCTTCCAAAACTCTCAAGAATTTATAGACTTTTTGCTCCTTGCTTTTCTCCAAGATTTGCTCCAAGATTTTCTTCAAGATTTTCTCCAAGCGTTCAAAAAGACACCACCCTTTATCTTCTAGTTGGAAGAGAAAATCCAGCTATCAGATTTAGTTCAAATCTTATCTCTTTCTTTGATGGTTTCAACGATTTTAATTTTGACCAAGTCTTCTAAGCATTCAGTTTAGCCAACATGCTATGTCTTGTGATAAGGGTTAAAATGGTTATTTTTCTTGTTAATATTTTGTTATTATTATTTTGATTTTAAGGAAAAAATTTGATTTTGGTATGTTTTTGTATTAGGAATGGAAAATGTTAATTTGGATAAAAAGTGGAGAAAAAGAAGAGAAAGACTTTGGGTTAGACAATTTGTATCAAAGAAAGAGACTTCATGCATCAACATGGAACAAAACAAAAGAAAGAAAAGAAGAAGTTATGGACGAGTGAGAAGTCTGCAGCAAGAGGACAATAGACAAAACAAAAGAGAGGAAAAAGAATTAAATCCAAGGAAGAATTCTGATTGACCAACAAAAGAAGACAAAAGAAAAGGAAACAAAAATTGGGTCCACACGTTTTTGTTTCTTGGATAGTTGTGAAGGGTGCAGAATTAGGAAGATAAGCAATCACCTATTTTCTTTATTTTCCTTTTTCGGATTTGGAGTGAGGAGGGGCAGACAGAGATAGAGAGCCGAAGCAGAGAGCAAAAGCTTGGAAGAAAACACAAGAGGAACCTACGGAATTCAGCTTAGCTTTTTCTTTTTCAATTGTGTTTAAAATTTTGGTGATATTCTTTTATATTAGTATGAAATAATTTAATTTTCTAGGGCTACGATGTAGCCTGACTATGAAGTCTTTTTATTTTTCTATTAATATAGTTTGATTCAATTTTCTATGGTTGAGTATTTATTTTTGTGCTTAATGCTTCTAATTACTTGATCACTAATTAGATGATTTGTTAATCATAACGAACTGGAAGGAGAGTTATGTGTCAAGTTCATTGAGATAAATACCATGAATTGCATGTAGGATAGGAATATAACTGCATGGTTTGTGTAGTCGTTACATGAGAATCCATAGAAAGTAATGATTTCATAATTGTTGTTATTCACATAGGAATATAGTGAATTAGCAATTAGAAGGATTTTTATTAGATCTCGGGAGAGACTAGTAAATAAGTTAGGAAGTCTCGACTATCAACCAGGAAATTAAATTAGATTATAGAAATAGATTAATATTAAGATGGATTAGTTATGGTGAAATCGAAAACCCTAGAGCTTTAGTCAATTTAATTCATTACTTTGCTTTGTTTAGTTTTAATTTTAGTTTTAATTCAGTTTTAAATTTAGTTTTAATTTAGTTTGTTCATAAAATATCTTTTAATCATTCAAATAAAGTTAGAATTATTCTAATTTCGGTATTTAATAAATCATTAGTCTCTATGGGAACGATAATTTGTATTCACTCTTTATTACTTGTTAACGATCACGTGCACTTGCGTGTAAAATCTGCAACATTTTGAAAGTTCAAACCGTGGCATAGTCTTGTAAGAATTTGAACGACAACAAAACTCAAACGGTAGCAGGTTGCAACAACCAAATCTTATCTAATCAGTAAATCTTGCAAAATCTTCCAAATCAATTATCTTTCCTAACAAATTATTTTATCACTAACAATCCTATAAAACACAAAAACTTACCACAACTTAATAGTAAAATTTACTAATTAAACTTAAAATCTCTAAGTTTTAAGGATAAAAATTAATAAAAAATGTCAAACTATCAGTGACATGCCTACATCTATAGAAAAACTATGCTTTTAGTAGAACAAGTGAAAGTGAGCAAAGGGAGTCCTCTTATTACTTGCCTTCTTGAAGGACCAAGTGGCAGGTAAGAATGATTCTTTATCACTTTTGTGCATTCCCTATTATTTCTATTTGTTAAATAATGGAGCAGTGATGAGTCTTAAGTCTGCAACTTACCCAACCCAATAATAATAATAATAATAATAAATAAAAATTAGTTAAGAGTTAGCTTCAGTTCTTTTTTTATTTTTTTTGGGTGTTAAACAGTGGTAAGACAACAATTGCAGCAACTATTGGTATTGAAAGTGATTTTCGTTATGTGAAGATTGTAAGTCTCAATATTCCTTTTCTATCTCATTATTCAATAAATTTTCATATAGTGCTATTGATTTGATCATTTGTATGCCATTTACTGATTTCAAAATTCTTCACTCAATATTTATCTCCTTTCTAATTTTGTTTGACTGGTAGATTTCTGCTGAATCAATTATTGGACTCAGTGAAGGCCGTAAATGAGCCTAGATTGTCAAGGTTTTGCACTTTTATCTTTCTTTCTGGAGGGTATCAATTCTGAGTTTGGACAATGCAAATATGCTCTCACCTTCATGCTAATGGAGAAACCTCTCAAAAAGTTCAAGTCACAAACAAGTGAATCCTTTTCACAGTCAGTTGCCAAAAAGACTAACTTCAAGAAGAATGGCAAGTGTTTTAACTGTAGCAAGTGGGGTCACTAGGCGGCGGAGTGTAAGTTACCAAAGAAGCCGAATACTGACACACCTCAAAAAGGAACGAATGTATTAGTTGGCAAAACTGAGCCACAGGGCTTTATCGCAATGATGATTGATGGTAAGGACAGTACTTTCTCTAAATGGTGGTTAGATAGTGACGCAACTTGTCATGCTACAAATGATAAGAATCTACTAACTGAAGTCACTGAAATGAAAGACACATTGGAGAATTGCAGTGGTGGTGAAGCAAAGCTGACTCATACTGGAACTGCAAATTTGGTGTTTTCTTCAGGTAAATTACTAACTCTAAAGCATGTTAGAGTAGTACCTTTACTTAAGACAAATTTGATATCGATGAGTTTACTTAATAAAGCTGGTATGTCTTTTTCAACCATGAATGGTAGAGTAACTTTATCTGTTAACTCATACTATTTTGGCTATGCATTCATGGTTAATGATATATGAACTATGTTAGCATATGCCATGTGAGTTCTATTTTGATTGATCCTAAATTGTTGCATAACAGACTAGGACATGTGAACTACAAGAAAATGTTACAGCTTGCTAAAACTTATAACATTCTATTAGACACTTCTATTCGATTTGACAAATGTGAAGTATGTGCACAGACTAAGATCATTAGAAAACCTTTCAAGCTGGTTTCTAAAAGTACAAAACTTCTTGAATCAATACATTTTGACCTCTGTGACTTTAAGAGTTACGTTACTAGAGGTGGTTAGAAATATCTAATTATATTCATAGACGATTTTTCTCTAAATATTGTCAAGTGTATTTGTTGAAATCAAAAGATGAGGCTTTTGAAAAGTTTAAGATTTTCAAGTTTGGAGTTGAAAACCAACTTAACTTGAAAATTAAAAGATTTAGGAGTGATAGAAGAGGGGAATATACTATGTCAGGGTTCACAGAATTTTGTGCTTTAGAAGGTATAATCCTTGAAACTATTGCTCGTTATTCACCCCAATCAAATGGTGTAGTTGAGCGTAAGAACAGGACGTTAACAGAAATGTTAAACTCTATGTTACTTACAACTGGTTTGCCTTCCTCCTATTGGGGAGAAGCAGTTCTAACTGCTAATCACATCCTGAATAGGTTGTCGCGCTCTAAGTTGTCCTCAACTCCTTATGAGATATGGCATAAATATCATTGTTTGTAAATATGATATTCTTAAGACTTGGGGTTGTAATGCTTATGTAAGGATATAAGACCCGAGGCGACCAAAGGTAGGGCCTAAAACCCTAACCTGTGTGTATTTAGGATATGCAGAAGACAGTGCTGCTAACAGATTTATAGACATGCCATTATAGAGTCTAGAGATGCTATTTTCTTTGAGGACAAGTTCCTTAGAGATCATGGTTTAATTGTTCATAATTCTAGGAAATTATCCAATGAAACTAAAACAAGTTTTCAAGGTACTGGTCTATCTGCATCAATACATCTTAGAGTATCTACAAGAGAGAGAGTACCTAAAAATTTTTGCGAGAATTTTGTCACTTACCATTTAGAGGATGATCCATTCTCCTATCAAGAAGCAATGAGATTTAGGGGCTCTTTATTGTAAGCAGAAGCCATAGATAATGAAATGAGTTCTCTGCTGCAGAACAATACTTGGCGGTTAGTTAATTTGCCAAATGGGGCTAAGACTATAGGCTGCAAGTGGGTATTGAAGAAGAAACCGAATAGTGATGGATCAATAGCCAGATACAAAGCATGTTTAGTAGCTAAAGGTTATATACAGCAGAGTGGAATGGACTATTTTGATGTCTATTCACCTATGTGTCATCTATCAACTATTAGAATTCTTCTTGCACTGGCTTCTATTAAGCACCATGTAGTGCATCAAATGAATATAAAAACAGCGTTCCTAAATGGAGAGTTAAATGAGGAAATCAACATGGAACAACCTGAAGGTTATTTCATGAAAGGTTTTGAAGACAATGTTTATAAATTGAACAAATCCTTGTACGGTCTTCAACAAGCATCTAACATGTGGCATCTTAAATTTGATAAAGTGATAAAGAGCTATGGATTTCAATCTAGTTATTCAGATAAATGCCTTTATCATCAGGTTTTGTCTAATAAGATGGCCATCATTTGTTTGTATGTAGACAACATGTTGATTCTTGGCTCCGATCATTCTAAAGTGAGTGACGTGAAATCTGCTTTAGCTAAAGAATTTGACATGAAAGACCTTAGTATTATTAATACCATTCTTGGTATGAAAGTAAGTTTTGAAAGGCAAGTCATCTCCCTTAGCCAGTCTCATTACATTGAGAAGCTACTTTCTACCTGGGGATACAGTGAGTGCAAACCGAGTGAAACACCATGCAACTATAACAAAAGACTGAGTCCTAATGAAGGGACCACTGTGGATTAATTAAATTACTCGAAATTAATTGATAGTCTCATTTATGTTATGAGTTGCACTAGACCTGACATAACCTATACAATTGGCATGTTAAGTCATTTCACTAGCAATCCTCGTAAAGAGCATTAGGATGCCCTTGGTAGCCTGATGAGATACCTCAAATGTACTAAAGATTATGCTCTATATTATACTAGTTATCCTCCAATTGTAGATGGATATTTTGATGCCTCATGGTGTTCAAAAACAGTAAGTCCACTAATGGATATATATTCACTTTGGGTGGAGCTGCTGTTACTTGGAATTCCAGAAAACATACTTGTATTGCATTGTTACCTATAGAATCAGAACTTTTTGTTTTAGGCTTAGCTGGCGAAAAGGCAGAGTGGATAAAGAATCTAATTTTGGATATTTCTTTGACTCAGTTAAGGATTAATTCTTTAAGCTTGTTCTGTGATAATCAAGCAGCTGTCCAAGTCGTAAAAAACTCACTTTTTAATTCGAAGAGGAGACATGCGAGACTGAGACATGTTTTGTTAAATTATCTGAAAGAACATGGAGTTATCACCTTGATCAATGTGCAATGGAAGGATAACTTGGCCGATACTCTCACACAGGGTTTACCTAAAGATCGATTATTCAAAACAGTAGGGGAAATGAAATTAAAAACTGTGTAGTCAAGTCTTAATCATCATTTTAATTGTTTTGAAATATTGATCTTCCTTTGTTGGCCAAAATGATAAGCACAGTTAAGTGTTTCATTGGTGTTCATAGTTGCTAATTAATCTGGAAAATGTGAGTTGTTTCATTTCAAATTTGATGTAGATAACTTTAACCTAGTTTAGAGGTCTAACTCAAGAAGGTTGTGTCATTCCAAATTTGATAAACATAATGTAATTGGGTTGGACAATTTCTTTTTTGGTTAAATGGTCTCATTCAAAACTTGATGCTAGACTATTGGATTTAAAGGAGTTAGTGATTGTGACATTCCAAATGAAATACAGAAATAGTTGTTTGCATAAGAAGCCTATTAGTCTCGTTCTTAATTGTAACTTGACTTTGTTTGTCTAGGTTGTTTGTAAGTGATTTAACTATTGGTCTTTTTCTTTTTTTTGAAACTAGACAATTGGTTATTCTCTTGCAAATAAACTTAAGTTGCTAGCTCTTTGTAAATTAAACTATTTAGGCCTTGTTCATAATTTATGAAATTGGGGCTTGATGCTTATGAACATGACATTTTGATGATATATGACATTTGGTGTGTCGTAAAACCACCAAAAATAAATTCCAACTCTCAAACCTTCAGAAGTATAGCGGGAGTCAGGTCGTCTCCTTAGGGAATGGGATTTATCTCTCAACAAAATGATTTGGGGGTTGTTTTAGGACAATATTAAAAATGCAAAATAACAAATTAAGACTAAATATATTAATTAATGCAGAATTTAAAATAATAAAATTCAAGAATTAACAAACTCTAGTTAAAGGAATAATTTCAGGATTGGTTCATTCAATTGGTCATTGACACAAGATTAATCTAACAAATAAATTGGTTGTAGTCACTTAGTACCACCAAACAACCAATTTTTCTTTATTTTGTTGGCAATTAAGAGACTCTCGTTAATTACTTCTCTTGTTGGTAAATAATCAAGGTACCACTATAGAATTCAATTTACCCACAGCCTTAAGACTTAGAGAAACCCAATTCTAACAAACAAACTCATATCATGGTTGTTTTAATTAGATTGTTTATCCCTTGACACAATTGAATCACTTACCAAGTAATAATCATGTCAATTGCTACTTCACCAAAACAATCAAACCTTGATGTTCTAGTTAGCAATAGATTATATTGTCAATCAAATAATGGTACCAATTATCTAATTCAACAACATAATCATAAATAATATATTGTAGGAAATAAACAAATACCCATGAATTCATAAGAACATTAAAAATAATAAGTCTCACAATTGTTGTAAATCCATCCTTCCATTATCCTTCAACTAGAAGACGAATTTAGTTGTTTGACATGATTGATGAAAAACAAAGTAAAAGGGAGAAACAGAAAGAATCAAAGAATAATGGGAGAGGTAGGAGATAGAGATCTCTCTTGTGGCGGCTGCTAGTGTAATCTTCTTATCTTTTCCTTGTCGGGCCTCTAGGGTTTGCTTTTGAAGCCAAAGTGGTTGCCTAAAATTTGCCTAGACTTCAATGCCTTAGTCGTGCCCACGCCTAAGCACTGATGGTCTTCCAGTTTTTGCTCCACCAAATTCAGCTTTTAAGCACATTTTTCTTCAAACACCTACTTTCAACATCTACAACACATAAAGTAACCAAATCCATTAAATTCATCATAAAATTAACCAAATATCATAGAAAGTATTGATAAAGGATATATATAAATTAAGCTCTATCAACATTATGTATGTTGTTCTCTACCTGATGTAGTGGTGCTAAGTTCTTTTAGTAGAACTACACATTCCAGTGGATTATTCAAATGATTGAATTCATATCAATATGAAATTCATGTTTGATAATCTACAGGGAATGGTGGAGATGGAAGAGAACTTGATGGGTGGGATCCTGAACAGGATGACCTACTTGAGGATGATATCATCTGGAGATTGTAGGGGACTTATCAATTCACTTGCATTTTGCTCTTTTTTGAGATGATACACATTTTGTCCATTATCATGGTGTAACCATTATATTCACACTTGCTTGAGAATATAAATATTTTGTGATTTTAGACTGTTCTTGAAACTTTAGTTTTAAGTTCTAGACAAATCTGAAATATTTTGTTGGTTCACTTGCACATGAGATGGATTGTTGATGGAGCTTCTAAAATTTCTTTAGAAAACTCTATGCTTGAATGTGAATGATTCAAGGGTGTTTGAACATTACACTAATCACAGGGATGTCAATGACTCAAGTTTGTTTGAACATTACACTGACAACAGAGATGTGAATGATTTAAGTTTGTTTGAACATTACACTGATCATCATATTGGATTGTGTTGTATGGTGAACGTAGGAGGAGATTGTATATTATATATATATATATATATATAATCCGAGTATATCTCCACATACGAGTATAAATAAATAAATATATTAAAGAATTCTAGCTGCATGTAACACTATTGAGCATTCCAAACTTGATGCCTCAAAGTGTAATACTTCAAATACCAAATTCTCTCAAACTCTTACCTCTAACATCTAAGCGACTCCTTAAATATAGCCAACATAGAGATTGAAGAGACAAAGCAGAAATTGAATGATTCAGATCCAACACGACCTCATCATTTTGAACTAATGAACTAACAATTAATTTCCGCAGATTGGTCAGCTTCTCAATTGCTGATTCATTTGACAGGGGACTGATAAACAAATAAACATATCAAGTCCAGTTATAGCAATTTTAGATTCATCATCATAAAGAGTGGATAACATGTAACACCATGAGTGGAATATGCAATGAACACAACTAGAAGTCAATGTTGCCGCGTTGTTGAAGAGAATCTCAACAAAATTAATACTCATACACGCTTCTCAGCAGAAAGAAGTATAAATCCATGATAGGGGATTGACAAACAAATAAACATATCAAGTCCAGTTATAACAATTTTAGATTCATCATCATAAAGAGGAGATAACGTGCAACACCATGAATGGAATTATGAAATGAAGGCAACAACCAAAAGTCAATGGTGCCGCGTTGTTGAAGAGAATCTCAACAAAATCATAATGGAGAGTAATAGGGAAAGAAAGGAACAAGTAGTCTAACTTGCAAAAGCAATTTGTCACTAATTAAATATTCAGATCGAATATTTATTATTTGTCTGACGAAAGTCCTGGAAATTGCAGGAGATTATTGGATCTTACAAGTAGAGTCTTCAGAACATAATATTACATATTCCATTACAACCATACCACGTCTGCAGTGCTCCAATCTCCAGACATTGTTTGGTTATTCAAGCAGCCTTCACCAACTATTCCTGAAGTATTGACCATAGAGATTTTAACCCAAAAGCCCTGAAATTTGAGATACTTAGCATGGCAGAGAGTGCAGTAGCTTATCTACTTAAAGAGCTGTCCACCTTTCTCCTTAATCAGAGTACTAATCTGAGAGGAGAACTGGAAAGGGAAGTCCAGTCCATTAGAGATGAATTGGGAAGCATGAAGGCTTTCCTCAGAGATGCTGAAGCTAAGGAGCACGAAAGTTATGAGCTTCAAGAATGGGTCAGACAAGTGCGGGAAATTGTTTATGACACACAAGATGTTCTGGATGAATTTGTCGTGTGCTTCGCTCATCATCAAGCTCATGGTTTCCATGGCCTTGTTCGAAAGATCTATTACTCAATCAAGAATCTAAGAGCTCGTAATCTTATTTATTCCAAAATAAAAAATCTGGAGTCCAGAGTAATTGATATTTCTAAAAGACACACAAGATATCAGTCCATGTATGGTAATCAGGGAGCAAGCTCTAGTTCTGCCCTTGGTTCAAATCTAGGCAATGACATCCATGCAAGTTCAATCCTAGTCGAAGAATCTGAACTTGTAGGCATCGATCAGCCCAAAAGTGAGATCATTTCACAAATCCTAGACGATAATTCCCACATGAAAGTAGTAGCTGTTGTGGGCATGGGAGGGCTCGGGAAGACCACCCTGGTCAGAAAAGTCTATGAAGACACAGCAGTGAAGAAAAGATTCCAGATCCGTGCCTGGTTAACTATTTCTCAAACTTTCCATATAAAGGTGATCATCAAGAACCTGGTTCAACAAATGTTTGAAGAAATACACGAACCAGTCCCTCCTCAGGTCGTTGAGTCAGTGGATATCATGAGGCTGAGTGCATTTATCAAAGAGTTTCTCCTACAACGAAGGTACATTCTTGTCCTTGATGATGTGTGGACTGTAGCTTCATGGGAAGCTCTTAAAGATCTATTGCCGGACGCCAATCATGACGGTCGAGTTTTATTGACCACCAGAATAACCCAAGTGGCTTCTGCAGTTTGTTTAAGGTCCCATAACTATGTCCACAGGATAAAGCCTCTTTCTGATGTGGAGTCTTGGACCCTGTTTTGCAAGAGAGTATTTCAAAGCAATCCCTGTCCACCACATCTAGTAGATGTCTCAGCAAGGATATTGAGAAAGTGCGATGGTCTGCCCCTTGCGATTGCCGCAGTTGGTGGCGTTTTAGCTCTCAAAGACACGGACAAGGACAAAATAGATGAGTGGGAAATGATTCTTCAGGACCTTGGTGGTGAACTAGAATGTAGTGGTAAATTTGACCAATTCAAAAGGATACTGCTTCTTGGTTACAATGATTTGCCCCACCAACTCAAAAGCTGCTTCTTATATCTGAGCATTTATCCTGAAGATGACAAAATATACGTGGGTGATATGCTTGAAAAATGGATTGCACAAGGATTTGTTGAAGAGAAAGAAGGAATATCATCTTTTGACGTTGCTACTCGGTACGCCCGTGAACTTGTCAACAGAAGCTTACTCCAAGTGGAAACAAGATATGTCGACGGAACGTTTGAATATTTTCGTGTTCATGATTTTTTGCGTGACATGATTATTTCTAAAAGCAGCGAACAAAACTTCATCGCTATAGCCAAAGGAACTTACAACGGGCCAAGTTCTAACAAAGTTCGGCGACTAGCAATCCATGATTTCATTGACAGGCCACATCCGCAGGAGCTCAACAGCTGCTTAAGGAGTCTTCGGTCTTTGGAATTCTTCGGGTACGAAGGCCATATATCTGGATCGCTGCTATCCAACTTTTTACGTGGTGGTTCCAAGCTGGTAAAGGTGGTGGATTTAACTGAAGCACCATTGGAAGATATTCCAAAGGAAATTTTCAAATTATTTTATCTTAAATATCTCAGTCTTCAAAGTACCCAAATTCGAATCCTTCCTAAATCTATTGGGAAGCTTCAGAACCTCGAATTCTTAGATCTAGTTGACACTGAAGTGACAGAGATACCTGTGGAAATTTTAAAGCTGACAAAGCTTCATTCCCTTTATGTTGGTCAAACAGTTGATTATAAAGAAGATTACACCATGCGTGGCTGTAAATTTCCAGATGGAATTGGAAAGCTTCTTTCTTTGGAAAAACTGCACGCCATAGATGCAGATAATGCCAAACTAGTAAGGGAGATCGGGAAACTAACAAAATTGAGAAGATTAACCATTACAAAGCTGAGAAGAGAAGATGGTAAGGAGTTCCTTTGCTCTCTCGAGAAGCTCATTAACCTTCGAGAATTGTGTGTCTATTCAAAAAAAGACGAGACACTCGATCTGCAATATTCCATGTCCCAGACACCTCCAGTTCTTAGGTGGCTGTTGTTGAAAGGGCATATAGAGAGAATACCACACTGGGTAATCTCTCTTAATAGCTTAACAATGATGGCCTTGCAAGACAGTGGGTTAAGTGACCACAATGGAGAAAGAGGAGTAGGACCCCTTCAATATTTACCCAATCTTGTAGAACTTACCCTCATTCGTGCTTGTGAAGGGCAGACCCTGGTTTTCAGGGCTGGAGGATTTCAAAAGCTCAAGGAACTGTACCTTGAGCGGTTAGCAAGATTGAAATGGGTGAGGGTGGAAGGTGACTCACTGCCCAGACTACAATTTCTAAGTATGATAGAATGTAAACAAGTAGAGGAGCTGCCTTTGAGCACTACAAATTTGAGGAAGCTGAAATCTCTCAAGTTAAGGGATATGGGTGATGAATTGGTACAGAAAGTGCTGGATTTGGATAAGCAAAGTGAGGAGTATCAAGCTATAGCCTGCATCCCTGATTTTCAGTTGCGCTACTGGAAGGATGGTAAATGGTATTCCTACAAAGCCTAGAGTGATCAGAACATAAGGATTCTTGTGATGCAATTTTCTCATTCATTTGTTTATGTGGAGGTTACTTATTGTACACTATATTGCGTTCTTTTCAAATTTTCCAACTTGAAATTTGGGATCCAGTGGTGGTGTGTAAAGGTTGTATTTTGCTATTAGTTCTATTTTGAGGGAAAGTTTGTTTGTTTATTTTCAGTTCCCATAAAGGATGACATTCTACATTTGAATGAAACAATCGATACAATGGCCAACTATTTTAATATGTGAGTTATACAAATCCTATTTGTCGAAGAATCTAGAATAGGTTGAGTTGTCAAAGGTATTATTTTGACATTTCATGCCACAACTAAACTCACTTGCATCGGCCACATAGTCAACTTCCTTTCATATGTTAAAAATTGGATATATTATAGGTCTTGTTTCATTATCATTTCATAAGTGTTTCCAAAGCTAAAGTCAAATCTTTGTAGATGCTTTAAATTCTATATTTCCTAACGGTAGTGATACGAATTTTCTACCAAAGTATAAAATTCAAAGCAAATACCAAAGTATAGGTCTTAGTATTGTCCTCTAAGTTGAACTAGGTTTTTCTTTAGCAAGACACCAACTCCAAGATTGAAGAATGACTTTGTTTTTGTCCACTTGACACCTGAATGATCAATCCAAAACTTAGTTGCAAATTGAACTACTTCCTTGGAACCAAGAAGCACACTCAAATTTTTGAGGGAAAGAGGCTCAACAAGATAGTTTAAATTGAACCTAAGAGACTATTCTCTAAGACTCAAAACAAGTTCTGAAATTAGAACTCAAAGTAAAGCAAAAAGCTCTCAAGTTTGTATTGAATTAAGTTGTGTTTTCTTTGTGTGGCCAATTGCCTTATTTATAGATTCAGCTAAGGAGATTTCCATTCTCTAGAAGGATTAGAACTCCTTTCCCTTTTAGGAAACTAACTACCTAAAGAAATAATTACTAAAAGTAACTACTATTCTAAGAAAAGGAAATACTTCCTAAACTATAACCCAAGTGTGGATTGGATTTGTCTTGTGTTGGCCGAATGTTGCTTGTGTTGGCCAAATGAACTCTCCACTTTTGAATTGGATTTGGAAGCTTCTCTAATTATCATGGCTATGGATTTAGAAGCTTCTCTAAGCACCTTGGTTGTCCTATCGATCATGAAGAATTAGAAACACTTAACTCATCATTTACAACACTAATCATAGTGACATATTGAGAGCTAGTCTTCATTGCCTCATTTTTCATTTTTTTCCTTAGTTGCAATTCGGTTATGAGACTTCCTAAGGCAACTTGCATTCTCATAGTTCTTGATCTAGTCATAGGACCTCCAATGTCTTGCAATGGATCAAATGGTGGATACCTTGTAGTTGAAGCTTTGGCAGCTTCATGTTGTGGGGTTGTCTTGGCTTGTGTAGTTGTCTCAGACCTTAGATTTCCATCAGTCCTTCCTTCTTTGAAAGGACTCGTCCTCAAGTCCATAAACTCATCGCCGAACTCAAACAATGAAAGGTCAGAAACATTAAATGTAGCACTAACTCCATATTCACCTGGAAGGTCGAATTTGTATGCATTCTCGCCCACACGAGCAAGAACTTGGAAAGGACCATCTCCTCGAGGATGAAGCTTAGTTCTCCGTTGAGCTGCAAACCTTTCTTTGTGCATGTGTATCCACACCCAATCCCCGTGTTGAAAGAGTACTTGCTTTCTCCCTCTATTGGCAACTTGATCGTAATGTTCGTTCTTCTTGAGGATTTGAAGGCGTACCTTCTCATGCAAGTCCTGAACAAACTTAGCCTTTGCTGTACCATCAAGATTTAATTGCTCATTGCTTGGCAATGGCACTAAGTCAAGAGGGGTTAGTGAATTAAAACCATAAACGACCTCAAACGGGGAATAACCGGTAGTATAATGGACAGTTCTATTATAAGCAAATTCAGCAATTGGTATGCATGCTTCCCAATCTTCAAGATTCTTTTTTATTAAGGCACGGAATAAAGTACCAAGAGTACGATTTATTACCTCTGTCTGCCCAACAGGTTGTGGATGTCCAGTGGTGGAGAATAATAATTTTGTGCCCAACTTTCCCCATAGAGTTTTTTAAAAGTGGCTCAAGAATTTGACATCACGATCGAAAACAATGGTTCGTGGAGCCCCATGGAGCCGAATGACTTTTTCAAAAAATAAGTCAACTACATGTTTTGCATCATCTGATTTCCTGCAAGGTATAAAATGAGCCATTTTAGAAAATTTGTCTACAATGACAAAAATGGAATCCTTACCTCTTTGTGACCTTGGCTGCCATAAAATGAAATCCATAGAAATATTAGTCCAGAGAACATAATGACCAGGTAAAGGGATATATAAACCCTGAGGTTTAAAAGTAGATTTAGCCATACAAAATTGAATGCATGAATTACACAACTTTTCTACATTTCTTTTCATGTTAGGCCAATAGAAATGCTCACTTAAAATTTCATATGTTTTTAAAACACCAAAATGACCCATGAGACCCCCGGAGTGTGATTCTCTAACTAGTATTTCTCGAAGTGAACAATTTGGCACACACAATCTCTTTTCAAGGAACAAGAACACATTGTGTCTATAAAATTTGTTAAAGGTTCCTTATTTAGTAGCTACATAAATACTAGAAAAATCAGGGCCAGTAGAATAAAGATCTTTAATGTACTCAAATCCCAAAATTTTAGTATCTAAAGAGCTTAAGAGAACAAACTTTCGTGAAAGTGCTTCTACGACAACATTCTTCTTATTTTTTTTATACTTGATAACATAGGGAAATGTTTCGAGAAATGAACTCCACTTGGCATGTCTCTTGTTCGACTTACCTTAGCCATGCGGGTACTTAGAGACTTATGATCAATGTGAATGACAAATTCCTTGGACAGCAAGTAATGCTGCCATGTCTCTAAGGCACGAATGACTGCATAAAGCTCTTTGTCGTAAGTTGGGTAATTGAGAGCAGCCCCATTCAATTTTTTAGAAAAATAAGCTAAGGGTCGGACCTCTTGTTTCAAGATTGCATCAATACCTGTATCTGAAACATCACATTCAAGTTCAAAGGTTTTGTTAAAATCAAATAAAGCTATATCAGGTGCAGTCGTAAGATCTTTCTTCAATTGAATAAATGCTTGCTCTTGACGTTCACCCCACACGAATGGAACATTTTTCTTGACAAGATCATTAAGTGGGGTAGCCTTTGAAGAAAAATCTTTAACAAACCTCCTATAGAATAAAGCAAGACCATGGAAAGATCTTATCTCATGCACGGTTGTAGGTCTCAGCCAAGAGGTTATAGCCTCGACTTTTGCTTGATCAACCTATATACCTTTAGAACTGACAACAAATCCAAGAAATACAACACTTTCCACACAAAAGGTACACTGCTTGATATTAGCAAACAACCGATTTTCACGCAAGACACTTAGAACAAATCTAATATACTTCACATGCTCTTCTCAGTTCCTGCTATAAATGAGAATATCATCAAAATACACAACAACAAATTTGCCTATAAACTGCCTAAGAACATGATTCATGAGCATGAATGCGCTAGGTGCATTAGTTAATCCAAAAGGCATGACTAACCATTCATACAAGCCAAATTAGTCTTAAAAGCAGTTTTCCATTCATCTTCATCTTGAATGCGTATTTGATGATACCCACTCTTAAGGTCAATTTTAGTATAAATTTTAGAACCATGCCACTCCTCAAACATGTTATCAAGGCGAGGTATTGGATGTCTATACTTAATTGTAATCTTATTAACAGCTCTACAATCAGCACATTCTTCATGTATCTTTCTTCTTTGGAACAAGGATGACTAAAACTATGCATGGACTAAGACTCTCTCGTACATGAATTTTATCCAGCAATTTCTCAACTTACCATTGGAGCTCTTTGGTCTCTTCAGGGTTGGCTTAGTAGGCTAGCCGGTTGGGAATTACTGCACCAGGAAGGAAGTCAATTTGATGCTCAATTCCCCTTAAAGGTGGTAGTCCTTTAAGGAGATCTTCTAGAAAAACATCTTCATATTCCTGCAAAACAACTTTGACTTGTGAGGGCAAGTCACTTGGTAGTTCATCAATAGTAAATAAAGCTTCTTGAAAAGTAATTAACACAAAATCTTTACTTGCATTTAAAGCTCTATCAACATCTCTCATGCAAGCATAAAAACTACCTTTAAAATCTTCAATTAGTAGTTGTATACTTTCGGTTTCACTTATGAAAACCGAAGATTTACCTTTAAAAGTTGAAGGGAATTGTTTACTCATGGTTTGTTTAGGTTTCGGACCTTCTTCAACCTTCTTTTGCTCTCTTATCCACTCTATTTGCTTCACCCTTTGTTGTTGCTGAAATTTACTAATTTTCGAAGGTGGCAATGGTGCTAGTGTGAGGGCTTTTCCATCCTTGTGGAGGTGATACTTGTTAGTCCTCCCAAAATGATTGGCATGACAATCATACTCTCAAAGTCGTCCCAAGAGAAAGTGAGTAACCTGCATAGGAACAACATCACAAAGAACTTGATCAGTATAATTTTCAATTCGAAAATTTACCAAGGTTTGTTTTGTAACATGGAGTGATCCACTTTGGTTCATCCATTGGAGAGCTTGTATGGCTTTGGATGCAATGAACATTTAAGCTTAAATTTATCTACAAGATAAGTAGAACTTAGGTTAGTACAAGATCCTCCATCAATAATTAACATGCAAATTTGATCCTTGATAAAACATTTAGAATGGAAAATATTTGTCTTTTGATCCTCGGTGTCCTCCTCGGGTTGAGCACTCAAAGCCCTTATTGTAACCAAACAATCACTATTTGGTTGTTCCTCTTCATAAATTGTGGCTATATCTTCATCTTGATTACTTAACTCCTCTTCACTCTCACTTTGATAGGTTCTATCATCTAAGATGGTCATAGTTCATGAGTTTAGGCATTGAGAAGCTATATGTCCTCGGCCTAAGCACCTAAAACATTGGATAGAAGAACAAGTGTTAGTATTATTTGAGCTAGAAGAGGGCTTAGGACTACTTACCTTTGAAGAATTTTGTGGTGCAAATTTATTCCTATTTGTTGGATTGGAAGCCGAACCTCCTCTCCATGGAGCACTCCCAGAACTTGAAGAATTAAACCTACCACCTTGGCGATTATTATTGTTGTTGCGCCACTCATTATTCGGGTTTGAGCTTCTCAAATTTTGTGACACCTTTTAAGTTGCCTCTCAACCTTTTTAGCCATTTGTAGTAGTTGCTCAACATTGCTATAGTGATGCAACTCAACTAGATGAGCAATATTCTTATTAAGCCCATTCATGAACCTTGCCATTGTAGATTCTTCATCTTCTTCTATATTAGCACGTAGCATGGCTAGATCTATCTCCTTGTAGTAATTATCTACACTTTTGTTCTCTTGAGTTAAGTTTTGAAGCTTTTGCAACAACTCTCTTTGGTGATGAGGGGGAACAACCTTCTTTCTCATTATCTTTTTCAATGAAATCCAAGACAAAATTGGCTGCTTAAACTTCTCCTCTCTTTGGCTACAAGTTCTTCGCCACTAAGTAGATGCATGTCCAGAAAACTCTACTACAGCCAACTTAACTTTCCTTTTTTCAGAAAATTCATGAATGTCAAAGATTATATCAACTTTTTCCTCCCATTCCATGTATGTTTTCGGATCATTATTGCCTTCAAATTCTAGAATTTGCAACTTAATGCTAGCAAGATTATCATCCTTCATGGATTTCCTTTTACTCTTCGTAGAATAATGATCATCATCTGAAATTGAAGCTTCGAATTCTTCTTCCTCAGATGAGCTACTCATTTCATCCCTCTTGGACTTCTTCTTTTTCTCCCTAGGATTTGTTTGAGTAACTTCTTGAGGTTCCTCGACCTTGGCTACTTCCAAATTGGATGCAACTTGAGCCATGGTGATTTCCATTTGGTCAATTCTCATATGGACTAGTTCTAGAGCCGAAGCTAAACCCTTAAGGTATTCCTTCATGTCTTTTTCTTGTTCTTTTGGATTTGCGGCCATCTCTGTACAAGTATGTTAGTAATAAAAATTTCCTACCTCATTTCCCTCGAACCAATTGCCCAATATATGAATCTCTCACCAACATAAGGCTGAACTCTCTTTGTGTAGTGATGGGGTTGTTGAGTAGGTTCACTCACACTCAATTCACTTTTCTAAAAGTTCTAACCCAAGCAAACTTCAAGAATCTCAAAGAATAGACAATAAATTCAGATTAAGCAAGACAAAATTTAGAGGTCAAGAAAGAAACAAGAAACGAGAACAAAGTTCTTAGAACAAGAAAACAGAAAAACAGGTTTTCAATGAAAACATTCTTAGAAAGGAAAATAGGTTTTCAATGAAAAGAATTATGCAAAGTGGTTCTTTATGTGCTTGTAATGAAGTAAAACTTGGTGAATATGATTGTTTCTTGCTAAATAGATCAAACCGAACTCAGACTTCATAGCACTCATAGCTCTTGATCAATTCCAATCCCAAGCAGGATTTGTCTTTCAGTTTTTGGCAGAATTTTCAGCAACAGGTTTCCAAAAAAATTTCCGGCAGCCAATTCCACAACTGGGAACACAATCTTGACAACAAAACTCAACAAACCGATGCCTTTTAATCAATCAAAACTCACATGAACAAATTAAACACAAAACTGGAGCATAAAATCTTCTGGTTTTCTGAGTTTTCAACAACTGGTTTTCAGAATCTTTTGCAACAGTCGGTTTCTCAATTTTTCAACACACTTTCAGCAGCAATAATCAGCAAACCAAAGTCTTCTCTTATCAATCAATATTCATAGAGCAAAATAGAGCATAGAACTAGGATTTTTAATGCAAGAATCAAACACAAAAAATTGAAACGTGCGACGGGAAAAAAGGAAGAAAAAAATGGGCAGAATTCAAGTGGATGAAGATTTTCTTTCTTTCGGTTTTAAGCAGAAAATAAGAAAAGAAATAGTAAACAAATTCACGGGGAAGAACAATACTTACGGCACACAAGAGCAGTAAGTTGGAAACAAAACAAATAACACAAAAGATATGAACAACTAAATGTGCAACCCAAAGGCAGCTCTGATATCAAACTGATACGAATTCTCTACCAAAGTATAAAATTCGAAGCAAATACCAGAGTATAGGTCCTAATATCGTCCTCCAGGTTGAACTAGTTCTTTCTTTAGTAAGATACCAACTCCAAAATTGAAGAATGACCTTACTTTTGTCCAATTGACACCCGAATTATCAATCCAAAACTCGGTTGCGAATTGGACTGTTTCCCTGGAACCAAGAAGCATGCTCAAATTATTGAGGGAAAGAGACTCAACAAGATAACTTAAATTGAACCTAAGAGACTATTCTCAAAGAATCAAAACAAGTTCTGAAATTAGAACTCAAAGTAAAGCAAAAAACTCTCAAGTTTGTATTGAATTAAGTTGTGTTTTCTTTGTGTGGCCAATGGCCTTATTTATAGATTTAGCCAAGGAGATTTCCATTCTCTAGAAGGATTAGAACTCCTTGCCCTTTTAGGAAACTAACTATCTAAAGAAATAATTACTAAAAAAAACTACTATTCCAAGAAAATGGAATGCTTCCTAAACTATAATCCAATTGTGGATTGGATTTGTCTTGTGTTGGGCAAATGTTGCTTGTGTTGGCCAAATGGAACTCTCCACTTTTGAATTGGATTTAGAAGCTTCTCTAATCATCATGGCTATGGATTTAGAAGCTTCTCTAAGCACCTTGGCTGTCCTATCGATCATGAAGAATTAGAAACACTTAGCTCATCATTTACAACACTAATCATAGTGACATTGAGAGCCGGTCTTCATTGCCTCATTTTTCATTTTTTCCTTAGCTTGCAATTTGGTTATGAAACTTTCTAAGGTAGTTTGCATTCTCTTAATTCTTGATATAGTCATAGGGCCTCCAATGCCTTGCAATGGATCAAATGGTGGATGCCTTGTAGTTGAAGCTTTGGCAGCTTCATGTTGTGGAGTTTTCTTAACTTGTGCAGTTGTCTTAGACCTTAGATTTCCATCAAGCAACCACTATTTTATAGCATTAAAAAGATTTGTTAAAAATTTTAACTTCAACATTCCTTTATCAAGTAGAAATACTTTGCACTATCTCTTATGAATGATTAATAGGAAAATATCAAATATAGCACCTTTGAATTCTCCATTATCAAATATAGCAGCGGGTAATTTTTCTTCACATATATAGTAGGTCAAGGTGTTTGACCAACTAAAATGACCAAAAAGCCCTTCTATGTGGAGAAAGAGAAAGACGTTAGACAAACATTCCCGCGTATCTTCCGCCTGGTCTGTAATCGCCAATTAGCATTCATCATCCACTGATTTAACAACCCATATGACCGAAACCAACTATGGCTCAACCACGGCATGCAGGTGAAGAAGGAAAAAAAGCCCAATCGAGTAGCGGGTTTGTCGGTTATGTCCGCTCCCTCTACAACGACCACATTTTTTTTAACTTTCTCATTTCCTGTAGAAGGAATTCTTTTTTTCTTCCTCCTTCCACTCTTAGCCCTAGGTTCCGGTGGTGATAATTGAATTGCTAAAACATTAGCGGCCACATTCCAATCCTTAGCGTCTCCCACCGGCATAATAGAATCGGCATAAGCCCCTACAAGTGCTTCAGTTTGATACAGTCGCGAGCAAAAGGTGTAATGGTCAATTTGTCTACGCCAAGATGCAGCTAGTGCATGAACACAAGGGATTTGATCCATATCAAACACTCGACACGTGCAAATTTTTTTAAACAAATCAACCATAGCTGTTCGGTTTGTAATGTCCCGTACAAACCATCTGTGTATATCAACCGATTTAACCACATAGGACTGTGCTTCTCTCATTCTTGATGCTATTAGCTCTTCAATGTATGGGGTCGTCAATGTTTTCATTTCACTAGCCACGGTACGCCGTTCGTGAAACCATATTTGAAGTGTGTTGCGGATGTAATCGACCAAAATGTGAATAGGTAACTCCCGGGCATCACTCAATAATGCATTTAGACATTCTGCAATGTTGGTCGTCATTATTGTATAACGTCTCCCACCTGAATGTGCCCTCGACCACCGTTCAATCCCGACTTCTTGTAAATACTCGCTTACCCTTGAATTCTGCATTGAAATCCGCACGAAATGCTCATTGGATTCAGCCATGGTGTAAGCCTTCGCAGCCTTAAAGTATAATGGGATCACGGCATTGTTTTTTAACTTTGCTCTTAGGTTGTTGCTTAGATGATAAATACATGCTCCGTAATAAGTATCCGGGAACACATTCACTATGTCTTTTGCAATGCTCTTATGTCTATCAGAAACAAACACCAATCCATCGATTTCATTACCAATAGCAGCCTTTAGCCTTTGCAAAAACCACTCTCACAATGCGTTATTTTCAGAATCAACAATTCCCCAGGCGACAGGATATACTTGGTTGTTACTATCCATGCACGTCGCAACAATTAATGACCCAGGATATTTTCCTTTAAGAAAGCAAGCGTCAACAGCAATAACTGGTCGCATGTGGCTACGAAAGCCACGAATGGAAGCACCAAATGCAAAGAATAAATACTTGAATTTACCACCCTCGTCCCGACTCATTTCGATATGATGCGGGTTTACTTCTTGCATCACGTGTAAATAGGCTGGCAGTATTGTATACGAACCCTCATAATCGCCCCTGACTTTGTGCAATACGGATTCCCTCGATCTCCAAGCCTTGAGATAGGATATGTTAACCCCAAGCTCCGACCGAATATCTGAAATGATTTCATTCGGCCTTACGGCCTGCATATGTCTTGGTACTTGCCCTTGATCCGTGAACCAATAACTTTGCTACATACCTGCCGATTATCACTATGAACTAACGATGATTGGCATGTATGGATGTTGTCATATTTTGTAATCTTCCATGCAGATGAATTCCCAATCGCCGATGCATTCATTCTCTATTTGCAATTAACATCCGTATACCTTAGGTACCAAAACTTGCTATTTGCCCTAAGAACCTTCCATTCGAAAAAATGTTTGACAGCAAGCATTGACATCCTCAAGAACAGGTGATGCCTAGTCTCAAAAACATCGCTCACTACAACATCTACGAGTTCGTCTAATTTATCAGAAGCCGACCCGCCCACACGAGAAGACTTTGTCGCCTTGAGGCAATGAATATCTTGAGGTCTGGGCCCAAGAACAGGCTCCTTGCTTCTTGCCGAGGCCATTATTCCTTCATCGTCAACAATGATTGTTTCATGTACTGGCGGCGCATCATCCTCTTTGCTTCCGAATTGATCTGTATTCGATCTGCTAACATTGTTCTCATCCAAATGTCTTGAATGGATTACATCATTATTCCAAATTGAACTATCAGAGCTCAATCGTTTTATGGGTGAGTTACTGCCAACGTATTCATTCGCATCAGCTGACACCTCTCGAATGGTAACACATATAGGTATCCTGGCATGCCTTATAATCTCATTCGTAAAACACCTCACGTGGTAATCATTGTTGATGGGTAAGACAGAAATATTGGACAAGTACTTCGGTAGGTATTGGATTAGAAGTTTATCTTTTATTCTCGGATCCACGCCAAGGACGCCAATGATGTTATTAACCATTTCTGAGAAACTTGCAGCTTCCTCCAACAATATAGTTTCAACTCAGTTATAATTGATGTATCGATGCTCATTCGACGCTATAAAGAACATGCACAGACCATACATTTTGAGTCGCCATACCTTCGATAGCTATATGCATTCAATGAAGTCAGATAACCCTTTGGCATAACATTCATTAAACATCCAATTTTTACACCATTATTTCATTTTACCCTTGAAAAATTGAAACAAGGCCCATACAATATTCCCGTTTCTAATGAGTGAAAGCTCTTACAATAAACCTGCTACCCATTATTCAGAAGAAGAAGAGTATAGAAATGTGTACCTTTACAATGCTGGCTCCTTTTCCTTTTGCGAATGTAAGGATATGTAGACGCCTGATACTTTTCACCTTGCGAAGAAGCTTAGTTAGGATAGGCAGACGCAGGAAACCGAATCTACCCAATGTTGGTGATTAGAAATTGGAATCCATTGAAGTCTGAAAAGGCGGTAAAATGGAGTAATACATACTGTTCAGAAAAATTTCGCTTGCTTCAGTTGCACCCGTAAAAAGGAAAAATTACATAAATGTCAAAAAATGCATGTGTAACAAACTGTCGGCACATACGTTAAATTGGCGAAACAAATGTCACCTCTAAGTATAAAATGTCGACTATAAGTAAACATTGTCGACTATAGGTAAAAATTGTCAAGTACTAAAAAAAATGTCGACTATAAGTAAAATATGTCTACTATAAATAAAAATTGTCGACTACAAGTAAAAATTGTCGACAACAAGTAAAAAATGTCGACTATAAGTAAAATATGTCGACTATAAGTAAAAAATGTCGATTATAAATAAAAAATGTCGACTATAAGTAAAAAATGTCGACTATAAGTAAAAAAACATCGACATCAGTTAGGAAAACTCTAATACGATCAATTATGTCCCTCTGGCTTTTAAGTAACATTATATCGCTACAATATAAGGAACTAATTGTGGTAAATTATATATGTATATAATTGATCGTGAAAAAAAAAGCTTATTCAAATATCCATTTTGTGCAAATTGATTGCGAAAAGGGAATATTTAAAAATTTGTTTTCCTTGCCAAACAAATGCCTTAGCTCAACAGAATATATTGCCTACATATTGGATAGCCAAAATATGTAAAATTCGGCATTATGTAGATAAAATGATATACTAAAACTGGAAATACATTTGCCAATGATCTGAATATGACCAATTGCATACATTAGCTAATGATCCGGATATGACCAATTGCATACATTAGCTAATGATCCGGATATGACCAATACATACACTTTTTGTAATTCAAATATCCATTTTGTGCAAAAAACCAATGAATCTTGTGTATATTTACATTGATGTAATTTAAATTAACATAAGAAACCTGCTCCTACAAAAAAATGTTCATGTACATTTATTTATACACTTTTGTAATTACTTTTTCCTTCTTTTTTTGGGCCTTGCATCTTTTTGCCGAGCATGCTCCTCCTTTGCGTGTACGTAAAGTCTTGCCGCCATCTCCTTGCGGATCTCCACAGCATTTTTGGGCCTAATTGTATTTAGTGGGAGGCCATGGATAATGCATTCAACCCACTTTAATACATATATGCCACAATCGCCACTCCTACAAAAATAAACAAGCAGTACTAAAATCATTACTCCTACAGCCATTACGTGGGAATATGATCATACTAGAGATGAGAAACTTACCCCCTTCTTGGTGGACCAAATTTTCTTCTATTACCACTGTCCATTGATCCCCCATTGGCTGTTTTTTGGCATAGTACTTATAAAACTCGCACACCTCCAGTAGCTTGGGGATTGTTGAAATGAGGTACTCCAACTTTGGCACAACGACAGTTCCCTGAGGCGATGGGTTGTACACATGTAATTTCTGTGCATACAAATCCATTTTCGCGAGCATCCAATGATTGCCGTCAATGTGACAGGGGAATAAGACGATGTCAACAGTTCGGCAATCGCGTTGACTACAATCACCAACAAGCCGCTTCATCGCCAAGTCATCAAATTGTGGCACTTTTTGGGCCCCATGTAGCTCCCTCATGTTCATCTACCACCAAGAAAAGCAAAAGACAATCCGTAGGTCATTACGTATATAACTTCACACTAGGAGTTAAGTAAATAAGACTCGCTTCCATCGAGCCACTCTTACATCAAAATAACATTTCATGATGGAGATATCACCGCGCCCCATTGAAATTATCCTCTTTCTCAGCATGGACGTAT
This sequence comes from Gynochthodes officinalis, assembly GCA_020080225.1. Lineage (NCBI taxonomy): Eukaryota > Viridiplantae > Streptophyta > Magnoliopsida > Gentianales > Rubiaceae > Gynochthodes > Gynochthodes officinalis. The sequence continues at coordinate 27,265,913 of CM034615.1, read as the reverse complement.
ACAAATTAATTTGCTAGAAGCATAAAATATAACGTCGTTAGGTAAAATTCAGTATTCATATATTAATCATGCTAGGATAAAAGGAAAAGCAATAACTTACATGATCGTTCAGCCAATCGCCTCTGATTCACATTCTCAAAGAAGAGGTCGAATCCAAAGATAAAGCAGGCGTATCCAAGTAGAGGGTGGTTTTGCTCTCATCCACCGTTTCATTGCTGCAATCTCTTTGGGAGATGGCTAATATGGTAATGCCGGTATCGAGGCGCGGCTAGGGGTAAGAGGCAACTCAAGTTTTGGCCGATTATCTCCTCGAGCCAGAGATTCGGCTCTTTTTCCTTCATTGGTGCGGGGGAAGTACTCTCGGCCAGTATCAATGGTTCGGCTGGGGATTACTTGTGAGTCGGTGAGGATAATCACATTTTCCACCTCTTGTTGGCCCTCGATATCATCGCGACGGTGTTGACTCTACCTCGGGCGGAACATTATCTTGATCATTAGGCCTCGGTATTGGCCCCGAGACCCCTCGTCTCGACCACCTTGGTCATCCTTACGGCCCTCGACTTGGCATCCGTCGAACCTCATGCTCACCATATTGGTCTTCCGTTGGTCCCTCTTGCGACCATGTCGAATGAATCTTGGGAATCGAGTGGAAAAGGAGGAATGTGCGATTGGTTGGATGAGTATCAAAGTGCGTATGTATTCCACATATTAGCAAGGTCGGTGGTTTGACACTCGACCCTAGTAGTGAGAGAATTTACTTTGCCCTCCGAGCAGTCGAATGAGCCCGCTCGATTCGCGGTTCATCTTTGGCCTCCTTCAATTGAGACTCACACTCGCAATTCGGGATCCGAGTTCCTCTACTAAGGCTATTCGTTTCGCCTCTTACCTTTGCCCTCTGAATGTAGTTTGAAGTTTGGCACCCTCGGTTTCTATGTGTCTAGTTCTATAGGACACGTAGAAACTTTCTTCTACTTATGATCGGTGTCATCATTGTCTCTGCCGAACTCCTCATGGTCGCCATTGCTTCTTCTTCCCAACCCAGAATTTATGTCTCTCTTCTTGTGTGGCCTTCATTGAGTCACCTTCACCTTTGAAACATGTGAAGAATTAATATTCTCGTAAAAGTAGCTTCAATGTTCTATATTCATAAATAAACATAACAAACCTCCGTCAATAGTTTTCTTGACCAAACTTTCTTCTTTTCTTGGTCTCTTCTGGGTGTTCAAACTTTCTATCTAAAAATTATGGCTTGCATCCAGTGGTTTTCGACATGCTCAACCATTTTGAACCGCTGGAGATGTGGCATTGTTTCATAAGTGAACACCTATAACATTGAAAAAAAAGTGTGTTATTATCCCATATAAAAAAATGTGTTATAATATCACCATAGAACATGTGCCGTTGTGTAATATGCTCAGTAAAATATGTTATGCTTTGGTTTGTAAATTATGGAGAATGCAAGATAATTTTTGTTTAATAACTATATTAGGAAAAATGTTATTCTTTATAAAAAACATATAAATGAAGACATGGAAAAAAAATTGTTCAGGTTATTGGGGGAAGTAAGCATGCGACAAACCCTAAACGAAAACAATTGTTCAGTTCCCTTACCCCGAGTGCTACTGGAAATCTCCCAACAGTGTAAGTCCGATGTTGTGGGTGTTGATCTGTTTCAAGGCATTCATCATTGCCTTTCTACAACTATCCACGGTGACCACGAAAGAAAGGTCACCCCACGGCATTTCATCAAACTTCTTCCAATCACATGCCAAATGTAGCAATTTATCTTCAATCCTTGTTCGCTGGCAAGTCATTGATGGATGTGTATAAAGCAACAGCGATGTCGAGACACGACATCATCGTCTGCATACTATGCGTTGATACGATCGTAAGCTTTGAACACTTCATCGTATGTCGTCTAATCTATTTGGCCCGGATGCTTTAGATACTTGGTGATTGAAGAAGACCATCATGGGCATGGTACTTAGAATAGGCAAGCGCAAAGTCCCCATCTTGAGGCTGTAATGATGGCGAACTCTCTCCGACCAAAATTACCTTCTTGCCGATGAAGTTAAAGTCTAAGCTACGATCGACATTTGATTACTCGGTGGCCTAAGTTGTCTCAACAAAGCAGAATGGATAATTTGTTTGCACGAATGTATGTTCATGGTCAAGAGCCATTTCTGCAAGATCGCTCTCCTTCGAGGATTATTTTTGTGTATCACTCAATGTTGATCGGATTCTCCGCATATTGGCTTCAGAGTAGCAGCGATCGCGAAACACAGAGCAGAAAAAGTCACCTTGAACAAGCATTTCCTCCTTGAGCTATTCTGCATGATATAAAGCAAATCAAGATCAATTGTCAAAGTAATTTAAACACTTTCTCGTCACTTTCAACTTAGCAAATATAGAGAAATCATCAATAAAAGTAACATAATATTTTTTACCACCTCTAGTTATAGTTTGCTTTAATAAAAGTGACATAATGTTTTTTTACAAGTCCTTTTAGTGATTTTTGCTCAAACATATATTTCACATTTATCTAAATTGATTAACTCAAACCAGAAATTTCGACAAGTGATTGCATTTTCTTTATATAGCTAAAAATAGTATGTTAGGACATACTATAAACCCTTTATGTTAGGACATATTATGCGATAAAGAAAATAATTCAATTATATAAGCAGAAGAAGTAGATGCATTATCATTGATAATATTGGAAATAGAAAGTACATATAGTCCTTGATTACTATAAACCCTTGCCTATAAAAAGTCATTCCAATTTTGGTAAATTAAAAAATTATTTTGTGGGTAGTATTCCACATTTATGTGTATTGTTCCACATTTTCAGTGTTTGTAGACATTTGTGTGTAGTATTCCACATTTATGTGTATTGTTCCACATTTTCAGTGTTTGTCGACATTTGTGTGTAGTATTCCACATTTATGTGTATTGTTCCACATTTCTAGAGTTTGTCGACATTTGTGTGTAGTATTCCACATTTCTAGTGTTTGTCGACATTTTCATTAGCATTCCACATTTATGTGTATTGTTCCACATTTATAGGTGTTTGTCGACATTTATGGTCGTGTTCCACATTTTATGGTTGTCTTCCGACATTTATTGGTAATGTTCGAGGGATGTAACGACATATTTTGTCGACATTTTGAGCCATTTGTCGACATTTCTTCCTATGTTTCAACATTTCCTCCTATTTGTCGACATATGCTAACTAGAACCCAGTTTTTAGACTGCTATGCATACGTATTCTATTTTCTAGGTCGTTTTCGAACGAATGAATGGCAAAAGGGATAGGATCAAGCGCAAAAAACCCTAATTTTCTAATTCCTTCTAACATATCTAAGCTAAGCGGGATTATTCAGCAAAAGCGGGACGTTTACGTATCATACATATCAAATACGAAGCTTTGTTGTAACTAACCTTCTTACTCTTGCCCGTCCGCTTGGGAGATGTATGCTCTTCCTTTTTTTGCTTGTCAGATGATGACGGTCCACCGCGCGTTCTCGCCATTTATTGCTATTGCTTGAATTGGATACGAAACTTTGTGTAATCGACTGAGAATGCAACGAAATGACTTGAGAAATTCGGATTTGCGATGAAAGAAGTGAAAGGGAAGGGTCTGCTTTGCTGAAACCAAACGCAGTGGAGAAGAAACCGTTCGGGCGCGATTTTCAAATTGCAGAGGGTATTTTAGACATTTCGCGTGGCATAAAACCCTTTGGCTGCTATAGTTGTAAAGACAATTTTTCTGCTGCTATTTTTGATAATGGAGAAGTCAAAGGTGCTATTTTTGATATTTTCCCCCAATTTTAGCACATAGTTGATACATTGGGGTACCTCGTTGCTCTCTCACCCAAGTAGTTTTCACCAGTCTACCCACCGCCTCTTTTGCGACCCATCGTTTATCAAACATGATCCATTGGGATAATTGAGTGATCTGAAGAATGCATCTCCATATGATAAGCTTTTACCCTTAGATAGCTAAGTAACTAATAAGGGAAGCAAAAAAACCCTGTCAAGCCGTTCTTTCACAAATCCCTCTCCTTCCCAATTATTCGCCCATATAAAGCTCTTTCCCACAAAGTGTACTTTCCCCATCCCCATGTTAGAAAAAATGATTTAAAAGGTTGACAACTCACCTTTGTCTATGTCCTCCCTCCTTTCTTTTTTGCAGGCCTCAATATATCATTAAAATCTCCTCCCAAAAACCACATGTCACCCCATCAATGTCTTTGTTGCTCAAGGTACGCCCATTGCTCGTGTCGTAACTTTCTATCTGTATGAGCATACAAGAAAACAGTCCAAAAAACCTATTATCCCCTTTTAGCTAACAATGTAATTGAAAACATAAACTAGTAGATATAATATTGTGAATACCGATATTATCATTCCAACATACAAACAACCCTCCTTTGGTGCCAACCAGCTCCACAACACGCTATCTTTCTCAATATTTCAATTTTCTACACATATTGGCCACAAACTTCCTATTCTGCTTAGTTTCAGATAGAAATATCAAGTCAAGGAAGTGAGATCAAATGACCTCTTGCAATTGGTAAACTGTAGAAGGTCCTCCTAAACCTCTACAATTCCACACACAAACCTTCATCGCTTATGTTGGGACCACTCCAAGCTGGCCTCCATCACCTTTGACACATTGGCTATATTAGGTTCTTGGGTAAATTACATCTACTACCCCTGTGGTTTATAAAAACTACCAATCAAATCCCGAGATTTGAAATATTACCAATACCTTCTTAAATTTGATAAATTCATAACATTAAGCCCCTTTAAATTCATAACATTTAGCCTTTTAAGGGGGTATCGGTAGTTTCCCCAAATCTCGAGTTTCGATTGGTAGTTTCTACAAATCATAGGGGTAGTAGATGTAATTTACCCTAGGTTTTTTTGACACATGGCTTTTGCTTTAAATAAGAAGTCTCATCCTGGAGTTGCAAAGGTCTCTTGCCACCAACTGTTTTAGCAACTTCAGATATCCTCCCAACTCTATTCCCAATCCTTAACCATTACTTTGCTTTCTTGACCAATTTGTTTGGGTGATTGTCTGCAACATGCAAGCACAACTCCTTCTCCACCGGCTGCCTATTAGTTTGGTCACAATGCAACTCTCGACTAAGGTGCAGCTTATGTAATTGCTGAATTTTAGAATTGTTGAATTTCAGATGTACTAATAGAAGATAAGTTTGCAGAAGCCAGCTCAGGCAGTGCTGAAAATCGAGACTCCGAATCCAGCTTCTCATCCAGCACCCTAGCTTCAGTACTGAATTCAGAGTCTTACTCTCACTAAAGTACTGAATTCGGAAATTTTGAATTCCTGACAGACAAAAGATCTAACTCAACTAATGGAAGTGCTGAAATCTGAACTCCAAATCTATGCTCCCCAAATGGCAAAACTTGATCACTGGATACCCTTTGTGTTTTTTCATGCAAATCCATCTTCTCAGTCAGCACCCCTTATTGCACACGCCATTCCAGACTCCTGCACCCAATGAAGTACTGAATTCCGAAGCTCTGAATTCTTGACAGGCAAAAGTGTTGATTTAGCAAATGGAAGGGATGAAACTCTGAATTCCAAATCCATGCTCCTAGGCGGCAGAACTAGATCACTTGATACCCCTTGCACCACAGCCATTGCAGCGACGGTTTCAACCACTGGATTGACCTCAAACACAGGCAGAAAATGTTGCACATGCAACTCAAGACTTGGAGCTCCACTCCCACTTAAGTCTTTCCCTAATTCTCCCGATGGACCAAGGTTGACACCCCTCCCCCTTGCAATAGTCTTACTGCCTTCAGCCTTCAACCACACTCCAAATTGTCCCTCTTTAAGATCACCACGCTCAATAGCTACCCTTCTAATAGAATACATCATTTCCAAATGCCCAACCTTACCACAATAATAACAAAAGCTAGCTAAATTTTCATACCGAAAGGATATCCAGCACTCTTGAGAACCAAGTTTCAGCCGTGTGCCTCTCAACAAAGGCTTGCACAAATCAACCATAGCAAGTATCTTCATGCACATTCTGGTTGCACTACCACTTTCAAGAATGAGAAAATCAAGAATGTTAGGAAACAGTTGCCAAAGCCTAAACCTCGTCTCCCTTGTGAGCCACTGATTAGTCAAGTTCAACACTTGAATCCACAACTCCACCTTACTGAAATCGTGCTCCAAATGCTTTACAGACGACGACCACTCTTTAAGAACAACAAATTGCTGATCAAATATCCATTCTTTGCCTTGCAACACCCTTACTTTGTTCTATTTGTTCTGAAAGACAAACTGAAATCTATTTGGTCCGAGGTTCTGTACCTTGAATGGGGCTTTAGTTGGCTAAATTCTGGCCAACGCACTCTTAAGGCCTATGAAATTCGCCTTCCTATCACCAAAAACACAACAAAAAAACTCCTTGAACACTCCTCCATGCTCGTTTGAACATCCGCTTCTTGAATCACTACTCTCTTGTATTCTTTTCTAGTGAGCTCCAACCGTTTGCAGCAACTCAGTGATCGCCAACAGCGAATCTTGAAGGATCCCACTATCCATCCTCAGCAGACCACGGGCGCAAGACAACTTGCTGCCTGAAAGAGTAGACAACAACTAGAACAAGAAATGAAGAGATAAAGAAAAGAACCTTAGCGAGGTTGCTCTAGTCATATGTCTAATGGAATAGTTAATCGAAAAGGACAACAACTAAAGGAAGGAAGTAAGGAAAATGCAATGAAGCCAAAATGAAGAAGAAGAGCAAACTAATGATGGTTGAACCAAAGAGCACAGATAATCTGGACACACAGAACCTAAAACTAGAGACTAACTATAGGTTAATGTCAATAGTAACTGTTAATTCTGTACTAAGGACACATAGAATGAACCAAGTGCCTCAGCAAAGGCACGTGGACTCCTCTACATGCATAAAAAGGAAACTTCACTCCTAAGAAAGACTCTCCTCCAATACAGAGATAAGAAGCACCCACAATCGCACCACAGCCGCACCTTAGTCGCACATAGAAACTAAGAGAGCACATTTACAAATTTGTTAGAATTTGATAATACTTTTTTGGGTAAATTACATCTACTATCCCTATGGTCTGTAAAAACTACCAATCAAATCCCGACATTTGGAAAATTACCAATGCCCCTTTAAATTTGATAAATTCATAACATTTAACTTGTTTAATTAACTAAATTCATAACATTTAGCCCCCTTAAGAGGGTATTGGTAGTTTTACCAAATCTCAGGGTTCGATTGGTAATTTACACGAACCACAGGGATAGTAGATGTAATTTACCCTACTTTTTTTGATAGTTGTAACTCTTGAAAATGAAATGTTGTAACTCTTGAGTTGTGACTCTTGAAAATGAAGAGTTATAACTCGAGGAAATGAAGAGTTATAATTCTTGGAAATGAAAAATTGCACATTTTCAACTTTACATTTTTCTTTTTCCAAAATCTTAGAAATTTTCAACAATCCCCTACCATTTTCAAAATTTTGAAAATGCAATATAAAGATATCAAAAAATTCTAATAATCATATGCATAAATAATGGTATCTTTTGATTAAACTATTATCTTAGTAAAAGTTCTTTGTAATAAGTCAATATAAGATAGTAGACAAGTTTTGAACTATTTGTATAGTTGACAAGTTACATAAACATATCACACATAAATTTGGTAACTTTCCAAATGTTATGTATCATACGTTAGATCTTGTATCTAACCTTTCATGAATGTTTCCAAAGGTAAGCCCAAAATTTTGTAAATGTCTGAAATCCTACATTCACATAGGCAGACTCTTAATGCCCCTGCCATTGTAGCATTATCAAGGTCTTGTAAAAATTCTAGATTTAACCATTTTTTATTTGATCGGTATATTTGCACTATTACCCTTAGGTTGATAGTTAATATAGTCCACTAACTACTAAATGATATACTTTGACTCACTGAATTCAAAACTAGATGTTGTATTTAGTGTTGAATTGAGATTCCACAATTAGATATCATTAATATTGGGCTTTGGTCCCATCCCTTATGATGTTTTTTACACCAAGTCCCTATATAATCCTTTCGTTAAAGGATCACTTAAATTTTCTTTGACTTTACAGAATCAATTGTAATCACTTCATTTGAAATCAGATATCTTACAAGACTGTGTCTCAACCCAATATGCCTTGATTTTCCATTATACACTTGACTATAAGATTTTGCAAGAGTTGCAGCACTATCACATTGTATAGATATGGGTGATATAGGTTTTGGCCGCATAAGAATGTCATATAACAAATTACGTAGCTATTCAATTTCTTTGCTAACTTATGAAAGAGCTACAAACTCTGCTGCTATGGTAGAGTAAGTTATGCAAGTCTATTTCTTAGAATCCCAAGAAATTGCTCATCCACCAAACATAAAAATCTAAGTGATCATCTTTATTTGTTATCCAACTAGCATCTAAATGTTCTTCCAAAATTGTAGGATTACCATTATAACAAATGCCATAATTCTTAGTGGCTTTTAAATATCTCAAAATTCTTATCACACCTAACTAATATGTTTTACTTGATTGATTGTGTATCTGCTTAATACACCAACAACATAAGTTATGTTTGGATGAGTGCTAGTCATAGCATACATCAAGCATCTGATCACTTTGGCATATTCCAATTGAGACACTAGATTCTCAATATTGTTTTATAAAATCAATTTTGGGATCTATTGGTGTATAGACTGGTTACAATCAAATTGATTGAATCTTTTAAGAATCTTTTCAATATAGTGAGATTGATATGGTAAAATGCCACCTTGTCTATGTTTGATTCTCATTCCTAGGATGACATATGCGCCCCCAATATATTTCATATCAAATTTGTTGGGTAACAACTTTTTGGTTTCGATGACTTGTCCGAAGTCTATTCCAAAAATCACATATCATCTACTTATAAGCATATAATAACACTTTTTCCATCATTATACTTGTTGTAAATACATTTATCACATTCATTGATTTTGAATCCACTAGCATGTATCACTTGATCAAATTTTTGGTGCCATTGCTTGGGTGCTTGTTTTAATCCATATAAAAATTCAACAAGTTTACACATTTTATGCTCTTGCCTAGGTATGACAAACCCTTCGGACTGTTTCATGTATATCTCCTCATCCAAGTCACCATTTAGAAATGCCATTTTGACATCCATTTGATGAATAACCTAATTTTGGATTGAAGCAAAAACACATAATGCTCTTATTGTCGCAATTCTTGCCACTGAAGAATATGTATCAAAATAGTAAATTCCTTCATTTTGAGTAAAACCTTTGGCCACTAATCTAGTTTTGAACTTATTAATGGTTCCATCAACTTTTAATTTCTATTTAAAAATCCACTTGCAATCTATAGGTTTAGAACCAAGTGGTAAATCAACTAATTTCCAAGTTTTTCTAGCCATAATTGATTACATTTCATCATTTATTGCTTCCTTCCAAAATGAAACATCTTGTGATTTCATTACTTTTTCATATGTTTTAGATTAGTTTAAGTGTTAAAACAATAAGGAATTTCATTACTTATTATTTCTCTTGTTCTTTCCACAAGGTAAGTAATGAAATCTGAGTCATAAGAGTTTGCTTTCTTGGCTCTCTTTCTCCTCTTATCTCAATGACTTCATCATTGACATTCTTATCTTTAGTAGTTGTGTCATTTTACTTTGGAAGACTGTCAACTTTAGATATAGAAGTACATCTTTTTTTTATATAAAAAAATAGCATATCTTGATTCAATTATCGTATTAACCAATATTGAATCATTAGACTCTATAACCATAAATCTGTAGGCCTTGCTATTATGTGCATATCCTAAAAATATGCATTCAACACCTCTTTCCCCCAACTTTCTTTTCTTAGGTTCTAGGAGTTTAACAATAGGTCTACAGCCTCAAACTCTCAAATATGTGTGGTTAGGCTTCTGTTTATTCCAAAGTTTATAAGGTAATTGAACTCTTTTTGTTAGGAACTCTATTTAATATGTAACAAGTAGTTAGTACTGTTTCTCACCAAAAACCTTGGTTTAAACCTGAATTTGATAACATTGCATTGGCCATTTTAGTTAGCACACGATTCTAACGTAAGCCACACCATTTTGCTGAGGTGTATAAGGAGCAGTAGGTTCATGTTTAATTCCAGGGGACTCAAAAAATTCATTTAGATAATACTCTCCACCATGATCAGATAAACATTTTATAAAAGATTCACAATAAAGTTCAACTTCAGATTTATAAACTTTCAACGTTTGTATGACTTCGTCTTTGGAATGCAATAAATAAACATGGCAATATCTTGTGCAATCATTAATAAATGTTACAAAATATTTCTTTTCACCTAAAGTAGGTGTGCTATGCAAATTACATACGTTACTATGTATAAGGTCCAATTTATTTGATTTCCTTTCAACTTTAGGAAAAGGATTTCTTATAATTTTGGTTAACATACATGCAATGCATTTCTCTTCTTTTTGTTCACAATATGGCAATAAATCTAATTTTATCATGTCATTAATTCTTCTATAATTAACATGTCCCAATCTTTAATGCTATAAAATAGAAGAATACTCAACCAAATAAGCGAAAGAAATAGTATTCTTATTTATTGCCATAACATTGTGTTTAAACATGCCATTACAAAGATAATCCTTTCCAACAAACATCCCACCTTTGGAAAGTATAAATTTATCAGCCTCAAAAATAGGTTCAAAACCAAACTTATTCAACAAACTACAAGACACCAAATTCTTCCTCACTTTTGGTACATACAGCATATTAGTAAAAGTTACAATATGTCCAGAAGTAAACTATGCACTTAGTATCCAACCTACTAGGAAAAAAAGAAAGGTAATGCAAGTTTTCTTAACTGTTGGAAGCTTATTTTTTACAATAAATAAGACACCAACTAGACTTTTTATAGTGGTTAGATGTTTTGGAAAGGTTGCAAGTCAAAGTTAATGGATAGTTGTAACTTTTGAAAATGAAAAGTTGTAACTCTTGGAAATGAACAATTATAATTCTTGGAAATGAAAAGTTGTACCTTTTCAACTTTACATTCTTCTTTTTCCAAAATTTTGAAACTTTTCAACAGATATTCCCAATGTTAATGATCCATAAGAAGAATAATGACCCAATAGGAAGCCCGTACAGTAGAAGAAAAGAAATTTTGTCCCAAATAAGAATCGTGTGATAAATGAGGAAGTAAAAATTAATGCAGTTTGACATTTTAGAGGAAGTATTCTATACAACCTAGTTAGCTAACCCAGTGCTAATCAGGAAACTTGATGAGAGTCAGTGCATGTGTATAGATTACACCAACTTAAATAAATATTGTCTAAAAAATTGTTATCCTTTTTTATCATAGATCAAAAGGTGGAAGCTATTTTGAGGTACAAGATGCTAATGTTTTTGGATGCTTACAAAGGATATCATCAGATACTCATGGATAAGGAAGACACTAAGAATATAGTTTTTATTACCAAAATGGGAGCTTTTTGCTATAAAAAAAAAAGATATCATTTAAGCTGAAGAATGCCAGAGCCATGTACTAGAGGTTGATAAATCATATTTCTTCTAAACGAACTGGCAAAAATATGAGGTTTATATGAATGACATGGCAATTAAGAGTAAAAAAAAAATTAATATGCAACAACTAATCTAGAGGAGACCTTGAAAACTTTGAAAAAGACAAGTATGAGGTTGAACTATAAAATGCACTTTTACAATTGGATCAAAAAAGTTGTTTGGGTATATGGTTTTTGAGTAAGTTATTAAGGCCAAACTTGAGAAAATAAATTCTATTGCTAATATAATATTTCTTTGCATGGTAAGAGAGATTCAGATATTAACAGGATGTCTAGAGGCACTCAATAGGTTTTTATCTCATCAGCAAATCGAAACTTTCCTTTTTCCATCTATTAAAAAGTACCAATAATTTCAAGTAGATTGGGGAATGTTAGAAAGCCTTTGATGAGTTGAAGGGATATTTGGCCAGATTACCCTCACTAACTATACCTCGTCTAGGATAGATGTTGTATTTGTATTTAGCAAATTCAAATAATGCTATAAACATAGTATTAATATGACATGATGGTGGCATCCAAAAGCCCATGTACTTTATCAACTGAGCTTTGCACGGATTTGAGATATGTTATCTCTCTATGGAAAAAAGTAGTGTTAGCTTTTGGGAACGGTGCTAGGCAATTGAGGCCTTATATCCAAGTACGCCCTATCTATGTATTGATAAATCAACCCATCAAACAAGTATTACTAAAGCAAGAAGTCTCAAGAAGGTTCATGAAATAGGCTATTGAACTTAGGGAGTATGATGTAAGATATCAACCGTGAGCTACAATTAAGGAACAAGCACTAGCTAATTTTACTATAGAGATGCTTGTAAGAGGAGACTCTTTGATAGCTAACCTAGATTACAAGATTTGTTCTTGGCCTTATCTCAGAATGATGGACAAATTGATTGTTGGACGTTATATGTAAAGGGAACATCAAAGGAAAAAGGAAACAGTGCTGGACTACTCCTATAATATCCTAACGGAATAAAATTCACATACTCATTATGTTTTGATTTTAAGGTGACCAACAATGATGTGAAAAATGAAGCCCTAATTACAAAGTTGAATTTGGCCCAAAAAATTAAGGCAAAAAAGATTAAAAGGTTTTCAACAACTCTCAAGTGGTGGTTACTCAGGAAAATAGCAATTACAAACCAAGAAAGTGCATATGAAGAGATAACTTGACATATAAATTGGACAAAAGCTTTGAATATTTTATTATTGAGCAAATAAAAAGATCGAAGGACAAGCATGCCAACACATTGAGCAAATTGGCCTCGTCTACATTCCCCATCTAAACAAAAAATTATTAGTTGAAATTCTGCCTTATCAGAGCACAACAGAGAAGAAGATAAGGGCTATCGAAAATGGGGAAAATAACTAGAAAATTCTTATCTAACAATATTTACAACATGGAAACCTTCTAGTGGACAAAAATAAAGCCAGAATGTTAAAGTTACAAACACCCAATATGTTTTGCAGAATGGGGTATTATACAAATGATCATATCTTCAATCCCTACTCTAATGCATTGGGTCTCAACAAGCCAATTATGTCTTTAGAGAGGTACACTTAAGATCCTATGGCAGTCATATTGAACCTCTGATGTTGGTCAAGAAAATCATTAGATGGGGTTACTATATTTTAAAATGCTTATAATTTTGTCCAAAGGTTTGTAAAATGTTAGCTTCATGTCATAATCATTAGGAGACCTTAGATGGAGTTGATCAATATTTAAAGTTCCTAACTATTCATGTAATGGGGAATTAACATTCTTGGACATTTTCTTGAGGCCCCAATGTAGCTTAAATTTTTAGTAGTCACCATTGATTATTTTACCAAGTGAGTAAAAGTTGAGTTATTTCCTATTATCACAAGCAAGAATATCTTGAAATTTGTGTGGAGTAAGATCATTTACAAATTTGGCACCCTTATATTATTATTTTAGATAAAGGAAAGTAATTTACTAACAACCCATTCTAGTCTTGGTGTGAAAAGTTGAGCATTAGATAGAACTTTACTTCAATAACTCACCGCAAGCTAATGATCAAGTAGAGGTCAAAGTCGAAATTTTCTCCAAAAATTGAAAGCTTGCTTAGATAAAGCATAAAGGGACTAGGTAAAAGACCTTTCTAATGACCTATAGGGATATCACACTACACCTTTGACAACAGCAAAAGAAACAATATACAATTTGATTTATGGATCCAAGGCTATCATACCAGCTAAGATTGGGCTCTCTAGCACAAGCTTGATTGCTTTCAATTCAACCTTTAATAAATGAAGAGATGAGACTAAATTTGGACCTGTTCGAATAAAGACGAGATTTAGCCTTCATTAAAGAGTCTTGTTACAAGCATTCACGACCAAATACTATAACGAAAAGAAGAATTTAAAACAAGTAACCTCATGCAAAAGAGAAATGAAGCCAATCGAGCTAAAAGATAAGGTAAATTTGATGCTAATTGAGGAGGCCTATTGATGTGCACCTCACAATTGTAAAGAGCCAGCAATACACAATAAGCAAATAGGACCCAAGACTTAACTTGCGAAATTACTAGAACCGATGGAATTTAGACAGATGAATGAAGTGTAACCACAACCTAGGGTTCTACTAGATTGATAAAACTCAAAGACGCCACAAACTGGTCAAGTTTGATAAGGCCATTGTTCTTTGAAAGAACGAAGAGATTGATTTTCTCAAACTCTCAAGGACGTAATGTCACAAACTAATTCTCAACTTGTCTTTTCTATTGATTTTCATGACCGAATGGCCTTTAAATAGAATACAAGAATATCTTAAAAGGGTAACAACCAAAAATCCTAATCCTACTTTAATTGTGTAGGGTGGCCAAGCTCTTTTAATTAATTAAAGGGTAGTCTTAAAATAGAACCTCTAAAGCCAATTGGACTTGGAAGTTTGGCCCTTTAAGGGTTTCTTCAAACTTACAATTTTGGCTACTAGAATTGAAGACAATTTTCAGCCCTCAATATAACAATTTGGCCAAAAATTAAAACAAGTAAGGGCTACTTCTTAAGCTTAGTTTCGGCCCTTATTAATAAAATAATTAATAAAATATTAATGCTAAAAATAGCTGAACACTTGGCCTACTAATACACCAGAATTCGGCCCAGGCAAAATTAGTGTTCTTTAAATTGGACTTGTAATAAGTTAATGACTTGCAAGTTTTGGCTGCATACTTGATGGCCTTGAATGTCGCAGATTAGACCACTTAAGGTGTCTTGAACTCGTTTAGCTCTGGCTATCGTCATTGGCCCCGTAATATGCCTTAATGGATCAAATGTTGGCAAGTTGGTTTATTGGCTTCATGGTCACATCACCTATAGAGCGTAGTAGATGCATCTAACTAAAGAAGTTATAGATTTTCTACAATGTGAGAAGAGCTATTGCCTTATATATGGCATGTTAGTAATTTGAGAAAATTTTATATGTGACCTATTTCTCTTGGTGATTAATGAAATAGCAACTAGTTCAAAGTTGAAATTGCATTTAGAAGGGAAAGAATATGTGAAATCATATAGCTCAGTCTAGTATGACTTTGGGTTATGCTGGACTTTGTTAAATCGGGGGATTCATATGTAATCCCCTTTCAACTTATGACAAGCTGTAATTTTCCACAACATTCTTAAGGGTAGCGAGACCCATAACATGTGATGGGACAAATTTATCAAATAAAACGGGAAAGAAATACATATCATGATCTTTTATTTATACATTTACACCTATAATTTTTTATTTCTTACCTTCACTTTTTACATAGCTAACTTGATCCTAAAAATACATGTCTAATGTAGCTTCTTTCCTCCTATACTGATTCCTATATTGTTTACTTTCCTGTACTAATAATTATAACTTAGCAATCACTTTATCAATTAGGTCTTCAAACTCAAATCATGTTTTTATGCCTTGGCTTTACAATCTCTTCTCTAATTCCTTTAATCTTTGCTTTTAGTTTCTACACTCAATTTTAAAATTGTAGATTTGTCTTTTTTAAAGTATCAGCATAACCTTGGACTTGCAGGACTTGATTCTTCTTTTTGTCTTATTTTTGGTGAAGATTTAAATGAATTCATCTTCCTGTCACCTCTAAGGTAAGTTGTGTGACCTTGGAAGGAAGTTTTGTGATTTATTTCTTGTGTATTTGAAATGGAAATTTTGGTTTTCATGTTGTTGTGTCATTAACTTGATCATTTTTGCCTGCTCCTCTTTTCCCTTCTCTAACAAGTTTATCAATTCTTTATAAAATGAAATTAGAGTTCGGAGTTTAGATATAATTTTTTACAAAAATTTGATTTTTGACTTTAAAGGTGTCACATAATCTTGATGATCGTCCATATATGGAGATGCGAGGGTTGTGGAAGGTATAAATTTGAAAGAAATTTCACATAAAATCAAATTAACTTTCATTAATAATTTAGATTTAGTTGCACCAAAAAAAAAATCGAAACAAAACAGATTTTCATAAGGCCTAGCAACTAGTCTCTTTATCCACCTCCTCAAATTTCATATCTTTATATCATTTTTCCTCATTTTTTTGAGAGGTCCTCAAGTCTAGATTTTCATTCACCTAGTACTATTGCAACTCTTGTACATTTATAGGGGTTTTTTGAGATGCCAGTACTTTAAAAAAGCGAAGGATCCCACATAATCTCTCATTGAAGGATCCCACAAAAACTCGGCAGGTTTTCGAACTTTAACTTGGGAAACTTTTGCTATATTTGGATAGTGGCTTCATGTTTTCCAATCCCTATCACTGCCCTACTGAAGTTAATTGTAAAGGTGTCGAAATCCTTGATACAAAATAGTTTTCTCACCAATACTTTTCCAAATTCCCCCTTATCAATCTCTTTTAGTGTTTTGTTATTAGGAGTTCTTTTTCCTATTTTAGTTTCTTGACCTCAACTTTTAAGCATTTTTCACTTTCATAGGTTGTTTGCAATTGTTGTAAAGTGCTTTCATGTGCAACCTCTAATTCTTTCAATTCGTTAACTTCAACTTCTTGCTTTTCAAGTTTCTTGGCCAGGTCCATAGTTCTTAATGTGTATTCATTCAATACAGCCAGTGTCTGTTATCAATTTATAGCTAGTTGACTTCTAGTCGTTCTTTCTATATTAAGACTTGTTAGTACATGTTCCTTGTTTCACATAAGGAATCATGGAAGTGGCTATCGAATTTAGTTCAAAGATGAGCATGTCTTCCATTATTTATTATTTTTCTTCCATCCCTTTTGTTTCAATCCATTGTGAGGAGCTTGTGTGGATGAAAATGGAATAATTTTTTGGTCCTGGTGACCTCTAGCAGCCTTTTCTTTTGTCGTAGCCATTTTTATCCTTTTGTCTTTGTGCACTAGTTCTATGATCTCAACACTCTTTTTGGGTTCTTTCCTTGAAGCTTTTAGACCTCCTTTGGTCATGATTCCTTTTTAGAAATCCCTAGTACTCATTGTTTTCTTTGAGGACATGGTGAGCACACTATTGTTGAGGTCACTGACGAATTTGACCAATGCAAGGAAGATATCGTATTATTAATTGTACTAAACAAGGGAAATAGAATATAAGTAATTGGTGTAGTTGCCCTATGCTTTGTCTTTTTCCTTTGTTTTCTCTCCTTTTGAATTTCTGATGCCTTATGTCTGACTTCCACTATTGTTAGACTCAACTTATACTCATTTAATTCTTCTTTTATGAACGTTGCAATCCTTTGCTCTATATTGGATGCATATAATTCTTTTTCAACTAAGCTTTCATGAAATTTTAAGTAACAATGTTCTTTGTGGGCTCAATTTATGCATAATAAATGTCATAGAACTCAAAATCCAATATAAGTGGGTTTCGAAAGAGGTGTGCAATTTTCAAATTAACTCAAATTCTGACAAAATTTGAAATTTTGAATTAGAATTTTTCAATTCGAATTCGATTTTCAAGTTGGCAGTTTCGTTTCGGTTCGGTTTGATTTGGTTTCAAACCAAATTTGAAAAAACGAATCAAAAAGTTTTATATATATATAACTCAATTTATGTATAATTTCATTATATATAAAGTAGAATATTTAAATATATATTATTTATATGTATAACTCCATATTATATAGGAAAAAATAAATATATATAATATCAAAAATATGTTTGATTAGATTTGATTTATTATATATGTGTGTGTGAAATTTTAAAAATTAAAATAATTTGTAAAATCATCAAGGTGTGTATTTTAACTTTTTAATTGCATTTTATTGTGTACAACACGTATTTATAAATTATAAACAAATAATGTGCATATATATAATGTAATTATTTATTTATTTATAAAACTACTTGGTTTACTAATATATATATATATATATATATATATACACACACAGTAGACAAAAGTATTAATATTATGATTTTAGCTTTACTCAATTGTTGAATATGTTAAAAAAATTATATTTCATAACTCTAATTTAATAATTACAATATAATGACATTAGTATAGTAATTTAAATATTAAAATTGTACGAATGTCATTAGTATAGTAAATTGGAAAAGATTAAATGTTGGAGAAGATTAAATGTAAATTTATTTAAAAAGTGTAAAACTTATTAAAAAATAGATAAGTAAATGAAAAAAGTGAGAAAATATAATGTATATAGTATACAAATACGAAAGCACAATTCTCTTCTATAATAATTTATCCATGTCTGATTTGAGTGTATAACTTTGTAATTTAAAAATAATAACCACAAAAGTGCAAAGTGATTAGTGAGTAATAATTAGGTATTGGTTATTATTAACTTAATAATCACAAAGTTTTATTTATTTAGTAGTTTTTACTTCTAATTTCTGTTAATTACTAATAATTCAAAATTCAAAAGATATATATAGAGAGCTAGTGATAGAGTGAGAAACACTCCAACGGGTCGCCAAATCTTCGGCACAGCCCCAATTTAGGCCAAATTTTGAACGCCCCAACTACACACAAGAAGGGCCCAGCTCTTGCGTAGCGAAGGTGTTCGACGAAAGCCCTATATGGCATTAGCCTTCCCAAAAGACTAACCAGCCTGACGTGCTTCACAAAGCACCTACACAGTGGAACAAGCCTTAGCCAAAGGCTCCAATGAACAAGCACCACACCCAACGGTCGAGAGTTTGTGAGAATGTAACGTCCCTAAGCTTATCCCCCAAAAACCCAACAAACACACGAGGGATTTATGGAAAGGGCCACCGAGACCCACGCTTGTATATATTCACACTCAAAGAATCTGTACAAGCTACTTGGCCAATGCAACACTCTCACACCCAACCCTCATACATAGAGAAGACTCAATCCCGAGCTTACCCCAAGCTTTCAAGTCCTACTCTACCCGTTGGAGTGTTTCTCACTCTATCACTAGCAGTTTTTACTGATAATTTTTGTTATGCTAATTGCTATATAGTAAAAAGATATATATAATTATTGTGATTTTAGTTTGATTGAACTGTTAAATTAGTAAAAAAATTTATAACTAATAAGTCTAATTTGATAATTGCAATATAATAACATTAGTGTAATAATTGAGATATTAAAATCGTAATAATGATATTAGTACATTAAAGCATAAAAAGAAAAAAAATAAAATTATTAAAAAATGTGAAAATTATTTAAAAATAAGATAATAATATGAAAAAAATAGAGAAAATAACATGTGTAGCTGTGTACTATACGAGAATGCAATTATCTTCTTTAATAACTCATCCTTATTTCATTTGAGTGTGTAACATTACAATTAATAACCACGAAGTGATTAATAAATATTAATTTGATATTGATTATTATTAACTTATGAGAGAGTATTAAATGAATGACAATATTAACTTATTAACTTTAGTTCAACAATAATTTAAATTTTGAAGTTTGAGTTTGTAGATTTTTGTAAAAAAAAAAAAATTAATGGGGAAAAGTTGATCTTGAAAAATTAACAATTATTCAATCTTCATTGAGAAATTCTAATTGATCATGATTATTTTACTAATTGACCATATTAATATAAAATGTTTCATTAATTGGCTAAATTTTGTATTAGCATATTAAGGGTGTGATTGAATGTTATAATAAATAAATATCTTAAGGGCGTGATTGAAAAAAATAAATATATTTTGAGGATGTGATTGAATAAAGTTAAATTTATTGCATTATTGAAATTAAAATAGGAAAAAGTATGGGTATTGTTATAATAATAACTATTTTAATTGGGCCAAATTAAGAATAAAATTAATTTAGGTTATACCATTTTCCAATTTTACAAAATTAGAACCTTAATTGCCAAATAAATTTTCAATTGCAATTTGCAATTAGCCAAGTAGGGTTTCACACTTTCACAGCTGCCTTCATTCGATCATTCCTTATCGTTGTCAACACACTTCAAAGCTGCCGCTCTTTAATCATAGACCATCGCTCTTCAGTCTTCTCTCATTCTTCAATTCATTATTCAGTCGTTCTTCAATTCACTGACTATCTTCTCTTCAGTCTTCTTTCGATCTTCAACTCATTCTTCAATTTGTTCTCTAGTCATTCTTTGATGAAGGCAAAATCCACAATCCTACTAAGATTCGATGAGATGGTCTCGATCCAAGATTCTTCGTCTTCCTGATTGATTATTATTCCTGCAAAACAGATCCCGGAGTGGTTCTCCAGGGTAGATTTTCTGATGTCTAAGTTAGAACTTGAGTCAGAGTATAGTATTTTCTGAGTTTTCAGAGAATGTCCCCATACTTGGTTGTCTTCCTGGTTTATATATAACTTATCCCCTCATTCATGCAATATCCTTCTATGATTATAGCACGATTGTTACATGCTTGTGGATAAGTACAGCTTTGCTGAGTTCCCATTTATACATCCTTTTCTTTTCCATGATTTGAGGGAATTGATTGTTATAGCTCAATCTGTTGGTTATAGCTGTAACCATTGATGACACGCTATTTCACTTCTCTGTCACTATTGCCCGTGATTGCCGCATAAAGTTGCGCCTGTGATTGCCACGTATTTACGTAAATTCCACACTCATCATAAGCCCTTTAGATCTCGGCATGGAAATGTTAGGTTAAGGCCTGGTCATGACGAGGATGCTTCTTCTAAGAAGGTAGTGGTGGTGGAGCTTTCGAAGAAATGTTAAGAAGAGGATGGCTGGGACTGGGACCTTGGAGACAATGTCCTCTTTTCTATGCCCAAAGGAGACTAACTAGGGGTGATAGTCCAGAGCATGGAAGACCATCAAAAAAGGTTGATCGAGATGTCAATGGCCAGCCTTAATAATGATTTGGTTTCTATAGTGCCACGAGTGCAAAAGTGCTGACCATGGAGGCCTTAGGCATGAAGCTAAAGTTGCTCAACTAAGGAGTGCCAAGGTTGTATCTCTCGGGGCGAGGAGGAGTTTGGAGGGAGAGCTTGTTTTTTTTCACCAACAACTAGAGGAGAGAGAGGCCGAGGTCTAGAGATTTAGAAGCATCAACCAATGAGAGTTTGCAAAGTTGCTAGTGAAAAAGGCCTTTCACACACAAGACTTTGAGCTATTTGAGGTGTATTTCTCCCAGACAACTAAAGAGATAGGACGGCTTGAAGTAGCCATTGAGATTTAAGAAAAATTCCTAACTCTTAAGTTGGGAGAGTTGTCGGGTTATGACCCTAAGGCTATGGTGAAGTTGGATAAAATATATGTTGACACTGTGAAGGGATTCGATGGTGAATCCGAGATCTTCACCCCTGAGGATGTTTAGGATTCCACCCTATAGGATGTTCATATTCTTCCTACCCCTAAGGATGTTTAGGATTTCACCCCGTAGGATGTTCCTATTCTCCTCACCCCCGAGGATATTTGGGATTTCACCCCGTAGGATGTTCATATTCTCTTCACCCACTTGGGATGTTATAGAGTTAGAAGCTTGACTTAGCTGAATCGAGGTTACACGTGATTTCCTTGATTTATGATTTAGCAAGGCAGTTTTACCAGCCTTGAATCAATTTCAGGGTAATTAGCATTCCCTTTCTCGATTTATGAAGAATGAATGTAAGAATGATATGTTATTTATTAACTAATACTTCAAACATAAAAGCATAGAGATCATTGGCCAGAGATCTGGACCCTTGGTCTATCGAGATCAAAGTCTGGTGCAAAGATCTCGCATATGTCCGAGATCCAAGTTACATTACCGAATTCTCAGTTCTAGTCAATATCTTATATACATTATAAGCTCCCCAGACCTCGGTATGACAATGTCGAGCTAATGTTTTGTCAGAACTAGGGTTTTTAGTTCCCCTATTTAGTATGTGTCTTTTAGATAGGGTTAGTTAAAAAGGAGAAATAGAATAAAGGAAAAAGAAAAGAAAAATGTAAACTCCTCATATATATGTGCACTATGCTTAAACTAATAACAATAAATAATTCAAGATCCCCACCAGTTAAAATGTTTGGGATTTGAAAAATATTAACTTTTTCTCACCCCGTAGGATGTTCTATTTTAACACACCTCCATGGATGTTTGTATTCCCCTCACCCACTTGTTGGATTATACCCTAAGGACCAATAATGTAATGATGGTTTAGGCATATATTGTATTATAAGTTTTATAATTTCTGGCAATTTATTATTATGTTTATTTTCATATCTGCACTTTATGAATAAATATAATAATGTCCCAAGAATTTAATTATTTTAAAATTATCCATAGTCAAGTATTATCATTAAATGAGACAATGATAATACATTAAGATTAATATGTGTAGTGATTGATGAAAAGTGTCATGATATGAGATATCAAGTCAACGCATAAGTACATGTTAAAGGACTATGTATTGGATTGACCCGTCATAAAAAATGCTACATGGGTTATCATATGAAATGTCATAAGTATTTCTCATAGTGATGATGGTGTAAGTGATCCTTAGACTTGACATCACCAGATATCCCAACATTAGGGGTGTAAACGAACTAGTACGTTCGGTGAAAGTTCGTGAACAAGATCGGTTACGTTCGTTTATGTTCGTTTGTTAAGCTAAACGAACAATAAACGAACACATTTTAGTGTTCGTTTAATAAACGAACACGAACACGAACAAGTATACGTTCGTTTATTTATGTTCGTGAACAAGCTCGTTTAGTGTTCATGAACAAGTTCGGTTAATGTTCGTTTAAAGCTCGTTTAAAACTCGTTTATTGTTCGTTTATATTAAAATAATAATAATATAATATAATAATAATGTTTGTTGATCATTCATAAACAAATTTGTGCTCCCCACATTAGAGACCAAGGTTCAATTCTCAATAATACTATTTGTTTTTTCAATTTGCAAATGTGTTTGTTTATTTGTTCATGAACGTATTCATTTAAGTGTTCGCAAACGTGTTCGTTAAGTGTTCGTTTACTCGTTCGTTAACGTGTTCGATAAGTGTTCGTTTACCCGTTCGTTAACGTGTTCGATAAGTGTTCGTTTACCCGTTCGTTAACGTGTTCGATAAGTGTTCATGAACTGTTCGTGAACACTAATAAACGAACATAAATGAACACGAACACATATTTCACAAACATAAACGAACATAAATGAACAGGAACAGTCTAAAAAATAAACGAACAGTAAACGAACAAGGCCCGTTCGTTTATGTTCGGTTCGTTTACAGCCCTACCCAACATGAGTAGTTGTATGTTTTGGTGCTACTAAACATTACTCGTAACAGGATGAACTATAAAAGTGGCAATTGGATATGTAATGAATCATGTAATGGGATGTTGAGTGATCAAGATAGAATTTTCCCCTCCTATATATTGAGAGTGATATCTTTGGGTCCCTTGATCAAATGAGACCATAAAATGCATAGCCATGCTCAAATGAGTTGATATGTGATATCGAGCTCATCTGTTTAAATGTGTCTACTTGGGAATCAAAAAATGCAAAGATTTAACTATACGAGTGTGACACACTCCATGGCTCATGTTTAATCAAGATATATAGGGCAAAGGGATTGAATTACATGGTAACATCTATCACAAGAAAAGTAATGTTGAATTACTAATATTCATATAACTTGGGTAGCATTGATGTGTTGCTAGACACTGCTCGATGTTTATGACATAAAATAGATTTTATGTCATTTTCAACGTTATAAGAACCTATTGGGTCACACACTTAGATCGTATCCAAAAAAAATATAAAATTTATGTGATAAATTTTGGTTAATTTAAGAATCCTATTACGAATAGGACTCTATATGAGTTCCGGTATAAATCGGTATTTGGTTTTGGTTTCTAAATGGTTTTGTTTTGTGTTAATAAATCCAAAATAGTTTTTGATTTATTAATTCATGTAATGGCTGAAAATTAGAAGAAAAATAAGAATGGGATTCTTGTTTTTGCAACTAATGAAATTTGGAAAGTTCCAAAATAGATTAGAACTTGGGGTTCAAGTAAAACTCTTTAGAAGAATTTTTTCCCTAATATTTTTCTATATATTTGGACATAAAATTTAGCAGCCTCTAGCCAAGATGTGAGCAACACAGCTACACATTCTCTTGCTGAATTAACGACCAAAAAAAATTTTCTTGGTGAAAAAAAATTTTCTGCAGCAAAACAGAAAACCAAACCAAATCTATCTTTTTGTTGTTAGCAAATCAATTTTGGCCCTTTTCTTGAGAAGATTTCCAGAAAATTTTTTGCAATATAAGAAGCCTTATTACTTGTATTTAGAAGAAAAACCAGCTGCTTCTTGTGTGGAAAGAGCAAGAAAAACCGGAGCTTAGAGAAGCTTCAAAAACTAAAACCGAAAGCAAAGTTCCAAGGTTAGCACCAATGATTCTTTGCTGCTTCTTCCTTAGTTAATTGTGTGAAAATTAACTTGGAACTTGGAGACAATCATGTGGATACCATAGAGGCAAGGATATTTTGGGTGTTGCTGTGATTCGACGAGCAAACAACTCCATACAAGAAAGATCATCCACTACCGGTAAAAGGTAAAACTCTTGACGACCAGTTTGAAATCACTTCATAATGATTCAAGGGGGAAACAAAAAATTTTAAAATTCCACTGCGTGTTATGTTTGATTTCCTACAGTGGTGTCAGAGCCACTTACGAAGGCTCAAATTGGTTTTATGTGAAAACATGTTTATTTTCTTAAATTGTTTATGAATAAGCATGCTTAAAATTTAGATTATGTGAAGTTCTTCATTAAATCTGAATTTGTGAAGTTGTTCATTAAACATATATAATATGTTTATGTTTATTAAATCAATTTAGGGTATGCTTTAATTTGTTATTGTTATATTTGAATATATATATATATATATATATATATATATATATATATATATATTTGACAATTGATATTTATTTTTCACCGGCAGAATTTTTGACAATTCTTAGAAACCAATTAATTTTATTGTTTATATCCTGTTTATGGTTGGCTAAGCCACCTATCCCTTTCCTCTAGTGGCAGTCCGTCTGCAACCCACTTTTCCTTTTAATTTTATGGCTTTTTAAGCCACCTGTCCCTTTTGTCTTTATATATATGAATATACATGGAAGAACCAAAGTTCAGCTTTTCTGAATTTTTCTAGCATGGCTTCGGGTTTGCAAAATTTTCTTGTGTTTTAGTTTTGATAAACTTTATCAAAACTAAAATAATATGTGTTGAATCATATTGAGGCAAGATATGTATATGATTCATAAAATTGGTTTTGGATTTTTTCAAGAAAATTCAATCAAGTTCGGTTTTGTGCTTTATGCAAGTTTTGGTTTTTCAGAAAACCATAGCTTCGGTTGTTGCAATTTTGGAAGGTCAATTCGGTTTCAAATTTTATTTTGGGACTGAAATTAATACGTAATATATGTGTGTGTGTGTGTGTGTGTGTGTGTGTGATATATAATAGTTCAAATTTAAAAGTTTATCGAAACTTTGGAAAGCTTGGGTTTTTGAATTTTGAATGGTTCAATTTCTGAATTTTTTGGCTAAATTGCAAATGATTTTGAATTTGTTTATGATTGGCCAAAGTTTAATATATATGATATATTAAGTTGAGGTCTAAAATATTTGATATATTACACAAATTTTTCGATGATCGTGTTTAGCTGGAAAAGGAATACATATGATATGTTTCATCTTTGGCCGAATTGAACGTAGCTTTGAAATTTATTATGGCCAAAATTTGATATGTGTATCATGTAAAGGCCAAAAATATATGAGATATATTTTTCACAAATTTCTAATGAGCAAGACCGAAATATATTTGTGAAATATAATTGTTGGAATTTTGATGTAACAACTGAAAATTTGTTTCGGATGTATACATGTGTTCGGCTTCTAGTTTGACCAAAAATAGATATGATATATTTCTCACAAATTAATCATCATCAAAAGTTGCTGATGAAATCCTAAGGGCCGAGACAACTACAATTCCACATGAAGCCGACCATGAAGCTAGGCGTCCACACTTAGATTCTTTGCAAGGGATTGGTGGTCCTATTACAAGGTCAAGGACTAAGAGAATGCAAGCTGCCTCAATCTCTTTCATAAATGAACCCATGGAATCCAAAACTAAGGTAGCAAGGAAGACTTCCGAACTTAGCTCATCATTTGTCATTCTAGTCATCCATGAAAAATCAAGAATGAAGGATCAAGTGTGGTTGATTTTCACTTGTGTAATTAAGATCCTTAGACCACTTCTCATCACAATCCAAGTTCAAATTTGGAAGGTTGGCAATTCTAGTTCAACACTTGTCATTTTACTTAGTATTGTAAATGATGAGCCAAGTGTTGTTCATTCTTCATGATCAAGTTAAAGAAGCTTCCAAATTGGAGTAAAGAAGCTCCAAATTCGGCCAAGGCCATGGTGATTAAAAGAATTACCAAATCCACAAAGCTGAATAGGAAATTCTGCTTAAGCAGAATTCAGTCGACACACTTGGATTAGTTTTAGGCAACTACTTGTTGTTTTATTTCATTTTCTTATATTAATTGTTTCTTTTAAGTAATAGTTTCTTTAGTTAATTTCCTAAAAAGCTAATCCAACTAGGGAATGGCTTTCTTAATTCTTACAACTTGTAAACTATAAATAGAGGCATTCAGCCACAATGAAAGAGGAAGAATTTTGACAATACAAACTTGAGAGCTTTGTAGCTTTTCTTTGAGTTCTAGTTTAAAACTTGCTTTGAGTCTTTGAGGATAACCGCTTAGGTTCATGTTTAAGCTATCTTGTTGAGTTTCTTTCCCTCAACAATCTGAGTGTGCTTCTTGGTTCCAAGGATAGTCAAAGTTCACATCTTGGGTCTTTGATAATTCCTTCGGTTGTCAAGTGGACAAAAGCAAGGTCCTTCTTCACAAGTTGGAGATGGTGTCTTGCTAAAGGAAGACTTAGTTCAGCCTAGAGGACGATACTAGGACCAACACTCTGATATAGGTTCGGTTTCTTATCCTTTGGTGTAAGAATTCGTATCAGTTGCCGAATGGAATATGTGATATTTCATGATATGGCTGGAAAAATATATATGATATATTTTATAAATTTCTCATGATTAAGGAATGGCCAAAAAATTGCACTTTGACTCGAACCTTCCATGCAAAATATTATTATTATTCGAAATCTTAATTTTTAATTTAATAATAATTGTCATAAATTAATTAGATTAATATATTTAAGTGTTAAATATGAATGAAAATTACATGTGACATGCCATTATGTGATATTTGAGCATGGTGCATAGTTATAGTCCTTAGCCCAATGTGATTGGATATTAATTTTGTATTGGTTTTTAAATATGCCATGCGCATCATGCCTTGCTCTATTTTCTGGTTGTAAATTCTTTTCTCATCTAACTCCCATCAAATGTAACTCGAGGTTTCTCTAAAGATGTAATAGTTAGATTAGAGATAAGACGAGACTAGGAGGCAAGGAGTTGGTGACCATACAACAAGAACCAATTAGGCACTTGAAGAAGATGCCGATACCCTTAAGTTAAAATTTTTGGTTCTCTCATTGGCTTGAGAGAATCAACTTAGTTTGGCTATAACTATGTCACGTTTACTTTATTGTTAATGTATGAGATGCATGTTATTTTTGTTCATTGGTTAAATGCATAATGTGATTATGATTGTAATGATTAGTTAAGCAATTTATGTGATTAATTGAACTAATAGTTACAATAACTAATTTAAGTAAAATGGTGAGAATTTAACAAATCCCTCAAACGAATATTAAGTCTTAGATGCCTTCCAATGCCTAGCACTCGTCAAGGCATTGATTGACTGTGTGTAGGTATGCCAAAGCAAGGTACTGTGGTCAATCTTAGTGAGACGCGACAGGATAATAGTAATATCCGACTATTAATCATTGGGTCTGACTTAACTAGGTTGACTCAATAGGATTGAGACCTAGAGGCATAGAGTTGGGCCTTGGCTTATTAGATAAGCTAGAACAAGAGTTGTTCGCACAATTATCCAAGAGTTGTATGAGATACAATTGACAAAGTGTTGTCTACCTAAATAGCCGAGTTTTGGGCGATTAGCCAAAGCTAACTCAAAATTAGGTCAAATATGGATATTGGCCCACTAGAAAGTTAATTAGATTAATTTTTCCAAATTTATATCGAGGGTTATTACTTTAAGAGAAATAGTGGGAGTAACATTTAATAAAAGACCATATTAAATGTTAGCATTCATGATACTTATTTTGCATATTTCTGTCGTAGATCATCATGGCATCAAACACTAACACACTATCACTGCGATCTGTCCTTGAGAAGGACAAGTTGAATGGGACGAACTTCCTAGATTAGTACAGGAACTTAAGAAAAGTTCTCAAGCAAGAGAAAAAGCAGTATGTCTTGGTGGAACCCTTACCTGATGAACCTAAAGGAAAGGTAATTAAGGAAAGGAATTGCTTCCATTGCGATGAGACCAAACATTGGAAAAGAAACTGTAAAGTTTACCTGGAGGATCTAAAGAAGAAGAGGAATGAAAATTCCACTTCAGGTATTCATGTTATAGAAGTTAATTTATCTACTTCTTCATCATGGATATTAGATACCGGATGTGGTTCACACATTTGTGTAAATGTGTATGAACTGAAAAGAAGTAGGATTTTAGCTAAAAGCGAAATCGACCTACAAATGGAAAATGGAGCAAGGGTTGTTGCATTAGCTGTAGGGACTTATGTCTTGAACTTGCCCTCAGGGTTTGTTTTAGAGCTAGATAATTGTTATGTAGCTTCCATTGCAAAGAACATTATTTCTATTTCTTATTTAGACAAGAGTGGATTTTCATTTATGATAAAAGACAATTGTTGTCTCTTTTATTTAAATGAAATGTTTTAGGGTAGTGCACAAATGGCTAATGGCTTTATGTTCTAAATCTTGACACGCCTATCTATAATGTAAATATCAAAAGAATTAAATTAGATAATTTTAATTCGACTTATCTCTGGCATTGTCGTCTGGGCCACATAAACAAAAATCGCATTTCCAGACTTCACAAAGATGAACTCCTAGACTCATTCAATTTTGAATCGTATGAGACATGTGAATCATGTTTATTAGGTAAGATAACTAAAGCCCCTTTCACAAAAAATAACGAAATGGTGGGTGATTTATTGGAACTAATATCTACGGATGTATGTGGACCAATAAACACACAAGCTAGAGGTGGTTTTCAATACTTCATCACATTTACTAATGACTTCAGTAGATACGGCTATATGTTTCTTATGAAACACAAGTCTGAATCATTTGAAAAGTTCAAAGAATTTAGGAATGAAGTACAAAACCAACTTGGCAAGAGTATCAAAGCACTTTGATCTGATCGAGAGGTGAATACTTAAGTCAAGAGTTCGATGACTATCTAAAGGAGTGTGAAATAGTCTCACAACTCACTCCTCCTGGAATAGCACAATAGAATGATGTATCCGAAAGGAGAAATCGAACTTTGTTAGACATGGTTCAATCCATGATGAATAATACAAATCTTCCAAATTCCTTCTGGGGACATGCTTTACTTATAGCGTATCACGCTAAACCATGTTCTTTCTAAATCAGTTCAAAAGACACCATATGAGATATGGACTGGGAAGCATCTTAGTGTGTCTTTCATGAAGGTTTGGGGATGTGAGGCTTACGTTAAACGTCAAGTCTCCGACAAATTTGGACCCAAATATGATAAGTGCAATTTTGTGAGATATCCTAAAGAAACAAAAGGATATTATTTCTATAATTCCAACGAGAACAAAGTGCTTGTTGCTCGAACTGGTATTTTTCTAGAAAAAAAGAGTTTATTTCTAGAAAATCCAGTGCGAGACAATAAAACTTGAAGAAGTTCAACAATCACAAAATAGCATTGAACTTGATGAGATAGAAATTAAGCAAATACCACAAGCCGTTGTGGAACAAGCACCTGCTCAAGAGACACAAGCCCTGCGTAAGTCTACTAGGATTCATCATGAGCCTCAGAGATATGGATTTTTGGTGACTCAAAACGATGAAATCTTGCTAATGGATCAAGATGAGCCTACGACCTATCAAGAAGCTATAATGGGGCCAGACTTTGAGAAATGGCTTGAAGCCATGAGATCTGAGATGGAATCCATGTATACAAACCAAGTATGAACTTTGGTTGATCCACCTGAAGGGGTAAAACCCATAGGGTGCAAATGGGTCTTCAAAAAGAAGACTAACATAGATGGTGAAGTACAACCTTTTAAGGGGCGATTGGTCGCTAAAGGTTTCAAGCAAGTTCATGGTATAGACTATGAAGAAACCATTTCACCAGTTGTTATGCTTAAATCTATCAGGATTTTGCTTGCAATAGCTGCATTCCATAATTATGAAATCTGGCAAATGGATGTCAAAACTGCTTTCCTTAATGGAACTCTTCTCAAGGATGTGTACATGACACAACCTAATTGTTTTGTCGATCCAAAAAATGCTGGAAATGTTTGCAAGCTACAACGATCTATTTATGGGTTAAAGCAAGCTTCTCGAAGTTGGAATCTTCGGTTCGATGATGCAATCAAAGAGTTTGGTTTTATCAAGAACGAAGACGAATCTTGTGTCTACAAGAAGGTTAGTGGGAGCACTGTTGTCTTTCTGGTATTGTATGTGGATGACATACTACTTATTGAGAATGACATCCCATCTTTACAATCTGTAAAAACTTGGTTGGGAAGTTGCTTTTCAATGAAAGACTTAGGTGAGGCAACCTATATATTAGGTATCAAGATCTATAGAGATAGATCAAAGAGATTGAATGACCTAAGTCAAAGTACATACATAGATACGGTGCTAAAAAGGTTTAGCATGCAAGAATCCAAGAAAGGTTTTTTTACCTATGGGGCATGGTATTACTCTCTCAAAGGAACAGTGTCTTTTGACACAAAAAGAGAGACAACGCATGAGTAAAGTTCCATATGCGTCAGCTATTGGATCTATCATGTATACCATGCTATATACTCGTCTCGATGTTTCGTACGCTTTGAACTTAGTGAGCAGATATCAAGTAGATCCCGGTGAGTGTCATTAAATCATTGTCAAAAATATCCTTAAGTACTTGCCAAGGACTAAGGATACATTCTTGATAAATGAATGTGAAGAATAGCTCAATGTAATTGGTTACACCGATGCAAACTTCCAAACCGACAAGGATGATTATCAAGTTATGTGTTTTGCCTAAATAGTAGTGGTGTGAGTTGAAAAGTTTAAAGCAGGTTACAATAGCCGATTCTACAACAGAGGCCGAGTATATCGCTGCATCAGACATAGCAAAAAAGGCCATTGGGATAAAAACTTCATAACCGAACATGGGGTTGTCCCTAGCATTGCCGATCCAATTGAGCTCTATTGTGGCGACAATGGAGCCATTGCGCAAGCTAGGAAACCCAAATCTCACCAATGATCCAAACATATACAACGGCGCTTCTATTTGATCTAAGAGATCATTGAGAGAGAAGATGTGAAGATATGCAAAATACCAACTAAAAATAACATCACTGACCCATTGATAAAGCCTTTGATACAGTAGAGACATGATTGTGATGCTAGATCATTAGTCATTAGTGACATGACTGATTGGTCATAGTGCAAGTGGGAGTTTGTTGGATTATGCCCTAAGGACCAATCATGTGATGATGGTTTAAACATATATTGTATCATAAGTTTTATAATTTATGGCAATTTATTATTATGTTTATTTCTATATCTGCACTTTATGAATAAATATAATAATGTCCCAAGACTTTAATTATTCTAAAATTATCCCTAATCAAGTATTATCATTAAATGGGATAATGATAAGACATTAAGACTAGTATGTGTAATGACTAATGAAAAGTGTCATGATATGATATATCAAGTCAACATATAAGTACATGTTAGAGAACTATGTACTGGATCAACCCATTGTGAGAAATGCTACATGGGTTATCATATGAAGTGTCATAAGCATTTCTCATAGTGATGATGGTGCAAGTGATCCTTAGACTTGACGTCACCAGATATCCCAACATGAGTAGTTGCATGTTTTAATGCTTCTAAACGTTACTTGTTACAAGGTGAACTATAAAAGTGACAATTGGATATGTAATGAATCATGTAGTGGAATGTTGAGTGATCAATATAGAATTTGCCCTCTTATATAATGGGAGTGATATCTTTGGGCCCCTTGATCAAGTGAGACCATAAAATGCTTGACCGTGCCCAAATGAGTCGATATATGATATCAAACTCATTTGCTTAAATGTGTCTACTTGGGAATCAAGAAATGCAAAGATTTAACTATACGAGTGTGACACACTCCATGGCTCATGTTCAATCAAGATATCTAGGGCAAAGGGATTGAATTACATGGTAACATCTATGACAAGAAAAGTAATGTCAAATTACCAATATTCTTATAACTTGGGTAGCATTGATGTGTTACTAGACACCGCTCAATGTTTATGGCATAAAATAGATTTTATGTCATTATCAATGTTAGAAGAACCTATTGGGTCACACACATAGATTGTATCCAAAAGAAGTATAAAATTCATGTGATAAATATTGGTTAATTTAAGAATCTTATTATGAATAGGACTCTATATGGGTTCCGGTATAAATCGGTATTTGGTTTTGGTTTCTAAATGGTTTTGTTTTGTGTTAATAAATCCAAAAACTTTTTGGATTTATTAATTCATGTAATGGCCAAAAATTAGAATCAAAATAAGAATTGGATTCTTTTTTTAGCAACTAATGAAATTTGGAAACCTGAAATTTAGAAAGTTCCCAAATAGATTTGAACTTGGGGTTCAAGTAAAATTCTTTAGAAGAAGTTTTGCCCTAGTCTTTTTCTATATATTTGGACACAAAATTTAGCATCCTCTAACCAAGACATGAGTAACACAGCTGCACATTCTCTTGCTACATTAAATGACCAAAACAATTTTTCTTGGTGAAGAAAACATTTCTACTGCAAAACAGAAAACCAAAACCCAAATCTGCTTCTTGTTTTCAACAAATCAATTTCGGCCCTTTTCTTGAGAATATTTGCAGTCAAATTTGATGCAACATAAGAATCCTTACTGCTGCTCTTTAGAAGAAAAACCAGCCACTTCTAATGTGGAAAGAGAAAGAAAAACTGGCGCTTAGAGAAGCTTCAAAAACTAAAACCGGAAGCAAAGTTCCAAGGCTAGCACCAACGATTCTTTGCTACTTCTGCCTTAGTTAATTGTGTGACAATTAACTTGGGATTTGAAGGTGATTGTGTGGATACTGTAGAAACAAGGCTCTTTTGGGTGTTGCTGTGATTCGATGAGCAAACAACTCCACACAAGAAAGATTATCCACTACCAGTAAAAGGTAAAACTCTTCACGACTAGTTTGAAATCACTTTGTAAGGACCCTTAGAGGAAATCAAAAATTTTAAAATTCCGCTGCGTGTCATGTTTGATTTCCTACACCACTTGAGATTTTATGGAGTTTACAGCTATACTCAATTGAACCAAGGTTACACATGATTTTCTCGATTTAAAATTTAGCAAAACAGTTTCACCACCTTAAATCGAGTTCAGGTAGTCATTATTCCCCTACTCGATTTAAAAAGAGTAAATGTATAAATGAAGGGTGTTTGGGATTTTAGTCATTCAATCCAAGACCCCCATTCTCGATTTATAAAAAGCATATAAATACGAACAAGATTTTATTCATTAACTAATATTTCAAATATAAAAGCATTTTAAATTACTGACATGCTAGAGTAGGGGCAATAAGTTCCCATCCATTGTGGCCAGGCCATGACTCATAGACCTTGATGCATCAATAGCTCTGTAGGGGCCTTCCCAATTAGCTTCTAACTTGCCAAACTTTTGAGTTCAGTTTGCTTCATTTTTGCATAAGATCACATCTCCTGGGGCAAATTCATTGATTTTCATCTTTTCATTGTAATATTTGGCCATGGCACACTTGTATTGTGTTTTTTTCACAAAAAGTTGGATCTCGGTGCTTTTCCAGTAAGTCCAAGTTCGACCGGACCTCTTCTTCATTAGCCTCAGCATTAAAGGCTACAACTCTGAGATTCAGGATCCCAATCTCCGTTGGAATTACAGCTTTTGACGCATATGTTAGGCTATAAAGGGTTTCTTCTATGGCTCTCAAAGGTATGGTGCGATAAATCCATAAGACATTTGGGAGGTTTTCCACCCAATCCCTTTTTGCCTTGTCCAACCTAGTCTTAAATCCTTGTAGTATTGTGCGATTTGTGACTTTAACTTGGCCATTGGCTTGTGGGTGCACAATGAAAGTGAAGTTTTGTTTAATCTGAAATTCTTCGCACTAGGAGCGGAAAGGATCGTCTGCAAACTATTTCTCATTGTTTGAAATAATCACATGAGGGATACCGAATCTGCACACAATTTTGCTCCACACAAATTTCAAGACATTTTTTCCAATGATAGTAGCCAGAGGTTTGGCTTCTACCCACTTGGTGAAGTAGTCGATGACAACTATTAAGAACTTCAAAAGTTCCAGTGCTTCAAGAAAAGGTCTCAGAATATCAATTCTCCACTTTGTGAAAGACCACGAACTCTGGATGTTGTTCAACTCCATTTAGGGTTTTCTAACTATGGGAGAATGAAGTTGGCATTTAACACATTTTTACAAGAAATCATGAGCATCTTTAAACATGGTTGGCTAGTAGTAACCCCAAAGAATGATCTTCTTAGCCAGCATGCGGGGTCCTACATAACTTCCACAAGATCCGAGGTGCACTTCTGAAATATATATTTTGCTTGTTGAGGCCTAATGCATCTGAGTATAGGTTGGAGGTAAGATTGCTTGTAGAGGACACCGTCTTGTATTACATATCAACGCGCCTTTAGTTTTAATTTTCGTGCTTCATCTTTGTCATCAGGTAGTTTTCCATTTCGCAAATATCTCCATATGGGAGTCATCCAGTTATCTCCCGTCTCTTTAATGGTCATTGTGATTTTTTCTTCAATGCTTCTGTAGGGAAGTACTTCCACCAAGACCTTATCGATATACACCTTCATTTGGGGTTCTTGAGCTTCGTAAGAGTCTTGTACCTAATTGAGAATCGTTGTATGCACACACCTCTTTTGCTTTCATTCTCCCGTCTCTTTAATGGTTAGTTGTTTTGAAGTCAAAACACAAAGCATAAGTGATCTGTACGCCTTCTGAGCTTCGTAACAAAAGGCCTACTCCACTACCATCTTCATTCAAAGCTCCATTTACGTGTAAGGTCCATACCTTTGGGCCTTCTATTTCCTTTTCTGTGGACTTAGTTGACAACGGAAGGTTGACATCCAAGGTCCTCGTGGTAGGCATCTCTACTAGGAAATCCGCAAGTGCTTGAGCCTTTATTGCTATCCGGGGTTGATAATATATATCATGCTCCCCTAACACTACGGCCCATTTTGCCCACTTCCAAAAACTTCTAGGTTTGAGAGTATCTGTTTAATGGGTTAATCGATGAAGACACATATAGAATGTGGTTGGAAGCGGTATAAATTAGAGTTAAAATTATCTTCTCTATTGGGAAGTACCGCATCTCAACTTTTTGAAGAGTGCAATTGAAATGGTATATAGGTCTTTACACACTATTCACATCCTGAATGAGTACCGTACTTACGGTGTTGTCTAAGGTTGCTAAATATAAATATAAGACTTCTCCCGATGTGGGCACCATGAGTGCTAAAAAACTTACCAGATGTCTTTCTAACTTCATCAAGAGCTTTCTGGCATTCTCTATTCCACTTAAAGTTCTTGGCTTCCCTTAATGTTTGGAAGAAAGAGAGATGCCGATTTGTGGATCGCAACAAGAATCTTTTCAAGGTTGCTAAGGACATAGTTAACTTTTGAATTTCCTTTAAGATTTGAGGAGATGCCATCTCGGTGATGGCCCTTATCTTGTTTGGGTTGGTTTCAATTCCTTTCTTTGAAATCATGAATCCTAAAAATTTGCCAAATCCTACCCCAAAAGTGCACTTTTTGGGGTTCAAACGCATTCTAACTTTTAGCATGGTTTATAAAGTCTCTTCCAAATCTCTAAGTACACTTTCACTTTTCTTCGACTTTATTACCATGTCATTCACATATACTTCAAAATTCTTACCAATCTGATAGGAAAATACCTAGTTGACTAGGCGTTGATAGGTTACTCTTGCATTTTTCAACCCGAATGGCATCCACATACAATCGATGCACATTTTCCAGTTGTCATCGGGTTTCTTAACCAACACTAAATTAGATAGCCAAGTTGGGTAGAATACCTCTTTCATGATATCAGATTGGAGCAATTTTTTCACCTCTTCGTTGATCACTAGTTTTCGGTCTGGGGCCAGTACTCTCTTCTTTTGTTGGACTGGCTTCACCTCGAGATCGATATTGAGTTTGTGTGTTGTCAAAGACGGTGATATTCTGGGCATGTTTTAAGGGCTCCATGCAAAAATCTCTTTATATTGGTGGAGAAGATGAATAATCTGATCTTTAATCGTGGTCGGCAACGTGACCCCCAACCTTAACTATTCTGTCGGGATAGCGGTTGTCTATCACGACTTCACTTCTTGCGATTCTACTGAGCCTCTTTTAGTGCTGGTGTTTTGGGGGCTCCAAGGTGCGACCTTAGAGTCCTTGGTATTTGGGGTCTCTAAGGTGTGACTTGGAGTTCCCAAAGATATCTTGAGGTGCGGCCTCAGAGCTCTTAGTATTTCAGCATCTTCGATGTGTGACCTTGGAGTTCCCAAAGGTACTCTGATGTGTGGTCTCAAGATTCCCAATTTTTCCAATGTTTTGAAGTGTGACCTCAGGATTTTCAAAAAAAACTATTGCACCTTTGCCTATGTGATATGAATCCAACAAGCATTGAAGAGACTTCGAACCCGAAACATGATGTCAATAGCAATGTCTCCAGAACAAGCTCGGATCCACTTGACAAGGGCTAGAACAAAGAAAATGAAGGAAACCTTGATTGGACTAATCCAAACGGCCCAAAAGGGTGGAGAGAAGACCAAGATTGACAAGACCATGTTTATTAATGCACTAAGTGTAATTGGGTCTTGTTAATTAGATTTTGGAGCCAAATTCCAAGTTGTAACCATAATGGGTTTGGCTTGACTATTATTTTTCTTAGAACCCCTTAGGAACATTGGGCTTAGTCTTAATTATATGCTAATTTGAGTCATGTAGCCCAAAGAGTTATGTAGCCCATTTGGCCCTAAAGAAACCCTAGCTTGAGCAACCCTAATTAGGAACCCTAGCTTGTATCTTTATAGTGGCCGTCGGCCATTCTTGAGGGCAGATTTGATGAAATGAAAATTTGGTTCTTGACATTACAAGCTTGAGAAAATTGCTCTCTAGTTTCTGTAATTACTTGCAAATTACACAAATTCGGAATTTGTGTGTTTGTTGTTCTTGATTTCCTAGATTTGTTCCCTAGGAAATTCGGATTCCATCCATCAATTGATTCCAAGGTTTCTAGGTACAGGTTATCTAGGGGTTAAGGACCTATTTCACCTTCAAGGAACATACCATCTCCAAGGAAAGATTTCAGTTGGGTTGATCCAAGGGGAAGAACTTGTGTAGTGAGTTTTTGGAACAAGTTATCCAAGGGTTCACGCCACTATGTCTATTCTCCCCTGTGGTGTCACCTTAGGGTCAGATTGTAACATTTTCGGAGTCTAGATGGCAGTATACGTTTCGTCAAAGTATTTTTACCTTTGATAGTGATACGCATGCATTCTCTTACTGCATATTGATCTCCTCAAATTGATGTCACTCTGTGCTTCGTAAAGAATTTCATGACCAAATTGTAAGGTGACCAATGGCCTTGGCTTTGTTCATTCATGATCTCCCAATGATTGCATTGAAAGGAGATAGGGCATCCACAACATAAAAGTCTGTCATTATGATTTTGTTTCAGGGTAATCCCCCACTATAACTAGAAGAATAATTATGCTCATTTTATATTGGTTCTGGGGTGTGATCTCAAAATTTTCAGCGTCTTGGGGGTTCCAAGGTATGACCTCAGATTTTTCGAGAGCTTTCCAAGATGTAACCTCAGGATTCTAGATGCTTTTGTTGATATTCACACATGAAGTTGCTCATTCATTGGGCATGTAGGATGGTTTCAAGGCATCGAAGTCGATTCCTAATTTGCAAAAAATATATAGGACATCGACTACACCTTGTCTATCTTATTCTTCACCCTGTCCTTTGGTATGGTAGCCACTTCTCTGATGGTTTCAAGGCATCGAAGTTGATTCCTAACTTGCAAAAAATATATAGGACATCGACTGCACCTCGTCTACCTTATTCTTCACCCTATCCTTTGGTATGGTAGCCACTTCTCTGATCTCCAGACCTAGGTTAGGCTCTATCAAAACGAAAGTGCCACCTTTGGATATACTAAACAAGCATCCCATTACAGATGTAATCTTCTCTCTCTTTATTAAGGCCTTGGCCCCAATTGCTATGTCTTGGTTCATTCTAGGATGGACATGGATTATACCTAGCCCTATGAAACTCTTTAAACTGTGCATGATATAACTCCATGAAAGCTCTCTCATCTGCTTCTTATTGTCTCCGTGCCATATAATTATCTCGATTTGGAACCGTGCACTGTGAATGTTCCCTTTCATGAATGGAGAGATATTTTGATCATTCAGGGATTTCGCCCAAATGTAAAAGATCGTTTTCTGTAGAGCTTGAACGACTACGTCGTGCCATTCCTTGGCTAGTTCCCTCGGCTACCCTCCGTTCTCCAATTTGTTGTTCACCATGTGTGAATCTGTTGAAAAAATAGATTGCGAATATTACTTCAGAAATCAAGATTATTTCGTTTACACATACGGCGCCACTTGATGAAGGCAAAATCCACAACCCTACTATGATCCAATGAGATGGTCTCGATCCAAGATTCTTCGTCTTCTTGATTGATGATTATTCCTGTAAAACAGATCTTGGAGTGGTTTTGTGGGGTAGATTCTCTTATGCCTAACTTAGAATTTGAGTCAGAGTATAGTATTTTCTGAGTTTTTAGAGAATGTCTCCATATTTTCCAGGTTTATATATACCTTATCCCCTCATTCATGGGATTCATACAATATCTTTCCATGATTATAGCACATTTGTTACACTCTTGTGGATAAGTACAACTTTGCTGAGTTCTCACTTATATATCCTCTCCTCTTCCATGATTTGGGGGAATTGATTGTTACAGCTCAATCTGTTGGTTACAACTATAACCATTGATTATACGCTGTTTCACTTCTCCATCATTATTTCCCGTGATTGCTGCATTTTTTATGTAAATTCCATACTCATCATTCTTCAATTCACGAACTGTCTTCTCTTCAGTCTTCTGTCAACCTTCAGTCATTAACCGTTCTTCGTCCTCGCCTCCTCGATCTTCAATTCGTTGGTCAGCCGTGCACTTCTCAACTGTGCAATCCTTTTGCCACCACCGCCTTGATTCTCGGCAGTCGGCTGGCCACAGGCAAGGTACATTGAGAGGACTATTTTTTGTGCTATTCTTTTTTACATGTACTGATTCGTCGGCTATTTTTTTACACCTTTCAACCGTGCTTTTTTTTTTTGTTTTTTGAGACTTTTCTTTTGTTTTAAGTGATGACTAGACAAAACAAAATTTTTGTAAATAAGAGTTTTATTCATGAGTACAACTAGCATTAACATTCATTTTGCTTAATATTGGAGATTGGAAATTTGGAATACATGGGGCAAATCTAAAAATTCTTGAGGAAGACTAGTATTGGCTCATGTTATGTAAACGGGAAAAAAATATGGAATTAACTTGGAAATTAATATAGATTGGCCAAAATTAGAAATTAATATCATGCACTGGTGTAGTCCCTATGCTTCTCTGCTTTGAAGCCTTAAAATTCTCAATTTGACATTGATTTGATTTCCTGGAATTCTTTATGCTAAACAAAACGAACTACAAAACTGTGACCCGAGCGAATATTATTACAACAAAATCAATAGATCCTAAACTGTAGTACATATTACTTTTTGATCACCAAGAATGAATTTTTGTTATTACTTCTACCTGTTTATAAATAATCCCCATCTTGTACTGCTTTCTGTTCTCTTTTTATCTTTTTTTTACTCCACTTTGAATGAGGATAGTTGGATACGTGTGGCCTAGTTTTAACCCATATATCAGCAGAGGAATTGTTCATCAAAATCGATGCTCTTCTTGTGTCACCCAAAGATAGACTCATGGTGGACATAGACGATATAGTATAACAATATCCAAATGTTATCAAAATTAAACGAATATTTACTTGTTCTGATTTTTTTTTATCTCTAATTTATGTTTTCTGGCTACTAGGTTCTGAGAATGATTCTAAATTTTACTTATTTTTTGTGGTTTCCAGTTTTTAATTTTTGTTTTTTGGC
This sequence comes from Gynochthodes officinalis, assembly GCA_020080225.1. NCBI lineage: Eukaryota > Viridiplantae > Streptophyta > Magnoliopsida > Gentianales > Rubiaceae > Gynochthodes > Gynochthodes officinalis. The sequence goes on along the minus strand of CM034615.1, from coordinate 27,225,359 downwards.
TTCTGGTTCTAGTTTTTGAGAATTGTTCTGATTTTTTTCCTTTTATTTCTGTTTTTTGGTTTTTGATTTCTATGGTTACTTCTAGTTTCTAATTTTATTTTGATTTCTAATTTTTTTTATTTTTAATTTCTATGTAGATGTCTCAATCGAAAGATCACAATAGCAAACAACAAACGGACCAAAGCACTAAGTTAGGTCCAACACACAAATGGAGACTCATCCTACATTAAAGAGTGTTGGAAAACGCAAGAACTGCAGTAAGATGTCAGTTGTTTGGAGGCATTTTACTAAATTTACGGATGCCAATGATAGAAAAAAATACACATGTAATTATTGTAAAAGAGAGTATAGTTGTGCATCCAAGTCATGTGGCACTTCTACTTTATTAAATCACATTAAAGTGTGCCCTCTCAACCCTACCAACCAAATTTCAAATCAAACTTTGTTATCCTATCAGAGTACTAATAATGATGATGACATGGGTGATGTAAAGTCAAGTTTAGTGGCATGGAAATTTGATCAACAAGCTTGTAGGAAGGCTTTAGCTGAAATGATTATTATTTATAACTTCCATTCAAATTTGTAGAGGAAATAGGATTTAGGCACTACATGAAAGTATGCCAGCTTACACATGTGATTTCTTCTAGAACTACAGTGACTAGAGATTGCTATCAGTTGTTTCTTGATGAAAAGAAAAAGTTTAAGTATCAAATGAAAGAAAAGGCTCTTAGGATTTGTTTAACAATAGATACATGGACATCTTTGCAGCAAATTAATTATATTTGTGTCACTGCCCACTACATTGATAATGAATGGAAATTTTATAAGAAAGTGCTACGCTTTTGCCCTGTTTTAAGCCATAGGGGTAATGATATTGGGAAAGCTGTGAAAAAGTGTTTGGTTGCTTGGTTTTGCAAAATGTTTTCACGGTGACAGTTGACAATGCAAGTTCAAATGATGTAGCAATTGATTATGTGAGAAAAAAAAACAAAAAAACACTTGTCAATTGGAACAAATGTGTGTTACAAGCTAAATGGGTGCAAGTTAGGTGTGTTGCTCATATTATGAACCTAACTGCACAAAATGGCTTGAATGATTTTGGAGAGTTAGTTGATTGTGTTAGGGCAGCGGTTAATTATGTTAGACAATCTTCAACTAAGCTCAAAAGATTCATGAATTATGCTGAGATAGAAAAATGTGATTGTAGTAAAACTTTGTACTTGGATGTTCTGACTAGATGGAATTCTACGTATCTGATGTTGAATGTAGCACATATTTATGAGGGAGCCTTTGATAGGTTAGATTTGGAGGAATCCACTTTTAGGGATGATCTTGAAACTCATGACTCTAAATTGGGAGTTCCTACTACTCAAGATTGGAATAATGTTAGGAGGTTGGTGGTTTTTCTTCGGCATTTTTACGAGTTGACTCTAATAGTTTTTGGTACAAAGTATATTACTGCAAATTCTTTCTTGAATGATATTAGTTGCATTCATAGGATCTTGAAAGAAGGTATTTCTAGTGAAGATGATGATTTTAGAAACGTGGCAATATGAATGAAGAGAAAATTTGACAAATATTACTTAGGAATAATTAATGTGTTGATTTTTATTACTCTATTCTTGATCTTAGGAATAAATTTTAATATGTTGATATTGTGTTTGGTAACATGTATGGTGAGCAAGAAGGGTCTACGTTGACTGAAAAGGTAAAGCGTGCCTTGTATGAGCTTTTTAATGAGTATAAGAGAATTCATTTCCCACCGTTTACTGTATCTTCATCTTATTATTCTTTTTTTTTATTACTTCTTTAACTGTACATTTAATGGAGAAAAGCTCAGCTACTAGTGATAGTCAGCCATTGAATAAGTTGAAAATGAGAAAAGCATATTCTAGTACAAGAGATTCTAATTCAGAGTTGGATAGATATTTAACTAATGATGATTATGATGACTATGATAGTAAAAATTTCAGTGTCTTGGAGTGGTGGAAAGTCAACAATCCAAGGTTTCCTATTCTTTCTTTCATTGCTCGTGATGTGTTGGTTGTTCCAATTTTAACGATTGCTTCTAAATCTGCTTTTAGTACTGGAGGAAAAGTTCTTGACACATTTAAGAGTTTTTTAACTCCTAAAATTGTACAAGCTTTAATATGTACTCAAAGTTGGCTCCGTCCAAATGCTACTCCAGTTAATGTGGAAGAACACATTGATGATCTTGAAAATTTTGAAAAAGGTCATCTCCTCTGTCCATATTCATTTCTTTTTATATTTTTTGTGAATATTTAATGAATATTATTTACTCATTTATTGAATTAAATTTAATCCTTAATTTTTGAAATTTTGGGCAGAAATGAATGACTCAGTCCCTGGATCATGTGTGGATGTTTAAAATATCTTGCTTTGATGAATTGATGATTAAGGTATTATTGCATTTGCTTCAATTTGAAAAAGTCTCTTTTATTTGTTTTATGAGTTATATATTGTTTTAATATTTTCGGATTCATTCTTTATGGTGGAACATTTTTAACCTTTTGAATTGTTATATTTTAAAGCTAAAGTGGGAACTTTGGGATTTGAAAGGTGAGAGTTGTGGAAATGTGTTTGTTGCTATTTATGGAGGTGCTGAAGTTGGACTTTGACATTCCTTGTGTTTTTATCATGAAATTTAGAATTTGGACATGTAATTTGTGGTGAATTAGATTATTACTAATTTGGGGGAATTTTGTAGTATATATTTGGACTTTTGTTGTTAAATTTTTCTATTATGTGATTTGTATTGTAATAATTTGAACATTGAAAATTTGATTTTATTACTAAAAAATTACTCTTAAAACATGAGAAAAAATTGTGACTAAATTTGGCCAAATTACTTTGGTTCGGCCGAATTCGAATTCGACCAAATCCGACTGAATTTGAAATTCTGTTAATTTGATTGAATTCAAATTTGAACCAAAAACTGAATTTTGAATTCAATCGGCTCGAATTCGAATTTGGCTAAATTCGGTTCAGTTTTCAGTTTGGATTTTGAAATTTTCAAACTGAACCGAGAAATCTGAAAATCGAACAAACCAACCATTCTGCACCCCTATTTGAAATCTAACATTTTTTTTTGTTTTTTAACTTAGAAGAGATTGCTTTTAAAAGGTTTGGTTGATTTTAATATTTTGTAGGATTATGGTGATGATTAGACTAGTGTGTTAATATTATAGTTTACTAATTGATGGTGCTTTTTCCTTTTTTTGGTTTTTGTATTTTTAGCTTATGATGCTATTTATTCTTCTAGGCATCGATTGTATCTTTGTAAGTGTACCTGGTAGCCTTATATTCTGAACATAGTTTTCTTTTATACTGAGATCGCTATTGTTAAAATCAGATTAGCTTGTCGCACTAGTTCGATCCGAAACCAGCCATAAGTCCGATATAGTTTTTATTGAAAATTGGTTTTAAGAAACCTAATCAAATTGAGATTTTATTGGTCAAAACTGGGGTTGATGCGAGTTTAACCAGGTAATTACCCCTTTTTAATAGAACATATTTTAACTTTTAAAAATTATAATTTGACCCTAAATTTCTATAAAACTCATCTTCTATGTGAATATTTGAATTTTTTTACTTATAAAGTTTTAGATTCTTAAAATTGAATATCTTAAATATTTATACAAGAGAATTGTTATAATTTCAACCCATTTTTTACTTAAAGTATTTTTTAATATTATTTTTCACAAAAGATTCATGCATTTAATATTTTATGCAATTTATACTAAATTTATATTTAACTAACCAGAAAAATTAAATAGCTTGTCTCTAATATATGTGTTTACTAGTATTAATATTTTATAGTTAATTTATATTTATTATATTATAATAATGTCCCTGACTCCTGGACCGATTTGCACTTTGATTTTATTTTTACAATATTGGTTGAGACTACTTGATATGCACCTTACGGCTATAAAGAGTCAGCAATACACAACAAGCTAACAGGATCTAAGACTTAACTTGCAAAACTCTTGAAACTGGTGGAATTGAGACCAATGGATAAAACGTCACCACAAATTAGGGTTCTACTAGATTGAAAAAACTCAAAGGCACCACAAATTGGTCAAGTTTGATAAACCTGTTGCTTCTTGAAAGAACGAAGAGATTGATTCACTCAAACTCTCAATGACGTAATGTCAAAATTCTTCTCAACTTGTCTTTTGAGGTATTGGTCGAATGTCCTATGTTTATAAAGTACAAAATTGTGTTAAAAGGAAACAACTAAAATTCTAACCCTAATCTACTTCTAAGGAGGTGGCTAGCTTCTTTAAGAAATTAAGGACAACCTTAAAAATAAAAAGGAAACAAAAACCCTAATACTAATTGGACTTGGAGGTTTGGCCCTTTAAGGCTTCTTTCAAATATACAAAATTTGGCAATTAAAATTAAAGAAAAATTTTGGCCATAATTACCTAAAAATAATGCTACAAAATTTGGCCATAATTACTTTAAAATAATGCTATAAAATTAAATAACAACTTGCCCTATTTACTGTTCACGCACTGTTCACGGTACTATTGACGAGTAATATTCACGTTTTGGCCCACATGCTTAACGGGTTTGGATATCATGGATTAATCCATTTAAAATTTTTTTGAAATAATTTAAACCTAGTTCTCGTCATCGGGCCCCATAATATGTCACGACAAATAATCCCCACTCATTGAATTTGCCCTATTTGAGGCATCAGGCTCTTCTTCCTCCTCAACCTTTTTCTACTCATTGCTAATCTGGAGTTGATATTTATAAACTTGGACATGATAGATATTCTCCCTTTGCTCATTATTTTCCATAGTTTGAACACTAAGTGAACTCATGGTCACTATTGTTTTTTCTCCATTGAACAATCTTTCTTCACTTACCACTGATTGCACACACTTTAAGGGAGTAAGTACTTCTCCCCTACCTTGGAAAGCTAGAATGTCCATCTTTATACTTCTCAAAAATTTGTCAATTTTATCAATCTGGTTTCGGCCTATATTGGAAGTAGAATCCCTGTCGGACTTTTTACTATTGTCAAAACCTGATGAACTTTTCTTTCTAAATCTCGACCTCTTTGACAATAATTCAGTGATGGATTTCATACAATTGGCCAATTGTTCCATCTTATCATCATTAGATTGAAGCCTTAATTGCAAAGCCTCAAGTTGGTCACCCATATTAGAATATCTTCGGCTCATGCGTTCCGCCTAGTCTATGAAAGTCTTTTGGGCAATTGGAGTTATGCCTTCTTTTGACATTTTTCCTGCAAAAAGGTTAGTACAAACAAAAGTAAAAACAATAATATGGGAAGATTTGTAGTAAGGGTATATATGAGTGTGCTCTCAGTTATTTTTGTTTTTTTAATGCCTCACCCCTCACTCAACAATCTCTCTCTAAGTTCTTACTTAGAACAACACACTTTATCAAACTTTTAGGAAGTTTTTTGGCCAAGAGATAGTTCAAATAAGAATAAATTAATTTAGGAAATAAAAACTTAAGGAAGACAACAAATTAGGAAACTAGAAAAACTGAAATCAACTTAGAATTAGATGCAAATATGGAAACTAAAAGGAATAGGAAACAAGACAAATCCAACTACAAAGTGAACTTGAATAAAGAAAGCTAATAAATGGAAACTAAATAAATCTGAATATGGACTCTAAAAGGAAAGAAAATATGGAATCCAAAAAGAAAACAAATTTGGAAACTAAAAGGAAACAAATAGGAAAGACTACTAAAGGAAGGTAACTCTAACTACGAAAACAAATACAACTAGGAATCAATTCTTGCAAGTAAAAATCAAATTAGGAAACAATTCTTGCAACTCTTTTTGTATAAAAATTTTGGTCAAGAAGGGGTACAAAGGTGCAGAATTTTTCAGCTAACAACAATGGCAAAAAGGGACAAAAATTCGACTAAGAAAGACTGCTCAAGGAACCAAATTTCAGTCAACAATTTCAACCACAAAGTCTAGAATTTTTGGCTGCCAAATGCGCAGAATTTTGTCACAATTCTTAAAGAAAATTTCAACAAGGATTCAAGAGACAACAACCCAAGAATGCAGCATGGTTTCAGTAGCAAATCAAAAAGAATTCTAGACAAAAATAACAAAAGCAATACGACTGAAAATTAAGAATTCAGAACAGCAAAATTTTGGTCACAATTCTTGATGCAATTTCAGCAACAAATAATCCAAGAAACAAATGATTCAAAAATTCAAGAAACAAGATTTTAAGGATCAAGAATCAAGAAACAAGAATTTAAGATTCAAGAATCGTTCTTCTTCTCTTCTTCTTTCTTTCTTCTGGATTGATCTTTCTTTTTTTCTTTCTCTCTTTTTTTCTCGGCCCTTTCTTCTCTATTTTTTTTTTCACTAGAAAAGAACAATTTACAGCAACAATATCACATGAATAGGGACAAAATAGTAGGCAGAATTTTGGATTTTCCAGGAAGTATGCAAAAAAGTCAAGTTCAGACTTTTCGAGGAATTAATAAGGAAAACAATATATATATATATATATATATATATGCAAACATTGGTCCCTCTCCTCACTGTTTATTTATATTTCTGTTTCTTTATTTTGTAGATAAAGAACCTAAAAATGATCACTATTTCTCAAAAGATTAGATATTCCAATATTTACAATTTCAATGATATTTTAAATCATTTTCCAAAAAATCCTAAACCAGCTTTTTTACAAGATCTTCAATTAGAAGTCTCATTCCTCAAGGAGGAAATTAAGAAAATAAAAGCACAACAAGAATTAGATCGTCTTGTTATTGACTCATTAATTTCTGAAAAAGGGAAGCTCTCAGAAACTTCCACTCTTTCTAAACTTTCTTCTTCAAATCCCTCTACTTCAAATCCCTCTACTTCTGAAAAATTTGAAAAAATTTCTTAATCATATTTCTTTAGTCCAACAAAAGTATGACATTTTAATTACTTTAGTTATAAAAGATAATTTCAAACTTGAAATTCCTGCTTTATGGGATAAGGGGCGGATATGTGTTGTATTCAAGAAAGACTTGTCCCTTCGATCTATTTTGAAAAAAGCAAAGAACAACTTCGTTCTGCAAATGGTTCTAAACTACAAATAAATTATAAACTTCCTGAAGTTGAAGTTCATTTTCAAAATGGTTTTGGAAAAACATCTTTTCTTTTAGCAAAAGATTTAAATGGGCTAGCCTATTTAGGCACTCCATGAACTCTCGGGGAGGTCTTGCTTCTGAGTTTGTGTCACCGACTCCTTTTCGGCCCTAGCAACTTGTGGTTGGGCTTTTGGGGACTCTTGTTTGAGCTGGGAAAGCAAGCGTTCCGAATGTTTGACATAGTCGTCTTTATTAGTGAGTGCTGCTAACTTGGACTGGGCTAAACTCTTCTGTTGCAAAAATGCGGTTATTTGTGGATCAGCAGCGGGTAAAAATTGTGGGTTCATAGTGAACCAAGCTTCAATTTGTGGAGGTTGGATTGAATTTATATATATATATATATATATATATATATATATATATATATATATATATTCACAAAATAAAAAGAACCAAATTATCTATATAAAAAGTGGGCAGTAAGAAAAAGTTTAACCGAGTCTCAAAGACTAGGGTTAAACAACTAATTTAACTACCACAAGAAAATTGATTATCGGCTACTAGGAAACTATAAATAGAATTTGTGGTATATAAACAGAATTTAAAGTTAAAAATTTCAAAGTTACCTAGAGTTCTAATACCAAATTGATGTGCACCTCACGGCTATAAAGAGCTAGCAATACACAACAAGCAAACAAAATCCAAGACTTAACTTGAGAAATTTTCAGAATCGGTGGAATTGAAACTGATAGATGAAGCGTCGCCATAACCTAAGGTTCTACTAGATTGATAAGACTCAAAGTTGCCACAAACTAGTCAAGTTTGATAAGCCCGTTGTTTTTTGAAAGAACAGAGAGATTGATTCATACAAACTCGAAAGGATATAATGTCAAATTCTTCTCAACTTGTTTTTTGAGGTGTTGGCCAAATGGCCTCTATTTATAAAGTACAAAATTGTGTTAAAAGGACACAACTAAAATTATAACCCTAATCTACTTCTAAAGAAGTAGCTAGCTCCTTTAAGAAATTAAGGGTAGCCTTAAAAATAAGAAGGAAACAAAACCCTAATACCAATTGGACTTGGAGGTTTGGCCTTTTAAGGCTTTCTTCAAGTATACTAAATTTGGCAATTAAAATTAAAGACAAATTTCGGCCATAATTACCTAAAAATAATGCTACAAAATTTGGCTATAATTACCTAAAAAAATGTTATAAAATTAAATAAACAACTTGATGTTACTGTTCACGGCACTGGTCACGAGTAATATTCACGTTTGGGCCGCATGCTTGACGGGCTTGGATATCATGGATTAAACTATTTAAGATTTTTTGTAGTTTAAACCTAGTTCTTGTCATTAGGACCCGTAATATGTCATGGTAGATCAAATATTTACCGAATAGGTTGAACTGCTCCTGGATTCCCATCACTACTTCAAAATCATTTGCCATTGAATGATTGTTTACATAATAGCATTCATAGTCATCTAAGCGTTGGTATTGTGTTCATCCAATAAAAGAATCGTTAAAGCACATTTTTCTTGAAAGAAAATATGTTAGTTAGTTGTGAGGGGTTTTTTTACATAAATATTGTGATTTTTAATAAAAATTAAATAAAATATTAATGTTTTAAAATTTACCTAAAATAGTGGAATCGATATTATTGATATCGACTTCAAGATCGATATCACTATTATTGACTTTGACCAAGTTTTCCCCCTCTCTCTTTAGACAACTCAATATGTGTTGGGGCCAAGAGGTCAAAGATTCGAACCCCACTTCTATCATCTCCTCCCCTTGCCTTCCCTCTTTGTTGGTTAATATGGAAGTCTTACCCTATATTATGTAAGGCACATACTATTCTAATAGATTAGGATTGTCAAAAAAAAAAAATCAAAACCAAAAAACAAAGCAGCAGCCCATGGACTTCAACTCCCCCTTCCTCTTTGAACGACCAAAACCAAAGAAAAAAAATAACAACCCCCAAACCCTAGCAGCCACCAAGCCTGACACCCCCTCTCCTTGCAATTGGCCCCAAAAAAAAAAAAAACAATAGCTACCCCTGTAACCCCCAAGTCATCGTTGGCGATAACAACCCCCCTTCTAAAACTCAATAGCGATGCCCTCATCTCTAAGCAACCCCTAGCAGCCCCTTAAACTTGATAGAACTCCACCCCCATAGCTCCCAATGCCACCCCCAGTCCCAATAGCAACTAGAAAGTGCCAACGAGAAAACAAGAAAAGAAAACTAGTAGTCGGCACCTTTCTAAAGTCAAAGTCAATTTTTAAATTAGTGATTTTAAAGTTGATATTTTAAAATTTGACTTTAAAGTTGATTTTTCAAATGTCAATTTCAATATTTTTAGAAAATAAATAAAATAACAATATTTTGTTAATTCTTTACAAAAACTACAATATTGGGATAAATAACTGAGTTCTTTTTGGGTTTTGGTCCCTTTTAGTATTTCTTTGTAGAAAATCAACTTTATGGTTCATTTACTCAAATGATGGTAGCATAGGTCTTAAAACCTTGGATGAAATATTTGTAGGAAGTTTGAAATCAAGCAAGATAATGATAAATAGGGATAACCCCCAAAATGGTCTCTCACATATTGGAGAATGATCTTTTTAGTCCCTCACTTTTAAACAGGAACAAATGGTCCAATTACATTTCATAAATGAACCATTTTTGTCTTCCGTCACAATTCCGATTGTTTTTCTGTCGGAATAGTGCCAAAATAGTAACGGAATAGTGACGGATAACCAAAATAGTACATTCATGAGATGTTAGGGACCATTTGTTCCTGTTTAAAAGTGATGGACTAAAAAGATCATTCGCCAATATGTGAAGGACCATTTTGGGGGGTTATCTCTAATAAATATTGGTCTTTTATTGTTTGTAAAATTTCTCTTACTTTAAGATGATGTGGTATTTTGAATTTCCATTGTCTTTAGGTCTGTTTGGTAACTTGGAATTAGAATTGAATTGAAATTAAAATTATTAATTGAATTTATTACATTAGAATCTTAATTATTTGAACTCTTTTGCTTGGCAAATTAGTTGAATCGAGATAGAATTTATTTATAATCCAAATTCTTTGTTTAGATATTGAAAAAATGTATCTAAATTGAACTTCCAAGTAAAATTAAAATTTACCAGTTATACATATATAACAAATAATAGGATAAAGGTTGCTACATTAAAATTTACTACTAAAATAAAGGATAGTTATTGATATTGATGCATATGAAATAAATAATTTTGATTAAATATTTCTATATAAATGAATATGAAAATATTATATTCATGGTAAAATATACAAAAGATTTCTTGATGCAACTTCAACTCATCCTTTTGCATGTTAATCTTGGGAAACCTTGCTTCCTACTTGCTCATATCAATCTTTATGGTTCATCAATGACCAATATCAATGCTGTTGTAAGTTGCTACTAGCTCTGCAGAGGAACTACTAGCTATAGGTTCATCATACATGGGAATTGGTAGTTTGGCTGGAAGTTTAGAAAGCACTACCTCAAAATTAAGAAATTGAATAGCTTGCCTTATGGATGGCCTCAAACTAAGGTTTGGATAGGCACACCCCAACCCTACTATCAATAAGCACTCCGCTTGTTCAAGATCAAAATCATTGTTCAATCTCATGTCCACAACTGATGCAACTTTCTCCAATCCATAAAAATCCCAAACATGTTCCACTACCCCTATTTGAGATTCTTCATCTTTTGGCTATGGATTTATGGACTTTCTTTCACTAACAATCTCTAAAGCAACAACACCAAAGCTGTACACATCCAAATCCTTACTAGCTCTACCTATGCTTATATATTCATGGGCTAAGTAGCCAAATGTTCTAGGGGAATAATTGATGGTCCATGAACCTAGCCAGGCCAAAATAAACAAGCTTCACATTAAAACTTGAATCCAACATTATATTGCTTGATTTGATATATCTATGGATCACGCATTGTTCCCATTCTTCATGAAGATAAGGCAAAGTAGAAGCCAACTCAAGTATAATTTTATATCTGAAAGTCCAACTCAGAGGATTCTTCTTGCAAAAAAAAAATGAGAATCAAGCTCCCATTTGGCATGAATTCATAAACAAGCAAGAACTTACCACTATCATGGCACCAACCTATTAGCTGGACCAAATTTTGGCGTCTCAAACTGCTTATGATCTTAATTTGAATAACATACTGCTTTTTCCCTTGCTTGGAACCTCTATAGAACTTAATAGCCACTGCAATATTTATATCCACCATGTCACCTTTGTAAATTTCTTCACATCTTCGCTCTCCCAACTTTCTCTCATTTGAGAAATTATTAGAGGCCAAAACAAGATGTTCGTAAGAAAACCATAAAATATTGAAGGTTTGAAGGAGGGACAATCAGTGCTGATATATATAGGATCTCTACATTTGGACCTCTACATCTGGATCTCCATATTCTCAGTTAGACTTACACTTTGATCTCTACGTATATAGGACCTCTACATTATAACCTTGACCTCGATATGCCATATATCCGGATCTCAACGATTGGTATATTTACTAGACCTTAACTCTTAGGCTTGGGGAAATGTATATCAAAACCACGCCAAGTGTGTGGGATCTTGGGCCATATTAGCAAAGTGGAAATTTGGTAACTCCTAACCTATCCATGAATGGATAACAGCATGCAATATTCATGGAGAAACGTTACAATGTGTGACCAATCGTTACAACCATATCTCACAGATTTTAGAGATAAAGTATATAAGCTTAGTTGAGCTATCAAGTAAAAGAGGAGAACATTTTTTCAATAAAGAGAGAATTGATATACGAATTCTAATTTAAGCATCAAAGCATATTCCTCAGAGAACCACTCTGAGATTTGTTTTGCAAGTCAACACTTAATCAAGGAGACGAAGAGCTCTCGGGTTGAAGCTATTGAATCGGGTTACGGATTTAGTCTTCATCAATTGGCACTGTTTGTGAAAAATTGAAAGTTTTCTTTAGAAGAAATATCCACACTCTTTGCTTTCAGTTTCAATAATGGTGAATACTAGATCTCATAAATGCAGAACAACTGAATGAACTAGTCAATAAAGGGCACGGTATAGTCGTTCAGATCCTGCTGAAAATAGTCCTCTACGTTTGGGCGACATCCCTGAATGATTTGAACGCCCTTCCAGCCATGAAAGCGGACATTTGCGGCATACAGCCACAAACCGTGATGATTTGCCAATGCGTAGACAATATAAAGAAGATGAAAGGGCTTTTATGGAGCAAAACCATATGCAATTTGAAAAATTTTGCAGAGGTAGACATAATAATCCCCCCTCCAAGAGTGGTCAAAAACAGGATGACTTGGGACCTGCACTTCGGAAAAGAAATGAGACGGGAAAGAGCACTCAATTTTCCATGCTGATGATAATTATCAAAATGACTGTTTTGGGATCAAGGTGAAGGACAGTGCAAAACTCCCATGATTCAACGATCTTTCATAGATCAGCAAAAAGGTGGCTAATGATATCCAAGACTTGTTGGGTAAATAGATGATGAAGGAGATGCTCTATCACCTTTCACGTCCAACATCATCCAATATCTCACACCCATAGGATTCAAGTTGTTTGAAGCGATGGCATCTTACGAAGGGAACTCCTAACCCTTAAATTTCCTGTTGCGATTCAAATATGCGATGAAATTTAAAAATGCCAAGATAGAGGTAATGTCTAAAGCATTTCCTATATATCTTAATTGAAAGGCACGGGTATGGATTGATGACTTGCCCCAAAGTAACATCTTGTCCTTTAGGCAATTGGCGCAACTTTTTCATACTCGCTTCTTTCAAATGAAAAAGTTCCATAAAACTGCCACTGATTTGATGAATCTCAAACAAGGAAAATATGAGTCCCTAAAATCATACGTGGAGAGGTTCAATGATGAAAGCCTCCAAGTGGCAGATTGAACTGATCAGTGGGTAATTTCAGCCTTCATGAATGGTTTAAACCCAAGACCATTCTATACTAAGTTGGCTTAAGACATACCTACTAATACTCAAATATTATGGCAAATGGTGAAAAAATATACCAAATGAGAAGAAGCCGATAGGAATAAACGAGAAGAATGAGAGAAAGCATCCGGAGGATTCTAAAGAAAAAAGTGCCCAAAATAGTGCTTTCAATAGGTTGAACTATAACCGAGGTCACTTGGAACCTTAGATTCAAGACAAGAATCTTACCCCGCTCACCAAGAGTAGCACCGATATCTTATCCATTCACAAGGATCTCCTTAGACCCCCAGTTCCACTAAATACAGCACCCCACAAAAGACCACGACACTTGTAGTGTGCTTTTCACAATAACCACGAGCATGACACTGAAGACTGCAAAAATCTCAAGAAAGAAATAAAAAAGTTGGATTTGTAATAGGATGCTTGGTCAATATGTCCAAATGGGGCATTTTTGCTCTGATAAAGCCCAACCTCGGTTTGGAGGCCGAGAAGGTGGCTACCAAACCAGAGGACGAGGTTGGAAACAAAGTGAACGAGGTGGTCTTCACATTAGATGGGCTATAGGCCGAGATGGGACCCTTTCATAAATCAATCATACCAACAATACCAAAGTAATCATCCACAATTGCAGCCATCTCAACTTATCCCTCATGATAATCGTAACGTCACTGGTGTTATCCACGCCATATTTGGGAGATATCCAAAAGGATAATCTCACTCAGCTATAAAAGCCAATGCTAAGAGAATCCCACCTCAGGAACCGGTTCATAAACGTTTCAAACCATCCGATATCCTAACCTTTTCAAAGGATGATGCAGTTCCAACCATCAGTCCACATAATGATACTTTGGTAATCATAGCTATAATTGCTAATAAAGAGGTGCACAGGGTGTATGTTGATGATGGTAGTGCTGTGGATGTTTTGTATATCGATTGCTTCTACAATTTAGGAATCGATTTTGGCGCTCTAGAGCCATCAAGCATGCCCCTAGTGACTTTGCTCATGAAGTTGTTCACCCGATAAAAATAATTACATTGGCTGTCATAGTGAGGGATTACCCCCAAGATAAAACAATAATAACAGACTTCAATGTGGTAGACGCGCCATCTCCTTTCAATGTTATCATTGGGAGGTCGTAGATGAACAAAGCCAAAGCCATCTGGTCACCCTACCATTTGGTCATGAAATTCCCAACAGAACATGTGGTGGCATTGTGAGAGGGGATCAATATGCTACACGAGAGTGCATGTGATCATAATAAAGGAGAAAAACACCTTGATAAAGGGTGTCCATGCTATCCAAACCCTAGATATACCACAACTTAATCCCAATGTGGCACTTCCAGAAGTAGTTGTGGAAAAAGACAAATGTATTGGTTTCCCTTGAAAATCCTTAGGTCACACTTCAAGAACACTCAAGTTCTAATAGAAATCTCTAGGTCATACCTCGCGACCACATCAACAATCTTGGAAATCTTGAGGTCACACCTCGGGACCCCCGAGATGCTGATGTAACGAAAGGTTTAGTTGAAACACTGAAGATTACAGACAAGGTGCAAGAAATTTTGTTAGATGACAACCATCTAGTTAAAACAGTTAAGGTGGGAGCTTCATTGCCTACCGAGATCAAAGAATGCATCATTAGCCTCTTTCAGCAATATAAGGAAGGTTTTGCTTGAAACTCAGAAAGCATGCCTAGGATTTCACATTCTTTGGTGACGCATAAACTAAATATTGACCCAAAGATAAAACCTGTCCAACAAAAGAAAAGAATGCTAGCTCCGGAGAGGAATAAGGCGATTAATGAAGAGATAAAAAATTTTGCTCCAATTTGACATCATTAAGGAAGTATTCTATCCGACGTGGTTGTCCAATCCGGTTTTGGTCAAGAAACCTTATGATAGTTGGTAAATGTGTGTTGACTACATTTACTTTAACAAATATTGTCCAAATGATTGTTACCATTTACCGGTGATTAGCCAAAAAGTTAAAGCCATATCAAGATATGAGGTTCTTATATTCCTTGATGCCTACAAATGCTATCACCAGATCTTGATGACTGAATAAGATGTTGAAAAGACAGTTTTTATTATAGATATGGGGGTCTACTTTATAAAAAGATGCTGTTTGGACTGAAAAATACAAGAGCAACTTATCAGCGCTTGGTCAATCAAATGTTCTCTGGTCAGATTGGAAAAAATTTAGAAGTGTACGTAGATGACATGGTGGTAAAATCTAAAAAGGTTGGGAACGCTCCCAATGACTTAGAAGAGAGTCTCCAAACCATGTTAAAGGTTGGAATGTGTCTGAATGCCAAAAAATATACTTTTGGGATAGGATAGAGCAAATTTTTGGGGTATATGATTTCTAAGAGGGGAATTGAAGTCAACCCTAACAAAATAAAGGTTATTACCGAGATGGCACCTCTACAGACCGTGAAAGAAGTTCCGAAATTAACTTGGTTTCTGGCAGCTTTAAGTAGGTCCTTATCTCGGTCAGCACATCAGCATCTCATGTTCTTCTAGATATTGCGATAAGACAAAAATTTCAAATGGAATGAAGAATGCCAAAGAGCTTTCAAAAAATTGAAAAGACATTTGGCAAGCTTATTAACGCTCACAATACCAACAGCTGGAGAGATCCTATACCTATATCTAGCAGCCTCAAGTAATGCTGTTAGTGTAATACTGATCCGAGACACGAACAATGTGCAAAGGCCAGTGTATTATGTTAATTGCACCTTACAAAGAGTTGAGACGCTATATCTCCCAGTTGAAAAAATAATTTTGGATTTAGTTCATGCTGCCTGAAGATTGCGAGCCTACTTTCAAGCCCACTCCATATACGTTCTTACTGATCAATTAATTAGGTAGATATTGTCTAAATATGAGGCTTCTAGGAGATTAGCAAAATGGGCTCTAGAACTTGGGGCGCATGATATATATTATCAGCTGCAAACAACTATTAAAGCTCGGGCCTTGGCAGGCTTTATAATCGAGATGCCCACTATAGGGATATCAAATGTCAACCTTTCACAGCTGCTTGAGTCTAAAGAAAAAGAAAAGGATGATTCGAAGGCATTGACTTTGTATGTTGATAGCGCTTCTAATGCAAAAGGTAGTAGAGTAGGATTATTGCTTCGAAACCCCAAAGGTGTAGAGGTTACGTATGCTCTACAATTTGATTTTAAAGCTACCAACAACGAGTATAAAGCTTGGATCACAGGGCTCAAGTTAGCCTAGAGAATGAACGCTCGTGACATACTTCTATACAGTGACTCCCAGATTGTGGTCAATCAAATTCAAGATTCCTACGAAATAAAAGAACCTTAGATAAAAAGATACCTTGACAAGGTACGACCACTCGGCTATCATTTCCGTAGCTTCAAAGTTGAGCAGATTCCCCGATCAAGAAACAAAAGAGCTAACGCCCTAAGTAAGCTTAGGTTGTCTGCTTTTTCTCATTTAAATAAGAAGGTCTTAGTAGAGGTCCTTCCTTGTAGAAGCATAGAAAAAAATATCACGATGACTATCGAAGAGGCGAGATAACTAGATGACTCTCATATGGCGATACTTGTAGAATGGACAGTTGCCGAAAGACAAAAATGAGGCAAGAAAGTTGAAGTTAAAGGCACCTCAATTTGTGTTACAAGACGGTGTCCTTTACAAGTGTTCTTACCTTCAATCGCTATTGAGATGCATTGGACCCCGGTAAGCAGATTATATCCTCCAATAGATACATCTCGGGTCTTATGGAAGTCATGTGGAACCTTGTATACTTGTTAAGAAAATTATTTGGTGAGAGTACTATTGGCCTACTATGTTTCGAGATGCCCATGACTTTGTGCAAAAATGCGTCAAATGTCAGTTTCATGCTCCAATAGTTAAAAGACCTCAAATGGAGTTAATTAATATTTAGAATCTGTGGCCATTTTATGCAGTGGGGTATTGACATTCTAGGATCTTTCCCTAAAGCAATAGGTCGCCTAAAATTCCTAATAGTCATAATTGATTACTTCAACAAATGAGTAAATGCTGAACCTCTAACTACTATTATTGCAAAAAATGTCTTGAAGTTCATATGGAGTAAGATCATCTGTAGATTTAGTATCCCTTATATAATTGTTTCAGATAATGGGAAACAATTTGCAGACGATCCTTCTCGATCCTAGTGTGAAGAGTTCAAGATTAAACAAAACTTCACCTCGTTTGCACATCCCCAAACCAATTGCCAAATCGAGGTCATGAACTGCAATTTGTTGCAAGGACTTAAAACTTGGTTGAATAGGACTAAGAGAGGCTGGGTGAAGAACCTCCTGAGTGTCATTTGGGCTTATCGTACTACACATCAAACAATGATAAAGGAAACCCCCTATAGCCTAGTATATGGGTCCGAAGCTGTCATTCTCGCGAAGATTAGAATCTTGAATCCCAGGGTTATAGCCATCAACGCTGCGGCCAATGAAGAGGAAATTTGGATGAATTTGGACCTATTGGAAGAACGTGGCCTTAGTCAAAGAAGTTCAATACAAGCAAGTTATGGCAAAATATTACAATTAAAGAGTCAAAATAAATGAGTTTACTCTAGAGGATCTCATCTTGCTTAAAAACAAAACAAGCAGAGCTCATAAACTTGGTAAATTGGAAGCCAATTGGGAAGGTCCCTATAGGGTCATCGATGCGTCGAGATCTAGAAGTTATCGCTTAGTAATAATTGGAGAAGATTTGTTACCCCGATTATGGCATGTCAGTAATATAAAATGCTTCTATGCTTAAAGCTTTGATGAATAAATAGAATACTCTCTTTTTTTTTATGTTTATATTACATTAATGGTTGATTATAAATAGAGAATGAGAACATAACTTACCCTAAACTCGGTTCAAGGTTGGGCAAGCCACCTTGCTTAATTATAAATTGAGAAAATCACGTGTAATCTCTGCTCAACTAAGTTAAGCTGTGAACTTTATAATATTCTAAAGGGTGATGAGAACTCGAATATCCATAGGGGTGCTGAAATAAAACATCCTACGGGGTGAAAAACAAATAGAACATCCATGCATAATGAATATAATCCCAAACAGCCTAAAAGATGGGGACCTCTAATTGCCAATTTTATTTCTTTAAAAATAAACATAGTACATGTACATGAGAAGTTCACGACTCTTCTTTTCCTTTTATTTTTCCCTCCTCATACCTAACTCTATCTTGCACATACATATTAAATTAGCTCTTCTTTTCTTTTGTATGTGGCATTGTCTTTCTGCCCTTGTTGAGCTAAAAGCTCCAATTCCTCCAGCATCATCTCAACGGGGTCTTTGTCAACAGGAGTCGACCTCAGGCCCTTCTCTTTGAGACGAGCTTCCATATTCTTGACCTTCAATATCCAAGTTTTAAATTCAAATTGCATCTCGAAAATCTGTTTTTTATACGGTCTGAGCGCCTCCTAGAGACCTTGGATCTCTCGGCGTTTTCCTTCCAATTTTTCAATAAAAGGTACTATTATTTCATCTTGACCTTTTAATTTGGAGTCAAGTAGTGAAACTTGTGTGGAGAGTTCAACAACCCTCTTTTTGTTCATCTCATTTTTTAAGGCAGTGGACCTCTCCCTAAGAATTAGATCCCCCATCACCCTCTACTGCTTTATCTTATCCTCATTGAGGCTATGATTTAAGCACTCGAGATGGGCAATTTGGTCCTTAAGATGGTTAGTGTTGACGCAAGGTTTACAAGGCAAATTTATAATTGATTTTGATGATAACAAACATTAAATTGAATTTTCATAATTAATTTTCAAATTGACATTCAATGAAATATTTCAATTTGATAGATTGAAGATACTATATTTGAAAAAGATATTACTTTTAATGTATTTTTACCTAATTTGGATGAAACAAGAAAGGAATTTCAAAGTTTAGAGTAATGGAAATCAGTGAAAGATGAAAACTTGAACTACAAGGTTAATTTGGATGAACAGAGAAATCAGATATATGTTAGTATTTTGATGATATATAAAGATCTAACGGTTCAATTATTTTGAAATTTTAATATAGTAAACTAGACTTCCATATTTACAGCTTTACTGAACTAAACATTTTTTGGATCTGAAGTTTAGATGTTCAAAAATGAGCTGAAAGATTAGTTATTACAGAAGATACTTTAATTCTAGAGTTTGGAGCTAGCTTCGGTTTTTGAGACATAACTCAAAATGTAAAAATTTTAAAATTATAAAATTTTGTGTGTGAAAAGAAGACATAAAAAAATACAATTTTTTTATTTTAAAGTTTTCCAAATTAGAAAATAATAATGGTGAAACAATATCTTTAATGTGAAAACATAGATGCAGATTGTCAGAAAGGTGGTCTTTGTTTAACGGCTATATTTGAAAATCTAACCGTTGAAAGAAGTTGAAATTTCTCCACATGATATCCAACTTAGAGAGCTACAAAATCATTACCTTGATGAATTTGCAGATACGAACATTATATGGGAGAAACAACGGTCACAAATATATTCTGGAAATCCAAATTTGAAAGGAAGCATTGAAAGCAAGAAAATTCAAATTCTTTGAAGGGCAAAAGAGTCTTTTCGGTTAGCAACGGCCATTTTGGAATTTATGCCTATAAATACAGCCTTAGACTTAGACTAATGCAAAAGAGCAAGAGAAGAAAAAGAGATAAGGCAAGAAAGAAGTGCTTACAAAGAGAAATAAGTTGGTGTAAATGTTTCGGGGATAGATTAATTTGGTGTGAAGTGATTCGGGGATAGAATTACTTGATAAGGTTTTCTAGCACCTTTGGAAGCTAATGTGTAACAAGTTTTTCCAAGAATAGTGAAAAATCTCAAAGAGGATCTTGAGGAGTGGACGTAGGCAAGATTGGAGCTGAACCACTGTAAATCGCTTGTGTTTGTTTCTCTTCCCTTCTCTTTATATTTATTTCATATATTTGCATTTACTTATTATTTAAAATATATTGAATCTGTTTTTTTGAATTTTTTTGTACTTGATTATCATTTTCATTTTGATATACTTATTTTTACGGGTTGAAATTTTATTTGTTAATTTTTAGTCCAACCCTATTCACCCCCCTCCCCCCCCCCCTCTCTAGTGTTGCTATTTGGGACCATATTGGTATCAGAGCTAGGGCTCTTATTTTTATTTGATTTAACCGTCTAAGAGTTAAGATAATGACAACCTCTTTTGGAACCTTCACTTTTGAAGGTCAATCAACCCACCGACCCCTTTTGTTCAATGGAACAAATTATAATTATTGGAAGGCTAGAATGAGAATTTATGTTCAAGCAATGGATTATGGGTCATGGAAGGTTATATCAAATGGTCCTTATGTTCCTTCTAAAACCATAGATAATAAGATAGTTCCTAAGGATGAAAATGAATGGACCGAAGCCGATGAAGCTAAAATCCAATTAAATGCTAAAGCTATGAATATGTTATATTGTGCACTTGATCCTAATGAGTTCAATAGAATTTCTTCTTGTGAAACCACAAAAGAAATTTGGGATAAATTAGAAGTCACTTATGAAGGTACTAATCAATCTTGTAAGATATTTAGCTTCTTGGATGGCCATCACCTTTGGTTCCCACTCCTTTGGTAAAGATCTAAGAATCTTTCTCACCATTTCAACATTAGTATAGATTTTACCAAGAGATTTCAAACTATTTATAATATTGGTAAATCATGTAAACATTTCCGAAATAGATTCTTCCGATTTCATTGTAAACAATTCATATTGATGAACAAGCATACCAATTTTAGATTCTTTAACTTGATTAGTACCTTCATGAGTGACTTCTAATTTATCCCAAATTCTTTTTGCAGTTTCACATAAAGAACTTCTATTGAACGTACTCATTAGGATCAAGTGCACAATATAACATATTCATAGCTTTAGCATTTAATTGGATTTTAGCTTCATCGGCTTCGGTCCATTCATTTTCATCCTTAGGAACTATCTTATTATCTATGGTTTTAGAAAGAACATAAGGACCATTTGATATAACCTTCCATGACCCATAATCCATGGCTTGAACATAAATTCTCATTCTAGCCTTCCAATAATTATAATTTGTTCCATTGAACAAAAGGGGTCGGTGGGTTGATTGACCTTCAAAAGTGGAGGTTCCAAAAGAGGTTGCCATTATTTTAAATCTTAGACGGTTAAATCAAATAAAAATAAGAGCCCTAGCTCTGATACCCAATATTGTCCCAAATAGCAACACTAGAGGGGGGGGGGGTGAATAAGGTTGCACTAAAAATTAACAAATAAAATTTCAACCCATAAAAATAAGTATATCAAAATGAAAATGATAATCAAGTATAGAAAAATTCACAAAAACAGATTCAATATATTTTAAATAATAAGTAAGTGCAAATATATGAAATAAATATAAAGAGAAGAGAAGAGAAACAAACACAAGCGATTTATAGTGGTTCGGCTCTAATCTTGCCTACGTCCACTCCTCAAAATCTTTCTTGAGATTTTTCACTATTCTTTGAAAGAGCTTGTTACACACTAGTTTCCAAAGGTGCTAGAAAACCTTATCAAGTAATTCTATCCCCGAATCACTTCACACCAAATGAATCTATCCCCGAAACATTTACACCAAGTGATTTTATCCCCAAATCACTCAACAAAACTCTCTCAAAGAATATCTCCAATCTAGGTTCTAACACTTAGACCAAGATCAACACGAGTTCCCCCAACTCTCACAAACAAATAAAAGGGTAATAAATTTCCCTTTCTTACAACAATAAATATGAGTTTAAAACTTAATCAACTAACATCAAAACTCTCACAAGTTGAATATAAAAAAAATGAAGCACAATTGTGGAAGAAATCACTCAAAAACTTATTTCTCTTTGTAAGCACTTCTTTCTTGCCTTATCTCTTTTTCTTCTCTTGCTCTTCTGCATTAGTCTGAGACTAAGGCTGTATTTATAGGCATAAATTCCAAAATGGCCGTTGCTAACTGAAAAGACTCTTTTGCCCTTCAAAGAATTTGAAGTTTCTTGCTTTCAATGCTTCCTTTCAATTTCGGATTTCCAGAATATATTTGTGACCATTGTTTCTCTGATATAACGTTCATATCTGCAAATTCCTTAGAGTAATGATTTTGTAGCTCTCTAAGTTGGATATCACGTTGAGAAATTTTAGCTTCATCCAATGGTTAGATCTTCAAATATAGCTGTTAAACCAAGATCACCTCCAGACAACCTTTTCTAACAATCTGCATCTATGTTTTCACATTAAAGATATTGTTTCACCATTATTTTTTTTGAATTTGGAAAAATTTAAAATCCAAAATTTGTTTTTTTTTATGTCTTATTTTCACACAAAAAAATTTGTAATTTTTAAATTTTTACATTTTGAGTTATGTCTCAAAAACCAAAGCTAGCTCCAGACTCCAGAATTAAAGTATCTTCTGTAATAACTAATCTTTTAGCTCATTTTTGAACATCTAAACTTTCGGATCCAGAAAATGTTTAGTTCAGTAAAGCTATAAATATGGAAGTCTAGTTTACTATATTAAAATTTCAAAATAATTGAACCGTTAGATCTTTATATATCATCAAAATACTAACATATATCTATATTCTCTGTTCATCCAAATTAACCTTCTAGTTCAAGTTTTCATCTTTCACTAATTTCCATTACTCTAAACTTTGATTCCTTTCTTGTTTCATCCAAATTAGGTAAAAATACATTAAAATTAATATTAATCTTTTTCAAATATATTATCTTCAATCTATCAAATTAAAATATTTCATTGAATGTCAATTTGAAAATTAATTATGAAAATTCAATTTAATGTTTGTTATCATCAAAATCAATTATAAATTTGCCTTGTAAACCTTGCGTCAACAATATTGGAGTGAATAATCCTTTGGTTTCTCTTTTAGTTCTTGTTCTTATTTCAAGTTTGTCTTGATTTACCCTATGCTTCAATTCAAGTTCATAGTTTCTAGCCTTTTGTTTTCTTTGCATCTTTAAATTTCGGCTTTGCTCTTTCATTTCCTGATTGTCTTTGTTTTTGAATCCTAAATACCTTTGGTTGTCTTTTACCGAATTCATAGTCTTCATCCAGTTCTTGCTTAGTTTTCCTTTAATTCTGTGTGCACGATCTTGTTGTCAATTTGTTTGAGTTTTCCTTTAATCTTTTGCCTTAAATGTATCTTGATCATCTCTTCTAGTAGTCATTGTTGTATACCCTAAACAGACCGAATCTGAACACCCTGATTTTTCTTTATCAACTTGTTTATCAATTCAAACCCCTACCCGCCCATAAGCCTACTTAATTTGCCTAAAATCCAGTTTCCTTAAACTACTCCAAAATTCATCTTTTCTCTTGACTCGAGCTCACTCGAGCCCGTGACACATCAGATTGGTATCAATTTCATCTCCTAATCTAATTATTGTATCCCAAAGTTCTACGTGTGCAACCTCGAGTGCCCTCACCTTCTCATGTATCACACAAAAAGTACCCCTCGAAGGTAAAAATTATCCCTAACATAATAAGAATTAAATGAAAATCAGAATTTCATTAATAATTGAATCGTCTTTACAACAAAATTTTCAACAAAAAAAAGAGGGTTACAAAAGAGCCTAGAGGCTAACCTCTCATTGTTTTCTTTCTTGCCTTGCAGCTTCCTGCCTCTTCACCATCTGGAGTCTAGAGATCCAAGTCCTTATCAACTTCATAGGCTTGGAGCTCGTCCAAAGTCATAGGCGAGCTCCAAGATGCCATATGCTTTAACAGTGTGAAGGAACCATCAAATCCCTTCATAGTCTCGATTAGCCTTTATCCCATTGAATCATTTCACAGTCTCGACATAGACTCGATTAGCCTTTATCATGACCTCAAGGTCGTATTTAGGCAACTCTTCCAACTTAGGATCCGAGAACTTCTCCTGGATCTCAACGACTGCATCATGCTGCCCTATCTCTCTAGCTACTTGGGAGAAATTCTGTGAAGTTGCTAAAGTCTTGTGTATGAAAGATCTTCTTCACTAGCAACTTCGTAAATTCCCCTTGGTTAATACTCCTAAGCCTCTAGACCTCCGCTTTGCTATTCTCCGGTTGTTGAAGCTAGAGCGTATTCTCTTTCTCCATCTTCCTCCTCTCCTCTATGGCCTCCACCTCAACATGGCGAGATGCTGCCTCGGTCTCTCTCAACTAGGAAATCTCAGCCATATACCTGGTGGCCTCCACCTTTAGGCAGTTAGTTCTTTGGACATACTCCGTCTATACAGCTAGCGTCTGCAATCAAAATAAAATGTCAAAACAACCATCTTCTTTATAGATTCATGACGAAAGTATAATCCAATTAAGTTTTCTTCACCTAGGGAACAATAGCCGCCAAGCTGTCATTTAAGTCAGTGATTGACATAGCCACCAACCTCTTCTATTTCTCTTCCATGCCTTGGACTGACATTCCAGGCGAGTCCCCAAAAGGTTCAGATTCAGATTCCAGGCGAGTCCAACCTCTTCTGATATCTACCATGGCTCGACTACACTGCCCGAGGTCTTATTACCTACAAGGTTCAGATTTCATAAAGAAAAACCTTATTTTCTAATTATGGTGGGATGAGGGTTTCACAGCTTTACTTCGGAACCTCGGGAAAAAAGTGAAATACTCACGGACCTCTTCATACAATAAAAATACTTAAACAAATTTACAGAGCTCTCTATTTGCCCCTCTCGGCACAACACTTCAAACCCTACAATTGTCCTTGCTGAGTTAGGAGCTAATTGGGCTAAGGCTATCCTATAGTGTTTTAAAATATCAATCACTAGCTTACACAAAGAAAACCTTATGCCCGCCTTTAGATGTTCCTTATACACTGCGAAATATGAACAACAAGGGGTGACATACCCTCTACTCGGGGCTTGCAGCCTAGCCGCCTTGTATTTTTTAGGGATATGAAAATTTTTCCTCAGTTTCCTGACCTCAACCTCCCTAAAAACCGAAGCCAAGGTCTTGGTCATCGACATAAATTTCTTCGAAAACGCCTCTAACAACCTAGACACTAACTCCTCCCTTTCATTCTCAAACAAACTTGTCACCGCCGATGAGGCTAACCTACTCTTAGATACGCTCGACTCCTTTTTTGAACTCAACGACACAATTACTTGTCTTTTTTGTCCAACTCTTTTCCTATTGGGTTGTTCTAATTCGCCCATAAAACTACTCCCTTGGTCGGATGAGCCAACCCTCCTCACCAGCCAGGCACATAGATTTATCCTCTCATCTCGATGAACCATCAGACATAGATCCAGAGAAAGACATACTTACTTTTCTTACTGTTGAAATCAAACGGAAGGTTGCTGCAAATCGCTTTGCCTCACTGGACACTCGTCAAATATGGTAAATAGAGAAAGACCGGAAAGACTTCTTAGCGTACGAACAAGACACAGTTGTAAGATGAAAAAGCCAGAAAAAGCCCTAATCTTGCGTACATGCCCTTTTATAGACAACTCTACATCTTTCATACATGTCTTCTCAAAATCTTTCAAGGCCCCACTGCATTAAATGTGTTAGCCTTAAAAAATGGGCATTATTAGTTGCATTTAATGTGATAAGGACTATTGGGTAGTAAACGTGGCGATTCACATCATCACATCTATCCCTATTCCCAAATTCCCAAAAAAAAAACCCTAATTCTGATAAGACCTTAGCCTGGCAAGTCACACTGAGATCTATAAGGCTTGTGATATATATAGGATCTCTATATTTGGACCTCTACATCTGGATCTCCATATCCTCAATTAGACTTACACTTTGATCTCTTTATATGTGGGACCTATACATTATAACCTTGACCTCGACATGCCATATATCCGGACCTTGGCAATTGGTATGTTTACTAGATCTCAGCCCATAGGTTTGGGAAAAAGGATATCAAAATCACGACAAGTACGTGGGATCTCGAGCCACATTAGTAAAGTGGGAATTTGGCAAGTCCGAACCTATCCATGAATGGATAACTGTATGCGATATTCACGGAGCAACGTTACAACGTGTGACCAGTCATTACAACTATATCTCATGGATTTCAGAGATAAGCTGAACTATCAAGTAAAGAGGGAGAATATTTTTTTCAATAAAGAGAGAATTGATATACGAATTATAATTTAAGCATCAGAGCATATTCTTTGAAAACCCACTTTGGATTTGTTTTACAAGTCAACATTTAATCAAGGAGACGAAGAGCTCTTGGTTGAAGCTATTGAATCGGGTTGTAAGTTTAGCCTTCATCAGGTGCAAAATAGAACGGAAAAAGGAAGGATAGACAAAAGGAAGAATAGAAGGGAATTTTAAGGTAATTTGACCCATTTTTGTTATGACCAGAAATGCGCACATTTTACCTAAGAGAGGTTTGCACATTTTTCACTTTGTGGAGAGATTAGATTTGGAAATTTTAAATCTTCATAAAAAAAATTAAAATTATAGAATTGAAAGGTTATGGAATTTGAATATAATTCTAATTTTTTTTAATGTTTTATAAAAACAAAGGTGAGAATTAGAATTGAAGCATTCAATTCTAATTTTAACACCCGAATTCTAAAATACCAAATAGACACTTAACAATATTAGAATTCCTAAAGAGTTTAATCAAGTAATTCTCCTCGGAAAATAGTCATTGCTATGAAGAAACAAATCAACTTATAAATAGTTTGACTAATTTGAGATTCTTTTTTATGGTCCCTAAGTTAATTAGAGGTTTTTTTTGACTAATTTGAGATTCTTTTTTATGGTTCCCTAAGTTAATTAGAGGTTTTTTGAATCTAGATTGGTTTGAGTTATGTAGTCTATGTTTCACACTTGTGATCCTAAATAGGATTTATTTTTCCTGTTACATTAATTATTGTTAAGGCTATTTCTGTGTAATTGTTTCTACACTTTTAGGTATAGGACCCCCTTCTCAATGTATGGAATTTCTTTTTATCGAATATATGGGTGGCGGTCCATGAAATCCCCTATCATCACAGGTGGCTTTTGTTAGAAAAAAAATATATGAAAAATACTAAAAACAAGTTCATGTTATGGGGGCAAATTGCATCTTATAACTGACACTTATCAACTTCTTTCTGAAGAAAGAATGAGTGCTTGGGCCCTATTATTAGTAGTGAAATTATGGCCAAACGTCAGTTGACATTTTGTGCAATTAAAGGTTAAAGATTGTCTTAATATTTATAGATTGACAATTTTAATTTTCATAATTTGAAAAAATAAATTAATATTGGGACAGCTAATAAAAATTGATACAAAATCACTAGATCTTGCTTATGTAAACATTAGTTTATTATTTAATTATAGAAATTTATGGCTGTTAATGTTCACTAAATTGTATAAACGGTTTTGTTTTCATATAAATAAAATATTTCCATTGTTAGAAATTAAAAAAAGATTACACTCTATTACTTATGAAAGCCCCACTACCCTTAATAAAAAAAATTTCAAATTTAAAACTAACATAAAAAATTACTCTTTGAGTCCAAAAATAGAGTTCACTTTTGATTTGATATAATATTTTTCAAGTTACAATATAATACACATTTAATATATTATTAAATGTATAATTTTTTAATTTAATTTATATATTATCATTATTAGAAAGGGTAATACAATAATTTTACTTAAAAAGTGGACTCCTTTTTTAAAATTAAAAAAAATTAAACTGAATTTTTTTTACACATTTCATCACAAAAAAAAGTTTATTTTAGTTTAAATATAACTTTTTATTAGTTATTAAGTATAACACAATTAATTTACTGATTGAATGTGTAATTTTATATTTTTATTATTATTTTTAAATTATGAGTATCTATAATTAATTTTTTACCAATTTCCAGGGACGGAAGTTTGACAAATTAGTCAAAACCAAAAATCCAGGCCATCAAGGGATACTCCGCGGCCCCCAACTCCCCCTTATTTTTTGGTCAAAGAGATGACTACATTCTTTTTATCTTAGGTAGAGTATACTACAGTAACTACTCACCAAAGAGATTACAAATTTACAGTCCCAGAAACCCACCGCACTATATTCCCAAAACCGATCTCCCACCCAAAAAAAAAAAAACATATATATATATATATATATATATATATATATATATATATTAAAAAGAAAATCTAAACGCATATATTCTCTCCCTTCCATTGCCTACTTGCTTCATCAGGACGAGAAGCAAGGAATCAAAACCCTAGAAATTTCAGTTAAAATTATTGGCTTTTACCCGTTAGTATGGTGGCCATGAACCACTTGAATTTATGCTTCACAATCGGTATTGCAATCATAGTATCATGGATTTCAACAACCGTAGAGGCGAATTCAGAAGGGGACGCGCTTTACGCGCTTCGCCGGGGCCTTTCCGACCCCGATAACGTTCTTCAGAGCTGGGATCCCAATCTTGTCAACCCATGTACTTGGTTTCATATCACTTGCAACCAAGATAATCACGTCACGCGCGTGTATGTCGCTTTCTCCCCTGTTAAATTTCTTCGAAATTTTTTATTCTACGTGTTTACACTTGAAATGATTTTGCTGGTGCCTTTATGTTCTTCCCTTTCGCTTTACGTTTACTGGTACTTTTTATTTAACAGCTGTGGAGTGATAATTCTCAATGTAATTTTTCTGGTTAGATTTTTTTTATTATTATTATAACAGTTGATAAAAAAATAAATAAATTTCTGTTGTGTTATTGGAAGAGAACAAGAGCTCACTGATTATATATATATTTTGGGTGAATTTCATTTAAAGCGTGTCTTAATGCGTGAAATGGACTATTATTGTTATTGCTTGCAATGGGATATTTTCAATTTAAATTGGAAGCATTCAACTATAGTAGGTGTAAAATGAAGTTGCAAAGGAAAATAAAGAGTGCCCATATTACTTGAGACTTGAGAGTTCTTATTAGTTTTGATACTTTTGATTTGTAGCATAGATGTTAGTTAAAATAGAATAAGAATTATCTCTGGACCCTTCCCTCGAGCCCACACCGTGCACCAGCCTAACCTTTAAGTGTATGATTTTCACTTGCTCTGATGATTGATTGATTTACCGTATCATTGTCAATTTTTGTAATATAATTAAGATGGCTAATTTTACATGAAAGTCATCGCTCTTCATGTGCATGCCATAATACATTATTTTTCCTTGTTTTGTAACTAGGATTGAATGGCTCGACATGACACTTATCACTCATTAATCCATTATGTTTCTTGGTTCTGTCATTGGGAGGAATGATTTTACATGACACTCATCACTCTTAATGTGGCTACCTATATTTCTTTTTTGGGGTTGAAATATTTAAACTGCAAATTAAATCCTATACCTTGTCATACTTATGTTGGACGCATCTTGAAGTTGGCAAGTTTTTCTAACACTTCTAAAATAATTAAGTTGTTTGAATGATTGCTGTTGAGTAATGGAGGTTGGAACATCTACATCTGCTTTTTCACACTCTCAAGCGAGACTATTTCCTAACTTCTTCTCTTTTTAATCATGTGAAATGTAATAAAGTGAATAGTAATGGCAATCAAGCATGTAGTGGTTTGTTTCTAGATTCAGGCATTCGCATATTTTTTAGTGAAGATATGATTCACATATTATGGTTTTCAGTAAATGTCAAACTTTAGAAAATATTTTGTAAAAATTTTGATCTTTGATTTTGCTAAATAAGTTTCAAAATTGTTCTTACTGCCTGGTTACTGATTTTATGATGTCATAATGTACATGAAGCTTTGCCCTTGCCATTGATAGTAGAGCTCCATAGTATGCGTAATATTCAATAGCTAACTTTTTAGTATTTGTTTTAGTCTTTAGAGTAGTTGGAAGTTTGACATGACTTTGAAAGTTTTGGGCCAAACATGAACCAAAGACTTGATATAAAAGCTCTTCGTAGTTTTACTGTTTCATTTAGTCATTTTAGGAACAGTAATTATTAGTTGATTACCATAATAAGAAATATAGAGGTAGAACTAGGGCATTTGCATATTTTACTTTTGAGTATGTTAAGTAATAAATACATTCTAAACAAGCCCATTCCAATCTGGTGTTTAGCTTAGGAAGTCAAGTCCTGATGATTTCTAAGTCCTTGAATTGCTTTATTTTTTTTTATTTTATGGGGGAGAGAGAGAGAGAGAGAGGGACAGAAAACACAGTGAGAAGTGGTAACTAGAAAGAAGAGTTGACAACAAGGGTTGAATTTGAAAGGACTTTATGATGCTCCTTTGGCATGGATTTTAGAGTATTCCTTTTATCATGATTAAATTGATGATAAGAGCAAGTCTAGAGAATTGAGTATGGAAGACATTGTGTGGAAGGGGAGGCAGTTAAAAGAAAGATGAAACAGGTAAACATGCGGAAGAGTTACAAAGATATAGAAAGATATCAAGATAATTAGGTAATCCTCCTCATTGCTCGGTGATTCTACTCTGATTAATTATGTGGCTCGTTGCATAAGGCTGATGACAATTGCTTTTTTGTTTTTCACTCAAGTTTACTATGTTGGAGACAGGAAAAAGGTGCCTCCTTTAGTTCTCTTTCTTGTATGTGGCAATCAAATCATTTAAAATGTTGCATTTCTCTTTAGTGATGTAGCTATTAATTGGCTGGATAAGAATTACATGTTTTGTAAACCTAAGGTGCAAGCGGCAAGGAAGAACACTTTATGGTCTAAAGGAAATGTAAATGGTATCTAGTTTTCTAGTAGTTGGGGGTCTTTCGGAAGTTGACTTATTTTGTAAGTATTATTCTAGTAGTTACCTTATTCTAAGTCTATATACAAAAAACCTAGAATATTCAGTGGGAAAATTATCAGAAAAGAGAATACTCTTCATAGTAGTACTCTATCTTTTGGGTAATGTTGTAGATTATAAATAGTTAGTATGTTCTATTATTTTTCATATGTTTTCGATCCTTATTATCCAATTTAATTGTTATCAGTTTTTTCCTTTTTTCCTTTTCCACATTTCTGCCTTCATCTTCCTACCCTTGCCCCCCTCCTACCATTCACGGGTACTGTCCACAAGATTAGAACAGTACGCTAACATGTCTAAGCCTTCCGCAGGCATGTATAGGCAAGATCTTCTTCTTGTTCTACATCACCCACTTTAGATTTGCTCCCTTGGATGTTGATGGTTGGCTTATGAAATAGACTGGAGACTTGGATGTTCTTTACTTGTTTTTTGGTTCTTGTTCATTACAATATTTTTTAAAAATTACTGCTTTTAAATTAGTTCTTTTGCTTTTTGGAGTAGAAGCTTCATTTATACTTTCTAGAGATTTCTGAGTTTGAAATGGTTTTTTTTTTTTAATTATAAATATTTTGTTTTGCAGGGACCTTGGAAACTCAAATTTGGCTGGCCACCTAGTGTCTGAACTGGGGAAACTTGAACATCTGCAGTATCTGTGAGTATTTTGGGTTTGTTCTATTACTATTTTCCATTTAGTAGAGAGGGTATTTAGGCATCTGTGGGGCAATGTTACAAGCGATGTTCTCTGTGATCAATTGCTGCTTACAATCATTCTCATGGTTCTGTATTCTCTACTATTTCACTATTAAGAACTGACATTCTTCTAACAGAGAGCTTTACAAAAATAATATTCGAGGATCAATTCCAGTTGAGTTGGGTAACTTGAACAGCTTAATTAGCTTGGATCTCTATAACAACAATCTCACAGGTGTGATTCCTCATTCACTGGGGAAGTTGAAATCTCTTGTGTTCTTGTAAGTTCCTCTTATTGCTTTCTTTTCAATCTTGTTCAGATTTCAGACGAAGTAAAGTTGTGGATGAGAATGTACTGTGTGTATACATCTATTGATATACAATTGTATAGCTGTGTATGCTTTACTTTTTCATCTGCTGGCTTTAATCTGAAATACTTCCAAAAAAGCTCTTTCATTCTGCTGCAGTAAGAGACTGGAGATAGGGTATATTCTATTTTGAGCAGGATAATGATTTTAATTCTGTCACAGGCAGAGTATTATCTATTTAAAAGGATGTTGATTTTAATTTTGCAGGCGCCTCAATGATAACCGCTTAACTGGGCCAGTCCCAAAATCACTTGCCGGAATTCCTAGCCTGAAAGTTGTGTAGGTGTTTACTTATTTTTATTTTTTGAATTATGTTTTATTTATTGAGACTAAATTACAGAGCAAGGTTTTTGCTACCAGGGATGTTTCAAACAATGATCTATGTGGAACCATACCTACCAGTGGTCCATTTGAACGCATTCCACTAAACAAGTAAGTTTCTTGGAGTTTTACATGGTTCTCTCTTCAAGATATAGATAACCGAAAACTTTAGCAGGATATCCTTGTAGCCTATTATTTTGTTTTATTCAATTATTTTCTCTAGATTGTGTTTTGCGAGTGTTACAAGATAACTAGTGTTATATCCGTTCACATGCACACACCTGCACAGTAATTCAAGCTACATATATTACATTCTTGGAGGCATGCATCTATTTCTCTATCAGTTGTAGTGTATGAGGAGTTGTCAGCATTTCATTGAATTGAAATATGATCAGGCACTACTTGCTGATAGATGGAACAGTTTCATTGAAAAGTATCTGCATTGCCGAATTGGTGTCTACACGATTATTATATATATATATATATATATATATATATAAGTAGTAGCGAACGTGGCTTACATAGTGTAAAATGCAGCATAAGCTATGTCAGTCACTATTTGTATTATGAGTTAATTGCATTTGTTTAATTCAATTGGATATTGTTATGACCTCTCCAGCTAGTATTTCGTCAAAGATTCTCTTGTTTGCTTTGATGAGTCGATAACATTGGTTAGTTAAAGGAGAAGCAGAATCTTGGTCATGTACTAAAGATTTGATATTGCAGTCAGTTATATTTATTTCACATGGTAGCTGCTTCTTTTATCAGTTGTACAAGTTGGATATCTAATGGTGATGCTTCATTGGTGTTGGCCTTCTTGCTTCATACATCTGCTGAACTTTTATTGTTGTATTTTTTACTTCCTCTCTTTCAAAAAAAGTGTCCATTTTAAACTAAATACAACTTTTTATTAGTTATAAGTTACAATAGACATAATACAACCATTAAGTGTACAATTTTTCATTTTTGTCCTTACTTTTTAATGATAGACCATATTATTAATATGGATAAGGAATTTCACCCTAAAATGGAATTTTTTTTAGGAGATGGAAGCTTTTTTAGAGTGTATTTGTGTTTGCTGATGCCTTGTTTATTTTGATTTCTTTTAACAAATCTTTTTCCCTATTTTTCAATCATTGTAGCTTTGAGAACAATCCTCGGCTGGAAGGTCCAGAACTGCAGGGACTTGCAAGTTACGACACGAACTGCTATTGACAGAATTGTGATTAGATGCAGCAGAATATAATGGATCCGCGATGCTTTTTATGTGTTGTATTTCTGTCATGAAATTGTAGTGTTTGTATGTCGTGTTGTAAGACGCTTGAATATGCAATCTTTATCCAAAGTTGTCAATGTTAATGGGTATCGCGGTTAAATCACTAAAATCACGGTTACTCACTAAGTCTGTAATATCATGTACTTCTTCCACACCCTTTTGCTGTGTTTGGTGTACTAATTTTGGTTAATATGGAGCTGATTATATGTTTCTATGAACTTTTAATTTGTTTATATATTTACTGTATCTCATAAATTCAGTTGGGTTCATTGTTGATCTCAATTAGTTTGGGATAAAGATGATGTTGATATTGATATTTATTATATCTGTAACTGAATTATATATTTTTTTTGTTTTTCCTGTAGATAGATTTTTTTTTTTAAAATTATAAGTTATTGAAATAACTGTCTTAATGTATAGAATATTTGTTCTTGATTTTTGAAGTTTTAACTGTTTAGCCCATTATTGGTTTTCAAACTGGTGTATTTTAGGTTAACTTTTAGAAATTTTGGTAACGAAATTCAGGTCAATTTAATTTGAGGAGGAGATCGAATGGCGATCAGTGAAGCAGAGGATGTGGTGGGTTTTTTTGGATTATGAGGAAGATTGAAACCAGTGTTGATCTTGGTTCTTGTTTATTGTTTAGTTTGGTGAATTAATAGAGTTTTATGAAATAGTTTTTTATCCATTCACTAAACAGGATGAAAAAAATAAAGAAATTCATTATAAGTAATAATAAAGATAGTAACAAATTATAGTGACTTTGTATCGTGACTAAAGTGACAATTATGAAAAGATAAAATTATCTTTTATTATTTTGTGTTTTATAATGAAGATGAATGAATAATTTTGTCTTTTTATAGTTGCCACGTCAGTCATTATACAAAGTCAGTATCATTTGTCACTATGTCTATCATTACTCATTTATTATTATAATAGAGTTTGTCAGAAATGCTACAATTATATTGTGACTGCCATTTAATCTATATTGATTTTACATTATTTGGTCATTACCAAAACCATTCCTTCTCTCGTTGTTTTTTAGGAGTAGATCTGATATCTGCACTATACAGCTATTATTAATCCATGGCATCTTTGGATATTCCAAATAAATAGTATGAAATTGCAAATTTTGCACAGTAAGGCAAATTGATTCCCTTCTAATGATTTGGTTCAGCTTCATTGAACCTGCTTCCTTTTTCATTTAATAATATCAACAACAACAATAATAATAATAATTCTATAGTGAAGTTCAATGTATAGCATTGAAATAAAGGATACTATAACTAAATAGAGATGGCCATGCCAACATATTTTGTCAGTCAATCAAGACTATGACTATCTACGCAATAATTTAGTAAAAAAAAAAAAACTCTCCACTGTTATTAGGTAGGTAGAAATAATAAGCACGTCAACTCTATGGTGAGTTTTTGATCAATCGGAATGCCTATAAGGCATTGGATTTTCTGGATTGAAAATTTGAGGATTAATAAATTTCACTTACATTAAAACTTTGAAAAATTTTAGTTCTTTTTTTCTAGTTAAATATTAATATATTATTTTGATAAAATTTAATCTTGTACATATTTTCATGAATAATATTTTTGATGCTCAGTTTTAAAAAAAAATTAATATTTGTGCATATAAATAAAAATCAATAGAAGGGTAAAATAGTATAATTTGAGTAATTCAATATTTAGATCAAATGTTTATCAAACCGTATTAATTGATCCAATATTATTATTCAAATATTCAAAATAAATTAGAAACATTTAGATTTTAATAATTTAATTATTTTAGCAATTATCATTCAAATTTAAGCACTCGATTTTATTAAATAGGCCCTACGAGATATGAAAATGAGTGTTTAATCAATTAAATCTCTTTGATAACTAAATTGAATGTCTTAATGGATTAAGTGGATTTGAAAGGTTAAAAGAAATGTTAAATAAATGATAAGTTTTTCACTTTATCAGTGAAATGTTATCCATTGTCCTTTCCATTATTTTCTCCATTTCATGATCTTAATATTCCTAATTTTTTTTTATTTACGTAGGTTTTGCAAAATAAATTCTTATAATCCTATAAATATATAAAAAGATATTCATATGATTTCTTTAATTTTATTTATTCATATCTTGGTACTTTGATTTTGTATTAATATTTTTTTTAAAAAAAATGATAGTATAATTAGTTGTTCATTCAAATACTTCTTAAAACATTTGCACAATTACTATTTATTTTATTGTTAAATGTTAATAACAAAAAAAAAAAAAACACTACAAAAATGATATATTTTTACTATTACATAAATTTAGTGTAAATAGTAAATTTTTCTATAATTATGACTTAATATATCCAATTTCAAATACAATTTTATCACTAATTTAGCTTTAGTAAAATAATATGTTCATATTCAGATTTTAGTTTTCACACTTTAAACTTCAAATTTTAGGCTTTAAATTTCAGATTTCGAATCAATTTTATCAAATGAAATAATTTAATAAGTTCAGACTTCAAACTTTAGTTTTTCAAATCTTGATTTTATCAAATGGTGTCTAAGTTTGTTCTTTTAATTATCATTACAGTTTAGACTTTATAATTGAGAAAATTAAAGAAATATCAAGCTTAATTTGATTTTTTTTTTTATAATATTATCCTTTGTTCTTATAATATGATTGACGATGAGACTGGAGTTCAGAATTGAAAATTTCAATTGAAAGATAATTATAAAATCAAATTTCAGAGAGTTAGGGGCCAAAATAAAATATTCGGTTTGGAGTAGTAAGAAAAGTCAATGAGTGGGTGGAGTAGGCCAACCAAAATTGGTCTCTCAAACAATCATGAAGATCATGGTGTGGAATTATTGAGGTGTAGGCCCAACTATTCCTCAACCTGAGTTGTAACTAACATTATTACCCAAAATAGTTGTTTTTTGTTTTGTTTGGACAATTATTTCATTTAAATAAGATAATTTTTTTTTCAAATAAAAATAAAATATTCAAATACATTTTTATTTCAAAATTTCAAATTCAAATTTTTATACTCAAATTTCTCTCACATAATTTTTAAAAAATTTCCCTCTTATTTTTCCCTCCAAAATACTTTTCCTATAAAAAAATACTCACCAAAATTTTCACACATTCTAATACAACTTTTCTCAAACAAATTACAATCCAAATGAAGCCTTTATTCGAAACCAAAAACAAGGAGAAGTTTCACACAAGGAAACAAATTAAGTTTGATGAATTGGTTTGTATGAATCCAATTGGTAGACCTGGTGGCATGGTAGTTATTTGAAACAGAAAATTGAATGTTTTGGCAATGAGAATAGTAGTTAATAGAAATAAATTGAAAATCCTGGTGATAATTTGTGTATATGCTTGTATAATTTAAGAAGAGATAAGTAGTAAGAAATATCAATTCAGAGGAGTGGGAGAGATAATGTAAAAGAAATTACTCTTTTTTTTTTTGTGTGTGTGTGAGACTATATTTTTTGGGGTAATTGTCTAAATATATTATTGATATGGAATAGGAATCAAGTTATTCCATGTTAGTATTATTATTTCATTAAAAATCAGGTAATATTTATTGTTATAAATAGGAGGGATTGGTTTTGCCAAAAAACATGAAAGATATTACACACAAATAAGAGATATAATTCTTATCAACGAGAGGTAGTCCAGAATATTTTAGTTGGGATAAAACGAATATTTTTGTTGTGGTTTTCTCTTATAATAAAAAACTGATTCTATTAGTAGATGTAGGGTTAAGTCAAACCATTTTAAATACTTGTATAGCCATATTTCATATTTAGTTTATTTTTCATTAAATAATTATGGTATTAAATCATCAATAATCATATTTGTTCCCATGTGTTGTTTCCCCAACAAATGAATGGGTGGTATTAGGGATTTTAATGACATTGTATCAAATTTTGAAAATGGGAAAGTAGAGTGATAATAGTGCAAAAATGCTATTTAACTAGACCATAAAATGAGATTTTTACATCATCTATTGAGTTAATAGATGATATTTTTGTGTTTTCATGTGATTTTAATTAAAAACATTCTATAGAGAAAAATAATCAATTTGGAAGAAATTCCATCAATGGCACAACCCAGATATGAAATATGCTTGAACATGGAAAAAGAGCAGTTTGAAAGGTAGGTTCAAAAGCGTATTTCTCTTCTTTTACTAAACCAAATGGGGATATCTTGGATGCTTTGAAAAGTTCTTTAAATGTGTTTAAGTCTTATGTTTTGATTTTCTCCTAAACAGTCAATATCTAGGTCAAAATCAAAGACAAAATGAAGATATGACAAGATGTGCTAATGACTGATACATTTTGTGAAAATAGTCATAAATTTAAATAGAAAATGTAATTTCAATATAAGTGCCCAAAAGAAAATGCAAATAAAATAAATTAAAAAATATAGGAGGTCAAACTTCTTGAAAATTTCTTGAATGATAAAAGAATACATTAATACAATAATTGGAATCGATCTGAGTAGAGCCTTTGTTCGTTCATTCACAAATACTATCCAAGTATCCATTCCAAGTATCTATTAATTTGATATTGTGTGGACATATGAAATATCATTGTGTATCATTAACCAAAAAAGTAAAATAAAAATGCAAATATGGTTGAATGGTAGAATTTTTCTTTGCCAACAAGAAGACACGGGTTTGATTCCCGCTATCTATCCAAACTAAAGTAATTTATCTAATATGACAAGGTATTTGGTATAATTGGCTGTGATTGTTTAATGACTCTTTCCTTATCTAAAAAGAAAAACAGCTAATGAATTACTAGTTAACAGAGTAAGGCCTCAAAATTGTTGACAAACAAGATGTGTGCTAACAAGAAGAACTGAAAACTAATAAACAAACAATACAACAAGAATAGCCAATTTATACAAAATAGTAAAAGGGGAGAAGTCAAAGGCTAATTCTATCTTGAAAAGCCTTAAGGTTCTTTTGAAAGAAGCACTAGTGCACAAAACTATGAGAAAGTAGAAACAAAGAAAGTTTCAGGTTGAGTCACATTGTCACTCACACTAATAGTGTGATCCCCTTATGCTGCTAGCGTGACTTAGTGCCAAAATGATGAATTTTTTGACCCCCTTGACATCTCTAAACACTTTCGTGTTGGTTTGGACAACTTCTCATGAAATCTTTATAGTCAACAATTATATTTTCTATATATGTATTACAATTTAGTACAAGCGTCCTATAAATACAACAATAAAATATGTATATAAAGAAACTAAATATTGTCTAATTATGACTAAATATTACCTAACATATTTACAAGGAATATTCTAAATATATTCCAACATGACATATTTATAAAGGAATATTCTAAATATATACTAACATCCACTCTCAAATTCAAGGTGGCAAAGCAAGCTTGAGTTTGGAAACAGGATCAAGAAAGCGACCAAGAGCATGAGACTTGGTGAAAATATTGGCAATTTGATCAGAAGATGAAACGAAAGAAGTTGAACTGTGCCTTGAGATACATGATGACGAATAAAATGACAGTCGATGTCAATATGTTTGGTGCGCTCATGGAAAACATCATTATGTGCAATTTGCATTGCACTACGACTATTACAGTGAAATGGAATAGGTGAAGAATGAGAGATGCCCAAGTCTTGAAGTAACAATCTCAACCACAAAAGTTCATATACAGTGTCATCAACAACACGATACTCAACTTCAGTACTAGAACGAGAGATGACTGTCTACTTCTTGCTACGCTAGGAGACAAGAAAGTCACCCAAGAAAAGACAATAACCAGTGGTAGAACGTCGATCTGTAGGATCACTAGCCTAATCGGCATTCGAGTAAACTTGTAAGGCAAGATTAGAAGAATTTGAAAAATGTAGCCTATGGAACAATGTGCATTTAACATAACAAAAAATGAGAAGAATAGCTAAAAAATGGTCACTGCGAGGTGCAGTTATGAATTGACTAATAACATGAACAGCATACACAATATCAAGACGAGTGACGGTCAGATATATAAGGCTTCCAACTAGTTAACAATAAAGAGTAGCATAAAAAAGAAGAGTTCTATTAGTGGGTGAAAGATGAGCATTAGAATCCATGGGAGTAGTGGCAGATTTGGAGTCTATAAGTTGAGCTTGAGAAATAAGTTCAGAAGCATATTTGGCTTGAGATAAATAATATCCAAAAGAATCAGAGGAGACCTCAAGCCCCAGAAAGAAACTGAGAATACCAAAATCCTTCATTTCAAATTGACAACTAAGGAAGGATTGAAGATCAGCAATGTCTTGCGAATCATTACCAGTAATGATCATGTCATCTACATAGAGAAAGAGAAAGGTATATCCCCGAGAAGATTTTCTTATAAACAAGGCATGATTATGAGGGCTAGAAAGAAAACCAAGTTGAGCTATAGTGGAGTTGAACTTGAAAAACTATGCTCTAGGCACTTGTTTTAAGCCATAAAGGGTTTTGCGCAACTGACAAACTTTATGAGATGGATAATTGTATCCAGGAGGAGGATGCGTGTACACTTCTTCCGATAAGTCTGCATTGAGAAGGGCATTCTTAACATCCATTTGAAAAAGTTACTAAAGCCTCACAACAGCAATAGCAATAAGACGATGAATAGAGGTGAGAGGAGCTATTGGAGGAAAAGTTTCCTCATAATCAATGCCATATTCATAGGTAAAACCCTTGCCAACAAGTCTAACCTTGTATCACTCAATTGAGCCATCAGCATGAGTTTTGATTTTATACACCCATTTGCAGCCAACTAATGATTTTCTTGGAGATAAGTCAACAAGATCCCAAGTGTGAGTTTAAAATTCTTCTACCATAGCTTGCTGCCATAAAGGATGAATCCTTTGAGTCTAACTTGTCAAAATTTGCTCTGAAGGATATTCAAACTATTCTAAATCAATTATAGTCCCAATTACATACACTGTCTCCCTCTACTTTTGGTATTTCTCTTGTCTTCTCAGTTAGCTCTGATACCAAGTCAACAATTATATTTTCTGTATATGTGTTATAATTTTGTATATGCTAACATTTATTATGAAATCTTTAGGTCTAAACTCCTATAAATACCTAATTTATGTATTATTTTCACAACTTTTATACTTATAAAGACAATACTAGATCTTAGGGTTAAGTTGGATATTTTTACAGTTTTGAAATAAGAAACCTCCATTTTTAAAAGATCCTGGCTTTTGATTTGAAATTTAATTTGTGAGTTTGGTTTCTTTTTGTTAAGGGAAGTTTCTTACACCTTAAGTTTGAATCTTTTGCTCAATTTTTTTTTTTTAATTTGGTGGTCCTTTCATTCGTTATGAGTAACTAAATTTCTATAATTCCTAAGGTTTGATGATGGGTTGTTGATATTTGTCTTTGTTGTGTTGATTTATATTATAGTTCATTTAAATTAATATCCAATATCATATTTTAATGTAAGAAACATGCAATTTATTGAGGCCTCATAGATTATGTGTTATAACTTTTTATGCCTAATCATTGATTTCCATAAAAAATTTGGATCTTTGATATTAAAATTATAGTATCTCCAGCCTAGAAATAGACAAAGAAAATTGATGCATTTGTCAATTTTTCTTTATTTTAATGGTTTGGTAGAATAGGAATATATGCCACATTCATTCTATTCTAGCAACTAGGAATAGAAGTTAGAGTTAAAAATAGACAATTACCCCATTATTTACAAGAACCCTAACTAAAATTGACCCAATTGTTGAGGCATTAGCAATACACTAGTCATTTCTTAGTAATCTCTTATAATTCTTTCTTTAGTTTCCCTTTGATCTAATCTATAGAGTGCATTAATTCATTTTATACTTCAGATTTTTTTTTTATTTTAGTAAGTTTGTTTTAATTATTTACTTTTTTTTTCTTCAATTTAAACATTATTAACTTAGAGTAATAAAATTAATGTGGAACTGACCTTGCTT
The DNA here is from genome assembly GCA_020080225.1 of Gynochthodes officinalis. NCBI lineage: Eukaryota > Viridiplantae > Streptophyta > Magnoliopsida > Gentianales > Rubiaceae > Gynochthodes > Gynochthodes officinalis. Next base: position 27,183,826 of record CM034615.1, on the reverse strand, counting down.
TAACTAGCACAATCGACATATGTATATTTTCATTCATATTGTGTGGAATTAGGTTAATCATTGTATGATTATTTGTATTATTTATGCTATATTTTTATATTTTAATCCAAAGTATTTGGCATCATTTTCGGGATGTTTAATTGCTTTGAGTGTTTATTTGTTTAAGTTGAAGTGTTTTTATTTTTAAATTTATTTTATATTTTGGATTTTGAAGTACTTTGCTACTCTTTTGGCTTTCCTATTTTGTTTCTTGATTTATGGATGAATGAATGCTAGGGAGAATGAAAAGGTATTATTATAATGAGCGTACATTCTTTCACTTGCCTACTCAAGAAGGTTACTCAAAGAATGACACTCATTGGAATTATGTACTTTAATTTCTTATTCAATGTTTGAATTGTGGGTTGTTGGTCATAAAAGATAATGGTATCTGGAAGAAGGAACTCTTGGAGAAATTTGAAATTTCTTTTGGAACTATTATAACCCACACTTCTAAGATTATTGTCCCCCAATGGGGTGTACATTTGTCTAAATTCTTTTACCACCCTTTTTCACTTAAAATTTCTTATTAAATATTTTGTGAGTTTTGTAGAGGTGATCCCTAATGGGATGTATATTTTGCTTAACCATGGAGTGATTTTGATGATCAGTTTGTGAAATCTTACAAGGAAGAACTCTACAAACCATCCAACTACTACTATCCTAATTGGAGTAATTTTTCTACATCATCTTAGAGTGGCTATGAAAGGGAATTTGATCAATCAATGTATCTATTTAGATTTTCTCCACAAGCATTACATGACAATGTAAATAGTCAAGTGTTAAATAAAGTATTACTAAGGGAGAGAATAAGAGTTGAGACACTAAAAACTTGGAGATCTAAAGACTATCAAAAAGGTTAAAATTAGATTAGAGATGTTGAATACCTCCCTTAACCAAGGTTCTTCAATTGTCTTACTTTTGAATGAGTTTGAGGGTGAAGAGGAGTGCAAAGAAAAGCTAGAGTTTGACAACAGTTTCTTAGAAAATAAGCATATGATGGGTAACTCAAATTCTTTGCTTCCTATTTCAGTATCTCAACAACTTCAAGAGGAAGAACTAGTGGAATTCAATGAAAGGTAAATGAAGACCTCTCATAATTCTCTCATATATGATAGTGATGAGAGTATAGATGTGCCACCACTTTATATGGGAGAAAGTGAGAGAGCTTAGTTGGACTTTGCTGCTAATCAATATCAAATGAAATCAATTGATGGGGTCAAAGAAAAATTGTAGAAGGTGAATAGTACAACGTGGAGTTCATAATTGACAATTGCTACTTGTGTGTATGAAGGCAAGTGTAATATGAGCCTATCCAGAGTTTATTGTAAGAGATTCCTTACTATTGTGAAGATCATTTTCTTATGGTATGGAGATGGCTACTCTAATAACTTTTATACATATTTTGAGGAGTAGAAAAGAATAAAGTCTACTTAGAGAGTTTAAACCTAGAACTATTTCTTGTATCTTTTTTAATATGCTTGACTTTATTTTTATTTGGTGTGTTTTAATTTACCAGCATGAATAAGTAAGTGTGTGATATGGTGTTGTATGGAAGTTTTGATATGTAAAGTTGGTTTCAATAGTTGATCATGTTTATTTGTATATTGAATAAAATTTCAATCAGTAGAGAAGGTTAGAAATGTTTGATAAATATTCATTGTTAATGCATGCAAGAATGGCATTAGATGTAATATTTGATTTGGATTACGGAATGACCTAATACTCTTTGTTGCTAAATTATGAGTTGATACTTGTTTAAGTGTTTAGGTTTTACTTTTCTAAGTGAGCTTATATGATACCATTGTTACATTTCTTATTTGTTTTATGTTCATAATTTGTGAGGCTTGAATAATTAAAGGGATTAGAACTTTGTGGCTTTATACTTGTGGTTTGCTTAGTACATGTTTATTTCCTTGTGCTTCTTTTCTTCCCAATGTGATGAATTGTGCAATGTTTTAAGTTTAGGAGGAAGTTCAAGGGCATTTTCTTTTTAAATAAATAATTGGTGTTCTCCTTCATAAGGGGTTTTACTTGATTTTGATTTAGATGTCCTCTAATACTATTTTCCTTTGAATTATTTTTTTGTCCTATCCAATAATTAAATAGTTAAAATTCTCTTAATTCTTTGGTTTAAGTTTGAGGGTGAGGCAATGTATACAATGGATTTGGCAACTAGTCTCTTTGTGGAATTTTAGTGATGCATTAAGGATAATGCATGTTTTAAGTTTGGGGAGAGAACTAGTTGGGTTAAAATATTTGATGGATTTTCTATTTATGTCTTTGACTTATTTATGCCATAGGATGTTTAGAACTTTAATGTTTGTTCTCTTTTGTATTCTTTTTTCTTTTTAGTGTTCATCTTCATTTTCTTCATTCATTTTCTTTATTGTGAACTAAGTGAATTTTTTTTCTTTTTTCTCTATTTTTCATTTTCTTAATGAATATTCTTTCTTATGCATTTGCATTCTAAGTGAAATCATAGTAAATTTGTGATTAGTATTATTAATAAGAGTAAAATTAGTTAAAATGTGCAGAAATGCTTTAATTTTCCTTCTCTTTTTGTTCATCCTATTTCATATGAAATAAGTAAATATATAGATAAATTTTTCAAAGAAGTGAAGAGATAGTTATTCTTGGTTTAGATGTAGACTAATGAATACAAGTAAATCATGTAACCAATGAAATGAATGGCCAAATTCTCAACTTATTGGTGCAAAAAGTGATGTGTCGAACTCATTGAATAAACCATTATTTAGATGGAAGTTTTCTTAGTTTAAACAAGTCGTTATGAGTTCTTAATCGCAGAACACTAATGAGAATCGACCTTAGGTAAAATGTGATACATTCATGTGAATTTTAATGATTCGATGCAATCTAACCCGTGATTCAACCTATCTTGGCAACGATTATTAATGGTACGCTGTTGTTTTGATATGACTTGGGTAATTGCTTTTTTATTTTGTAAATAATATGCTACTCCTCTATAGGATTACTCTTAGTCTTATGTTATAGACTTTAAGCTAATTGAATCAATATGAGTAGGAATGGGAAAAAAGAAAAAAGGTCACAAAATCCAAGGCTAATGAATAAAGTGATGGAGTATTTCAATGAATATGACTTGTTAAATTAGTTAGGTGCCAACTACAACAAACATGTGGCTTTCATGTCTATAAAACAAAGTGACATTCTGGGGAAAGAGTGGTAAAAAGTAAGAGAAAATAAAAAGTAAAATGATTTTAAAGATGGTGTAATACATCTCTTTTGATCAATTAGATTATTGTTGATAAGGAGAGATAGGTACAAAGTCATTGAAATTCCCAGGGATGAACATTGGATACTAAAATTTACTTGATTTAAGGTGTAGCTTATATCACACATACAAAAAATTTGTTTAAAGTGACAAATGAGGACTTTGGAGTAGTAGTGAATTGAGTAGATGAGCATCGCAAGAGTTGAGTAGTCTTTGAGGTGTTCATGCATGAGAATTTTTTAAGTAGTTGGAAAACTTGTGAGTTGAAAATGGACAATACTTTGGATAACCTTGGAAATTGGATGTTATCTTCTTCATTTAAGTTATATTCTTTTTGTTTTTAAATTTATTTTAACAAGGTTTTAATATTGTAATTTAACTTTATTTACTTGATGATGAGTAAAGGTTAAAGTTTATGGGAATTTGATGTGAGTACAAAAACACTATTTAAATAGACTCTAAAAAAAGACTTTTACATTAACTAATGAGTTAAATAGATGCTTGTGTGTATTCATGTGCTTTTAAGGAAAAATATTCCATAGGCATAAAGAAGTCAGAAAAATGATCAATTGTGAGGAAATTCCATCCATTGCGCAATCTAGAGGTAGAAAGTACTTGAACATCAACAAAAAAAAAAAAAAAGAAGAAGAAAAGGCAGTTAGGAAATTAGATTTCAAAAGAGTGTTTCTCTTCTTTTACTAAATCAAATGGGGAGATCTTAGATTTTTTGGAAAGCTCTTTGAGGGAATCTTGGGTCTTATGTTTTTAGTTTATTTTAAAATAGTCGGTATCTAAGTCAAAATTGAGGATGAAATGGATATATGATGAGAGTAGTTGATGACTAATATATTTCATGAAATGGCTAAATCTTGAGATAGAAAAATCTAATTTTAGTAATTCTTGATGTATTGGAAATATATGAGGAAGAACTACAACTTTTGTGGAGAAGTTCAAGGCTAATTTTTCCTTGATGACCCTTAAAGGTTGACTAAAAGAAGCACAAGTACACAAAACTATGAGAAGACAAAAAAAAGTCAAGTTTGGGGTTAAGTCACACTACCACTCACACTAGCAGCATGAACCCTTCACATTGCTAGCCTGGGCTAGGTTGAAACTAAGTGCCAAAATGACAATTTTTTTAATCTTTTTTTCATCTTTTAACCTCTCTATACACTTTTGTATTGGCTTGGGCCACCTTTTATGAATTATTTAGATTTAAACTCCTATAAATACCTATTTTAGGGATTATCTTTCACAACCTTTTAAAGACAAAATTAGATCTTAGGGTTAAGTAGGAGTTTTTCATAGTTTCGAAGAAGAAACATCCATTTTAGAAAAGTATAATATGTGTATTTTGTTTCTTATTAAGGGAAGTCTCTTACACTTTAAGTTTGAATGTTTTGCTCAATTTCTTTAATTTGGTGATACTTTCTTTAGTTGTGAGTGGCTAAATTTTTATAATTGCTAAGATTTGATAATAGATTTTTGATATTTCTATTTATTGTGTTAATTTATGTTATGAGTCATGTGAATTAATGTCTAATGTCATGTTTTAATATGAGATACATACATTTTATTGAGGCCTTATAGATTGTGTGTTATAGGTTTTTATATTTCATCATTGATATTAATAAAAAAACTTGGACCTTTGACATTATAATCATAGTATCTCTAGTTCAAAAATAGAAGAGAGAACTAGTGGGCTCTTAGTTGTCAATTGTTATTCATTTTAATGATTTAGTATAATAGAAATATTTGCACATCCATTTTATTCTAATAACTAGGAATAGAAGTTCAAACAAAAAATAGGCAATTGACTCATTATTTGCATGAATCGCTAGTTAAATTAACTCAATTATTGAGAGATTCACAGTATCCTAATTATTTCTTATGAACTCCTTATAGTTCTTGCTTTAGTTTCCTTTGATTTATATTTTACAGTGTATTAGTTCACTTTATATATTTAGTTGTTTTCCATTTTTCACTTTTTTTTTTCATTTTAGTAAGTATTTTTAATTATTTATTTTATTTTTTCTTCAATTTAAACATTAACATCCTTTTGGAATTGACCATACTTATACTAGTGCAATTAACAAGTGTATATTGGCATTCATATTGTTTGGGATTAGATTAATTATTAGTAATCAGAAAAGATAGGGAAAGACAAACAATTTTGTAAAATAGACAAATTTCATAGAATTTGGAAAACTTTTATTGATTGAAACTTGAATAATGATTAGAATTATAAATATTAAGCCATACATACATATTATAGCCTTAAAAACACTAAAAAGAACTCGAAGCCTAATAGGAAGCTATCAACTGGAATTCAAAACCAACAAGAAAACTAAAAGTAAAGTTAACTCCTATTAAGAATATGACTAGCTAACTAGGTAATTATTATAAATATTATTTCCTAATTAATTTAGTTAACTATGTATAAGCAAAGGATGGATCATATTAGACCACTCCATTTCAAAAGAACTCATCTTCAAGTTCTAAAAACAAGTCTCAAATCAGTTGTTTTGTTGAACTTTTCAATCTTGAAAGTCATCACTTTTGACAATCCATCAATGAATCTTATGCGGATCATAATTTGATAAATTAATCATTGGATTATAATGTATAGAAAATTTTTGAGAGAAAATAAGAGTGAAAGGTTGGTCACAAGCAACATCAACAATATGAATATCAGTTTCCTCTTGTTCAAATTGCAATAGGGTTTTCACTTTTAAAGCATGAACTTTGTGAAAAACCTCTACATCCATTTTGGAAAAAATTATTTCTTTGATGTCGTCATTGCGTTTAGATTCCTACAAGACCTTTTTATGCACATTTTCAGGTTGCTCATACTTGTCTTTCTCACCCATATTTGATTCTAGTAATGCTTAACCAATCATGTTACGTTGACATTCATAATCCAACTTTTCATTAGGTTTATATACACACTCTTCTTCAAGTTCATGAAGTTCACATGTATATTCTTTTACTCATTCAAGATCTTTCTTTACAAGACCTTTAGCTTTTGTAACCTATAGATGATTCTGATTTTTTCTAACAATCAAATTTGTCCTTTCATCTATGAAGGAGTGATCTTCATAGATGAGTCGTGCATAAAACACTTGGTACTCACAGCAAAGGACAGGTTAGTGAAGAATAAATCTCCCAACTTGGTTCTTATCATCATTATTTGTATTAACCTAGGAATAGGGAAGGCTTCATAGGTACCAACTTGTTGATTATGACATAGGCTTTGAGGGTTCCATAGATATGGTGTAACAATTGGAATAATGGAGTAGCAATCAAACAACATTTGGATAGGGTCTTAGCAAACTCATCTAGGAGAGTTTAATATGGGAAAGTCATTTGCATACATATTGCAAAACAGGCATCAAATCATAGTATACTATTGTTGGATACGACTCCTGTGATGATAAGAAAGAAAAATCAATTATGATTTTATAGGAGGTGGCTACAACATCAAGAAGTTGAACAAATAATTAGGATGGTTTGGGAAAAACATTGAAGTGGATTAAAGTTGTATCAAGTAAGCATGAAGATAAAGGAGTATAGAATTCTTTTGTAGTGGAACAATGGAATTAAGAACAATGCAACAAAGAGGATTGAGGAATTGAAAAAAGAATGGCAAAGATAGAGGCTAAACAACTAGGGAAAACAAGAGAAAATGGCATGTTTGAAACAAAAAATTAGCTTACCAAGTGACCACACCTAAAGCTTGCTTTATGAGGTGCACATTTCACATTGCATGCACGACAAGTGTCGCATGGCAAGTGCGACACTTGGGTGCCATTTTGGTAGCCTAGTGGCCTGTTTCTTTGTTATTTGTGCTCTTTTTTGTTTTTTTTTTCACTTCTAACCTTTCCCAACACACACTTCATTCTAGGAACATTTTGTAATTATTTAATCTCATAAAAAAATTAATTATTGCATAAAAATCTTCAACAATGACGCAAGCATTTCAAAATTAGCATGTAATCGACTAGATGATGCGTAAAAGCATTTTTGAATATATATATTTTTAGGAATAATTAGGCTTTGACTTCTTTATGAAATCTTCTCTTAGCTTTCCAATGCATAAAGAATTATTGAAATTAGATTTGTGTAACTCTAACTATAACTATTCTTCCGAAATGTATTGGTCATCAGTTAGTTAAATTATATTAACACTTATACCTTGATTTGGACCAAGATGCTTGTAGATTAGGGAGAAACTTAAAACCCAAAATTAAAGTTCATCCAAGAAGTTCTCATATGGTTGTTTAGAAGAATAGAAACACCCTATTAAAGTATGGCCTTTTTGGTTTGTTCAAGTACCATCTCTCCTCCAAGTTGCACTATTAATGGATTTTTCTCAAAAAAAATTTTTTTTGACTTCTTTATGATCATAGACTGTTTTTACCTAAAAACACATGAAATCACACAATTGACATCTATTTAAGTCAAAATGATTTAAAATCCTAATTTAGTGTTCATTTAGAGTGTGTTTTTGCACCCCAACACATGGAACTTTACTCATTGTCAATTAAATAAAACCAAATTATTACACTCAAAACTTGTTAAAACATCTTAAAACACAAACATAGTTCATTTTTGTCTCATAAATTTTCCAATTACTTAGAAACTTCTCATTCATGAATACCTTGAAAAACACTCCACTCATATAATGCTTACTTATTTAGTGCCAATCTCAATGTAATGCTTACTTAGTTTCTAATATTCATTTTCAGAAATTTTAATGACCTTATATTGAGCCCTTCTCCCCCCTTATCAACAACAATCTCATTGACCAAAAAAGAAATGTTACACATCTTTAAGATTATTGGATTTTTTATTCTCTCTTACATTACCACTCTTTTCCCTAAGATCTCTCTTTGCCACATAGATGTGAAAGCCACACGTTTGTTGTGTTAGGGTCTAATTACTTCACAAGTTACATTCATTTGAGTACCCTCACTTTAGTCATTAGTCTCAATTTTTGTAGCTCCTTTTTCTTGTTCCTATTCATATGGTTTTACTTAGGTTAATGTTTTGAAGACATAAGGCTAGAGTAGTTTCATAGAAGAGTAGCAATTTATTTACAAAATAAAAATAAATAATTGTCCAAATCACATCAAAACTATAATATACCATTAATAATCATTAGAAAGATAGGTTGAATCTTTGGGCATGTTGCATCAAAACATTTAAATTTACATGAAAGAATCACTTTTTTTTTTTGGCTAAGGTTTATTTTCATTAGTATTCCCTAATTAAGTGCTGAAAACAACTTGCTTATAGTAAAAACAGTGTAAGGAATGGTTTACTTTAAGAGATTAACACTCACATTTTGCACAACAAATTTGAGGATTTTACTATTTATTTCATTCATTACATGATTCAATTCCATTCGTTAGTCTACCTTTGAGTCAAAAGAACTATCTCTTTACTTTCATAGAAATTGTTATCTATTTCCTTGCTTATTTAACACAAAAAAGACTAAATGATTACGGTATTATATATAGGGAAAATGACCCTTTTGATCCCCCAAGTTTGGTCTTGTAGCATTTTTGGTCCTAAATGTTTGTCTAATGACATTTTGAATCCCCTAAGTTTGTCAAAGTGGCAATAGCAGAACCTTTTATTTGTAGTTACAGTTTTTCATTGATCAAATGAATGGTCAAAGATTACACAAATTTTTTTATTAGCAAAATAATAAACCAAATATAAAGGACCAAAACTGATAATTTTTTTTTATTTGCATTGCCCTTCTATTTTCATTTTTTTTGTGCTTTTTATTTACTGAAAATTTTCCCTTAATCAATATTTTTTTAATAAAATTTTCCCTTTAATCCATGTTTTTTTTTATTCCTTTTTCACTTTTAATATATTCTTTGATACTTATATTTTATTTACTCATTGTTTCTAAGTCTATATTTTCAATTTTCTTTTCTCTTACCCTTTTTCAATACTTATTTATTTATTTTTCCCTTAATCTACTTTTTAAAATTCTAATTATCTTTTACACTTTTTTCTTCTTATTTACTATTTTTGTAAAAAAAAAAAATTTCCTCTTGTGAAGACTTTTTACCTTATTTTTTAATTTTCTCTTTTCTCTTTTTTCTTTTTTCTCCTATTTTTTGCATTTGTCCTTTTTTTTTCCTCTTAAATTTCCTCCAAAACATAAATTAAGATATAATTACATTTTGATACACAAATGTGACTTTATAAGCAAAGCAGTTATAATTTGAAGCAACAAGTTAGAGGTTGGGGATCGGGGTTACATATGGTGGATGATGATGATAATTATGTTTTCTAATTATTTTCAACCATATGATTTGTTTAAAAAAAAAAATTGAAATTGAGTCCTAAAAATTTAGTGTTGGTTATAGGTTGACATTTACATTATATCTTAATTTACGTTTTGGGGAAAATTAAGAGAAAAAAGGGAGGAAATGGCCAAAAAAGACAAGAAACCAAAAAAGAAATGAAAAAAAAAGACAAAACAAAATGTCTTCTTCTTTTTTTTTTTCTTTTTTTTTTTCCCTTGAAAGAGTAGTGTATTGACTTGATGAAAGTTAATGGTTATAGGGAAGGTCCTCTAAGAGGACCATTTTTAGCACTGTATTAGGCTAAGACGAACTGACCTCACGTCACTGCAATTCTAACATATTCCCACAAAACAACACTACATAGAGGCAATTCCACCTATCAATGCAGTATCCCCTCAATGCTATACAAGATGAAAAAATAGTAACTAAGCACCTAAATCATCTTAGTTCTCCAACAAAAGAACACTACATAACCATATAGGCAAATACAACATTACCACCAGTATGACCACCAAGCATCAGGAATTTTGGCAACATTTCTGCTGTAAACTGAACAAATCCTGGTTCTGAAATAGCAGAAACCAACCCAATCCGGTTTCTGACCACAACACCAGCAGCCCAAGAGACATATAGCAACAATCATAACTATCAACAAAAACCAACAATCAAAACTATCCACAAAAGGCAATATTAACATCATGCTAAAATCAAAACCCATGGAAGAAAAGTTCAGCTACCATCCCTTATATCAGTTGTTGTCGGAATTCCAGCCATTCCTTTTGTGCCAATGCCACCACTATTTGCTCCTCCATCCATTCTTACTGGAACACCCACAAGTTCCTACTTTTCCATATGTGCCAAAGTATATACACCATAAGTTAGACCTTTCCCTCCCCTAAAACCCGCCTTTTGATTAACACAAATATCGTGCCACCACTCCCTAAATATACCACTGAACCGAGTAATATCATTCCAATCAACCAGAGCTAAACCCCATATTTGCTTCACACGCAAGCAAAAAAACAAACATGTTCCAAAGTTTCAACCTCTTCGCCACACATTGGACACATGGAATCCACAACCATTCTACACTATTGCAACAAATGATTAATAGGCATGATATTACTACAGCATCGTCACATAAAGTGCTTCAACTTGGGCTTAATATTCAGCTTCCAGGTTACCTTCCACATGTTGTGCATTTGGCTTCAAGAGGAGCTGCTCTCAGCCCCTTGATCTAAGAGATGTTTTGTAGTTTGCAGCTGTTTGTATGCCGATTTAACAGTGCACTCCTCATCCCTACTAAATTGCCAAGAAAGTTTATCTTGGCTGCCAGCAAGTTCCAAAGGTAACTGCAATATAATGTTCATCTTGCTGCAAAAAAATCAAGGAAACCAAATTTGTATTCCATTTCCGCCCATCCTTAGTTAGAAGATTACTAACCCAAGTGACAAGAGGTTGAGATTGCCGACACCTATGCGCCTTAAAATCTTGCTTGCCTGGAATCCACAGTGACTCTCACACCCAAATTGATCGGCCATCCCCCAATTTATATCTTACTCCAACATTAAGCACATGCCTGGCTGCCAGCCATCCCTTCCACAACCAAGAAGCAGATCCTTTACATTCTGCCTGCCACAACACCTCATTTGGATAATACTTTGCTTTCATTATCCTGCTCATCAGCAGCTTAGGTTTGGTAAGCACTCGCCAAAGTTGCTTAGCCAATAACGCATCATTGAATTGCTGAACATCTTGAAATCCCATTCCGTCGTCACTCTTCAATTTTATCATATCCGGCCAAGCTTTCCAATGAATCTTTTGTTTACTATCCGAATGCATTCCCCACCAAAAGTTTGCTGACAGCCTACAAATCTCCTTACCACTCCAACTGGCAACTTAAAACAGCCCATAACATAAGTAGGTAAAGCACTCACAACAGCTTTAAGAAGAACTTCGTTGGCTGCCAAGTTCAGAAAACCATTCTTCCAATTCTGCATCCTATGCTGAACATTGTCAATTACAAAGTTGAAAACTTCTCGTTTGGATCTCCCAATACGCATCAGCAGTCCCAAATAACGAGCATTATGTTGCTCCTTCACCCTCTTAGCACATGACATAATTGACTTCTGCTCTCTCATGAGACATTGGTGCTAAAAAAGATTGAGGACTTGGCCATGTTAATAAGTTGACTGGAATGGCTACTATATAGGTTGAGGATAGCTTGCAATTGTTGAGCTTGTTGCTGGTCTGCCTCGCAAAACAATAATGAATCATCTACGAAAAACAAATGTGTAATAACAAGACCATTGCCACTAGCTTGTATTCCTTTATATCCCCCACTCACACTAGCTTGTTTAATTAAGTGAGATAGAGCCTCTAAAATGATAAGAAACAAATAAGGAGAAATAGGGTTGCCTTGTCTAATCCTTTGTGAATGTTGAACAAAAACACATTTCTCGCCATTTATATTAACAGACATAATAGCCATGTTAATACATTGCCTAATTGGAAAATTATATGGATAGCACCCAAGCCTACAATTCCATATACCAATCTTCATATAACATCTTGGGACCCTAGAAGGCTGGTCCCCTTTACCTCAGTTGATTGTCCGGCCACCAAATGTAGTTTTTTTTTCTGGCTGCTCCACGTTAACACCAACAGCCGGAGCCATGAATGTACATCCCCGTTTCTCACCAATCAAAGGTTCCAACGGAAGCACCATCCCTGAACTCCCTTGGACAGAAACCAAGCGAGACCTAGCCTTTGTCCATTTCCCACAGCCCAGACCATGCTTCACATTCGTCTTCGGTGAACAGACAGAACCAAGTGGCTGCATCAAACTGAAATCCAGAACCTCTTGCACAACAGGCCGTGGCGTCGCCCCCTGTTTCATGTATCACTTCCACAATAGGAAGCATAGGAGAACTCCAGTGAATGGAAGGAAATAAACAGCCAGTTTTAGAGGACTGCACCTGGGGCAACACAGCGGTAATCTTCGCAGGAAGCTCACTGGAATGTGATGGGCAAGACACTCCAGGAACAGACGCACAACTTGCAGCTGGTCCCTCCCATGGATCAGACTCCAGCGGTATCAATAGAGCAACCAAACAAGTGTTTTTAACACCCAATTTGCCAACCCGATTCTGTCCAAACAAACCATTTTCTGCCCGAAGCCAAGAGCCAAATTGTCCCTCCCGAAGTTGATGTCTCATTTTTTATGAAAATCCAAGGTCCGAGACAACTACAACTCCTCAAGTAGTCGAATATGAACATAAAGTGAAATATGAGACTAAAACTTCATCAACGAGGCGTTCAAAACTTGATCCTTTGCAAGGCATGGGAGGGCCTATGACTAGGTCAAGAACTAAGAGAATGAGTGATGTTTTAGCAACACTTATAACCGAATTAGTTGAAGCTCAAGATGTTAAGGCAGCAAGGAAGATCGATTCTAAGTTCAAGTTTCTACTTAGTGTTATGCATTTGGGCAGCTCAAACAGTTCAGTTTCAGTCAAGTAGTTCCAGTTCAGCATTTTCCAACTAATTTCGGTTCAGTTTCAGGCAATGGTATGGAGTTGGAATTCTACTCAAAATCAAATTTAGAATTTACCAAATCCATACCATGAAGAATTGGAGAAACTTTCAAATTGGAGTAAAGAAGCTCCAATTTGGCCAAGGCTATGATGATTAAAGGAATTGCCAAATCCACAAAGCCGAATGGGAAATTCTGCTCAAGCAGAATTCAGCCAACACACTTGGATTAGTTTTAGGTAACTACTTGTTGTTTTATTTCCCTTTTATTAGAGTAGTTATTCTTTTAAGTAAGAGTTTCTTTAGTTAGTTTCCTAAAAAGCTAATCCAACTAAGGAATGGCTTTCTTAATTCTTACAACTTGTAAATTATAAATAGAGGCATTCAGCCACAATGAAATTCAGAATATGATCAATTACAAACTTGAGAGCTTTGAGATTTTCTTTGAGTTCTAGTTTAGAACTTGTTTTGAGTCTTTGAGGATAGCCTCTTAGGTTCATGTTTAAGCTATTTTGTTGAGTTTCTTTCCCTCAACAATTTGAGTGTGTCGGTTGGTTCCAAGGATAGTCAAAGTTCACATCTTGGGTCTTTGATAATTCCATTGGGTGTCAAGTGGACAAAAGTAAGGTTCCAAGGATAGTCAAAGTTCAACTCTTAGGTCTTTGATAACTCCATTGGGTGTCTTGCTAAAGGAAGACTAGTTAAACCTAGAGGACGATATTAGGACCAACACTCCGGTATAGGTTCGAATTCTTATTCTTTGGTTTAAGATTCGTATCAATTCTACTTTAAGAAGATTATTAAAGAGCATTGTAGCAAACCAAGTACATCACGTAGTGGAATTTAAATTTTTGGTTTCCTTCAAGGATCCATATGAAGTGAAATCAATCTGGTGTTTAGAGTATTTACCTTAGTAATATGGGTAGAGTTGTTTTCAGAAGATTGTTGATTATCGAATGAAGAGCAAAACCAATTCAACTTTTCCTCTATGGTATCCACACGATCGATCCAAAACTCTAGTTGTTTTCACACAAATAACTAGAAAAATGAGCAGCAAAATCTGGTTGTGCTAGTTTTAGATTTTTGCTTCCGGTTTCTTCAAGAATTTTCTACTCAAGTGTTCTTGAGAATTCTTTCATGTGGCCAGGTGTTTTCCTTCAAAAGAATGGCCAAATAATTTCTTTCTTTCAAGAAGAAGAAGGGCTATGGGTTTCTTGTTGTTCAAGTGTGGCTGCTGGCCGAAATCCCACCTATATATATTAGTAGTATTAGGATAAAACTTCTTCTAAAGAGTTTTACTTGAATTACCAAATTCTACTTGGTTTGGGATTTATAGATTTAATAATTCTATTGGCTGGTAAATACAAGAATCCCATTTGTATTTGGTTTTCCTGATTACGAATTTTACTAATTAATAAATCCAAATTGGTTCGGATTTATTAATACTAAAACCAAACATATTTAGTTTTAAATTCAAATACCATCTTAAACCTGAAAACTCTATAGAATCCTACTCACATTTGGATTCTTTAATTTAACCAAAATTTATCATATGAATTTAACACTCCTTTTTGGATACGATCTAAGTGTGTGACCCAATAGATTCTCATAATGTTGGCCATGACATAAAATCTATTTTATGCCATAAGCAGTGAGCGGTGTCTGGCAACACATCAAAGTTACCCAAGTTATGAGAATGTTAGTAATTTGACATTTCTTATCGTGTGATAGATGTTACCATGTAATTCAATCCTTTTGCCCTAGATACCTTGATTGAACACGAGCCATGGAATGTGTCACGCTCGTATAGTTCAATCCTTGCGTTTCTTGATTCCTAAATAGGCATATCCAAACAAATGAGTCCGATATCATATATCGACTCATTTGAGCACGACCATGCATTTTATGGACTGAGTGCAATTAAGGGGCCTAAAGATATTACTCCTATTATATAGGAAGGGCAAATATTCTCTTGATCACTCAATATCCCACTGTATGAATCATTGTATATCCAATTGCTATGTTTATAGTTCACCTTGTTACGGGTAACGTTGGGTAATATTAAAACAAGCAACTCCTCATGTTGGGATCTCTGATGACCTCAAATCTAAGGATTATATACATCATCATTATTATGAGACATGCTTATGACACTTTATATAATAATCCATATAACATTTCTCATGGCGGGTCGATCCAATACATTATTCTCTAACATGTACCCATGTGTTGACTTAATATCTCATATCACGACACATGTCACCAATCACTACATATACTAGTTTTAATGCATTATCATTGTCCCATTAATGATAATACTTGACTAGGGATAATTTTAGGATAATTAAATTCTAGGATCATTATTACATTTATACATAATACGCAGATATAGAATTAAATGTAATAATAACAAATTGTCATAAATTATAAGTATAACAATACAATATATGCCTAAACAATCATCATATGATTGGTCCTTAGGGCATAATCCAACAAACTCCCACTTAAACTAAGACAAATCAATCATATGTCTAATGCCTAATGATCTAGTGTGACGATCATGTCTCTACTGCGTCAGAGACTTTGTCAGTGGGTCAGCGATGTTATCAGTAGTTGGTACTTTGCATATCTTCAGATCGCCTCTCTCAATAATCTCTCAGATGAGATGGAAGCATTGACGTATATGTTTGGATCGCTGGTGAGATCTAGATTCTCTAGCCTGTGCAATGGCTCCATTGTTGTCACAATAAAGCTCAATTGGATCGGCAATGCTAGATACAAACCCAAAATTAGTTATGAACTTTTTGGTTCAAACGGCTTCTTTTGCTGTGTCAGAAGTAGTGATATACTCAGCCTTTGTCGTAGAATCAGCTATTATTGCCTACTTTGAACTTTTCTAACTCACAACACCACCATTTAAGCAAAACACATAACTTGATTGCAATCAATAGTCATCATTGTCGGTCTGGAAACTTGCATCGGTGTAACTAATTATGTTGAGCTCTTCCTCACCTCCATATATCAAGAATGTATCCTTAATCCTTTTTAAGTATATAAGGATATTTTTTACAGCGATCCAGTGACGTTCACCGGAATCTACTTGATATCTGCTCGTTATGCTTAAAGCGTACGATACATCAAGATGAGTACATAACATGGCATACATGATAGATCCAATATATGATACATATGGAATCTTACGCATGTGTTGTCTCTCTTCTTGTATCAAATGACAATGTTCCTTCAAGAAACTAATTCCATGTCCCATAGGCAATGACCTTTTCTTAGATTCTTGCATGCTAAACCATTTTAGCACTTTATCCATGTATGTACTTTGACTTAGGCCAATCAATTTCCTTGATCTATCTTTATAGATCTTAACACCTAATATTAGGGGCGGAAATGGCCAACACGACACGATAACACCACACGAACCTAATACGAAATTGACACGACATGAAAATACTAAATTAACAAGTTCGGGTTAAAATCAGGTCAGATACAATTAACTCAAAAAATAAACGGGTCGAGTTTGGGTCGACCTGACGAGTTGACAGATCGACCTACTTAACCTATTTAAAGGGTAATTTGTAACCCGCAAACCCGAAATTGCCACCCCTACCTAATATATAGGTTGCTTCACCTAAGTTTTTCATTGAAAAAAAAACTTCCTAACCAAGTGTTTACAGACTATAAAGAATGAATATCATTCCCAATAAGTAGTATGTCATCGACATATAATACCAAGAAGACAACAGTGGTCCCACTAACCTTCTTGTAAACGCAAGGTTCATGTTCGTTCTTGATGAAACCCAATTTTTTGATTGCATCATCGAATCATAGATTCCAACTTTGAGAAGCTTACTTCAACCCATTAATGGATCGTTATAACTTACAAACCTTTCCAGCATTTTTTGGATTGCAAAACCTTCAGGCTGTATCATGTATACATTCTCAAGAAGATTTCCATTATGGAAATCAGTTTTGACATTCATTTGCTAGATTTCATAATCATGGAATGTAGCTATTGTAAGCAAGATCCTGATGGATTTAAGCATAGAAACTGGTGAAAAAGTTTCATCATAGTCTATACCATGAATTTGTTTGAAACCTAGCAACCAATCGTCTCTTAAAGGTATGTACCATCCATGTCAGTCTTCTTTATGAAGACCCATTTGCACCTTATGGGTTTTACCCTTTTAGATAGATCAACCAGAATTCATACCTGATTTGTAAACATGGATTCCATCTCAAATCTCATAGCCTCAAGCCAATTCTCAAAGTCTTGGCCCGATATTGTTTCTTAATAGGTCATAGGCTCATCGTGATCCATGAGCTCTTAAGATGCCACCGTTTTGAGTTACCAGAAATCCGTATTTCTGTGGCTCACAATGAATCCTAGTGGACCTACGTAGGGCTTGTGTCCCTTGAGCAAGTACTTGCTCCACAACTATCTGTGGTGTTTGCTCAGTTTCCATCCCATCAAGTTCAGGTCTATTTTTAAGTTCTCAAACTTCTTGAAGTTCTATTTGTCTCCCACTGAATTTTCTAGAAATGAACTTCTTTTCTAGAAAGACACTAGTCTGAGCCACAAATATTTTGTTCTCGTTGGGATTATAGAAATATTATCTTTTTGTTTTATAGGATACCCCACAAAGATGCACTTATCATATTTGGGTCCAAGTTTATCGGAGACTTGACGTTTAACATAGGCCTCACATCCCCATATTTTCATAAAATACACGCTAGGACGTTTCCCAATCCATATCTCATATAGTGCCTTTTGAACTGATTTAGATAGAACACAGTTTAGTGTGAAAGCGACTATAAGTAAAGCATGTCCTTAGAAGGAATTTAGAAGATCTGCATGACTCATCATGGACTGAACCATGTCTAACAAAGTTCGATTTCTTCTCTCGGATACACCAATCCATTGTGGTATTCCATGAGGAGTGAGTTGTGAGACTATCCCACACTCCTTTAGATAATCATGAAACTCTTGGCTTAAGTATTCTCCTCTTTGATCATATCAAAGTACTTTGATACTTTTGCCAAGTTGGTTTTGTACTTTATTCTTGAACTCTTTGAACTTTTAAATGATTTTGACTTGTCTCAAAAGATATACATAGCTGTATCTACTGTAGTCATCAATAAAAGTGATGAAGTATTGAAAACCACCTCTAACTTGTGTATTTAATGGTCCACATACGTCATTATGTATTAGTTCTAATAAATTGCTTGCTCTTTCATTATGTTTTGTGAAAGGGGTTTTAGTCATCTTGCCCAATAAACAAGATTCACATGTCTCATATGATTCCAAATCAAATGAGTCCAAAAGTCCATCTTTATGGAATTTGAAAATGCGATTCTCGTTAATGTGGCCAATATGGCAATGCCAGAGATAAGTTGGATTAAAATTATCTAATTTAACCTTTTGGTATTTACATTATAAATAGGCATGTCAAGATTTAGAACATAAAGACCATTAACTAGTCGTGAACTACCATAAAAGATTTCATTTAAATAAAAAGAGCAACAATTGTCCTTTATTATAAATGAATATCCAATGTTGTCTAAATAAGAAATTGAAATAATATTCTTAGTAATGAAAGGTACGTAATAATAGTTATTAAGTTCTAAAAGAAGCCCTGAGGGCAAGTTCAAAACATAAATTCCTACAGCTAATGCAGCAACCCTTGCTCCATTTCCTACTCGTAGGTCGATTTCACCTTTAGCTAAAATTCTACTTCTTTTCAGTTCCTGCACATTAGCATAGATGTGTGAATCACATCCGGTATCTAATACCCATGATAAAGAAGTAGATAAATTAACTCCTATAACATGAATATCTGAAGTAAAAGTATCATTTTCCTTCCCCTTCTTCTTTAGATCCTCCAGGTAAACTTTGTAGTTTCTCTTTCAATGTCTAGTTTCACCGCAATGGAAGCAGTTTCCTTCCTTAGTTACCCCTCATTTAGGTTTCAGTGCAACTACTGAGGGCTTGGACTTGGCTTTCTTGCCCTTTCCCTTTGCTTTTTCCTTACCCTTCTTCTTGCCCTAACTAATCATCGGGATATTATTGACTTCTTTATATTAGTTTTGGCAGTTCTTAACATACCTAGCAATTGAAGCAGAGTTTTGTCAATTTCAATCATGTTATAAATAAGAATGAATTGACCATAGCTATCAGACAATGATTGCAAGATAACATCTGTGACCAACTCTTCACCTAATGGAAAACCCAATATGTCTAAATTTTCTATGTGCCCAATCATTTTGAGCACATGAGCGCCAACAGAGTTTTCTTCTATCATTCTACACTAGAATAATGCCTTAGAGAAATCAAGTATATCACGCAGTGGAATTTAAAATTTTTTGTTTCCTCCAAAGATTCATACGAAGTGAAATCAAACCGGTGTTTAGAGTATTTACCTTAGTAGTACCCATAAAATTGTTTTGCGAAGATTGTTGGTTGTCGAATCACAAGCAAAACCAATTCAGTTTTGCCTCTATGGTATCCACACAATCGATCCAAGCCTCTAGTTATTGTCACAAAATAACTAGAAAAAGGAGCAGCAAAATCCAATTGTGCTAGTTTTAGATTTTTGTTTCCGGTTTCTTCAAAAAATTTCTGCTCAAGTATTCTTGAGAATTCTTTCAAGTGGTCGAGTGTTTTTCTTCAAAAGAGTGGCCAAAGAATTTCTTTCTTTCAAGAAGAAGAAGGGCTATAGGTTTCTTGTTGTTCAAGTGTGGTTGCTAGCCAAAATTCCACCTATATATATTAGTAGTTTTAGGGTAAATTTTCTTCTAAAGAAAGAGGTTTACTTGAACTACGAAATTCTACTTAGTTTGGGATTTATAGATTGAATAAATCTATTGCCAGACAAATACAAGAATCCCATTTGTATTTGGTTTTCTTAATTTTGAATTTTACTAATTAATAAATCCAAAACTATTTCGGATTTATTAATACTAAAAACAAACATCTTTAGTTTTAAATTCGAATACCGTCTTAAACTGAAAAACTCTATAGAATCAACTCACATTATGATTCTTTAATTTAACCAAAATTCATCATATGAATTAGTTTTAAATTCGAATACTGTCTTAAACTGAAAAACTCTATATCAACTTACATTAGGATTCTTTAATTTAACCAAAATTCATCATATGAATTTTACACTCCTTTTTTAATACGATCTAAGTGTGCGACCCGATAGGTTCTCATAATGTTAGTCATGACATAAAATCTATTTTATGCCATAAGCAGTGAGCGGTGTCTAGCAACACATCAAAGCTACCCAAGTTATGAGAATATTAGTAATTTGACATTACTTATCGTGTGATAGATGTTACCATATAATTCATTCCTTTTGCCTTAGATTCCTTGATTGAACATGAGCCATGGAACGTGTCACGCTCGCTTAGTTCAATCCTTGCATTTCTTGATTCCCGAGTAGACTCATCCAAACAAATGAGTCCGATATCACATTTCGACTCATTTGAGCACGGCCATGCATTTTATGATCCCACTCAATTAAGGAGCCCAAAGATATCAATCCCATTATATAGGAGAGGCAAATCCTCTCTTAATCACTCAACATCTCACTACATGATTCATTACATATCCAATTGCTACTTTTATAATTCACTCTGTTACGAGTAACATTGGGTAGTATAAAAACATGCAACTTCTCTGCTGGGATCTCTGATGACCTCAAGTCTAAGGATCATATACATCATCACCACTATAAGATATGCTTATGACACTTTATATAATAATCCATATAGTATTCTCATGGCGGGTCAATCCAGTACATAATTCTCTAACATGTACCCATGTGTTGACTTAATATCTCATATCATGACACTTGTCATCAGTCACTGCACATACTAGTTTTAATGCATTATCATTGCCCCATTAATGATAATACTTGACTAGGGATAATTTCAGAATAATTAAATTTTAGGGACATTATTATATTTATACATAATACGCAGATATAGAATTAAACATAATAATAATAAATTGCCATAAATTATAAGTAGAGTAATACAATATATGCCTAAATAATCATCATATGATTGGTCCTTAGGGTATAATCCAACAAGCATTTTGTTCTTTCATGAAATATTACTTGTACTTTGGTAGCTACCACATTTACTCACCAATTCCTCTGTATTCTTAAAAGGGCTAGGCCAATAAAAGCTTAATGGGAGGACTTTGAACACCGTTCACCACCCACTAAAGTGCTCACCATAAGGCGATTCATGGCACCTCTATAGAATGAAAAATTATTCACCATTGGGTACAAATTTTTTAAAAATCTAGTTGCCACAATCTTAAACACCCATATGGTAAACTCTTGGCTTGACCTCCATTTTGATCATAAAGTATTTGAGAGCAGCATGATTGATGTACATCATGACTTTGGCTCCCAAAAGGTAAAGATGAAACTTATCAAATTGAAAACCACAGTTAGCATCTCTTTTTCCATAGTGGTGTAGTTGTGTTGGATTTCATTTAGGACCTTGCCAGCATAATAAAATGGCATGAAAAATTTGGTTCCGCCTTTGACCAAGCACTACACCAACAGCGTAGTCATTTGCATCACACGTGATTTTAAAGGGAGAGCTCCAATCTAGAGTGACAATGATCCGTGCACTAACTAACTTTTCCTTTAAGATGGCAAAGGCCTTTAAGAATTCATCATTGGAATCAAAAGGGGCTTCTTTCTCCAAAAAGCTACAAAGAGGCTTGGCAGTTTAAAAAAGAAAAAATCATAATGAACCTTCTATACAACTTTGTATACCCATAAAAACTCCTCACTTCTGTGATATTGGAAAGGGGTGGCAACTTACATTAATATCCATTTTGGACTGAACTACCTCTATACCCCTAGAAACAAGATGACGAACAAGAACAACTCTCTCTTACACTATGAAATGGCATTTTTCCTAACTAAGCACCAAGTTGGTATTGAAAAACTATAGCAAGCTTGGCCAAGAAATGATCAAATGAACTCCTAAAAACTGTGAAATCATCCATGAACACTTCAATAATATCTTAGACCATATCATTGAAAAACCATCATGCATTTTTGGAATGTCATTGGAGTGATGCAAATCGAAATGGCATTCATCTCAATGCAAAAGTGCCAAAAAGACATGTGAAGGTGGTCTTTTCTTTATTTGCTAATGCAACACAATTTGATTGTATCTCAAATAATTATCCAAGAGATAATAGAATAGATAACTAGCTAATTGATCAAGGAGTTGATCCAAGAAAGGAAGAGGAAACTGGTCTTTTTGAGTGGCCATGTTTAGCTATTACTTTATAAATCAACACATCTTGATCATCAAGAACATCATATACGCTAATTTTAAGTTTTTTCTCTTCAAGCATGGGTTCAAGACAGAGGATATTCAACTACGGACCATGAAGCACACATTCATCCAAAACATCAACAAAGTAAAAGAATCCATATCCTTGGGGTATTTCATGGCATGATGCAACTTCTTCACCATTCACTTTGAAGGTAATAGTCTTACTTTTCGCCCCAATGATGAAATCCCCAAGTGCTAAGAAAGGCCTTCCAAAGATGGTGGGTATATTCTTATCTTCCTCCATCTCTACTATAATGAATCCACTAGAAGGATAAAGTGGTCCACTTTCACTAGTACATTCTCTACAAAATATCTATTCACAAGTCCCACCGCTAGAGCGATTAAAAATGAAATTTATATTTGCCCCAAGTCACATAACTCTTTAGAAAAATATTTAGAGCTAATGTCACAAGGGATAATGCAACTATTAGGATTCTTGAACTTGGGAGAAATATCTTTCTGAATAAGGTAGTTACAATTCTTACTCAAAAAAAAAAAAAAAAAGACCCCTCATCTTGGATTCTCTCCTTTTTGGAATTGAGCTCCTTGAGAAAATTTAAATACTTGGGAATATTAGTAATTAGATCAACCAAGGAGATATTTACATGGATCTTTCTCCTCAACTCTTCAAAATTTTCAAATTATCGGTTCTCCCCACATTTGGAATTGGCTTAAAAGGTAATGGATGGTGCAATACCATCCCTTCAAAATTAAAAGGGCTACAAGAGTCTTTCTTTGACTTCTTAGGCTCATTGTTCTCCATCTTGTCCTCCTTGGTTAATTGCACTCTTTCTCTCTTCATGATCACCATGGAGTTCCTTTGCTTTCCTTCTTGGTCCTCATCATCTTCCTCAATTTCTATCTAATCCTCTTCACTTCTCAAAGCCAATTGCTTTCCACTCCTCAAAGTAATTTGCACTACTCCTTTCCACTGATATTGATCTTTGTATCATTAGAAATGAGAGGTTGAGATCTCTTATGTAAATCTTGGGCAACTTGCCCCAATTGGAGCTTAATATTTCTCAAGATAGCATCATGAAGGTTGGTTTTTGTTGAGTGCTCTTCAAGAATTCTGTTTATGGCCCTCTCTTGATTATCAATCCATTCCTTCATTTTGACCATGACTTTCTTTCCTCTTGCTTCAACTGTTGGTTCGCAAATGTTAGTGGAAAATTTGTTTTATTGGAACATTTGATGAAAAAGAAGAGCCTCCTTGATTATCATTCCTCCAATTGTTGTATTGCCCCTCCAATTGACATTGAAATTTCCTTGACAATTATAGTTGTCGACAGATGGGATGGAGTCCAATGTGAGGTAGCATTAATTGGTATAGCGATCATCTTGGCACCATCACAACTACGCATCAATTAGTTCCCCATTCTTACTTTCATATTACTCAACTTCTTGGTCAAGGTTGCAACTTGAGTTTCGAGGTTGGTAGTACTATCAAGCTCCAAAAATATAGCTGGCTTCTTGGGCAGTAGTCTTTTTTTATTGAGCCAAGAGCACCTATTCTCCACTATTCTTGTGAAAAGCTCTTGAACCTCTTCTACCAGTTTGTTCTTAGTAGTACCCCTCATACTAGCATTGACAATGTTTCTTGATTCCCCCATAAGACTATTGTAGAATATTTGTAAGTTAAGATCATTTTCTACACCATAGTTAGGGCATTTCCTCATTAATTCCTGGAATCTCTCTCAAGCTTCTCCAAAGGATTCTCCCTCACACTATCTAAATTGATAGATGTTCATACACAATCTATCCATTATAGAAGGTGGAAAGTACTTTCTCAACTTTTGGAAAGTAGTGACAAAAGTCCTAAAAATAGAGGTATATCATGGCATAGTTTGGCTCCTCAGAGAGAAAGGGAATAAAATCCTTCTAACCATGTCTTAAGATGTGCCATTCAATTTAAAAGTGCTGAAAATAGTAAGAAATACCTTAATATGTGTAATGGGATCTTCATTGACTTGACAGATAGCTGCCCCTTGTTAAATGAAGCTAATGATTTGGGAAGGAATTTGGCAACCTTTTTTTAGACTCCACTTCACAATATCCATTGAAATTATCAAACTATGGCTCAAAAAGTTCCCCAAATAACCTTGCCCTTGGTTATTCATTATCGACATTCTTTAAACTTCTAATTGCCTTTTTACTTGTCCTAAATTTCTTTCAAACCCCAAATCAAAATCAAAGTCCACTTAATCTTGAGATCATATTAGAAAACCAAAGAAAATATAAAAGTACATGCACAAGAGACAAAAAGACTAAAAATAAGCTAAACTAGACAAATCTCTACTGCACAAGAAAGTTTTAACAAATTAATTAAATAGGTCAAAGTAAGTAAACACTTAAAGTAAAGCACGCTTCCCTTACAATGGTGCCAAAAACTTGCTGTGGTAGATTAGGGTATAAAAATGTAATAGAAATAAATAAATATTAAGTAATAAAAGCGTAAATTCACACAACTAAGTATAAGTATATGTTTGTTATTGTATTTGTGGAAAAATGGTCGATCTCTTGAGAATGTTATTAATTTGAGAGTTAATCCCTTGTATAGAAGTTAAAAGACAAGTTAAATAGTTAGAAGCTACAACTATGTTATATTAAAGCAAAAGAAAATGAGTAAAATCAACAAGATGGAAAAACAAGGGAAAAACTTAACTAACTATAACTAGAATTTGAAACTAAGAAGTGATTAGAGGCGTCTCTCTTTCTTCCTAATTGGTGATTGAGGTATGGGGTCATGCAGTTAAAGAGCCAATTTTTATTTTTTTTTATAGTGGTTTCTATTCTTAGTCGCAAGAATAGAATGGCATAGGTCATATTTCTAATTTTCTCTACCATTAAATGCAACATAATGACAATATAAAGCCTACCAACTCCCATCGCATATTCCTATGCTAGGAGCACTATAATTCTAATAATAAAGGTCTAGACTTAGTGTAAATCAAATGATCAAACACAAGTATTATTTCATACAACTCACGAGGTCTATAAAAATTTGTGTGATTCTTAAATGAAAACTTCCTATTACACTTTAATATGCATTACCCATAAAACAAATCAACACAAAAAAAAGAAATATTAATAATCCATTATCAAATCTTAGATAGTATAAGAATTTATCCACATATCATTATAAAAAGCAACACCAAATAGAATAAATGAAGCATAATATTAAAAGGATAGAGTATAGAAGAACCCTTTTGTTACAAGAAGAAATCTAATCACCACTTAATCCTCAATCTAAACTCTAAATTATTCCAAAATGGAGATTGTTTCTTTCAAAGCTACCAACCACACAAAGTTAATGATATAATTATAGAGGAGATAACCCCAAAAATGGTCCTTTACATATTGGCCAATGATCTTTTTAGTCCCTCACTTTTAAAAATGGAACAAATTGTCCCTCACATTTCATTAATGTACCCTTTTGGTCCTCCGTCACTGTTTCATCACTATTCTGTCACTATTTCGTCATTATTCTGACACTATTTCATCACTATTCCAACAGAAAAACAAACGAAATAGTGATGAATGACCAAAATGGTACATTCATGAAATGTGAGAGACCATTGTTCTCGCTTTAAAATTAAGGGACTAAAAAGATCATTGGCCAATATGTGAGGGACCATTTTGGGGGTTATCTCAATTGTAGAGCTCTTGTGAAGGCTAGATTTTCAAAATTCCAAAAATCCTTACAAAATAACCTAAAAATAAGTTTTTATAGGAGTTGGACTTATGGGCTCATAACAAGTGGCCTAAAATAGAATAAAAGTTTGAAAGAAGGCTAAA
The DNA here is from genome assembly GCA_020080225.1 of Gynochthodes officinalis. Classification (NCBI taxonomy): domain Eukaryota; kingdom Viridiplantae; phylum Streptophyta; class Magnoliopsida; order Gentianales; family Rubiaceae; genus Gynochthodes; species Gynochthodes officinalis. The sequence continues at coordinate 27,157,486 of CM034615.1, read as the reverse complement.
AGGGGCAAAATTTGCCAAATTGTCACAATGGGATCAAGTTGGTCACACTGGCAACATGAGGGCTTTTGTTGCTAGCGTGAATCAGGCTGCCCTTGTGACCTAGGTCACATGAGCACTGATACGTGGCTTTTTGGTCTCTCTCTTTTTGCCTTTCCTTAGTTCAGAGAACAAATGCTTCTTTCATCAAAATTTTTGAGGTCTTTCCAAATAGAATTAGGCTTTTCTTCTTGTGAAATTTGTAACTCTTCTTCTTACCTCTCCAATGTCTCAATAATCATTGAAATTAGACATGTGTAGCTGTAGATATAGTCATTCTCCCAAGAAGTATTGATCATCAACTAGTTAAGTCATGTGATCGATTCAACCTCAATTTTTACCTAGATGCTAACTAATTTGGAAGAAACTTGAAATCCAATATTAAAGTGTATCCAAAAAACTTTCCAAAGAAACTTGAAATCCAATATTTGGGAGAAACTTAATCTCCTCATTTGGTGTGTAAAAGAACATAAACACTATATTGAAATCTGGTCTCTTAGGTACACTTATGTCCAAGCAGCATCTCTCTTCAAGTTGCACCATTGATGGAGTTTTCTCAAAATTTGTTCTTTTTCTAAATTCTGTATGCTCATAGAATGTTTTTACCTTAAAACACATGAAAACATACAATTAACATCTATTTAACTCAACACAATGTAAAACTCCTATTTTAATATTCATTTAGAATGTGCTTTTTGCATTTTCATTAATACGGTCTTAGCAAACTCATCTTGGAGAGTTCAATATGGGAAAGTCATGCCCATACATATTGGAAAATAGGCATTAAATCATAGTGTATTGTTGTTAAATAAAACTCTTATAATAAAAAGTGGAAAAAATAAAACTTGATTTTATAGGAGGTGGCTACAACATCAAGAGGTTGAAAAAATAGTTAGAATGGCTTGGGAAAAATATTGAAATGAATCAAAACTTGTATCAAGTAAGTATAAAGATAGAGGAGTGCAAAAAGAATGTTTTATAGTGGAATAAAAGAACTAAGAAGAATGCAACAAAAAGGATTGAAGAAATGGAAAAAAGACTTGCAAAGATGGAGGCTAAACAACAATGAGAAAAAGCAAGAGAAAATGGCATGTCTAAAGCAAGAACTCAGCTTGGCATATAATGATGGGGAACTTTGTTGGTGTTAGAGGTTGAGAGTCAATGGCTAAGGGTAAGAGATAAGAACAACAATTTCTTTCACATAAGTACTATCAATGAAAGGAGGAAAGATTGGATCTCAAAGTTGAAAAAGGAGAATAGAGCTAGTGTGAGACGAAGTAAGAAATGGAAGAAAAGTTCATTAGATTCTTTTTAAAGATCTTCACTTCTTACTAGCTTGATGATATAGTTGAGGCAATCAAAGGAATTTCATGCTCCATCAATCTATAAATGAATGAGAGACTTACGAAATCAATGACTAAATAGAAAATTAAAATAGTTTTCTTCTCAATAAGTCCTAACAAGGTTTCATGCTAGATTGTATATCGTTTTCTTCCAATGATGGATATTGTTACGATGGATATAGATTGTATATCGTTTTCTTCCAATAGATTGCATATTGTTACGATGGATATACTAGCAACAATTTAAATCCTAACAAGGCTTTACACCGAATTGTATATCACTTGTTTTTTGTTTTAATCTTTCGGCATATTACTAAAATGGATATATTAGCAACCATTTAAATCCATTTTTTTTAATCTAGGATATACTAAAGTCCATAAATGAAACCTTAATTACCCTTATCCCAAAGGTTGAGTTCTTTATTGACCTCAACAATTATAGATCTAATAACCTATCTAATGTTTTGTACAAAATTGTATTTAATTTTTGGTCGATAGAGTTAAATTGTTTTTAAATATATTTATTAGTAATAACCAAACTGCATTCATTCCACTTGGACAAATAATAGATAACACGATTATTGCTCATGAATTCATGCATATTTTGAATATTAAATGAAAATGAAAAGATAAGTACATAACATTAAGCCTTCAAATGGCTAAAGCTTATGACCAAGTTGATCGAGTTTTTTGGAGAAGGGGTCATGCAGAAAACTGGTTTTTATTCAAAGTGGCCCAATGAATTTTGAACTGCATAAGTACAAATATTTTTGGATTTAGTATCAATGACGAGAAAAAGGCTATGTTTTACCTATACGACAAGATAGGGAGGTCCCTTATCACCATATTTTTTCCTTTCATATACAAAAAGTCCTTCTAATATGCTAACAAATGCAATAGTTTTTAAGTATATTTCAAGGAACAAGATCTCCAACTGAGGACCAAAGTTGTCTCACCTTTCTTTGCTGATGACTCCTTGATTTTTTGTAAAGAAACATTAGAGAAAGCTTGCAAGGTAATGCAAATTCTAAGGACAAATGAAATACCCTTGAGACAAGCTATAAGTTTACTAAAGTCAACTGCATTTTTCAGCAAGAACTCCAATAGGGATGGGGGGAGGGGGGAGAAGTTGAGTTCCAAAGTAGAATGAGAAGTACTTAGTATACTGACCAAGTAAAACGTTTAGGGATCTCAATGGTTATTAGGCAATCAAAAAATTTAGACATTTGATTCAGTCAAAATGGACTATGAAGAGGTTCCAATGTTGGAAGGATAAATGTGTAAATTAAGCAAGCAAGGAGATTATGCTCAAGTTGACGGTCACTACTCTTTCAGCTTATGAAATGTTCTACTCCACATTATTAAAAAAGCTTTGTGGAGAAATCTCTAGTGAACTAGCTAAGTTTTGATGGGGAAATGTGCAACAAAGTAAGAAAGTTCATTGGTAGCAATAGAGTAAAATTTCTAATACAAAAGTTAGGGGAATTTCGAGACTTGCAAAGGTTCAACAAAGCATTATTGGCCACTTAAGTTTGGAGATTTATTTCAAAATCTAATATATTGGTTAGCAAAGTTCTCAAACCTAGACATTGCACCAACTCCACTATGTTCTATGGCGAGGCTCCTCTAAACAATTCATAGATGTGAATGAGTTTTAGTATTGCAAAGGGAATTTATTCAAGAAGGGTTGCAAATTTGACTAGGGGATGAAAGAAGCACATATATCTGGGATGATAAATGGATCCAACAGAATAGCAATGGAAACTATTCAAGATAGCATGAAAATTGTGATGTAATTATGACTTGAGAATCAAACTTTCTCAGAAGACTAAGAACTTAAATCATGAAAATCCCTCTAAGTATTCACAAAAAGGATAAATTTGATGTTCTAATCACTTATAAAAGATTTTACATCGTGTGATGAATATCAAATTTACTATCAAATTGCACTCAAATTTAACTTTGTTTTATGTTATTTTAGTGCTTTAGTTAGTAAGTTTTAGTGTGGTTCATATTTTTACAATGTTTATGTTTACAAGGGTGAATGGAAAACATCTAAATAAGATATACAAAGTATTGAAGTAAGAGAATGTAAAAGTTAGTGATTGGGCCTTGTAGATAGAGCTATATATCAAGCTACAAAATTCTAATTTGGATGATTCTTGAGCCAATACAAATTTGAAAATGTGGCTGCAACTTTTGGATTAAGTACTTTGTCTAATTTAGCTATTTTGGGACAAATTTGAAGTACAAATTGCTAACTTAGAGTAGTGCATGCCCAAGGCTAAAAAACTAGTCATTTTGTTGAAGCCATATTTTAAGATATACAACTTCAAATTAAATTATTCCTAAACATGTAGAAAGCTTAATTATAGTGCTACAATTTGATAGTGAACTACACTTGATTCTTCCATTTCAATGCTCAAAAATGGATTAGAAACTCAACTAAAAAGGATTTAGTTCATCACCTTCATGGAAATTTTTATCTATTTCTTTGCTTATTTCTTAAAAAAAATAGAAAATGTTTTAAAATTTTGCAAAATTTTGACTAAAACTCTTTCATTCATAAAACTAAAGCAAAAGGAAAACAAAAACTAAAAGAATGAAACACCAAAAATAAAAGAAACAACATTCTTGTTCAACAACTTCAACCAATTACTCAATCAAACCAATTCCAAATTACTTATAAGCACCAAGGCAAAGCCACAATAATACTAGGATAATACAAAACGAAATTGCAATCAAAGTCCTTTGAAAGGCTCATCAATATGAGGGTCAAAATAGTAATGACTAGTGAGAATCCAAATGTAGGAATATCCTGTGGCAAGTGGTTGTCAAAAGGAAGATTAAAATGTTTACTTGATAGTGTGTGTATAGTGTTCGTAGACTAAGAGTAGTACTAATTAGTAAAAGAATTCAAACATGGGAAAGTAGATGTTTAAGGTGTGGAAAAGAGATAAAAACTTTAGAGCACATGATCTTCCTTTGTCTCGAGTTTGAGACAACACGAAAACTATTCCCAATCAATTAGGACGGATTCCTGGAGAAGAGGAATAACTTTTGGTGGTGGTGAGACAAAATAGTTCAAGTGCACATAATATAAGAAATGTTAAAGCATCTAGGACTCACAATGAGTTTCATCTAGCAAATTTAAAAAAGTATAAAAGAATGGTGCTTTAATAAAATTAGAATTGTGGCCATGAATATAGTTCATAAAACATTGAGAAATAGGTTGGATTTTCATACTTCTCAACAATTGCAAGAGAAAGTAGACTTCAAGAAATAATCACTACATTATCATTCATTATGTAGCAGCACTTGATTAGAATTCAAGTAAAAAAGATTAGTTAAGCTTAGTTAAAAAAGATCAATGATGGGGCAATTGACGAGAATTCAAGTAATTGATTACAATCAGAATTTAGGATGGGGCATTCAAGTTAAAAAGATCAATGATGGAACAAAGTTTTATCTATGCTTTATTAACCCTATATTATACATGATTGCAGCTATAAAAATGGTAAGACAAAGCATCATTTTCTCAAAGACTCTTAACTAATTAGTTGCTAGGGGTAATTACTTTAAGTAATTGTTTAGATGGTAAACAATAAAAGAAGAATTTATGACCTCAATAAGAGTTTAAATGATTTTGAAAATAATTAACAAATAACAGCGGAGTACGGATTAGAGAATTCAATTTTCTATTTATACTTTAACTTATTGATTTACTCTCTTGATTTCTTTAAACAATGAATATTTGTTGGATCTCCTTCTCAAGGTTCAAAAATTATCTTTCTAACCTAAAATATACCTATATTATTGTTGATGTTTATGGTTACAAAATTCTTTTGATTCTTTTATGGCCACCTACGCCTCATTGGTATGTCTACATCCCATAAAAACCCCTAAACAATTCCCTTTAGGTTATGAACTACCGTCTAAGAGCTCAATCCTATAACCCTATTTCTAAGTTGATAAAATTATCATACTCTTATGACTTGTGATCAAACACTTGCAAATGTGAAATCTTAAGCCCTAAACATTTCTTTATTTTGTCATGTCATCATGTGAAATCTTAAGCCATAGTGTGACCCTCTTTCTACAACTCTTAATCTCTTTCCTTTTATATTTTTGTCTAATGCTTTACTCCTTAAAATTCATGATTTTTGGTTTATTTTTGCTCATTTCATTAAAATATGATTGCCATCACCATGATGAAATCGAGCAACAATTTAGCTGAAATCCACTAATAAAAAAATTATCCAAAATTGAGTGGTAAACACTACAAATTCTCAAGCCATCAAACTCCACAAATTTAGACTTTGCTTGCCCTTGAGCAACTAACACTAAAGCACCAAAACACAACAAACTCACCAAGCCCAAAGAAAGACATTGGCATTTGCATTAATATTTATAATCCCTTTCAAGCCATAGAAAACTCAAAACATTATATACTTGCACAAATCCAAGTTACAATTTAAACTTATGCGTCTAAGAAATTTCTCAAGTGACTATGTGTAGCCATTCATAATCAATCACTTGCTCTAAAATAAATACACAATGCAAAAGTGCTGCAAAAGATAGTATATAAATAAATGGCTTAATATATTAAAATGGCCCGAATTTAGACACTTGTAACCATTATGTCCCGACCTTTCAATTGTAACAGCACGGTCCCTGACCTTTAAAAGGGGTAACAATAATGTCCTCCGTCTGTGTGCCGTCTGAAGATCCGTTTAAATGATGACGTGGCGGACAGCTAGTGTACACGTGGACCGCCCAGTCAGCCCTAAACTACCAAACGCACCGTTTTGAAAGAGTGAATAAGAAACACAAAAACGCAGCCAACTTCATTCTCTTCGTCGCGCACAATTTCTTCCATCTCCGCCCGCAAAATTTCTCCCATCTCCGTCGTTCTTTCATCGCCTCCACCACCTCCACGACCGAACCCCCATTTTCTTCCCCAGTTTCAGAATCCCCCAATCTGAAAACCTCAATTTCGGCAACCGAACCGAACCCTAACTTCATTGCCGGTCGACGGAACCCTACTTCGACGGAACCCTACTTCGACTGAAGCCTACTTCGACTGAGCCCTATTTCGACTAAACCGGGTAAGTGAATCGAGTTACTGTAAGAGCATATTGAATAATACGTTCTATAATTTGGACCGACTGAAACCGAACCCGTTGGATTTTTTGTTATTTTTGTCCAATTTTCCGTTGGATTGTTTTGTGCATTTCCTTCTTTTTGCAATTTTTTGGCTGAACTTTTGGCTCCCTCGACGACTGGATTGAACTTTTGCTATTTTATGTGTAGGAATTTGGCCCGACTGAATTTGGCATCATTTGTGCATTTCTCCGCCACCATGCATGCAAGGTAATTGTATTTGGAATTCGGATCTTGTGTGAAGTAGTTCGGCTTTTTTGAATTCGTGGATCGGATTTTTGGAACTAAATTCAGAATTTGAGATGAATTTTGTCTTGCATTGTTGTGAACATTGCATTGAATTCTTACGCATTTTCTTGAGCGTGGTGAAATCTGAATTTTTGACTGAATGTTTGTAATTTGGATTGAAATATGAAATTCCTTGGGTGATTGTTAGAGAATTTTGATATGATTTTTTCTTGAATTTTGTCTTGAAATTTTTGAATTTTGCCTTTGAACTCTTCTTGCATTATGGGTGAATGTATCTTTGAACTTTGACTGGATTTTTACCGAATTTTGAATTGATTTTTACTGAATTTTGGACTTAATTCTTCTTGAACTTAGACAGAATTTTATGCGAATTTTGAACCGAAACCTAATCTGAACTTGGACTGAATTTTTCTCAAAGTTGGACTAAATTTATGCTGAATTGGAGCTCAATTTTCTTGAATTTGGACTGAATTTTCTTGAATTTTTATTGAATATTTTCTGAATTTTGGGTATTTGGATCTTGAACTTGGACTGAATTTTTACTGAATTTTAGATTGAATTATTCTTGATTTTGGACTGAATTTTGGGTGATTTTGTGGATTGAATTCGCTCGGCATTTGAGACCAATGGTGTACTTTGGACTGAACTTTTAAACTGTGGTTGGATTGAACTTTGGACTGAATTGTTATAGAATTTTGGACTCATTTTTTTTTTCTGAACTTTGCACTGAATTCTTACTGCATTTTGGGCTTAATTTTTTCATTACTGCATTCTAGACTGAATGTATGCTCAACTTTCGACTAGACTGAATTTTGGTAACTTCTACTGAATTTTATACCAATTTTTTTTTTCTGAACTTTGAATTGAATTCTTACTGCATTTTTACTGAACTGTGAACTGAAATATGAAATTTCTTGGGCTGAATTTGTGTAAGTTGGACTGTACTTTGGACTGAATTGATGCAGAAATTTGGACAGAATTTAGTAATAAATTATTTCTGAACTTTGCACTGAATTCTTACTCCATTTTGGATTGAATATATGCTAAACTTAGACTAAATATTTATAAGTTGGACTGAATTTTGGCCTGAATTGTTACAAAATTTTTGACTGCATTTTGTACTGATTTATTTTCTGAATTTTGCACTGAATACTTACTGCATTTTTGCTGAACTATGGACTGACATATGAAATTCGTAGGACTGAATTTGTGTTCCTTGGATTGAACTTGGACTGAAATCTTTCTCAAAGTTGGACTAAATTTATGCTGAATTGTACCTCAATTTTTACTGAATTTGGACTGAATTTTTACTGAATTTTTGACTGAATTTTTTTTCTGAATTTTGGGTATTGGATCTTGAACTTGGATCATACTGACTTTTAGATTGAATTGTTACTGAATTTGGACTGAATTTTGGACTGATTTTGTGGATTGAATTCATACTCAGCATTTGAGACTGAATTTAGTACTTTGGACTGAAATTTTAAACTGTGGTTGGACTGAACTTTGGACTGAATTGTTATAGAATTTTGGACTGATTTTTTATTCTGAACTTTGAATTGAATTCTTACTGCATTTTTACTGAACTATGAACTGAAATATGAAATTTCTTGGCCTGAATTTGTGTAACTTAGACTGTACTTTGGACTGAATTGTTGCAGAAATTTGGACAGAATTTAGTACTAAATTATTTCTGAGCTTTGCACTGAATTCTTACTCCATTTTGGATTGAATATATGCTAAACTTAGACTGAATATTTGTATGTTGGACTGAATTTTGGCCTGAATTGTTACAAAATTTTTGTACTCAATTTTTCAGAACTTTTTACTGCATTCTTATTGTATTCTGGATTGTGTAATGAATGCCGAACTTTGACTGAAATCTGAAATTCTTGGACTGATTTTTGAAACTTGGACTGGATTTTATACTGAATTCTTTACTGATTTTTTTGAAACTTTGCACTTAAGTTTAACTGCATTTTGTAATGTGTTAAAGGCATATATGTTAAAAATGTATTTTACTGAAACTAACAAGGAGTTAGTTGTCGTATGCAGAATGGATGAATTATTCACAATGAAGTTGCACCATGGTGGCGTATTCGAAAATGGACCAACTGTTAATTATGTAGGTGGTATGATTCAATATGTGGATAATTGCGACCCCGATAAGCTATCTATGCTCGAAATAGAAGATGTGGCCAACAGACTAGGATATGTAACAGTCCAAAAAATGGCATTCAGAGATGGAGTTGACTTGAGGATTATTACAACTGATAGTGATGTCCTCAACATGGCAGCAGTCGGATTAAAAGTTGGTGAGATTGATGTGTATGTCGAGTGCGATGAAAGGGTTGGTGGTGGTTGTAACCAGACTAGTTTCGGCCAGGGTGCAGAATCAAGCTGTCAGCAGTCGGTTAACAATACAGATTCTGAACTCCAACTTCACCGCACGGATAGAAAGCGAAAGCAGGCGGATGATCCAACTTATGAGCAAGAAGGCGATCTGAAGAGTTCCTACGGTGTAGGTAGTGAAGACATTTTAATCGATGATGAGTTGCATACAGCTAGGGATAACATTAGAATTTATAGAGAGAATTTGGATGATGAAAATACTGGCATAAGGCAGCATGATAGAAGGGAAGATGCACGTTCAGATGATGGTGGTGCACGTCCCGGTTTCAACTCTGAAGATTACACCAGTGAGTATGAAAAATCCTCCTCGGGACCTCCCACACCTGATAGCAATGAGTCTCTTACGGAGCGAAAAAGAAGAAAAGGTTTAAATATGATCCGAGATGCAACCATAAAGAGTTGCGATTGTGCTGAACTCGAGCTTTGATGGTAAAATCCAATTCGTAGATGCTATCAAAAGGTATGCTATTGAGAATGGATTCAACATCACATGGAGAAAGAGCAGCCCGTGGAGGATGGAAGCTAGGTGTGTGAAAAATTGCCCATGGAGGGTCTATGCTTCAAGTAAAGGGGATGAGAAAACATTTGTGATTAGAGCGTTGAAAACTGAGCACAATTGCTATAGGGCTTTAACTAATAGGCAGGCAACAAAAGAGTGGTTAGCCAAAGAAAATTTAGATACATTTAGACGAAATCCCGATTATTGTGTCAAAGAGATGATGGCAGATGTGCATTCTAAATACGCTTTAACGGTGAACAGAATGTTGTGTTACAGAGCCAAGTGGACAGCAATGCAGATGCTTCAAGGTACATTAGAAGAACATTATGCGAAGCTTCGTTCATATATGTTAGCCCTGAAGCAATATGACAGAAGGGGGAGATTCGAGGTTGAATTGCGTCATGATGCACCACCTGGAAAGCAAGTGTTTAGATACTGTTACATTGGATTTTCGTGTTTGATAAGGGATTTCCAACAAGGTTGCCGGCCTATTATTGGTTTGGATGGGTGTTTTTTGAAAACCCGAGAGGGAGGTCAATTGCTTAGTGCTATCGGTCGCGATGGGAACAATCAAATGTTTCCCATTGCATGGGCAGTTGTTGACGGAGAATGTGAAGAGTCATGGAGATGGTTTCTTCGTATTTTATTCGAGGAAGTCGGATTGGTTGATGGGCTTGGCTGGACATTTGTAAGTGACCAACAGAAGGTACGTTTTCCTTATTCCTTTTGATTAAGTTTCTATAGCCTATATCTGCCAATTACTGATACATCTTATCTTACAATAGGGGTTGGAGAATGCGGTTAGAGACCTTGCACCTCACTCAGAGCACAGAAACTGTGCTAGGCATGTTTATGCAAATTGGAAAAAAAATTATAAGGGGCAAGCTCTGAAGAATTTGTTTTGGGCAGCTGTGAGAGCAACAAATGCGTGAAATTTCATTCGATTATGGAGGCAATGAAGATTGAAAATGATGCGGCATGGATAATTTTACGAATCTACCGTACGAGAAATTTTGTAAGGCCTTTATCGGCCGATACCAAAGTGTGATGTAAATCGAAAATAACTTATCGAAGCGTTTAACGGTACATTTTAAAGGCGGTATGAATTACTCGCGAATTGTTTGTATTGTATAATGATGGTATTTCATTGTATGTAATACTAACAAACATTCAGATGAACTGTGCCGCAGAGGTTTGCCGCTCATCAATATGCTCGATGAAATCCATACATACGATGGAAAGAATGTTCGAAAAAATTAATGGATTCATCCAAGATATACTCCCACCAAGAGTTAGGAAGAAGGTTGAGAATACTAAGTACGCAACAAGACACTGTGTTGTGAAGCCTGCGATGGGGGAAAAATTCCAAGTCTCGCATTTTGAAGATAGGTATGTTGTTGACTTGGTGAATATGAGTTGTGCCTGTAGGGCTTGGGAAATATCAGGAATTCCTTGTTGCCATGCGCTTGTGTGTATTAATTACATGAAAAAGGATGAGGTGGATTTTGTTGATCGCTATTTGAAGAAGGATATGTATTTGAAATGCTATGAGTTTGGTCTCGATCCTATGAATGGTCCCAACATCGCCTCGAGTAGAGAGATACCCTATCGCCTCCTTATTACAAAAAGCAGTCAGGGCGCCCTAAAAAAAATCGAAGAAGGGATAAGGATGAGGAGCAAAGGGTGGCTGGGACATCTTTAAGGGTTGGAATAAGGATGAGGTGCCAAAGGTGCATGGGATATGGACACAACAAGCGAACATGTAAGCAACCAACCGCTCAACACCCACTCATTCCTCAAAACCAAGTAAGTCTTAGTGTTTTTACACAAGTTTAGTCTTATCACTTCCAACTCATGTTAAACCTAATATATTGGCTGTTTGCTAGAAGAAAAAACGAGCTAGGACAGCAAATGCTGAATCTGGAAATGGTGTGGGAACCACCCAAGCATACTCCAATGAAGCTGAAGTGAAGAAAAAGAAATTAAGTGATGCCGCAATTGCAGCAAAAGATAGAGCCATGGTAAATTAAATTTCCATTAATAAATAATTTACATGCTGTTTCATATAATGTACTCAGTGGCTTTAACATTATCCTATACTATAGGCAAGCAAAGGAATAGGTTGCTACGTGTCAACAGATGGATCTGCAATATATTATAAGGTGATTTTGGAAAAATGCATGCACATGTTTTGAATTAATTTGGTACATGTATATTATGAATTATTGTGTAATTGTGTTGTAATTGGAACAGGGAAGCACTTCTTCAGAAATGCGGTATGTGTATGGTGGTGCTGGGGCCGCAGTTGCTGCAAGGGCAATGTCAAGGACAAGCCAAGGAGCACCAACGGATGCAGTTAGTACTCAATCTTCTGACACGAGAACAGCAAGGAAAAGAATCAAAATGGCAGCAGTTAGAACCCGAAGCCATGTTGGAGTTAGAACCCGAAGCCATGCTGCATCACGGTCTCAAGCACATCCTACCCGATCCACGAGTAACTCAGGATTCACCTCAATGATGACAAAAGAATTGCTGTATTGGAAGAAGAAAGCAGCCTTGATGGAGCGTGTGTGCATTTGTGCTGAAGTTGTTTCTGTTTGTGTAATGAGTGATGAGGCAACAAAGGATTGTCCTGGCTAGATTTTATGGATGTTGAACATTTCTGACTTTGGACAAATGCCAAATTTGTGTTTTGGCTTTTCAGAACTTATGTTGTTGACTTTTGCAGAATTAGAGTGTTTTTGGCTGTCATAATTTATGTTGTTGAATTGGACTGAATTTTGGTTGTTGAATGATTCAGAATTTCTGTTCTGTGGTTGCATTGGACTTCTTGAATGTTGTGACAGTTGCAGATGTTATGTTTTGGCATTTTCCAGATTTTTTGTTGTTCGGGTGTTCTGAAATTATGCTTGGTCCTTGCCTTTGACTGAATGAATGTTGTGCCTTTGTAGTTTTTCAGTTCTTGGCATTTTTCAGATTGTATATTGTTCAGTTTTTCGGAATTTTCTGTTCAGATGTTGTCTTTTACAGAATGTATATGGTGGCTTTGTGATTTTGATTACTACATGCGAGAATTTTTGTTGTTGAATTTTCAGAATTTCGGTTCAGTTGTTGCCTTTTACTGAATTAATGTTGTGACTTTTGCATAATTTCAGATTTTTCGCTTTTTCAGATTAGATTTTGTTGAAATTTTCTAAAGTTCTAGTTTGTTCTTGCCTTTCACTGAATTTATGTTGATGACTTTTGGAGAATTTCCGTTTTTTCGATTTTGCACGAAAGAATTCCTTCAAAATTTCTGAATTTATGTCATTTTCTTCTTGTCTATTGCAGAATTTATGTTGTTTGACTTTTGAATGACTTCAGTTTTTGGTTTCTAGCTTTTTAAGAACTTCGGCTGTTGGCTCTTTTGAATTAGGGTAAGAATTTGTTGTTGAATGGAAAGAACAACCATTTATGTATGCTTATAATACAAAACTTACTAATACAAAACTTACCATTTATATTTGTAACACACGTACATAACTTACTAATACAAAATTCATACATTTTTTACGACAGTTATTGTGGGAGACGCAAGACTTCACTCCGCTCAACAAACTCGCTTAACTTCCATAGTAACATAAGCATAATGAATACAAAACATAAGCCTACAATTGAGACATATTGAGATTTGCAATTTCCTATTATTGCAACTTTCTTCTTCAATATGCAATTCTCCTTTTCTAAGATGACAAGTTTGTTTGTCATCTCAAACAACTTCCCCTCCAACTCTTCCACTTTACATTTTAGAGAATCTCTTTCCCCCGATACCGCCAGCACATATGTTCTCTCATGATCAGTGCTCTGGCGGTCCAACCATACAAAGTACCCGCAATCATCTGTCTACGTATAAATGGAAAACCGATTAGAAAGCATATTACATTACTCTATTAATTCATTTGTGCATTTCGCAAAATCTATAATCACATACCTTCCACAAACGACACCTCAAAAACCGACGTCCAGGGTTGCTTTGACTCTTGGAGGTGTAGCGAAATGGAGCCATATGGTGGTGACATGCTGATGTGCTTGAAGAACTAATAGACTCAAATGAAGCCGACGATATTGAATTCTGCATTGTTAATACTGCCCAACATGTAAGAGTTAATATAACATATACACATACAAATTCAGTCCAAGTTCAGCATAAATTCTGTCCAATTTCAATAACAATTCAGTCTACAATTTGGAAAAATTCAGTCTAAGTTCAGCATAAATGCAGCCCAAAATTCAGTAACAATTCAGTCAAAGTTCAGTAAGATTTAAGTCCAAAATTCAGTAAAAATTCTGTCCAAAATTAGGCATAAATTCAATCCAAAATTCAGGAAAAATCACTGTAACTTCAGCATACAATCAGGCCAAATTTCAGAGAAATTCAGTTCAAGTTCAGCATCAACTCAGTCCAAAGTTTAGGAAAAAATTCAGTCCAAGTTCAATAATAATTCAGTCCAAAATTCATTCAAAATTCAGCCCAAGTTCAGCATAAAATCAGGCCTAAATTCACTAAAATTTCAGTTTAAGCTTAACATAAATTTAGTCCAAAGTTCAGGCAAAATTCAATCCAAGTTCAGTGACAATTCAGTACAAAATTCAGAACAATAACAAATTCAGTCCAAGTTTAGCATAAATTCAGTCCAAACTTCAGGAAAAATTTAGTACGAATTCAATCCACAAAATCAATGAAAAATTCAGTCCAAGTTCAGTTACAATTCTGTCCAAACTGCAGAAAAAATTCAGTCCAACCTCAGCATAAAATCAGTCCAAAATTCATTGAAATTTCAGTTCAAACTCAGCATAAATTTAGTCCAAAGTTCAGGAAAAATTCAATCCAAGTTCAGTGACAATTCAGTCCAAAATTTAGAACAAATTTAGTCCAAGTTTAGCATAAATTCAGTCCAAAATTTAGGAAATATTTAGTGCGAATTCAATCCACAAAATCAGTCCAAAATTTAGTCCAAAATCAGTAACAATTCAATCTAAAATTCAGTAAAAATTCAGTCCAAGTTCAGCATCCAGTCAGTCCAAAATTCAGAAAATATTCAGTCAAAAATTCAGTAAAAATTCAGTCCAAATTCAGTAAAAATTGAGTTCCAATTCAGCATAAATTTAGTCCAACTTTGAGAAAAAATTTAGTCCAAGTTGATTAGGTTTGGTTCAAAATTCGACAAAATTCTGTCTAAGTTCGGTAAGAATTAAGTCCAAAATTCAGTAAAAATCAATTCAAAATTCAAGAAAATCCACAAAGTTCAAGATACATTCATCCATAATGCGAAGAGTTCAGTGCAAAATTCAAAAAAATTTCAGTACAAAATTCAGTAAAAAAAATCATATCAAAATTCTATAACAATCAGTCCAAGGAATTTCATATTTCAATCCAAATTACAAACATTCAGGTCAAAAAAATTCAGATTTCAGTCCACAGTTCAGTAAAAATGCAGTAAGAATTCAATGCAATGTTCACAACAAATGCAGTACAAAATTCAGTCTCAAATTCTGAATTTAGTTCCAAAAATCCAGTCCACGAATTCAGAAAAAAGCCAGAACTACTTCACACAGCATCCAGAATTCCAAATACAATTACCTTGCGGCGGCGGCGGGTGGCGGAGAAATGCACAAATGATGCCAAATTCAGTCGGGCCAAATTCCTACACATAAAATAGCAAAAGTTCAATCCAGTCGTCGAGGGAGCCAAAAGTTCAGCCAAAAAATTGCAAAAAGAAGGAAATGCACAAAACAATCCAACGGAAAATTGGACAAAAATAACAAAAAATCCAACGGGTTCGGTTTCTGTCTGTCCAAATTATAGAACATACTATTCAATATGCTCTTACAGTAACTCGATTCACTTACCCGGTTTAGTCGAAATAGGGCTCAGCCGAAGTAGGCTTCAGTCGAAGTAGGGTTCCGTCAACCGGCAATGAAGTTAGGGTTCGGTTCGGTTGCGGAAATTGAGGTTTTCGGATTGGGGGATTCTGAAACTGGGGAAGAAAATGGGGGTTCGGTCGTGGAGGTGGTGGAGGCGATGAAAGAACGACGGAGATGGGAGAAATTTTGCGGGCGGAGATGGAGGAAATTGTGCGCAACGAAGAGAATGAAGTTGGCTGCGTTTTTGTGTTTCTTATTCACTCTTCCAAAACGGTGCGTTTGGTAGTTTAGGGCTGACTGGGCGGTCCACGTGTACACTAGCTGTCCGCCACGTCATCATTTAAACGGATCTTCAGACGGCACACAGACGGAGGACATTATTGTTACCCCTTTTAAAGGTCAGGGACCGTGCTGTTACAATTGAAAGGTCGGGACATAATGGTTACAAGTGTCTAAGTTCGGGCCATTTTAATATATTAGGCCTAAATAAATTAGACTTCAAAATGTCGCTAAGCAACAAAAAGGAACTAATTAAGGCTCAAAATGGATGACTAAGGATACACAAGTAGGTTGGAAAGGCCCAAACGAATAAAAAATGGCCTAAATCCTTTCCCTAATAGGACATAATTCTAAAATTTTCATGTCAAATGACAATCAAATAAGACTAAAAAGGTAGATATATTGCTCATACAACTCACTAAATCCAAGTAATCAGTTACCAATGTTATGTGAACTCTTAGGGAACTCATCCTTCTAACCCACAACTCATATGGATAGTCCCAAGAACAACCCACCGAAAAATTGAATTAATTGTTCCAAGGTGGTAAAGATCTCAAATCCAACCCAAGAATGTGGATTAAAATCTTGGTATTACTAAATTTACTATGGATCGAAACAATGTGAAAAGTTAAGGGAACAAGTTCTAACTTGATAAGTCATAAATGTTACACAAAGGAATCTTGTTGCACTTAAAAATTCTCAAAAGAACTTAAAATTGTAAAAATCTCACAAAAGAAATTTTATTGCTCAATGATGAATAACATGGTTGGCCATTTATAGGGCAAGGGGCTACCAAGAATTTCCAATTCCTTACAAGACTTGTTTGCTAACTTCAAGCTTAAGACATTACCTAATAGGTTGGTCAAAATTATTCTAGAATGTCCCAACATTAACCTACCCTAATAATAAGTTTAAATAAAGAATTTGGCCTTCAACAAATTGGAAATCTTTCAGAGAAGACTCCTTACAAAAATTGGCTAACACAAAAATTAATAAACACAATTTGGAAATTAGGGTAAACAAAACCCTAGCCAATTAATCCTAAAGAATTTCAGCCACACTTAAACAAATTAACACAATGACTCTTAAAATTACAAGATCGATTTAAAGACAAGGCCTATTAATAACTACACTTAATAATTGAACCAAATAAGGCTTGCAGTCACTAAGTTTGGACTCCTCCTTTACTCGGACTTCTTGAATAAGCCAACTAGGATTTTTTTAAATCTTTTAGCCCTAACCCTTGTCATTGGTTCATGAATTCTTTGAAGTGGATCTCTAAACACGCCCTTCACTCCTTGAGCTCCTTTATTCTTGCACTGGCTTGAATCTTAGGATGATTGTGCTCCTGGATTTCCATCACAATGATTTAATGTTCAAAAAAGAGATGAGAAACTTCAAAGAATACAAAATCAATAGAAGACTTGGACAATGCACCTGCATTACATTTATCAATCCATAAAGTCATACGAAGTGAAAAAAAAAATATCACCATTTATAACCAACATCCGTTTGAAACCAGCACAAAAACACAATTCTTTGAATTTCCTTTTTCTTTTTCTTCTTCTTTTCTAACTAACAAAGCAAAGGGAAAATAAAACAGCCACTATAATTGCATACTAACCAATTACCAGTTAAACAACCCTAACACTTAGCACTTCAAATATGTTCACATTAGCACATCAAATGAATTTAACATTACAAACCTTCTCCCCCAAACTTAAAAGAAGCATTATCCCTAGTGCTTGAAATGAAAGAACAAAAATTAAGGGAACTCTATCATCACAATGTGCCATCAATAATGTCCTCACTATAATCATCATAAGCTGGTAAGAAATTATATAGTGCTGGCTTGACAAAATCGAGAGGGAATAAATCCATAGGACACTTAGATAATAGAGACGGTGGTCATTTAAAGAGTGCTTCCTATTTTAAAAAGCATTTAACTCAATAAATAATGTAAACTTCCTATTTTAGGATTCATTTAAAGAGTTCTTTTGCACTCTTATCATTTGGTTTATGCAAGCTTTTTTTTTTCTCTCTTTTGTAAAATTTTGGGTTCTTCTTGATTCAGATATTGTCTTCCAATAATTGAAATACAAGGTATTAATTCTTTTTATAGATTGGAATCCTTAAAAGAGAACTATAAGATCCTATGGATGCTTATTGATAATTTTGGTCATATATTAGGAATCACAATAGGTGTACTTGTCATTGTTTAGTTAGAAAGAGAAATACCTATAAAAACACAACAACGTATTAGACATGAATATGACAGTCCCTTAAGAATTTAATTTTTTTTCCTTTGTTCATAACTCTTTTCTGTGTTTAATGTTTTTTTTTAAGACTAGATAAATTTATTCATTTTGCATGATCTTTTTTTTTTTTTGTTACCCTCATTCTCCTATTTTGAACTATTTGATTTTGTTGATGGCTTTCAATTGTGGTTGTTGATCTTCAAAGTTGATGATGATTGATTTTACTCACCTATATTTTTTGGTTTATTATTCAGATTATTATGTACTAATAATAGTAGTTCTTCCTACCATGTAGATCAGACCTACTTATGCTCACAACAAGAAGTGCAAATGACTAGATTGTTTTGCAGGTGATATGTGTATAGTGTGCTTGGTCTTTAGAGAGGTATGTGTTCTAAATCTCCCAAGTATTGGACCTCCTTTTTCTATTTTGATGGGAAATATAGTTTAGTTTTTATGTCAACTTATTTATTCAGTTGTTGCTATTACTATATAATGCAAACTAATTATCCTTGTTTGCCTATACATGCAACGAAGTAATTGATTTGTTTGGAATCATGTGTTCTTAAATTTTAATTAATGTACATTTATGTGCACACCTATGGATGAAAGCCATTTATTACAACAATGAAGAGATATAATTCAATTCCTTATTTGTTAGTCTAATTGTTTTTCTATTTTACCACTTCTCCATGTAGGAGTTGCTTTCACCACTAAATATGATTTGACAATACTTGTGGATTCATTAGTTGCAGCTACATTCCACCTAAAAACCTAGTAGTATATTTAAATATTTTTGTTATATTACTATCCAGTAAACATGTTCCAACTTATAAAGAAATACTAAAATTTTTAACCCTAAACCCTTAAGTCATTCTTTCTTCAAATAAGGCCTATCGGAGCCAGAAGTAGAGGTACAAGACAACATTATGTTATTCTCTCCTATAAGGTGTCAAATGAAGTTGAAGCTTCCTTAGATTTTTCTGCTGGCATAAAGATAGCTACAAAATCTTGCTCTTTAGTTAACTACAACAGAAAATGAACTCAATCTTTTTAAGACAACCATAGCCCCAAGGTAATCAGTTTCACCATATCATTTGATTTCTACAAATTAATTATTCAAAAATAAAAATGTAAGCATTTAACATTTTCCCTTCTTATAAAATAGGAGCCAAGTCATCTTCTAGCTTAAAAGTTTGATGTTTTCCATAAGATAAGTTTATTTAGGAAGAAGCAAAAGAAGAGGTTAAATATTCCTCAACGTAAGAAAGCTCCACAAAGAAGCACGAGAATGTCTAAATTTGTGTTTGCTTTTTCTTGCCTCATTGCTACTACAATACCTTTTATGGCCACTACACTTGTATTGTGGGGTTTTTCTTTTTGCGTAAGAAAAACTCTTGGACAAAAATAAGAGAATGCTTGGACAAGATCTTTATCAGATGTGAGTCCTTTAATTCTTCGTAATCGGGATACTTTCTCAAAATCGTAATGGAAGTGATTCTGATTTTGATCATCTTTAATGCTAATGTTGGTGTAGCATTATCAATATGTGTATCTTGCTTCTAATTCTTGTGTACTTTGGATAGTCAATTTATACAAATTAGAGAAAAGGAACTTACATTTCATAAAACTTCTCAATATATATGCAATCTAAATCTATATCCCATGTCAATTTTTTATTGAAACACAACTATATTTAGAATCAAGAAAACAACAAAATTATAATCCATTGCAACAATTCCATTAACAACATTACATAAAAATGACACCGTTCATTATCCATCTTAAATTACATAAGTGCAAAAGTTTCAAACCCAAAGTAATATTCAAATTACAACTTATGAATCAAAACAAGTCCTTAGAAACAAAACATAAACAATTTATAGTTTAAACTAATAACAGTTTTTGAATCCACTTCCAACCATAAACAAGTCTACACCTACAAAGCCATCCAAAACTTATGCCTATCACTAGCAAAAACTTAGGCCAACCATGTCTCATCCAAACATTCCAACTCTTTTGATCCTGTTTTTTTTTAAACTAACTTCTTTTTATTTCATGAGCACCACAAGAAACTCATATTGTTAAAACCTTAAAAATACTATCTTTCTTCTCAATAGTTTATAATACTAGCAAACCAACCAAGAATATGCTAAACAAAAAGGAAAAAGAGTCACATTTGTAGTCATATAAGATATTAAAAAAAAAAGAACTTTTACCAAATAATGAATCTACCCCTTATAACTTCTAATCTCTACACAAAAAAACCTACAAGCAATTCATCAACTGCAAGCAAAATACCATACTAATTAATATGGAAAACTTGATAATAGGTTAAATCCAATGAAAAAGTGAACAATATTATAAAAATTATCTTCATTTTTTGGCTTACGGAATAATAAATGATTATTTAAAACCTCTTTCATTAAACAATACATGTCGCCAAAAGTAAAGTATACACTCTATAAACAACTCACAAATTCCATCTCCTTTTTATGTCCAAAAGGTTAAAAATATGCATCATAAAATTCATTTTCCAAGTTAGTTTCGACTAGTCGACATTTCCAACATTCAACTTTTAAGTATCCATGACTGTTTACCAACCCTCATCTCCAAAAGCCACAATGTTCCACGAACAACCTACATATGGTAAAACAAACTTATTCCCTATCTAACTATCCATTTGGAACCATAAATTGAAATAAACACAAATTAAAAAAAATTAAAAGTACTAAGTACCTTAACCTACTACTCAAATAAACAGTACAAGAAAATTGGTCTCTAGTGACCAAAAAGGCAGTGACAACAACATTTTTGGTCACCAAAAGTAGTCTTTAGCAACGAGAAAAATATAGTCACAAAAAGTTGGTTATAAATGTATTCATTGTTGACCACACGAAAAAGTGGTCACCAAGTGGTCACTAAATTATATTCTTTAATGACGAGAAAGAAAAAGTGGTCACTAAGTGTTATAGTGTGAAAAAGACAACCAAAAGTTGACCACATTTAATGACCAGTATTGGTGACGACAATTTCATTTGTCACGAAAAAGTTACAAAATGTGCTTTGGTGACCAAAAAAAAATCGTCACTAAATTTATGACTTTTAGTGACAATGTTTTGTAGTCACTAAAAGGCTATAATTGGACTAACAATAGACCTATCATTGGACTTGTGTTGGTTTGGCTTACAAATTAATTGGGCTTACAAATGGACCTATGATTAGGCTAACAAATTAGTATGATTGGCCTAACTTTATATTAATTGGGCTTATATTATAAGAAAAAGGTTTGGGCTAAACAATTTTTTTATTGGGTCGAATTTAACTAATTTATATTATGACACTTAATTTTCATTAATTGCATGTTGATACCCTAATATTTATACATTTGCTATATAATTTTACTTAAAGCACATAATCATTTAGCATTAAAATACACTATTGATTAATAGCCTCCTTTGACCAAGAATTATGATTGGGTTAAACAATTTATTCACTAGACCGAAGTTAGCTAATTTGTATTATGATTCTTAATTTTTAATAATTGTACTAAGGCACATAATACTTATGAATTTGTCCACATAATTTTATACTAACCAAAAAAAAAGCCTTCTTTGATTGCCACCACTTATATAATGATTATAATTGTTTGGCTAAAGATAATAATTGGGCTATGTAATTTATTCATTGAGCCAAACTTAACTTTTTTAATTTATGGCTCTTAATTTCTAATAATTGCACAAATACACCCTAATATATCTGAATTTGCTTACATTATTTAAAGCTGATGATTTGTCATCCTAAGATGTGGGAAATCTGAATATATGTGAAATATCATTAATTCAAATACATAAATTTGAATTTTTGGTGTATTATAAAATTGAATTTTCTAGTTTAAAAGAATTTTTAATTAAGAAAATATTCAGAACAAAAATAAAAATACTTATAATCTTTTTATTCATATCTCTATATATAAAGTTTTAGTGTATAATATTATTAAATAGGGTAAATGACATTGGTGGCCACTCAACTTTTGAAATCGTACACTTTTAGCCACTCAACTCACAAAATTGCGCGAACAACCATCCAACTCGTAAAATTGGCTACCCGTGGCCATTCTGTTAGTTTCTCCCGTTAAAGGCTAAACGGCAGCCCTTCCACGTGTCATTTGAAGGGCAAAAAGGTAAGTGTGGCACACACACACACACATATATATATATATAAGCGATGGTCTTCTTTCACTGGTCTTGCTTCTTTCACCCCTGCCGTTTGTGTTGCCCTTGCATCTTTATCATTTATCATATACGAAATTCTCTTCCTTCCTAAAGCTGCCAACTTTTGCCATTTTCTTGCAATATGGACAAGTTTCTTGGCACTGATCATTATGCCTTTTTGTTTCTAAGAAGAGGAGGATTATGAATGTGGAAAAACAAACCACCAATGTGCAGTATCTGATTTTTGAATTCGAAATTTTGTTGCTCGATGCTAAAATGGATGATGTGGATGCGTTTTATACAGAAAAGCTGGAGACAACAATTTGGTTGAGGATTAATTTTGCCGAAATAGTTTGGGAACAAGTTCATGTGGATGCTGGGTGTTAAGGAACCTTATGAAATTAGAGGTTTGTTTGTGTTTGAAGCCAGCCGTATGGACCAAAATCCATTGTTTTTTTTTTCCAATCTAGCCTTACGCTTAAGTTCATTAACGTTAGGCACCCATGGTTTTCGCTCAAACTTCTTCAGCTTCCTAGGAAGCTCTGCAAAACCAGTTCTAGTTGAGTATGGATTTTGCAATATCCTCTGATGATGAAGATTTAGTATTGCTCTGGCCCGTCTACAGAGCATTTCTACTTCAACCAGTGGCGGAGGGTTTGGCTTATCCATCGTAGCTCTCCTTTCCTCTTGCTTGGGCATTTTTGCAAACGTATTGCATGCTAAAATACTATTTCTTTGCCCCGTAATCAAATTAGACCATGGATGGCAAGCTTGAAACTTGAGGCAAGAACTAGACTTTGAATCAAGAAACAAACTTCAAAAAACTCAACCATTTTGTTATTATTGGTAAGCAAGCACCATTCTTTGAATTATCACAGATTTGGGATGTTCTCTCAAACAAAGAAGTAGTCGACATTGTGGCTTCAACCCCTGCACGTTCATCTGCTGCTCGGAAGTTGGTTGAGTTAGCAGTTCAAGCTTGGAGGTCTAAGTACCCAACTTCCAAAGTTGATGACTGTGCTATGGTTTGCCTCTTCCTTGACAAAAATGCAAACAATCTGTTTACGTCTTCCCTACCAAATATAAAGAGCAGAGCGAGTCGAGCGCCGAGAAAGAAGGTCTCTCTAGCCCTATGGGGTTGAATCATTCTGGTACAGTTAGATACGATAATACCATACTTGAAGAACAAAATGAAGAATCTACAAAAGAGACCTCAGAGTTTGAGGAAATGAACGTGGCAGAGGCTAGAAAAGAGTGGTCTGCCCTTGAAGCAGTTTCTCGTGTAAACACATTGGTGACCCTACCGAGGCATTTTTACAAACGTGTTGCATGCTAAAATACTATTTCGGATGTTTGTGTTGCCTTGACGGACCGTTTTGCCCTTAAAAAAACACGTGGAAGAGCTACCGTTTGACTTTTAACAGGAGAAAGTAACAGAATGGCCACAGGTAACCATTTTTAGGAATTGGATGGCTGTTCGCGCAATTTTGTGAGTTGAGTGGCCATAAGTATACGATTTCAAAAGTTAAATGGCCGCCAATGTTTTTTACCCTATTAAATATAGATATATAAAATATTTGTTTTGGTGTGTGATGAAATTAGACATTATAAATTTTAATAACAAGATATGTATTGGGCCATATAAGTAGGGATTTGATGAAATAAAATATTTTGGCCCACATTGATTGCCCACAAATTATATAATGGTTGGATTTATTAGTGATATGAATCCAACAAGCATTGAAGAGACTTCGAACTCGAAGCATGAAGACAAGGGCTAGAACAAAGAAAATGAAGGAAGCCTTGAATGGACTCATCCAAATGGCCCAAAAGGATGGGGAGAAGACCAAGATTGACAAGGCCATGTTTATTAATGTACTAAGTGTAATTGGGTCTTGTTAATGGGTTTGGCTTTACTACTATTTTCCTTAGAACTACTTAGGATCACTGGGTTTAGTTTTAATTATATGGTAAATTGAGTCATGTAGCCCAAAGAGTCATGTAGCCCATTTGGCCCTAAAAGAAACCCTAGCTTGTGCAACCCTAATTTGTAAACCCTAGCTTGTATCCATATAGTGGCCGTCGGCCATCTTGAAGGGCAGATTTTTGATGAAATGAAAATTTGGTTCTTGACATTACAAGCTTGAGAGAATTGCTCTCTAGTTTCTGTAATTACTAAAAAATTACACAAATTCGGAATTTGTGTGTTTGTTGTTCTTGATTTCCTAGATTTGTTCCCTAGGAAATTCGGATTCCATCCTTCCATTGATTCCAAGGTTTCTTGATACGGGTTATCAAGGGGTTGAGGACCTATTCCATCTTCAAGGAACATACCAACTCCAAGGGAAGAATTTTCAGTTGGGTAGATCCAAGGGAATTTCACTAGCTTGGTATCGAGCGATCTTGGTTCCCAAGCTGTTCATATCTTTTCTTTTACCGTACAAAAAAAAAATCATCATCATTGGTATGTTCTTTATCTCCTCAATCTTCTTGTTGTTTTGAATATCATCATCATTGGTATGTTCTTTATATCCTCAATCTTTTTGTTGTTCTGAATATCATCATCATTGGTATGTTCTTGTATTGATGAAGCAAATTCTGTTTTTGTATTGATGTGTTGGTTTCGGCTTGCTTCCAAATATTAGACAAAACCGTACGTTTGCTTTCTTGATGAATCCATACCCTTGCGGCTGAAAATTTTGTTTATACCTTGTTGAAACTGAAGAAAAAAAAAACAGAGATTAAAAAAAAAAAGGGAGAGAATCGGACAGTAAGTAGTTGTGGCAAAAATCAAGTTCTTTGTTGGAACTTGAGCAGAAAATTTGAGGCGGACAGTAGGTGGTCTTAGCGTTATTTTTTGACCCCCAAAGTCCCAACGGACCGCCTTCGGCCGTCTACTTGTAGATCTCTCCGAGAGCTTCGATTTGAGTACTTACGGAGCAAAATCCGACATCGGAGTAGAAAGTTATGACCTTTTGAAGTTACCATGCCAAAAATCCTTTTTTTCTGATTTCGGAAAAACAGATTTGCATTTCCGATTGAACTTTGGATTGTTTTCCAGTTTGTGATTATCCTTCTACTTATCCAAATACATCACTTCTACCATATTTTGAACCCAGAAACATCCTTGACCAATTCCAGAATTTGGAAGGGCTGAAACCGACCACTAATGCAAGCTACTTTGTCCAAATTTCCTTTGTTCAAGTGTCTTGAATTGTGATCCAAAAATTCTGAAATTATTGTGATCCAAAAATTCTGAAATTTTGTGTGTTTCACTGATTTTTCGTGTAGATTCTGATTTTACAATCAGTTTGTCCGAATTCCTTGCCAAAAAAATTCGAATTCTTGTGTTTTTGGTACTGTTTTCATTGAATTCCTTAGATTCATTCTAATCCCATTGTCCACTTACATCACCTTGTTGTAAATTCCTTTGTGTAATATTGAGTTGTGGTCCGAAAATTCTGAAATTTTGTGTGTCCCACTGATTTTTCGTGTAGATTCTGTTTTTGCATTCAGTTTTTCCAAATTCCTTACCAAAAAAATTGAATTCTTGTATTTTTTGTACTGTTTTCATTGACTTTGGTACTGTTTTCATTGGTTCCTTAGAATTCATTCTAATCTCATTGTCCAGCTGCATTAACTTGTTGTAAATTCCTTTGTGTAACATTGTTTGAGTAAGAATAGAAACGGAAGAGCAAATTGAGTGGTGTGAATCCGTCCCTTCACTTATACAAGCCCGAGAGTACTCAAACACTTGGTGAGTGAATTTGGGGAATTGGGAAGGGAAGTGAGGACTTATAAACTGTTTTATTTTCTTTGCTAACCTTTACAGCTATAATGGAGAGGCAACCGCCACCACCACCGGGTTCTAAGGAATCCTATGAGGAGATGTTAGCAAAATTTTACACTTTGGTTTCAGGTTTGCAACAGGAAGTCAAAGAGCTCAAAGCTGAGAGAGCCGAATCCTCTCGATCTACAAAGACCACATATGGCAATGACAATGATGATGAAGCCTTTGAGGCATTTCAGGGAAGTCAATACCGTACTCCTAGAATTGATTCCAATTTAGGATGTATCAAAATGAAAATTCCTCAATTTTTTGGTAAGCAAGATCCTGAAGCTTTCTTTGAATGGTGCGATAAAATTGAAAGTATTTTTACAGTGCACAACTATTCGGAGGAAAAGAAGGTCAAGCTAGCTGTGGTTGAATTTGCGGGATACGCCCGTAACTGGTGGACTAAAATTCAGGCCGAAAGGAGGCGTGATGAAGAAGGGCCTGTTCGTACTTGGGGTGAATTGAAGAAGCTCATGAAAAAGAGGTTTGTTCCACACCAATACTATAGGGAGATGTTCAACAAATTGCAAAAGATCACCCAAGGAAATAGGACTGTGGAGGATTATTACCAAGAGTTGGAGACTACGATGCTTCGAGTCAACATTCAAGAAGACAGTGAAGCTACCATGGCTCGATTTCTAGGAGGACTAAGGAGGATATTGCCCACATTGTTGAGATGCAGAGTATGAAGATCTCAATGAAATGTATCACAAGGCAATGAAAGTGAGAGCGACTTAAGGAGAGGGGTGTCAACCTTTTCAACCCCACAGACTTCAAATTCAGTCACGTTGAAGGCTACATGGCCTAAGAAAGATTTAAGTACCGACTTCAAAAAGGCCGCAACTCCTAGTACCTCAAACACTACTCCAACCGTGGTTCCAAACACTCAGAAATCAAGTGAAGTGAGAAAACCAGCCAGGGAGGTTACATGCTTCAAGTGCCAAGGCAAGGGACATTATGCACGAGAGTGTCCTAATGCTCGAATTATGGTTGTCAGAGGTGATGGCACAATCGAAAGTGAGAGTGAACATGAAAGTGACTATGTAGAAAATGGGGAATCTGATGAAGATGTTTTTGGCCCTGATGAAGGACCATCTTTGGTGACTATGCGATCTTTAAATGTTCAGATTAAAGAGGAGAACAATGTTCAACGCCAGAATATCTTCCACGCTAAATGCACCATCAATGAGAAGGTATGTATACTTGTTATTGACAGTGGTAGTTGTACTAACATTGCTTCGACTTTGCTTGTAGATAAACTAAAATTGCCCACACTTCGGCATTCACATCCATACACGTTGCAATGGTTCAATGAGAGTGGAGAAGTGAAAGTCACAAAACAAGTCTTGGTAAATTTTTCAGTCAACAAATACAAAGATGAAGTTTTGTGTGATGTGGCTCCTATGCAAGCTGGTCACCTATTGCTTGGTAGACCTTGGCAATTTGTGAGGATGCTTCCACTGATGGGCCAAGTAATAGGTACACTTTCTTTGTTAATGATAGAAAAACTACTTTACTGCCTTTGTCGCCTACTCAAGTTTATGAATCTCAATTACATTTAAAGGGCGAATTTGGGCAAATGATGAAATTGAATTCTGCACTACCCGTGAGAAAAGAAGGAAAATTTGAAAATTCTAAGCCTAAGCAATATGAGTTAAATAAAGTAGAACACATTGAGAGGAAGAGAGTGACTCAAGTAAATAAGAAACAACCAAATTTTTATGCAAATGTCCGACATGTTGATAATTGTCTACATACTAATCGTGTTTTGTTTTTTCCTAAGTGTTGTGAATCTAATGTTCTACTTAGTGCTGACTTGCCATCCAACCTACCGGTTGAGATTTCTAACATATTACAGGGATTCCGAGATGTATTTCCTGATGAGCTACCAGTCGGATTGCAGCCCAAAAGAGGAATTGAACATCCAATTGATTTCATACCGGGCACAAACATACCAAACAAGCGCAAGGCTGACTTTGTCCAGAAGTTACATGAGCGAGTTAATTGAATATTGAGAAGATGAATGAATCCTATGCTCGAAATGCAAACAAGGGTCAAAAGAAAGTCACTTTTGAACGGGAGATTGGGTGTGGGTTCATATGCACAAGGAAAGGTTTCGATGCAGATCGACAAAATTGCATCCACGTGGAGATGGACCTTTCCAAGTTGCCGCAAAAATCAATGACAATGCTTACAAGATCGACCTTCCAGGTAAGTACAATGTAAGTACTACATTCAATGTTGCTGATTTGTCTCCTTTTGACATTGCAGATTATGATGATCTGGATTCGAGGACGAATCCTCTCGAAGAAGGGGGGACTGATATGAATCCAACAAGCATTGAAGAGACTTCGAACTCGAAGCATGAAGACAAGGGCTAGAACAAAGAAAATGAAGGAAGCCTTGAATGGACTCATCCAAATGGCCCAAAAGGATGGGGAGAAGACCAAGATTGACAAGGCCATGTTTATTAATGTACTAAGTGTAATTGGGTCTTGTTAATGGGTTTGGCTTTACTACTATTTTCCTTAGAACTACTTAGGATCATTGGGTTTAGTTTTAATTATATGGTAAATTGAGTCATGTAGCCCAAAAAGTCATGTAGCCCATTTGGCCCTAAAAGAAACCCTAGCTTGTGCAACCCTAATTTGTAAACCCTAGCTTGTATCCATATAGTGGCCGTCGGCCATCTTGAAGGGCAGATTTTTGATGAAATGAAAATTTGGTTCTTGACATTACAAGCTTGAGAGAATTGCTCTCTAGTTTCTGTAATTACTAACAAATTACACAAATTCGGAATTTGTGTGTTTGTTGTTCTTGATTTCCTAGATTTGTTCCCTAGGAAATTCGGATTCCATCCTTCCATTGATTCCAAGGTTTCTTGATACTGGTTATCAAGGGGTTGAGGACCTATTCCATCTTCAAGGAACATACCAACTCCAAGGGAAGAATTTTCAGTTGGGTAGATCCAAGGGAATTTCACGGCAATTAGCCTAAAAATAATGATTGGATTTTGTAATTTATCTATTGGGCCAACCTTAACTTTTTAAATTTATACAAGAAAAGGACTAGTGGGCAAAACGGTTTCTCTATAAATGTAAAACCTGTACTTAGATAACTCAAGTGTATCGACAGTGAAGTCTTGGATTGTGCGTGCTTGTAAAGAGGATCACAACAGCTGAACGAGAGGGTCGTAAGATTCTCCTGGTTCATTAACATAGTTATTAAAGGCGCGCCTTAGGCGCCTCTCGCAGGGCGCGAGGTCCAGCGCCTTGCAGAGCCAAAGGCGGGCGCTGTCGGAGAGGCGCGCGCCTCTCAGGAAAGGCTCTCGCCTTGTCTCATGCTCCAGGCGCGCGCCTGGAGAGCCTTCAGGACATTAGGGACATTAGGGTTCTAGAAAAAAAAAAAAGAAAAGAAGGTCAGGCACTGGGCGCCACAGATAAGCTCTCCCCGTTCTTCCTTTTCTTCTTCTCCTATTTTCTTCTCTCCCCGCTCTTTCTTTTCTTCTTCTTTCTTCTCTCCCCGCTTTCCTTTTCTTCTTCCCGCTTTTCTCCTTTGCTTTTTCTCCTCTTGTGACAGACTCTTCTCCTTTGTTTTTTTTTTTTTGCTTCTCCGTTTCGCAAACCAGTCCGATCCTTCTGCTTTTTCTTCTATTTTTTCTGCTTTTGCTTCTCCTTTTACGCAAACCATGGTTCGATCCTTACATTGTTCTTACTGCTTTTTTTCTGCTTTTGCTTCTCCATTTTTGCAAACCAGTCCACTTCTGCTTTTTCTTGTTTTTTTCGCTTTTGCTTCTCCTTTCTCGCAAACCATCGGTCGATCCTTCATGTTGTTCTTCCGCTTTTGCTTCCCGTTTCGCAAAACGAGTCTAGTCCTTCCGCTTTTTCTTCGCTTTTTTTTTCTCGCTTTTGCTTCTCCTTTTCGCAAACCGATCGGTCGATCTCGCTTTTTTCTTCGCTTTTTTTCTGCTTTTGCTTCTCCTTTTCTCGCAAACCACTGTCGGTTCTTCCGCTTTTCTTCTGCTTTTTCTTCCTTTTCTCGCAAACCATTCGGTCCATCCTTACGCTTTTTCTTACGCTTTTTCTCTGTTTTTGTCCTCCTTTCTCGCACTTTCTTACATTTTTTCTCGCTTTTTTTCCTCCTTTCTCACTTCTTTCTTTTTTTTCTGTTTTTTTCCTCATTTTCTGCAGCCGGCGCCCTCTTCTTTTTATTTTCTGAAGTATGGAAAGTAGTAGTTGTGATAGTTCTAGAAAGGATCCTTGTTGGAAGTATGTTCATTTGCAAAATCCAAATAACAAAAATGATATAGTTTGTGATTTCTGTGAGAAAGTAACAAAAGGTGGAATTTATCGAGCAAAACAACATATTGTCGGAGGATTTCGAAATACCACAATATGCAAGAAATGTCCTCCCCATGTACGTGAAGAAATCAAAAGTTATATGGTAAAGAAGGTTGCAACAAAAAATATAGAATTTGATGATGATGAGACATGTGGTGATGATGAGGAAGAGGATGATGTTGAAAAGTTGAGCATGAGCTGCTCAAAAGAAGGAAGCAGCAAGTCGACTAATCAACCCAAAAGGCCAAGACAAAAAGGTCCAATCGACATATATTTCACACCTAATGCAGAAAAAGTTGTGCAAAACAGGAAGCAATCAAAACTGAAGCAAACTACCATGAATGAAGCATGCAAGAAGGAATTGAGAGAGAAAGCTTGTAGAGATATAGCTCGATGGATGTATGATGCGGCAATTCCTTTTAATGTCGTCAATTATCCAAGTTTTGAGGTGATGATTGAGTCGATTGGACAATATGGTATTGGTATGAAGCCACCTAGTTACCATGAGGTGCGAGTTCTTTTGTTAAATAAGGAAGTTTCGGATATAAAGCTTGCAATGAAGGTTTATGAAGAGGATTGGGCAAACTATGGTTGTTCTATAATGTCAGATGGTTGGACTGACAAGAAGAATAGAACTTTGATAAATTTTTTAGTAAATTCTCCCAAGGGAACTGTTTTTCTTGAATCTATTGATGCTTCTGAATATTCAAAGACGGGAGAAAAGATGTTCGAATTACTTGATGGTATAGTAGAACGTGTTGGGGAAAAGAATGTTGTTCAGGTTGTCACTGACAGTGCTAGTGCTAATGTGCTTGCAGGTAAGAAATTCTTACTCTAATTTGTTGTTTTATATACTAATGTGATGACCACAGTGCTAGTGCTAATGTGCTAATGTCTTATATACTAATGTTAGTCATGTTTTTACTTTGATAGGAAAATTATTAGAAACAAAAAGGCCGCATTTATATTGGACTCCATGTGCTGCTCATTGTCTTGACCTTATTTTAGAGGATATAGGGAAGATGTCTAGTGTTCAAAGGACATTGAAAAGGGCTGTGAGTTTGAATGCCTATATTTATGTTCGACCGGGGGTGGTGAACATGCTAAGGCAATTCACTGGACATAAAGAACTTGTTAGGGCAGGCGTCACAAGATTTGCTACTGCATTTCTCACAATTCAACGCATACATAAATTGAAGCATCAATTGAGAAGGATGTTTATTTCTGATGATTGGACAGGAAGTAAGTGGTCAAAAGAGTCTTCTGGGAAAAGAGTGGCTAGTATTATTATGATGCCTAGATTTTGGACCAGTATTGTATATATTTTGAAGTTATTTGGTCCTCTAGTTCGTGTGCTCATATTGGTTGATGGTGAGAAAAAACCACCAATGGGATATATTTATGAAGCAATGGATAGGGCTAAAGAAGCAATTGCAAAGTCCTTCAATGAAAATGAAGAGAAGTATAAGGAAGCCTTTAAAATTATAGATAAAAGGTGGGAATGTCAACTCCATCGACCTTTACATGTAGCAGGGTATTTTTTGAATCCTGAATTTTGCTACTCAAACAATGACATATCTAATGATGAAGAGGTTATGAGGGGTCTATATGATGCTTTAGCAAAGTTGGTTCCAAGCCATGAAGAGCAAGACATAATTACTGGGCAATTCACTTTGTATCGGAATGCAGAAGGCTTATTTGGATCTTCTTTCGCTATAAGGCAGAGAAAGACCAAATCTCCAGGTGAATGAATTATTATGAACTTTGAACTTGAATAGTTTATTACATATTGATTGACATTTACTAGAGTTATTAGTATTACATGTTGATTGACATTTACTAGAGCATTTCTAACACATAATCATTTAATCTACTATGAACAGCTGAGTGGTGGATGTCTTATGGATCTTCAACTCCACAATTGAAAAAATTTGCTGTGAAAGTTCTTAGTCTTACTTGTAGTGCATCTGGTTGTGAGCGTAATTGGAGCATTTTTGAACATGTAAGTGATAAATGTGTAATTTTTTAGCATTAATGTATTTTAGGTTCTAATTATTTTTTGAATATATAAGTGATAATGTTCTTAGTCTTTCTTCACTTATTAGCAAGCATTAATGTATTTCAGGTTCATAACAAAAAGAGAAATAGGCTTGCTCAACAAAGATTGAATGATTTGATGTTTGTGAAGTATAATCGAGCTTTGAAGCGTCGATATGATGCACGAGACCTTATTGATCCTATATCTTTGAATGACATTGATGATGCCAATGAATGGTTGATGGGTGCATTAGATGAAGAAGCAGAAAAAGATGATGAACTTGTGTTTGAAGGTGATGATTTAACATGGAATACGGTTGCTAGAGTAGCTGGAGTTGAAGAGATTGCATATAATACTAGAGGAGGAGGAGTAGAAAAGGAAGGAGGAGGAGGAAAGAGAGGAGGAGGAGGATCAAAAGGCAAAAATGTCATGGATACATCTACTCCAAGTGCTTGGTCCAAAGATAAAACAAAAGCACAATCTTCTAATTTGAGAGAAGACATGACTCCTTTCACACTTATAGATGAGGATGACGAGGAGTTTGATTTTGAAGACTATAATGACACCAATGAAGAAGAGAACCTTGAAGATGAATATGATGATGATGGTGATGGTGGTGATGAAGATGATGCTAGTCTTGATGTAGAGTAGATTTTAGAGGATTTAGGATTATATTGAGACTTTTAAGTTTTGATAATTTTAGTTGGCTTTTTTTGAACTTTTAAGTTTTTAGAATTTTAAGTTTTGGAGATTATGCTACTTAGTTGGCTTATATAGTTATATTGAGACTTTTAAGTAGTTTATTTTAGGAAGTATAAGTATGAATGCCTAAAATATTATTTTAAAGTTTTTTTTCAGTGTGCACCTCATGTCGCTCAGGCGCGCGCCTGCGCCTTGCGCCTAGGCTCCAGGACCCCTATGCGCCTAAGTGCGCCTTGAGCCTTTAATAACTATGTTCATTAATCAAATGGGCTTCAAATCTCCTGATTTCTCTTCCATTTCGCTAGTTTTTGTCTTTTTTAGAATAACCGTTATCATGTAAATATGTAGGATGCAATTGCATTATGGTCAAAGTTTAAACTAAATATCTTCGCATCGTTCGTGTGAACAAAGCAATGAAAGTTTGACTCACTATTTTTGTCCCTAGGGCATAAAGGTGTCTATGCTTCAAGATTTGCACGGCCCTTTTGGATACTTGGCCACAATCATAAGGTGGCTCAAGATTTAAGATTCAATTAATCACTAATCAACTTTCCCATTTTCAACTTACATTTCTTTTCTATGTTTGGGATCATAGAGTGTTGAGGATACATTGTAAGAGATCTGATTGTCTGGTTTCTAAGTATGCTTGTCCATTCTGCCAAAGATCATCCCTCAACTGTTATTGTGATAAGCATTAAAAGAATAGTAGCCACAATGGTTGTGAATGGAACTGGAATTTCATGGGCAGAGTTTGGTAGATGAGGGTATGCATCAGGAGGTGGAAGCTTGCATTCATCTCCATTGAAATAAATCTTCCTGGGAAAGGCCCATCCCTGCTTCAGAGTAAAGGTAGTCTTGTCCTTCCTTAATAGTACCTCAGACTGTACATTCTCGACTGTTCTGCGATTTTTTATTAACTTGAAAGTTATTTTTGTCAAAAAATATGTATGTCGAATCGTTCCGTGCTGGTTGGTTGTATTCATGGATAAGGCTATTGTTTTTCGCCCCTCCAGTTTTTGCATTTGATTTGTTTCGTTGTTTTTTTTTTTTTTTGTTTACAACACCCTTCTTTTCCTCTCTAAATAAGGTTCCATGTGATGTGTTTAACCATGGAGTTTAATTGTCAATGGGAATTTTCATTAGACTACCATGTGGTAGTATAAGATTATGGGATGGTTTATGAATTGTTGTAAAAATTTAAAGGAGAATAAAAAAAAAATTTTTAGAGAAACAGTTGTTTACTATTATTGTTCTTATGAACAAGTGTTACCCCATGAGTGTGTATTGTGCACATCTATGCCTACATATTGTCACAATCACATTCACTTGTAACATCCTGTACAGGTCTTTTCTTTTATTCACAATCTTAGTATGTTGTGATTAATTCTTTGGTGAAAAGTTGATGGATTTGTTTCTTGCATTGCTTTGTTGATTGCAGTGATGCTAGAGTTTTAATATAGTTTTTGGTTTCCATGAGAATTGAGTCTCCATTATACTTGTAGACTTATCGTGACATTTTCTGTCTTTTATGTCCTTATAATATTTCCATATATTTGAACCCAATTTTGTGGGTTATGGCAGGTTCTCAAAGTTGCATTTTTCATAATTTGTCTTTTGGTGTAATCATTAACAGCCTGTCAAGATGGTAAGCTTGTATCTCCATTATTTTGGTCAAATTTTTGTAGCTTCTGTATCCTTTATAAGTTGTTTAATTATGGTTGTTTTATGCCAAACTTACAGGTGAAGTTTACAGCCGACAAGCTCCGGAAGATTATGGACTACAAGCACATGTTGATCATGGTAAGGATATATTTTGCCCCCCCCCCCCCCCCCCCCCTCTTCCTTTTCTTTTTTATTCTTGGAGGGGTTGGCATTTTTTTAGCTGCATTGCCAAATGGATGGGGGAATTAATGGTTATTTTATAAGTAAATATTATCATCTACTATGTATATCTCCTGGGCTTCAAATGTCTGATCAAATCTGCGAGTCTTCCATTCTATGGACTACTAAAAGAAGCTTCTAAAATTTTATAAAACGGGTTTTGTCCGTGGTTGTTTTTATGCTTACGAATCAAAAATGGAAGATAGGCTAGGTTTGGACAACATTATTGCATTTGGCCGTAAAGTCTATGATGTCTGCTAGGAACCTTCTAAAGAAATTCTTGAATTAGTGTGTGGAATTGCTGTTGAATTGTCACTATAACTTATCTGCTGAAATCATTGCATCTTTTGCTATTTTTTGGGGGTTTTTTCCTGAATTTTTCTGGGTTGAAGCGTAATGCGACTAATTTTTGTGTTTTTTAGTCTGATTTTTTATGCACTTTTCTGGACTAAAGTACAATGCCACTAGTTTTTTGGTTTTCTTTGGATTGAATTGGGTGAATTGAATTGTTTCGAACTATTTTCTTTGGATCGTTTAGTTATTCTAGACTGAAATGAATTGGCGTAGATGAAGACTGAATTTTGGTTTTTTTCTAGTTTTTTTCCTGGTTTTTTCTAAACTATTTAGCTAAACTGTTTCGGGACTTTTTTTTCTGTTTTTTCTGGATTGAATTGAATTGTTTCTGGACTGTTTTGGACTGAAATGAATTGGCGTAGATGAAGACTGAATTTTTGTTTTTTTTTCTGGTTTTTTCTAGTTTTTTTCTTGGTTTTTTTTTGAATTGTTTTGCTGAACTATTTCTGGACTGAATTGAATTGTTTCTGGACTGTTTTGATGGACTGAAATGAATTGGCATAGATGAAGACTGAATTTTTGGTTTTTTTCTGGTTTTTCTATTTTTTTTCCTGGTCTTTTCTGAATTGTTGTTTGCAACGTATGTTTTGTTTTCTTTTTCAATAATTAATTGAAGTTCTATATCTTTCTGTCTTCTTTAACAGGAAGTCTAGAATGGTGATTAAGAAAAAGGGAATGAAAGAACACCACTTGTGGCAGAAAAGAGATTCTTCTAGGTCTGGACAGAAAGCACTAAATCTTGTTCCCAACGTATATTTTGTTTTCTTTATTTGTAGTCAATGTGTTATTATCACATGTATGTCTTGTTTTCTTCTAAAGAGTCCATTCTCTAGTTTTGACAACTAAAGGATGAACGCTTTTGATGGTGTTTTAATTAGATAATTTCCTCACATATATAGTGGCTTTATTGGATTTAATCACATGGCTTTCTCATCACATTGTGTTGTTTAAGGAAAATCTTTCACTTTGCAGATTTTTGAACTTTCCAAATGAAAAAGAGGTTGTATATGGTGCTTTAGATAAATGGATAGCTTGGGGGATTGAATTTCCATCGATTGCTGCAGCTAAAGCTCTAAGAATTTTGAGGAAAAGGAGACAGTGGTTGTATATGGTGCCTTAGATAAATGGATAGCTTGGAAACTTTAGTTGTGTACTTTTGTAGGATAAGAAATGTTGTTTTTGTTTTGGTGCATTAACTTTGGATGCTTGTGCTTTTCTTTTTTGTACATCATTAGGTTGATATTGTCTTAACTCTTTTGTCGTGTAAATGATATAACAGTCATATTTTGTAGAGATATGTTAGTTTTATGTATTGTTCAATACTTTATGTACAATTAATTCCAAATAATAAATTTAATGGCAAATTGGTGAGAAAATAATGTGGTCGTTAATGGTTGTCTATATGACAATACATGACAATAATATTTCGTCACTAATTGTTATTTGTTCACAATTTACTGACGACTTTAAGTGGTCACAAATGGTGTTGACCTTATTATAGTTCTTGACCACCATATGTGGTGACCACTTTCACTATTTTTTTGTGACCATCTTGTATTTTCAGTAACCAAAAAAATTATGTTTTGGTGACCACTTTATGTCGTCACTAAGAGCGTGACCACTTTTTTTGGTCACTAGCTATACCAATTAGTGACCACCATGTCACCAACATGTTTTACTAGCTGAGCTTTGCAAACCACCATCTGACCACAGGATTTTGGTCACTAAATCTCATTTGTGACGACTATTACACATTTAGTGACCACTTTTGGGTTCCGAAATAGACCAATTATAGGTCCGATTCAAGTTCTGACTTGGAACTGTTGATCAATAGTTCTAGTTTCCACACCAAAATCACCAGTTCCATTTCATTTGAAACCCTAGTCGTAGCTAGGTGGTTTAATTGAAATCTTTTAAAAAAAAAAAAAGAAGGGCAAGAAGACTGCAATCAAATCAAAATACAATTAAACTATGCAAAGGTTTTCAAAGTGGTGGTTAAATAGTAAAATTTAATGAGCAAATCCCTAATATCATTGATGGAGTAATGATATTAGTAGTTAATAATTTCAATAAATTCTTTGATAGATGTGCTATCTACATGGTTTCTTATTAGTAGATACTCAAAAAATAGAGTAACATCTATTTAGTAACCTTTCAATATAGGTACTACGTTAATCACAATAAGATTTACCAAAAAAAATTGTGCTCTGTATATCATTTTAATGATATTCTTTTCGTAGGGTGAATTCACATCATTATTTCTAGTATCGTACATAAAGGAAATTGCATATCATTTTGATGATGTTCTTTTACTAAGTTATATGTCAGATCATTATTTCTAGTATTATACATCATGAAGGAAATATAACTTGCTCCAGACTACCAAGTTTTGATACGAATTTAGATGAATTCGAATGGATTAACTTCTGACTTCTTCTTTTTTCTTTTCTTTTTTTCGTGTGACTAATAAATGATAGCCCCATAAAATATTTCCATTGTTAAATGTGCATAGATTTATACCTCATTAAAGACATGACTTTGGCCAATTAGATTAGAAGTGGTAATACACACAATAAAAACTCTTATGGATTTAGTTTCTTATTAAAGTTAGAATTGTCTTGAAGAGAATTTTTTTTTTATTAGATTTGATTGAATTTTAAGATTTTTTATATATAATTTCAACCCATTTACAATGTCTACTTCAGAAATATCTTAAAACTAGTGAAAATTTCTATAAAATTCAAATTAAAATTTGTAAAAAATATATTTACTTCCAAATCAATTCTCATTCTAAGAAGTAACCAAATGGACCCTTTTGTAATCATTCGATGGTTGATATGATATTTATGTAACAAAAATAACTAAGCAAAATTATATTAAATATTTAAAATCTTTAAGCTACCTAGACGCTGTCTCAATCACAGTGAAAATCTATTAAATTAAGATTTTCAATATGAATATTTATGCTCTTAGATTTGGGTTAAATCTACAAATATATAAAAGATGGTTCGATGTCAAATTCTTGCAGGTGCGATATGTGAAAAAGAGTAAAGCCATATTGATAAATCCATAAACATATTTAAAAAAGAAAAAACAAAGTTTTGAATAGGGGTTATTTAATAGAATATTGTGGTTTTGCAAAAAAAATTAAAAATATATATTGATATTTTGAAATAAGTTCCCAAAATACTAAAGTCGATTTCTAAACAATTAACTTTAAAGTCAATTTCTCCTATGTTGACTTTAATATCTTAGTTAGTTAAATAAAAAAAAATCATTTCTTTCCCAAAATCTTCCCTTCTTCACCCCCTCCCTTCTTTCCCACAAGCCCCAAGCCCCTTTTTGAGCAAACTCACCCACCCTTTCCTCCTCCCCACACCACTCCCCCCCCCCAAAAAAAACCAAGGAGAGACTCCAAAGAAAAAGAGAGATAGAGAAGAAGTACGAAGGGTTTTGGAGAACAAAGGATTTTTTTTTTTTTTAATCTGACTACTTCAAAGTTGATATTTGCAATATTGATTTCAAATTCCACTTCTAAGTAATCGACTTCAATAGTTTGAAAACCAATTTTAAAACATTAATTTTTTTTAATTGAGTAATAATATTCATAATGAATTTTTATAGTGAAAAATAATAGTAACTAATATAACAAATATAAAAAGATAAAATCATCCCTTAATTTGAGACTCCAAGAAAAAAGGGAGAGGGTGAAGAAGTATAGAGGGTTTTGGAGAAGAAGAAAGAAATTTTTGTTTTTAGCTGACTACTTCAAAGTCGATATTTGCAATATCGACTTTAAATTCCACTTCTAAGTAATTGACTTCAATATTTTGAAAACCAATTTTAAAACATTAATATTTTTTAATTAACTAATAATATTTATAATAACTTTTCTTAATGAAAAACAATAATGACTAATGTGACAAACATTAAAAGACAAAATCATCCCTTAATACGTTGCATATTTTAAAAAGTATGATAACTAAATTTTAACTTTTCATACTTGTCACATTAATCAAAAAATCACTATAAAAAATCACTATGTATATTATTACTATTTTAAAATTTTATTAAAAATTACAATATTTAAGTAAAAAAAAACTTTTTTCAATAGCTTCCCACCACCCAGCTTCAACAACTTTGCTCAACTCTCTTCTTCTTTCTTCTTCTTCTTCTTCTTCTTCTTTTTTTTTTTTTTTTTTTTTGTTTTCCTATAAGAGATATCCCTACATTCACTGCACTTCAGATTTGGTTTTAAACTCTCCACACTCCTCATTTGCTTCAGCCACAGGGGCCTCTCGCATTGTCTATAGGTCATTATTCATACTCCACCCTTGAACAAGTGCGGAACTAATCTTCTTGACTGCATGAAACCGTCCCAAATCCCACTCAATGCTAGTCTGGAGACTCAAACCCATGGCGTGCCCTGGAGACTTCCATTGGACAAACCACTTCAACCAAGCCCCGGGGGGCCTTTGCTCAGCTCTCTTTGGCTAAGAATTTTTATGTCCATGTACTGTTTTTTTTTTTTTTAATTCACTAGTGCACTAAAACATTCATTTTCTCAAACTCTATCCAAACTCGCTTTGATCAAAGAATGTTTGAACTATGTCCAAATGCTAAACTACAACAAAAGCTAGAACAGTTTCAACTTAAATGAGCAATATAAAAGCTTGAGCACAACCCTACCTAATTATAGGGAAAGGTGGAAAAAAGAGCCAGTGCTTCTACAAAATATACTTCTACATATAAGTTAATAATACACAAAGTATTCCAACCAGCTTCTGTGCAAGTGCAGATGGAACCTTAAAAAAGAGAATTTCAGGGTTAGCACGAAAACTACATACAACTAAAACCAAGAGGTTCCAATGTATTACATCGAGGTCCTATCAATATACAAAAAGATAAGGTACCTAGTCTTCCAAAGTGACTTCTCACTGCCTAGGTACAGGTGGTGTTGCTGGCTGATGACTTTGCCCATAGAATCCAATACCTGGAGGCCGATAGTACCCTTTATTAGCCACCTGCTGCTGCTGAGACTGTTGGTTCTGAGGCTGCTGTGGTGGTGTTTGCTGAGTTGGTAAAGGAACCGGCCTGGCATATCCCATTTGAGGATGGGAAGGTGGCGGTGGAGGTAGGTTGCCAGTACCATAGCCATAAGGCATAACCCCTACCATCATAGCAGCAGATTGGCCTAATTGAGTTGCAGCGGAATTTGCAGGAGGTATAGACGGTGGCGGCTGCGGTTGTGCGAATGATGCTTGA
The DNA here is from genome assembly GCA_020080225.1 of Gynochthodes officinalis. Taxonomy (NCBI): domain Eukaryota; kingdom Viridiplantae; phylum Streptophyta; class Magnoliopsida; order Gentianales; family Rubiaceae; genus Gynochthodes; species Gynochthodes officinalis. The sequence continues at coordinate 27,116,714 of CM034615.1, read as the reverse complement.
ATTTGGATTCCTTGAGATATATGCTGCATGCCATTGGATGGACCAACTGGAACATTAATTGCATTCTGTTGCATAGAAGCAAAAAATGGAGGACGACTCCCCTCAAAATGTTCTACTTCAGAAAAAGATGCAGGTTTCTCTAGCTTAAGCCTTTTCTCCGGAGAACCAAAGGGTAAAATGGCGGAGGATCCAGTTGAATTTAAGCCATTACTCATTGAAGCAACTTCTTCTGCAACAAGGGATGAAAGAGCAGAAGTAAGCATCTGTGCAGAGGATGTAGAAGCGGCAAGTTTTGCTGCAACAACAGCTGCCCTAGCCTTCTTGCTTTCCTCTTCATTGAGTTTTGATGAACTGAAAGTTGAAGGATGGATTGATGGAACTAGAGGAGCATTGGTTAACTGTGTAGAAGGTAAGTTTGCTTCTGCAATCCTTGATGCCTCAATAAGTGTGTTCGCAGCTGTGGGCTGTGGAACACTGTGAGAAGACAACTTCTGCTTTGAACATATTGCTTGCTCTATCTGACCCCGGGCTACCTATTTGTCAAATATTAAATTCAGTCACAAAGCTAGAAATGAACAGTCAATCTATGTTTTCATATGGCAGAACAAGGGAGATAGACAACATAACAGAGCACTTGAACTCTATTCAACAATTCAGCAAATTTATGGCACAACTACACTAGATGGTAAAAAGCATCTCCAAAGGTATTGCAGTTAAGATACACTAAAGTAACAGATTTGCAAATAGGGAAATTATTTGAACAGAATTCTTAGTGATTATATGCCTCAAGAGTCATTTCCAGTGGATTTCAACATATACTGAACTAACTATTACATTTCATTCCTGCAAAAATGTAAATTTGGCAACCGAGCAAATTGCAAAAATTTGATATTTTTTTGCTTGAGTTTTGTTTTCAAATTTTAATTTACACTCAGAAGTTCCCAACAAATTAAAAATTAAACCAAAAACCATGGAAAGAGACAAAGAAGGTACACTTGCCTAGACCTTGAATTCATAATGTGACAACTTGTTAAGCTGTCGTATACAAAATGAACTAACGAAGAAAAAAACAAAACAAAGAGAAATTCTTCAAAACATCAACAGCTGTAAGCATCATAGTGGCAGAATGATGAAGCTTCGCTTCACTACATAAAAAATTTCTCTAAACATTATTTTGTGTTGATTGTCCTTAAAATTTACCACCGACCCCAACTAGTTTGGGATAAAGGTGATGATGATGATGATGTCCTTAAAATTTCACGTTCATATAAAATTACCTTTTGGTCTTTCCAATTTTGTTCAAAAATAGTGCAACCAATAATTCAATTGGGCATTGACTCCTCAAAAACAGATTTTGCCTTCTTCAAATATTCAGAAAAGAACACTTTCCACTGTAAAATAAACTTCTGTCAAGAAATTTGAGTCAGTAGTTTTACCTTTTGTATGTTAACATTGTCATCACTTTGTACAAACTGTTACTTGGAGATCATTAAGTGACCGGTTTACTTTTAGTCCACAATGAAGTAGAGGCCTTGATTCCAAATCATTAAAGCTTTATAACTTATTTTCTTCATCAGCTTAGGAACTTTTGTAGCTCAAAGTTCTGCAAATAGGAATTGCAGATTTGGTGCAATTTTACTTATCTTTGGTAATAGACAAACATGAAGTAAACCTCAAGTAGCTGCAACAGTAGATGGCAGTGAGGTGACTAAGTGGCCTAAAATGAAAAAGAAAGCCAAAAATGGAAAACAATATGAATAATTTGCAAATCAAATGGTTATGATTCCCATTAATGATTTCACCAGTACTCCACATCAATTAGGTAAAATCAGCTAGGGTAATTTTGGAGTCAAAATTTCTAGTGTTAAAAGTCAAGATTTGTGAACAGGTACACTAACTGTTGGTAGACAGATCAAACTGGATTTGAAAACAATTAAACAAATTTGTTTTCTCAGCAAGCACATACGCACTTAGTCCTTAAGAAAGTCTTTGCCTCCAGGACAAGTATAATCTATCCATATACATTGTAAATAATTAGGTCAAAATGAATTGAACTGAAATTAAGTTTTGTAAGGTTTAAAATTCTTGGACAATTGTAAAATTCTCTTCCTTTTCTCTCTTTCATTAACCATCTAAATTACTGATACACCCCTCTACTACTCTCCTCAGATGCTCGAACCCTCTACAAGCTTACAACTTCATATGAACAAGAATCACAATTTATCTTATACACCAAAACCTTCTTGCTGTTCTTAGTGCTTTATCAGAAAGATTATGGTAATAAGTAAAACTCACTGTTAAGTGAGGGACAGCCAAACCAAGCTTGTATATTTTAGCTAATCTAAAGTAGCTGGTAGAGAACTAAACTAAGCCAGGAGAAGCAACAAAAATGAGAAGATTGAAATGTTAAGTGCCTGAAACCAAAGCCTCAGGTGTACTTTACTTTGTCTAAAAAAGTATATATAGTCTTGCAGCACTTCTGCCAGTATTACTGCCACATACACAGAGCAACAATGAGCACACTTCTCAGTAGTTATAGTGCTTATAACAGAAAAAGAGTCATACATTTTCTGATAAGTAATAAGTCTACAAGACTACAGTGACAAAATGAAAAAGTTCTTCAGCAGGTATCAAACTGATGAGTACTAAATTTTAAAGCCCAAACCAGGTTTGACCTCTTAACATTTTCTTTTCTTTCAATAACATGCCCCAGATTCCTTGCAAAGCAAACTCAGGTATGAAGGGGCAAAAACTATAATCAGATAGAGTACAATTACTTTATCAGTTTGAACACAGAAGGAATAGTGCTAAAGCAATGTCAAAAGAGGAGAGTTGGCTAAAAATGCAAATCCTTACAAATAACGAGTGAGCCAGCAAGAAACCAAGTGACTTTCATGTTTAACATCACGCAGAAAAGGTCATACATTCTCTAGCCAGGGCCATTCAATGCCCCCAACTAGTATTGATTATACACATCAACCTATGTTTCACAAATTCAAACTTCTAGTCCTTGAGAGTTTATGGTACCAATAATTTAAAGCTTTCACCCATTCAGAAAATATAGAAAAAGAAGAACTGCACATTTTTTAATGCAAAAGCGGCCATGATTGGAGAGCCAAAAGCAGTGAATCCTGAAACCTAACGAGAGAAAAGAGGGTGGAATAGGGAACAACAATAGTCGTGCTGAATTGTGTGAGGTACTCCAAGTTAAGAGGCCAAAGCAACCAAGAGCCCAGGAACCAAATAATTGAAATGCAGTGCAATTTAATATGAATTGACTTGTCTTAGTTATAGTTTGTAATAATGCAATGATAACAAACAGAGACATTTGAAGAGGGAAAAAAAAAAAGTATGATCAAGAGCAGATTCCAGCAGGACATAGCAAATAATTGCTTTACAAATTAAATACAGAAACCTTAACGCTATGACACACACAATGGCAAAACATAAATAAATAAAGAGTGAATTACATCCACGTCTCTTGATTTGTGGTAAAACTATCAATACCTCCTTACAGTTTGAAGAACCTACCAATAACCCCTTTAACTCAAAGTTCACCAATGAAGAGTGTGACAAGACTAAAATACCCATTAATTTATCAAACTAAATATACAAGTAAAAAAGAAAATAAGTTTAAAAGTGGGAAAAAAAATATGACATTCAATCATAAAATACTATATGATATTGCATTTTCGAAATTTATTGAATTTTATAATTTTTTTCTTTAAATTTAGGATTTTATTGCTATTTCTATTGCGTACCAATTTTTTTAATCATCAAACTTAAACTCAAATACACAAAAAATATACCTATTTACTCAATTATATACAAGGAATATTTTGTATATTTTTTTTCCGCATTTCTATCAAAGGGTTGAAGGAGATAGAGCATCAAGCTGTTTGCAAGGGCCAACTTGATCCTCTTCTCCAGGAATCTCAAATGAGAAGACCCTAGGAGAGCCACCAACTCCAACTACCGTTCATGTATGATCCGTACAAGATCTAACCAACTGCTCACCTTACCTCCTCTACATTCTTGACAGCCTTTCTATGTCTCAGTAGCATACTTCTGCCCCCTTTCACGTTACTTAGAAAAAGTGAGCGACAAAAAAAGTAGCAAGAGTAGTTTTATATAAAACAATTAACGAAAAAAGTTAAGAGCTAGATTTGCCTATACAATTTAATTTTTTTCTAACATCATCGTCAGGGAGTTAAATGTTAAGGTTTGATCAGTTTAGGGAGTGTATTGGTAGCTTTTTCAAACAATAAAAGAGTATTGGTAGTTGTACTAATCTCGAGGGAATTGGATGTAATTAACTCAAAAATAAACAATAACAAATAGTAAATAACACCAAATATAGGGCAAAAAGTTTAAGAAAAAGGCAAAAGGAAGAGGATGGAGGGGGAGAATAACAATGAATAGTAAGAAAAGAAAGGGAAAAAACAAGGATGCAGCACTAGGAGGGGAGGATGGAGGACCAAGCACTAATAGGGAGGGTGAGCATCCTCCCTAACTGATAATAAAATAATGAGCTTGAATTCATCAGGTCTATTCATACAAACTGAATCAGCATCACCGCAAGAGGATGACCACTACCTTCCTATTTTTGGCCTTCAACAAAGACTTAGACAAAAAGCACAGCAAAGAAATGACCACTTTTTTCTTCTCTCTCTCGCTTGCTCTCCCCCTCTCCCTCTAGCTCTCTGTGATTTCTTCCTTTTATCCAAAAGAAAAAAAAAGAAAAATGTCAGCCTGTCTTCATCAGAAGGCTATATATGCGATTGCAAATTACATCAACATCACCTAAAGATCACTCTAACTCCTCTTCTTTTTTTCTGTTTTCACCTTTTCTATTTTTTCCCTCTCTAATTTTCTTAATTCTTTCTTATTATTATTTTTCCCCCAAACAATAAGCCTGAATTCATCAGGGGCTATTCATACACACTAAATCAGCATCAAACAAAGTCTTACACAAAAATCACAGGAAAGAAATGACCACCCAGAAAACACAGCTGGACAATTCTGGCCTTGGGAGTTGCCAGAATTCTTCAACCTGGACACAGCAAAATAAAACACGCGAAAAACCTGCCATACACAACAATCAAAAGAAGAATAAGAATATAATAGAACACAGAACAAACATCCAGGAGTCAGCAACACTTGCCCCTTTCAATCTTTCAATGGACTCATTCTTGCTGGATCTTAGTGCCACCACACACATCATCTCCTCAATCTTCAATCAATTAACCTCTCTTTTCTATTCTCTAACACATCTAAATCTCAAAAAATCCTAAACGTCAAATAAGATCCACTCGAAAAGAAACACAATCCATACTTCAGGCGTGTAACAATGGAAAGATAGAGAAAATGAATATTTTGACTTCAATAATCCATGGCTGGATTCAGATGAAATGGTGTTCTTTTGTATCACTTCATCTTTCTTTTTTACTTATTCTTTTATTTTGATTTTGAAAAGTATTGGACGTATGTTAACTAACCCCATTCTTGCAATACTTAACTTCCCTTGGACTCCAAATGAAGAGGATGAAAGCCAGTCTGGTCAACATGCCAATTCATCATCCACAAATCAATCCTTCCCATAGGTTATTTTGTCAACGAAGAAATAATTATAAGAATGGAATGTTTCTATGATGTGGATTATTCAAGAATCGATGATGATTAGCTTTATAAAACAAAGATATCAATAAACATCTATTAAATGGTTTCACGGGATTCAACCAATTGTCTTGTTCGTGGAATAGCTTTTGAATTTTTTAAAATTTTTCGAAGCTCCCATTCAAAAGACCACCCTCTCTCCGCAAGGGAGAAAATCACTGTCAACTCAAGAGAAGGAACCATAATAAGTGAAAGAATGAAAACAGTTACTATGACTTCCTTTAGCATAATCCAAAAAGAGGATTTAAGATCCTGAAGTTTTGTTTAGGGCAGAGGAGGAAAGTATGCTATGAGCACACAAAAATACTAAGAATTAAAACCAATATGTTTACCCTGCTGTTAGCTGATTCTGATGAAAAAATAATGAAACTATACTGAGTTCAGTTTATGTTCACGTTACATTTTCATTGTAGGAGGGCATCCTCACCTTGGTGGTTTACCCTAAGACAATATAGGAGGGATTCCTATAGGTTTTTCTCCTTGTCCTTTTCTTCTTGTGTTCAGTTCTTTTTTACTATTTTTTTCTCTTACAAATCTTTTCTTTTATGTCCAAAAAAAAAAAAAAACTTTTGTTTATCTTCAAGAAAGATTATACATAGCTTTAAAACTTCAACATAATAGAACTCATTAACAAGAGCCATATCCAAAAAATATCAGACTACTAAGCATCAAGGGCAACACTATCCACTCTTGCAAGTCTTGGGTTACATTTCTGAATCCTATGTATGTTTTCGAACTTCTCAAAAATTTAATCCTGAAGCAATCTTACCTATCCTACACTTCATTGGGTAGTCATCACGTTAAGTTGGTCAATATCTACAAAGTCAATTTTAAAATATACTGTCACAGACTAACACAAGTTATTGGGCAATATGCTATCTTAAACGGTAGAATACAATTTCAATCACAGCTATTATCATATTGCAAGAGAAATACTCAAAATTCTTCCTCATTTTCCTAGTTCACTTAAGCAAAAAGCCTTAAGCACCCAAGAACAAACACGGACTACATCAAGCACGTACAGAAACAGATAACATCAAGCATCCATAAATGTTTTCATGTATGCTCAGAAGCAGACAAGCATGTAGTAATAAAAATATAAGTGGATATATACATATATGTACATATGCAGGGGGGAGAGAGAGAGAGAGGGAGAGAGAGAGAGAGTTCAAACCTGCAATTCATTGTGTATAAGTTCCAGTTTTGATTCCTGCAAAGCAGTCAAGTGAAGGGGGAAAAAACATTAAGGGAATATGGAGATATAACTCAGAAGTGATCTATGACAACTACAATATTCCTTACTTGATCCTGAAGGGCCTCCTGAAGCTGTGAAACCAAAGCAAGCCTGTTTGTTTCAGCATTTTCAAGTTGACTAACACAATTCCTAAGTGTATTCTCCTGTTCTTGTATCTTTTCTACCAGTTCAGAACTCACCACATCCCCTGACCAACACATATAAGAAGGAAGTGAGAAGGTAAAACATTTGTGCGGAAATCACAGCAAGAGGAAAAAGTAGTGAATGGAGGAATGATGTTTCTTAATAGGCATTGGCAGTCCGCAATCCCTCTTTACCCATATTCAAATTAGAGCAACAATCTTAAATTTGCAAGAAGAAAACCTCGTCACATTATTCATTCTAAAACTACAAGGAACTCTTTGACCACACAAGCAGCAGCTATTCAATTGGCTCATCAAAAACAAACAATTTTGCTTAAACATCTAGACACAAAAGGTAGTAGTTCCAATCCTTTTTTCCAAAGAACAACATAATTTGGCATTAAATCGCTTGATATGTGTTAATATTTGAACATGCAAATAGGTCCTGATAACTAGGCTTAAATATAGGAGATAAATCAGCTTGATAAAATAGACTAACAATGGTGATTAGCAATTTTATAAAATTGAAAAGAGATACAGTACAGCTAAAAATCAAAAGAAAATTTTATAAAACAGCCATAAGCCCAGCAATGTTTTATGGATAAGAATGTTGGGACACTAAATATGAACATGAACAAAAAATGAGAGTAGCAAAAATAAGAATGTTAGGATGGATGTGTGGATATGCTAGACAACATAGAATAAGCAATGAATATATTAGACAAAAAGTAGAAGTAGCCCCAATAGATGAGAAAATTGGGGAAACACATTTAAGGTGGTTTGGACGTGTATCAGAGACCTTAGTACGACATCTAGAGACTAGAGAATTATTAACTCAAAGCAGAAAGGGAAGAGCTAAAAAGACTTGAAAGGAAACTATTAAAAATAACATGAATTATTCAAACTTAAATTAAAATATGTGTTTTAATAGAAATCAATAGCCATATATGATTTATATAGCCAAGGCCACATAGTGGGATAAAGGCTTAGTTGGTATTGTTGATGGTTATTAGCAATTATGAGATAGCTTGACTCTAGGATTATGCTACTTTTATTGAATTGATGCTAGACTTCGCATAGGTATCGACAAACCATCAAAATAGTATCATTCTCAAATCTCTCTCTCCTTTCTTCTTGTGTAATGATATTCACAGTAGAAAATAGTAAGTTCTCTTAGTTATTGATGTGCATTCACATTGTAGAACATTAGAGGATATTCAAAGTGATTGCTGCTTAGTGGCACGTACCATGTAGATGCCACATCAGTCACGAAGGGAATCTGATGTGATTTTTCATTGAATGTATCATTACTCTGTTTTTTTTTTTTCCACAAAATATCAGAGCCCTGTGTGAAAGAAAGATCAGTTCTTTTCTGGACATCTTTTCTAACTTATTTTCCTTATTGATGAGTTACTGAACTTCTCAATTATCACTAATGAAAAATGGAAGACAGCCATTATTCTACTTGGGCTGCCAATGTACAGTTATGGTCAATCAGTCAAGGATTTAAATAACACCTCACTGAGAAAGCCAAAAATATTTCTTTGGTGATTGATGCAAGTGGGCTTAATACCCAGCTGTGCATCATGCTTTGGCAAATAATTGATTCTGCATGAAGATTTTTCCTCCACATTAGACTTGTTTTAGCATTCGGAAGCAGACAAATCACTATACGCTAACAACATTTCTCACATTTAAGTCTTGTAGCTCTGTAAAAACATGAAATGCCTACAACTTCTTATCTAAGCAAAATTCAGGGTGTTCTAGTGGACTTCAATGATATTTTTACCTTCTGCTGCAACTCAACACGCTTACCTGATGCAGCACAAGTGTGGGTTCAAGTTGAATGGATCTTATTAACTCGTTTAGGCCTTATAAAGGCAGAAAACCACGAGTTTTCTTTTAAAAAAAAAACACAAAAAAAAAATTTTGAAAACCGAAATCAATAATTAAATTGTAAGAACGAGATTAACCTCTAGGAATCACTCCTAGAACCTTTCAGCGTCACATTAAGGAAACTTTAGGCATCACATCTAAGGCAAAGGTGTATGATACGACCCATAAGAAGACAAATTGTTTGCAGAAATTTTATTAAACCCAAACTCTCTCTGAATCTCTCCTCTTAAAGAGATACATTATTTATAGACTACAAAACTGAAAATAACTTAGATTAGAATTTCTAATTTATAGTTGTTATGTTACATTATTATTATTATTATTATTATAGTTATTATATAGTGTGGGGATGCCCATCATACTTATGTTGTACTCACTTTTATCTATAAATAAGAGGCTCCACTAATCGTTTAGGTCAAGCGGTTCATTATCATATCTAATATGGTATCAAAGCAAAAACCCTAAGCCCTAGCCTCTCTCTCTTTGGCCGATCAGAACAGCAACGCTAAACTGGTCAAACCATGCACGAGGAGACTGCTTAAGACCATATAGGGAACACCACAGCTTACAAACTCCCCCCCCCCCCTCCCCTAAGCAGCAAACCCAGGAGGCTGCTCCATATACACCTCCTAGCCCTCCAAAGTCTATTCTTGTTTATCATCCTGCTCCACCTCCATCTCCTCCGCTATCACCTGAGCCCTCCTCCCCAGTACCGGTTTCCATGGAGACCTCCCCTACTGAGACAATCTCTCCAGTTCAAGATCCAATTCATATATCACCTGATCCCTCCGAGGATCAGCCAATTACTCTCCACCGCAATTATCGATCTTGTCGTGATCATCCTCTTTATACACAGTCCTATCATGGACTTTCGATGAGTTTGCAGGCCTTTGTGGCCAATATTGATGCTGTCTCTATTCCATCCTCTGTCTCTATGGCTCTTCAACATGCAAGTTGGAGGCAGGCTATGGTTGAGAAGATGCATGCTCTTGAGCACAATCAGACATGGGTCTTGGTTGATCCTCCCTCGAGTGTTCTATTATTGGCTGTCGGTGGGTCTATGCAGTCAAGATCCACCCTGATGGTACTCTTGCACGCCTGAAAGCTTGCTTTGTAGCTAAGGGCTATGTGCAGACATATGGTGTTGACTACTTTGAGACCTTTTCTCCCGTGATGAAGATGGCTTCCATTCAGCTGATTTTGTCCTTGGCGGGCGCACGTTCTTGGTCCTTGCATCATATGGACATCAAGAATGCTTTCTTACATGGTGACTTGATGGAGAAGGTGTATATGGAGCAGGATGATAAACAAGAATAGACTCTGGAGGGCTAGGAGGTGTATATGGAGCAGCCTCCTGGGTTTGCTGCTCAAGGGGGGAAGTCTGTAAGTTGCAGTGTTCCCTATATGGTCTTAAGCAGTCTCCTCATGCATGGTTTGATTGTTTTAGCGCTACTGTTCAGAGTTTTTGTTTATTCAGTCCCAAAAGGACCATGCTGTGTTCTTTCGGCGTGCACCAGCAGGATATATCTACTTGGTCCTCTATGTTGATGATATTGCGGTAACAGGAGATGATGTTTAGGGTACCACGGCCCTAAAACACTATTTACACAGTCAGTTTGAGACTAAGGATTTAGGTGCATTGCGTTACTTCCTGGGCATTAAGGTGGCCAGGAAGAAAGGTAGTATCAGTTTGTCTCAGCGGAAATATGTGCTTGACATTCTTGCTGAGTTTGGTATGCTTTAGTCTAGACCATCTGACTCTCCCACGGAACCTGGATTAAAGCTTCTTCCTGATTAGGAGGAGTTACTTGAGCACCCTGAGCATTATCGTCAAGTGGTGGGGAAGCTAAATTATTTTACTACCATGACCCGACCTGACCAAGCATATCCTGTCAGCTTGGTCAGTCAATTTATAGCCTCCCCTAGGAAGCCACATTGGGATGCTGTTATGCAGATATTGAGGTATCTAAGGAGCTATCCTGGTCGAGGCATAGAGTTCTCTGCCCATGGTCATAGTCGTATGGAGTGTTATACAGATGTCAATTGGGCACAGAGTTCTCTTTCAGTTTTGCCATTAGAATTGATGCAATACGTGATCAAATTCTACCAACCTCATAGTTCCCACCCTATCTAGAGCATTCTCTCAAAAAATCACGAATTCTTACAAAACCCCAGTTGTACTTATTAACACCTAACAATAGACTCATCTAGCTTGGTTCTCAATCTGGCTTAGGAGGAGGATGTGGACATGGTCTTAATTGAGGTGGTCACAAAATGAGTTCCTTATTGTGACCACTTTAATAAGGTATAAAAAAGATCATTGCTGGGCCTCACATTGGACATCCTTTGTCATAGACAACCAATGTGACTTAATCTGACAATCCTAAAAATTTGAAAGGTTTTGATCTTCAAACAAGAAACATCTTCTAGCCCAGTCTAAGGAATTTTTGAAATGGCTTGCAGCCAAGTAATCTTCCATGCTTGTTAATATTATTGCCTATGTCTCAATCTCCATCTCCAGTCCACAGGTTTCAGACTCCACTGCCACATATCACAAATCTGGTATCAGACCTTAAGGTTACAACTTCAGCCTGGGCTTGGCAAAAACTAGGTTGTTGATGTGAATCCAACTCAAGGCCTAAGACAAACTAGTTGATGGTATAGAATCTAACCCAAAGCCTGAGAGATACCAGGCTTATGGTGAGAATCAAACCTAAAGCCCCACGTGAGATAAACTAGGTTGATGACCGGTTTCTAACCTAATGCCTGATGTGTAAAAGGGAGAGTATTGGTTGTTAGGGGCAAGATGCTACCCAATAAGTGTCAGGAAAAGCCTCAGCCCTTGAGCTGGCTTTTTGGGGTAAGGAGGCCTAATAGCACCTAACAGATAATGGAATGTAAAATGCTCACTTCGAACTTTAAAATTTTAAACAAATTATTCATACAAATCCACAATTTTAACTAACCATTTCACTAAATGGTTGCACGTTACTCATAATACAAAGAAAGGTTAGTTATCCACTACGTGTATGAAGTATTTTTGAAGTTTCAATGTACTAATGTGTAATGAACTAATTTTTCCCCTTTCTATTCACTTTCTCCTATGCACTAACGTAGAAGACAAGTTTGCTTCTGCAATCCTTGATGCCTCAATAAGTGTGTTTGCAGCTGTGGGCTGTGGAACAGCGTGAGAAAACCTTCCTCAGTGAGTGTAAAAGTATCTCAGGGTAGTAAAAGTATCAGTGAGTGCCAAAATTCAAGTCACATATAACATAAGCCCAGTTGGGATAATTGGTACCTTTCACAGTTTAAGACTCATTTTTGGTAGTAAGTAGATTACTTATCAATTGTAGAATTGCTGTTATGCTCTGCAATTCCAATACCAAGAGGCCCAAGGATAAGAGAGGATTTTCAAAAACTTCTGGTAACTATGCACAGCATAAAACAAAAGTAAAACCAAAGAGTTGAAACAGGTCAACAGGGTTCTTTAGAAGATCTTGCAACGACTTTCTAATGCTTGCACTACTCTTGATAAGCATTGTATTAACTACTAAATTTAGTACAAGTTTAGCCTAGTAGTTATTAGTTTCTGTGCTTTCTTTTATTGTCTAAATTTAGTTTGAGTTTTCATGTTTTTGTTTCAGAATATTATGATGAAAAAGTGGCCGAATACAATGTTAAAAGTTGATATGAAGGAGCGGAGTGTTAAAGAGATCAAAAGAAGTTAAAGAAGTGAATAAGGCAAGAAGTCAATGGCCTGATATCACCAGATATGTGATCTAGTAGCAGTAGAGGGAAAGAAAAAGATTCCAATGGCCTGATATCACCCTTATTCAACATAAAAAATATATACTTTTAGAAGGAAAAAAAAAAGGAAGAAAAACACAGAGATAGAGGGACAGACAGACAGAGAGAAAATACCTACAAGAAGAAAAGACAAATTTATTTGTCAACAACTTCTCTAATTCAATAAAGCAATCATTTATGCTGGTAAAAACTATGAATTCAGAAATCTAGACTTCTTGTTTCATAGATTTTGAGATGCATCAACCAAAAGGGAACAAATTCAACATCAAAAGATGAACACCATGAACGACATAACTCATGTGCCTCCACCAGAGACATAATTCTCCTTCTAAGTTGATTAAATCTATAGACAACTAATGTCGTAATTTACCTAGAGAAGAAGAGCTTTCAATGTCTTTCTCAAGTACTTTAACCCAAGAAATTGCAGTTTTGCATTTGTTTAAAGCAACTTCTTCATTCACCATTTCATCATACATCAACTGGAACGCAGATATAATTTTCTCCGGCAAACCCCCAACAGCCAGTTTCTGAGGTTGACAGGATCACAAATTGAAAAGGATTCACAAAAGTAATAATGTCATCAGCTTATGCAAAAACAATGAAAAGGAACCTAGACACACAACTATATAATTTAACTAAAACTTACAATTCGTAACGATTGAGCATCTCTCTTCACGACTCTAATAGGATTTGCGCTCTTGCTATTGGACACTGTTGGAGGAGGATTCTTGCCCAGTATTTCATCTTTAAGATTTTGACCCCTAGATCCAAAAACTTTTCTTTCTTCCCAAATATCAACCTAATTTAAACCAGAAAATTGAAGATACCCCATAAGGGAAGAAAACAGAAAAAGATGCAGAAGATAACATCAACATCATGAAAAGAATTGTAGAATAAGTAGATCTCAAAATGTATGAGCCCACAATTAGCAATAATGCATAAGATGAGGAGTGATCATATTCATCCAAGAACACTACATTAACCTCATATACCCTCAATTTGATATGCTAGAAGGTAATTGGAGAGAATAAAAAGAGACCATTGGAGCAGACTGCATAGTAGAAACATTTATATTATTGGAGTGACAGAAAAGAATGTTTTACTCTTAACAATTGCCGCGAAAGAAGTAATTCATTTGAGAAGTCCTAAAACATGAAACCCCCATCCCCACCCCCACCCAAAATTTTAAAAAAAAAAAAACAACCACCAATAATAATAATGATGAATATATATATACACACGTACACACACACTTGTGTTTACAGATAGACTATTACCTTCCATGTCACTTGAAAATACACTCGTAAATTAGTTACATTGGGAAGCAATGAAACCAATTACAAATCACATCTTTTAGTCTAACATGATACCAAGTTGTGACTCAGGATGGGTTCTTTAGCATCGTCAGACAGGAAAATTAATTAGGTCAGGACTCAAGAAAGTTAATCAGGATAGAATTCTAATGTCTAGGATGATAAGGTTAAGGGCTTTATTAGGATATTCCGTCTAGTACTTCCATAATATTCATTTACATAAGTATTTTGATGGTGATGTTTTGAATTATTAAATTCCACCCATGTTAAGTATTTTGAGCATGGCAGGTCCCAAGTCCGAATAAGAGAGAGGGTTGTTAGGTCGACAGCCAGTATAAGGTTTTGTCACATTTCATGTTTTCAATGATCAAAGACAACTGTATTTATAGTTCTAAGAACTTGCAATTTCAAGCATTGTGGAAGGTTTTAACTGGTTTTAACTGGTTTTAACTGGTTTTTCCTAAAAGCTTATCTTTTGATTATGGGTCAAAAGCCATTTACCTTCTTCTCATTCTTCCTCCAGCGTCAAGTGCTGCTAGTGACTAAGGTTGGATCAAAGCCATTGAAAGATTTTAGCAACTACATTAGTTGTGCTGAAGGTCTAATGAAAGTCATGAACCAATTTGCAAGTTCTCAAGGAGAATCAAGAAGGAAATCATGATTCTTCAATGTGCCATAAGAAAGTCATGAAGAGAAAATACTTTCAGATGCATCCATGGTTGGTTCATGAGTAAAAAGTGACACAAATTGTAAATTGCCACCAAACTTTGATGTCTATACAGATGATATTGTTGCCTGAAATTAAGCTTTAAGAGTGAAACATTTGCTACCATACAGCAACTATCAAGTGTTTTTTTGAAGTCCTAAAATTGCTGTAATTGGAGACTTTGATAATTTCAAATGGAAAATCTTCATAAAAACTTGCAAGCCCAATAAAAATGAACCCCCCCCCCCCTCCTCCAAAAACCAATTCAAAGAAAGGGAGCATAAGAAGATTTGCACCATTATTAAAAATAAGAAGAGTCTGCAAATAAATGGTTGCTCAAATGACGCTATAAGTGAAATACACATATCGTAATTTTAGATTGACTACTTTTCCACACTTTTTCTTCCTTGTCCCAATGTGAAGGAAAGATGAAAATTCCAACCATGGTTAGACCTTACTTTGTGACACAAAAATAAATAAAACCTTCTCTTTTCCCTGATGAAGAAACCAAATCAGTTTATTTGCAGCACATTATCAATTAAGTTTCTCATCAAAAAAGAAAAAATCATACAGAAAATTAGCTCATCTAAACACCAAACTTGATGGAGGACAAAGGTGAAAGCAGGAAAAGAGAGACATATTATATATAGTTTCTTCCCTAATTTGTTCAATAAGTTGAAACTAGTCAGAAATTTTCAAATAAATCATTCCACAAGAGCAGGCCAAAACAACTATTTCTACCCCTTTACTTCTTTCTTTTTCACTTTTTTAATTGGGATGTCAGTGAGAGGAAATTACTCAACATTTTGCTTCCACTTATTGACACAAATAGCTTAACTGAATCCACTTAAATCACAAAGAACAAAGAACTTCGAGTCCACCTCATCCATGCCAGTCAATACACTTATCCTCAAAACTGAACACTAGAACTTGGAGTCACACTAATTATGCGAATGCAAAGCATAAATCCTTTTATTACCCCAAAAGAAAAAATATTCCATGACACAATCAGATACATGGGGTTAAAATATTCACGTGATGACATCATGATTAAAAGTTTAAAAAGTGAGATTCTACTCCTGTAATGTGAAAGATGATATTCCTCATCATTCTGACAGAAAGGGCAAAAACATACATAGGCTTTAAGGAACTCTATCAACAACTGAACACTAATACACTGCATTCCCATAGCAATCAAATGAATTGAATTGACCAGCAAGCAAAACAGTATTACAGAGCATTTTAATAACCATCTTGCATGAGATATTGAACATTATACAAATTGGACAAACAAAAGAACATAGATAAAGATAGGAATGTCGACAAAAGAAATTCACTTTAATGTGGCAACTATGTGCATGGAAAAGTTTTAAAAATTCTTCAAGGGAGAAAGTAACTCACCAGTCTGGAGGCTGCTTTCTTTCCACTCTCATCACCACTATCACAAACATTCTTAAGAGCCGCAGGAAGGACTTTCCAAAATTCATTCACAAACTCGCTACCCTTGCGCCTACTATTCTGAAGAATATCATTGGCCAAATATAGAAATGATACAAGCTGCTCACGCGGTGCAGATTTGAAAATTTTATCCCATGTTTCAACAATAAGTTTAGCTTTCTTCCGGTGAGTTATGCACCAACGAGACAATGCTGAGCATATGTTAAGTGCAAATTCTAACACAGTAAGACCACAAGCAAAGAAACAGAGGCACAAAGGAATGAAAGCTTTGTCTGCATTTTGGAGTAGAAAAACTTTAAAACATCAGCAGTCAATAATAATTGTGAAATCCCAATGAGTACAAGGTAAACTTTGATAAATCCACTGAAATGGACTCGATTCTAACTTATTGGTAGAAGTATATAACCCAGTACATTCTAAAAAAATATTGATAGATGATAAGCACAAGTTGCTCGTCAATCAAATTCTAAAAATATAATGATAGATAACAATCACTTCTATTTATAGAAATAAGAATAAAAGGGGAGACCTCTAAATCTACAGATGAAAGACAAGAAGTCCAGAATTGTATGAGGCAGGCTGAAAAAACTTAATTTCATATGCAAGATACAAGCACGAGCATAAGCACATGCATCCTTGTTAAGAAAGAGTAAGTAAGCTACACATTATTAGTGAATTCAATTTGTTCCCAACAAGGAACATTTCACAAAATTTTATTACTCAGACTGAAAAAATAAAACAAATTGCCCTAAAGGCAACAGAAGCAAACATTGAGACAACCACGGTAGAAGCCAATTGAAAAATCAATTTCCCAACAATTGCAAAGCTAATATATACGTGTTATAACATGTCACAAATTTCATAAAAGCATAGCAAAAATATAGGATTGATCTCGACACAAAATGGAACTTGTAAGCTATACAAAGCTAATCAATTAACAATTAAGGCTAAAGCTATACCACTAACTTTGCAATAAAGAGTACAATAGCCAATATTATCTCACAAAGAGGAGAAAAACTTAGTAGAAAAAGTTACAAGGCTCCTATAATAGTTTGACAAAGGCAAATACATTTGAGTTTACATTGTATCAAAAGAAAAACAGATATTAAAAGAGATTCAAGTTAACAATGTAACCCAATAAATGCCATGGTAAAAGAAAACAATAAGGTCGTTTATATAGTAATGTGATTCCCATTATGCATCATTGTCTCTTGCCATTGACATTTGCTGGGATGGGAGGAAGCCTTCAGTAGTTCTTGGAGAATAAGAGAATATTAGATTGAATTTCAATTGTCATATCGAACAGTACAAAGTGAATAAAGAGAAAACAAGTATCGGGACTTGGGTTAAAGACCCAAATAAATAAATGGTGACCAATAAATTTGAACTACAACAGCTACTAAGCACTTCCAAAATCACCTCTCAATGTTACTCCCTAAAATTATACCCTATCTCATTAATCTTGATTTTAAAAAATAAATTAAAGCTTAAGGAATTAAAAAATTAAAGGAAGTCATTCAAGGAATTTTGGTTTAGCATATTCCCATAACTTGAAAATTCCATGTGGCAGTGAATCATGCTCACTACCACCTTCCTTTCAACAACTACCCCAAAAAAGCTCAATGTCAAAATATTAATCCAGACAGATTATAATATGTGCAAGTATAGTAGCAGGTAGGAGAAAACATACCTTCAAATGGAGGTAACCAATCCTAATCATCAGTACTTTATCAAACTTTAAAGTTATTTCCAGAATAGGTTAATCCAATTTCAGTGCAAAGAAGATAGGTGAACAGACCGTTTTTATGAAGCTCTTAGGCAAAGGAAGCATCAGTTGCTCCGATCACAGGAAGTGACCACTTCAACAAAAGACAAGGGTAATGAATGAGGCAACAGTTAAATTTCAGTTGTCAACAAGTCCTAGAAAGTAAGATGAGTGCACAAAACAGTAAGTTAATATTAACATGGCTATTTATTCATTTGGCTGTTAATCAATTACAAATCAAATTTGAATGCACGAACAAATGTTACCAATATTCAATTTAAAGACTAGATCAAGCTTGTATTTTCCATATTCTCTGGAGAATTTACAAGTAAAGCAGATAAAACAGAATAGATTGAACCTAAAATGTCTACTTTTTGAAAATTGAATATCTGAACCTAGACAACCGAGATATGATTGTCTAGTATCTGTCCAATTGTAGAATGCTTAACTGAAAATGCATCCAAATTTTCATGCTAATTTTTCACACTGTGAGGCTAGATGTTCACAAGCCTTTTTCTCAATAAAAATCACAACATGAACACAATTAAAATACTTAAATTAAAATCATATTTGTACGGTTAAAAGGATACACTCTATGCTTTGTTGCGAACTGTTAAGTTTAGCCAACTTCTCTGCCAAAATTTGCCCATTGAAGTCCTCATCACTCATCCTTCCCAGTTCTGATGTTTAAGATCTCTGGAGTTACAAAAACATTAACAAGCATAACTCCACACCAAACATCAATTTGGCAAAACACTGAAGATGCGTACAGCTAAACCCAAAGTATCTTAGAACCACAATTTACAGGAAGTAAGATGAAAGGAAGACTTTGTAATTTAGCAATATATCCAACCACCTACATGCATTTCCATTTCCCCAATGTTGATAACAGTACAAAAGAATATTGGAGTTCTATAAGCTAACTCAACAACTCAAATTCCCAAAAAGGAAAAAAAGAAATTAAATACGATTAATCATTCAATCACTTAATCCATGTTTGTTTTTTAAGGTTATGGAACAGTTTAATTCAAGCAAAAACATAGCATTTTGTTACTTAAGCACCAACAGAAACAAAGTAATAGTAAGTTCCAGATTCCAACGGTAAGTAACATATTTCTAAGCAGGACAAGGGGTGGATGCTAACCATGTATGCATATCCATGCACTGCAAACATCCTCATCCATCTATTATCCACAAGAATTGTCTCTCAAAACAACTGCCACTAAAACTGAAATTTCATCTCAAAGCACCTAATCTACCACTAATACCTGAAATTCAAATTCTCATATCTAGAATTTTCTAATGATAATGTTAAGTGCAATAGATTGGGGCCAACAATGCAGATAAGGGCTCTTAGAAAAAATTAGAACCACCATGAAAGAATAACATTACAGAATTTAAAAGACCAGTTTTTTGAGAAGGAGAAATGTTCCATCAACTTGGCAGACTGCTAACAAAATTGCCTTACTAGGATTGCCATTACTATTAAATTTGGGGTCCCTTGACTTGACCTCTCAGTACCTGATTGAGATTACACTGACACGAAAAATTAATAGATAACACCTAAACTTGGTGCAAATGTCAACAATATAGCATGACAGACTCGAATATAATCTTATATCCCAAATTTAATGCAAATACTTCACCAGAAGTAGATGTCGAGGGATACTTTCAAAGGATGTGATACTAAAAGGTCATAGCAGAAAACAAAGGGAATAAGTTCAGAGAAAGATGGATCGGCAACATCCAAATCATTTTTCTTCTATTTTGTAGAGTGAAGAATACTCTTGATACACCTAAATTGGAAGAAATATCTGATTTGAATTTTGAAATCAATTACTACTCAGCCAAACAGGAAAACCTTACCACAGAGTATTATAGTAAAGCCATTCTGATCCCAATACAGCATTAGGGTATGGCAAATCCATGTTCAAGAAAATCAAAACCCAACATGATCAGCGATGTTAACATAACCACTCTAAACCCCTTAGACAATAGAAGCCCACAGAGTATTATAGTAAAGCCATTCTGATCCCAATACAGCATTAGGGTATGGCAAATCCATCTTCAAGAAAATCAAAACCCAACATGATCAGCGATGTTAACATAACCACTCTAGACCCCTTAGACAATAGAAGCCCTTTAATGTACAGCTAATATAAAATTACATTCAAAGCACAATCAAAGCGCTAAAGACTTAAAATTTTGTACCAAAAAAAATCCTAACTTAACAAGCATTGAGCATTTCATCATAACTAAGTTTTCCACACGGTAGAGCTCATTCAAATTTCAGCTCTCAAAATTCAAGGAATTACATTTATACATCACCGCCTTCCATACGATCCAGATATTTTAAGGAAAAAAAAATATTAGAAAAACAAAAAGGCTTCTTCTTGAAATTCTGCAAAATAAAAAGGCTCCCATCATAGTATCGTAAATAGCTGCCACCAATTTACCAGTATTATATGTAGTGTATAACCATCACCGATGTACTAATGCAAAAGTAATGAAATAACATATTCATAACCAAATATGGCAGATTCACCTTGTCTCATTAACTTGGCAAAAACTATACAAAGCAAAAGCCCAGGTGTCAATGAATCAACTCCTAATTAGACCAATTAAGTTCAAACCACTACACTGACGGTTATTAACCATTCTCAGAAACCAGAATTCTTGAAATACACTTCATAAATCAGATATAAGATAAATGCAAATAGACCTTTAAATTATTCACAAATACACAGAAGCAAGAAAACTCAATATTTTCTTTTTCCTATTCTTTAACAAGAACAAACGCTTTCACAAGTCTAATACCCGGAAAAAGTTACATTCTTCAAAAATGAAATACGAGAATTTGTAGCCACAAAAGTCACGCCGCTAAAACTTTCATATTTCATAGTATTATAAAAATCTAACAATTTTCATTTCCTTAGCCTCCAAAAACAATTAAATAAAATCAATAAGCTAGCAAAAGTCATATCACTATTCTGAAAAATTATGACTAAAACATCTTACAAATTAAAAAAGAAAAAAAGGCAACGCTAAAAAAGGAAACAACAAAGAAATTTATAAAAGAATAATACAAAAGGTACAAGTTACCAAGAATCACAAAGATAAACAAGAATTATAGAAGAAAAGTTACCAGAATCGGTAAAACTTCCATCCACTGATACTTCAATTCATTGCAAAACTTTAAGAAAAAAATAAATTAAAACAAACCCTAACCAAAATGAACAAATGTCCAGTGCATGTAATTCATTAAACTGAAAAACTAGGTGCTAATAATTCATTTTATGCACAGATAGAGAGATGAAGAAACGAACTAACAACAGAGTGAGGTGCGGTTTTAGGAAGGATTTAAGAGATAGAAGTAACAAACCTAGGGAGAAAGCCAAGACAGAGGAGAGCATTGAGCGGAAATGAATATTGAAAGAATAAAAAAATTTAAAAATAAAAAAAAACTCACGTATGTGGTTAATTGGAGATAGGGAAATTACGTCCATCGGCCCTGGATTTGGCCTTAACTACAAATGAACCCCACAATTTTGCAAAACCTATAATTTTCCCTTTTGATTGGATAAATTTATAGAGAAAATTCTTATTAAAGGGCGCTCTATAAGTTAAATTTGATAAAGGGGGTCAGATACTTTTAAAATTATTTTTAAGAGTGTGAATACAAATTTAATGTTTTTAATAATTAGTCAATGACAACTTTATCCTTCTTTAAATAATTCAAAAACAATCATATTCCTTTTTAAGTTTTTTTTCCAATTATGTCTATTATCAAAAAAAACTCATCAGATTCTTTAGTATATAAAAAATACATAAAAGATCTCTTGTTATACTTTTGTATGTCATTTTACATTCGACACTTTAATAAATTTGTATAATTTTGTAATTTGTGTTAAATATTTATACTATTGATATTTATTTTCATTATAATAAATTCTAATGCCAAGCATTCTCTTTGTTTTATTATTACGTTATATTTATTTTAATTTTTTAGTGTAAAAAATTCAGAAAATATTATAAAATTTTATTAAAATGTTATACATATATATATATATTATGTAATATAGAATGGCACACAAAAAGTGTAACAGGAGATCTAATGCACAAAAAATAATCAAATTCTTTTTTACCTCCTCCTAAATATGTGATTATAGATCCTTATAGCTATTTTGACATGTAATTTCTTTTCAACTTGTAGTTAATGGTTATGGATCTTTATTCAATTTATTGGAATAATTTCATACTTGAAGTTTATTAAATGGTTACAACTAATCAATATTGAATATTACTTAACTTATTAAGATATTTTACTTCATCTTAACATCATTATATTGAAGATAATTTTTTAGAGAGAGAACATTCAAGAAAAAAAATTAAAAAGAAATAAAATAATTTAGAGATATTTAGAGAAGGATAAAGTTACCATTGACTAATTATTTGAAAAACTAATTTGCATTTATGCCCTTAGTAATAATTATGAAAGTACTTTGCCCTCTCTAAGAATTGTAAGTAATGGAGCACCCTTAATAAGAATTTTCCCTAAATTTATAACATGTAAACTTTTATTATTTGTCAACTAAACTAATGTATATTGGATTTCGACCTAGAGCTCAACAGTCTTCATTGTGTATGTCAGACCGCGGTTTTATGGCCCAGTGGTATGGGAACTTAAGCCACATCAAAACCACACCAATAATATGAGATCTCGGACTACACTAATAATATGGGAACTCAATAACCCAAATTTATTCATAAGCGGCTAATGGTATATGATATTTGAGAAGAACTGTTACAACATGATCAATCATTACAACATATTCTGCGGATCTCGGAGGTAAAATATATATATTCAATAGAGCCGCCAGGTAAAAAGAGGAGAACCCTAATTTTCTATGGGATTTTGCTATTACAAACGGAATCTCCCAAAAATACTCTCTGATTTAACATCGAAACTTCTACCCCGGAGAACCACATCGGACTTATTTTGTAGGTGTTCGTGAGATAACTCTTCAAATAGTATTTGCCGAATCGGGTTGTGGATTATACCTTTATCAATTGGTGCCATATGTGGGAAATCAGAAATAGTTTCAAGTTTTTCCTGAAAGGCATATCTGCATTCTCATTTTCTAGCATCGGAAATGGTGGTTACTCACTCTCATGGTCACAAAACAATTAAAGGTTCAAGCCGAAGAGAAGAGAGACTTAGTCATTTCGGCACTGCTGGTGGTGGTAACACACTCCTGGAAGATATACCAAAGCGATCTGAATGACCCTCTGGTCACAAAAGCAAATGTTCATGTTGTACAATTTTGAATCGTGTTTTGTTTGAAGAATTCCAAAAAGACAGACATAATAAAAGGCCTTTAGAGAGCGATTAGGGGCACAATGATCCTAATCATGCACGCTGGAAGAGAAATGACAATTAGAAAGAGCAGTCAGCCTCTCATGCTTGCAATAACTACAAAAATGACTATTTTGTAGCCAAGGCCCAAAATGGCACAAAGAGACTTCGAATCAATGAATTCTCTCAAATCAATAAAAAGGTGACCGATGACATCTAAAACTTGTTAGAGTCTAATGATGAAAGAGATATACCATTTTCCTTCACACCTCATATTATTTAATATCCTATGCCTATAAGATTTAAACTGCCTAATAGAATTCCAACCTATGACAGGGACTCAGATCCCTTAGATTTTTTTGTCACAGTTCAAATATGCTATGAATTTCAAAAACGCTCCAATAGAAGTGATGTGTAAGGCATTTCCCATTTACCTCAGTGGAAATGCTTGCATGTAGATGGATAGCCTCCCTTGATGTAGTGTCTCGTCTTTTAGACAATTTGCGCAACTTTTCTACACTCACTTCTTTTAAAGAAAAAAATTTCACAAGACTCTTGCCGATTTCATGAATCTCAAACAAGGAAATGACAAGTCCCTAAATTCGTATGTGGAGAGGTTCAATATCGAGAGCTTGCAAATGGCGGATCAAACTGATCAGTTGATAATCTCGACCTTTATGAATGGTCTAAATCCTAGACCTTTCTACATCAAATTGGCTCGTGACACACCCACTGATGCACAAGTTTTATGATAGATGGTAGAGAGTTACACAAAAGGCGAGGAAGCCAACAAGAAGAAATAAGAAAACGAGAATAATAAAAGAAAGCACTAGGAAGATACTAAAGGAAAAAGTGGCCATAAGATTGCTTTCGATAAATTGAATTACAATTGAGATTGTTTGGAACCTCGAATTCAGAATAAAAATCTTACTCCACGCACCAAAAGTTGTACCAAGATCCTATCCATATACAGAGATCTCCTCAACCCTTTTGTACTATTGACTGTAGCACCACATAAGTGACCTCAATACTTGTGGTGCGCCTTTCACAATGATCATGGGCATGACACAGAATACTATAAATATTTGAAAAAGGAAATTGATAATTGCATTTGAAATGGGATGTTAGTCCAGTATATTCAGAAGTAGCAGTCTCATTTTGATGGAGCCCAACCTCAGTTAGGAAGTTGGAAAGGTGGCTACTATATTGGTAGACAAGGCCAAGGATGACAAGGTACGCCTGGATGTCAGAAGGATACTCGGCTAAAATGGGATCATTTACAATTGCAATATCAACAATATAAAGACAATCTTTCACAACCATTACCACCTCAACACCCCCCTCATGATAATCATAATGTCACGGGGATTATTCACATCAAATTTGAGGGGATATCCAAAAGGACAATCCCAATCCGCTATAAAAGTCAACGTCAGGCGAATTCCACCTTAGGAACATATCCACAAGCATTTCAAATTATCCAGGGTCATTACTTTCTCTAAAGAGGATGCAGTCCCGAATATTAACCCACACAATGGCGCCTTGGTGATTAAAACTATAATTGCCAACAAAGATGTACATAGGGTATATGTAGATAATGATAGCGCTGTGAATGTCTTGTACGTTGACTATTTTTGTAAGTTGGGAATTGATTTTGGCACTTTGAAACTCTCAATTATGTCGTTGGTGACATTTGCTCGCGAGGTGATACATCCCGTGGGAATAATTACATTAACTATGATGGTGGGGGATTACCCCCGAGATAAAACAATAATGACAGATTTTTATGTTGTAGATGCTCATTCTCTTTTCAATGCTATCATTGGAAGGTTTTGGATGAATAAGACTAAAACCATATAGTTACCCTACCATTTGGTTATGAAATTCCCAACAGAGCATGGGGTAACATCTGTACGATGTGACCAATACACTACACGA
The DNA here is from genome assembly GCA_020080225.1 of Gynochthodes officinalis. NCBI lineage: Eukaryota > Viridiplantae > Streptophyta > Magnoliopsida > Gentianales > Rubiaceae > Gynochthodes > Gynochthodes officinalis. The sequence goes on along the minus strand of CM034615.1, from coordinate 27,091,422 downwards.
GAATGCATGCTTATTGCGTTGAAAGGTAAAGGCACTGTAATGAAGGGCGTTCACGCATTCAAACCCCTAGTGCATCGGAACTAAATCCAAAACTATATCTCGTGGACCATTTCTAGAGAACAGGGGTGAAAAACCTACATTTTATGGAAATCCTGAGGTTGCACCTCAGGAACACAGAGATTTTTTTGGTAATCTCAAGTTCAAACCTCGAGAAACCCAAGACATTGCCACTCCAGAACAATAAGGCGAAACACCAAAATCATAGATGAGGTGCAAGAGGTTGAGATTAATGACCTATTTACAAGCTTTTAGAATCTCTTACAACCGATTTACAAGAGCTTACAAGCGAATTCCAACTTCCTACAACTTCTTCAATCTAGATTAGAATTCCATCCTTGTATCCAAACTATCCAAAACCCATTCCAATTTCCTTAGAATATTTCAACATTTTTAGTTTCAATATTTCAGGTTTTATTTCAAGGATCTTTATTGTATTCAGATTTCGATTTCAAAGCGTAATACAGTAAGTGTTCAATTCATCTTGATTTTCTAATCATTTTGAGTACAATATTCATTTTTATTATTCACGAAATTACTTTTTATTTTTACTATTCATTGTTACTATTTACACTGTTACTATTCATTTATATTATTCACACATTTTTACTATTCATCACTGTAGCTTAATCTATGACACCAGTCATTCCCCCTTATGGACCAGTGTCAAGGATTAAGCTATAGTGATGAATAGTAAAAACGAGTGAATAGTAAAAATAAATAGTAATTTCGTGAATAGTAAAAATGAATATTGTACTCAAAACGAAGAAAAAATCGAGATGAATTGGATACTCACTGTATTGAGCTTTGAAATTGAAATCCGGATACAATAAAGATCCTTTAAATAAAACCTGAAATATTGAAAAGTAAAAAGGTTGAAATATTCTAAGGAGATTGGAATGGGTTTTGGATAGTTTGGATACAAGGATGGAGTTCTAATCTAAATTAAAGAAGCTGTAGGCAGTTGGAATTCGCTTGTAAACTCTTGTAAATCGGTTGTAAGAGATTGTAAAAGTTTGTAAGCTTGTAAAGGCTTGTGTCTTCCTCCCAATACTTGAGTTTGTATTTATAGAGTTTTGGTTACTCTAAGCTGTTGAATTTAGTGAAGCCTAGCCGTTAGGCTTTTTGACTTTTGCATTCTAGTCTTGTAGGCTGTTTGACAAATTATCATGTCTTCAATCCTTTCTTACGATCAAATTGTCTTTTGTCCAATTGATTGAATTATTGATGTTGACCTGTTGAATGTTGTCATGTTGACTTATAGACTTTGTCTTTGTTGATTGATGAATCTTTATCCACTTTCTTATCTACTTCTGGCTTTTTGATTTAAGACAACCGCTTGTAAACTTTTGAGGCTAATCTTATCTTCTTTTTGAAAAGTAGTTTGTAATTATGTGCCGACATGGGACCTACTCTTCTTTTTGGAAAGCAGAGTTTTCTGACTGTCCTCACTTTACGTGATTGAATAGCTTTAATCATCTTTCCATTTTCCACTTTTCGAATGAAGACTGTCCTTGATTGCTTCATGGTGAAAGAAGCTGATCTTCAAAGAAGTCGTCTGGTTGAATTAAGGTATTTGAGAAAAATCTATTTTGAAACGCTTTTTGAGTTGTTGGAGAGGTTGAATCTGCTGGAGTAGCAGAACTTGAGGCTTCTTTAAAGATACTAATGATAATAATTCAATAACTTGTTGGAAATGTGGTCGCTTTGATCACAAGGCTAATCAATGTAAAATGAAGAAAAAGATAAATGAAATATTTAAAGAAGAAGAATTAAACCTCAAGTTCTGCTAAAAGAAGCCTCACGTTCTGCTACTCCAGCTGATTCAACCTCTCCAACAACTCAAGAAGCATTTCAAAATAGATTTTTTCAAAGACCTTAATCCAACCAAACGACTTCTTTGAAGATCAGCTTCCTTCGCCTTGAAGCAATCAATGACAGTCTTCATTCAGATGATTAAAGCTATTCAATCACGTGAAAGTGGGGACAGTCAGAAAACTTTGCTTTTCAAAAAGAAGAGTAGGTCCCATATCGGCACATAATTACAAACAACTTTTCAAAAAGAAGATAAGATTAGCCTCCAAAACCTACAAGCGGTTGTCTTCATTCAAAAAGCTAGAAGTAGATAAGGAAGTGGATAAAGATTCATCAATTAACAAAGACAAAGTCAAGAAGTCAACATGACAACATGACAACATTCAACAGGTCAACATCAATAATTCAATCAATTGGACAAAAGACAATTTGATCGTAAGCAAGGATTGAAGACATGATAATTTGTCAAAAAGCCTACAAGACTAGAATGCAAAAGTCAAAAAGCCTAACGGCTAGGCTTCACTAAATTCAACAACCTAGAGCAACCAAAACTCTATAAATACAGACTCAAGTATCGGGAGGAAGACACAACCGAATTACAAGCTTTTACAATCTCTTACAGCCGATTTACAAGAGCTTACAAGAGAATTCCAACTTCCTACAGCTTCTTCAATTTAGATTAGAATCCCATCCTTGTATCCAAACTATCCAAAACCCATTTCAATCTCCTTAGAATATTTCAACCTTTTTAGTTTTCAATATTTTAGATTTTATTTCAAGGATCTTTGTTGTATCCGGATTTCAATGTCAAAGCTCAATACAGTGAGTATTCAATTCATCTCGATTTTCTCTTCGTTTTGAGTACAATATTCATTTTTACTATTCACAAAATTACTATTCATTTTTACTATTTATGCTGTTACTATTCACATTTACTATTCATTTTTACTGTTTACTCGTTTTTACTATTCATCATTGTAGCTAATCCATGACATTTGCAATCAATACGTAACAGAAATTTTTGATAATATAAATCATCTTGAAATTTTAAAATACATAGAACAATAGATAAAATTTCTTTTTTAATGGTTGAATAGTTTTTTCTAGCCCCACTCCAAACACCGCTATGAAATCTCACTAGTTGTTCTGGGGAGTCTATGTCTAATTTCTGCTTGAGAATGTCTCCGTATCCTGCATCTGATGCATTAGTCTCTACAATCATCTTAATTGCTTTGGGATTTGGAATAACTAGACACGGAAGACTTTGTATTTGTCTTTTAATATCTTGAACTACTTTAGTATGTACCTCTGTCCGTGCCGGAGGTGTTTTCTGTAATATTTGAAATAGAAGATTACATTTCTGTCTAAGTTTCGGAAAGAAATCAGAAAAATTCAAACATCCTAAAAATCTTTGCAATTGATTTTTATGTTTAATTTCATCTAGAAAATTTTCTGTAAATTCTTGACTTCTATTAATTGGAATAATTGGTCCTAAATGAATATTATGACCTAAAAACCTAACATTTGTTTGGAATAATTTCATTTTAGTAGCAAAAACTACTAAACCATTTCTTTTTACTACTTTGAAAAATATTTCTAAGTGTTTAAAATGTTTATCTATATTTTCTAAAAATACTAATACATCATCAATATAAACAATCATAAAAGTTGAATAAGGATTGAATATATCATTCATAATATTTTGAAATTCTGAAGGAGCATTTTTTAATCCAAAAGATATCACATTCCATTCATAATATCCAAAAGGAACTGTGAATGCAGTCTTATACCTATCTTTTTCTGCTATTTGAATATGCCAATATCCTGACTTCATATCAAATTTTGAAAATACTTTAGCATTAAATAATCTATTTAATAAATCTCTTTTATTTGGAATAGGGTATCTTATCAATTTTAATACTTTATTTAATGGCTTGTAATTAATGACTAATCTAGGTACTCCTCTTTCCTTTTCAACTTGATTCATGACATAGAAAGCTGGACAAGACCGGGGAGATTTTGAGCGTCTTATTAATTTTTTATCTAATAATGTCTTAATTTCTTGCTTGCAGGTTTCTAATAATTCTTGAGTCAGTTGAATAGGCCTAGCTTTTGTCTTAATATCTTTTTCTATGAATCCTTCTTCGTATGGTAATTCTACCTCATGTTTCTTTCTATCCCAAAAAGCATTAGAGAGATCTGCACAAATTTCCTTTTTAAATTTATCTTCTACTTCAATACTTTTCCTTTTGATACTATTATCTTTTGGTATCAGAGCCACTGTTCATCTGTTTTAGGTGTTTATAAAACATTATAATAGCTTTTGAATAAGCAACTCTATTGGCATCTTTTGGATCTATTTTTATTTTGTATGTTAATTTTTATTTTATATGTTAAATTTGTATGTTAAATTTTATCTCATATGTTAAATTTGTATGTTTAATTTTATTTTATATGTTAAATTTTAGTGATAACATTAATTAGTTATCCTATATTGATAAAAATTTTATTTTGTAGCGAAAAGGGAAATAAGTTGAGCGAAGAACATTTTTGAGGATCGAAAAAACCGACGAATGTAAATAATTTATATAATATGATTTGTGAATTGACGTTAATTTAGTTTCAAAATTTGTTAATTATTGATAGAATGATTTGAATTGATGTTGGAAATTTCGTTGTGAATAAAGTATGGTAATTTTTTTATTTGGATTGATTGGGATTGATTACTAATTTCATTCACTAAATTGGCGATTATTGGAATAATAAGCGTTGAATAGTGGTGTTGATGATATAAGTTAAAGAATTGTGGTTGGATTTGATAAATATAATGCTTTATGTTGTTGGGAAAATATTAGGTTATAAATATATGGGAAAATGTTAGTTGTTTACTTTTGTGAGGTGGTGATTTGGATTGATGTGGAATTTTATTCAATGAGTTTGCTATTATTGGAATAATAAGTTGTGAATAGTGGTGTTGATGATGACGATTAAAGAATTTAGATTAGATTTGTTGAATATAGTTGTGAATGTTGTTGGGAAAATGTTTGGACATAAAAAAAGAAAAATTGTTGGTTGTTTACTTTTTTGTGGTCGTGATTTGGATTCATTTGAATTGATTTGGAATTTTATTCCATAAGTTTGCTATTATTAGAATAATGAGTTGTGAATGAGTGGTGTTGATGAAGATGATTAAAAGATTGAGGTTGGATTTCATGAATATAATTGTGAAAGTTGTTCGGAAATTCTTTGGTTATGAAAATATGGGAAAATGTTAGTTGGTTATTTTTTGTTAGTTGAAAGACTGATTCCATAAATTTTGCTATGCCCATTACTTCAATAACTTTGAGTTCGATATTAATGTCAGCTTTATGTTATTATTGATGTCATATACAATATAGAAATGGGGAAGGATTAGGTGAGGCTTGTGTTATATTGGGATGGAGAAATAATTAGTGGTCCGAACAGCTCCGAATACAACAATAGGCCAAAACGGTTCATTGTTGTTGATCAAAATATTAGCTTGTTAGAACTTTTGAGAAAATTGCATCAGCTGACTGGAATGGATGGAAGTCAAGTTAGGATGAAATTAATGTGCCGTTATCTTATTAGCATCGCTGGTAATTCAATAACATACATACCTGTTCCAGTGGATGATGATGATACGGTGAGGGAGATGTTGTGCATTCCAACCACATGTCCGAATATTAATGCGATTGAATTGTACATAAGTTACGAATCCGTTAAAGATACATTTCGTTCTGAGGACAATATGTCATTCATTCCTCAAACAAATGTTGGGTCATTCACACAACTCCTACAGAGTAGAGAAGGAGAAGGGCTTCTTAATGATCAATGATTTTCTTATAGTACTTTCATATTGAATGATGTGTCTTTGCAACAACCATATTTTGTCCCCAAGGATCCAAGTCATGGCCCTTTTAACGAGGGACCAAGTCGGGGTAATTTTAATGAAGAGCCAAATCATGCTACTTTTAATGAGGAACCAATTGGGAGCAATTATAATGAAGGCCCAAGTTGTGGCCAATTTAATGAGGGTGCAAGTGGTGGTAATGTTAATGAAGGGCCAAGTCGTGCAGCTCTTAACGAAGAGCTTCCTTAACCCGAGCCAATTGGCCAAGCAATAAATAGGTTGACACTAGAGAACACAAGCCAAGATGTAAGCATTCACGATGATCCCATACATGTGTGGATAGACAGTGGTGGTGAGCCATTGGAAGATAATGAAGAGGAGGAGGGCGAGGGTGGTGGCCAACAAGAAAGAGAGTCTTTGAATCCACCGGTTGATGCAACTATGGATGACGTTGTCGCTGATATTCCCTTCTATTCGGACATTGGTGATCAAAAGCTTTCTATGATCGACAAGTTCGATGACTATAGGCAACCCGTTTGGGATGATGATCAAACTTCGGAATTGGAGGTTGAAATGGTTTTCAGAACCAAAGAAGGAGTGCAACATGCAGTTAAATATTGGTCTATTCGTGTGCACAAGTACTTCAAAATGTATGAAAGTACTCCTACTAGCTAGTTTGTCCGATGTCTTTATTATGCGGACAAGAATTATTTATAGAAAGTTCGAGCAAAGTTGAGAAAGAAACATACATTTTGAGAGATCACAAAAATGCATCTAAAACACACATGCTTCCCCGAGATACAGCTAGAGGACCACCTGAATTTAGATTATGGGATGGTTGGCCGGATGGTTCGGAACAATATTAAGGAAAATGCTTCATACAAGGTCTTCAATATAGTTGAAGATGTGCGCTCTTTTGGGGTAAACATATTATACAAAAATGTATGGTTGGGGAGAAGGAAAGCCATTGAAATGGTATATGGTAATTGGGAGTCATCGTACACCATATAACCGAAGTTCTTACTTGCCCTTCAATCTTGTAATCCTTGCACTATTGTTGAATGGCTTCACACCGAAGATAGCATTGGAGATTATAACATCTTTGGTTCTGTATTTTGGGCATTTAGGCCTTTTATTGATGGTTTTCAATACTGTCGTCCCGTAATTAGTGTCTATGAAACTTTTCAATACGAAAAATACAAGAAAAAGATCCTTATTACAGTCGGTGTTGATGCAGCTGGGTATATTCTTCCCTTAGCTTTTGCAATTGTTGACGGGGAAAGTTTAGCAAATTGGTCATAGTTTTTGTATTACTTATCTCGTCATGTGATTCATGGTCGAGAAGGGATTTGTTTGATTTCTGATCGAGCAAGAGGAATTTTGCGAGCCGTTGAGAACAACCCTGCATTACAACCACCAATGGTTCACCACAAGTTTTGCCTGCGGCATGTCAAAACTAACTTTAGTGGGTGATTCAAAAATAATGCTTTGACAGAATTAATGCATCACACTGCTACTTCACATCAACAACGCAAATTTGCTCAAATTATGGAATCCATGCGAGCATTGGATGAAAACGTTCATTAATGATTGATGGATATTCCTTTCGAAAAATGGGCATTGTGCTATGATGGTGGTTTTCGATATGGCATAATGACAACGAATAGTTCCGAATCTTTCAACGGAGTGTTGAAAGGTGCTAGGAAATTGCCAATAACAACTTTTGTGTGTGCGACTTTTTATCGCTTGGTTAAATATTTTAATTCGCACTGCACCAAAACCCACAAACATGTTGCTGATCAGAATCCATGGGCGCCAAACGTGCTGGAAAAGTTCCTTAGGAACGAGTACAAATCTAAATATCACCAGGTGACGGCCTTTGTGCAGGAAAAAGGTTTATATCAAGTCACGACAGGGGTTCATGGTGACAAATGAGGGAACGTACCTACGGTACATCTTAACAACCGATCATGCACTTGTAGCAATTTTGAAATTTACAAGATTCCTTACTCCCACACACAAAAGGTTTGCACTCAAATGGGACGGATCACTTTGGCACTCGTAGATAGTGTGTATGATGTGCAAAAAATGGTTCAAACCTATTCAAACCATTTCTACCCCATGCCTCACGAGGACTATTGGCCACATACACCTTTTCATCTGGTTGCCAATACTGCGAGGCTCAATGACCATCCGGGCTGTCTAAGATCCACCCGTATAAGGAATGAAATGGATCGAGCACAACGGTAAAGGTGCAAGGCATGTGGAGTAGTTGGACATAATAGGAAATCATGCCCTAACATGGAGAGGCTTAGAGATAGGGCAGCCATGAACCCGTGAATGCTATTATGTAATATATTTTATTTGTGATATTTGTATCTCCATTGATATTATTTAGTTAATGTGGTATTTGATATCACGTGGCTAAACGTTGTGTGTTTATTTAGTGGATTTTTTTAAATATGCAAAAAGGACCCAACGTTTGTTTTCGCTTGTTCATTATGCAATCTCCAATGTATCGCTACTGATATTATTTAGTTTTTGGAGTGTTTGATATCACGTGACAACACTTTATGTGTTAATTTAGTGTTTTTTGTTAATATGTAAAAGGGACCCGATGCGATACTTTCGCATGTTCTTTGTGCAATCATCATTGGATTTTAAAATAATATAGTAAACTTGTGAATTATATGTTCAGGTTATAATATAGTAAACTTTAAAGTCAGAGGGCACTTCATCCAGATTCATAAATTTAATTCCTGGTCCACAACAGCGGAATGTTCTCACGCTTTATCCAGTCATCGATCGGAGCTCGTTTGGGACGATCTAGAAATGGAGCCGTTGAAAGTGTATAGGACAGATGTGGACTTGTGGAAAGTTGCCCCACTCGATATTAGGGTTATACAAATATGTTACGAAATGGGCTTTTATGGTGTATACATGGCAGGATGTATACAAGTAGATCATTCTTTGATCACAGCACTGGTGGAGAGATGACGTCAGGAGACGCACACATTCCACCTTCCAGTCGGTGAAGCCACCGTGACATTACAAGATGTCACAGCACTTTGGCGTTTATGGGTCGACGAAGATTCGGTGGTTGGTCCAGATCTGAGTCATACGGTTGAAGAGTGGCAAACTATATGTCATGAGTTGTTGAGTTACATGCCGGCCCCCAACCATTTCGATGGAAATCAATTGAAATTGAGGAGTATTTCCATGCATCTCTAGGCGTGTCCTCTGCTGGTCGAAGCCACCCATGATCAGATGTTACAGAATGCCAAATGCCGAATGCCGAATTATGCAAATGATAGGGTTTATTATGGGGGATAAGTCAGATACAAAAGTCAAATTGATGTACCTATTGCTACTGAGGGATCTAGCAAGGGCATTGAGATATAGTTGGGGTAGTGCCGTTCTAACATCGTTATATAGGACATTATGTCGGGCGGCAATGGGAGATACGGCTGGCGTATGTGAACTCCTAGTTTATTGTAGGTGTGGGCGTGGGAGAGACTACCGAGAATTAGGCCGCAACACCGTAATGTCAGAGAAGCTCATTTCTTGGGTTACCCCTGCATGCCTATCGGACCAAGAGCATGTGTGTACATGTTTCTCACTTTTCTTTTCAATGGCACATTTGGTTTATCTGAAATTGTGTCTAATCTATTATATTGTCATATTATAATAATCGCAGATGGAACACGGGTTTGAGTTTCAGAGATGTCGGATACCATGTGTTGTGTATGTATCAGGATCGTTTGGACTATATGGCGGATAATGATGTAAGTAGATAAATCATTATTATTTCGAAACTTTTGGCTCGTTACAACTAATTTTAGTTCAAATACTAATGATTGTTAACTTTCTTTATTTTACAGTTTATCTGGCAACCGTATTAAACGGAAGGTTTATACGATTTGCCTGAATATAGCTTATTTGACCATGCTATTTGGTGTGCAACCGTGCTTCTACTCAACTTTGATATAGTTGAACTACATTTACCAGAGCGAGTTATGCGGCAGTTTGGCTATATTCAGACGATTTCTCCTACCGTTGACACGAATATGAGGTTGAATAGACTAGATCGTCGGGGCAGGAAGGGAGTGAATTGGATAACACGGCATGCACCTTACGTTGCCGCTTGGAACAGCCGAAAGGAGAGAATTATATATATAATGCAATGAATATTTGATTTGGGCCAGAGGCCGTTGTTTTTTTTCATTTTACTGTTCCTGCGGGCGATTTCCGGTGCGAAAACGGTGCGAAAATTTTACATCATCGCACAGTAAAATTTTCAAAATTTTAACGTTCATGAACAGTAATTACTGTTCATGAACAGTGTTTTTTTTTTTAGGTGCTGCTGGTTCAACATACGGGAGTAGCTGATACTGTCCGTGTGCAGGTTGGCTTCCACGCCAAGGCCTCAGGTGATAGTTAGAGATTTAGTTCTAGTTTCTGTCATCAAAGGCCATTCGTGGTGGGCCACTTGGGATGAGTAGCATCCCTTTTGTATAATACTAGGGTCCCGATATAACTAGGCTTTTGTATTTTTGGCTGCTCGTCAGCCTTGTCCCGCTTTGTCGGGTGCTTTTGCCCCTTGTGGGCCTTTTCCCGCTTTGTCGGGTGTCCTTGCCCCTGTGTGGGCCTTTGTCTTCGTGGGTTATAGCGCTGTACTCAGTTGCGACACCACGAAGCTCAATTAGCCCTTGTGGCTATGTACATTGGCCATTGTGCATCTTTTTAATACAATATCGTTTTTGGAAAAAAAAAATATAGAATTTGGTCATTCAACCTCTCTTTAACATGTATGCTAATTTGGTCATTGTAATCAAGCCACACGTAGAATAAGACATGTTTATTTAATTTATGTTATAAAATTTTAATTTAAGTTTATATTGGATTGACATCAAATAACTGTTGTGAGTAAATCTAAACACATTCTATTTATTTTCAAATTAAGATCAAATCTAACTTATAATCCTCATCATTGTATTTGAGTTCGAGTGAAAGTTTTAATTTTTATCACTTTATTTATATTTACCATAGCCAATGCCACCTCCTCTAAAAATTGCCTTAACTTTTTTCATAATTTTATCTTTTTTTTATTAATTTATCTCTTATAATTTTATCCTTAAGTGAAAACAAAAAGTTAATAAAACTATGTGGTCAAAGGCAGCCAAAAAGTTGAAAAGACCAATATTTTCTTAAAATTAAAAATTTAAAAATTTAAAAATTATGAAACATTGTAAAAATATAATCACCTTTAAATTTTTTAATAAACTCCTAATACACATAGAATTTTTACAAGTTTAAGTGACCAATATTTTCTTTATAAGTTTAAAATTATGGGAAGTAAGAATTAATTTCTGTCAAAAGTTTTTTATGGTTATGATTGTTTCTTTCTTTTTAGGTTTTTCAATTGGCATGACTAAAAAGTAAATTTTATATCCAAAATTTTCATTCTTTGCGGATATAATTAAAAAGTTAAAAATTGAATCATTCATCAAACTATAATTCTCACAATTTATCATTAATCAAATAATTAATTTAAGTAGTTAATCACCTCATCTTAATTTAAACATATTGAAGTAATTTATCATCTCACCTTAAATTTTCCCTTACTGGTAATTTAAACTTATTGAAGTTATCTTCCAATTGAACTATTTAATTTATAAAATTTCATTCATTCTTATCATTATCTATAATAGCTATTATAATTGTTAGGATTATCTGGAATTTAATTTTTCACCCTTTTATTAATATAAAATACAATTCTTATTATTTCACCTGACTTTTATTTTTTTCTCTCATGTTTTAAGTTTCATAGTCAAGTTTCTATCAAAATAAAATAAAATAAAATAAAATTCCATAACATCAAGAATTTGTCAGTGGTATGTGTAAGTTGTTTGCTAATGAATTTTACTTTTATTGTACAAAAATAATGATAATGATTTTTTATTTTTTTTTCTGATCATGAATGTAAAAGTAAAGATGGGGTTGTACATGTTAGAAGAGTGTAGTATTCAGAGTATAGAATTTCATAATTCTATTATTTATTATTTATGTTCTTTATTATTAGTGGATTACAAATTAAAAAATTAGATATAAGTGGTTTCTTCATGAAAAAATTACTTTGAAGAGAATTTGCTACTTTCTTGTATATGAAAGTTTTTGTTTTAATTTCATAATTACATTTCGGTATAAATATATATGTATCTATTTCAGCAATATTCAGTTATATATTAATTTTATTGGTTGTAAATGATAAAATGATAGTTTCTTTTTTGAAACTATAAGGTATTCTGGAAAAGGATTTATTTTGGTGTTAAGAAATTTTTTTATTAGTGTTAAGAATTCATTTTTATTTTTAAATAAGTATTTATTATTTACTTAATAATAGACATACAATAATAATAATAATTCTATTACATACACACAATACTTTTTAGTATTTATTATTATTATTTTTACTTTTATTTAAAATAAAATAAATAACTTACTATTAAAATAATAATCTCCTGGGTCAAACACCAGTTAAATTTAATAAAGATGTTATCGTCTATCTATTTTTTCTATATTCACCACATGATTTTTCACATTATTCACTGCATTTTTTCAATGTTCACTACATGATTTTTTACATTATTTCATGCAAACCCATCTTAAGCCCATCTAGAGGCTGAAAAGAAAAGAAAAGTTGTGATGAAAACAAAAGAATTTCTTCTTCTTCATTGTACTTAATATTGTTTTTTACATATTATTTTAGTCACCTACTTAGTACAATAACATTATATACTAAATCTTTGTATTAGTTTTATTTTTATAACAAAAGACAGAAACGAATATTATGAATAACTGGGACCGTTTTCATTTTTGTAAGGAGGTCCGATCTAAAGTTCTTTGGGTAATATTGAGAATTCCAAACTTGTTCAGATTAAACATCAATTTCATTTTTCTTCTTTTGAGTATTTGTAACAAAATTTGTTCACATTATCTGCCAAACATAATGTTCAAGGTTACCAAACAAGCGAGCAACATCCCTAAAGAATTCCACAATAGTTCAAAAGCTGCTACTACAAGGCTAGGTTCAAGCATACACTACAGCTTTGAAGCAGCTTCCTTGTCCAAGAACCAAGTCAAATTCCCCTCTGGTGAAACCATTTGAACTGGAAGAACTTTTGAACTTTGATCATGATCACCCAATGCTTTATGGACCACATCGGCTTTACCAGCTCCGGCTACAACAAGAGCGATATGTGCCGAAGAGTTTATCACCGGGAATGTGAAAGTTATCCTCTCCGGAGGTGGTTTCGGTGAGTCCTTGATGAAGGTAACCCACCTTTTGCTTTCTTGAACAAGAGGATGTCCGGGGAAAAGAGAAGCTACATGCCCATCTGGGCCCATGCCCAAAAGCATGACATCAAATTTTGGAAATCCACTGATCTCAGATGTAGCAACTATCTTTTTGTTTACCAAATGCTTGAGGCAGTTCTCATAGTCATTCGCTGCCCCCTCTGCAGACAATGCATCATTGATGGCATACACATTACCAGTAGGAATTGGTACCTAACATAAGGATTATCACCACGTTTAGCAAATTCCTTCAACAGTTTAATGGAGAAGTGGAAATGGATAAATACTTGAACGAAGTATCATCATTTCATCCACAACAAAAATGCAAGAACCAAACCATTAATCATGCTAGAGTAGACGGCAGCACAGAGGAAAGAAGCAGAGCAGATGAAACAAATGAAGGATAAACAATTACTACACTGTCAAAATACTACAAATTTTTGACTTGACAGTCTTACACCATCTTTTCCATCTGCTATAAGATTATCAAGAAGGACACATAGCAATAGAAAATCTACTGCTCTCAAGTCAGAAAATAACTTTGCATTGAGGAATCTCACAATTTAATACTAAATGTTGGCTTGAGTCACCACCCTATTGCTTGATGCAAAACATAATAGCTTCTAAAAATTGAGTCATTTGACTGACCCAATAATATAGGAGGTAATTAAAGGAGCAAAACTGAGGGGAGCACTCAGCTTAAAATGTTTAAGGAAAATGTTTAGTCCAGTCGATCTTGAGATAGGGTCAATATGCTTTTCAAAGCAATATCTACATTAACCAAATTAATCGTGTTTGCATTTCCTAAAATAATTGTACGGTGAAGTAAATATAGTAACATATATTGGAGGGACAAATATAAAATTTTCAAAAGATACTCAAAGTAATGGATGAAAAATGAATATTTACCCCTCCTCAGAACTTCAAAAGTCAACAAAACCAAAACAAGAAGTTCTATATGCTCTAATTGCTTAAAGCCTTTGAACTGGAATTGATTGAAAAGTAACCGCTCAAGTGGACAATCACTTATAAACCCACAATTATGACTGTCGCAAAGAAATGAAAGTTTTACACATCTGCAACCACTTAATGCACTATCATGGACCCAGTTCCAGTCCTTCAAAATCAAAGTGATCCCCCACAAAAGATCTTTCTGGCTCTAAAAGGTGATTGAAAATCAGATTTTGATTTCCAAAAATTGTTAAAAAGAAGGAATATGGCATGTGCACCTAAGTAGCAGAGCATGTATCCTAAAAGCCTAAAAAATGGCTAAAAAAATTCACAATGTTAACTGCTATTTGACTTCCCAGTTTAGACTTCACAGGAAGCATGTGTTGACCAGAACTAGAGCCAGAATATTTATTATCTCAACAACCATATGAAAATCAGAGATTTGTTTTTCACATTTACCTTTTCCTTTATGGCATAGCACAATTGTTGATTAAAACAACAGCTCATGGGATGGATCTAATAAGGTTTAGAAACGCAAACAAACTACAGCAAGAAGAAAGGAGAAGGAGGCTGAGTAACACAATTGCAGAAACGTTGAAACAGAAAGACAATTTAGGGAGACTTTGGTAATCGCTCCTAGAAAATCTAGGCATCACACGTAGGTACCTTAGGCATCAAACCACATCAGACAACCCCCAAAGAATACCACTGGTCTAAAGTTTAGCAATTTATTAAAAAAAAAAATTGCCCCATGCATAGCTTCATGGTCAAGGCAAAAATTGAGAGTACGGGTTTCTGGTTACATAATTAACTAACCTCTAATCAGAAAAGGCACCAATTAGCATACTATCCAATTACCATGCTTGAATAACATTTCTATCTATGATTAGTATAGCATTTACAGTCATCCTGGAATATGAGATTTGTAAACACAAGCAACAAGTAAAAGGACCATTGCTTATAATCATAAAATTCTTGAGAACCTTATGAGAGATGGAAATTTGAAATTGTGATTACCTTGGACAAGAAGCCATTATAAGCAAGCAAATAATTGCTATCTGGATGATCCTTACGAACAACTCTTTCATCCACCCAAAAAAGATGCCATTTCGACCAATCCACTGAATCAATATATGGAGCCTCCACTAACTTCCTGCAATTCAAGCACCAAATAGACACTTCCAGAAAATGCAAAGAAAAAAACAAAGTTCCATGATTTTAACAAATTTATCAAATTAGGAAGAGGAATGGCTTCCACCTGAGAGACTTGATAAGAGAACCACCAGATACAACAACTGTAAAGACACCTCTCTCCTTACTGATTCTTTCAGATAGATGGGCAACATATTCCGCCAATGCCACAGCCTCATCTTCCTCCAAGTCAAAGACTTGTACTTTGCCTTTACAAGTCTCATTTGAAACTTCAGCCATTGATGCCTTTGTTCTACCCGGTTGCTTCTTGGAATTTGAAATTACCACCGAGGCTTCTTTCGATCTGAGTGAACAATAAGTGGGCTTAAGTACAAGAGTTTGTAAAGCAAACGGAACGGTTGGCAGTGATCGCCGGACTGGAGTAAGGCAATTTGGTACTTTGCACACAGTAGATGGTTGAATACGAGAGCAACAGGCCATGCGTGGTGCACAATTATGGTTCTATAAGTAGAGAATAGAAAATGTGAACTGTGGAGTAGTTGAAATTACATATAAACAGTCACATCATTTTAGAACATTCTTTATAAAGCTTCAATGAAAGTAAAAAAGCCATTAAATCATTTGATATGGTATGGCTAGATCCAAGCACAAAAATATATTGCTAGAAAATTGTAGAAAACACATGAAACAATATGAGATAATACAAAAGAAAATGACTGAGAGCTTGGTCAAGAGTACGGATAATTAATCCAAAGTACTAAAAAACTAAAATGAGAAAAGCAGCTTTCATATCTGTGTACAGTACATGGAAGATCAAACGGATCATATGGAATGCAATTCACAAAGAAGACCCAATCACAAACCTCACAAAGAAGACCCAATCACAAACCTCACAAAGAAAATCTTTAATGAAAATTGTGACTTGACAATGCACCAGGCTTGCAAAGCAAATCAACATGTGAGATTTCGTACCAACTATTATCCCAAAATCACAAACCCAACAAGGGCAAGACTATCTATTCTAAAGACTATACACTGACAGTATAAAAATTCAATTTGCACCCGAAAAGGATTACAAGAAAAACAAAGTAGAAAAATTCAAACTAAAAAAACAAATGAATGCTAGTACCAGAATAACAGCATTATCACCAAGAAAATAAAAAGTCCCCAAGCACAAACATACCACAGGAAAAATTTAAGGACAGCATTAAGAACTAATACCCAGTGAAACACTGAATCAGAAGTACCAGAATCATTAAAGTAAACCTGGTACATAACAATAGAAAGCAGAATCAAGGCCATTAGAATAAATTACAAGGTATCATTTTTATAGCCATGGCAGAGATTCAAACTTCATCAGTCATCTACGGTTTTGCTAGTTCCCCGTTTCCACGGCCTGGGTATATCCGCCTGACGTTTGACTACTCAGTTTTCCGAGAACCCCTGGTAAAGCGGCCGCGCACCATTTCTGCCGATCTTCGTTGCTATTTCCCTCCAATTATTGTTTTTATATCTTCCTTTGGGTTTCTTTTTATTTTGTTCTCTTAGAGTTTTCTTTTTTAATTAATAGTTTATACCTTGTTTGTTTTTCTTGGCAAAAGATGAAAACTTGGGAGAAATATCTTGGGATATTTTATGTGCATCTCAATTCCTTATCCGATGGATTATATGTATTCATTTTCTTCTTGTTTTTGAGCAATTCTTTATCCTGTCTTTTTGATTTGATGGTCTCAATTATGCTATTTCTAGCCATTTCTAAATGAGGGAAAAGTTGAGGTCTTAACCACGCAAGTTTGCATTTGCAATCATGGGAATTGTAGCAGCATGGGATAGTTGGATGTTCGAAGTAGGATACACTGCGTTTCCTTTCAATCTGGAGTTAATTCCGTCAATATTGGTTGCAAAAAAAAATATTAAAATTAATATTTATTTTTTTTTTCAATTTCTACTGAAGTCGTGGTTTCGAAACCCGACTCTCCAGCACAAAAATTCCGCCCCCGCTTCTTTCTTTCTTTTCTTCCCTCTTTTCTTCCTCCTTCCCTCTTTTCTTCCTTCTTCCTTTCCTTTCTCCTCATTTCCACCGCAGACCTCTTCTCCTCCTTCCTCCTTCAATTTTTTCCTTTATTTTCCTAGATCTACCTTCTCCTCCCTCCCCCTCCCCCACCCCAAATCCACCCACCTTGCACCCTCCCCTGGCACTTGTTTGACAGCCCTCCTCCAAGAATTGCAGCCGCCCTCCCCTCCCTTGGAGGCTTCAACCGGAAAAAAAAAAAAAAATACAACACTCAAGTTTTTGACCCATTTTTTGTTAGAAGGTAAATTACCATTTATTTTTTACAATTTCTATGTTAAATTTGATATTAAATTAGTATATGTTAAATTTTTATATTGTTCTATATGTTAAATTTGGATGTTAAATTTGTATGTGAGTTTATATGTTAAATTTGTATGTGGGTTTATATGTTAAATTTTGTGTTACATTTGTATGTTATTTTATATGTTATATGTTAAAATTTATTTTATATGTTAAATTTGTATGGTAAATTTAATGTTTAATTTATGTTAAATTTGGATGTTAAATATGTATGTTAAATTTGTATATTAAATTTAATGTTTAATTTTATGTTAAATTTGGATGTTAAATATGGATGTTAAATTTGGATGTTAAATATGGATGGTAAATTTGTATGTTAAATTTGTATGGTAAATTTAATGTTTAATTTTATGTTAAATTTGGATGTTAAAATTGTATGTTAAATTTGTATATTAAATTTAATGTTTAATTTTATGTTAAATTTGTATATTAAATTTAATGTTTAATTTTATGTTAAATTTGGATGTTAAATTTGTATGCTAAATTTGTATGTTAAATTTAATGTTTAATTTTATGTTAAATTTGGATGTTAAATATGGATGTTAAATTTGGATGTTAAATTTGTATGTTAAATTTGTATGTTAAATTTAATGTTTAATTTAATGTTAAATTTGGATGTTGAATTTGTATGTTGAATTTGTA
The DNA here is from genome assembly GCA_020080225.1 of Gynochthodes officinalis. Classification (NCBI taxonomy): domain Eukaryota; kingdom Viridiplantae; phylum Streptophyta; class Magnoliopsida; order Gentianales; family Rubiaceae; genus Gynochthodes; species Gynochthodes officinalis. The sequence continues at coordinate 27,073,204 of CM034615.1, read as the reverse complement.
TATTAAATTTAATGTTTAATTTTATGTTAAATTTGGATGTTAAATTTAATGTTTAATTTTATGTTAAATTTGGATGTTAAAATTGTATGTTAAAATTGTATATTAAATTTAATGTTAAATTTTATGTTAAATTTGGGAGTTAATTTGTATGTTAAATTTAATGTTTAATTTTATGTTAAATTTGGATGTTAAAATTGTATGTTAAATTTGTATGTTAAATTTAATGTTTAATTTTATGTTAAATTTGTATGTTGAATTTGTGTGTTAAATTTAATGTTTAATTTTATGTTAAATTTGGATGTTAAATTTGTATGTTGAAATTGTATATTAAATTTAATGTTTAATTTTATGTTAAATTTGGATGTTAAATTTGTATGTTCAATTTGTATGTTAAATTTAATGTTTAATTTTATGTTAAATTTGTATGTTTAAATTAATGTTAAATTTGGATGTTAAATTTGGATATTAAATTTGTATGTTTAATTTTATGTTAAATTTGGATGTTTAATTTGTATGTTAAATTTTATATTAAATTTGGATGTTAAATTTTATGTTACATTTGGATGTTAAATTTGTATGTTCAATTTGTATGTTAAATTTAATGTTTAATTTTATGTTAAATTTGGATGTTTAATTTGTATGTTAAATTTTATATTAAATTTGGATGTTAAATTTTATGTTACATTTGGATGTTAAATTTGTATGTTCAATTTGTATGTTAAATTTAATGCTTAATTTTATGTTAAATTTGGATGTTAAATTTGTATGTTCAATTTGTATGTTAAATTTAATGTTTAATTTGTAGGTTAAATTTAATGTTTAATTTTATGTTAAATTTGGATGTTTAATTTGTATGTTAAATTTGTATGTTAAATTTTATGTTCAATTTGTTTTATATTTCAAATCGTACGTTACATTTGTAAGTTAAAATATATTTTATATGTTAAATTTTATGTTTAATTTGTATTTTTAATTTGTATGTTTACTTTTATGTTAAAATTGTATGTTCAATTTTATGACTTAAAATCTGTTAATTAGTTATCCTATATTGATAAAAACTTTATTTGTAGTGAAAAGGAAAATAAGTTGAGCGAAGAACATTTTCGAAGATCGAAGCAACCGACGAAGGTAAACAATTTATATATTACGATTGTGATTTGGCGTTAATTTTGTTTCAAAAATTGTTAATTATTGCAAGAATTATTTGAATTGATGTTGGAAATTTTGTTCTGAATAAAGTATGGTGATTTTTTATTTGGAATGATTGGGATTGATTATTAATTTCATTCATTGGCCACCAGCACCTTTTCATCTAGTCGCCAATACGGCAAGACTCAATGACCGTCCGATCCGTCCAAGATCCACCCGTATAAGGAATGAAATGGATCGAGCAAAAAATCAGAGGTGCAAGGCATGTGGAGTACGTGGGCATAATAGGAAGGCATGCCCTAACATGGAGATGCTTAGAAATATGGCAGCTATGAACCCATGAGCCGGTGATATGTAATAAAAACCATTTTGTGATATTAGTAATTCAATTATTATTATTTTATTGATTTGGTGTTTAATTTTATCATTTGGATCGTTTTGTGTTTTATGTTGTCTCTGTCAGTTTGTAAAAAATACAAAATGGACTCACGAACTTGTTTTCGCATGTGAATTACGCAATCTCCGATATGTGTCCACTGCTATTATTATTTCTTTGGGGTGTTTCATTAGACGTGGCAAGACGTTGTGTGTTAATCGTCAATGGATTTTGCCGTTGAAAGTATGTAGTAAAATTGTGAATCTTATGTTCAGGTTATGGAGTTTGCGGGCACTTCATCCATATCCGCTGATGTATCTCCTAGGCTACAATGGCGGGATGTTCTCACGCTTCAAGCCAGTCATCGATCGGAGTTCGTTTGGGACGATCTAGAAATGGAGCTGTTGAAAGTGTACAGGGCAGATGTGGATGTGTGGAAAGTTGGGCAACTCGATATTAGGGTAGTTGACTTCTTTTACGAAGTGGACTTCTATGGTGTATACATGGCAGGGTGTATACAAGTTGACTGAGCATTGATCACCGCATTGGTGGAGAGATGGCGGCAGGAGACGCACACATTCCACTTTCCAGTTGGTGAAGCCACCGTGACGTTACAAGATGTCGCGGCACTATGGGGTTTAAAGGTCGACGGAGAACCGGTGATTAGGCAAGATCCGATTCATACGCTTGAGGAGTGGCAGACTCTATGTTACGAGCTGTTGGGTTACATGCCGGCCCCAAACCATTTCGATGGAGATCAGTTGAAATTAAAGAGCATCGCAATGCATATCCGGGTACGGCCTCTACTAGATAAGACCCCATATGAGCAGATGGTACAGCATGCTAGATGCCGGATCATGCAAATGATAAGGTCGATCATGGGGGATAAGTCAGGTACGAATGTCAAATTGATGTACCTGCCCCTACTGAGAGATATAGCGACTGCATCAGAGTATAGTTGGGGTAGTGCCGTACTAGCATCATTATATAGGGCGTTATGTCGGGCGGCAATAGGAGATACGACCGGCATATGTGGACCCATGAGATTATTGCAGGTGTGAGCCTGGGAGAGATTACCGCAAATAAGACCCCAACACCGAAATGTCCGAGACCCTCATCGATATGGCTACCCCGGCATGCCTTTCGAACCAAGAGCGTGCGTGTACGTGTTTACCGGTCATATTTTGATATATTATATTTGATTTATTTTAAATTGTGTCTGATCCTCTATATGCTCGTATATTGATTCATTGCAGATGGAACACGGGTCTGAATTTTGCAAATGTAGGATGCTATGTGTTGCGTATGTATCGGGATCGGCTGAACTATATGGCCGAGAAGGACGTAAGTAGATTAATAAATACTGATTGGAATAATTATTGGCTCGTTACACATAAGTTTAGTTCAAAAATGATAATTGTTAACTTTCTCTCTGGAACAGTTTATCTGGCAACCGTATCAAGATAGTGACAGCCTGTATGAGTTGCCAGAATACTGCTTAGTTGGCCGTGCTATTTGGTGTGCAGCCGTGCCTCTTCTCAACTTTGATGTAGTTGAGCTACATTTACTGTATGGTTATGCGCAATTTGGCTATATTCGGACTATCCTCCGGCAAAGAGACACGGATGTGAGGTTGCATCGAGTGGATCGTCGGGCGGGAGCGTAACGAATCGATATCACGCGACGCGCCTTACGTTCACCAATGGAATGTAAGGGATCGGATTGTGACAGTGTGCTCGCACCGTCCGATGCATTTTTTCTCAGAATACATGATATGGTATCGACAGATTACTCGGGTGCTGATCGGTAATCCCACGCATCGACCGGACCAGGGTATGCGCCCAACAGGATCGATTGTCTCGTATTGGGTATGTATATAACTTTTAAAGTGGTCATATTCGCAGATGTATTAAAAATGTTATGGCTAAGCTCTTTTTTTATGCAGGGATCATGTTGGGAACAAGTGAATGATTTGGCACGGGATTTCACCAATGTCGAGGTAGATACCAGATCTCAAATGGGAAATGTATATGACGTGTCCAACAGTGCTATGACAATGGTTGGGGAGGATCGCCAGCTGCAAATGCCACGTGCTAGTTTTCAAGGTGAATTTTAACAATCGCAGATGCAGATGCCACGTGCAAGTTTTCAAGGTCAATTTCAACCATCGCATTCGCGTCCATATACGTCTGCTCGTCCGTCGACGTCAGGCCGGCCTTCTACTTCGGGACGTCCATCTACTTCCCGCCGTCGCAATGTTGACGAGGATGATCAGATTTTGGCCGCTAGTATGTTTCTTCATCAGCCCGATGAGCCATATGAAGAGACACCTGAGACGGACCTTTTATCACAAGGCCGCGCTAGTACGTCATCTCAAATAACTCATTACAATTTGGTCTATGAGCGACGTCGAAGGCGTTCTCGTCCACAATCACGTATGGATAAATCAATTCCTTTTGACTTAAACGCACTAGAGACGGACGACAACCCACAGCCCCCACCCCAACCCCAACCCCAACCCCAACCCCAACCCCCTAGGTGACAGCCACGTAGGAATATTAGACAGCCTCTCTGTGGGACTTGATTAATTTTGTTTCCTTTTTTGTCACTTGTTGAAACCTAAAGATTTTTCCCATAACTTTATTAATTAAGTGAAATCTCCTCACTCATTCCAAATGTTATTATGAAAAAAATACATGTTATAGCTTGAGAGGTAATCTAACCTAAATTGCCATAAGAAGTTGATTTCCTAAATATGCCCTTTGTAATGTTCTAAGGTGGGATCCCAAATATTATTAAACAACAAAATTGTAAAAAGCAAATACGAAAATTATATATGTCTTCTTACGAAATAAACAGATATAATTATATTATTTTTAATTTAACATTCTCTTATGCATTTCCAAAAAATGTAAATAAAAAAAATCTGTACTAATACGAGTGAAATTTTTGAATTTTGTTTATTTAAAAAAAATAAATATAGATAATTTGGGAGTCGTTCATAAAATAGTGCAGTTGCTATCATGGATATCGACTTGAAGTAAAAAATTCAATATTTATTTCATTTGTTATTAAAAAAACAATATTATGCAAATTAACTCTACTGGTATCCATATACTTTTACCTATTTTTATTGGTTTTGCTTTTCTATGCAAACATTCTTCACATCATTTCATATAGTAAGCCGTACAAGCATGGGTGCTAGTATGAAACACTAGAGCCTATGAGGCTATGAGCCCCACTTTAAATTCTTAGAGCCAGCCATCACAAGCTTTCCACAACTTGGGCGAAAGCTTCGGCGGTTTCTTGAAAACTCCATTCTTCACTTTTGGAAAAACCTCCAGTGTACCCTGGGGAATTATCAATGGAAAAAACTTCATGGATAACTTGACGGAATCCTCGGCCATGCTGTCTTTTGTGTTTACTTTATCATTATTTCCTGCTGTAGGTGTAAAGGAAGGAACAGAACTACCAAAAACTAGTTGTGAACAAAGAGAGATTGTGAAGATGAGATTGAAGCAGACGCTATGCTATAAGGGAAAATAGAGCCTGATGATCCACTAGTGGAAGACTTAAATACCAATGGAGGGGGATGGGCGATAGGTTTAGGGTTTTTAGGTTTAAGGATTAGGTTTTAGGGTTTAGGGTTGAAGGTCGAGGGTTGAGGGTTGAGGGTTGAGAGTGCAGTTTTTAGGGTTTAGAGTTTTTAGGGTTTTGAGTTTAGAGGGTTTAGGGCTAACTTTTTGTTTTTTCATAATTTGTCTACAGTCAATATCTAGGATTTCGACTTCAAAGTGGTTATCTGCAATAGCAATTTTTAAAGTTGATATCCTTAATATCGATTTTAAAGTCGATATCTCAATAATGGATTTCTTTAAAAATAAAATAATTTTTCAATAAAATGTTAAATTTAATTTATATTTTTTATATAATTTTTGGGGAAAAAACTCATAATAATACACAATAAATTATGGAGAAAATTATTGTTCAAAGTTACATTTTTTTTTAAAAAATTATTAATATATGGTATAAAAACTAATTAACTAGTAGTTTTAATCAAAAACTTTTAAACAATAATACTAAATTGAAGTGGATATGCAGAATATCGATTATGAAGAATTTAGCTCTGGATATTATTCTTTTCGAATTTGTTAAAATAAAATATGGTTCAAAAACTAATTAACTAGTTTTAATCAAAATAAATGTTAATTAAAACTAATTGTAAGGAGAAATCAGTTTTGAAAAACCGACTTTAAACTCGATATCTCAAAAATGGATTTTTTTAAAAATAAAATAATTTTTCAATAATATGTTAAATTTAATTTATATTTTTGGGAAAAAACTCGTAATAGTACACAATAAATTATTGCAAAATTATTGTTCAAAATTACATTATTTAAAAAAAAATTATTAATATATGGTAAAACAACTAATTAACTAGTAGTTTTAATAAAAAAACTTTTAAACAATAATTCTAATTTGAAGTGGATATGCAGAATATCGATTATGAAGATTTTAGCTCTAAAATATTCTTTTTGAATTTGTTAAAATAAAATATGGTTCAAAAACTAATTAATTAGTTTTAATCAAAATAAATATTAATTAAAAATAATTGCATTGAAGTCGATTTTTGAAAAACTGACTTCAATGTCGGTTTTTGAAAAACCGACTTTAAATTCGGTTTTTCAAAAACCGACTTCGGTAGAAAATGAAAAAAAAAATCAATATTAATTTAATTTTTTTTAAACCAATATTTACGGAATTAACTCTTTCAATCTGTGTGGTGGTCACTTATTTATGATACAATGTCTACTGGAACTCCTTTTGAAAGAATATATTTGGTGCACTTTGTGCAATTATTGTGCATCAACGTTTCATCAGATCAGCAGGCTTGTGAACTCATTACTTTAAATATCCTACTTTACGCCAAATTTCTTGATGGTGAATATAGTTTTCTGATTCATTTTAAAGATTCGATACATTTTTTTCGGCTGATTGGAAGTAATTGAATTTTGTTTACTGATGTTAAATGACTATTTGTTGCAAGAATGTCAAGTCAAAGGTTTATATTTTAGTATTTCTTCTCTCAGGTGTCTAGTCTTTAGATTTGCCAAACATTTGATTTTGCAACTTCCTACTTTACTCCCCAAATGGACTCTCACTGGCTTACTCTTTCCTGTTCATTTGTCTCGTGCAGTGTGTCTTCTTCAGTATCTATATTGGTCAGAAATTTCGAAGTCATTTGCTAAAGTCACAAATTCTCATATCTAAGCTTTAGTAGATGAACCTTGGAACCTGACTTCACCCATTATTTCCCAGACATTGATTGGGTGCTTAATCAGTTACAATCCAATTTCATCCTACCAAACGTTTTATCCAAAAGTTTTGTAAGATTCAAAAGAAAAAAGAAAAGAAAAGAAAAGAAAAACACCATAACACTCATCAATTTCAGAATTGTTACAACTCATAACCATTGGAAACTAAGGAATAGGAATTATTTAGCAATATGAAATCCTCAAGAGAAGTTCTGACCAATATAGATACTGAAGAAGACACACTGCAAGAGACAAATGAATAGGAAAGAGTAAGCCAGTGAGAATCCATTTGGGGAGTAAAGTAGGAAGTTGCAAAATCAAATGTCGAAATAGGTGTCAATGCCGTCTTTGCAATGATTTCCTGGCTCCAGGAACAGCTGATCAATCACCATTCCCAGCAAATATTCAGTCTCAGCCAAAAAAAGAAATCACTTTGCTTTTAAAAAACAAAAACAAAAACAAAAGCAGGAGTCCACAAATTACTAACAATGCATTGTTGAAAAAGACAAAAGCAGCAGCCCTCAATATGAATTGCGTGAAAACCCCAGTAAAACATGGTTTAAAGGATAATTCACGAGAGAACAATTAAGCAAGCAGAAAAAAAAAACAACAACGTTTCCTCAGGACAAAGGGAAAGGGCCAAGCATTCCAAACAACACGGTGAACAATAGGGCCACATACTTATCAAGCAAAAGCTGACATACTCACATACAAGTAATTCTTAATCCAATTTTATCCAAAAAGAGAATAAGCATTATACAAAAATAACAGAGGAACCTATCCCAAAGAAAAAACAGAGGAATGCCAAGAGTAAAACCCACCAAGATTAGAAATAAAAACCCAACAAAGGCACAAAAAAATTCTTAACAACAAAATGGTTTGCAAAAGATTGAATTAAGCAACGCATACTAAAATCCCAATTGGCAAAAGTGTGGAACCTTTTACATTAAGCTCATTAAATGGCCAAAAAAAATCCCACAAAACTTGGAAGATGCTCCAAGGTCATTCTTTTCTTTTGACTTGCAGAAGCTGGAACAAAACCACCAGAACCCACATTAATATACACAAAGAACGAAATTGAACGTATGTAAACGGCATAACAGCAACAGAACCACAGCAGCTGTAAAATAAAGGATCAGTCACCCAATCTAGCGCACTCGTATGTTTATTGTGCGTGTGAAAGAGAGGAAATTGCAGAAACTTGACTCAGAAATTTGCAGAAACAAAGAAAAGCACCTAATCCTAGCACCGAAATATCCATGAAGCCAAACTCAGGTTGGACAAAAATCAAAGTACGTAGCAGAAAATTGGAGCAACACTTTTTCCGTCAATAAAATTCCTAATCTTTGTACAAACCCAACCAGAAAGAAAGGAAAAAAAGAGGAACTTTTTCCACCAATAAAATTACACAAATTCAAAGAATAAGTACTGCATTCACTAACGGACAAATAGTTATTCAAAGGGGGATTGTGAATTACAGGTTTGTGTGTGGACTGTGGACTGTGGAGCGAAGCTTGGTGCTGAATTCTGAGCGAAGAAGGAGACTGGAGAGTAGAGACTGCTCGGCCGAGGATAAGGAATGCTTCTGGGTTCGGATCTAGGCTGGAAATCCGAGCGAGGGTGAAGACTGAAGAGTGAAGACCGCAGGAATGGCGACTGATGAACTGAGCGAAGGTGAAGACAAATCGTGAGCTACTGGGTTCGAATCGTTCGATTGGCGTGGATTGAGTCGATTGACTGAAGGAGAAGACTGCTGTGCTGGGTTCGATTGCTGTGGATTGACGGATTGACTGAAGGAGAAGAACTGAACACTGAAGAGCGAGCTATTGCCCACTGGGTTCGATACTTCGATGGACTGAAGGAGGAAAGCGAAGAAGTTCATTATATACAAGACAAAACGGCGTCGTTTTGGTTAAAACGACCTGTTTTAACAAAAATTCCAAGATCGATAAGGCTCATAGAATCGTACGATTCTACTGATTCTTAGGATCTTGAGCGATTCTACTATCGATCCTGCTAAACGATTCTAGATTGATAAAGAAAATCCTAAAAAAAATCTTAAATTTACAAATGAAATAGCTAGTTCTTATTTCAAAATAAGAAGTGTTTCTCATGAATTACAGAAATACTTAATTAGAAATAAAATACAAAATAATTTGATAAATAGAATAACTCAAAATATTCAAGCTGATAAAGCTAGTACTTCAGAAAATAGAATTAATTGTTTAGAAATAGGAGAAAAAATGACAGAATCATATGATAATTCAAGTTTAAGTAAAGAATCAAATAATTCAAAAATACAAAAGATTAATAATGTAGAACAAGAATTTAGAGATAATTCAAAAATAGAAATTAATAGGATAAGAAGGCAGAAAAATTATAGAAATTGGAATTTAATAAACACAAGAAATTATTATCCTAGACCTACCTCTCTAGATATGCAATATGAAGAAAGAAAACAATTCAAAACAAGTTCATATGATGGCAATTTTGTTTACGAATGGAATATAGATGGAAAATCAGAATATGAAATGTTAAATACATTGCAAGAAATGGGAATGGCTAAAACGGTGTACAAAATATTAGGACTAACAGAGATTAATACTGCAACAGCATTAATAGTAGGATTTTCAGGACAATTAAAAAATTAATGGGATAATTTGTTAACATTAGAAGGAAAACAACAAATATTAAATCACTCAACAGAAGTAGAAGTAGAAAAAACAAATGCAGATGGAACAAAAACATTTATTATAGAAAAACAATCAGATGCAGTAGATCAATTAATAGCTACAATTTCAGTTCAGTTCACTTCATAGGTAACCAAAAGAGACTTTAGCTCGTTCAAAGATTATGTTAAGTAATTTAAAATGTCCAACTTTGTCAGATTTTAGATGGTATAAAGATGTCTTTCTTACTCAAGTATTAAAAAGAAATGATGCAAATTCTCTTTTTTAGAAAGAAAAATTCATTACAAGCTTACCTACTTTATTTTCACAAAGAATAATATCTAAATTGCAAAAAGAGGTAGGAAATGATTACATAGATTTCAATAGAATATCTTTTAGTCAATTATATGCTTTTATTAAAAAGAATTATGTACAGAATTGAAGATTCAAAACAAATATGGTAGAGAAAAACAAGAAGTGGGAAACTTTTGTGAAGTATTTGGTATTAAAGGAATTAAAGGTCATTCAACTCAAAATAGAAAATTAGAAAAATATAAAAGACATTCAAAATTTAAGAAACATAAGAATTATGATAATAATCAATATTATAAAAAATATAAAAGAAGAAATATAAAGGATATAAAAATAAAGATACTAATGATAATAATTCAATAACTTGCTGGAAATGTGGTAGCTTTGGTCACAAGGCTAATCAATGTAAAATGAAGAAAAAGATAAATGAAATATTTCAAGAAGAAGAATTAAAAAAGAAAATGATAGCTTTATTAATAGAAGAAATAGATATAGATGAAGATAATATTCCAGATGACATAGATTCAAACTCAAGTCTAGAAAGCATAGAAAAGTGTAAGTGTATTAATGTGATTTCAAAAGTAATAAAGAAACATTATTTGAAATGATAGAAAAAATAGATGATAAAGAATGTAGAAAAGATTATTTGAAAAAATTAAGAGATTTAATATTAGAAGAAGAAAAATCTAAAAAGTTTGAAGAACCATTTAGTATTTCAAAATTATTAGATAAATATCCAAATGAAAGATTATTAGGAATTAGGAAGTCAGATGAAGTCAGAGAAGATATTAAAACATTAAAAGAACAAGTTAAAAAAATTACAAAAAGATTTAATAGAATTAAAAACAAAAGATTTAGAAATAGATACAAAAATAAGTTTAATAAAAAATGGGAATACTCCAGAAAATTCTTCAAAAGGAAAAGAAGTTATAACTGATATTCAAGACTTAAGTTTTATTCAAATAAATAATGAACAAGTTTCAGATAAAATGTATATTCAAAAAATAAATAAAATAGAGTATCAAAAATAGTATTGTTTTGTTACAATAGGAATAAATGATTTCAAACTCACAGTATATGATATGGTAGATAGTGGTGCTGATGCAAACTGTATTAAAACAGGAATAATTCCTACACAATATTGCCAGAAAACTAATGAGAGTTTATTAGCAGCAAATTCAAGTAGATTACATGTTAAGCATAGAGTAATATTAAATGTATGCAATGACGATTATTGTATTAAAAATTTATGTTATATAGTTGAAGATATAGCTCAAGATTTAATTTTAGGATTACCATTTTTACATCAGATTAATCCTATCAAAGTAGATAATGAAGGTATTCATACCAAAATCACGGGTAGGAAGATTTCATTCAACTTTATTTCTCCTAAAAGACAAAAAGAAAAAGATTTAATTCAGAAGTATTCAATATTTAAACAAATACATAATATTAGTCATATTAAAAGTCAAATAGGATTTTTACAAGAAGAACATTCATATGCTAGAATAGATTATAAGTTTAAGAAAGAAATTTTATCCATTGTTTTATGCATTTCAAAATTTCATGATGATTTCTGTTATCAAAAATTTCTATTACATATTAATTACAAATTTGCAAAAGATGTTTTAACTAAAGATGTTCAAAATATAGTTTCAAAACAGATTTTTGCAAAATGGCAAGCTATCCTATCTGTATTCAATTTTAATAATGAATATCTAAAAGGTGAGGAGAATTGTTTGCCTAATTTTAAACTTGTGAATTTTAACATGAATTTCAAAATGAGTTTAGTCAAGAAAGAAGAAGATTCCAAAAAACTTCTACTTATTCATTTGATTTCACCAAACAGATTTCAATCCCTTTTTGATTTTCCTCCATTAAATTTTGCTCAAACTTTAGAAGCACCTTATCAAAAGGCTTCTATTCAAAAGAATAATCCTCCACCTAGTCAAACTCAATCTCCACAAAACTGCCTCAAGCTCAAATCTTACTTATTTCACTAAAGGAATAGTTGAACCACTTTTCCTTACTCGTTTTATTCAAATTCCAGATTTCCCAACCTTTTCAAAATACATTGAACAAACTATTTACCCCGATTACAGCAGGATACCATTCAATGCTGAAAAAGACATCTCATTTTATTTTCTGGTTTTGATTGATTCATGATCAGTAGATATCAAGCATATTTTAGATCCAAAAGATGCTAATAGAGTTGCTTATTCAAAAGCTATTATCAGAAAAATTTGCTCTTTTGATGAGTAGGGAAGTCATTCTCTACTTAAAACATTTGTAATAGAAACTCAATATCGAGGATACACGTACCAGAACTACTTGGAAGCTTGGTACAAAGCTTTTTACCTTAGACCATTCAATCATTCTTGGTTTTTTACTTTTTATAAGACCTTTTCAACTCAAGTACCTTCTATTCCAATTTGGTTTTACAACTGGTGGATATATCCTGGATGTACTGAAAATATTTATCCCTCGGAGACTCAAATGGCTTACAAATTATTCATTCGTAAAACTGAAAGCAGAATTCCAAATTAGATGCAGTCCATTCAATTTCATATTTTATTCAAAGTCCCATGGATATTTTGTTGGAGTTACAAGATTCATTCATTCCATCCCAAATCATATCCCATGTCCCTGGTTTGGGAATTCAAAATCAAATGGTGGGCTCAAGTCTCAATTACTCAAGAAATGGTGGCGGCTCAGTTCTCTGGTGCGCATCAAATTCCATAGATAGGACAAAAAATTCAATCCCCAAAAACTCAATCAAAGCAGGTTCATGGACCACCCTTGGCGGTACCACTTACTACTGCAAAGGCAAAAGAGACAATTCAAAAGCAAAAAAAAGAAAAAAGGAAAAATCACAGAAAGCCAAATTCCATCCGTGGCAGAATTAATCCAAAAAGATAAAGATATTGCTGATGGCTAGGCAGAATATCAAAAATTCATAAAGTTCATGCAATTAAAAAACGAAGGAAAATCAATATCTATAAATAGTAAGGCCTCATTGGAAGGATCATCCACAAATCTATTCGGCAGCCCCTTGGCTCAAGACCCCTTTGATTTATAAACTAATAATTCTTTGTTTTGCAAGATTTAATGAAAAAAGTTACTCAAACAAAGGTGTATTGAAAAGTCACAAAATGTTCAGATTTAGAAGGATCTGATAATTCAAAGATCGGAATACTTGAAAGAGTCCCCAAACTTTCAAGTATTTACAATGTTGCCCATGTCATTCAAAATCGAGAAACTAGATCATTTCAACCGGAGAATTTACCCAAATGTATTTATCCTTTTAGTAAGAAATCTCAAAAGAGACAAGATCGAAATTATGTTCAAAGGCTACGAAGGACGATAAAAGAGGACAATCAAATGCAAGAATTCCAAAAATTTATGGAAAATTAGGATCCAAGGCTTAGCGAAGAACCAGTTTTACCGTTTTATTCTCCATCAAAATCAATTCAAGATCCAAAGTTAATCGCCAGAATTACACCTCGAGAAGGACCTCACCCAGATATCTTTGATGAAGAAATTATAGAAGAAGTCTCAAGTTCTGCTACTCCAGCGAATTCAACCTCTCCAAGAACTCAACAAGCATTTCAAGATAGATTTTTCTCAAAGACCTCAATTCAACAAGACGACTTCTTTGAAGGTCAGCTTCCTTCGCCATGAAGCAATCAAGGACAGTCTTCATTCAAAAAGTGGGAAATGGAAAGATGATTAAAGCTATTCAATCACGTAAAGTGAGGACAGTCAGAAAACTCTGCTTCCCGAAAAGACGAGTAGGTCCCATGTCAGCAAATAATTACAAGCAACTTTTCAAAGAAAAAGATAAGATCAGCCTAAAAAATCTACAAGCAGTTGTCTTCATTCAAAAAATTGGAAGAAGATAAGGATGATTCAAATATAAAAAGTAAAGAAGACAAATTCGGATGATTCAAAGATATAGAATAAAGAAGACCAATTCAAATACTTCAAGTCAAAATCACTATTCCTGAAGTCAAAATCAAGCAAACAAAGACAAAATGCCAAAATTGGATACTATGGACAAATCTTGCAATCAAGACAAAGTCATTCAAAGCAACAAAAGTCTGGAACCTAAAAATCAAAAGTCAAAAAGGCTAAGGCTAGCCTTTACCAAATTCAACAGCCTAGAATAAGGACGGACTCAACCAAAGTTAGAAGATTTCAACTATAAAAAGGGCTTCATTCCATTCAGAATTCATCGGCATTTTCATTAGCAATCTTAGGATTCCAAAAGCCTTTCTTTTTCCTTCAAACTCTTGTATCCAAAAAACCATTCCAACCTCCTTAGAATATTTCAACCTTTCAATATTTCAGGTTTTATTTCAAAGATCTTTATTATATTCAGATTTCAATTTCAAAACTTAATACAGTAAGTGTTCAATTTATCTTGATTTGCTGATCAAGATGAATTACTATTGGATCCTGAGTAATCCAAAATTGTTGAATTACATTTCTGTCTAAGTTTCGGAAAGAAATAAAAAATGTAATTTAAACATCCTAAAAATCTTTGCAATTGATTTTTATCTTTAATTTCATCTGGAAATTTTTCTGTAAATTCTAGACTTCTATTAATTGGAATAATTGTTCCTAAATGAATATTATGACCTAAAAGTTTTACATTTGTTTGAAATAATTTCATTTTAGTAGCAGAAACTACTAAACCATTTCTTTTTACTACTTTTAAAAATATTTCTAAGTGTTTAAAGTGTTTATCTATATTTTCTGAAAATAATAATACATCACCAATATAAACAATCATAAAAGTTGAATAAGGATTGAATATATTATTCATAATATTTTGAAGTTCTAAAGGAACATTTTTTAATCCGAAAGACATCACATTCTATTCATAATGTCCAAAATAAACTGTGAATGCTGTCTTATACCTGTTTTTTTCAACTATTTGAATTTGTCAGTATTCTGACTTCATATCAAATTTTGAAAATACTTTAGCATTGAATAGTCTATTCAATAAATCTCTTTTATTTGGAATAGGATATCTTATCCATTTTAATACCTTATTTTATGGTTTATAATGACCTAAAAATCTTATATTTGTTTGAAATAATTTTATTTTAGTAGCAAAAACTACTAAACCATTTCTTTTTACTACTTTGAAAAATATTTCTAAGTAGTTAAAACTATACAAGGTCACAGATGGGATTAAATTTTTGAATATAGATAAAAACATCATAGAAAGTACTCATTCTGTCATAAAAGAAAAGTTTAATTTCAAAAAATTTATTCTTTGAGTATATTTTTTTTCGAAACGATAGCAATTTCATTGAATGAAGAATAGAACCTGTACAAATGTTAGCTAGTGGAAGCTAAATGATCTCCTTGGCCTGAAGGATTAGCCAAGGAGGAAAATGGAATAATGGTTGAGGGTTACCATTATCCCATTAGATACGTAAGAGAGTTAGCTTAGTGCTAGCGAACAAATAAACCTAATCTATACAATGGAAAGAAACCTATAATATCAAAAGCATTGCCAAAAGGTTGATGTTGTAAGATATAGTGTAGATAGCTAACTTCAACTAAATGACTAAACTTGGACACTATGTCTTGAACATCAATCGCAATCTAGTTTCGTACTTTTGTAACAATTACATAATAGTATTCTAGAGAACTTAAAAGGAAAATGGACCACTTAGAGAAGCCAAAAGCATCCTGTTGCCATTCTTCAAAATAAGGATGGAGTCCTATTTCCAGTCTTCAAAAGGAGTTCAGACTTGTCAAAAATACTCAGTCCAAACAAGAAAATGTACCAATGAGAGAAAAGATAATCATGAGAGCAAAGATCACCCAACCGTAGGAAATCAAAGCAGAAAGTACGTGAATTAAAGAGTGAACCAGCAAAAAGTAAGTCAGCATTGATCAAACAGATTGAAAGACTTCAGATCAAAAAGTAGAATAAAAAGGCTTCAAAACAGCAGTGAGTAACCAGAGTGCACAGTTTTCAGACCAGATGTTAGAATGAAAATTCTTCAAACAAGCAATAAGTGACCAGCATTGAGTAATCGGAAAGTAGAAATTAGAGAGAGTGAAAAGAAGATATCCATGGCTGAGAGAGCTTTCAGCGTGAGATAGAAGAGAGCAGAAGACATGGATGACTTTGCAGATAGGCGCATTCAACCAAACCAAGGATAAACCAACAAGTAAAGAGAACAGAGAGACAAGAATTTCATGAGAGCAAGGGGTGACAGAAAGCAAAGAAAACAGTCCAAACCTAGAGACTCAAAACCATTCCTTGAGGGAAAAACGCCTCAATTAGTCAAGGAAAACATATGCATTCCATAAATCATTTGTAGCATGAGAAGCAACCATGAGGGGAAACCGCCCCAATCAGTCAAAGAAAAAATATGCATTCCATAAATCATTTGTGGCATGAGAAAAAACCATGAGGGTTTATAATCAAATCTACATCAAACACCTTTTGGTAAGGCTCCTATCTTTTTTCTGGTTTTCTTTTTCTTACTTTTTTCTCTCTTTTTTTCTCTTTTTTTTCTTTCTTTTTTTTTGTTTTTTTTCCATTTTTCCTCTCTTTTTTCCCTTTCTTTCTCACTTTTTTCCTCCTTTTTTTTCCGTTTGTTCCATCTTTTTTTCCTTTTCTCTCTTTTTTTTTTGGTTTTAATATTTGTTCCAACTTTTTTCCACTTTTTCCTTCTTCCTAGATTGTAATAATCACATTAGCCAAATCAATATTCATGGGAGCAATAGGGATCAAGAGACCTGAGGGGAGCAATGAAATATATGCACTGAAAATGAAAATTAAGAGTTCTAAGCTGACATAACCACAAGAAGAAACCTTAGAGACCAACTGAATTTTCCTATATACACCAACTGAATATTTGCTCCTTTTTTTCTTTTTTTTCCTTTTTTTTTGTTTTTCCTTGCTTTTTTTTTCTTTTTTCCCCGTTTTTTCTCCTTCTGTTGTTTTTTTTTTCCTCCTCTATTTCAGCTTCTACCTTTCCGCTGCCTTTCATCTCTCGTCTTTTCTTTGCTTTTTAGTGTATTTTCTTTGGTATCCAATGGACTATCTATACTGTTTCCTCCATAGAAGTAGTTGAAAGTTTCCCATGTCCATCATTTTCCACCAATGATCATCACATATCAGCCGCCATTGCTGTCCAGCTTGAGCAAGTAGCCTTAGATGGTGGGGAGACAAGCAAGAGGGTTCAAATTCTATTGGACCGGCTAAGCACACTTGAATGCGCCTAGCATGTGACAATGTATGGCAACCCAGTTTTCATTGAGGCATTTTAGCAAACAAGTTGGTTGCCTCCAAGACAAGTCTTGGAGACTCATGATCCATGGAGTAGTTTGATCCCATATTTTTAGCCAAACAATCAGCCAACAATTTATATCCAAACATGACAGTCACACTCATTACCATTCAAAGTCAATCCAAATTTCTTCCCAAAAAGTAAGGACCAAGTCGGCTCTAGTTATGCAAGAAAAGGTTCAAGGAACATACCATAGCCTGCGATGCTCGGCCTTTGATGTTGGATTGCCTGCGTTTGGTCCAAGTTCTTGGGACGATTGTTGAATTCCAGAAGAGGAAGCTGCCCTTTCCTTAAATCAGCCCGCTTGTGCTCTTTCACCAACAAGAGAGAATAGAGATGAAAAGAAATAAAAGGACTTGGGGTTGTAGTACCCATCGTGACCCATAGGGTTATAACCCGGAGACCTTCCATATGACCCACATAAAGAATTAGACAATCCACTCTCAATAGGTTGAAGACTCGGGAAACAGGGCAAAGAAACGGAAGAAAATGAAAACTTAAGAAAACTGAGCATTGAGAGAGAAAACTAACCCATATGTGCGGGGGGAAACTTCGATTGGGGGAAGCTCTCAGTATCAAGACCTCCATGAAATCACGTGTACCCCCTTACTCATGTTAAATATGGACTAGAAATCAGGGGATCCAAGATTGAGAATCCCTCTAAGGCTGCCGAATGGAGGGCCATTTGTGACTTCACCTATGCCTGAGAAGAGGATAGACAATTAATTTAGTTCTTTGAAAAAGGAGATTCAAAACAAAATAAACTCAAGGGCTAAATGAGGGCTAAATGGTGAAAACAACATGCAGAAGACGGCTCTGCTCTCTGTCTGTACTAGTGCAATCTTGACAAGTCTAATACTGCCTTATATACCAATAGGACAGGAATGGTATTGCATTATGGCCTTTAAACTAATATGTAAAAAGGTAGTAACAAGATTTGGCTCATTGAATTGGTGTAGCCTCTTCTAGGATCTCTTGATATTCTTTCCATTCCACCAAAGCCTTGTTCACCACTTCAGGAGCTGGATGGCTTATCCCCTCAAATAGCCAAAGATTACACGTTTTCCATAACATCCAGAGAATGTATACAGAAAGAGTAATCCTGTCATTGTTGATGGAGTCCTTGCTCAATGCACTTACTGATTCCCACCAATGCCTGAAACATAACTGTTCTTGTCTCAAACCGTCCCAGTGAACAGGAGAGAGTCGCCACACCGTAGCTACTCTATCACAAGTAAAGAGGGCGTGTTCCATGGATTCCTCCTGCATTCCGCAGCAACCACAGATGGCATCCTGCAATATTTTGCGTTTACATAGCTCTGTTTTGGTTGGCAAGATTCTTTGGCAGCAACGCCATAGAAAATATTTCAGTTTTGCTTTGACCGGAAGCTTCCAAATTCTACGCCACATGCGGGTAGCTGTGGTCAAACTAGAACTACTGGTAGCTGCGTTTACGTTTAGTTGAGCTCGAAGCTGCTCCATAGCAACCTGATATGCAGAATGGACCGTGAACTTTTTTTTGCTGTCGTGTTGCCAAATTATCTTATCCGGACCGGCCTCTTTGTCTAAAGGGAGTTTAGAAATGGCCTCTGCATCCTCCGGTTGGAAAAGTTGGTCAATCAAGTTTTGATTCTACTTTGTTCCCTCCTCCATCATTAGTTGGTGGCACCAAATTGTTGACTCGTCAGTATGGACTTTTGGCAATGGTCTGAAGTTTGCTCTATGTGCTAGCCATGGAGACTCCCAAATTCTGATGTCTTTTCCGTTTCCAACTTGATATCTCATCCCCATTTCTAAGATATGTTTTGCTCCCATCCAACATCTCCAAAGCCAAGATGCATTGGTGTGGACTTTGGCTTGCATAAGTGTGCCGTGGGGATAATATCTCGCTTGCATTACACGGCTCAGAAGCAAATTAGGAGACTGAATTAACCTCCATAATTGCTTAGCTAACAAGGAGTCATTGAACACTTGTATATCCTGAAAACTAAGGGGGCGCCTGGTTATAATAGGGGAATGGGAAAGGTAATGGAAATGATAATAGTGGGGAATGATAGTGGGGTCAATCATTATAATTCTGCTGGTTGGTTTGTGCTGGGGAATGAAAATGATTATAAATTAATTGTAATAATTAGTATTAATTAATTAGTTATTATTAGTTAATTATTTATTATAATATTAAATTTATTAATTATTAATAAAAATATTATTAATTAAATTAATCTTAAGTAATTATTTAATATTAATTGTAATAATTAATATTAGTAAATGAGATTAATTAATATTAATTATAATATTAAATTACAATATTAAGTAAATGAATGATTAATTAAAGTAATCTTAATTAGTTAATTTATTATTACTTAATAATAATAAGTTAATAATAAATTAATTTATATTAATTATAATAATTAATATTAATTACTTAATTAGTATTAGTTAATTAATTAGTATTAATTATAATAACTAATATGAATTAATTAATTAGTTAATTAATTAGTATTAGTTAATTAATATTAATTAGTATTAGTTAATTAATTACTTAGTAATAATTAGTAATTAATTATATTATCAATTAATTATTTATACATTAATTATAATAATTACTATTAATAAAATGAGATTAATTAATTAATTTATAATATTAAGTAAATAATTAATTATAAGTAAATGAATTATTAATTAAATTAATCTTGAATAATTAATTAATTATTACTTTTAATAATAAATTAATTTATATTAATTATAATAAATAATATTAATTAATTAATTAATTAATATTAGTTAATTAAATAATTAGTATTAATTAGTTATAATATTAATTAAAAAAATAGATTCCATTCCCTTGCTTCCATACCCCCCAATATTGGGGGGTATGAGGATTACCCCATATGGGGTAATCAAAAGTAGAGCCCCCATTTCATTCCCTCCAACCAAGCAGGGGAAATGGAATGATTTCCATTTCTTTCCATTCCATTACCCCCTGCCAGGCACACCCTAAGACCTCCCTGCCCCTTCGGAAATGTTAATTTTGACCAGGCTCTCCAGTGTATTTTGTGGCCATTGTTTGCATTAGAGCCCCACCAAAATTTCACTCTCTCACGGCTCAATTCTTTGCATATGCAAATTGGTAATTTAAAGCAAGACATTACATAAATAGGTAAGGAATTAAGGACTGATTTGATGAGAATTTCTTTATCTGCCTGACTCAAGAATTGAGTTTTCCAGTTATCTATTCTTTTCTTGACCGCATCAATGACATACGCAAACACTTCTTTTTTAGATTTGCCGATACCCAAAGGCAATCCTAGGTATCTGGCACTCCTTTGTTCCTTAATCCCATTTAAGACTTGAACAATGGCAGTTTTCTCTTGACTTGCTAGATGCCTACTGAAAATAATCAAGGATTTATTCAGGTTAACTTGCTGCCCCGATGCTTCACAATAGTTGTCTATGATCCTTCTAATGTGCCTAGCTTGCTGTACTGTAGCTTCACCAAATAATAAGGAATCATCTGCAAAAAAGATATGAGTGAGGAGTGGACCGTTACGACACAATCTCAATCCCCTATAGGTACCCTCATGTACAACCTTTCTTATTAAAAATGAAAAAACTTTTGAAAGTATGATAAACAAATAAGGAGATAGTGGATCTCCTTGTCCAATACCCCTTGTGGGTTGCACATAGCCACTTACCTCACCATTGATATTAAAAGAAAAGGATGAGGTACTAATGCATGTGATAATCCAGTTTACAAACTTGTGTGAGAAGCCCATCTACGTTAGGACCTAAGATAAAAAAACCCCATTCCACCAGATCAAAAGCTTTTGTCATATCTAATTTTAATGCCATGAAACTCCTGCATGATCTTTTAAGGCTCTTAATGTAATGAATGCATTCATGTGCAATAACCACATTATCTATGATTTGCCTTCCAGGTACAAAAGCCGCTTGGCTTTCATTGATGCAGACATTTAGGCAAGGTTTCATTCGGCTAGTATCTTAGATATGATTTTATACACTACATTGCATAAACTAATAGGCCTATACTGGGCTATGTTGGTCGGGCTCTTTATTTTGGGAATGAGAGTAATGAGTGTATGGTTGACACTTCTTAGCATTCTAGAGTGGACAAAGAAGCTTTTGACAGCAAAAATAATATCATTTTGAACTACCTGTCAATAGTTTTGAAAGAAGAGGGGAGTCATACTATCTGGGCCTGGGGCCTTTTTAGGGTTCATACCAAACAAAGCATTCCAGATCTCTACATCCTCCACTGGTCTGGTGAGCCTCTGGTTCATTGCACTTGTAATCGATTTTGGGATACCTAGCAAAAAGGTTTGGTCAGTGTTGGGAAGTGAAGTAGTAAAGAGGTTAGAATAAAAATTTGATACTTCCTTCCTGATTTCCTCTGGATTGGTACAAATTCGGCCATTGGCTTTCACTAGTTTATCAATTGTATTCAATCTTCTCCATTGCACTGTAAAGGCGTGAAAATACTTTGTGTTTTTATCCCCCTCTTTAAGCCATTGAATGCGGGCTTTTTGGTGCCAATATTGTTCTTCGTCTCTATATACTTTGTGCAATTCACCTCTCAGCATCCTCCAAGTGTGCCAATCCCTTGTATCTCCGCCGTGGCTCATCAATTCCATTTGCCCTTTGATCTCCCTTATCTTCCGTGCCGCATTAGTGATGTTAGCATTGGCCCACTTTAGCAGCTCGATGCAGCACTACTTGATTTTGCCTGTGACTCGGTACATTGGAGCTCCGATTTGAGGCCTAGACCAAGTTTGTTCCATTACGGCTGTTGCTCCTTCTTTTTGGATCCATCTTTTGTCGAAGAAGAATCTCCTTTTCTGTCTAGGCCTGTCCCTATCCGTATCCAATAAGAGCAAGGAATGATTGGAAGTTTGTTTCTCCAAGTGTTTGACTACCCCGGTAGAAAATTTGAGCATCCAATGGGCTGATCCAAAGAAACGATCCAGTCTTTCTTCCACAAACCCCTCATTTTCCCTATTGTTGGCCCAAGTGAATGGTCTCTCGGTAAACCCTAGGTCTGCCATACCCATGTCTTTGATGAAGTCCCTAAAATTCTGAAAACTAGACTCCGAGCGGGGTTGGCCACCTCGTTTCTCTGTATGATCCACAAGGTCATTAAAATCTTCACCCATAACCCAATTGTTTCCCCATTTATTTTTGGCCTGTACGAGATATACCCATTGCTGATATCGGACTCTAGGCTTCGTACTCGCATATACAAAAATTACCCAAAAAAGCTCTTGATCCCCTCGTTTTTGAGCTTGAACTTCAAAGCAAAAATCTGTTGAGAGGACTTGTTTTATTACCATAGTGTCACTCCAAAAGAGCAAAAGGCCTTCTCTTGTACCCATTGGATCAACATTTTTCCAACAATCATGGATATGAGAATTTCTACGAAAAGTTTGAATAAAAGACGCCTTTTGTTTAGTTTCACTAATAAAAGCTATATCCGGGTGGTGGAATCTTAGAGTTTCCTTTAGCTGAGAAATTGTAGAGGGCCCTCCTAGACCTTTACAATTTCAAGCACAAAATTTCATTGATCATCTTGGGGCCATTTAAGGCTGGCTTCCTCCACCTGCATATCCCGAATTATAATGCCATGAGACCACCTTTTCTGTCTTTTTTCTTGTCCCCTCTCATTATCTGTTACATCCTCCTCTTCAGGGATTGGCCCTTTTCTTTTTTCCCCGACAATACTATTAGCTTGCGCCGAGGATTGTGTCCCTAGTTGGTTGTGCCCTCGAGCCACACTGGTTCAGTGCCATTTCCTTGTTCGAATCCCCGGCACTTTGGCGACCATTTCGACTATCTTGTGATCAGATTTTTGAGGAGCTTCTGATTCATGTGTTGATGGGAGCATCAACATCATAGGTATAGGGACCAAATTCTGCTCAAGTTCAGAAATTTCAGCATCCATAAGTGGATTCTCCGTTCTCACTGCTGTCTCCATTTCAGGGTCCCTTACTTTTTCCTGTGGTATCCTATCCAACTCCATTGGAGCCCCTTCTTTAGCATGTGCCACTGGTAACACAGTCTTTGTTATCTTAGGCTCTACTGAGGCTGGTGTTTGATTTTCTGCTGTAGGGAGTGGGATCGACTTTGTGCTAGTACCGATTTCGGACGTTTGGCCCCCTGCCTTACTTTGAATGCTAACACTCTTTTCATAGCCATCTCTGCTCCTGCCTTTAGTTGCCTCCGCTCTTAGCCAATCTCCATATTGCCCCTCTAATAAGGTATTGCTCTTGAGATCCTCATTGCGGTAACAACAAGTTGACTCTGTATGGCCGATTTTTCCACAATAGAAGCAAAAATTCAGCAACTTCTCATACTTGAAGTAGACTCAACTACTCTGATCTTGGAGTTTAAGCTTCGTACCTCTTGGTAAGGGGTGATCCAGGTGAATGGTAGCATATAGCTTGAGGTAGTGACCATCTTTGCTTCCCGTTTCAAGAATCACCACATCCCACACCTTGTGGAATAATTTGCCCAATTTTAGCCCTGTTTCATGGGACATCCATTGACTTGGGACATTCCAAACCTAAATCCATAGATCAATAGTATTGAACTCTTCTGTTTTGATGTTCAGATTAGGGCTCAATTCTTTCATAATCAAATATTGGTGGTCAAAAGTCCATTGTCGACTGTTCAGCACTTTTCGTTTATCCTCCTGGCTGGCAAATACAAACTGAAACAAGTTAGGTCCTTGCTCAATGACTGAAAAAGCTCCAGTAATAGGCTAGATTTAGCCCAATGTAGTCTTTAAGGTCATGAAGTTACCCTTTTTATCTCCAAAGATTTTACCCACCAAGCTTCGTTCATATCGTTCCTTACTTATAATGACATCCTGATTTTGTAGCTCTATGCCAATTTTCTCAGCTGTGGAGAGCTTACATTTTTGTAGCTTATCCAATATTTCATCCTCCATTTGCAGAATTTAGCAGAGCAACGAGAAAGAGGGTCTTGACCGGAAAAACCCAAAAAATTCATAAACCAACAATATTGGAATAAGGTCTGAGCCACTTAGTGAAAGAAATACTCTCAAGCCACTGCTCCAGCTTTGTTAATATCTGACTGAAGCCCGCTTCATGATTATCCACCCGCTTTGCCTCTGCTCAAAACAAGAGGGACTAGTTGAAACCTACATGCAAGACAAAGATCAATGCAATGCACTTCCCGGTTTGTGGCGAAGCTGGTTGAATCTTTGCTTTCGTGAGTTTCCACCAACTGTGCTCTTCTCATTGACGGGAAGGCAACATGAAGTGAAATGGTGATAGTATGTTTCTGTCGTCCGTGGCTGGTCTTTATTTTGTCCGAACTTGCTGAAGGTGGTTTTGCTATATTATAAAGATTCTGGCGAACCGGGGCTTTGATTTGAATGTGGTAGGTTTAACTCGATCAATCCATTCCCCATCAAGAGGATAAAGTTCTTCTGGGAAGAAGAAAGAGACACTCTACAGAGAGAGAGGGGGCACTCTACAGAGAGAGATGACTTTCTTTATTCCTTGAGTATTGAAATCTATATAATCAAGCTATTATAGAAATATTCAGGTTTTATTTTAAGGATTTTGAATCCTTATTATAGATTTGAATGTTTGAAATATTAAAATAATTCTGAACATACTTTAGATCCAAAAGATGCTAATAGAGTTGCTTATTCAAAAGCTATTATTAGGAAAATTTGTTCTTTTGATGAGTGGGGAAGCCATTCTCTACTTAAAAGATTTTCAATAGAAACTCAATATCGAGGATACATGTACCAAGATTACTTGGAAGCTTGGTACAAAGCTTTTTACCTCAGACTATTCAAACATTCTTGGTCGAAAATTTTAGAACTCAAATTGATCGAATTTGGTAGAATTTGAATTCAAAATTTGATTTTGGATTCGAATTCAAGTTCGATTGAATTAATCAATTTCAAATTTGGCCACAAATTTTTTTCCCCTTTTAAAGACAATTTTTCAAGGGAAATTTACAAAATGACACTTTTGACCATAGACTTTACAAAAATAGCACATTGCTTTTTTTCTTTTGTGTTATAGCACTTCTATGCACAAAATTACTTCAGAACCCTTCTCTTCTACGCGGGAAACCAATGCACATTGAGAAACCGTTCTTCTTCCACAATTAATTCTTGAAACCGTTCTTCCATTTTTAATTTCTTGAAGCTAAACCACCGTCCTCACACCTTGCTTTACATTTTCAATTTTGGAATTCTGCAAACCTTTTCCTCTTTCATTTCCTTCCAAAACCTTCATTGTTTTCCGCCTCAAGTATTTTGAAAAACCAAAGTGCTAAACATTCGAAACACATTCAATGGCACGCACAAAGGGAGGAAAACCATCAACGATGATTAAAAAGACAACCCCGACGGAGAAGAAACAAGTACAGCATCACGCGGTAAGTATGAGTAAAATTTGTGATGAGTGCGATTATTTTATTCATCCTACATAGTGTGTGTGGATGTTGTGTATATGGAATTGAAATGGGTTGTCTGAATATGGTCGAAAACTGGTCTGGCAGGGGGTCGATGATAAGTCGAGCCCTAGGTCAAGCATAACTCGATCTCTTGAAAAAAGTCGAGCATATAGTCGGGTTTATAGTCGAGTTACCGGTTTTTCAGCGCTCCTGTTTTTTTTTTTTAAATATTATATTTCGGTCGAGTAAATAGTCGGGTCAAGGGTCGAGCAAGCATATTAAATTTTTGATTTCAAAGAACATTATGTTTTTAGTCGAGCTCGTAGTCGGGTATATAGTCGTGCATGAAACAGGAAGTTTGTCCTTCGTAACTCTTCTGTTTTTGGTCAAGTTAGTAGTCGGGCATATACTCGAGCATGAAACAGAAATTTTTCTTTCATAACTCTTCTGTTTTAGGTCGAGTTAGTAGTCGGGCATATAGTCGAGCATGAAACAGAAATTTTTCCTTCATAACTCTTCTGTCTTAGGTCGAGTTAGTAGTCGGGCATATAGTCGAGCATGAAACAAAAGTTTTTTCTTCATAACTCTTCTGTTTTAGGTCGAGTTAGTAGTCGGGCATATAGTCGAGCATGAAAGTGAATTTTCTTTTTAAGATTTTTATGTTTTTAGTCGAGCTAGTAGTCGGGTATATCGTCGAGCTAGTAGTCGGGTATATAGTCGAGCATAGACAGAAATTTTGTTCTTCAAGACCTCTTCTGTTATTGGTCAAGTTAGTAGTCGGGCACATAGTCGAGCCAGCTTATTCATTTAATGTTTTCACTTCAAACTTTATGTTTTTAGTCGAGCTAGTCATCAGGTATATAGTCGAGCCAGCTGATTAATTTATTGTTTTCATATCTAACCTTGTGTTTATGGTCGAGTTTTTAGTCGTGTAAAGAGTCGAGCATGAAACAGAATGTTTAATTTTCAGAACTTTTTGTGTTATTCCGAGATATTACCAGTTCTAATTTTCTTTTATTTTGCAAATTTATTAATCAGGACCCTCTGAAGGAGCAAATGGTCGTTCAGTGTGATTTCTTCAATACAAAGGTTTCGCAGTATTGCTACTATGAGGCTAATATGCAGAGAATTAGGCTCAAACTAACAGAATCGCAAAGGGACATACTTAGAAAGGTTAGTAGCCTTGCTGGAATTGCGCTGGATCATGAGCATACGTTTTGGTGCAAACAGATAATCCACAGCGTCCTATTGAGGCAACTGAAGGTAGACGAGGAATCCCAAAAGGACGGAAGCCTATTCTTTAATTTCGCTGGGAAGAAGGTTAAATTTGGGCGGAGGGAGTTCGCACTCATCACTAGGTTCAAGATGGGCGACTTTACTCGTGAATACGCAAAATTCCAGGCACCCGATGGCCCAAGTTTGATTAGCAAGTATCTAACTGGAGAAGGTAGGCACAATGAAACAACATACGCTGATGTTTTCAAAGCCTACGATCAAATAAACGCAAGCTATTCGGACGAGGTTGTTGTGTCCCTCACCTTGCTATTGCTATACACGTCTATAATTGGGGAGCAAAAGAGGAACCATATAGATGACAAAGTGGTCCATTTGGCCTGTAATTGGCAAAAGTTTGATGAAATCCCGTGGGCGAAGAATCTTTTCATGTGACTGCGGGTAGTGCTAGAAAGGCTATGGCCAACGTCTTGAAGCAGTCGAGGGATCTAGATAACAAGACATACACCGTTGGCGGATTCCCAGTTGCTCTAGGGGTAACGAATTAATAGTGACAACCGATTTATTTTTAATTGTGTTCTTAAGTTTACATAATTAATTTTTTCTATTCTGAATCGCAGGTGTTCGCCTATGAATTGATGCCGCATTTCGACCGATTCTCTTTAGTTCAAAAGGTCGAAACCTTTGGAGGTAGGCCAAGGATGTTCAGGTGGAAGGCGGTGAAGAGCCACCGATCTGTCCAAGAAAAAAATGCCGTATGGTCCAAAAAGCTACTTAGCGGAGAGGTATTAGTTCATAATAAGGCGAAATAATTTCCTCGTATGTCTGCGTTTTAAATAATGTGAGGTATCAATTATTTCAACATTCAATGTGCTGCAGAGAGTTAAAGTCACACCAATAACTCCAACTCCGGAAGAAGTTGCCAATTTTTTGAGTTGGGAGGAAGAAGAAATCGGAGAGGCCGCCAAGGATTTGCAGTTTGCCGAGGAAGAAGAAGAAGAAGAAGCCGTGCATCCTCCCAAAGAGGCACGAGAGGCTCGTCGGCCTTCAGTGAGTCAGATGATCAAACGGCAAGAAAGGGCGGAGGCTCGAATCGCCGAATTGGAATCCACAGTTAACAGGCTAACCGCAACCGTTCAACATCTGACTCGCACTCTCGAGCAAGTGATGGCGGGGAAAGAAGGCAAAGCTGATGGTGGGGCAAATTCAGAGACGGATGAGGTGGATTTGAAAGCGTTGGTACCTGTTCACCAACCTAAGGTAGCACACAAGACTCCATCTGTTCCCGTCATTGTTGAAATCGAGAATCCTCCCCCAACCCCGATTAAGGACAAAGGCAATAAGAATCATGGGGTTCGTCTGAAGGATGTTTCTGGTGGTATCAACTTGGCACCGATTCTTGCCATTGAGTATCCCACTCCCCCACATTTATGGTTCCGGCGCGGTTTAATTTCCATGATTTCCAACCTGGGCCGGAAGATATTCAAGACATGCTGAAGTGGTTGAAGCCGACGAAGCGGCAATTCTTGTGGACTCCAATTTTTGACCTGGATTCGGATTTGCTCAAGAAGCTTCTTCTTGAAAATGAGTGGCTTTCCAATGAGGTAATACTCGATTGTTCTTCCATTCATCATTAGGCAATGAGAATATATTTGTCCTAATCCATGTAATTCGGGTGTTTTTTCTAGCATTTGGAACTGTACACATCCATGTTTCGGAAAAGGATCCTCATAATGGGCCGCAAAGATGTTTCCATTATGGAAACGCATTTTGATGTAAGTTATTTGTTATATTCCTTATTTTTATGTTGGGTTGTATAGCTGAATTGAAATATTGTGGTCTTACCTTGTGGGCACAGATTGGAATGAAAACATTATATACGGCCCAGCAGGATCCCACGCACGAAGATTTGGCCATGAAACAATTTGTTGGTTGATTAAATGCTGAGATTAACTGTCGTACGGTGGACCAAATTCTGTTCCCGGTCCATGTGGATGGAAATCACTGGATATTGGTGAGGATGGATATCCATCAACACACGTTCCACGTGTATAACTCACTGGACCAAGAAGGGATGGGGGGCCAAAATTGGAGAATCTCGTGCAAACCATGCCGAAGATACTAAAGGCATGTGAACTTCCGAGCATGGATACTTGGCAAATCGTCATTGAGCAGGGTTTGCCACGTCAAGAAGCAAGGTTAGTAATTCTGGCAGCGTTAAAAGAAATGTGTTGTGGTTCTTCCTTGTTTTATATTTTTCTTTGCAACTAACAATATACGCTCATCGTTTCCTTTAGTGGTGAAGCCTGTGGGATCTTTGTCTTGAAATGGGTTAAATTCCTGATTCACGGGGTCCCACTGGAGACGTTTAATCCGGACCGTAAGTCTGTAATGGATGCGCGTACCGAGATAGCTACCGCACTATTCATCCACGCAGACAAGAGGACCAGCGAAGAGGAAAGCAGTACAAAAAAAGGCGCAAAAAGTAGAGTAGTGTTGTAAATATAATTTTTTTTTAAACATTTATTTGTATATAGCTAAATCGACTCATAGTTGAGACTTGTAAATACATTTATTAATGTGAAGTGTGAAATTGTCCAATTATCACTCTATGCAATGGCACAAACATTTAATTGATGGTACATTTACAAGTACTTTTTGGTCTAGTTTACAGTCGAGCACGTATTCGAGTGTATTTCAATGAAGCAAGCACATCTATTATTTAGTCGAGTACCAACTCGAGCAGGAAAAAGAAATTCTCAAACTTTGGTTTTCATAAATTTTAGTCGAGTTCTATGTCGATTCTTTAGTCGAGTATAATTAACGAATTTAGTCGAGCTTTTATTTAGTCGAGTTCGTCGTCGAGTGCAATATCGAGCAGGAAACAGAACCTTGGCTTTAGTAAATTTAGTCGAGTCCAAGGTCGATCGTATAGTCGAGTTTAATTCACCAAAGCAAGTCAAGCTTTTACTTAGTCGAGTGTTTAGTCGAGTTAGAACTCGAGCAGGAAACAGAACTTCCCAAATTTTGGCATTAGTAAATTTAGTCGAGTTCAAGGTCGATTGTATAGTCGAGTTTAATTCAGGAAAGTAGGTCGAGCTTTTCTCTAGTCGAGTGTTTGGTCAAGTTATAAGTCGAGCAGGAAACAGAAATTCTCAAACTTTGGCTTTAGTAAATTTAGTCGAGTTCAAGGTCGATCGTATAGTCGAGTTTAATTCAATAAAGTAGGTCGAGCTTTTCTCTAGTCGAGTGTTTCGTCGAGTTATAAGTCGAGCAGTAAAGAGAACTTCCTAAACTTTTCCTTCAGTAAATTTAGTCGAGTCTAAAGTCGATTCTGTAGTCGAGTTTCTTTCACGAAAGCAAGTCGTGCTTTTTTTAATCGAGTGTTTAGTCGAGTTAGCAGTCGCACAGGAAACAAATTTAGTAGAGTTTAGAACTTTGGCTTTAATAAATTTAGTCGAGTTTAAGGTCGGTCCCATAGTTGAGTATAATTAGTAAATTTAGTCGAGCTTTTAATTAGTCAAGTTGGTAGTCGAGCAAATCTCGAGCGGGAAACAGAAATTTGCTGATAGCAATCATTTCTTCTTGATTAAAAAAACTTCTGATAATCCTTCTCGATTAAAAAGAAATAAAAACCAACAATAATGAGATGTGGCATAAATTTGAAAATATGTCACAAATTTAATGTTGCAATCACACAAGATACCAAAAGTTTACAATATATTGGCTTATTGCAGAAGAGTGTTTACAATGAACGCAGGCTAATCACTTTTCTGCCCTAGATTGGAATGGATTAGAGCAAGTTTTACGGTTATGACCAGTCCCTCCACATCGACCACATTTCTTTGGAACTCTTTCCTCACCCGTTGAAGGGATTCTCTGTTTCTTGCGTCTACCACTTTTAGACCTTGGTTCAGGAGGAGCTAATTGAATAGACAAAATTT
Organism: Gynochthodes officinalis; assembly: GCA_020080225.1. Taxonomy (NCBI): domain Eukaryota; kingdom Viridiplantae; phylum Streptophyta; class Magnoliopsida; order Gentianales; family Rubiaceae; genus Gynochthodes; species Gynochthodes officinalis. Next base: position 27,042,430 of record CM034615.1, on the reverse strand, counting down.
CTTCAAGCACAAGCCACTCTTGAGGTTCACCAACCGGGATAATGGGATCTGCATAAGCAGATTTGAGTGCTTCAGTAAAATAAAATGGCGAGCATAGAGAATAATGGTCACTTTGCCGGCAACGGGCTGCAGCCAACGCATGAACACATGGGAGTTGATCCATGTCAAACACTCGACACGTGCACGATCTTTGAAGCAAATCGACAGTATAAGTACGATTTGCTATGTCTCGTACACACCACCGGTGTATATCGACTGGTTCAACGACATGAGATTGTGCCGCTCGCATCCTAGATGAAATCTCATTCTCAATATAAGGGGTTGTATGTGTTTTCATTTCGGACGCAGCTGTACGCCTTTCATGGTACTATCTTTGAAGCGTGCTCCGAATGTACTCAACCAAACAATGAATTGGTAGTTCCCGTGCATCCTTCAACAATGCGTTCAGACATTCAGCAATGTTAGTGGTCATTATCGTGTATCGTCTCCCATTCGAATGTGCCCTTGACCACCGCTCAATGCCGACCTCTATTAAATACTCGCAGAAGCACGAATCTTGTAAGGAAAGAATTCTCCACATCTCATTGAATTCGACAAGAGTGTATGCCTTTGCTGTCTTAAGTATATAGGGAGGACCTCTTTGTGTTTGAACATTGTTCTCAAGTTGTTGCTCAAATGATAGATACACACTCCATGGAAGACGTTGGGGAAAACACGTGCGATACCTTTGGCTATGCTTTTATGCCTGTCGGACACAAACACCAATCCATCGATTTCAACACCTATTGCAGCATTCAAATTTTCCATAAACCATTCCCACAAGGCGTCATTTTCTGAATCCACCAAAACCCAACCGATCGGGAACACTTGGTTGTTACCGTCCATGCAAGTGGCAACAACCAATGACCCTGGGTATTTCCCCTTCAGAAAGTAGGCATCAACGGCAAGAACCGGTCGCATACAGCTGCGAAATCCACGAAGTGATGCTCCCATTGCAAAAAAAACATATTTGAAACTATGATCTTCGTTCATCTCGAGATCAGTGAATGTACCCGGATTACACGTGATGAGAATCAAATATTCATAAACTTAGATATGTGTTTTTCATGCTTTAGCATAGATTTCATTGAGATATGCCATGTTTATTAGATAAATCACATTATATTTGTGATTCTCATATTTTATGTGTTTTGTAGGAAAAAGGGATAAAAACCACTTATCTTCTAAAGTTCATAACTTTTGATGCAAATGTCCAAATGAGATAACTGAAGATGCTATGGAAAGATGAGAAAGAGATAGAAAACTTTTATGAACAAAGGTTTCTCAAATTCCGAAAGCAAATGGACCAAAACTGGGCAAAAGCAGAACAAGGCAGAACCGAAGAAGAGGAAAACAGGGAGAAAAATCAGCCATCTTCCGGAGGCCATAACTCTTGATTCAGACGTCCAAATGAGATGATTAAAGATGCTATGGAAAGCTAAAAAAGAGAGGAAAAACTTTTATGCAGAGACTTTTGTCAAATTCCGGACAAAAATGGACCAAAATGGGACGAAATCAGTACGACGCCTGAATCCTGAAATTTGCAAATTTCGTCCCTAATGTTTTGGAAGCTTTACATTTTCTCCCCAACGCCTCTAGCTGTATTAATATCCCATTTTCTGCAGAAAAACACAAGTAGGAAGTAGATGAGGAACATAGAATAAGTTAGAGTAGGTTAGGGTTAGTTTTAGATAATTTGCACATTTTCCCCAAACTCACAACCGTGAGTTTCACTTGGGGCTAGAGTTTGGTTCTCTTTTGGCTCTTGAAAACTGGATTCCTTGGAGTTGTTTTCGCTTGTAAGGTGTTTGGATTTGGTTGGAATCATCACTCTTTTGATTAAGGGAAGTATTTCTTTCAATTTCTTATGCTTTCAATGGTTAAATCTCCTTATGAATGTTGTTTGCTTGAAGCCATGAGAGGCTAAATTTTCTTGGGTGATTCTTGGTGCTTGATGTATGGGTTAGGTTTATTTTGATTCCTTGTTGGTTGTAGAGTGATGGGCTTGCATTAATTGAAGTCTTCCTACTTGTATTTAATGAATTGATATGCATTGAATGGTGGCCACATTTAGTGTGTGTTCTTGATGTTTGTGTGTGTTTTAGAATATACATGAATTTGGACCAAAAGTAGGAAGAACTACCTAGCATTATCTAGATTTAGGTGTTTGAGACAAGGAATAACTACCAAATGAGATTAATTGTGCACTAAAATTGTGTGGAAGCCATAGGTTTTAGTGTGCAAAGGTAGAAGTGAGACCGAAAGGAGATCTTCTATTCTTTAATTCCATTGAGACCGAAAGGAGATGTGGAGTGAAAAATAGGTGGTTTTCTTAGATTAAACACTTGAACTAGGGAATGTGAAGTAGTTGGCTAAAACATCTAGGGCTAGAATTGTGCATTAGAGTTGTGTGGAAGCCATAGGCGCTAATGTGCTCTAGGTGGGGATGAGACCGAAAGGAGATTCCTCATTCTATAATTCCGATGAGACCGAAAGGAGATTTGGAGTGAATGGATGTAGCCACTTAGTTAAGATGCCTTACACTCGGTTGCCCTTAGGAGTCAAAATAGCCTACCCTTGCATTGAACCCAAGGATCACCCTCCTTCATCATTTGTGTGTTTTTCTCTTTGTTTCAATGGTGTTGTTTTAGTTATTTAAATTTCACTTTCTAAATCATTGCTTTAAGACACATAGATAGCAAATAATTAGTTGCACTTAAATTTTGGTTTTGTCCCCTTCCCTGTGGAAAATGATCCCTATGCTTTACTACAATTGATTAAGTGAGGTTTAGGTGTATATTTGCGTGAGTTTGAGCTTTATTTTGACGCACTTTTGCACACACCGATCTCGCTCACCAACACGCCCTCAACATGTGCAAATAAGATGGTAGTATTCTATATGAATCCTCAAATCCACCTCTCATTTCGTCGAGTGCCGATTCCCTTGATCTCCAAGCCTTCTGATATTGTATATTCACACCCAACTCTTGACGAATGTCTGCCATGATTTTGGCAGGTTTATATGGCCGACAAATTTCTTGATACCTACATTTGATCCACGATCCTATTACTTTACTGGTTGCCTGACGATTATCACAATGCACAAGTGATAACTAACATGTATGGGTATTTTCAAATTTATTGACCTTCCAAACACCCGAGTTTTCAATAGAAGATGCATTTAGTTTCCATCCGCAATTGCTATGCGTGCATCGTATGTACCAATACTTACGACTTGCTCTAACCACCTTCCACTCGTAGAAATATTTCACAGCAAGCATACTCATTCTCAATTGCAATTGCTTTCTCGTTTCGAAAACATCATTGACCGCAACATCGATGATGGCGGCTAATCTATCCGAAGAAGTCCCACTATTAGCATGCGATGACCTTGTCAGCTGTTGGCAATAGGGGATTGCTCGCGCATGGGTTTGAGCTGGATTGACAAGCTCATTTGTCTCCGGTTGCTTGGACGAAGTATTTACATCTTCCACAACTATGATTTTTTCAACCGGAGTATTTACATCAATCCTGGGTCCAAGATCATGAACTGCCTCTTCAAAAATTGGTTCGAAGAAATTGTTTGGCGGAAGAGTATCATTAGTCCATAACGGACTGTCGCCACCCAATCGCTTTATTGGTGAATTGCTAGCACCATCTTCAGCACCTGATGCTTCGGTCTCAGCATGAAAGGTAACACATATTGGAATCCGCGCATCTTCAGACCGTCTAATAATCTCATTCAAAAAGCATTTGACATGGTAATTAGTCTTGATGGGAAGAGGGGAAATTTTTGGCAGGTATTTGGGTACATATTCGAGGACCAATCTATCTTCAATCTCCATATCTAATTGTATAACAGAGATGATGAGATTCACTAGTTCCTTGAAGCTTGTGTCTTCTGTCAACAAAAGAGTTTTGACCCTCTTGTAATTTATGAAGCTTCGTTCATTTGTACTAGGATCAACGTTCCATTTTTTGTCATAAAAAACGTGTACAGACCATGTAATTCCGCGTGACATCTCTACATTCAAAACCAAAACAATCAATAAACAACGATTTTACATCAAACAAAAGAACATTTTAAAATTTAAGGCCATCAACAAGCAGCAGGATCGTTGAAGGGCTCTCAATAAATAAGAAATTCATTCCAACCACAGTACTCGACTAATAGCTCGACCTTGCACTCGAACTACTATAATGCTGGACACTTCATATAGCCCTATTGGAGTACTCGACTAATAGATCGACTAAATACTCGACTTCCCATGAGACTCGACCTATTATAAAGCTGGAACTTTATTTAGCCCTATCAGATTGCTCGACTAATATATCGAATATATGCTCGACTTTCCACTTGACTCGACCTAATGCTCGACGTTATGCTCGACCCAACTATGTGCGCAACTTTATGCTCGACCTAGTGCTGGATATATTGCTCGACTATTTTTTCTGTACCATTCATAAACCCAGTTTAAAAAAACGCAATAAATCAAACTAACTTGCTAGATGGGCGAAAACAAGTGCGATTGCTTGCAGACCAATGTTATCAGACTCGGCCCGGTCATTGACTCGGTCGAGGCTTCGGGTCAATGGGTCAATGGTTCAACCAGTGGGTCAATGGTTCAACCGGTGGGTCAATTATATAATTAATAAAAAATAAAAATAATATTAAAATATAAAGAAAATATAAAATATTAACTTATAAGTAACCAAACAAATAATATTGTTATAATAACATAATAAAATCTAAAATCCACACTCATAAGTCATAAGAATTGATATAAAAAAGTCATCCAAGTAAAATAATAAGAAAAACAATGAACAACATTCATCCTACTGCCCTAAATATAATAATAAAAGTTTCAACACAAACAAAAACAACACACATCCTACTTGCTCCTCCTACATATTCCATGCACCCCAATCTTGGCCAAAATCTGGAACCTCATATCTTCTACTATGAGCATTTGCTTCATTGTCAAATCCTGTGCATTCCTCGTCTCTATTTTCATTCCCATTGTTATCATCTTCTTCATTATCAATTTCAAGCTCTTCCATGTTTAAGATATCTACAATATTTTCAATATATATGGCACATTACTTCAAGATAAAATAATATGAGCTAAATCATTTAAATTAAACAACTAAAGCAATTAAAATAAATTACTATCATCATTTTGGTTGTTTTGAATAGAACATGCTCCTAGCTCACGACGAAATGTCTCTACTTCATCACTTGTTAAAGATGAAGGCTCATCCTCTAATATCCACGCGGCATTAGAAATAAATTCTTCAAAATCAATGGGATCATAATTTCGACCTTTGAAAAAATTCCTGCAGAAAATTCTCATTCCAGTTACCAATGATATATTTTCAAAGAAAAAACAAGCTATAAAAAAAGAAAAATAAACAGAAAACTAGGGATAATTAATACCTCTGTTGCAACCTTAGATTATAATGGACATATACAAGATCATTGAGCCTTTGATGCTCTAATCTATTTCTTTTTTTAGAATGGATATGCTCAAATATGCTCCAATTACGCTCACAACCCGAAGCACTACATGTTTGGCTTAAAATACGAAAGGTATTGATGCATCAATCATCCATTTTGATATAGTAAGATGACACTTCTCTATTGCTTGTTTGCTTTGCAAAACACTCTTGAGAGTAGGTTGAGCTCCAGGAGTTGTTCTTGGCATGAAATAAGCCCCTATCCCTTTTGCTTTCTCCTTCCCTCTTTTGCTTTGACTTCCTCTAGTAGTAGCAGTGGTAGATATACCCTTTCCTTTAGAATGAGGAGGTGGCATAGATGTTGCTGGAATCTCTTCAACTTCATCATCATCATCATCATCTTCTGCCATATACATGCGCTCTTCACAATCTCTAAGCTCTGGAGTATAAGGATTATGTTCTACTAACAGTTCTTGTGCCTTTCTCTTTTTTGTAGCATGTTCATCAATACTTTTTTGCATTTCATAACGAACATCAGGGGGTACCTTTTTACATGCCTCTGCTTGGCCCTTTACCCACGCTAAATGTTGTTTGAACCGATTAATTCCACCACCTTTTATCTTTTTTTCACAATACAAACATATTATTGTCCTTTTACTCTCTAAAATTGATTGAGTGCAATGTCCCCATGCTGGATCAGATTTCCCTCTAACGGCACTTGTAGGAGGAGATGAAACAGGCGTAGAACCAGTCGTTGATGGTGTAGCAGAGGAAGACATTAATCTTCAGCCCAATTTAGTCCAGAAAATGATTACATATTCAGTTCCAATCACAAAATGAACAAAAAAGACAAATAGAGAAATACTTTAGCCAATTATAGTCCAGAAAAAAACCAAAAAAATACCCTTACAAATCAATCGACATCTAATTCAGTTCAATTCAATCCAGAAAAAACTGCATGGCTGCATTATTTTCAGTGGTTTATCCGTGCTCAAGAGAATACATGGGTATGTCACAACATAAACTTGTCTTCTTGTTGTGAACTTGTGACAACAACGCATTACCCAATTACTATTAAAAGGGAAAAAAGTTTTCCAATGACAATTATGACTAAACATACCTTTAACAAACACAATTATGACTAAACATACCTTTAACAAACACAATTATGACTAAACATACCTTTAACAAATATACTTTTATGAAGGTGTCCCAAATACTAGGTCCACGGCCATCTTTATCAACCATGCCTTCCACCTGATATGCTGAAGTTGCAGTCCCATAGATAAAACCCTTTGGAAAGCTCTTTCTGCAAAATCTTTTTTAGAGCAAATAAAAACAGAACAAATATTGACGGAGCCCCTTTTGCTGCAAAATCTATTTTAGAGCTTGGCCTTCCTCCTTTGTTGGTTGAAAGGCCGGAGAAGGAAGGATTTGAGGTCCCAAGTCCCAATTGATTTTCAATTTTGAAGACTAGGGCTTGGGGCCTTCGGGCGATTGAAGATTGAAGAACAGAAGAAAGAGAAAAGCTGAAGAACCAAGTGCAAAAGAACGAAGAACAAAGCTGAAGATCGAAGAGCAGCGTGAGCAGCGTAAGAACGAAGAAGAAACGAAGGCGAAGAAAAGCTGGGCTGCTGAAGAGAACGCCGAAGTGCAGAGAACGGCAGAAGAACGAAGAAGAAACGAATGCGGGCTCCAAAAATTTGTGATAAAAAATAACACGGAACGACGCCGTTTTGACGTTTTGAGCAACCCGGACCGGAAGGCTTGACTCGGACCGGTCTGAGGTCCGGTTCACCGGTTGAACCGGCCGGTCCGAGCCGAGTTTAATAACACTGTTGCAGACTATTTGAAACGTAATTGCTTGCAGTACGAATAATGGCGTGTGAGAGAACAAACTTTGTTCACATCCGATGGGGTGTGACAACAAATTCTTGAAGTATTTATAACTAAGCTTCAAAACCTTGTGGCGAAGAGTACTCTATAACGTGGTAATCGACCAAAGAGGCTCTAAAACGTTGAAGTCAAGAGTAGCAAAGCAATAGAAGTGAAACAATCTGTGGCCTTAGAACGCGTTCTATAACTCACAGAAGAAGAGAAGGGTGTTGTGGTCACTTTTTTTATAGAAGTGCTATAAAACAAAGGAATAGAAGCAAGGTGCTATTTTTGTAAAGTCAATGGTCAAAGGTGTCATTTTTGTAAATTTCCCATTTTTCAATAATAAAATCAATTTTTCAATGTTCAAATTATCACAATAACAAACTACATAATATTAAATTTTAACAACAAAAGTCACAATAATAAAAAGTACAATTACAACCAAATGACTAATCCAAGTCACCATAACATATAGTATATATTTATTTTTTCATATATATTATGGAGTTATACATATAAATAATATATATTTATATTATGAAAATTATACATAAACCGAATTATACATATATATATTCAAAATTTTTGAATTCGGTTTGTTGGTTCGGTTTCAACCCAAAAACCAAATTCGAATTTGGTTTTTCAGGTTAAAATCGAATAAATCTATCAACTCGAAAACTAAATTCAAAATTTGGTTTAAACCAAAAACCGAATAAAAAAAAAACCAAATTTGTATTGAAAAATTCGAAAACAATTCGGTGAGATATTCAAATTAATTTGAAAATTGCATACCCCTATATGTAGTGCTGCTATTGTATTCTTAAATTTTAAGTAGTAAACTAATAAAAAAGAATAATAGAATAAACTTTGTTGATTGATGAATCCTTATCCACCTAAAGGAATTCCACTAAAGAAAGCTTGTAGACTTTTGAGGTTGATCTTATCTTCTTTTTGAAAAGTTGTTTGTAAATCGGTTGTTTTTAGGATCTTACCTTCTTACAAGTTGAAATGCTCTGTTGGGAGTTAAATATAACCATTAATTATAAAATATAATAAATTCAATAAATTTAGTACATTATTAAATATAAAATTTTATTTTTTAATTATGAGCTACACATGATCACCATTAATAAAAGTAATATATAGAATTTTATTAACTAGTATTTTTTTTTTAAAATAACACAGAAAACTTTTGAAAAAAAAACTATTTTTTTGGTAGATAAAAGTAAGTATGATGATGTACAAATGTACAATAGTAACTAGTTAATTACATTTACCACTTTAGAAATTTGACAATACTATATAATGAACTTCATTGTTTGATGAAACTACAAATACTATCTTTAACTAACAGTTAACCATCAAAAGGTAAAAAAAGATTAAAATATGGAACAATATACTAAACTAAAAGTATAAACAAAATACTTTTTCCGTCTCAAAAAACAAGAGTTCAGGATGAAAAAATTTATTTGTCTTAAAAAAAGAGTCTACTTTTAGAATAAATTTTTTGTTTTACCCTTGTTAATGATAATAATGTATAACCCAAATTTAAAAGTAAAAATAAAAATAAAAATTTATATATTTAGTTGTGCATTAATTGTATTGTACTTTATAATTTAAAAAAATTATATCAAATCAAAAGTGATTTTTTTTTTTTGAGATTGAGGGAGTAAGAAGTAACATTAAATATGAAAAAAATAAATGATATTTGATCATAAATATTATACGATATTGTGGTTTTAAAATTTAAATTAAATTATATACTTATTTTTTTAAAATTAAAATTTTTTTATATTATCAAAAATTTAACCTTTAAATTCAAATTTAAATACATAAAAATATGTCTATTTACTTAATTATGCATAATAAATATTTTACATACTTTTTATATTAAAAAATTACAAGTGTAGGTTTACCTAAAATAATTATTAAAAATTACTAAAAGATAAATCTACATACATAACCTTTTTGACAAGTAAAGTTCATTGTAATTTTACTTAACGTCAAAGGGTTAGATGTTACTCCTTCTATACCAAAACAAAAAACATTAACTTTTAATTTGGTACAACTTTTTTTAAATTACAAGACACAATACATTTAGTGAATCATTAAATTTAGACTTTTATATTTTTATTTTTACTTTTTAATTTGAATCATATATCGTCATTATTAATAAGAGTAGTACATTATTAATAAGGGTAGTACAATAATTTTATACTAAAAGTTCACAATTTTTTTGGATTAATAAAATGTTTAAAACTAAATATATATTTTTTTATGAAAGTAGTATAAATTTAACCAATCGAGAGGGCAATTGTAAATTTTCCAAATAATAAGATTTATATTTGTAATTAATTTATTAATAAAATAATTAAATTGCTGGCCATCTGTAAGACAATCAAAAGTTTAAGGCTATGTTTGGTTTGTATTTTTATTTACAAAAAATTAATTTTTTTTAATCACAAAAATAAAATATCCAAATATATTTATGTTTAAATTTAAAATTTAAATTCTAACCAAATTTTTTCTCACATTATTTCAAAAAAAATTCATCTCAATAAAGCCAAAGTCAAGAAGTCAACATGACAACATTCAACAGGTCAACATCAATAATTCAATCAATTGAACAAAAGACAATTTGATCGTAAGAAAGGATTGAAGACATGATAATTTGTCAAAAAGCCTACAAAACTAGAATGCAAAAGTCAAAAAGCCTAACGGCTAGGCTTCACCGAATTCAATAGTCTAGAGCAACAAAAGCTCCATAAATACAGACTAAAGTATCGGAAGGAAGACACAAGCATTTGTTTTTTCTACTTCTACTTCTGTTGAGTGATTTAATATCTGTTGTTTTCCTTCCAATGTTAACAAATTATCCCACCAATTTTTTAATTGTCCTGAAAATCCTATTATTAATGCTATTGCAGTATTAATCTCTGTTAATTCTAATGTTTTGTATGCTGTTTTGGCCATTCCCATCTCTTGTAATGTATTTAATATTTCATATTCTAATTTTTCATCTATATTCCATTCATAAACAGAATTGCCATCAACAAAGTTAGAAGATCAGTTTCCTTCGCCATGAAGCAATCAAGGACCGTCTTCATTCAAAAAGTGGGAAATGGAAAGATGATTAAAGCTATTCAAGCATGTGAAGTGGGGACAGTCAGAAAACTCTGCTTTCCAAAAAGAAGAGTAGGTCCAATGTCGACACAAAATTACAAACAACTTTTCAAAAAAAAAAGATCAGACCGGCCTCAAAAGTCTACAAGCAGTTGTCTTCATTCAAAAAGCCGAAAGTAGATAAGGAAGTGGATAAGGATTCATCAATCAACAAAGACAAAGTCTGCACAAGACAAATATCGAAGGAAGAATTCAAATAAGCCAAGGAAATCAACAAAGTCATTCAACAAAGCCAAAGTCTAGGAAGTCAACATGACAACATTCAACAGGTCAACATCAATAATTCAATCAATTGGACAAAAGACAATTTGATCGTAAAAAAGGATTGAAGACATGATAATTTGTCAAAAAGCCTACATGACTAGAATGCAAAAGTCAAAAAGCCTAACGGCTAGGCTTCACTAAATTCAACAACCTAGAGCAACCAAAGCTCTATAAATACAGACTCAAGTATCAGGAGGAAGACATAAGCCTTTACAAGATTACAACTTACAAAACAGCTTACAACCAATTTACAAGCTTCTTCAATCTAGATTAGAATTCCAGCCTTGTATCCAAAAAAACCATTACAACCTACCTTAGAATATTTCAACATTTTTAGTTTCAATATTTTAAGTTTTATTTCAAGGATCTTTATTGTATTCAGATTTCGATTTCAAAGCTTAATATAGTAAGTGTTCAATTCATCTTGATTTTCTGATCATTTTGAGTACCAATTTCAATTTTACTATTCACAAATTTACTATTTATTTTTACTATTCACGATTCTCCTCACCTTTTATATATTCAATATCAAAATCATCAATCAACAAAGACAAAGTCTAAAAGTCAACATGACAACATTCAACAGGTCAACATCAATAATTCAATCAATTGGACAAAAGACAATTTGGTCGTAAGAAAGGATTGAAGACATGATAATTTGTCAAAAAGCCTACAAGACTAGAATGAAAAGTCAAAAAGCCTAACGGCTAGGCTTCACTAAATAGTTAGTTCACCCCTGATGTCACCTACAAGGTCATAGATGGGAATTAATGTTATTACTTTTGAAAACAAAGAATTTCAAATAGATTTTGAATATTTAAATGAGATTTCTGAAAATGAAAATAGTAAAAAGAAATTTTGGTTTTTATCATTAGATCAATTTATTCAAGAAAAATTAAAAGAAGAATGTATTTCTTATATGAAAAAAGATGAAATGTAATATTCTTTTACTTTCATGGTTAGAATATTGGTTAGAGAAGATGGAAATTCAAATGTTGTATTAGATGATATTAAGAAAGTTTATCAACAAAATAATTATTCAAATCAGATATTACATACTATAGCTAATTAAGTAGAACATTTGTCTACTAAGATAGATTCAATTCCTAAATAAAACCCTAAATTTCCAAATGAAATAGCTAGTCGTCATTTCAAAACAAGAAGAGTTTCTCATGAATTAGAAGAAGATTTAATTAAAAATAAAATGCAAAATAGTTTGATAAATAGAATAACTCAAAGTATTCAAGCTGATAAAGCTAGTACTTTAGAAAATAGAATTAATTGTTTAGAAACAGGAGGAAAAATAACAGAATCAGATGATAGTTCAAGTTTAAGTGAAGAATTAGATAACTTAGAAATACAAAAGATTAATAATGTAGAACAAGAATTTAAAGATAATTCAGAAATAGAAATTAATAGGATAAAAAAACAGAAAAATTATAGAAATTGGAATTCAATAAATATAAGAAATTATTATCCTAGACCTACACCTCCAGATATGCAATATGAAGAAAGAAAACAATTCAAAATAAGTTCATATGATAGCAATTCTGTTTACAAATGGAATATAGATGGAAATCAGAATATGAAATATTAAATACATTGCAAGAAATGGGAATGGCTAAAACGGCGTACAAAACATTAGGATTAACAGAGATTAATACTGCAACAGCATTAATAGTAGGATTTTCAGGACAATTAAAAAATTGTTCGGATAATTTGTTAACATTAGAAGGAAAACAACAAATATTAAATCACTCAACAGAAGTAGAAATAGAAAAAACAAATGCAGATGGAACAAAAACATTTGTTATAGAAAAACAATCAGATGCGGTAGATCAATTACTAGTGGTAGATCAATTAATAGTTACAATTTAGTTCAAAAATTATGTTAAGTAATTTAAGATGTCCAACTTTGTCAGATTTTAGATGGTATAAAGATGTCTTTCTTACTCAAGTATTAAAAAGAAATGATTGAAATTCTCCTTTTTGGAAAGAAAAATTCATTACAAGATTAACTACTTTATTTTCGCAAAGAATAATATCTAAATTGCAAAAAGATGTAGGAAATGATTACATAGATTTCAACACAATATCTTTTGGTCAATTATTTGCTTTTACTAAAAAAGAAAGATTAGAATTATGTACAGAATTAAAGATTCAAAACAAATATGATAGGGAAAAACAAGAAATGGGAAACTTTTGTGAAGTATTTGATATTAAAGAAATTAAAACTCCTTCAGCTCAAAATAGAAAATTAGAAAAATATAAAAGACATTCAAAATTTAAGAAACATAAAAATTTTGATAATAGTCAATATTATAAAAAATATAAAAAGAAGAAATATAAAGGATATAAAAATAAAGATACTAATGATAATAATTCAATAACTTGCTGGAAATGTAGTCGCTTTGGTCACAAGGCTAATCAATGTAAAATAAAGAAAAAGATAAATGAAATATTTAAAGAAGAAGAATTAAAAAAGAAAATGATAGCTTTAGAAGAAACAGATATAGATGAAGATAATATTCAAGATGATATAGATTCAGACTCAAGTCTAGAAAGTATAGAAAAATGCAAGTGTATTAATGTGATTTCAAAAAGTAATAAAGAAACATTATTTGAAATGATAGAAAAAATCGATGATAAAACATGTAGACAAGAATATTTGAAAAAATTAAGAGATTTAATATTAGAAGAAGAAAAACCTAAAAAGTTTGAAGAACCATTTAGTATTTCAAAATTATTAGATAAACATCCAAATGAAGGATTATTAGGAATTAGGAAGGCAGATGAAGTCAAATAAGATATTAAAACATTAAAAGAATAAGAAAGAAAATTACAAAAAGATTTAATAGAATTAAAAACAAAAGATTTAGAATTAGATATAAAAATAAGTTTAATAAAAAATGAAACTACTCAAGACAGTTCGTCAAAAGCAAAAGAAATTATAAATGATATTCAAATCCAAATGAAGGATTATTAGGAATTAGGAAGCCAGATGAAGTCAGAGATATTAAAACATTAAAAGAACAAGTTAGAAAATTACAAAAAGATTTAATAGAATTAAAAACAAAAAATTTAGAATTAGATACAAAAATAAGTTTAATAAAAAATAAAACTACTTAAGACAGTTCGTCAAAAGGAAAAGAAGTTATAAATGATATTCAAAACTTAAGTTCTATTCAAATTAATAATGAACAAGTTTCAGATTAAATATATATTCAAATGATAAATAAGATAGAGTATAAAAAATGGTATTGTTTTGTTACACTAGGAAAAAATGATTTCAAACTCAAGGTACATACTAAGGTAGTTCAAGACATTAAAAGACAAATAAAAAGTCTTCCGTGTCTAGTTATTCCCAATCCCAAAGCAATTAAGATGATTGTAGAGACTAATGCATCAGATGCAGGATACGGAGGCATTCTCAAGTAGAAATTAGACATAGACTCCCCAAAACAACCAGTGAGATTTCATAGTGGTGTCTGGAGTGGGGCTAAAAAAACTATTCAACCATTAAAAAAGAAATTGTATCTCTTGTTCTATGTATTCCAAAATTTCAAGATAATTCATATTATCAAAAATTTCTATTACGTATTGATTGCAAATCCGCAAAAGATGTTTTAACTAAAGATATTCAAAATATAGTTTCAAAAACAGATTTTTGCAATATGGCAGGTTGTCCTATCTGTATTCGATTTTGATATTGAATATATAAAAGGTGAGGAGAATTGTTTGCCTGATTTTTTGACTCGTGAATTTTTAACAGGAATTTCAAACTAAATTTAGTAGAATAGTAAAAATTAGGCAAAACACGAATATACCAAAATTAGGCAAAACAGATTAAAGCTATTCAAGTATGTGAAGTGGGGACAGTTAGAAAATTTTGCTTTTCAAAAAGAAGAGTAAGTCTCATGTCGGCACAAAATCACAAATAACTTTTCAAAAAGAAGATAAGATTAGCCTCAAAAGTCTACAAGCCGTTGTTTTCATTCAAAAAGCTAAAAGTAGATAAGGAAGTGGATCAGGATTCATCAATCAACAAAGTCTGCACAAGACAAATAACGAAGGAAGAATTCAAATAAGCTAAGGAAATCAACAAAGTCATTCAATAAAGCCAAAGTTAAGAAGTCAACATAACAACATTCAACAGGTCAACATCAATAATTCAATCAATTGAACAAAAGACAATTTGATCGTAAGAAAGGATTGAAGACATGATAATTTGTCAAAAAGCCTACACGACTAGAATGCAAAAGTCAAAAAGTCTAATGGCTAGGCTTCACTAAATTCCACAGCCTAGAGCAACCAAAGCTCTATAAAAACTAGTGAGATTTCATGGTGGTGTCTAGAGTGGAGTTAGAAAAAATTATTCAACTATTAAAAAAGAAATTTTATCTATTATTTTATGTATTTCAAAATTTCAAGATGATTTATATTATCAAAAATTTCTATTACGTATTGATTGCAAATCTGCAAAAGATATTTTAACTAAAGATATTCAAAATATAGTTTCAAAATAAATTTTTGCAAGATGGGAGGCCATCCTATTTGTATTCGATTTTGATATTGAATACATAAAACATGGGGAGAATTGTTTGCCTGATTTTTTGACTTGTGGATTTTTAACAGGAATTTCAAAATGAATTCAGTAGAATATTGCAAACTCAAAATTCCCTTGATTTTTTTGTTGAACCTACAAGACTCAAAAGTATCATCCATCAATTTCTCATCACAATCAATAGACAATGCCATAAACACAGACGACCCCTCAAAAACAACAATATCTATAAATAGCAGAGATTCATCCGAAGGATCATATTCAGACCTATTTGGCGGACCACTAGCTCAAAGACCCTTTGATTTATAAACTTACGATTTTCTATTTTGCAGGATTCAATGAAAAAAGTTCCCCAAATAAAGCCATATTAGTTACTCAATGGATGTTTAGATTCAGACGAATTTGACAATCAAAAAATAGGAATACTTGAAAGAGTCCCCAGACTTTCAAGTATTTACAATGTTGCTCAAATCATTCAAAATCGAGAAACTAAATCATTTCAACCAATGAAATTACCCAAGTGTATTTATCCTTGTAATAAAAAATCTCAAAAGAAACAAGACCGCAATCATGCCGCTACACTCAAATAGTGGGTAAAACATGAACATCAAATGCGAGTTTTTTGAAGATTTTGACAAAAGAAAAGGAAAACTACCAGCTTTGCCTTTTTATTCTCCACTCAAACCAATTCCTAAAGATCCAAGATTGTTGGTTTCCAATACCTTTGAAGATAATCTCAAGAGAGTTCAAGAACAAGCTAGATTACGAGCTTCGTCAAGCACACCAATACAACGCCGGCCAACAGATTTTGAAGATCAGCTTCCTTTATCCGAAAAGACGAGTAGGTCCCATATTGGCAAATAATTACAAGCAACTTTTCAGAAAGAAGATACGATCAGCCTCAAAAGTCTACATGCAATTGTCTTCATTCAAAAAGTTAGAAGAAGATAAGGATGATTTAGATATACAAAGTAAAGAAGACAAATTCGGATGATTCAAAGATATAGAGTAAAGAAGACCAATTAAAATACTTCAAGGAAGCCAAAGTCAAAATCACTGTTCCTGAAGTCAAAATCAAGCAAACAAAGACCAAATGCCAAAATTGGATACTACAGACAAATCTTGCAATCAAGACAAAGTCATTCAAAGCAACAAAAGCTTGGAGCCAAAAAATCAAAAGTCAAAAAGGCTAAGGCTAGCCTTTAGTTCAAATACTTCAAGTCAAAATCACTTTTCCTGAAGTCAAAATCAAGCAAACAAAGACAAAATGCAAAAATTGGATACTACGGACAAGTCTTGCAATCAAGACAAAGTCATTCAAAGCAACAAAAGTCTTGAACCTAAAAATCAAAAGTCAAAAAGGCTAAGGCTAGCCTTCACCAAATTCAACAAGCTAGAACAAGGACGGACTCAACCAAAGCTAGAGGATTTCAACTATAAAAAGGGCTTCATTCCATTCAGAAATCATCTGCAATTTGATCAACAATCTTAGTTTTCAAAAGCCTTTCATATTCTATCCTTGTATTCAAACTCTCCCAAAATCATTCTAGCCATTTTTGTAATTCTCAACCATTAGTTTCAAAAGTTTTAAGTTTTTCAGGTTTTATTTCAAGGATTTTTATTGTATTCAGATTTCAATTTCAAAGCTTAATACAGTCAGTATTCAATTCATCTTAATTTTCTGATCATTTTGAGTAATAGTTTGAATCATACCTTTTGAACTTGATTCAAGTAGCAATTAAACCGTTAGTACATTAAAAAGATTCTTTCTCCTGAAGAATGGGGAAGTCATTCAATGATTAAACCATTCTCAGTAGAGACTCAACCTACAGGTTATACATACCAACATTACTTAGTAGCTTGATATAAACTTTTTTCCTTAGACCATTCAATCATTCATGGTTTTTCATTTTGCATAAAAACTTTAGTTCTCAAGTCCAATCAATACCAATTTGGTTTTATGATTGGTGGGTGTACTTTGGATGAACTGAAGACATCTATATTCCTAAAGCAAAAATGGCCTACAAGTTATTTTTGAGAAAAACTAAAGGTAGAATTCAAGACTATATGCAGCAAATTTGATTCCATATTATTGAAATTTTTTGTTCACCTATCAGTGAGATACTTTAGATCAACCACTTATTAGAGATCAATATGTTGTTGTCACTTAGTGAGTTACTTTATATTTGACTAGAAGTGTTTCAAACATATTGAAGTAAAAATGTGTAAATAAATAATAATGGCTTTTGGAGTGCAAAAATGAGTGAAAAGAAAATATTTTTTTTACGAAGGCCATAACCACTTTGGCATGATTTGAAGAAAGTGCGACCACCTCAATTCAGTTGGATAGGTAGTCAACTACTAAAAGAATTTCATATGAAAAATAAAGGGTTTTATGAAGTCAATCTCCCAAACCTTAAAAAGTTCCACTTCAAAATATCATGCTGGGATATCTCATACATAACATGTTGTTGATTTCTTGACATTAGTCAGACTTCTCCCACACTCCTTAGCATTCCTAAATAAAGTTAGGAAATAACAAGCCAATTACAAAACTTCAGTAGGAGTTTCTTTTTCCCTCATAGTAATCACCTTAAGGTGATTCATGACAACAAGAGTCATATCGATTCAATGTTTAAAATAGATAGATATGATAAAAATTTTAATATTACAAATAGTCTGCTAGAGCCCTTTTAACATAGATCCACACCAAGTTATCCTTGTTTAATTTTTTTTCATCAATTAAGTTTTTTTCCTCTTCTAACGCCCTATAGTTTTACCTAGAGCCCTATAGTTTTTTTTCATCATTTTTTTTATATTTAAATTCCATCTAACGCCCTATAGTTTTACCCAAAGATAGGGGCGGCAATGGCCGACACGACACGATAACACGACACGAACCTAATACGAAATTGACACGACACAAAAATACAAAATTAACAAATTCGGGTTGAAATCAAATCGAATATAATTAACTCGAAAAATAAACGGGTCGAGTTCGGGTCGACCTGACGAGTTGACAAGTCGACCTACTTAACCCATTTAAAGAGTAATTTGTAACTCGCGAACCCGAAATTGCCACCCCTACCCAAAGACACATCATCCCCTCATAGTTTATTAAACACCACTTTTACCCCTTAAGGTTTAGACAAAAGTTAAAAAAAAATAGAAAATAATATCTATGGCATGCTATGTATCACATTCACTGGAAATGTAGCTTATAAAAAGACATTTTTTTCCTATAATACCTTTCCGTTTATCAATTTCAATTTCCATGGGTTTCAGATATTTGGATTTTGGTTTAAACTTCTTCAAATAGATCTTAATATTTTAAGGGTTAAATCTACTTAGACTTCTTGTGGTTTTCACCATGGATATATAACTTCTTAACGGTATAGAAGACACTACTTTGCCCTGTGAGATTTGGTCAAAAGTGAAAAATAGACAAAATTTACACCTGTGATGTGATGTGCATTCTAGAAATGCAACTGGATAATGAAAGCTATTCTTTTTAGATATTTGATACCAAAAAATATCCTTGCATTATTAGTTTGATTGGCTTTGTTCTTTTACATATGACTTTTGGAAGAAATTTCTCTTCTCAAGCACATCTTACTATTTTAGAGATCAACATGTTGATGTGTTTTTGGGGTAGACTAAAACAAAATTTGAATGAACAAGAGTAGATTATAGTGATCAACTATGGGATGAAGAGTCAACTGCTTAGGTACTATATCTGTCAACATAAGTTTAAAACTAAAGATGGCTGTTGTCAAAAGGAAGCACAAAGTTGGTGTTACTCTTCTTTTATTTATAGTAGGCTATATTTATGTTCTCTGTTATCATAGCTGCAATAAACCATGGACACACTTTGGAACTATGAGATTGATACCTCTTTTATCTGCACTAAAATTTACTTAAAACATCGTTTGATGCAACAATTTGATTTGATATGATATATATTATATTTTATCATACAACACAAAGGGAAAACATGTAGATGCTACTTAACTTAGAAAATGAAGTAAAGATGAAATTAACTCCTATTTGTTAAGGAGTTTCTTTTGAAAATAAAACTTTCTCTATCATTTAATTATGGGCATAAGATAATTATTTTAATGATTTTTAAAGAAATTTTCCCACTTAAAACATTTATACATTAATTCCAAATAAAGATCTTCCTTTTTACAAAAGATTTTTTCTTTTTCTTAAGTAGGGTGATTTGTGCTAATTTTTTTTGATTTTGACCACTTTATTGACAATCCACTTTAATACATTTGCATTTCTAATTCCTCATTAAATTTCAATTAATCAAGTTTCAATTACAAACAATTATGGCTAATTTATTGCTATTATTGATTGTATTTAAATAGATTACAATGTCATTTGATAATTTTAAAATGTATTATTTTGATAATTTATGTTATATATAATACAATATGCGCTACATCAATAGATTACTAATTAATTAATAAAAAACAAGTTTTATTTTATCTTTTTAATTTATTCTAAAAAATAATTTACTAGGTAACTTAGATCTCTATTTAGTTTGACCTAAACCTTATCTCTTTTTGATAAGGTATCCTTACATATTGCCATACAACATTCTTCCATATTAGTAGAGTTTCTTTTATTTCCCATTTATAAGGTATTTTACTTGTTAGTGATCATTAGTTAGCATTTTTAAACTTGTGCCTTTACACTTTTTTTTTCCTAAAAAAAAACACCTCTCTTGATAAGGGTTTTGACCGATCGTATCTATTTATTAAAACAAAATCTTTGTTTACAATGGCTTATGAAAATTGAAAGCTACATACACCAAACTTAACTAAATTTAAAGCCCCTTGACACTAAGTGAAAGTTGAGAAAATGACAAAACGGAAAAAAAAAAGAAAAAATTGAACAATTAATCTGTTAAAATAACTGTGGCCTGTAAAGTTACAAGATTCTTTGCAACACTTCCTTATATTATTCCATGTCATACAGTTTAATATTTTCACATCACTATTTTCATTTATCTCATTATTTCTATTGTTAAAATTCATTTTTATCCTAACTATTTTCAATGCGTAAGAATTATTTTTTTGTTTCATTTATATATTGTTAATCAATTTTCATTTTTTTTCCTTACTATATTATGTTGGGAAATTTACAAATACAGCACCTTTGACCATTGACTTTACAAAAACAGCACCTTCCTTTTTTTCTTGTGTTATAGCACTTTCATTCAAAAAAAGACTACAACACCCTTCACTTGTACGCGCGCAGGAAACCAAAAGACATATTGGTGAGAGAACCGTTCTCCTTCTTTGTACCATCATTACAATTCAGGAACCGTTATTCTTCTTCCATCAACTTTCTTTGTTTTCTTCTTCATCTCCTTCGCCGTTTTCCGCTTCAAAGTTTTCTTCAAAACCAGAGAATTAACCAATTCCAAACATATTCAATGGCACGCACAAAGGGAGGACGATCATCTTCCATCGTTAAGAAGACTACCGCGACGGAGAAGAAAAAAGTACAGCAGCACATGGTCAATAAATTTTATTTTGTGGTTAAAGTTATCATTTTGCCTTCGTACATAGTGTGTGTTGATATTTGAACTGAGTTGTTTGAATTTGGTCAAAAAATTGGTCGGGGGGAGGGGGGGTCGATGATGGGTCGAGCCCTAGGTCGATCGTTACTCAACCTATTAAAAAGTCGAGCTTTAAGTTGAGTTTTTAGTTGAGTCATTGGTTATTCAACAGTCCAATTTATTAATTTTTTCATAACTTTATATTTTTGGTTGAGCTATTGGTCGGGTAAATGGTCGAGCGGGATTCATTTTATATTTTCAGAACTTTATATTTTTGGTTGAGCTATTAGTCGGGTAAAGGGTTGAGCGGGTTATTAATTTTATGTTTTCAGAACTTTATGTTTTTGGTCGAGCGATTAGTCGGGTAAAGGGTCGAGCCAGATTATTAATTTTATGTTTTCAGAACTTTATGTTTTTTGTCAAGCTATTAGTCGGGTAAAAGGTCGAGCCAGATTATTAATTTTGAAATCTTCACAACTCTATGTTTTTGGTCGATCATTTAGTCAGGTAAAGGGTCGAGCTAGATTATTAATTTTATGTTTTCAAATCTTTTTGTTTTTTGTCGAGTTATTAACAACAATTAAAGGGTCGATCCAGTACTAATTTGAATTAATTTTTTAATTGTTGTTAATCAGGACCCTCTGAATGAGCAAATGCTGGTTCAGGGTGATTTCTTCAATGCAAAGGTTTCACAGTATTGCTACTATAAAGCTAATATGCAGAGAATAAGGTTCAAACTAACCGAAATGCAAAAGAACATACTAAGAAATGAGAGTTGCCTGGCTGGAATTGCGCTGGACCATGAGTATACGTTTTGGTGCAAACAGATTATCCACAACGTCTTATTAAGGCAACTTAAGATAGACGAGGAGTCCCAAACGGACAATAGCATATACTTTAATTTCGCCGGTAAGAAGGTGAAATTTGGAAGGAGGGAGTTCGCACTAATCACCGGTTTGAAGATGAAAGACTTTACGCGTGAATACTCGAAATTCCTGGCACCGGATGGCCTGAGCTTGATTAGTAAGTATCTAAATAGGGAAGATAAACACAATGAAACAACATACGTTGATGTATTCAAAGCTTACAATCAAATAAATGCAAACTACTCGAATGAGGTTGTTGTGTCACTTACCTTGTTATTGCTATACACATCCATCATTGGAGAGTAAAAGAGGAACCATATAGATGACAAGGTGGACTATCTGAGATGGTTCATCTGGCTTGTAATTGGAAGAAGTTTAATGAAATCCCTTGGGGCAAAGAATCTTTCCGGGCGACTGTCGATAGTGCTAGAAAGGCTATAACCAACGCCTTGAAGCAGTCTAGGGATCACGATAATAAGACGTACACCGTTGGTGGATTCCCAGTCGCGCTAGGGGTAAGGAATTAAAATGCACTACCTGTTTTATGTTATTTTGTTCTAAAGTTTAAAGAATTAATTATTTTCTTTTTATGCGTATGAATCACAGGTGTTCGCCTATGAACTGATGCTGCATTTTGACTGATTCTCTTTAGTGCAAAAGGTCGAAACCTCTGGGTGTAGACCAAGGATGTTCAGGTGGAAGGGGGTGAAGAGTTACCGATCTGCCTAAGAAAAAAATGTAGTATGGTCCAAAAAGCTACGTAGCGGGGAGGCATGAGCTGATAATTACATAAAATAATTCCTTCGTATGTTTGAGTTGTGTGTTGTGTTATGTCATGAGTTTCCACATTCAATGGGCTGTAGAGAGTTAAAGTCACACCAATACCTCCAACTCCTAAAGAAGCTACAAATTTTTTGAGTTGGGAGGAAGAAGAAAAAGGAGAAGCCGACAATGATTTGGAGTTTGACGAGGAAGAAAATGAAGAATAAGACTCGCATGCTCCTAGAGAGGCACGGGAGGCACAGCGGCAGTGAGTGAGTCAGATGATCGAACAACATAAAAGGTTGGAGGCTCGAATAGCCGAATTAGAAACTGCGGTTAAATAGCTAACTGCAAACCGTCGACCATCTGACTCATGCTCTCAAACAAGTGATGTCGGAGAAAGAAGGAAAAGCCGATGATGGGGCAAATTCAGAGAAAGATGAGTTTGATTTGAAAGCGTTGGTTGTTGTTCATTGAGCTACCGTGGAACACAAGACTCCATCCGTTCCCATCATAGTTGAAATCGAAACTCTTCCCGTAACCCCGATTAAGGATAAAGGCAATAAGGATCGTGGAGTTGTTGAGAAGGATGTTCCCGTTAGTATCAACTTGGAGCCCGTTCTTAGCATTGTGTCTTCTACGCCTCCCTATTATTAGTTTCGTTGCGGTTTGAGTTCCACAATTTCCAACCAGTACCCGAAGATACTGATGACATACTAAAGTGGTTGAAACCAAAAAGTGGCAATTCCTGTGGACCCCTATTTTTCTAACCTACACACGAATGGTTATGTCCACTCCTTTCACATCAACCACATTTCTTTGCCACTCTCTCCTTAGCTGTTAAAGGGATTCTCTGTTTCTTGCGTCTACCACTCTTAACCCTTGGTTCTGGAGGAACTAATTGAATAGAAAGAATTTCTTCAGGCACAATCCAATTCTGAGGTTCACCAACCGGGATAATGGGTTCTGGATAAGCGGATTTGAGTGCTTCGGTCAAGTAAAATGGTGAGCATAAAGAATAATGGTCACTTTGATGGCGACAGGCTGCAGCTAACGCATAAACACTGGTAGTTGATATATTTCAAACACTCGACACATGCACGTTCTTTGAATCAAATCGACTATAGAAATATGATTTGCTATGTCTCGTACACACCACCGGTGTATATCGACAGGTTCAACGACATGAGATTGTGCGGCCCGCATCTTAGATGCAAGCTCATTTTCAATGTAGGGGGTTGTATGTGTGTTTATTTCAGAAGCTGCCGTACGCATTTCATAATACCATCTCTGTAGCGTGCTTCTTATGTACTCGACCAAACAATGAATTGGCAATTCTCGTGTATCCTTCAACATTGCGTTAAGACATTCAGTAATGTTGGTGGTCATTATAGTATATCGCCTCCCTTCAAAATGTGCCCTTGATCACTGTTCAATGCCGACATCTGTTAAATACTCGCACATGTGTGAATTTTGCAGAGAAAGAATTCTTCACATCTCATTAAATTCGGCAAGAGTGTATGCTTTCGTAGCCTTAAAGTATACTGGGAGCACCTCTTTGTGTTTAAATGTTCATCGCAAGTTTTTACTCAAATGATAGATACACACCCTATGGAAGGCATTCAGGAAAACACGTTCAATATTTTTAGCAATGCTTTTATACATGTCGGACACAAACACTAATCTATCGATTTCAACACCTATTGCAGCATTCAACTTTTCCATAAACCACTCTCATGAAGCGTCATTTTCTAAATTCACCAATCTCCAGCCGATTGGGTATACTTGGTTGTTATCGTCCATACAAGTGGCAACAAGCAATGACCCAGGTATTTTTCCTTCAGAAAACAGGCATCAACAACAAGAACTGGTCACATACAGATGCAAAATCCATGAAGCGATGCTCCCAATGCGAAAAAAGCATATTTGAAACTTCCATCTTCTTTCATCTCGAGATCAGTAAACGTACCTGGATTTCATGCTCTCAACATGTGCAAATACGTTGGGAGTATTCTATATGAATCCTCAAATCCATCTCTCATTTCGTCTAGCGCAGATTCCCATGCTTGCCAAGTCTTCTGGTACGGTATGTTCACACCTAACTCTTGCCGAATATCTGCTATGATTTCGCTGGGTTTATATGGCCGACAAATTTTCTGATACTTATATTTGATCCATGATCCAATTACTTTACTATTTGCCTGACGATTATCATAATGCACAAGAGATAACTGACATGTATGGGTGTTTTCAAATTTATTGACCTTCCAAGCACTCGAATTCCCAATGGAAGATACATTCAATTTCCATCTGCAATTGCTATGCTTGCATTGTATGTACCAGTATTTGCGACTTGCTCTGACAACCCTTCACTTGTAGAAATATTTCATAACCAGCATACTCATTTTTAGTTACAATTGCTCCCTCCTTTTGAAAACATCATTTATCGCAACATCGACGATGACGGCTAACCTTTCAGAAGAAGTCCCACTATTAGCATGCGATGACCTTGTCAGCGTTTAGCATCGGGGGATTGCTCGTGCATATGTTTGAACTGGATTGACAGGCACATTAGTCCCTGGTTGCTTGGCAGTAGTATTTACAGCTTCTACAACTATGGTATCCTCAGTCAGAGTATTTACATCAATTCTAGCTCCATGATCATCAATTGCGTCTTCAAAAATTGATCCAACGAATTGTTTGGAGGAAGAGTATCATTAGTCTATAGCGGATTGTCACCACCCAATCGCTTTACTGGTGAATTGCTAGCATTATCTTCAGCACGTGATGCTTCAGTCTCAACTCGAAGGGTGACACATATTGGAATTTTTACATCTTCAGACCGTCTAATAATCTCATTCAAAGGCATTTGACATGGTAATCAGTCTTGATGGGGAGAGGGGATATTTTTGACAAGTATTTGGGTAGATATTCGATGATCATTCTGTCTTCAATCTCCATATCTAATTCCAGAATAGAAATGATGAGATTCACTAGTTCCTTGAAGCTTGTGTCTTCTTTCAACAAAAGAGTTTCGATCATCTTGTAATTAATGAAGCTTCTTTCATTTGTACTGGACTCAACATTCCATTTTTCTCCATAAAAAACATGTACAAACCACGTAATGTAGCGTACCCTACATTGAAAACCAAAACATTCAATAAATAACGATTTTATATCAAAGAAAAGAAAAATAAATGAATTAGGCTATAAACAAGTAGCATGATCATGGTAGAGTTGTAAATAAATGAGAAATTCATTCCAGCATCAGTGTTCGACCTCGTTGTCGACCTTAAACTCGACCTATTATACTGTTGGACACTTTCTGTAGGGCTATCAGAGTACTTGACTCTAATATCGACTAAATACTTGACCTAACTATGTGCGCAACCTGTTGCTGGACCTAGTGCTCGACCACTTCCTCTGTACGATTCACAAACCCAGTTCAAAAAGCAAATAAATCAAACCAACTTGCAATATAATTCGATTTCAAACTAACCCGCAATATAAATCAAATTAATTTGCAATATGATGTCCCAAGAGAGTGTGAGAACAATGGTGTGTGAGAGAACAAATTTTGTTCAATCAGTTAAGGTTCGATGGTGCATGACAACAGAAGTGCTATACTCTGCGTGATAGGGCTCCAAATCCTTGAAGTGAATAGTAGTTTTCAAATGATAATATGACCAAACAGGCTCTACAACGTTAAAGTGAAGAGTGGGGAAGAACAGAGGTGCTAGAATCTGTATTCTATAATAGAAGGGAGGGGTGTTGTAGTCTTTTTTTGGATGGAAGTGCTATAACACAAAAGAAAAAAGGAAGGTGCTATTTTTGTAAAATCAATAGTCAAAGGTGCTATATTTGTAAATTTCCCTATTATTTTTGAACCAAAAAAATTTTAAAATATAAAATGAGAACAAAAAAATTTAATGTTCTCACTAAAATATATTATAACAAAAGTAGACATTAATAATACAATTTTTTTTTAACAAAAATAAAAATAGTTATGTGAAAGTATGAACAATGTTATAGGAAATAATATAAAAGGTTCTTAACAAATCCAGTGCACTTATGGTGACTCATAAAATAATTATCATTAATAAAAATTATATGAATTTTATTCAAATATGTACTCTTTTTTTTTTGTGTGCCGGAAGGGAGATAATGTCATTAATTTTATATTTGTTTCAATGTAGGAGCATGATAAAAGATTTGACAACATTTTAAAAATAATTTTAATAATATGTGATTGTAATTGGTTTTGTTTTCTTAATAAACAACTGCCCTGACTGCTTGAAAATTTTTCACATGAGATACGAGCTCATATCAACTTTAAATTCGTTTTTGTGAATCAATGAAGTTCCTTTTCTTCAAAGTTCCTTACCAATTATAATTATTTTCTTCTTCCTTACTAATATCTTGGGTTGTATTTCTAATTTTAAAGGGGCAAATCAATGAAGAAAGAAACAAATAATTTTGTCCCCTTTAATTTGTGCATATTTTGATTTCCAAATTTACTTTTTTATCATAAAATTATTCATGCTGTACAATTTTACATGGTATAATAATTGCACTCAATATCCTCTCATACCTCTAAGTTAAATTAGTTTTTTTTTTGTTTTAATTCATACCTTATAAAAGAACATAACACTTCTTCAACATCTAATATCTAAGGATGTTATCTAGCAAAATCTAGGACCAAAAATGCACCTGGGCTGCTAACCGTACCACGTTAAATTATAAAACAAGTAAACCAATTTATATTATATATTAAAAGCAATCTTAATTCAATTTATATTATATATTAAAAGCAATCTTAATTTTCCTTCCTAAACTATGCGAAGTGCCACCTGGCAAAGCCGGTTAATTTCATCTATCATTCCTAAAAATTTGATAAAATTACAAAATCAAATTCAAAGTATGAAAAAATTATAAATACTTCCTTAAATTGAAAATCAACCGTTGACAAGTATAAAAGAACTAAAATACTCATCAATTTATTGAACATATAAAAATAACATTAAAAGTGAAAAATGATATTCGATTATAAATAATATGTGATATTATAGTTTTAGAAATTTAATTAAAATGGTACACTTTTTTCCCCTTAAATTCAAACTTTTATTGCTATTGTTCTTGTTTATAAAATTTTTAACCCTCAAACTCAAATTTAAATCCACAAAAAAATAATTTATTTACTTAATCATGTATACGGAATATTTTGTGTATTTTTTTTTATAATAAAAGTTATAAGTGTAGCTCTATATAAAATAATTATTAAAAAAGGACTAAAAAGTAAATTTACCTATATACATAACTTTTTTGAACAGTAGGGCTAGTTTTATAGTTTTATGAAATTTCAAATGACCTAATGTTATAAATTTGACCAATTAGTAGGTATTTATAATTTTCTTAAATAATAAGATCATTTTATAATTTTATGAAATTTCAAGAGACGGGGATGAAATTAACTCAAGTGAAAATCATAAACATGTCAAAAGCAAAATTTAGCTTTGTTTGGATAAGCCATTTTTGTTTGTAAATGAGCAAAAAATTAAATTTTCTCAAATAAAAATAAACTATCCAAACACATTTTTATTTCAAAATTTAAAATTCAAATTTTCTCAATAAAATTCCTCTTATATAATTTTTAAAAATTTCCTTTTTATTTTTTCCATTCAAAATACTTTTTTATCAAAAAATACGCACAAATTTTTTTATATATTTTAATATAATTTTTTTCTAATACATCACACTCCAAATGGGGCGGATAAAGAATTGTTCAAAAACTAAAAAGCAATTTTATAATTTTATCACAAGATGGAGATCCATCAAATAATGGGCTACACCAGATTACCTTGCTTGGATCCAAATGTAATATTAAAAACGAAAAAGAGCCAGCTTTCCTTTTCAACAAAAGAAAAGAAAAATACAAAAAAAAAAAAGCCAGAAAAGTTGACAGAATGGAAAGAAACAACCGACTTTAGCTTTTTCCACATTGCCTTTCTTCTTCCATTGGTGGTACCATTTTTCCCCTATCGATCACTTTGTGCAATTCATAGATTCACATACATACACGACGGAACTCGACATTGATGCGATTGGTGTTTATGTTGCGGAGGATTAGATTATATACTTCCATTTTGTGTTAAATTTTCTGGGACTGATCTTTTTCTCAAGCTGGTATAGTAATTTCTTCTCTTTTTTCAATTTCATCCAATTCTATTTGAATACTGCTCGAAAGAAATAATTTTATCTTGCTTAGTTGGGGTTTTTATGTACTTATTCAAAGATAATCTAATTTAGTTTGAACTTTAATTCTCATTCTGTAGGTGTTTTGGGTTAATGCACTTTCCCATTGAGCAGTTTTCTGAGTTTGGGACTTAATTTTTTGGGAATTGAGCTGGTTTCTTAACGCAGATTGTCAAGGAGAAGAAAAAAGTTCTGACTGGAGAAATGAATGGGGAAATGTTGGGGATGATAATGAAAATGAGGAAACTTGTTACTTTCACTACCCTAGGATGCTATAGATCAGTTTCCAGCCATCCATTTCTTGTGGGTATGCTGTGCTTTTTAGTGTTTCTCTACCGATGGTCTCCTTTCGTGTTTTCTTTATTGGTATCTGCCTCCCCGGTTCTCATATGCACTGCTGTTGTGCTCGGCACGCTTTTAAGTTTTGGGCAACCAAACTTGCCCGAAATTGAAAGAGATGAGAAAACATCCCACGATATTGTTTCTCTAAAGACTGGGGTATCAGAAGATGCAATTGTTATAGAGAAGAATGAGAACTATTCTGTGGAGAAGTTTAATGAGAAAAGAGGGGTTGTAATAGGGCAGTTAAACGGTGCGGCAAGTTCAATTGCTAACAGGACTATTGACCTTCATAGGGGTGGTAGTATTGGTTCCAGTGCCCCATTTATCAAAGAAATGCACCGGGATTTGGAACTTGACGATACTGTAGTCGCTGAAGAAGCTACAAAGATCCATGACAGTGGATATGTTCAGAAAAATGATATCAGCGATGAGAGATTTGGTTATGGTGACACAAAGACAGATGATGAGGATCTTGAAATGGCAAATGACAAATCACCGGCTGAATCCTTTGATTCTGAAAGGGTGAATGTGGATTCTCTAGATTCTCCTCCTGGATCACCTTGGAAACACTCAGAGGAACGAGAGGAGCAAGAAGATCAAGATGCGGAAGATGATGAGGATACAGACTCTGGGTCTGATCGGGCAGAAAGTTCCTCTCCTGATGCTTCCATGGCTGATATAATGCCTATGCTTGATGAGCTCCATCCGCTTTTAGATGAGGATGCTCCTCATCCTGTTGCACTGTCACATGATGGCTCTGATGCTGCTTCAGAATGTTCCCTCAAATCCAGTGACAGTAGTAGTGACTCAGATGATAATATGGAAAAGGATGAACAGGTAGAAGTTGCTGATGAAGACAATGAAGATGCTGATGATGAGGATGAAGGACAAGGAAACCAAGACGGCCAAACAAAGTCTGCTATTACATGGACGGAAGAGGATCAAAAGAATCTCTTGGATCTGGGAACTTCAGAACTTGAACGGAATCAGCGGTTGGAGAGCCTTATAGCTAGAAGAAGAGCACGAAAAACCATGAGCTTGATGGCTGAGAGAAACTTGATAGATTTAGAGAGCGCTGACCTTCCCTTCAGCATTGCTCCCATTTCAACTGCTAGAAACAATCCTTTTGACCTTCCTCATGACTCCTATGATGATTCAGGACTGCCTCCAATACCAGGGTCTGCTCCATCTATTTTGTTGGCAAGGCGAAATCCTTTTGATCTACCTTATGACTCAAGTGAAGAAAAACCTGATCTTTTGGGAGACAGTTTCCAACAAGAGTTTACAGCAGCCCTACCAAGAGAGCCTTTCTTCCGGAGACATGAGAGTTTTAGCGTAGGACCCTCATTGTTTGGTTCCAGCAGGCAAGAGAGACAAGATGGCAGGTTAAGACCTTATTTTGTTGTAGAAAGGATGGATTCAGAAGGAACGGGCTATTCATCTTTACAACGACAATCTAGTGGACTTAGTGATTCCAAAGCAAGTTCTGTTCTTGAAACAGATTCAGTGGCTTCAGCTGGGGATAATGAGAAGAACCTTCTTGATGAAAATATTTCTCACTCCACAGAGCCACTAAATTCTGTTCCCGAGATGGAGCTTAGGGATTCAGCTGAGGATCTGGATAATAGGGTTGTCTCTGAAGAAGATATATGTCATGATGTGGATGACATCTCAATGAAAGAAATCAATAGTTCCAGTGAAGTTGATATTTCTCAGGAACAAGAGCACATCTCCAATATACAGCATGTTTCAGAGCATGTTGGACATGGAAGCCAAACCTCTGAAGAAACAGATTCCCTGGAGTTGGGTGAAATTGAGAAGAGAGATGCTGAAGCCAATAAGTCGGAAACTGGATATCAGCACATGGAAAATGACAATGGCGCCAAACCCTTTTTGTTTGAAGAAGAATGCTGTTCCAGTTCTGTGAAGCTCAATGTAACTGAAACTAATTCTAGTGGTGAAGGCGCAGAACAAGTATATAGAAGTACTTCAAGCTCATCTTCGTTGTCAGGATCGAGTGAAAGGATCTTTTCCAAATGGGAGGGAGAAGGATTGTCAAATTTAGAGGGAAGAAGTAATCCTATTATTGAATATGCTGGCATTCCTATTCAACCTTCACATGAAGGGTCACATTTCAATATGATTGGTGACACTCCACAGAAGGAACCTGTTTATGATTCCAGCCCCCCGGCATTTAGGAAGGACCTTTCTTTGTCATCTATCTCATCTGACTCACATGTTGAATCAGATACACAACCTATACTAATAAAGAGAACAGTATCTTTTTCTGAGAGAGAATTGGAATCTGGACAGGAGATAGAGAGGAATATTTCCAGTGAGATGGATGGGCCAGAATTGATGCTTCGTCCAGTAGATGAAAGTGAGTCTACATCTATGATGTCAATAGAGGCAAGTGACAATGATATAATGAGATTCAATATTTCAGGAGCTGATCAGGGCTCTAACAATGCAAGTGGAACATTAGTATCTGAATCTGTGGTGAATAATCCTGCAAGTGATGCAAAATCTTCTCAGAATGATGCTGTTGAGGGAGACCTTACATATCATGGGAGTGAGTATCTAACAGATCAAAGCTTTCCTTTGGTTGATACAGATGTCCATCTTGCAGTCAACAGTGTTCTGCCTCCTATTGTTGATTCCATGGTTAGGTCTGGTCAAAGTTTGACCCTATCACAAGCACCAAGTTCCAGCTCTACGGAGGAAGTGCTATCTGTTAATATGCCGCACACTGGGATTCAATCTCTGGCAGAGTACTCAGTTGACAAGGAAGTAGCTTTACAACCCGAACTGGGGAGGGAGCCTTCATTAATTTCTGATACAAATGTTGTTGATGATGTCCCAGTTGAACCTGAGGAAAAGCGGACTTCTGCCCAGAATGAATATGCTTCTGAAGAGAGGCCTGTTGCTGAATATGGTGAAGAGTTGGTTTTCTTAGACAAGTCCGTGGATGAAGGATCATCTACCGGGGAACATCATGGGGAGCAGGTCAGTGTTACTTAGGTTGTGTTTGTTTTCCTTGTATTACATTGGCGGTTCATTCTATTTCTATTCCTTTCTATGATAAATGCTGGTAACCATTGCTGCTTTATAAGATTTAGCTCCTAACTTTCAAGTTGTTCTCAAAAGACCAGGGGTATTCCTTCTTTTGGACGGAAAGATACCCTTCTTATATATTGTAACCCAAATATCCAAAAAGTGTTATATCATACACAAGTCTTTTGACTGGCACTTTTTTTTTAGAAAAAAATTGAGACCAGAAGTATGTGCATTGTTACCCCTGTAGTGACAATGTCATCAACATGACCAGCAAATGAGACCAGCAATGGGTTGACGGAAAACAAAGTTATTACAATTGCTCTTCTTCAAGCCAACATCATGACCCACTTCGCTAAACTGCCCAAACCTAGCGTTAGGGCTTTGTTTTAACCTATACAAGGGACATTTGAAGTTTACAGACCTTACCATAGTTCCTTTGAACAACAAATCTAGGCGCTTGCTCCACACAATTACTATTAAATAGATGCATATCTAGCCACTGGAAAAAATATTAAAATAATCTACTTTATATGTTTGACTCTGCTCTGGGCAGTGCAGCATAAGACGTGTGTTTATGCTAAATGGATCTTAAAACTTGTTTTAAATAGCCTAGGAATGCAGAAAACTATGAGTAGAACAAGAAGAAAGCTGAATTCTGGAATTGTATTGTAGAGGTAACCATACATGAAGGGGAAATTGTGCAGATTTAGCAATGGCACCAGAGAACTTTAGGTATCACACCCCAAAGCATGGCAAAGACAACAATGTTGGATGAAATTTTGTTCAATTCAAGCCTCTCTCTGCTCTCTTTGAAGAGAACCTCATTTTGTTAGACTATAAACTAAATCCAATTTAGATTAGAATTCTTAAATTCTTTCCTAAAACAGCGAATTGTTTAAATTAGATACAGCTACCAAAAGCTAAATCATTCTTAATTAGACTTTAGAAATGACTCTAACAAGAAACTTGGAATCCAGAAGATTTTTGCAAAGAAGAAAACTTACTGCAATTCCCTTGTAACTGAAAAATCGGAAATTACTAAAAATGAACAAACTAAATTCCTGAGTATAAATGGTCAACATCATTCAGTTATCCTCTATACTTGCTGTTTTTCATCATGGATCCTAAAAGAAAGCACAATCCTTAATTTTTGACTTCCTTGAGTTCTTTGCTATCTACATCATTGAGACAAGCCACAGTTCATTCAGGATAAATTTGATTTGAAACACCCATTTACAACCAATAACTTATCTGCTTCTAGGTTCATCTAAAGGCTATCATATGTTCTTCCATAGCAGGCTGCCAACCTAAGTTAGACAAAGCCATAGGTAGATTGTTGGGGATAGAAATTGGATCTAGAGAAGAAGCAATGAAACTATGGATAGAAGGATAAGTATTTATATGATGCAAATGAAATAGGGTGAGAGCACTGTCATATACCTTTTTGAATAGCAGTAGGAATATCTCGACTGGGATCCATGGATGGAGAAACTTGTGGAGGATGTTAGTATTTTCAGGATGATGAGAATAAACTTGAGTGTTAAGTGTTCTTGTAGGCATACTGAGCTAACATTGGCTGTCATGGCATAGCCCAATATGGTTTTCCTCCCCCAGACCAATATTTAGAATAGTAGACTGAGTAATCAATTGTTTAAACAATACAGCAGCAGTGGAAACCCAAAAAATAGAAAAAAAAAAAAAACCACCTAAAGGAGGAGAATAACACCTACACCTTATTTGATGATGCAAAGATCCCAAAAAACACAGTTAACAGACTTACAAGTTATTTTGATGCTTGAGGGTGAATACCATGAAGAAAACAAGTACGACCAAAAATGCGTGTTTCAATCGGAATATGGTTTGGAAGGACACCAAAAAGAGTGAGGAATAGCTTCAGCAAGGATAGAGGAAGGCAAGAGATTAATTAGAGAACAAACTGTTGAATATGATCTGCCCAAAATTGCTTTGGGATTTTCATTTGGAAAAGGAGGGCTCAGCAACCTCTAGTAAGTGTCACTCTTTTCTTTCAGCGATGCTATTTGGAGGTGGCTTACCAACACGTAATTGTGTCTTTCCTTCCAATTTTGGCTTATGATATTCGATATCAAATCAGGGACAGATGTTACTGGATAAGCAGTCTCCTGTACAAGGAAGGCCTGTCAGAGCCATGACTTCCCACATTGTCAGAATTAGAAGTGGAATGAATGCTCAGCTAGACACGAAAGCATAAGAGTTGGACAAAAGAGTGATTGTACCAGCTAAACCTTATTTACA
Source organism: Gynochthodes officinalis (assembly GCA_020080225.1). Taxonomy (NCBI): domain Eukaryota; kingdom Viridiplantae; phylum Streptophyta; class Magnoliopsida; order Gentianales; family Rubiaceae; genus Gynochthodes; species Gynochthodes officinalis. Next base: position 27,007,920 of record CM034615.1, on the reverse strand, counting down.
TATTATTATAACATCTGCTAATATGCTTCACGGTTGGGCTGTAACTACCTTAGGTCCTGCCACTCTTTACTATTTCATCCGTCCTTTCTCTGGAGTCTACAGCTGCCATTTTACCAGCTGGCTTATATGCCTACCGCTTGCTATTGCTACTCTGACTACAAGAGTGAGAAAACTCACAACTAAAATTTAGAATCAGAGAAATATTATCGTGCATTATTGTTTTTCAAAAATGCACACGGGCACTTTAATTTACTTTTTTGATCTCAGCACAAAACATACATAGATAATGAATAACTCTGATAAACTTTTTCATCAAACACAACCAAGCAGCACGAGAAAAGTCATCATTAAAGGTGGCAATATATCGACAACCAGATTTATAGATTATTGGACAAGGACCCCCAACAATAAGAGGCTACCAATTCAAGGGGAAATGCAGCCCTTTTACCTAGGCAAATAAGACACATGATGATGTTTGGCAAATTCTTAAACGTATTGAACACCTTCTTTGAGGTGCATAAAGTAGGATGCTCTATCCGATAGTGAATCTGAGGGGTCAAAGCGAGAGAGCATGATGTTGGTTTGGTGCAGATGTGGGAACATTTTGAAGTAATTAAAGGCCCTTAGACTCATGTTCTCTACCATAATCTTCTCTGGCATTAGATCCTAAAATAAGCAATGATTAGGGTAAAATAAGATGCAACATTTGAGAGCCTGGATAGTTTTACTGGGAGTAGATTGATTTAAAGAAAAACATGTAACAAGCACAAAACAGATGACAAGGAAAATGTTGATATCACAATCAAAGTTGTTGATCATCAGCTTAAGTAACACGTGGAGATTATGGGAGGAAAGAGCACCTTTTTCCATCAGTCATGTTGTCTGTAGCACCTGAACTAATGGTCCATTTGCTAGAGGAGGACACTAGACTTGAAATGCATTTGACTGACTGATCAATGGTAGTTGTTGAGTAGGTGGCTGTAACTGAATAAAATGAACATACTCATCAGCAGAAACAGGTATGAACTTATCTGTGGTTGAAGACATTGTAGATGCTGGCTAGTGTTCTTCAGTTCCATATTAGCACTGTGGGGGTGGTCTTGATGTTTGGCATGAACTGTCCCAAAGTGCACCACGTGACCAGCCTTGTAACTTGGCTCACAAAGGCACTAGAAACACTTTGAGGAGGAGACCAAGGTCCCTTAGCCATTACAAAGAGAGAATTTTTATGTAGGCAATTAGAAAATGAAGCATAGAAAAAATCAAGTTATTATCATCCTACAATCAAGCCCTCCAATAAAGTGATAATATTTACTTAAGATTTTTACAAGAAACCTGTCTATGGTATTGCAGCAATAGCATTTTGTCTGGAATGCAGTTCATTGTGATTCTTACACCCATTTTCCTCTGCTGTTGGTATTTGTTTACTGTGGCATAAGTTGCTTGGTCATATTTTCCTGATATCAAATTGGCAAACATGCTTTCTTCCATAACTTGATTATGTTTGTACCAGTCATCAGTTCTACAATATCTTTTATAATATGCAGAATTCATCAGCTATGCATGAGGGCATGATCAATGAATTAAACTCGAATGAAAACCTGAACATGTCAGTTGCCCAAGAGCTTGAGGAGGATGTTTTACCCAGTGCTAACACTCCAGCAAGTCCTGAATCCATTTCAATTCTGTCTGAGGCTTATGAAAATAGAGCAGCTGAGGGTTACTCGGATGTGGAAAGCAACAGTGTTCATGAATTTGGAAATGAGCACCATCTTTTGGAGGGCATCAAATTTGCAGCAGAGGCTACTAATTCTTTAGCTGAAGTGCAAAATATTGATGATGATGCAGATGAGATTAAGGAAATTGGTGAAAATATTGATGATGATGCAGATGAGATGAAGGAAATTGATGAAGCATTGTTATCAGAATTAGATGCTGTTGGTGATTTTAGCATCAAAGAACCAGGTTCAAGTTCACATGAGTTGGAAAACCTTGTAGCTTCTGTAGAAGAGGGTTCGCCAAAATCCAGAGCTATACTACCTTCAAATGTGGTAGATGTCAATCCTGAAATGCAAGAGGTTGAAGCACAATCAATAGAAAATGTTGTGGTTATGTTTAACAAATCTGAATTGACATCAGTGAAGATGGAGAACATGCTTGGAAGTTCTGATATTCTCCAGCCAGGTCAAGTTGATGAGGCAAGCATTTCTGAATTGCCGATGCTGACAAGTGTAGTGAATGAAAAACCTGAAACCAGCAAACCATTTAGTGCTCAGGTGGCAATTGAGGAAGCCACATCTTTGGAGTCCATGTGTCATCAACAATATGACAGCTCAAGTCTGACCGAGCCTAAGATGGAGTTTCCAATTCCTGAAGCAAGACCCCTGGAAGGTGCCAATTTGGACTATAAGAAATCCCTTGAAGGAAATTCTCAGAGCTTTATACTTCCAAATTCAAATAATGTTGGGTTGCATGTTGAAGAAATTAAAAATTTGGATCAAACCTCTTCAGAGTTGCCTGTTGTGGAAACAAGATATCTAGATGGTCATAGTCATGCTTTGAAACAAACCTCAGAAAGTCATGAAGATAAACTGCTGCAATCAAATTTGGTTGATCAATCACCAGAATTTGAAGAGAATAAAGCTCATAGCATGAGATTTATGCAATCAAATGCAACAGAACCGGGTTTGCATGATCTAAGCAAGAGTGATGATAAAAATATGGATGCCGAAGTTGAAAATCCTGAAAATTAGGATGCTGCCAGAAAATTGAGAGCAAATTCTCGAAAGTCACACTCAAGCTCTTGCTTCAGCTCTGATTGAAGTTCCAGTGATTCTGATAAAGAATGACAGTGATGCAGAACTGCGAAGGTGAAAAGAAAGTTCTTCTGAGTTTTGTTGCCTTGCTTTCGAGTATGGGTGATTTTGGCGTGTTATGGTGGATTGTTTTCATTTTTTGGAGTTGATCGAAGTTGGATTCGTTGTGTCGGTTTGAGTGATCAGTAAATTAATTGTTTCCTCCAGTGTGTAGTTTTGTTTCAAATTCTTGAGGTCTCGGATTTTCATTTTGTTCAGCAGTTTTGACATTTTCAGCGGTGTATACTGTATTCTTGAATGTACAAAGTTACGGAGTGGGGTGGTGAAATGTCTTCGTAATGTTGTGCCACTCGCATTTTTCTCTCTCTAAATATTCTGTTAAAATCTTTTCCCTAATTCCACTGCCCTTTCCCCCTCTTTCTTCCTCAATTTTTTTTGTCAACATCTATTCCCCTAATCCCATTCCTTGATTGTTTCTTTTTCTTGCAATCCACTTTTGATGGACTACAGTCTCAAATGCTGCATTATGTCTAATTTCTGTATGAGAGGAGTTGATATTGCAGATATTTGACTTCCTATTATGGTGATCTCAAAGGAATTAAAAAGTAATTGACTTGTAATTTTTCTTTAATATAAACAGTCGTAATGGTGTGTTAAAAAGGTGGATTATATTAATTGTGCTAATAAGACTGGCAAGATTATGGGATAATGCCTAGGACGAATTTTAGAAGAGAAAAAGACGTGTGAATAACCATGTGGGTTCACAGAAGTCATCACTGGCTTCATCAATCCAATCGTAGGAAGTTCATCAATTGGAGTGAGTGATTTTGTGATCGGCCAATAATACGAACAAAGGACGAACAATAAAAACCTAGTTGTAGTTTTTTTTTGATAAATTCTATACTATTACAATTGTGTTCTATTTTATTATAATAATATCTTTATTCTATGTGCTTCACCCGAAGGGTGCAATTGTATTCTGTTCTATTACAATAGTGTCTCTATTCTATGTTCCTTACTCGAGGGGTGAGACTTCTATCAAGAGGAAGAGTGATAGAGGGGAACCAAATCTATTTTGCCTTAGAGTAGGAAGAAAACAACAGTGAAGAATTCCAACTGGTAAGAGTAGAAATTAGGAAAACTTGGAAAATAAGCAAAGAAAGGTGACGAGGTACAATGTCTCAATTCACACATAACATGCCTACTGTTACCTCCACATCTCTATTTATAACTTCTGCTTATTTTGATATTTAATGAGTGAAAGCCCCATGCTTCTCTTTATTTTGATGTCTAATGAGTGAAAGACGCGTGCACATTTCTAGATCATTTTTCTTCTATTCTTGTTTTTGAATCACGCCTATTTATTACTTCTCTTTATTTTCATATCTAATGAGTGAAAGACGTGCACATTTCCAGATATCATTCTTCTTCTGTTCTTGTTTTTGAATCATGCCTATTTATAGTTTCTCTTCACACCTATTTATAGCTTCTCTTTTGTTCTTATTTCTGAATCATGCCTTCTCCTATTGTTTCATGCTTTCTCTTTTCTGCCAAGTCAGCTATTTATAGCTTCTCTTTATTTTGATGTCTAATGAGTGAAAGACGTGCATATTTCCAGATTATTTTTCTTATGTTCTTATTTCTTAATCATGCCTATTTATAGCTTCTCTTTATTTGATATCTGATGAGTGAAAGACATGTGTATATTTCCAGATTATTTTTCTTATGTTCTTATTTCTTAATCAAGCCTATTTATAGCTTCTCTTTATTTGAAATCTAATGAGTGAAAGACGTGCACATTTCTAGATATCATTATTCTTTTGTTCTTATTTCTGAATCATGCCTATTTGTAGCTTCTCTTTATTCTGATATCTAATGAGCTGAATCACACCTACTTATAGCTGCTCTTCACACCTATTGATAGCTTCTCTTTATTTTGATATCTAATGAGTGAAAGACACATGCACATTTCCAGATCATTCTTCTTCTGTTCTTATTTCTAAATCACGCCTTCTCCACTTGTTTCACGCTTTCTAAATCATGCCTATTTATAGTTTCTTTTTATTCTGATATCTAATGAGTCAAAGACACTTGCACATTTCCTTTCACTCATGCACATTTCGAGATCATTTTTCTCTTGTTTTTATTTCTGAATCATGCCTCCACTTGTTTCATGCTTTTTGAATCACACCTATTTATCGCTTCTCTTTATTCTGATATTTAATGAGTGAAAGAAACGTGAACATTTGCAAATCATTATTCTTCTATTCTTATTTTTGAATCACGCCTGTTTATAACGAAGTGGGGATTCGAACTTCTACTCTCTTGACTCCAACATATATTGGGTGGTTGCTGGAGCAACCTCAGCAATTTAGTTGTAAGTTAAGGGAAAAAGAAATAATGATAAAAACTTACTTGTCGGTTAAGAGAAAAGTAAAGAATGGTTTTTAATTTTAATCTAAAATATAGCGAATCACAAAATAAAAAATGATTTCTGCGTAAACATTTAAATATATACATGAATTCCTTGACTTTTAGTTTGCTAGTGCAAGGGCATTTCTAATATATAGAAATAACTAAAAGACTTTAAATTTCCAAAATATTGTAAAACTTCTATCTATTTTTTTTTAATAATATGTTGTGCATCATTTTCCCCAAGCTGAAGAAAAAACTCATCCTCAAATTTTGATTGAGGTTTTCCTTGATTAAAAGAAATCCTATCAAAATCCTTTTGCTTCCTTCCGTTCTTCATCTCTTCTCTAAACATATCGAATAAGCCAAAACTCCATGTCCCAATTCCAATAGTTTAATAAAGTAAAACGTGTAATATATCATTATGCTTTCAAAGAAAGTCATCCAAACATCCAAACTTAATGTATTAAGGTTCTTCCTTTCCGCCTCTTGTAAGTTTTCTTCAATTAGTAGGTTCGTAACAATTTTCACAATTGTCTCAAAGATTGGATAATCACTTTTGTAAAATAATGAGTTTTTCTCATTCATGAATATATAAAGATATTGGAATGGAAGTTTGACCAATATCAACGTCTTCTTTCGACCAATATTGAATATTGGTACGTTCTAATCTGTGTTGTTATTCCTTCATAAATCAATTATTGATCTATGTGAGAAAGTTTTCACTTCATCTGTAACCTTCCAGCCAGTTTGAAGAACTATAATTTTAATTTTGAATATAATCATGAAAATTCACTTAGTTCATATGATCTTCAAAGTCATCCTTGTTACCATGTTTAAGAGTTTTTGGTTATTAATAGGCAGCCTTCCTCATATTTGCACATAGGTTAGATGCTTCATGCATTGGGTTGGGGTTTGAACCTATCCCATAAGATAATTAAACTCAGCTTCGTAGATATCAAAATTAAGAGGATAATGACTATAACCTACAAACAAAGAAGGAACCATAACAACCCAGATATAGGGTTAAGGGGAAATGAATAACAAATCTACAATAATTCGTGTGTAAGTACCTATAGATAGCAGAGTCCCTTGACATCTAGTTTTCTTTTCCAAGTGCAATTTAAATATAGAAATAACTAAAAAACTTGAAACTTCCAATATATTTAAGCCTTTCTAATTGTAGAAGTTCCTAATTTTTATTTTCCTTTTAAATTTTTTTGATGTGCATCATTTTGTTTAAAGAATAAAAAGCCACACATGGTAAGTTTGGTTGTGCTAGTGAAGGGGCGGTGGAATGAATGTTTCTTCTTTGGTCCTGCGGTTATGGAGTTAAATCAAATGGGCAAAAAAAAAAAAAAATGAAATTAGTGGCCATACAACTAAACAATAATGACTGGATAAATATCCATCATGGATAATTCACAATAAAAAAATAATTTACCTTTGCCACCTTTGCCTCATTCTTTTATTTTTCTTTTTTCTAAGTGTAGGTTATTTTTTTCCTTTTGGCCGCTAAATGAAAGTTTTATCATTCTAACAATTATATAATATCACAATATACTAACAAATAAAAAAATAATACATAGAATACAAAATTAATTTACCCTCGTTGGCAAAAAAATTAAGAATTTCTTTTTGGATAAATTACATCTACTACCCTGTGGTTTGTGTAAATTACCAATTGAACCTCAAGATTTGGTAAAACTACCAATACCCCCTTAAGGGAGCTAAATGTTATGAATTTAGTTAATTAAAGAGGCTAAATGTTATGAATTTATCAAATTTAAGGAGGTATTGGTAATTGTCCAAATCTCGGGGTTTGATTAGTAGTTTTTACAAATCACAGGGGTAGTAGATGTAATTTATCTTTTCTTTTTTTACTAGTTTGCAATAAAAAAAAATTTGGGCCCTAGTAAATCTTTTTTTTTCCTTTTCTGCCTGCCTGGAGGGTTGGGGGTGCGGGGGTAGGGGGAGAGGGGGGGGGGGACTATACTGAAAAACAAAATTGTAGCGAGGGGAGGAGAATGGTACAGACAAAAGGGGGTGGGGATGGGAGGGGGAGAAGAGTGCAGGAGAGGGTAGGGTTTTATATATATATATATATATGATCCCTTGAAGTCGACATCCAAGATATTAACTTCTGTAAAAATGGAATTCCTTTTAAAAATGTAATATTTATTTGATTTATATTAAAATAATAAATATTTATGGAAAAAAAACTCAAGTTAGTATCTGCGGCATTCATGAAATACAAATAATATGATTAAAAAAAGATTTAAGGGTGCTTGGTTCACAAAAATAGAATTAAGTAATGGGAGTAATTCCATTAGTTATCGCAGTGTCTTGCAATGAGAATAAAAAAAGTGATTTGATTGCCCCAGACTTGGTAATCACTTATTTCCTGATCGTACCCTATAATCATGACTCACCCAAAATCAACAATAAAAAATACAGCCGCTTGACCAAAAACATCCATCATTGAAGTTATCACTCTTCTATCGTCCAAGTTGCCACCATCGGACCCATCCCTCTATTGTCAACAGCATAAATGCTACTACTGTTGAACTTACATCCTATATCTCCCTTGGAGGGGCACAAAACCTAGGATTCCCTAACATCTCAATTTGACTCGTAGACTCTCCCCGTCATTTGCTGCCTAACCTCCCTTTATCATTAGTGTGCTTTCTTCAATTTCAAGTGCCCTCATTTAAATTTCTTTTAACCAAATGCTTTTTTGCACTCTTTTTAGTACTGCATTATTGGTTAGTTGAATGGAACAAACCTTATAATTGATAATAATATATATTTACTAATAGGAGTAAAATTGGAATTTTGGTTAATTCCATAACTAACGTTAGACTACATCAAGTATCACTAATCACAATAATACCTATTATTGGGTTTGAACCAAACAACAAAAATGCAATGGGGATTCCTATTGTAAGTTCTCATCTCAATGAATCCCATTATTATTCCTATTGACAAATTGGAACCATAACTTATGCTTGTTGCTTGCATAAACTTAGACCAACCAATGTTCATATGAACATCCCAACTAGTCTATGGGATATAGCATTAGATTGGCTATGGATCTACAAATTTTATTTAATGTAGGTTTCCTTTTAGAAATTTGTATGAATTGACAATCTAAAGTGTACAAGCAAAAGGAAGCTACACTAACTAGTTGAATATAGAAGTCCATCATTAGAATTTCTAGATCCATGTGTTCACAAAGTAATGGTACTCATGAGAAACTTAGGAGATTTGAAAGTTTAGTAATAGATCTTTATTTATCATTTTTGTGGAGCTTTTTCGTAGGTCTTGCTCTAGTAAATTCAATAATGGATTGTTTCTTTATTGACGTTAATCGTGTTGAGTTGGAAGCCTTTAATGTTTCTAGGGTACTTGCTTCGTAAGCAAATGAAATCTTTTGGTTGGAGTTTCATAGGATGAAGGAAGTTACTCAATAATGTGAAAAATAGCAATCTCCTTGCAGAGAAGCTTTGTGTTGGAGTAAAGAGTTTTGCTCTTTTGTCATTTGCTCTTTTAGTAGTTTCAATAAAAACTAGTGCAGATGACTAAGGGGGTGGTAGAGGAAGCATTAGAATGTTGTCCCATGTCAGAAGTTCATCAATTGTATAAGCTTTGACATTGTTGATTTTTAGTTCTTTTGTCCTTGATCCGTATCTTCATAGACTTTCACATAGGTGATCAATGTATATTACCAAATAGAGATTGTACTAGTGTTCATAAGACTTGTTCACTACAATTGTAATATATATATATATATAAAAAGGCATCATGGTGTGAATGCTTTGTTTCATTTAAATTACATATAAATGTATATGAGATGATTCGTGTACATTAAATGTTAGTTTATGTAGTTCTTTTAGTTTTCATAAATGTATAAGAAAAGACAATTTTGAGATTATTTTTAAGTGTTGAGTAGTGTTTATAGTATAGTACTCCCTCCGTCAAATAAAAAAAATCCATTTTAGTTAAGGTACAATTTTTTATTTTTTATTAGGTACAACTCATTTAATGCACCTTTAAATGTATAATTTTACATTTATATCCTTACTTTTTAATTTTGAGTATACAACATTATTTTTAGTAAGGATATTTTTGAAATTTGGTTTAAAAGTAGACTCCTTTTTTGGAACAAAAAAAAAATCAAAATGGACTCATTTTTTGGGACAAAGGGAGTATTAGCATCTAGCATTAGTAGTTACAAACTATAGTTTGAAACTATAGTAATTCAAACTATAGCATTAGCATCTATTTGACCTATTAAACTAATGTTGTGAGAGTCAAAATAGGAGACAAGGTTGGTCAAAAAAAGTGCAATTATAAGGTGAAATAAGTTAGTACTTATTGATTTTTCAACTTGCTTTAGTTCCAATGAAGTGTATGGACAAATTTTGTCATCAAGGCTAAAAATTGTCATAGACATACTACCAGCTCCATCATCAAGCACAATTGTCAAGCAAGACCTATGTCACATGCATATGAAATGTGTAAGCAAATTGTTAAGAGTAGGAGTTAGTAAGTAAAACATAAATGGATAAATTACATTGAATTCCTCTAAGGTTTAGTTTTATTACTAATTACCTCCTCAAGTTTGAGAATAGTATGATCTCCCCTTTGACCATCTAAAATTTAGTCTTTAATTGCATAATTTATGAAATGACTAAAAAACGAAGCAAAAATGGAGTTTAATTTACTTTTTTTTTCATGTTAAATTTGTATTATAGTATTACTTATAGTTACATTTAATGCGTATGCAATTCAAGTAAATGTCTTTAGTTCATTTCTTATTTAGGTTTAACACTTCTTACTCACATTTTTGCCATATGTTTTGGTCATTTCATGAATTATGTAACAAAAGACTAACTTTTAGATAGTCAAAGAAACAGATCATATTATTCCCAAGTCTCAAGGAGCAATTGGTAATAAAGTCAAAGTTCTAGAGAATACTTGTAATTTACCCTATAATTTATGTAGATTTTAATGTAATTGTCTTAGCTTTAGTTTGTTCCTTGCATGAATTATAGCTGATGATCCAATCAAAGTCAACATCAGTTGTTTTTTGGCAATTAGCACATGTAATATACCATAAATTTCTTGCTCTAGGGGAGGTTTTATTTTGTCATTAAACTATACTTCCTTACATTGTGTTAATTATAAATCAATATAAATGTAAGAATTGTAAGAATATTGTGATTTTCCTCCATTTTTTTAACTTAGCTTTATTTTGCCATTGAACTATGCATCAAAAAGTGAGATTATGTCTTCTTCTTTGGGAGGTGGAAACAGTGCATCTGAGTCCTTGTACTTTCCATTCTAAATCATTTCCTTAAGTTCATCTACATTTTCATTGTGAAGAGTATTGGATTATATATTGACTAATAAACTTTGACATTTAACTATTCTAATTGTTAATTTGATTTTCTGTTTAATACAACTGAAAGCACAACTTGTCATTGGTTCATCTGGAGAGGTTCAATAATAGGAGATTGATAATAAACGAGAGTACCTATTTATGCAAAGTCATAATTCTTTAACAAGTGGTAACAACAAATTTGAAATGGGGGTTTTTTATGTTAATAGTGCATGAAACTTTTCGCTTATAGGTAAATTTTGTGACTTTAACTCTCATCACAAATATCATTCGTTTTGAATTGTAAATATTTGCAATAGTTGCTCTTCCTTTTTTCTTGAAATGCATTCCACACTGTCAGGATCGTAGGGTTTTTTCTTTCATAATAGAATAAAAATTTACACTCTAATACGATATCATGACAAGGAAAAAATAGTCTTTTATAATTCTTACTTTTCATTGACTATTATGACATCTCTTCTTACTGATGCCTTGTTTTCTTGTTCCTTTGTGGGAAAGTAGTGAATCACAATATTTTTCACATCTGCAAATAAAGAATGAATTTTAAGCATGAGGATATAGCTATTAAGTATTTAATTAGAAACAAACAAAGTACAGAAATAAAGAAGTTAAAAAATTGTTCTATATCAACATACTTGAATAAGTCATTGAAAGATGTGAACTAAAAGGCACAAGGGAGAGTTCATGGCACTACCTCAACAACTTTTTTCACTAGTGTACTATTTTTTAGGATTCAAGAGTATTTTTTTTTTTTAACAAGATACCTTAGTTTATTGTTGGTGAGAAGAGTATTAGAAATGTGATATCTATTGTGAGGAGTGAAGGCATTGGCAAAGTAACAAAGGTGATTGTTATATATCACTGTTGAGACTTTTGTACCCTATTATGTATTTATAGTCATGAGATCCAAAAATTGAAACAAATAATCAATTCAACAAGAAATGGTTTAAAAATAATAATAATGTTAATTATGTTACAACCTATGAATCTATTGAGATAAGATGCTTAAAGTCACTATCAGTCTTGGTTTACTGAACATGGCCATTTTCAAATTATTGAACAAGTGCAGTCCATGTCCCTTTTGGTATGAATTGAATTTCATCATTGATGAAATATGCCTCGGCATGCTTATCTATCATCTAAAAGTATTAGTAATAATAACTAAGTGTTGAACTTGTTGTATAACACAAAGATAGTAAATGATTAGTTGAATTGTTGAGAAGAAAAACCAATGAATTAATACTAGACTTTCCAAAAAGGTGAGAGGTTTGTAAAACCTCTTTGTGTGTATATATATATATATATATATATATATACACTTTATTTTGCAGTTTCCCATGAAAGAATTGTATGCAAAAATACATATGAGACCAGCAATTTTTTGCTGCCTCTAATAATGAAATATATTTTATATATATATAATATTTCATATGCAAAAAATACATATGAGACCAGCAATTTTTTGCTACCTCTAATAATGAAATATATTATATATATAAAATATATTTCATATGCAAAAAATACATATGAGACCAGCAATTTTTTGCTGCCTCTAATAATGAAATATATTTATATATATATATATGAAATATATATATATATATATATTTTATGAAATATATTATATATATATATATATATATATATATATATATATATATATATATATAAAATATATTTCATTATTAAAGGCAGCAAAAAATTGCTGGTCTCATATGTATTTTTGCATACTATTCTTTCATGGGAAAGTGCAAAATAAAGTTGACTATGGGAAAGATAGGTTCTTTAAGATACACCCCAATAAAATCAAGTGTCTATTTTTATGCCATATTGATAGTCATAACAAAACATAATCTAACTTGAAATTGAACATTTTTTGCATGGAATGGTGTAGTGCTTATCACATGGAGCTTGTAAGAGAATTCTATGAATAAATATTTGTTTCCTAACAAAATCTCCAAAAGTTGTTTTAGCATGTATAACATTTCTTCTTGCTTCTACACTAATCTGATTTCATTAAATAAGCCTTATGTGGGATCCAAACAAAGTAATAGGTGCATTTCACTTTGACAAAAGCTATGAGAGTGCAAAAGGACTCCATATTGAGTTTGATCATTAAGATATAAAGTCTTGTCAACGCTTACATTTTCCATTGGTTCACTTGGGAATCTATTCATAAAACTATCATGTATCTAGATGTGGCAATTAAGAGAAAATTGCTAATAATTAAATGGGCAGAAAATAATTGAAATTGAGTAATTCATTTCTCATAAAAATTTAGGATTAGATGGGAATGGAATTTAATAGGATTGGTATTTCCCAATTTCTATTAGAATCCTATTATGATTTCCCATTGGGAAATAGAAAGTAATGATTAGCGGCCAGGCTACTATTAGACAACTAGCCAACTACTATGAACCACTGCCAAACTGCTATAATTCAATCAACTAGCGGTAGTCGAATGGCGATCTAACAATAGTATGGCCATTGGTCAAACACCTTATTTTGAAAATAAAAGTAAAATTTATTTATTAAGAATGAATATAAAAATATTAAAGAATAAAAAAAACTAAAATTATCATTATTGGTTATTACCCAATAATCACCCATTTTTATTTCCCCTTGAAGCCCATATCCACCTAATAAAATTCCTCAATTATGAGAAAACTAATAACTCCATCCTATTATGTACCCATTGGGACTAGAAATTTTTGCCATCCCTACATATATCTCATTAACAAAAATATTTTTTATTATTAAGATTGCACAGTTTGATGTTGAAGTCATGTCTGCTAATTTCAAGTGGAACTATGGGTACACACATTCTATAAGCTAATTTAATAAGTCTTGATCATGCTTGTTTTGGACAAGCATGGAAGAAAGAATTTGAACAATGTCACTATTCCTTCATTTTTTGTTTCATCATCCATTCTCAAGAGGAATTTTGTAAATAAAGGATTAGGAAAGGCTCTCATGCTTTAAGTGAGTTGCAGCTACTCTAGCAAGGGTCAAATTAGAGAATTGAATATGTAGCTATGATATTTTACCTAGTTTCCTTATGCAGAACAAGAATTGTCTATCTAATGTCCCCTCCAAACATTACTACTTTCTGTCCAAATAAAGTTTTTGAATCTAAGAGATCTTGTAAAAGGTTATCTAAAGCTTGAATTCCAGTTCTCTTAGCTATTAGAGTTTCATCCCAAATAATTACTATTAACTCATTGATTAGAATTGCCTAAGAGCTTTGCTTGCTCACTCTAGAGGTATAGTTTTCACTTAGGGCAATAGGAATCTTAAATTAAGAATAGACTATTATTCCCCCTAGTAAAATTGATATAGCTATTCTAGAACTAGTGATAAATGCAATATGACCTTTAGAGTTAATGTCTACTAATAAAATTCTTCAAAGAAAGGTCTTTTGTTGCCCCCAAAACTATCCACGAAAAACATACCACTTTGACCTGAGTATACTTTATTGGCTATGATCAAAAAGCTTTCTTTTATTTCTCATTATGTTTTATATAGTTGAATCAAATTCTAAGCCAAATATGCTCTTTTCCACTCTTAATTCTCTTTTTGATCCTCTATAATTGAGTATGAGAAGCCTTTGTGAATATTTTTCCACATTGCTTGCAAGATACTATTGATTCATTGCATTACTTGTTTCATAGTTTGACTAGTTGACATGTTAATATAAGAATATCTTTTAACATGGCAAATCAAATTTTAGCCACAATTGCCCTGGAGAATTTGAAAAAGAATAAACCAAAAGTGTACCAAACAACCATTTAAGCACCTATGGGATATGAAATGTGGAAAGATCCTCTAAACACAATTCTTGGATATTATCATCATGTAGATAGCTAAAAGCAAGTACTGTTTAATGAAAAGTATTGTGCTTTTTCAAATCATCAAGTGATCTAGGATTTGGATATCGGGGTTCTTGAAAACTACCTGACTTGGGTGAGCCACAATGATTTTTCCTACAAAACCTCTTGTTTGTCTATGCTTCTAATATTTCAAGTCCTCTTTCAAACAAAACGGTTTAGGAATTGTGCATAAGTCAATTCAATTTTTGTGTATTTCTATCAATTCTATTCATGAAGAAAAATTTAGCCAACATTTTGCCATTATCTGTGGATTTTTTAGCACATTTTTGAGCATTTCTTTCTTCATAAATTTTAGTAGTTGATAATTTTCCAAATGAATCAATATTAGTTTTATCTCATTCAAGGGAAATCTAAAAATTCTCCAAGCTCCTTCAAGTGACAATACCCACTAAGATGAATGGTATTATTTGATTTAATCTATTTTAGGATTTTGATTGTTAGAGAGAATCATAGAACTAATCTTATCACAAGCCTTGCATATGTGCATATGCGTGTATGTGTGTGTATGATTGTTGAACAAACCTCAACATTAATGTGGAGGTTATGTTTAGCAAGACATTATGCATTATAAGGAACTACTCACCTATTATCTAATGTAGTTTTTCTAACTATTACCTTAATTCCATGCTTTCGTCTTTTATAGATGGGATAGACATCAGTAGTTTAGATTGTTTCATTGAAGGAATACTTAGGGTGCAAGTTCTTACACTTCTCTTCTTTTCATGCAAGCATTTTTGGGGTTTACTTTACTATAAGTTCTATTAAGCATGTGCTCAACAACCATTTTGTAGAGGAGAGGTTTCTTTCAATATCATGATACTTTGCTAATGGCTCATTACTCATAGAACTCCTTTCAAAATGGCTAGCATTCTAAATAGGCTAAAAGAAACTCTCATGAGAATTCAAACCAGTATGAGAATTCCAAAGGTCTATGTGAGAATAAGTATAGAAAAACATACTAATGTGTATTGGATTACAACATTAATAATCCATCTGTTAGGAAATCTTTCATGACATAAATCTAACTAAATAAGGCAATAACACATATAATTTTCACCAGTGATATCTTACACCGCAACAAAGGAAAAATGAACGCTAAAATATTACCATTGAAATCAAAACAAATGAAAAATAATATCTGGAAAAGAAATGGCTAAGTTGAATTCATTACAAAGTAGACCTAAAAAATTCATGTGGCCAAGCACAATTTTAGAGAAGTAGAAAAATAATTCAGTTGAGAAGACATGAAAAGACTATAATGTCTTTGAAACAATGCACACTTAGATAAGATTTTTACAAAGTAACTAGATTTTGTGGATTTTGGTTATGAAAAAGTGTAATCTTGGAAGGATTTTTATATAGATAGAGTCCTTGTGCATACTGTCTATATAGTAATAAAAGTGAGAATTGAGAGTTACTATTCATTTTGATTGGACCATCATGTATTCCTCAAGTGACTTTTTTTCCTGCATTGCAATCAAAAAATGATTTCATTTTAGATGTAGTGATTCACGATAAGTGAGAAACCAGGATTGGTTAGGTACTATTTGATGTATTCCTGAATTGCACTAGCTTAGTGGTATACTAATCTTAATTTTAGGCTATTGCTGTTATTTTTTTCATGGTTTAATTTACAGGTTATATTTGTTGTGATCAATTTATCTGTTTGGTGTGGATGTGTCATTAACTCTGTCAATACTTGTTGAAGAATGATAAATGCTATGTACATA
The DNA here is from genome assembly GCA_020080225.1 of Gynochthodes officinalis. Classification (NCBI taxonomy): domain Eukaryota; kingdom Viridiplantae; phylum Streptophyta; class Magnoliopsida; order Gentianales; family Rubiaceae; genus Gynochthodes; species Gynochthodes officinalis. The sequence continues at coordinate 26,991,668 of CM034615.1, read as the reverse complement.
CTATTTATATAGATTTTGAAGATTGAAATGTATTTGATTTTTCCTTAGTTTAGAGGTTCTCATTGAGTTCTTGAACCAATGGAGATAATAAAGTTGTCTATCTTTGAATTGAAGGAATCTTACTTTTATTCACTCGCCAAGAAATTTTTTTTTCTAAATGGATTTGAATAATTTAACAAGTTTTGGGATGTCAAACCTCTTAGGAGGATTTGAGAAAACGAGGTAAAGGAAATATTCTAATGACTAGCTAAATAGGTGGAACCTATTATGCACAATCAAAAGTGGAAAATTAATGTCTAATATTAATTTTTTTAGTTTCTAAATTTTTTTACAAAAATTATGTATAATATTAATTTTTTTTTCAAAACTTTTTGCTACATTCAAAGTTGCCTCTACGCTCATCAACGTTTTTGCTATAATCTACGTAATCCACCTCTTGTAGGTCATCTATTTTTAGGTTACTTTACATGGGTTTTGGGTGTATTTTGTTAAATCTAACAACATTAGCATATGGGGGCCTCACATTTCCTATTTCCTATTTCCCAAGTATTCTAAATTCCCAACATTTTACTCTTTTAAAATTCTAAGAAGATGTTTTAGAAAAATAATTTTTATTTCTAATTTTCAATTCAATGTTTGGGTAGTTTATTTGCACTTCGGAAATGGAATAGTTTCTTGGAAATGGGAAATTCCATGTATGCCATATGGCATTAGGAAGTATTGCTAGTGACTCTTCTAGGTTTCATGATCTTGTTTTCAATCAAGGGGCTTGAAAATCCTTTAATAGTGGTTAAAAGGTGCAAAGTTTTTACGCTGAGAAACGTTACCTAGTCATTCTCAAATATTTGGTAGGTACAACTCAACCTCCATTGGAGAAAGTAGGGTACATAATTAACAAATATTTTTTCCTTTTTTGAATTCTTTTATGTGCTCATAGGATTTAATTTGTCTAGTCAAAGCTTTCCTTTTAGTATTTAGCATCTTATTCATTTAAATGATGAGGAAGTGCTAATACATGCCTATTAGACTTCTCCTAATTTTTTATGGCACAAATGCTAATGTCCAAATTGTGACAGGGGTAAGTGTTTGTCCTCAATTTGTAGAGCTACTTGTTTAGGTTTCATTTGCAAATTTGCATTATGTTTTTATATGTGTTCTCTCATCAATTTCTAGAAATCAATAAAAAATAAATGTTGATTATTTTATAGACATACACCACCTTTTGTGCTCATTCCTACACTTCATACAGTTGGGAATATTGTCACAACATGTGATTCTCCAACCTATATGAGTTTCAATTAGGCACTTTTCATTTTTTTGGTCCAAATTATGAAAAATGCAAGCAAACAATTTTTTGTTTTATTGAAAAATGCATTGTAGGAGGCTTTAACTTGTTTGGACTTTCATTAATTTTAGGTGATCGGAAAAGTGGAATATATACCTCAATCTTTTTTAGGTTGATTATTTAGAGGGTTGAAAATTTGTTTATTCATCTATATTTTTTTTATAACAATATTAGGGTTTGATGGATCCCACATGATTCCTAATGTTTCAACTAATTTTTGAATTTGATAGAAGTATTTTATAATATATGATATGTTGACACTTCAAGCTCTCTATATGTTTTTTTTTTATTTTCATTTATATATATATATATATATATATATATATATATATATATATATATATATTGGCAAAGCACTCCATTTTCTTTCCTAATTTTTGTGGTTTTCCATCATTCCATGTTCGTTTCCTCTTGTTGCTTCCACAATCTATTACTATGATTAGGATGAGGGATCTTGGGGATGATTATTCAGTCAAAAGACTGTGTTTTACTAAATTTTTTAGTCTTTAGCAAAATGTTAGAAGAGAAGAATAACTTTGTTTCTATTTTCCATTTTCTCTTTATTGTTTGTAAGTTTTCAAAATGTCTTGTCTTTGTGACCTGTCCTCCAAAACATTGCCTTTTGTCTTACTGATGTACATACATGTTTTGAAGCTATTATTAGTGATTTTACTAAGGAATAATCTAAACATCCTATTTTCCGTGATGCTTAAAAAGAGACCCAAGATATATCTCAAGTTTGGGAGAGTGAGCAGTCTCTGACTTAATTACTTTTTGCTGTTAGAAAACATGTACTTAGAGGAACTAGAAACATGGACTTGCCTATTTAATCTTGTAATGCACAAAAAAATGCTCCTAATGCACTTGGTTTGGTCTGTTATTACTGTCAAAGGATGTTGATGACTCACGTAGACTTGATTGAGAAGATTTGGAACTACAATAGTTAGTTCCTCTCACTCTCCTCCCTTCTCTCTTTATCTTTTTATACTTGCAATTCATTTTTTGAAGGTATTTTGATAAGATATCAATTTTGAATATGCACTTGGTTGGGTTTGTTAATGCTATCGAAATGCTGATGACTCACATGGACTTGATTGAGAAGCTTCTAAACTACAATAGTTAGTTTCTCTCCCTCTCCTCCCCTTCTCTCTTTGTCTCTTTATACTTACACTTGATTTTTGAAGTTATTTTTCATAGGATATTAGTTATGCATATGCAAGTCGTATCCATTTGGTTATTTGAATGACTCACCATCTAGCGAGTTTATTTGATTTTATATGCTCATATATTCATGTCTTTGATGAGAATCAAATATTCATAAACTTAGATATGTGTTTTTCATGCTTTAGCATAGATTTCATTGAGATATGCCATGTTTATTAGATAAATCACATTATATTTGTGATTCTCATATTTTATGTGTTTTGTAGGAAAAAGGGATAAAAACCACTTATCTTCTAAAGTTCATAACTTTTGATGCAAATGTCCAAATGAGATGAATGAAGGTGCTATGGAAAGATGAGAAAGAGATAGAAAACTTTTATGAACAAAGGTTTCTCAAATTCCGAAAGCAAATGGACCAAAACTGGGCAAAAGCAGAACAAGGCAGAACCGAAGAAGAGGAAAACAGGGAGAAAAATCAGCCATCTTCCGGAGGCCATAACTCTTGATTAAGACGTCCAAATGAGATGAGTCAAGATGCTATGGAAAGCTGAGAAAGAGAGGAAAAACTTTTATTCAGAGAGTTTTGTCAAATTCCGGACGAAAATGGACCAAAATGGGACGAAATCAGTACGACGCCTGAATCCTGAAATTTGCAAATTTCGTCCCTAATGTTTTGGAAGCTTTACATTTTCTCCCCAACGCCCCTAGCTGTATTAATATCCCATTTTCTGCAGAAAAACAAAGTAGGAAGTAGATGAGGAACATAGAAGAGGTTAGAGTAGAATAGATTGTAGGGTTAAAGTTAGTTTTTACATTTTTTGCACATTTTCCCCAACTCACACCCGTGAGTTTCATTGGAGGCTAGGGTTTGGTTCTTTTTGTGGCTTGAAAACTGGAATCCTTGGAGTTGTTTTGGCTTGTAAGGTGTTTGGATTTGGTTGGAATCATCACTCTTTTGATTAAGGGGAGTATTTTCTTTCAATTCCTTGTGCTTTTAATGGCTATATTTCCTTGTGATTGTTGGTTGTTTGAAGCCATGAGAGGCTAAACTATCTTGGGTGATTCTTGGTGTTTGATGTATGGGTTAGGTTTATTTTGATTTCTTGTTGGTTGTAGAGTAATGGGCTTGCATTAATTGAAGTTTTCCTACTTGTATTTAATGAATTGACATGCATTGAATGGTGGCCACATTTAGTGTGTGTTCTTGGTGTTTGTGTGTGTTTTAGAATATACATGAATTTAGACCAAAAGTAGGAAGAACTACCTAGCATTCTCTAGATTTAGGTGTTTGAGACAAGAAACAACTACCATATGAATTTAATTGTGCACTAAAATTGTGTGGAAGCCATAGGTTTTAGTGTGCAAAGGTAGAAGTGAGACCGAAAGGAGATCTTCTAGTCTTTAATTCCATTGAGACCGAAAGGAGATGTGGAGTGAAAAATAGGTGGTTTTCTTAGATTAAACACTTGAACTAGGGAGTGTAAAGTAGTTGGCTAAAACATTTAGGGTAAGAATTGTGCATTAGAGTTGTGTGGAAGCCATAGGCGCTAATGTGCTCTAGGTGGGGATGAGACCGAAAGGAGATTCCTCATTCTATAATTTCGATGAGACCGAAAGGAGATTCGGAGTGAATGGATGTAGTCACTTAGTTAAGATGCCCTACACTCGGTTGCCTTTAGGAGTCAAAATACCTTTGCATTAAACCCAAGGATCACCCTCCTTCATCATTTGTGTGTTTTTCTCTTTGTTTCAATGGTGTTGTTTTAGTTATTTAAATATCACTTTATAAATCATTGCTTTAAGACACATAGATTGCAAATAATTAGTTGCACTTAAATTTTGGTTTTGTCCCTTCCTGTGGAAAATGATCCCTATGCTTTACTACAATTGATTAAGTGAGGTTTAGGTGTATAATTGTGTGAGTTTGAGCTTTATTTTGACACTTTTGCACACACCGATTCCGCTCACCAAATTTTGGCGCCGTTCGAAGGCAACATGAAACTAGTTTTTAAGTGTTCTAATTGTTTGTTAGTTTTATGTTTTTGTATATATTTAGAAAGAGTTGTTTGTGTTGTATATATTTTCATTTTTAACTTTCAATGGCGAGCAGGAAAACAAAGAGAACGGTTGTTTGGGGAATTCTTAGAGCCTAATTTCAATGCTTTTGCATTAGAGCCATGGTTCAACAACCGTATAAGTGCTTACCGGTTGAAGGCTAGAGCTACCAATTTCAACAAGAGGATTCCTAGAGATTGATATCGGCCCAAACATTGGGGCTCAATTGGCTGCATTAACCGATAGGATTAATTCATGGGAGGAGAGGATGAACTGGAATCCGGTCTTAATATGTGGACTTTGCCAAGGAAACCACCATACGGATCAATGTGACTGGGCCAGACTGAACCCCTCAACTTCATGAATCATTTTGGGCAGCAAGAAAATTTCAACCAAAAGCTGGGCAACAATGGAAGCTACCAAGCGAGAAAATCAAGGTTGGAACAACCAAGGAGGTGGTCAAAATTGGAATAATCAAAGCAATCAAAGTTGGGACAATTTGGGGCCATCGTTTTCTAACACATCATGGCAAACTTCAGGATTTGGGAATCAAATGAATAATCCCATGGACAGAAACCCAAATTTTGAAGAACTCTTGATGAAAAAGATGGATGAAATGCAGCTTAGGATGGAAAGTTCCACAAATAAGACAGAAAAGCTTTTAGAAGACCATTCCATGAGGTTGAACTTGCATGAGACCATGATGAAAAATATTGAGGTGAAGTCAAGTGACTAGCTAATGATATTCAAACAATGGAGACAAATATTCCCTCCAATGTTCCCCTTGAGTTTGATGAAGAAGATAAAAGAATAGATGGACAACTTAGTGAGATGGTTGAAAATTGTTTTCTAGGTGAGTCCATTTATGAGATAACAGGGGAAGAATTTGAATTGGTTGAAATCGACCAAGTGTTGCCGGTGGCCAGTGGTGAAGATAAGCTAAAACTGTCCGTCGATGAGCCGCCCAAGCTTGAGTTGAAGCCCTTACTCCCTCGGTTGGAACATGCATTTTTGGAAGAGCATGAAATGTTGCCTGTGTTAATATCATCTTCTTTGGAATCTAAACAAGAAGAAAAGCTTTTGGGGTTAAGCATTCTTAAAGAGGCCATTGGGTGTACCCTTGAGGATATTAAGGGTATTAGTCCCTTGTTTGGCATAAAAAAAATGTTGTTGGAAGAGGAGGCCAAACATGTGAGGAAAAGAATAAAGGAAGGAATAGGATGAAATGGATTGAGTCGAGCCGGCGACGTTAAAACCAAGCGCTTCTTGGGAGGCAACCCAAGCGTATCCTTTTGTTTAAATTTAGTCCATTTTGTTTCATTTTGTTTTGGTTTTGGTTTGTTTTGGTTTTGGTTTGGTTTGGTTTTGGTTTTGGTTTTGTTTTGTGTTGTTTTGTTTCTTGTTTTTGTTTTGTTTGTTTTGTTTCTTGTTTTTGTTTTGTTTGTTTTGTTTCTTGTGGATGTAGAGGTTGATGCATGTAGTTTGCATGTTTGCTAAGACAAGGCATGAAATGTAAAAAAAAAAAAAAAAAAAAAAAAATTTCTTGTGACAGAGACTTTTGATCGCCTTGGTGATTAAAACGCACTTGGCCAGTTCCTGAAGAACGATCGCCATGGCCAGTCTTTTAATCTTGGCCCAAGTCTCTTTGCGCTTCTACGCATATTTGGCGCATTTTTGGCGCACTTATCATTTTTTTTCATTTCTTACCTTTGTTTTTGCAATTTTCTCTCAAAACCTTTCATCCACATTTTGCATTTTACAATCTTCTTCAAGTCTAATCCATCTTAAGTGATTCAAATACCTCTCTAAACATGAAATCAACAAATTTCCATCATCAAATCCATCCAAGAACACAAGGTATGAATTGTTAAACTTTTCAAATTTCCTTACAATGGTGATTTTGAATTGATCAAATTATAATTTCTATGGATGATATTTGATGAAATATTGTGTAAATGGGATTGTTTGGGCTGTTTCTTAAATTTTAAGGCTAGGGTGCTTATTAATTTTGTGAAATTTCAAGTTTTTCACCTTGCTCATCATGTGTTTGACAATATGCCTCAATGAGTTATTTTGGATGAATTGTCAACTTCTTTGTATTCATTTGAAATCCTAGAAATTCATTGATGAATCTTAACATGATGTTGCATATAGAATTGAGTTTTAAGTGAAAAAAAAAAAAAAAAACTTGATGAGTTCTTGAAGCCTAGCTTTGTGCACACATTGAGTAATCAAACGTCAATGCCTAAACCATTGTGTGCAATTCATGTGGAATAGTCTTCTTAGGTGCAATCCTTAGTTTAGATGTTTTGACACTTGAGTTGAGTTTGGACGTGAAGATTGTAAATGTTCTCCTTTATGTTTATGTTAATTGCATTTGGGTTTAAAGTTTATTTTTTTTTTGCATTTTGTTAATTTATTTTCTTTAATTAGTTTTGGTAAATTATGCCTATCACACACTTGCACCCCCTAGTTTTAGTGCTTAACATGCAACATATCTTAAGTTTGGGGGAGGTGTGAATAAGCAATCATGCAATATGCTTTAAGTCATTTCACAATTTTGCAACAAAAAAACATGTATTTCTTCTTTCCCACCCACCCCACCCTTCATGCATGCATTCTTGAAGCATTGAGGACAATGCTCATCTTAAGTTTGGGGGTGGAAGCTTAAAGCTTTTGATGTAACCTAAGTTTGGGGGTGTTTATAGGAAGAAAATACATGAGATTTCATGGGTGAAATTGGCTTAAAGTGAGGCTTTCGTTGAAAGATTCAAGATGTTGCTTGTTTTGTTTTTGGGGGAACTTTTGAATGATTGGCAAGTAATGGCTGAAATATGCACCACTTAAGAAACATTTTACCGAATAAATGCATGCGAGAAGTAACGAAATGAAAGCATTAGTCGATGATGAAAAATGTTGGACTGAATAGGCATGGAATTTGTAATGCATGTCTTTTGATTCCTTGTATTTGGAGGAAAGTTTTGCATATTAAATGGTGTTGTTACAGTGCACGTCAAAGAGGAGTGTTTGTGAGATGTAGTGTATTGATTATGATGCGGTTGCGAGTAAACGTAGTGCCTCTAGTCCACCCTAAAGTTATAGCATTTCACTTCACAAACTTGGAAGATGACTTAGGCTTGTTATTTGTTTTGCTTATGAGATTTACAGTTTTGTTGAATAATTGCCACTCCGCTATGAGAATGCTCTTAGGGGATGTCCCTTAAGTGAACTCTTATGAGTGGTAGAAGTATAAAAAGCCGGAAAAACTCTTGGCAAAAAAAAAAAAAAAAGAAAAAAAAAAGAAAAAAAAAAGAAAAAAAAATTGTAAATGAGTGAGGAAGTACCCTAAGTATAATGTCATGATGGTTGCTTAAATGTGATGAAAATTGCCTAGATGGTAGCATGACAACTTAGGGGAAAGAGGGAATAAAGAGTCTTGAGGATTTCAAGGAAGTGAAATTTTTCTATACAACTTTAGGGCACACTAGTGGCATGATTTCGTAACCTCTACTCAGTTCTTGCATTGCATTGTTCATGAACATTTACCTCCATCACACACACACACACATCATTTAATGTGTGAAGATTAGTACAGAAAAACAAGAAAGAAAAAGGTCATGCATTGCATTAGTACGTGCTGAAAATTGTCTAACCTAGAGACATTAAGATGTTTTCATTTCTTAAATTTCTCAATATGCATTGTTCGGTAGAATGGGGCGACGAGTGGTTGCCTAATTAAGCTAGTACTTGCCATTATCAAAAAAAAAATATAAAAAAATATATATATAAAAAAAAAAAATTTAGATGAGAATCTGAATATGCATGTCTCAATGAATACATTCCACATATTGTTGCTATACGTAGAAAATTGCTTGGGGACAAGCAATGGTTTAAGTTTGGGGGTATTTGATGAGAATCAAATATTCATAAACTTAGATATGTGTTTTTCATGCTTTAGCATAGATTTCATTGAGATATGCCATGTTTATTAGATAAATCACATTATATTTGTGATTCTCATATTTTATGTGTTTTGTAGGAAAAAGGGATAAAAACCACTTATCTTCTAAAGTTCATAACTTTTGATGCAAATGTCCAAATGAGATGAATGAAGGTGATATGGAAAGATGAGAAAGAGATAGAAAACTTTTATGAACAAAGGTTTCTCAAATTCCGAAAGCAAATGGACCAAAACTGGGCAAAAGCAGAACAAGGCAGAACCGAAGAAGAGGAAAACAGGGAGAAAAATCAGCCATCTTCCGGAGGCCATAACTCTTGATTAAGACGTCCAAATGAGATGAGTCAAGATGATATGGAAAGCTGAGAAAGAGAGAAATAACTTTTATTCAGAGAGTTTTGTCAAATTCCGGACGAAAATGGACCAAAATGGGACGAAATCAGTCTGACGCTGAATCCTGAAATTTGCAAATTTCGTCCCTAATGTTTTGGAAGCTTTACATTTTCTCCCCAACGCCCCTAGCTGTATTAATATCCCATTTTCTGCAGAAAAACAAAGTAGGAAGTAGATGAGGAACATAGAAGAGGTTAGAGTAGAATAGATTGTAGGGTTAAAGTTAGTTTTTACATTTTTTGCACATTTTCCCCAACTCACACCCGTGAGTTTCATTGGAGGCTAGGGTTTGGTTCTTTTTGTGGCTTGAAAACTGGAATCCTTGGAGTTGTTTTGGCTTGTAAGGTGTTTGGATTTGGTTGGAATCATCACTCTTTTGATTAAGGGGAGTATTTTCTTTCAATTCCTTGTGCTTTTAATGGCTATATTTCCTTGTGATTGTTGGTTGTTTGAAGCCATGAGAGGCTAAACTATATTGGGTGATTCTTGGTGTTTGATGTATGGGTTAGGTTTATTTTGATTTCTTGTTGGTTGTAGAGTAATGGGCTTGCATTAATTGAAGTTTTCCTACTTGTATTTAATGAATTGACATGCATTGAATGGTGGCCACATTTAGTGTGTGTTCTTGGTGTTTGTGTGTGTTTTAGAATATACATGAATTTAGACCAAAAGTAGGAAGAACTACCTAGCATTCTCTAGATTTAGGTGTTTGAGACAAGAAACAACTACCATATGAATTTAATTGTGCACTAAAATTGTGTGGAAGCCATAGGTTTTAGTGTGCAAAGGTAGAAGTGAGACCGAAGGAGATCTTCTAGTCTTTAATTCCATTGAGACCGAAAGGAGATGTGGAGTGAAAAATAGGTGGTTTTCTTAGATTAAACACTTGAACTAGGGAGTGTAAAGTAGTTGGCTAAAACATTTAGGGCAAGAATTGTGCATTAGAGTTGTGTGGAAGCCATAGGCGCTAATGTGCTCTAGGTGGGGATGAGACCGAAAGGAGATTCCTCATTCTATAATTTCGATGAGACCGAAAGGAGATTCGGAGTGAATGGATGTAGTCACTTAGTTAAGATGCCCTACACTCGGTTGCCTTTAGGAGTCAAAATACCTTTGCATTAAACCCAAGGATCACCCTCCTTCATCATTTGTGTGTTTTTCTCTTTGTTTCAATGGTGTTGTTTTAGTTATTTAAATATCACTTTATAAATCATTGCTTTAAGACACATAGATTGCAAATAATTAGTTGCACTTAAATTTTGGTATTGTCCCCTTCCCTGTGGAAAATGATCCCTATGCTTTACTACAATTGATTAAGTGAGGTTTAGGTGTATATTTGTGTGAGTTTGAGCTTTATTTTGACACTTTTGCACACACCCGATTCCGCTCACCAGTCTTTCATCATCCTTGATGAGAATGGTTTTTTTGCTATGTAACTTTGGAGAAATTTGAGGGTAGCGTATGCATGGAGTTCTTTTTAGAGATAGAATAGACTTTAATTAGTGAAAATTTTTCGTGTGATCAAATTTATAGTAATATCTTATAGTAGTAGAATATAGTGAATTGCCTAAGTAGTAATAGCAAGACAAAGATTAAGAGTAATGCTCCTAAGTTTAATGTATAATGGGTAGAAAGTTTGTGCGAACCAATGCTAACAGTTATGACAACAATAAAATTCCATGATACTATATTGTCAACTACTATATTGTTATTTTAATAAAATGCAATATTACAATTTTTAGAGGACTGTTTTGTTAATGATCTTGTATATTCTGATGAATTTTTATGATTTACCACTTCAATTATAGCATCTGTGCTATTTATTAATCTCAATAACAAAATATAAATTCCTTCCTTTTGAGTTTATTTATTTTCAACATATTCCCCTTCATTCACAAGAAAAATAACTTATTTTATAGTTTATCATGTTAACACTGTAGTATAAATTTTCAAAAGAAAGAAATTTCTACATAAATTAATAATAATATAGAATTACTTGCTCCCTTCGTCTCCTAAAGGAAAATGTTCACTTTTGATTAGATATAATTTTTTTGTTAAGTTATAAGGTACAACATATATAATACACAATTAAATATATAATTTTTCTTTCTTTTCCTTACTTTTTAATTTGGATTATACATTATCATTATCAGTAATGGTAATACAAGAATTGCACTCTAAAAGTGGACTCTTTTTTCTGAAACAAATAAAATTTTTGAAACTAAACTCTTTTTCTGGGCAGAGGTGGTATAATTTAATCATCAATAAAATTTTAGTTCATAATAATTTGTATTGGACATTATATTAAGTGCAGCACATAGCATGATACTTAACTCGTTTGATGGAAAATGAGGTAATATTTTTCTATTAAAGCACTATGAAGCCCGCATTCATTTGGTAAAGCACTGTGAAGAACAAATTTTTTCCCCCTTCAAACAGAAACATATCATCCAGCCAAAAGTCATTAAAGATAAGAATAGTTATGTCTGTTCTAGATAACATTATTTTAGAGGGACAATTTTGTCCAATCACACTTTTTTATTACACTTAAATAAGTCTCCAATAATGGCCAAAATTTTACCTACATTGTTAGAAATTATAAAATGTTTCAAGGGGCTAAATTGGAAACAATCATTATAGTATAATTAAACTAAATTTCCTATTGAATTTAGATTTTAAGTAATGATTCATATTTGGATTTGGTTTTGGTGATTAAATCTTATTCTAAATTAGATTTAAATTAGATAGGAAATTTTGTTAGGTTTGAGTTATGGTAATTCCTATAAATAGGGCATGTTACGTGTCAAGTATATTTTGTATATAAGAAAAAGAAAAAATAAGCATTCGGTTTTTAGAGAAGTCATTTGTAGGCTTTGTTCTTTTTTTTGATTTGGCAAATTTAATTTATTATTTTGGAGTTTAAAGCCACCTTGTCCTATTTAGTTTTCATATTATTTTGATTCGAACATTTGATTTTAGAGCTTGTGTAAGGGATCTTAAGGAGATTAAAAGATGGCATATATACAATTCTTTCCTGATTGCCCAGTGTTTATCTTTAATGGCAAAAATGATTTTGATGTTTGGCGTGAATTGATGGAATTTTTTTTCAAAATTATTGGAATATGGCACGTTATTGACTCTGAGTTTGTTGGACCAAAAGAGGGTAAAAAATTAACAAAATAACAAACTCAAGAATTAGAGACAAATTGAAATCATAATCAGTGAGCTAATTTTTACATGAGAACAAAAGTCCAAGTAAAAGTACTTCATAAATTTCTACATGCAATAATAGCAAAGGAAGCATGGGGAATTTTGTTAAATATGAATCGTGATAACAAAGCTGTTAGAAAAGTCAAACTGTAAGAGTTGAGAAGGCAATATGAATTGGTTTATATGAAACCCACTAAAAAAGTGCAAGATTTCGTGAATAAAATTCAAAGTATTATGGGTGAGATGAAAATTAATAATGAAGAGGTAGAAGAAGAACAAGTGGTTTTCAAAGTTTTACGTTCTTTGTCTTCAAAATTACACACCAAAAAGACAATTTTTGAAGCAACTACGGACCTGAGCACATTTCAATTTGATTATTTGGAAAGTGAATTAATTACTTATGCGATGTAATTGCTTAACAACCAATTGAATAAGTAGAAGAAGCATTAAAAGCAGTAATGGATAAATGCAAAGGAGAAACTTCAAAAAGTGGTGAGATAAATCAACAAGGTCAAGATTACGAAAATAAAGGATGTGTAGGTAGAGGTAGAGGAAATTTTTTTTTTTTCTGGTCAACGAAGAGGTAACCCTACTTATCAATAAAAAGATAATAGTGATGATATGAAAAATGATGAAGAGAATAATTTTCAAAGATAGGACAAATAAAAAATCCAATGTTATAATTATGGAAGATTTGGTTATTATAAAAGGCAATGTTGGTACAAAAATTATGATAATAAAGATATGCATGCTAAAATGGCAGAAGATGATTATCAAGTTAAACATGAGGCATTGCGATTTTCTAGTTCAATTTTGGAGAATAATAAGAAGGAAGAGTGGCATTTAGATTTTGCTTATAGTAATCACTTGACTAGCCATAAAGAAATTTTTGTTGACCTTGATGAATCATTTAAAACATATGTGACGTTTGAGAATAATGCAAAGGGTAAATGATATTGGAGGCCACTCAACTTTTGAAATCGTATACTTTTGGCCACTCATCTAACAAAATTGCTCGAATAGCCATTCAACTCGTAAATTTGGCAACCCATGGCCATTCCGTTACTTTTAGCCGTTAAAACCAAAGGAAAATAACCATTTTACTCCTAAAAAATTGACCATTTGGCCCTTAAAAAATTGACTTCCGTTTGGTTTTAACGGCTGAAGTAATGGAATGGGCACGGGTTGCCAAATTTACGAGTTGAATGGCTATTCGCGTAATTTTGTTAGATAAATGGCCAAAAGTATACGATTTCAAAAGTTGAATTGCCTCCAATGTCATTTACCCTAATGCAAATGTACCTAGTACTAGAAAGGAAAAGATTTCCATTACTCTAAAATATGGGTCTTCTAATTTTATATTTGACGTTTTCATGTGCCTAGTTTGTGTCATAATATACTGAGTTTAAGACAACTTTCTAAAAAAGGATATGATCTACATTTCAAGCAAGGTGATGAAAATGCAAGGGTCGTTGATCCATTGAATCCATTACAAGGGATTGGTGGTCCTATGACAAGGTCAAGAGTTAAGAGAATGCAAGTTGCCTTAACATCATTCATAACTGAATGTCAAGCTAAAGAAGCAATGAAGGTTGGCAATTCTAGTCTATATGTCACTCTACTTAAAGTTATGGAAGGTGAGCCAAGTATGTAGATCAAAGAGGAAGATTCCAGCTCAAATTCAGCTCAAAGACATGAGGTTTAGGAAGCTTCAATTCCATTCTAAATTTTGGACTTCTAATTTCGGCTAGCACTCAAATCCCATCCACATTTGGAGAGCCAATTCAAGTAACTCTCGGCCAACTCAAATCTAAAATAGCTTTGGATTAGTTTTAGGCAACTATTTGTTCTATTTCCTTTTTCTTAGATTAGAAGACTTTAAGTAATAATTTCTTTTAGTAATTAGTTTCCTAATAAGCTAATCCTTCTATGAGATGGCTTTCTTAATTCTTGCACATTGTAATCTATAAATAGAGGCCATTCAGCCTCAAGAAAATTCAGATTTTGATTTAATACAAACTTGAGAGCTTTTTAGCTTTTCTTTGAGTTCTAGTTTAGAACTTTCTTTGAGTTTTTGAGGATAGCCTCTTAGGTTCATGTTTAAGCTATCTTGTTGAGTTTCTTTCCCTCAACAATTTGAATGTGCTTCTTGGTTCCAAGGATAGTTTAATTCTCAACTTTGAGTTTGGATAATTCCTTCGGGTGTCAAGTGGACAAAAGCAATGTCTTTCTTCAATATTGGAGTTAGTGTCTTACTAAAGGAAGACTTAGTTCAACCTAGAGAATGATACTAGGACCAACACTCTGATATAGGTTCAGATTTTATTCTCTTGGTTTAAGATTCGTATCAATTTGGTATCAGAGCTATCTTTGGGTTGCTCCTTAAAGTTGTTCATATCCTTTGTGTTTTTCTCTGTTTTTCTTTGTTTTTCCACATCTTTGTTTTGTATATCTAAGTCCTTGTTCTACCCATTTCCCTTCTTGTTTCACTTCTTAATTAAGTGCTTGAAAAACAACATAAAAATCCCAATTCAAATTGCTGAAATTCAGTCCTGAAATTCAACTTAATTCTGCCCAGTTTTTCTTCTGTTTTCCCGTCATTGTTTCAGTTTTTGTCATCTGATTTTCGTGCATTAAAATCATGGTTCTTTTGCTATATTGTCTTATGAATCTTGAGTGATAAAGAGACTTTGGTTTGATGAATTGTTGCTGCCCAGAAGTTGGTTAAAACTAAGAAAACCGAACATCTTGAAACCAAGTTTCTGCCAGTTTTTGTTGTTGTATCTTCTTGTGATTATTACCTGACTAAGAAGGCTTCTTCTTCTTGAATTTTTCTATCAAATTGTGCTACAAAAATCTTGAAGCAGCCTACTTAATCCCATCTAAAAACCCGAACAGCCAGCAAGGAAAACCAAAACCAGTTTTTTTGAATTCTGCCCAAACCTTCTTGATCTTTGATCAAGTCGTTTATGTGATTATTTTCTGATTACAAGGGCTTCAATTTGTTTCAAAAAATGTGTTGCAAAGTTACAAAACCCCAGCCGAAATTTAGCAACTCCCTGTGAAAGAAAAAACGGTCTAGAAAAGAAGGAAAACCTGAAGTCCTGAAAACCGATTTCTGCCTACTTTGTGTTCTATCCTTCGGTCTGCATATTGGTTGATTAAGAAGGCCTTGAATTGTTGATTTTTACTGCCAAGATTTTGTTCTAAGTTATGAATTAGCTGTTGGAAATTTTTGGAAACCAATTGCAAAAGAATTGTTGCCAAAGCCAAGTACAAATCCTGATTGGAATTGGTTTGGTCCAGAATTGAAGTTGCTATTTGAATTTAGTTTGATCTCTTGAGCAAGATACAATCATATTCACCAAGTTATTACTCCATCACAAGCACATAAAGAACCACTTTGAGTCATATTCTTTTTCAGCCTATATCCTGTTTTCCGTCTTTGCAAAATTCAGTCATAAAATTTTTTCTTATTCAAGTTCTTTGTGTTCATTGTTTGACCTCATTTTTTGTCTTCTTGTTCTAGTTCCGTATTCCCATTTTCTTACTTATTTCTTGACCTCTAAAGATTTTATTCGTGCTTTAACTTAAATTTAATTGTCTATTTTTGTGAGACTTTTGAAGTTTGTTTTGATTAGAACTCTTAGAAAAGTGATTAAGTGTGAGTGAACCTACTCATCAACCCCATTACTATAAAAATAGAGTTCAGCCTTACATTGGTAAGAGTCTCGGACATTGGGCAATTGGTTAGAGGGAAGTGAGGTAGGAAAGCTTTTACTAACATTGCTTGTGCAGAGATGGCTGAAAATCTGAGAGAACAAGACAATGACTTGAAAGAGTACCTTAAGGGTGTATCTTCGGCTCTAGAATTAGTTCATAGAAGAATGGATCAAATACAAATCACAATGGCTCAAGTTGCATCCAATACGGAGGCAGCTAAGGCCGAAGAGCCTCATGAAATTAATCAAACAAACTTCAGGAAGAAAAAGAAGAAGTCAACAAATGCTATACAAGTAGCTTGTCTGAAGAGGAGGAATCCGAAGCTTCAAGTTCGGATGATGACCATTTTTCTACAAGAAGTAAAAGGAGATCCAAAAAGGATGATAACCTTGCTAGCATTAAGTTGCAAATTCCAGAATTTGAAGGCAAGAATGATCCGGAAGCATACATGGAATGGGAGGAAAAAGTTGATAAAATTTTTGATATCCATGAATTTTCCGAGAGAAAGAAAGTTAAGTTGGCTGTAGTTGAATTTTCTAGACATGCATCTACTTGGTGACAAAGAACTTGTCACCAAAGAGAGGAGAAGTTAAAGCAGCCGATTTCTACTTGGAAAGCCTTGAAAAAGGTTATGAGAAATAGATATGTTTCCCCGCACCACAAAAGAGAGTTAGATGATGGAACCTATCAAAGTGAGAGTGAAGAGAAGTATTCAAGATGAAGACATGGCCACAAGTCACGCTAATGAATAGTGGGGGTATGAAATGGATCAACCAAATGGAGATTGTTTGGTGACAATAAGAGCTTTGAGTGCCTAACCTGAAGAAGACACCGAGGATCAAAAGGGCAATATTTTTCATTTTAAGTGTCTTATTAAAGATCAAATTTGCATGTTAATTATTGATGGAGGATTTTGTACTAACCTTGTTTCTACTTATCTTGTAGACAAATTGAGGCTCAAATGTTCTTTGCATCCAAAGCCATACAAATTGTAATGGATGAATCAAAGTGGATCACTCCGAGTCACAAAGCAAACTTTGGTAAGTTTTTCAATTGAAAATTTTACTGACAAAGTTCTCTGTGACGTTATTCTCATGCAGGCCACTCATCTACTACTAGGACGACCTTGGGAATATGATAGTCATGCAAATCATTTCGGGAGGATTAATAAGTACCACCTCAATAAGGATGAAAAAGCCCTCATACTAGCACCATTGCCACCATTGGAAATTAGTAAGTTTTAGCAACAACAAAGGGTGAAGCAAATAGAGTGGGTAAAGCAAAAGAAGGTTGAAGAAGGTCAAAATTCTGCTCAACTCGTGAATGCACAAATTTCTTTAACTTCTAAAGGTAAGACTTCGGTTCTCATGAGTAATACCGAAGGAGCACAGCCATCAATTGAAAATTTTAAAGGTAGTTTCTATGCTTGTACGAGAGATGTTGATAGAGCCTTAAAAGCAAGTAAGAATTTTGCGCTAATTATTTTTCAAGAAGCATTATTTTCTAATGATGAACTGCTAAGTGACTTGTCTTTGCAAGTCAAAGCTGTTTTGCAGGAATACAAAGATGTCTTTCCAGAAGATCTCCCTAAAGGGCTACTACCTTTAAAGGGAATTGAGCATCAAATTGACTTCGTTCTTGGAGTAGTAATTCCCAATTGACCAGCCTACCGAGCCAACCCTGAAGAGACCAAAGAGCTCTAACGGCAAGTTGAGGAGTTGCTAGACAAAGGTCACATACCAGAAAGTCTTAGTCCATGCGCAGTTCCAGTCATCCTTGTTCTAAAGAAGGAAGGTACGTGGAGAATGTGTACTGATTGTAGAGTTGTTAATAAGATTACAATTAAGTATAGACATCCAATACCTCGCCTTGATGACATGTTTGAAGAATTGCATGGGTCTAAAATTTATACTAAAATTGACCTTAAGAGTAGGTATCATCAAATACGCATTAAAGATGGAGATGAATGGAAAACTGCTTTTAAGACTAAATTTGGTTTGTATGAATGGTTAGTCATGCCTTTTGGATTAACTAATGCACCTAGCACATTCATGCGATTAATGAATCATGTACTTAGACAGTTCGTAGGAAAATTTGTTGTAGTGTATTTTGATGACATATTCATTTATAGCAAGAACTTAGATGAGGATATTAAACATATTAGATTCGTTCTAAGTGTTTTGCGTGAAAACCGGTTGTTTGCTAATATCAAGATTTGTACTTTTTTGTGTGGAAAGTGTTATATTTCTAGGATTTGTTGTTGGTTCCAAAGTATACAGGTTGATCAAGCAAAAGTCGAGGCTATAACCTCCTGGCCAAGACCTACAACCGTGCATGAGGTAAGATCTTTCCATGGTCTTGCTTTATTCTATAGGAGGTTTGTCAAAGATTTTTCTTCAAAGGCTGCCCCTCTTAACGATCTTGTTAAGAGAAATGTTCCATTTATTTGGGGTGAACGTCAATAACAAGCATTTAATCAATTGAAGGAAGATCTTGCAACTGCACCTATTTTAGCTTTACCTGACTTTAACAAAACTTTTGAGCTTGAATGTGATGCATCAGGTACAGGTATTGGCGCAGTTTTGAAACAAGAGGGCTGACCCTTAGCCTATTTTTTTGAAAAATTGAATGGGGCTTCTTTCAATTATCCAACTTACGATAAAGAGCTTTATGCAATCATTCGTGCCTTAAAGACATGGTAGCATTACTTGTTGTTCAAGGAATTTGTTATACACACTGATCATGAGTCTCTAAAGTACTTGCATGGGAAAGGTAAGTTGAATAATAGACATGCCAAGTGGAGTTCATTTCTCGAAACATTTCTCTATGTTATCAGGTATAAAAAAGGTAAGGAGAATGTTACCACAGATGCACTTTCGCGAAGGTCTATTCTCTTAAGCTCATTAGATACTAAAATTTTGGGATTTGAATATATTAAAGATCTTTATTCTACTGATCCTGATTTTTTTAGAGTTTTTGCAGTTACTGAACAAAGAGCCTTTAATAAATTTTATAGGCACAATGGGTTCTTGTTCCGTGACAAACAATTGTGTGTGCCAAATTGCTTACTTTGGGAGTTGCTAGTTAGAGAATCCCACTCTGGGGGTCTTATGGCTCATTTTGGAGTTTTAAAGACATATGATATACAAACTGAACATTTCTATTGGCCTAATATGAAAAGAAATATAGAAAGACTTTGTAGTTCATGCATTCAATGCTGTATGGCTAAGTCTACTTCTAACCTTCAGGGTTTATATACCCCTTTACCTGTTCTTTCTATGACCTGGGCTGACATTTCTATGGATTTTATCTTAGGGTTGCCAAGGTCACAAAGGGGTAAGGATTCCATTTTTGTGGTCGTTGACCGATTTTCTAAAATGGCTCAGTTTATACCTTGCAGGAAATCAGATGATGCAAAACATGTAGCTAACTTATTCTTTGAAGAAGTCATTCGACTCCATGGAGTTCCACGAAACATTGTTTCTAATCGAGATGTCAAATTCTTGAGCTACTTTTGGAAAACTCTGTGGGGAAAAATGGGCACAAAATTGTTATTTTTCACCACCGGTCATCCACAAACTAACGGACAGACAGAGCAAAAGCAACGTTTATTCAACAATTGCATGAGAAAGTACGTCTTCAAATCCTCAAGAAGAATGAACATTATGCTCAAGTTGCTAATAGAGGGAAAAAAACAAATTATCTTTCAACCCGAGGATTGGGTGTGGATTCACATGTGAAAAGAAAGGTTTCCAGCTCAACGAAGAACTAAGCTTCATCTTCGAGGAGATGGTCCTTTCCAAGTCATTGCATGTGTAGGCGAGAATGCTTATAAGCTTGACCTCCCAAGTGACTATGGAGTTAGTGCTACATTTAATGTGTCTGACCTGTCATTATTTGAATTCGAAGATGAGTTTATGGACTCGAGGATGAGTCCTTTCAAAGAAAGAAGGACTGATGAAAATGCAAAGGCCGTTGATCCATTGAATCCATTACAAGGGATTGGTGGTCCTATGACAAGGTCAATAGTTAAGAAAATGCAAGTTGCGTTAACATCATTCATAACTGAATGTCAAGCTAAAAAAGCAATAAAGATTGGCAATTCTAGTCTATATGTCACTCTACTTAAAGTTATGGAATGTGAGCCAAGTATGTAATTCAAAAAGGAAGATTCCAACTCAAATTCAGCTCAAAGACATGAGGTTTAGGAAGCTTCAATTCCATTCTAAATTCTGGACTCCTAATTTTGGCCAGCACTCAAATCCCATCCATATTTGGAGAGCCAATTCAAGCAACTCTCGGCCAACTCAAATCCAAAACAGCTTTGGATTAGTTTTAGGCAACTATTTGGTTCTATTTCCTTTTTCTTAGATTAGAAGACTTTAAGTAATTATTTCTTTTAGTAATTAGTTTCCTAAAAAGCTAATCCTTCTATGAGATGGTTTTCTTAATTCTTGCACATTGTAATCTATGAATAGAGGCCATTCAGCCTCAAGAAAATTCAGACTTTGATTCAATACAAACTTGAGAGTTTTTTAGCTTTTCTTTGAGTTCTAGTTTAGAATTTGCTTTGAGTCTTTGAGGATAGCCTCTTAGGTTCATGTTTAAGCTATCTTGTTGAGTTTCTTTCCCTCAACAATTTGAGCGTGCTTCTTGGTTTCAAGGATAGTTCAATTGTCAACTTTGAGTTTGGATAATTCCTTCTGGTGTCAAGTAGACAAAAGCAAGGTCTTTCTTCAATCTTGGAGTTGGTGTCTTGTTAAAGGAAGACTTAGTTCAACCAAGAGGATGATACTAGGATCAACACTCTGATATAAGTTCGGATTTTATTCTCTTGGTTTAAGATTTGTATCACAAGGCATGTGCACTATTAGTGATGACAAATTCAATCAAATTGACAAGGTAAATATGACTCAAAGTCATCTTTTTCCCATTACCTCACATGCAATGACTTATTTTCTTTTAGTTCTATAATATTTGATGATATATAGTTATGGCATCTGTGATATGGGCACTTGGACTTTGATAGTTTTAAGTTTCTGATAAGAAAGAAGAAAGTTTATGGGTTGCCTTTTATCAACTTTGGGGCAAGAAGTGTGAATCCTGTATTTTAGGCAAAAAACATCGAAATACATTTTCAAAAGGAAATGTTTGAAGAGCTAGTGAATCATTACAATTGGTGCATTCAGATTTGTGTTTGATTGAGATTTCTTCAAATGAGCTAATAAGTATTTTATTATCTTTGTTGATGACTTTAGGAAAAAAACATGGGTTTATTTCTTGAAAGACAAATCTAATGCTTGTGATGTTTTAAAGTTTCAAAATTTATGTAGAAAAGCAAAGTGGATTTTACATCAAAATTTTCAAAACCAATCAAGGTATAGAATTTACTATACGTGATGATTGTTTAAAGGATCATGGTATCAAGTATCAATTGATGGTTAGTACACTTCTCAACAAACTAGAGTGGCAAAAAGAAAAAATAGAACAATTATGGATATGGTCAGGTTAATGATGCATGCAAAGAAGATGGCAAAAGGATTTTGGACATAAACTGTTGTTGTTGCTATTTATGTATAGAATTGGCATCCTACACGATGCAATTTTGGTAAAATACTTCAAGAGCTTTAGTCAGGGTATAAGCCAGTACCAGTCACTTGAGCGTATTTGGTTGTATTACTTATGCTCATATTCCAGATAACTTAAGGAAGAAATTGGATGATAAAGCAAAAAAATGTTTCTTGTATACAATCATGAGACAAAGGATTGTAAGTTATATAGTTCAAAAATGGAAAAGGTAATCATTAATAGAGATGTTACATTTGATGAGCAAAAAAACTTGGGATTAGTCTTCTAAAGAGTCTGGAACAACAGTTAGGCGTCTATCAATTCCTTTAAATTTGAAGTAGAGAGTTTGAATAGACAACAAGAAGAACAAGTTACACAATCTTTTTCAAATGTTTCCCACCTAGCTCAAGTTGAGACGTCTAGTCACCCACAATAATAAAGGCAAATGCTAGCTAGATTACAAGATTATATTGTTGGTAAAGATAACGACGTGTCTAATGAAGATATTGTAAATTTCACTTTATTTGCAATTGTGATCTAATTACATTTGAAAAAGCAGTTAAGGATGATTGATGGATAAAAGCAATTGATGAAAAAATTCATACCATTGACAAGAATAAAACATAGAACTACTCTTTCAACAAGGAAAAAGGCAATTGGAGCTAAAAGAGTTTACAAAACCAAATGCAAATCAAATGACGAAATAGATCGCTATAAACGAGATTGGTAGTTAAAGAGTATAAACAAAAAGTACGCATTGATTATTTTGAAATTTTTCACCCATTGCGAGACTTGACATAGTGAGGATGATTATCTCACTTGCAACAAAATATTCTTAAAAAATTTATCAAATGGATGTAAAACCAACATTTTTGAATGGTATTCTTGAAGAAGAAATTTATGTTGGGTAACCTTAAGGTTATGTCAACAAAATTCATGAAAATAAGGTTTGCAAATTGAAAAAGGCATTATATGGTTGAAACAAGCTCTTAAAGTTTGGTATACAAGAATTGATTCTTATTTTTTAGAAAACGGTTTTTAAAGATGCTTGTATGAGGGTACTCTATATCTTAAGTTCAATCTTGATAGATATCTTCTTATTGTATGCTTATACATGGATGATTTGAAATTTATGGGTAATAATCCCAAATTAATTTTTGAGCTTAGCGAGGCTATGATGAGATATTTTGAGATAATATATTTGGGACTAATATCTTACTTTCTTGGAATCAAAGTTAATCAAAAAGAAGATTATATATTAATTTCACAAAATAAATATGTCAATGATATTTGAAAAGATTCAGTATGGATTAACCCAAGTCAATAATAACCCCAATTGAGGAAAGATTGAAATTAATAAAAGATGGTACTGGTGAATTGGTTGACTCAACTATTTCAAAAGATTGTCTAGGAGTCTTGGATACTTGATTTCCATGAAGCCTGAAATTACTTATGGTGTTGGGTTGATTAGTCAAATTATAGAGTCTTCACGACAATCTCATTTGTAACTAGCAAAGAGGATATTGAGACATATCCGAAGTACTCAATTTGAGGGTATCTTTTATTCATACCATGATGATAGTAGATTTACTGAATATACAGACAGTGATTGGGTTGGTGAAATGATTAAAAGGAATAGCACTTTTTGGATATGCATTTTCTTTGGATCTGGTGTATTTTTTATAGTCATCAAGAAATAACCAGTGATAATTTTATCCACAACGGAAGTTGGATACATAACAACAGCAAATAGTGCTGCTCAAGCTTTATGGTTAAGAAGAATGTTTGATTTCTTGCAACACAAGCAAGATGGTGCTATAAAGATTTTTTGTGATAGTAAGTCGGCTATCGAGTTAACAAAGAATCCAATTTTTTCATGGGTGAAATAACACATTGATATCAAATTTCATTATATTCCTGAGTTAATTCAACAAAAAAAAAAATCGTCATTGACTATCGCAAAACTGAAGATCAAGTGGCAAACATTTTCACAAAGGTGTTGAAGATAGAAACATTTGTGAATTCAAAAAAAATACTTGGTATGATGAATTATGAAAATTTAGTTTAAAGGAGACTAAAATTTAATAACTAAACTAAATTTCCTATTGAATTTAGATTATAGGTAGTGATTCATATTTAGATTTGGTTTTAGTGATTAAATTCTATTATAAATTAAATTTAAATTAGATAATTAAAACCTATTCTAAATTAAAGTTAAATTAGATAGGAAATCTTAATTGATTTTGGTTTTAGTAATTTCTATAAATATGACATGTTTTCGAGTATATTTTGTGTATGAGAAAGAGGAAAAAATAAGCCTCCAATTTTCAGATATGTTGGCTTTGTTCTTTGTTTTGATTTGGAAAATTTAATTTATTATTTTAGAATTTAGAGCCATCTTATCCTATTTAATTTTCATAACTAATTTGAAGAACTCGAATTTGGAGTTCTTCAAATTAGTATCAGAATTGGACTGTTGGACTATTCGGGAAAATTAGTGGTTCATCTTTTAGTGGTTGGACCAAGATTTAGTGAGAATTCGTGAACAAATATATTTGTTATACAGTTTCTTACTTGTACAGGCACTACGATGTGCCTATGGTGAATAGATGAATTTGTTGGAGTAGGTATTGAGTTTGTGGAGGGTGGGTTTTAATGTGGTAGTGTACTTATGTAGGGAGAGATTTGTTGTGTTCATAAATATTATCCCATATTAGAAAGTAAAAAAGAAACTAGAGTTAACTTTTTGGATTCAAGTTGAATTTTTATAACTTATCAAGATCAAGTCGCTCTAATTAGACTTTTCATGTTGTAAAATCTTTCGAACAATCTTCCTAGGTAATTTTGCAGTAGGGAAAAAAATTTAGATTTTTTTTTGTCATGTTGTATTATAGGTAGATATAGGACTTGTTTCAACAGTCTTTTATAACATTTTTCAAGATAATTTTTTAATTTCTTAACACATCTCGTTTTGGCTGCCCATAGAATCTTTTATTAAAATTTTTGTAAGAATTGTTTGACATTTGTCAAGACTATTTTTATGGAACTGCCCTTTTGTTGCTATAGGCAGTTTTGCCTCGCTAACATGTTAGAGATAGAGATATAGATAGGGAAATTTGTAAAAATAGCATTTTTTGAAAAGCCTTTTGCAAATATAGCACAAAGACAGTTTTTCTTGCAAAGATAGCATTTTTTGGGTCTCTCCTCATGCGAAAAGACGACAATGCCCCTGTATTTGAAAAACATGCCGGAACGACAGATGACCAATAGTCGATTTGCTTCGCCTCTTTAGTTCATCAATTCTTCAGTTCATCTTGTAAAAACCTGCTTCCTGAATTCATCATCGAGTCAACACCCACTTCAAACAACCTTTCTGGACTGACTTCAACCATAAATAGCATCAATGGCAAAAACGCGAGGTGGAGCCTCATTATCTGGTAAGAAGAAAGTGGAAGAGCACAAATCTCACAAGTTGACGGAGAAGACCTTGAAGGTTGGTTGGAATTTAGCGAAGTATTTCTTACTTTTACGGCATAAATGTTCCTTTTTGTCTAATTCAACCCGCATAGATGTTAGAATATATTAGAAAAATTAGACAAGTTAGAGGTTTGGCGCAATGGAATTGGTTCGAATGCTATCTAACAAAGTATGTACATAGTTTATTTTTTCCTGAATTGGAATTGGATTTGGCCCAAACTGTCGGAAAAACTGTCGAGAATATCTTGAAATGTCAAAAACAATGTGGAGTATCGTCTAAACATGTCAACAAATATGTCTATAACTTTGTCCACATATATGTCGACATATACATCGTTATCTTACTAGAAAACTAAAAGATATGTCATCCAAATTGTCGTCATATATGTCGACGAATATATTGACAAATTTGTTCAAAATTGTCGTCATATATATCGACGAATATGTCGACAAATATGTTCGAAATTGTCGTCAAATATGTCGACAAATATGTTGATATTTAGGAAAATATGTTGGCACATTTGGCCAAATAGAGCAACAGAGTAGTTACAGACAAATGTCGACAAGTAAACAATATGTCGACAATGCTGAGAACTTGGCTGATTTGTTTTTTATTTCCTTTTTCATCTAGGAACATTTCGCAGATCAAATGGTCATTGAAGGGAAGTTTTTCTCTACCTAAGTTTCACAATACTGCTACTACGAAGCCAATATCAAGAGAATCCGATTGAAATTGACGGATAAACAAAAACAAATGCTCTGAAGGGAAAGTCGGCTTGCCAAAATTGCTCTTGACTATGAGCATCTATTTTGGTACAAAC